>CM045770.1:14365421-15665421 GCA_025200525.1 Camellia lanceoleosa
ACAAAGATGTATCACGATCTGACTTACCAGTTTTGGTGAAGGGGTATGAAGAAGGATGTGGCAGTGTTTGTATCAAAGTGCCTTACTTGCCAGCAAGTGAAGGCCGAACATCAGAGGCTAGCGGGTTTGTTGCAACCCTTGCCTATAGTTGAGTGGAAATGGGAGCATGTCATGATGGATTTTGTTGTGGGCCTTCCGAAGACTCAACGAGGTAGTGATGCCATTTGGTGGTAGTTGATCGACTGAATAAGTCAGCGCATTTTATTCCTATGCGCGTAAGAGATTCGGTAGATTACCTTGCTGACTTGTATATTCAGACCTAGTAAGGTTGCACGGGATCCGTGTGACGATTGTTTAGAATAGAGATCCACGTTTCACTGCTCGATTGTGGCAAAGCTTGCAGAGTGCCTTGGACACTAGACTGACCTTTTGTACCGCTTACCATCCACAGACTGACGGGCAGTCCGAGCGTAGTATTTAGATCCTTGAGGATATATTTTGAGGCTGTGTTCTTGACTTTAAGAGGTCGTGGGAGAGACACTTACCCTCAGTGGAGTTTGCCTACAATAACAGTTTCCAATTGAGTATTGACATGGCACCGTTTGAGGCCTTGTATGGCTGACTGTGTAGATCTCTAGTGTGTTGGGCCGTGGTGGGTGATGCACCTTTGTTAGGTCCAAAGTTAGTTCGAGAAACGACGGAGAAAGTGACACTTATCCGTAAGAGGCTAGTTATAGCCCAGAGTCGTCAAAAGAGTTATGCCGACCGTAGGAGGAGACCTTTGTCATTCGAGGTGGGTGATCATGTCTTTTTGAAAATATCACCTAGATGGGGTTTGATAAGATTTGGGAAGAGTGAGAAATTATCCTCTTGATTTATTAGCCCTTTTGAAATCCTTGAGCGGATCGGGGAGGTTGCCTATCGTTTGGCGTTATCGCCACAACTGTCTGGGATGCATGACGTGTTTCATATTAGCATGCTTTGGAAGTATAAGCCGGAACCATCGCATGTGCTAGATTAGACTAACTTAGAGGTAGACGAGGATGTCTCATATGAGGAGAGACCGGTGCGAGTCTTGGATAGGCGGGACCAAGTCTTGCGAAGCAAGACAATTCCTTTGGTAAAAGTATTGTGCAAACATCACGGGGTTGAGGAAGCAACTTGGGAGCGTGAATTGGAAGTCCAAGAGAAATATCCGGACTTATTTATTAATGTTTGAGCATATGTTGGAATTTTTGTTTTGTTTATAAACTATAAAAACATTGTATATGTTTGGATTAAGAAAGCATTGTAAATGTTGAATATGTTTCGGAAATGCAAGTTTAATTTGAACATTGTAGATGTTGTTTAAGTTTTAGAGGTATGGAATACATGTATTGAAATTAGTTAAATTTCGGAAGATACATATTGGTAGTATATGTTGAACTATATATATTGTGGATTTGTTCTCTTGTGAAGAAATTGAATGACTGGTGGGTGGGTCATGATATTGTGAATTGAATTGTAATCATTTGAAAATTGGGCAACCATGGTTTTGAAACTTATACAAAAATTTCGAGGACGAAATTCTTTAAGGGGAGAGATTATAGCGATCCCGGTTTACCCCGACTTTCATTATGTTCTGGACTCGGGTTCCGTGATTGAATATTGTATCCGTGTCTTGTTTTTCCCCTTTGATCCTTCGTATTTGAGTTTTAGAACTTGTTAGGTGAGTTTGGAACAGGTTGGTTGTAAGTTGAGTTAGATTGTTGCCACCCAGATTTGTGCCTCTTTGCTCGAGCGAGGTTTATTGCGCTCGAGCAAGAATTAGAAGTTCTCAGGTTTCCTTTCAAAAGCAACTTTTCTAGGAAAGATGAAGTTCTTCGCTCAAGCAAGGCTTGTTGCACTCGAGCGAGGTTTCTTGCACTTGAGCGAGGGTGTGCATCTGTGAAATACCTGAAGGTTTGTATTTTACACTCGAGCGAGCGTGTGCGTCTGTAAAACTTCTGAAGCTTTGTATTCTACGTTCGAGCGAGGTCACTTGTTGTATCTGGTCGCTCGAGCGACAACTCCTTCGCTCGAGTGAAGACCGCGTATATCAATTCGCAGCAGAGATATTATACTTCACTTTTTGATTTCTTTTCATCCCAAAACCCTAATCCGGCTCCCTCTCTCTCTAAAAATCCAACTTCTCTCTACAAATCCCTTAGAATCTGAGAGTTTCTACTCTACTTTCTTTGAGAAAAAGGTGTAGCATCTTGTGGGCTTCCATTCCATCCGAGTAAAGCTTGATTTTGGGTATTTTCGAGATTCTCTTTCTTCCTCTTTGAGCTTCTACATTTGAGGTAGGGACATTCTACTCTTTGATATGAGTTTTAACCTAGGTATTTGTCATTTTGTATAAATTGTGGGATTTGGGAAGATTTGGGTGAAGTTAGGGTTTGGGTTTGAACTTTGAAAGAGGGATTTTAAGTTGGGTTCCATGAATACAAACTTGGAGTATTAAATAGGAGGTTACATGGGTTAAAATGATAAAATTTGGCCTTGGGTTTGGTACTTGAAAAAAATGGAAGATTACCTTAAATTGTGTTAAATAATTATTTTGTATAATTAGTGAAATTGACATGGGAAATATAAAATTGGAAGGGAGTATAATTAAATAGTGTAGTTGGATTTGTTAAATCACTCACCTATGAAAATTTGATAAATTATCTATTTGATAGATTGTATATCTGTTTAGAAATATTTGTTTTAGACTATCGGTGGAGGATAGCTATGATGGTTGTAGAAAATGCATGGCGATTAGGTGAATTAAAACTAATCAATTGAATTATGTCACTGAATATGACGGTCTGATTAAACCATTGACTATGTGATTTGGTTAGTAATTGTATATAACAACGTTTTTTTTAAATACATTGTATATGTATCATTGTTTGGGAGGAGATAGGGGATGGTCTTCATTGAAAATTAAGTTGGCCGGAGTGTCCAGGGTGACAGTCTTGAAATCTTATATATATATATATAATATATGGGTGCCGGTTCCCTCGGATGTGATTCCGTAAAATGGCAAGAAAATTGAAGTGTTTGAATAATGGTTGTTATTGAAGTGTTGATAAATGAGTTGTAATCTCGTTTTGAATTGCTTAGATAACAATGAACTAAATCAATGAATTGATTTGAATAAATGAGAGGAAATGGACTGAGATATAGATGTCACTATTGATCGGTCATGGAAATGGTATAAATTGGTTTGCAAGTATTGAACATTTATCTGATACTTATATCTTAGTTAAATCTCATATACTGTTTTAGCATATCTCTACTGGGCTTTGGCTCACCCTACCTGGGAAACCATTTTCAGGTACAGGTGACATGCCGCCTCCAAAGACATAGCTTGGGAGGTTTAGGGGCTAAAGACTCCATTTTGTTACTTCGTTTTGTGTTAAATGTTTATTCCAAGCCGAGAGCTTTAAATATATAGAGCTAGGACTCTTTCTTTTGTTGTAACCAAGAGATGTCTTGGAAAGATGTAAGTCCGTAGGACGTTTATTTTGTTGTAATTAATTAGTGTTACATGCTATAGTTTCAGAATGAATATTTATGAAAGTATGATGTATGTAATCTCTTTCGTGATATAAACTCTGATGAATGAAAGTAATACATTTCCTATTATGATTATGAATCTTTTGGGTTGGTTTACCCTCTTTATTTGGAGGGCATTACAACTGATATTCATGTGACATAAAAATATTTTATTATATATAACTCACATGTTTGACATAAACTTAAATTTTAATATAATAATATATATTTTGTATTATGTGATAGTCATTAAAATATTTTTTTGTCTAATTTTAAATAGAAATTAAATTTAGGAATAAATTAAAAAAACTAAAATAAAAAAGAACAAATTAAAAATAAATAAATTTAAAGAAATAAAGTAAAAAAATGGTCAAACAATGGGACAAATTGTAATTTATCCTAAAAAAATTATGGGATTTCCCAGGTAAAAGAAAGAGAAATGAAAACGACGTAAGAGAGATTCGTTTGTTTTTGGCTATTTTAGTAGGTTAAAATTATTATGTTTAGAAAGATAATTCAATTTTTTTTTGTAATTAGATGTGATATTTGTAAGAGAAAAAAATAGAATAATTATAAATTTAATGTAACATTTAATGTTATTGTTATTTTTATCTATTTTGTCTTTTTATAAGTTTTAGCTAAAAAAAATCCAAACCAAACTTGTCAAATATATATATAGAGAGAGAGAGGGTTGATAAAATGGTAATGTTAGGGATTCTAAATTTTGTACCCCTATACCCATGTGAAATATTTAACTATTTATTTAGTAGAAAATTTAAGACTTATAATATTTTCGTTGAAAAAATTCCACTTATGGGTTGGTTCTCTTATTTTTTTGGGCAAATTACCCACACCTCTCTTGAGATTTAATGAAATTACAGATTCCCCCATGAGGTTTTAAAAATTACATACTGCCCATCGCAATTAATTCCTTTAACGGATATCATAAATTCACTAAAATGCCTTTTTGACAGATAAAGGCAAATTACCTATACCCCCTTGAGTTTTAACAAAATTACAGATTCCCTCTGATGTTTAGTTAAATTATAGACTTCTCCTGAGATTTAGTTAAATTATCATTTTTGAATAAGTTATGAAATGCAAAATTAAAATGGAAAAACACATATCACACTACAAAAAATTAAGGTTTTAGAGACCAAAATTTAGGGATAAAATTATTTTTAGGGGACCAAATATTTTTGTTGCAAAAAGTGTCGTTATTATATTTTTAGCAACGAAAATTGAATATTAGTGATTAATTATCATCTTTTTGGTATCAAATTTTTTGTCTCAAAAAATAAAGCATATTGAAACCAAATTATTTTGTCCCTAAAAGTCTATTTATTATTGATATTTTCGAAATTTTATCGCTAAAAGCCTTATTTTTGAGTTTTTAAAAGTGACCTTTTAACTCACAACGACAATAGAAATTAGACCCTAAATGTCTTTTATAACAAAATTTTCACTTTTAAAGATAAAAAAATTAGTCTATAAAACTCTTTATATATTGTAGTGTCAGATAGTGAAAATATCATAAAATTAATAAATAATTAAATAAGTTAAAAACACAAGAAATAGCTTGTCAAAAAATTCTTAGAATATGTTTGGTTTGATTGTTAGAAATTTTTTTTAAAAAAAATTAAAAATTAATTGGTTAAGAAATAAAAAAATAAAAAAATAATTATTATTTTTATATAATTTTATCTTTCTAGTGGTTAGAAATAATTTTTACAAATTAAATATATTTTTTCATATTGATTTTTATTAAGTTATTTTTATTTTTTTTTAATTTTGGAATTTTTTTTTTCTAAACAACAAATCAAATATGGTTCCAAAAACTTAAATTTTTTTTTATCTAACATAATTCTTTTGTAAATTTTGTTGATTTATCAAAGGGATTTCAAAGAAGGGCAATATCGCTCATCAATTTATATTTTGGTGATATCAGCTAATCATTCTTAACATTTAGTTAACGATAAGAGTTAAATTGTTATGCGAATATAAACCTCAGGGCGGGATGTAATTTCTGAAATCTCAAGTAAAATCTGTAATTTACTAAATCCTCAATGAATTCAACCCTTTGATCTCGTTGGACCTTTTACTTTTTGATTTTGATATTTTTATCAACGAAATACCAAAAACACCCCAACGAGGCTTTATACCTCTATAAATACGTAAGTAAGAGCATCCCTAATAGAACTCCTAAATTCCATCATTACCTATTGTAAGGGATTAGTGGCTCCCTATACCCTTCTATTAGAGCCCTTAAACACTTTCCTAAAATATGAATTGCTACAGTGACTCCCTATCCTTTATAATTTTTATTTATTTATTTATTTATTTGCTTTGTTTTGTTTAGGGATTGCAGTACACATTTATGATTTTTATTTTTTAAAATTAATAATTAAAAATTATATTTTAATAAAATAGAGAAAAAAAATAAGAAGTTTGTTAATAGAATAGGAAAATAATAGAGAGTCTGTTTGAAGAAGTAAATGAAAAAGTGATTCTTAAAATAGGGAATGAATTTTTTTAATAATATTTTAGGGTAAAATCTAGGTAATGAATTTTTTAAATAATATTTTAGGGAATTTTAAATAATATTTTAGGTAATGAATTTTTTAAATAATATTTTAGGTAAAATTTTATAGCGATCCCAGTTTTTCCCGTCATGTATTGTGTTCCTAACTCAGGTCTAGTGGTTGTATGTTATTGTCTTATTCTCGTTTCCATCATTTGATTCTTTGTATTTGAGTTTCAGGATGTGTTGGGTGAGTTTGGAATAGGTTGGGTATGTTTTGAAACAAATGATTGCTGTCCAGATTTTGGTTTCTTCGTTCGAGCGAAGCTTTTGTCGCTCGAGCGAGCTCTGTGTTTTAGTTCCTTCGCTCGAGTTTTAGGATGTGTTGGGTGAGTTTGGAATAGGTTGGGTGTGTTTTGAAGCAAATGGTTGCTGTCTAGATTTTGGTTTCTTCGCTCGAGCGAGGCTTTTGTCGCTCAAGCGAGCTTTGTGTTTTAGTTTCTTTGCTCGAGCCAAGGTTCCTTCGCTCTAGCCAGATTTGAGTGGTGTGTCTTTTTGCTCAAGCGAGCACTCTTGCGCTCGAGCGTGCGTCTGTGTCTCTTTTTGACCTGAAGGTTGTGTTTCTTCACTTGAGCGAGATTTCCTTCGCTCGAGCGAGCGAGTTGTATGTTTTGTGTTCTTTCGTTTGAGCGAGGACTCTTGCGCTCGAGCGTGCGTCTAGGTTATAGACCTGAAGCTTTGAATTGTGCGCTCGAACGAGGCTTATTGTGCTCGAGATAGGTGTTTGTTGTGTTTGGTTGCTCGAGCGACCACTTCTTCGCTCGAGCGTGCCTCGCATATATCAGTTAGTAGCAGCGGGTTGTCCATCACTTTTTCATCATCCTTTTCATCAAAACCCTAGATTCGACTGCTTCTCTCTCTAAACATACATTCTCTCTACAAATACACCTTGTTCTTGGGCCTCTCTACCCTAGTCTCTTTGTAAGAAATGTGGAGCTTTGCGTGGACTACATTTTGATCTGAACATTTGTGGTTTTGGAGCATCTTGAGTTTTCTTTATCATCTCCCTTGAGTCTCTTCATTTGAGGTAGGGATAAACTACTCATTCTTATGAGTTTTAACATAAATTTTAGTTATTTTATATAAATGGTGATTTATGGAAATTGTAGGGAGTTAGGGTTTTGAAATTAAAATTATAAAAGAGGGGTTGTTAATGTGGAGTTCCATATGTATATGAGACCTTAGCAAAATGGGGTTATTGATATAGAATTGATGAAATTGAGTCTTAGGGTTGATGTTTGAGAAAATGGAGAAATGCCCTAATTAAGTTCGACTAATTAATTTGTATAATTAATGTGGTAAATTGTGGGAATATGAAATTGAATTGGTTGGATTGATTAATCACTCACCTATGAAAATGTTGATAATTTATCTGTTTGATAAATTTATTATCTGTTTAGAAATAACTCTTTTGGGCTATCGGTGGAGGATAGTCTTGAATGTTGTAGATACTGCATGATGATTAGGTAAATTAAAACTAATAAATTGGATTATGTCATTGAATGTGACGGTGGAAATAACATATTGAATATGTGAATTGTTGGGTCATTATATATGACTATGTATTTAAATGCATTGTATATGTATATTGTTTAGGAGGAGATAGGGGATGGACTCCATTGATAATTAAGTTGGCCGGAGTGTCTAGAGTGAAAGTCCCGAAACTTTATATACATCTGAATGATGTTAATAATTGAAGTGTTAAATATATGAAGTGTTGATTATATGAGTTGTAGTTTCATTTTGAATTGTGGATAATGGAAATGTTAATAAGATGAGTTGTAGTCTCATTTAAATTGTTTGGTTAGATAATAGACCATGTCTATGAATTTAATTAGATAAATAAGGGAAGTGGATTGGAACATAAATGTACTTATTGGTGGCATTGTAAAGAATGTAAATTGATTTATAAGTGTTAACCATCCATCTAATGCTAATGCTTTAGTTATTTCTTATATCTAGTTTAGCATATCTCTACTGGGTTTTGGCTCACCTTATATGGGACATCATTTTTAGGTACATGTGATATGCTGCCTTCAAGAATGTAACTTGGCAGGTTTAGAAGCTGAAAGCTTATTTTTGTGGTTATCTTTTGTATTACATGAAATTCAAGCCAAAGATTTAATATGTTAAGAGTTAGAACTCTCTTTTGTTAAAACTAAGTGTTGACTTGGAAAGTTTATAAGCCCGTAGGGCATTTACTTTTATTGTCAACATGTAATACTTTTTGTAAAGAATACTCTGATGGATGTATATATTTTATTTTCCTATATCTATGGATATTATGAATGATTGATTTATGCATTTGTTTTGAGGGCGTTACAAATTTAAATAAAATTTTTTAATAATATTTTAGGGAATGATTTTTTTTTTAATAATATTACCTAAATTTTATCTTAAAATATTATTAAAAAATTCATTCTCTATTTCAAGAATCATTTTTTCATTTATTTTCCCTAACAAATTTCTTATTATTATTTTCTTATTCTATTAATAAACTCTCTATAAAATTATAAATATACACCGCAGTCCCTAACACAAAACAAAATAAAAAAAAAACAAATTTATAAGGGAGTTACGGTTAGAGCATCTCCAATGGAGCTGCTATATCAGTTGCCAAAGCTAAAAAATGACAGAAATGGCAAAAATTAGTCTCCAATGGTCTGCTATTTCACTTGCCAAAGATGGCAGATGCCATATGTGTTCTCAAATATGGCAAGTGAAATAGCAGATGCCAACCTTGCTAGATCAGCAGAATCCAACAGAAATTGGCACCAAATTCAGTTGAGAAAACAACAGAATTAATCCAGTAGGGAAGCTATTTTCCAAAATCAAACCCAATTTTTACAGATTGTGTATATATAGATATATATGATCAAACCCATGAAGACAGCCTGTATATATATATATGATCAAAATCAAACCCAAAATATATATATATATATATGATCAAACCCATGAACCTCTGCTGACCGTATATATATATATATATAAATATGTGATCAAAATCAAACCCAAAACATATATATATATATATGATCAAACCCATAGCAAACCATACCCAAAACATATATATATATATGATCAAACCCATAACAAACCATATATATATATATGATCAAAATCAAAGCAAACCGTGTATATATAGCAAACCGTGTATATATATATCTATATATATATGACATAGCAAACCAAAGCAAACCGTGTATATATATATGACATAGCAAACCGTATATATATATATATATATGATCAAACCCATTAAGAAAGAATTTTTTGATGGAGATAGATCAAAACCGTATATATATCAAAACATATATATAGATGAATTTTTTGATGGATATATATATATATGCAAACAGATCAAAACATATATATATATATATATATAGATGAAGATCGTACCAGAGACGGAGAGTACACAGATCGGAGGGAGACAGAGTCAAACCAGAGAGAGGGGGTTCTGATCTTGGAGGAGAAGGGGGAGATCGGGTTCCGATCATGGAGGAGAAGGGGTTCCGATCTTGGAGGAGGGGGTTTCGATCTTGGAGGAGAAGGGGAGATGGGTTCCGATCCTGTGCTCTGTTTGATTTGTGCTCTGTTTAATTTCGGCCATGGGGGAAAAGACATAGTGAGAATGAGAGGGGGATGAAGAACTGTGGAGGAGATGAGAGGGAGATGAGAGGGAGAAGAGACTGAGATTAATTTTATTCATTGCAGAGACTGAGATGGCAAATTTGTGATGGGTTAGTGTAAATAAAAGAGCCGTTGGGCTCTGTTTGGTTTGTTCAACCAAAAAAAAAAAAAAAAAATGAAATTATTTTTTACAACGGCTCTTTAAACGGCTATTTGCCAAACGGTAATAAATTTAATTTTTATAAATTGAAACCTTTCCTTCATTTTTATTTCACACAAATATTTACATTTAATTTTTATTTTCTCCTCTCTTCTTTGAATTTTATTTCACAACAAACCTCTTAAATTATATTTTTTTTAGTTTTTTCATCCAATCATTATGGAAGGTTCATCAAAAACAAAGAGAGGAAAATCATTCACCGTTGAAGAAGATATGGCAATTTGTAAATCTTGGTGTCACATTTCGGAAGACCCAATTGTTGGCAATTCGCAATCGTATGCTCACTTTTGGGGAAGAATTTACGAAAATTTTTGCTCGCTTGTAATGATCACCCGTAACACAAGTGGCTATTCAAGCTCGATGGGGTATAATCATGAAATGTTCTAACAAATTTCGGGATGTTTAGCACAAGTCGAAAATCTTCACCCAAGTGGGATTTCTCAAGTTGATATAGTAAGTTTGTATTTTCAGTTATTATGTTTAGTTTCATATTCTGGTGTCGTATAAAAATTACGTAATTAAATAATGTTTCAATATGAAAACATTTAATTTTTGGAATATTAAATAATGTTTATTATTTATTATTCAATTATTATTTATTTTATTTAAATAATGTTTTGATTTTCAATTACATTTAATTTTTATCTAATTTTTTTCAATTACATTAGTTTCAATTACATTTGATTTTCAATTATTCAAGTGTCTATTTAATTTTTTTTTAAACAGGTGCTTCAAGCAAAATTGTTATAACATCAAGATGGAAACAAACATTTCGCTTGTGAACATTGTTGGGCAAAATTGCAAGACAATATCGGTGGCAAGATGTAGCTCCCGAATACGGTAAAGTCAAGGATGCATACAAGTTTACCTCGATTCACCCCCGATTCCTATGGAAAACGCATTTCTCTTGAAGACGACAATACCCAAGTGTTGGTAACAATCCAACTATTGGTGAGGCCAGTGCCGCTGGAAAGGGTAAAAGGCCGATGGGTAGGAAATCTGCAAAAGAATTATTTCGAAGAAATCAAGTCATTGAAACTGAAGTCCAAAAAATGAGTATACAATTAGACACATTTAACCAACACCTTGCTGAGAAGGAAAAGAAAAAAGATGAAAGAGAAGAAAAAAGGATTCAAGCAATGCAGGAGATGAAAGAACTTGAGATGAAAAAACATGACTTCGAGATCAGAAGACAAGAACATGAGATGAAAAAACATGACTTCGAGATCAGAAGACAAGAACATGAGATGAGAAAGGAAGAACACCAAATAATGATCATGACATTTCTCATTTGGACCCTCGGATGAAAGCGTATTACACAATGCGAAAAAATGAGATTTTCGCCAAGTGGTCCTCAAATGTGAAAATTTCCAAATTTTTATTTCCCCCTACCTCCTGATGAATAATTACGGGATCAATGTTAGTCTTTATTTTTTGCAATATCATTTTATTTTGATGTAATTGTTAGTCTTTATTTGCAATGTAATTTTTATTTTGTAATGAAATTTCATGTTGTTTTAAGAAACATTTTTGAGTATTTTGTACTTCACAATGTAAAAAAAGACATTTTATGAAAAGACATTAACTGACATTAAAAGACATTGTAGAATAAAAAGACATTAAATGAAGAACATTTTATTAGAATATAAAGACATTAACTGATAGTAAATGACATTAACTGTCATTAAAAAGATAAAATGCAAACTTAATCTAACTCTCCAGCTCGGGACCACAAGTGTTCAATTAGATCATTACGAATTACATTATGGGTTTCAACAGATCTAATCCTTTGCCGATTCAACATAAATTGAGCATACTCCTCATTCGGATCGCGTGATACTTGACAGCCCAAATTACTGGTATCAGTCTCAAGTTGTGCGGCACTGCGTTTATTTTATGGAATATCACGCTCGTCTTCAATGATCATGTTGTGCAAAATAATGCAGGTCTTCATGATGTAGTACAGATCCTCGTTACTCCAACCTCTAGCTGGCACGCTGACAATATTAAATTGTGCTTGGAGCACTCCAAATGCCCGTTCAACATCTTTCCGACATGCCTCCTGCATCCTCGCAAATAGTTGTCTCTTTGCGCCTTGAGGTTGAGATATTGTTTTCACAATCGTTGCCCAACGAGGATAGATACCATCAGCAAGATAATACCCCATGGTATATGCGTGATTATTGATGGTGTAGTTGGCAGCAGGGGCACGTCTTCTAGTTAATTCAGCAAATAAAGGCGACCTGTCAAGAACAGTAATATCATTTAGAGAGCCAGGCATACCAAAGAAAGCATGCCAAATCCACAAGTCATAGGAGGCAACTGCCTCGAGTACAACTGTTGGTTTGTGATAGTGTCCAGTGTAAGCACCGACTTGGGCACTTGGACATTTATCCCAACGCCAGTGCATACAATCCAAACTCCCTAACATTCCAGGAAACCCGCGTTGCTCTCCCTCTTGCAATAATCTGGCGACATCTGCTTCATTTGGAGATCTTAAGTAAACGGCTTCATAGGTAGCAACAATTGACCTGGTAAAAAAATTTAAGGCGGCAATTGTAGTACTTTCACCAATTCTAATGTACTCGTCTACAGCATCAGCAGGCACGCCGTATTGGAGGATCCGGCATCGGTCATCTTCTGTACATCGGATAATCCAGGAGCACCAGTGGCATCACGGGTTTGGATGAAGTATTCATTCACTTGTTGAATATCGTGTAAGATACTAACAAACAATGACCGCCTCATTCGAAAACGTCTTCGGAAGTATTCTTCTGGATAGATAGGATTATCTGCAAAATAATCTCTATAAATTTGTTCGTCGCCTTTGACCCTCTCACGATTAATGTATCGACGACCACTTGTGG
The DNA here is from genome assembly GCA_025200525.1 of Camellia lanceoleosa. NCBI lineage: Eukaryota > Viridiplantae > Streptophyta > Magnoliopsida > Ericales > Theaceae > Camellia > Camellia lanceoleosa. Next base: position 14,378,290 of record CM045770.1, read on the forward strand.
AACCAACACGTTTAGTTTGTTGGTTTAGGCTTAACATCTGTAATCTTTGTTGTTGTGCTGTGAATAGTTGCATCATGATGATATCATCATCAGATGATGAAGATTCATCAAAATCTCCATTTAATATGGCTTTGCTCAAATTGTTCATTGTAGGTGGATGGGTGAGTGGGTGAATATGAAAATTATAGAAAATCTTCTTGGTGGGTACAGAGAGTTTTGAAGATATGAAAATGATATGTAGGTGAATATGAAAATTGTAGAAAACCTTATGTTATATTTATAGAGAAAATTGTGGATGAGTGAATAATGGATGGTTGTTGGGTGGGTGGATGAATAATAGATGGTTATTGGGTGGGTAAATGAATAATGGGTGGTTGTTGGATGGGTGGATGAATAATGGATGGTTGTTGGGTGGGTGGATGTGAGTGAATGAATGCTGAGTTCATAATGGATGGTTGTTGGTGGTTGGTTGTTGGTGGGTAATTGGTGATTATTTATTTTTTATGTGTAGTTAACAAAATTTATTAAATATGTAGTGATATGTTTTTTGGTGGGGTGAATAAATCAAACAATATTTTTTTTTTTCAATTTTTAATTTTTTTAAATTTTTTATATTTGTTTAGTTGGGAATAAAATAAATATATAATTTTTTTAACAAACAGATAAAAAAATGTCACAAAAAACAAAAAATAAAATCACAAAAGACCTATATCCAAACAACACTTACAAATTTAGAGGAAAAATTGGTTGAGATTTGCCAAAAATAACAAATGATTATTGGAACACCATTACTATAATTTGGCAAAATAACACTATTTAATTAGAAGTCAATGTACCAATTCCTATTAAAAAAACAGAAAAGCTTTCTACCCCAAATGATCGACCCATGATGTGTCATTTGGGATTAACAAAAACAATTTTTTTTTTTTTATGTGATTGCAACGAATTAGGAGCCGCCACCTCACTGGGGGTCGAACCCCAGTGGGGGTATGAAGCACTTCTGTTAAAAAAAAAAAAAGTGTATAAGGCCTAATGGAAGGCTATAAGAGCATCTCCAAGGGGATAGTTAAACAAGGCTTGTTAGGTATTTTAGCTAATGTAAGTCTAATTTTGAGTTTCAATGGCCATTTAGCTAATTTACTTTACCATCCTATTTTTTTGGTGGCTACAATTGAAGAGCCCTAGAGGCTCTCTAAATAATTATGTATGTATATATTTTAGATTTTTGTATATTTATGTCTTGAATTTTGGATTTTATATATTATATATATATATGTGTGTGTGTGTGTGTGTATGTAGTAATTTTATATGTTCTTTCAATTTTGTTTGATAAATTACGGAATAATTTATTTTGTATTTTGTATTTTTTTTTCTCATTCTATAGGTTTTTATATTTGTATGAGCAAATTTATTATTATTACAAATTTATATTAGTAAAATATTAATAATTAGTATTTTTTTATTTTAAAAATTAATTAAGTTAGTTTAAATGATTAGCTAAAATAAAGAGCGTGGTTGGAGAACATAGCTAAAGTAATTAGGTAAAATAAAGAGTGTACTTTTTTTGTACTTTAGCTAGTAAAAAATAGAGAGTATGGTTGAAGTTAGCCACTAATCCCTGTGGAATTTTGGGTTCTATTAGGATGAGTAGTTCTTCTTCTAATGAATAGTGGTGATGATCATGGTTGAATTACGTAAGCAAGCTCACAGCCCGTTTCCGATGGCACTTGTCAGGAACACCGCGGATCTCATTCGTCTTCTACCGCCGCTAGCGATTGTGTTGAATCTGGCTTTTCTCTCACTGAAACATATCAGATCTATATATGATGATGATTCTCGCTCTTTCCCTCTCTTACCGATCAGGATCTCATCCCTCTTCGGCTGCTCTGGTGATTGTGTTGAATATGGCTTTTCTCTCACTAATCGCACCAAAGCATCTCAAATCTGCATATGATGGTGATGATTCTTGCTCTTTCCCTCTTCGGACGCCGCTGGCGATTGTGTTGAATCTGGCTTTTCTCTCACTAATTGCACCGAAGCATCTCAGATCTGCATATGATGGTGATGATTTTCACGCTTTCCCTCTCTATAGTCTTTCTTCCTCTCTAATCTCTCAGAAACATTTTAGATCTGAGTTGAATCTGTTGTCTAACATCCAAAATTAGGTTTCTATTCTCTTATATCTCAGAAATATTTCAAATCTGAGTTGAATCTGCTGCCTGACCTCCAAAATTAGGTTTTTGTTTGATAGGAATATGTATTATTAAATCTGTTTGTTTTGCTGGCTTGTACTTGATGATATATATGGCTCTAGACTCCCAAGTTTGCTGAAACATGATTAAATATGTTTGTATTATTAAATCTGTTTGTTTTTTTGGCTTGTGTTTGATGATATATGCACTTTATGGAATTTGCAGAGTCTTCCAAGTTTGCCGAAACATGATTAAATCTGTTACATTCAATGTACAGTTTTTGTGGATTGTACTTGATGATATGCTATTGAATTTGCAGGAACTCCTAAGTTTGCCAAAACATGAAGCCCTTGTTATGGTGTTTGTTCTCATTTTCTTCTTCACATTGATTGACATTCTTTTTAAGCAAAATCATCAATTTATTGTCTTATGTTTTGGAACTGATTTTTTTAAAACATATAAGTGAAAATGTTGGCTTGGATGGCTGTGCTGTGGTCAACTTGACATTTTATTGTTCAACCTCATGCTGGTCTATCCTTAGTCTTAATCTCGAAGAAGGCCTAGCTTTGAGCACAATGGTCAGTGTGATGGCTGGGTTCAGCTTTGAAAATATGCTCTACCCAAGTTGTAACAAACTCGACACTGGTCAAATGGATCATATTTAAACCCCAGAAATGTATGCTACTATCTGGACATATGTTATAAATGGATAAATGATTTAGAATTGATTTTACACTAATAGTAGGAAGCATTGTGAGGAAGTATTTTAATTTTCAGTATTAGCATTGGTTTGAAATTTAGATAAGAAAAAAGTTCAGGCCCAATCCTATTATCAGTCAGCAAGATTGCCCAATCCTATCATTTTAATCCTATTTCTGATGTGAGATGATATGTTTGCCCTTTTTTTTTATTTATTTATTTTTCTCTAGCTTTCTTTTGCCACTTTTTAATACTGGGAACTTTGCTCCCCAGATGCTGTTTTGAATAGCTCTCGGTTTCTTTGCATTTACAATATCTCATAAATTCATGCTTTGTGCCATTTTCTTTTGTAGGCTCTCTCTTCAATATCATCCCGACAAGAACAAAAATAAGGGTGCTTAGGAGAAGTTTGCTGAGATTAATAATGGTATGGTGCATTATTTGTATTTTCTTGAACGTTATGTATATTAATACTATCATGGCTGCATTTAAAATTGTTGGATGTGGAAAAGACTTTTGGTTTTATATTGTCACCTTTCTCCCCTAGTTTTTGTTTTAAGAATAGTTAAAATGTTTAATTGACTTGATTTTTGAAAATTTGAGAATAGATGATTAGGACCTCAGTGCATACTTCTCTTCCTGAGGATATTTTCTGTTTGCTCTTTTATTTCTTGCTTTGAGTGATGAATTGTATCCCTTTGTTTGCCTTTTTCAACATATGATATTTTATCTGATGAAGGAAAGAGAAAAAATTATGATCTATACGGAAATGAGAAAGGTAATCCTGGGTTTGATGCTGGCAATGCTGGCGACCAGGGAGGATATACATACTTCACAAGTGGACCAGGACAAAATGGGTTTAACTTCAGGCCAAATGAATGGCAAAATATGGGTGGGGGACATGGAAGTTCAAAATCATTATCATTTTCTTTTGGTGGCCCTGGTGGCCATAGCTCATTTGGTTTCGGTTTAGAAGATATTTTTTCCAACTTCTTTGGGGGTGGTGGGGGTCAGTCTGAAAGTTTCAGTGGTTTGACCAGGTCTGAATCCAAGTCTAGGAGTGCCCCTAAGAGCATCTGTGCTGTAAATGTCCAGACTTATAAGAAAGAAATAACTGATAAAGGAATGACTTGGCTTCTGTTATCTTGTACTTCCACATTGAAGGGGGCTCAGTCTTATGAATCTGTTATACAGAGGTAGCTAACTCATTGGAAGGAGCATTAAAGGTATGTTGCATCCTGTATATGTTCTTTTCGTTAGGTATCTACTGAATATCGTATATTCATTCATTGTTATGCCTTTTCTCTTTTAGGTTGGAAGCCAAAATTGTGAAACCGAGTCGTCCTTTTGTAAGGATCTGGGTGTATATCCTCGCAGAACACCCAGGGTGTTTGTTTATTCATACAAAGTGACAGTGGTTCCTTGGTAGAGTATAATGGTGATCTGGCAGTGAAAAGTTTGAAAACATTTTGCCAAGAACATCTCCCAAGGTTTTCAAAACGTGTTGGACTTGAATCATTTTGAGTTCTCTTCTAGGACTGGAGAGACATTACCTAAAGTGTTGCTTCTCTCGACAAAGATAGATACCCCTGTTATTTGGCGTGTTCTTAGTGGCTTGTATTGCAAACGTTTTGTTTTCTATGATGCAGAGGTAAGCTATATCTGCTCATTGGCCAATTTTATTTTTTCATACATATGTTAATCAAATGCTTCTGGTGGTCTGGCATGCCCATGAAATTATTTGGCTTAAATTGCATTTTAGTACATGTTTCCAAAAAATTTCAAATCAGTGGTAAAGATTACCGATTTTAATAATTAAAGTGAAACTTTTCCATGACTTGCAGTTTGTTTTTGGTCTTACAACTGATTTGCAATTTCCCCAAATTATTTTATCATTAAGCTCGATAATGAGGATTAATCGAACTTCATTGGAATAATTGATTTGTCTTGCCAAGTTCATTTTCATATCTGTAGTGAATTCGATCGTCCTTCTTTTTATTGTTTGTGTCAAATGGTTCATTGATTTCCATTTCCACGTCTATCTAGGTCCGTGATGTTCCAGATCCAGCAGTGAGAAGGCTGGGAGTTGATGCACTTCCAGCTGTTGTTGGTTGGCTTTCTAATGGGGAGAAGCATACTTTGAAAACACGAATTTCTGTGAAAGATATAAAATCTGCAGTTGAAGATCTTCGTGCTTTACTCGATGGTTTTGAGAAAAGAAATAAGAAAGCAGCATCAAGTCAGGCTTAAAAACCAGACTGTGAAGTAGGGGATAAACAGATACCTCTACTTTTACCATTTAATTTTGATGCTGCTTGTGGAGACACCACCCGTGGTTGCATTATTGGTGCTTTCAGGTCATCCAAAGCTAGAGGCAAACTGGAAACCATTCTATCGTCGGTTAGTAACATTTCACAAATTTAGATAACTTATTTTGTTTTGATAGAAAGTCTGAAAGTACGCTGTGCTGAATCTTTGCATTTAGCAAATATTCCTTGAAATTGGATATTGCAACTTTGTATTGTATGTTTATTACAAATGCAAGAAAATATCTAATGAAAAAACATAGGGTAGTTGCGAGAGCAATACAACTCATCGAAGTTGAAAATTTGTAGAGAAAAATGCATCAGCACTAGTTTCCCAATCATATGAAAGTGTAATTGACGTGATATTATGCTTTCATAAACAAGTAATAAAAATACTAAATCAATTAGTTCCCATTAACCTCGGTCTGGAAAAGGAGCCAATTTGATGTCTAAAAATCAGTCAGCATTTAAATTATGAAGGCAGTTATTTGAAGGATTATAATTTTAGGTAGTCTTAGAAATGATATCGTGCTGTGAATGCAAATAGTCTCTCAAGTAATTACAACAATATTATATATGTTTTCACCTTTCAAAAAACAAAATATCTTCATCAACTTGGAAGAAAACTGTATATTACATTTGATTAATTTCTTCTTTGCTGCATGATTTGTGCTTCTAGGTCTCACAGAAATCATTATTAAGATGACGGAGTTTGGCCTCCAGTTCTGGGGATGCCATCGGCTTTGCTCCTTTAGATGCTTCCAAGCATCCATCATTTTTGAATTCATTAGACAAATCTGGATTCAAATCACTAGACAAGCTCGTGGTGGCCTACAAACCCTGAAAGCGGAAGTTTGCAGCCTTTGTTGGTGAGATCTCAACAGAGGAAGTGGAGCGGTTTATTGATTCAGTCCTTAATGGGGAGGTCGCCTTTCAGACATAAACAAAGGGAGACTAAGGAATTTCTTACTTTATTAGCACCCAGGCGTTTACTCAATACAGTCGGGCCCTTCTTCCACCAAGAGAACAAGGTTTGGAACCTTACGCTTCCCGTTTCGTAGTTCATTACGAAAATACGGCTTAGCTCATATGAGAAAAAGCAACATAGGATATTCAAACCAGAAGCTAAGCCTTCACTTAGGATTTTATGTTAGCAGGTTCAAAATCCATCTTTTTCTAAAGGGCAATGGTCAACGAATCGATGTCGAGGCTATGAGGAATGCCCTAACGTTGGGAGCTTAGTTTGGACTAGGATTCCATAGAAGAAAAAGAACGTCAGTGAGGCCTAGACGAAGGTTTAAGAGTGATTGGGGATCAGATTCGACAGAGGGTGCCCAGATTGATGGACTGTTGATTGGCAGTCTCATTCCAGTTCAATATTTTATCTTTCTGTAGTGATCAAGATTGAATGAACCGCAAATGCATTGTGAAAACACCTTCTTCAACTGGATTCCAATGCTTTTACTTTGATTACAGTGATCAAGCGCGGGGGAGGGGGGGTCAATACGATTCCTGTTCATAACCTTCTCTTTGCAAGAAGAATACACCTATGAGACTGACTCGAACGTGAGAGAGGTTTGCTGAACAGTCGGGGATTTTTGCCCTGCGGGTAAACAGAAGCAAAGTCAATCAAAAACCTCAATTGCATTCCGAGCGAGGCAAATTCCACAACAACAAAGAAAATGCCTCCCTCACTAATTGTACTGGGAGTTATGAAGTAGAAAAAGTAGAAAACAAAGAAAGAAACGAAAGATGAAACAAAGAAAAGAAAGCTTCAATGCGTGGCACCCTGTGCACAAGTAAATATCCCTTTCTGAGCTTGACCCTGTTTGGGAGGCTATCCCTTGCTTCTGAAACCAACTGGATTGACGGGTTTCACAACTGGAACTGGCTATAAATCTCGAATTGGCCTTTGAAACCTCAACATTTGGTTCCGCTATCAAGCCTTATGCTCCCCAAGCGGACTTTCATAAGGTGCGACGTGTACTGGGCAATCAATCGGAGGCACTTTGCTGGGCTGTAATAGCAAATGGGAGTTACAATATACCACCCAGTCGATTGAGTTTCTCGAGTCCAAGCACAAATAGCTGGGGTAGCAGTGGGAATTACAGAAGCGGAACCAGAGATATAGACCCTGATCGGTCAGTTGCCCGAGTGGTATTTATTTTACCTTGAACCAGTGGAAGCAACGGCTGAAGCATAAATGGTTCAGGTGCCTGATCGAAAAAAAGCAGGAGTATCGCAAGTGACTTCGAGTGTCCCTTGCTTGAATAACAGCTTTCTTTCTTTGTCTATTGCAGCTTTCTAAGCAATCAATTTCTTTAGACACTTTGATTAGTTCAATTAACCCAGCCTCAAGGACAGAAATGAAGGGGAAGGGTTTTCCTTGATGAACCGAAGGAGGCCTAAGCATCTTGAAAACCCATATCATTCATTACTAAGCATAATTGATTGGCCTTGCCTTCTATATGCAGGCAATACATGCCTTCCCTATTTCTCCATCGGTTCAATGCATCATATTTATTCCCCTCAAAGCCTGAGTGTGGCTAGGGTTTTGCCCACTTCATTAATATAGTATAGCGAGGTGTGCCACTTAATCTATAGATGTCTAAAGGGGTTCTGTTGGAGGATTTACCATCGTAGCTGGTTGACTTTTCTACGTTGTAGCTGGTGGGAAAAAATAACGTAACAGGCAACAGGTGCCTTATTTCTTCAGCTGCAGCAGAGTGAGTTTAACAAGTTTGTTGGTTGCTGTCTTTCTTTCTATAAGGTCAAGTCCATACCTGGTTGGCTAGCATAATCGCATCACCAATGCCCATAATCGCATAAAAAGGCAACTCCAGGTGTCTCATATCGGGGAGGCCATTCCACGTTCTCTTTCCCTGCTAGAAAGAAATTCTCTCTCCAGGTGGGGAAAGCTCTATCTATAAAGGGGAAGTACCTCCTACAATGAATCAATTGCTAAAGAAATAAATAAAGACAACACTAATCTCAAAAATCTCCTATGAACCCTTATTGACTTATTAATGAATTCTACTTGTCTTGTTTAAGGTGCTGGTTTAAGGTTTCAGGGGGGTCTTTGGCCTAAGGAAGAGATAGTAAGGCTCTCGCTTGGAGGGTGTAGGGTCTAGAGATAGACTTACCCCTCGCCTTGACTTATTAGGTCGGTGTAGAGAATAGCTACTACCAATCTTGTCCTCAAATGATCCCTGCCTAGATTGAAGGATACTTGACTGGCCCCTGAGGGCCTTGCCTTGCCTTGCTTTACCTTAAAGATCCCGGACTAACACTTCTTAATGAAAGGCCTTGCCTCCATTCCCGTCCAAGGTCAAAGTAGTAGTTGTAATCCCCGACTCTAATAAAGAAAAAGACTAGTGCGTCTCGTACTATTAATAAGAATACCAATAGCGCGCACTATTCATAGTATAGGGACTACCCACTATTTTTAACATCTTTAAATATAGACAAAAAAATACTATAGTAGCAAAAAAAACAAAGATTTTGAGTGAACAAAACATATATTTTTTTTGGGATAAATAAATAATCAAACTTTAATAAAAGAGTATCAAGATTATGCAAAGAATACAAATCCCCAAAAGGAAAGTTACCAAATCCTAACCAATAACATCATCTAAACAATCTAAAAAAACAAACATGCATAATTCTTAAAATTACAAAAGTAAGATTTCTTAAATTAAAGCTATTATAAAGCATGGATACTTCGATAAACATGTCGTACCCGCACTGGGCATAGTACTTTTGCATACCCGTTGTACCCCAAAGTACCTTGTGCACTAGAGTGGTGTGGTAACCGGCAACCATGAGATGGTGGACTGGTGGTGATGTGCTTGGTATGGGCATGTAGTGGTCATATATAGTAGTATGGCATTGCTATGGTGCAATGGAGGTGGAAATGTAGTGGAGGGGGTAACGTGCGGCCTAGGAGAAACGAATAATGATGGTATTTGGTGCCATTCTAGGCATTGATAGCTACAGAAGAGATGGCAAAATGGTTGAGAAAAGAGAGGACAAATGGAAGGCAAAAGTAGTACATAGGGAGGAAAATGTTTTAAATATTGATCTGAAAAGAGTAAATTGTAACTTAAAATTGTCTTGTCAAACATCATTATAGATGTGTCCTAAAGTTTTAGAAGAAATTACACACCAAACAAAAAAAACCCAAGGTTTGATCATTGTAACAATTTAAAAGTGTCCGACATGTTCACATTAGCTTCTTAGGTTGTTGGGCCGGGGACCAAAACCATATGTGGCATCTTTATACATCAAGCATAATAAACGTATGATATCCTTGAACGGTAAACATTTGAATGGTGAACATTTCATATTGGAAAAACATAGCACAAATTGAAATTCCAAATAAGTTCTACTGAAAATAATTTCCTCCTCAAAAAGTGGGTTAGTTCAAGTATAATTCAACATTCATAATCATTTAAGCAATATTTGTTGATATATAATTATCTTTAACAAAATTAGAGCAATTTGATTCATTATGAAATTCGTTTCCCTAACTAATGAATTTCTAGAATTGATATTTTTTCCATTGATCAAAAGCTATTACACTCTTGAGTTTATATACACAATACAATCTTGATTCCTAACTGACTTTACTAACCTCACCTAACAGCCTAACCATATATCACTAACTAATAGGGGTGTTCGCGGTTCAGTTGCAGCCGGGGAACTTCTAACCCACCATCCATCCGCCAATCCACCTAACAGCCTAACTGTATATCACTAACTATTAACTAAATAAAATATTGTTACAATGTAACCAACTCACACATGCTTAGTACATACACACCTATACAATTTATACACACTAAACTTCTTCTGTTTTATTTGGAATGACTACAACTTTAGCTGTGGCTGTAGCTGTCGCTTAGTCTCTGTTGCTGCAGCTGTAGCTAGCTTAGCCTTTTCAGTACTTGGATCAATTAGCATTAGCCTCAGCTGCTATTGATGAAGAAGATTTGGTGTTGCTCACTTTAAATGGTCTACCTAATGAGTTTGATGCTTTAAAAACCACCATTAGGGCCAGATCTGAATCTATCTCCATGGAAGAGCTCAATTCACATAGAGTCCAAGCAAAGGAAATTACAAACACAAGAGCTTACCGTTGCCTATGTTGTTTCTAAAAATTCAAGTTCCAATTATAGTAGAGGTTGTTTCTCTGCTCGAGTGAATAGAGGTAATTTCAGAGGTGGTTCTAGAGGTGGAAGGTTTTCTCATAGAAGCACAAATTTAATATGTCAAATTTGTGGAAAAAACAATCATTCTGCCCTTGATTGTTGGCAAAGGCTTGATCAAGCTTATCAGGCACAACATCAGATCTCTCATTCTTCCATTACATAACCACACTCATCTAGTTTTCCTTAAAAAGAGCTTATATTGCTTCTACACCATTTGCCCCATTTGACTCCACTCCATGGTAACTGCAACAGATCACATGACTAATGATTTGAGTCATCTTCAAGTTTATGACCTTATCGAGGATTTGAGCAAATTACTGTTGGAAATGGCCCAACATTACCTATCATGCATACTGGTAAGGGTATTCTTCCCACCCCTCATCATTCATTCCAACTCAATAGGGTGTTGCATGGTCCTATCTCATCTAATTTGGTATCTGTGCATAAGCTCACCAAAAAGTCATAGGCTTCCATTTTCACTTTCTAATTCAATTGTACAAAGACCATTTTCACTTATACATAGTGATGTGTGGGGGCCATTTACCTCTTCTGTGTCTACTTTTAAATACTATGTGTTGTTTGTTGATGAATTTATTAAGTTTACATGGCTTTATCCTTTGTGCTATAAAAGTGAGGTTTTTTTTTTTCTAAATTGCTAGAGTTTAAAGCATTTGTTGAGAATCAATTTTCTACAACTTTACAAATGCTAAGAACAGATGGAGGTACTGAATTTGTTAACAAGGCCACTAGAACATGGTATTCTTCATCAAACCCCCTGTCCTTCTACAGCTCCTTAAGCTGGTGTTTCAGAGAGAAAACATAGACACATCACCGAAACAGCTATGGCCCTTCTTCATCATTCTTCTGTTCCTCTCCAACACTTGTTGATGCTGTTTCTGTCTCTACATATCTCATTAATAGAATGCCTAGTTCCCAAACTTCATCACAAGTCTCCTTATGAGTTATTGTTTCATCAACCTCCTTCTTATGACTCCATGAAAGTTCTTGATTGTCTTTGTTATCCTTGGCTCAAGCCCTATGTCACTCATAAACTTCAGCCCAAATCAATTGCTTGCGTCTTTTTAGGATATCATCCATCCGTTAAAGGCTATCGATGTTTGGATCCTCTCTCGGGGAAAGTCTCTCTCTCTAGACATGTTATATTTCATGAAGATGTTTTCCCTTTCACTCCCAACAAGCTCAATTTGCTTCTTCTCTATCTCATATTCACTCTCTTTTTCTGGTCTTCTTCTGTTTCTCCTTGTAATTCAGCTCCAACATCTTCTCTAGATTCCTCTATTTCTTCTCCTTCTAGACCCCTCTTTCGCCTGTTGCTTCTAGCCCTCTTGTTACACCTGTATCTACTGTTCCCACTCCTATTGAATCTATTTCTATTGAGTTGCCTCTTCCTCCGCCTCTTCCTCCTTCTCTTAACAACATCCCATGACAACAAGATCTAAGTTTCATTGCCTTCTTTCTTCTTCACACGCTAATGTTTCTTCTGATTCAGAACCTGCCAGTTATAAGTTGGCTCTTCAAAGTCCTGTTTAGACTGCTACTATGCAAGAAGAATATCAAGCCCTTATGAAACAAGGGACTTGGTCTCTTGTCCCTCCTCCTCCCTCTAAAACACCAATTGGATGTAAATGGGTTTTCAAAGTCAAAAGAAATTCTGATGGCACTATTGCCAGGCATAAAGCTAGGTTGGTTGCCAAAGATTTTTTGCAACAAGAAGAGATTGATTATAATGAAACCTTTAGCCTAGTAGCCAAGCAACCCACTATTAGAGTTTTGCTTTGCATAGCTTTGCACTATCATTGACCTCTTAAACAACTTGATATAAGCAATGCTTTTCTCCATGGAATCTTGGCTAAGGAAGTTTACATGTTACAACCTCTTGGTTTTCATATCCAGCTTGCAAGCTTCAAAAGGCGCTTTATGGCCTCAAACAGGCCCCTAGAGCCTGATATTCCACTCTCTCTCAGTTTTTGCGTGGTCAAGGGTTTGTCAACAGTTATTGTGACAATTCACTGTTCATTACGAAATCATCTTCCTCTATCACCATTTTGCTTGTTTATGTTGATGATATTTTTCTTACTGGGAGTAGTGCTGCTCATATTCAGTCTCTTATTCAGCAAATGCACACTATCTTTGCCATGAAAGAGCTTGGGCCCATTTCCTATTTTTTGGGTATTTCCATCAAGTCAGTTGGTAGCTCTTATGTTCTCTCTCAACACAAGTATGCATTTGAAATTCTTGCCAAAGCTAGTATGACGTCTTGCAAACCTTGCAACACTCACATTGCTCTCAAGACTTCTACCACTCCTCCAGATTCTCTACCTTTTCATTAGCCTGAGCTATATAGAAGTTTGGTGGGAGCTTTACAATATTTGACTGTAACTAGGCTTGATTTGTCTTTGGCTGTCAATCAAGTTTGTCAACATATGCATGCTCCATCAAATGGTCATTTTGTTGCTCTCAAAAGAATTCTTGGATTTGTTCAAGGTTCTCTTTCTCATGGGCTCACATTTCAACCCAGTTCCTTTACTCTATAGGCTTTTTCGGACTCTAATTGGGCAGGAGATATTTTAGATAGGAAATCTACTTCTGGCTATTGGGTATTTCTTGGCTCTAATTTGATTTCCTGATCTTCTAAAAAGCAACTTACTGTATCCCGATCCTCTATTGAGGCTGCATATAGATCTTTGGCACATAACACTGCTGAACTTAGTTGGCTACAGATGCTTCTTGTTGACTTAGGCATTGATATCATTGCTCCACCTATTCTCTGTTGTGATAACCAATCAGCTATAGCTCTTGCTTCTAACCCTGTTTTTCACACTAGATCAAAACACATTGAAGTGGATTGTCATTTTATTAGAGACAAGATGTCTGCCAGAAAACTTGTTCTTAAGTATATCCCTACCAATGATCAAATTGCTGATATTTTTACAAAACCCTTATTAGCATCCAGATTTTCTTATTTACACTCCAAGTTTCTAGTCACTGCTCTTCCCATCAGCTTGCAGGGGGTTGAGGAAATAAAGTCCACAAAGTCCACAAGTACTAAAAAGGCTAAGCGAGCAACAGAGGCTAAGCAATAGCTACAGCCACAGCTTAGGTTGTAGTCATTCCAAATAAAAACAAAGGAAGTTTAGTGTATATAAATTGTATAGGTGTGTATGTACTAAGCATGTGTGAGTTGGTTACATTGTAAAAATATTTTAGATAGTTAGTGATATATGGTTAGACTGTTAGGTGAGGATAGTAAAGTCAGTTAGGAATCAAGATTGTATTGTGTATATAAACTCAGAGTGTATCTTGCTTATGTCTCAAAACATGTTCGTGTTTGACTTGGGACTGAATTGTACGAAGAAAATAAGTTTAAAATCATTTTAGTTCAATTCAAACTGTGCTGGTAGAACTGACAACCATTAGTAAAAAAACAACCACATCTCCCACAAAAAAACTCAAAATAAATCTCTATTTGGCACATTGGAAACTAGACTCATATTTCTAAGGATATAGGCCATGCAGTTGTTTATTTCCCAATTAAAACAAATTTGCAATCAAATTTAACCCAAAACTGTTGTCTGCACTGTATTTTTCAAATTTCTTGCAACAGCACTTTTCATGTTTAAAATCAACATTTTAGAGGTCTAAAATTATGAACTAAAGTATCCAATTTCCATATAAAATCTTAGAGCTTTTCCTAGTCAAAAGCTTGAATGCGATGGAAAACATGTGTCAAAACTTAAGTTCTTCTAATCTATTTCAAAAGATTATTTTCAAACGAATTCAACCAATCAAAAGGTTATAATTAGGTGTAGGAACATGAACTTTACCTTAATTTAAACTAAGAACAAGTTTAGGCCAAGAATCCAACCATTCCCTTTTTCTTCCTCCACTTCTCTTTTATTTTCTCATTTCTTCTTTTCTTTTCACTACAGAATTTTCTCTCTTTTCTTCTGTTTTTTTTGTTTTCAAATGGGACACGTCTCTCCTCTATATGTATATATGTACACAAATACGAGGTAGCACACACCCAAGTGAGGTGGTGTTTACTTGTCCCTATTAATTAATTATTAATTTAATTAATCAAGACTAACACTGATTAATCAAATTTTGACCCCTAATCGTAATTAATTATGTTTAAACTTAATTAATTTTGATTAAATTCACTAATTATACTTGATTAGCACTAATCCCAATTACGTATATGCATAACATATAAGAGTGCTCAAAGAGGTTAAAAGTAGCTTTTTGACTTTTGACCTCTTTTGGGTCATATCGCATTTCTACTTTTTTACACTTTTTTTCAAAAAAAATTAAAAAGCTAGCTTTTAACCTATTTCCCAAAACAATCTAAGGTTACTAGGCACCTTAATTAGGAAAACATATACATGTATAAACATATCAATAGAAAAGAGTCTTTTTTAAGTTTACATTTCTAATTCTTCCATTTCTTTTCTTTTTTTAAAAAAAATATAAGAATTCAAGGCCATAAACATGGCACAACAAAGCATTCAAGTGTTATTCTAATAACAAATACTTCCAAGTCATGCCCAACGATCATCAAAGCATAGCGTTTTATATATGAAAGAAAACAACATTAATTCTAGGCATTCTGACCATTAAAATGAGAGATATGAAAATGTCAAGCAATAGAAACACTTAGTGTCGCAATGTGACAACAAAATCAATAGGTCTGCGATACTGATCGTGGATGTGCAAGTGGTGGTGTCATGGTGATGTGCAAGTGGCAGTGCAATGGTGATGTGTATTCATGGTATTGCACTAGTGAGTTGATGCGATAATTCGATAGTGATCTGTTGTAACTTGTATAGAAGTACAGTGGTGTTGTGGTAATTCAACGGTTGCCTGTTGAATGATGGTGTGGTACAAATCATAAACTAACACAAGCATACATATTTGAAAATCTAAAACTAGATCATTAATCTCATTCAACAATACAATTAAAGTAAAATAATTCAAGATTTTAAACTTACCTAAAAGTAATTTTTCATTAAATTTTTACATTCATCCAAAATGCAATAATCAAAAAACAACGGTCCAGGTTTTTATTAAAAAAAAAAAGAAGTCTTTGCGGGTAAGTTCTTGCGGGTGCGGACAACTCGCTTTCAAACCACATTCACCGGCATTGTGACTGCGAAACTGCCCATACTTTCATTTGCGTTGGCATTTGGCTCACCCTGACTTCTATTGGCATTGCCATTTCTCAATTGATTCATTATGCTTCTAAATTCTGCAACAATTGTGACAAAATCATCTCTGATCTTATCATAGAAGCGATATACAACAATGCCAAAAACACAGATCCATATGCCCAAAGCCAACCACCCAATGGCTGGGACAATGATCAATATGGGCACAATAATAGCAAGTGCGCCCGATAACAAGCTTAATATGTTCACTATAAGATGATTTCTGCTGTTGGTTTGGAGTATTAATTCAATCACCAATGATGAAAAATAGATCGCAATAGTGACGACGAATGGTTTATATGTTGTTCGGAGGAGGCTACCCAACGAGGTAATGAAAACCCAAAATTTTTTGTAGAATTCATCATAAGAATTAATTGCCAGCACCCTACAAACCATCACAAGATAATGAAATGAGCATTAGAATACAAAATAAAGGGTTAAGTGTAATACAATTGAATTCACAGGGGTGGCACCCAATGTACACACAAAGAAAAGGACAAACAAGGTAGTAGGTATGGTACATGCAATGCCAATTAAGACACAGGGACCTAGCCAAATCTGCTACCAGTTAGTGGTTTAGGTTTACTTATTTTTACATGCAGGTCGTATTTGGGAAACTTGAAAGGAGGTCTGTATGCAGTCTTAGCAGCATGGGGCAACAAATAGATTAAAAGAAATAAATAAAAATTAATTAATTAACACTTGGGCAAATTAAGGATTGAAGTTAAAAGACGATACTTTACCACTTGAGTCTCCTAAGGGGGCACTCCAACAGCTTAGGCCACATTTCCCCAATAAAATACTCGAACTTTTAGTCTACATAAATTACACATCAAAAAAGATACTTAAACCACTTGACCAATTAGCACATGATGTTAATCTAAACATACATGATATTTTTCCTCCTTCAGGTTAGTGGTTTGCATTTGAGTGCTTTTTTTCCTTGCTTATGAGTTTATTTTATATCATGTAAATTTAAGCGTATATACATTTATTTCATATATATAAATATACCATTCATATATTATTAAATATATAAACTTACATATCACGTGTAAACATAATGTATGTGACATAATCAACTATACTTGATATAGAGTTTTTAGTCTTACATTCATTCATAACTTTTTATTAGATCTAAACTCCACAAACTACGATTAAGAATCTAAACTCCACATCCATTCATAACTTATTCAGTAGTTTGTGGAGTTTAGATCTAATAAGAAGTTACGAATGAATGTAAGACTAAAACCTCTATATCAAGTATAGTTGATTATGTCCCATACATTGTGTTTATACGTGATATGTATGTAAATTTATATATTTAATAATATATGGATGGTATATTTATATATATGAAATAAATGTGTATATGCTTAAATTTACATGATATAAAATAAACTCATATGCAAGGAAAAAAAGCACTCAAATGCAAACCCACTAACCTGAAGGAGGAGAAATATCATATGTTTAGATTAACATCATGTGCTAATTGGTCAAGTGGTTTAAGTATCTTTTTTGATGTGTAATTTATGTAGACTCAAAGTTTTGAGTGTTTTATTGGGGAAATGTGGCCTAAGCTGTTGGGGTGCCCCCTTGGTAAAGTATCGTCTTTTAACTTCAATTCTTAATTTGTCCAAGTGTTAGTTAATTAATTTTTATTTATTTCTTTTTAATCTATTTGTTGCCTCATGTTGCTAGGACTACATACAGACTTCCTTTTAAGCATCAAGTTTCCCAAATACGACCTGCATGTAAAAATAAGTAAACCTAAACCACTAGCTGGTAGCAGATTTGGCTGGGTCCTGTGTCTTAATTGGCATTGCATTTACTATACCTACTACCTTGTTTGCCCTTTTCTTTGTGTGTACATTGGGTGCCACTCCTGTGAATTCAATTGTATTACACTTAACCCTTTATTTTGTATTCTAATGCTCATTTCATTATCTTGTGATGGTTTGTAGGGTGCTGGCAATTAATTCTTATGATGAATTCTACAAAATTTTTTGGGTTTTCATTACCTTGTTAGGTAGCCTCCTCCGAACAACGTATAAACCATTCGTCGTCACTATTGCAATCTATTTTTCATCATTGGTGATTGAATTAATACTCCGAACCAACGGCAGAGATCATTTTGTAGTGAACATATTAAGCTTGTTATCGGGCGCACTTGCTCTTATTGTGCCCATATTGATCATTGTCCCAGCCATTGGGTGGTTGGCTTTGGGCATATAGGTCTGTGTTTTTGGCATTGTTGTATATCGCTTCTATGATAAGATCAGAGATGATTTTGTCACAATTGTTGCAGAATTTAGAAGCATAATGAATCAATTGAGAAATGGCAATAGTCAGGGTGAGCCGAATGCAAATGAAAGTATGGGCAGTTTCGCAGTCACAATGCCGGTGAATGTGGTTTGAAAGCGGGTTGTCCGCACCCGCAAGAACTTACCCGCAAAGACATTTTTTTTTAAATATAAACCTGGACCGTTGTTTTTTGATTATTGCATTTTGGATGAAAGTAAAAATTAATGAAGAATTACTTTTAAGTAAGTTTAAGATCTTGAATTATTTTACTTTAATTGTATTGTTGAATGAGATTGATGATCTAGTTTTGGATTTTGAAATATGTGCTTGTGTTAGTTTATGATTTGTACCACACCATCATTCAACAGGCAACCGTTGAATTACCACAACACCACTGTACTTCTATACAAGTTACAACAGATCACTGTCGGATTATCGCATCAACTCACTAGTGCAGTACCATGAATGCACATCACCATTGCACTGCCACTTGTACATCACCATGACACCACCACTTGCACATCCACGATCAGTATCGCAGACCTATTGATTTTGTTGTCACATTGCGACACTAAGTGTTTCTATTGCTTGACATTTTCATATCTCTCATTTTAATGGTCAGAATGCCTAGAATTAATGTTGTTTTCTTTCATATATAAAACGCTATGCTTTGATAATCGTTGGGCATGACTTGGAAGTATTTGTTATTAGAATTACACTTGAATGCTTTGCTGTGCTATGTTTATGGCCTTGAATTCTTATATTTTTCTTTTAAAAAAGAAAAGAAATGGAAGAATTAGAAATGTAAACTTAAAAAAAACTCTTTTCTATTGATATGTTTATACATGTATATGTTTTCCTAATTAAGGTGCCTAGTAGCCTTAGATTGTTTTGGGAAGTAGGTTAAAAACTAGCTTTTTAGTTTTTTGAAAAAAAAGTGTAAAAAAGTAGAAATGCGATATGACCCAAAAGAGGTTAAAAGTCAAAAAACTACTTTTAACCTCTCTGAGCATTCTTATATGTTATGCATATACGTAATTGAGATTAGTGCTAATCAAGTGTAATTAGTGAATTTAATCAAAATTAATTAAGTTTAAACATAATTAATTATGATTAGGGGTCTAAAATTGATTAATCAATGTTAGTCTTGATTAATTAAATTAATTAATTAATCAATAAGGACAAGTAAACACCACTTCACTTGGGTGTCTGCTACCTTGTTCTTGTGTAGATATATACATATAGAGGAGAGACAAGTGTCTTATTTGAAAAAAAAAAAAAAAACAGAAGAAAAGAGAAGATTTTGTAGTGAAAAGAAAAGAAGAAATGAGAAAATAAAAGAGAAGTGGAGGAAGAAAAAAGGAATGGTTGGATTCTTGGCCTAAACTTGTTTTTAGTTTAAATTAAGGTGAAGTTCATGTTCCTACACCTAATTATAACCTTTTGATTGGTTAAATTCGTTTGAAAATGATCTTTTGAAATAGATTAGAACTTAAGTTTTGACACATGTTTCCATCGCATTCAAGCTTTTGACTAGGAAAAGCTCTAAGATTTTATATGGAAATTGGATACTTTAGTTCATAATTTTAGACCCTCTAAAATGTTGATTTTAAACATGAAAAGTGCTGTTGCAAGAAATTTGAAAAATACAAAGGCATAACAGCTTTTGGGTTAAATTTGATTGCAAATTTGTTTTAATTGGGAAATAAACAACTGCATGGCCTATATCATTAGAAATATGAGTCTAGTTTCTAATGTGCCAAATGGAGATTTATTTTGAGTTTTTTAGTTGGAGATGTGGTTGTTTTTTTATTAAAGGTTGTCAGTTCTACCAGCACAGTTTGAATTGAACTAGAATGATTTTAAACTTATTTTCTTCGTACAATTTAGTCCCAAGTCAAACACGAACATGTTTTGAGACATAAGCAAGATACACTCTGAGTTTATATACACAATACAATCTTGATTCCTAACTGACTTTACTATCCTCACCTAACAGCCTAACTGTATATCACTAACTAACTAAAATATTTTTACAATGTAACCAACTCACACATGCTTAGTACATACACACCTATACAATTTATATACACTAAACTTCCTCTGTTTTATTTGGAATGGACTACAACCTGAGTTGTGGCTGTAGCTATTGCTTAGCCTTTGTTGCTAGCTTAGCCTTTTTAGTACTTGTGGACTTTGTTTCCGTAACCCCCTGCAAGTTGATGGGAAGAGCAGTGGCTAGAAACTTAGTGTAAATAAGAAAATCTGGATGCTAATAAGGGCTTTGTAAAGATATCAGCAATTTGATCATTGGTAGGGATATACTGAAGAACAAGTTTTTTGGCAGACATCTTGTCTCTAATAAAATGACAATCCACTTCAATGTGTTTTGATTTAGTGTGAAAAACAGGGTTAGAAGCAAGAGCTATAGCTGATTGGTCATCACACCAGAGAATAGGTGGAGCAGTGATATCAATGCCTAAGTCAACAAGAAGCATCTGTAGCCAACTAAGTTCAACAGTGTTTTGTGCCAAAGATCTATATGCAGCCTCAGTAGAGGATCGGGATACAGTAGGTTGCTTTTTAGCAGATCAGGAAATCAAACTAGAGCCAAGAAATACCCAAGAGTCAGAAGTAGATTTCCTATCTAAAATATCTCCTGCCCAATTAGAGTCAGAAAAAGCCTGTAGAGTAAAGAAATTGGGCTGAAATGTGAGCCCATGAGAAAGAGAACCTTGAACAAATCTAAGAATTCTTTTGAGCAGCAAAATGACCATTTGATGGAGCGTGCATATGTTGACAAACTTGATTGACAGCCAAAGACAAATCTTATAATCATCTGCATTTTAGGATTTGTAATGGAAGAGGAGAAATTACCTATTACTCTGATACATATTTTCAAGACACACAATAAGTAAATGGTTAACGTTTTTCTAATGGTTTTGTTTTGGTGTTCCTCAACCTCATGCAATTTCTTTGTTTCTCTTCAACACAGCAGATGATAGGAAGCATCCACTGCCCAATCACAAAATCAACCGCCTCCGATCCCTCGTAAGTGGATCATTCGGGTTTTTATCTAGTTATTGTGAGTGTCGATTGCAAATATCGATTTAGATCAGACTGGTGGAAAATGGACCAGCTGTAATTGGACGAGACCAATATAAACATCATTTGTATTGTGTGCCTCTCTTCATATAGGATAATTAACGATGACAGTGATAGAATATCATTTTCCTTGAAGAAAAAATCAATCATGGATTATGGAGAGGAGGGAAAAAGAAATCATAGAAAAAATAAGAAGAAAATGAGGGAAAAGTGTGAAATTATTTTATAAATTTCACTTCATTTTGTTGCATTGGTATCTTTTGGGAAAAACATATCCATATTATTCAGTTGCACCATCCTTTCTAGTTGCGAACAGAAGAACAGTAGGTGTAGTTAATTAACATTTTCCTCCTAAATCAATTCCTCATGGGAGGGTAAGAATGATTTAATACTGAAATCAAGAAGCCAACTAGTGTGAGACTTTTATTTATTTATTTTTGGCTCAGTGGGAAAAATTTTAAAAACCAAAAAACCAAGGCTCAACACAGCTATAAAAAACACACATTTACAAAAGCGAAAAAGAAAATCTCTTACAAGTGGAGAGACTAGGCACTAAGAAAATATAAAACACATATCCTCTCGGTCTTTCCCAGTCAAAAAAGCTTTCATTCAAGTGTCGTGCATTGAAATCCCCTCTTTCAAATAAGTTCATCACATACTTGGCATGTGCTCTGTCACAATTCTACTTTAGCTTATACTCTTTTGGGAGTTTGTCTCCATTAATTGGCTGAAAAGGCCAGACATTTAGATTGTTGTGACTTGATGCCAATGCTAGAGTGTGATAAAAAAAATTGACGTGTAACATCTATCTAGTAAAACTAGTTGTCGAATGAGATGCAATTCGAGTACTTATGGGGAAGCTGTCTGATAAGGTAGAGATCAAAGATTAACTTAAGCCTCGTTTGTTAATACGTTAAAATAGTCAAAAAGCTAGAAAGACATTATAAGTTGACGCATCACACTCTTTAGCATATCTTTTATAAAAAGTCAAAAAGCTAATTAAAATAATTAAGGGAGACTTACGTGTAGGTCCTAATAAGGAGACTTACTGTCCAATAGGTCATATGATAATTAATAGCGTTTTTCATCAAACACTATTAAAAAACATCACTAATTGTTAATTTTCAGCGATAGTTTAAAAATTGTCACGAAAAAGTTTAACTAATTATAAGTTTTAACTACAGTTTAAAAAAATCGTCACGAAAAAAGTCACTAATTTTCAACTTTCAGCTACAATTTAAAAAATTCTTCATAGAAAAACGTCACTAATAGTAAGTTTTCGCAACAATTTATAAAAATCGTGACAAAAAAAGTAACTAGTTGTCAATAGGACTTTGTGGGAATTAAATCCAACTATTAAGACTTATTAATAATTTACCGAATAAGGAATTCTCAATCGAGTAGTATCCCGTTATTGAATGTAATGTCCATATTCAAGTATTATCATTGCATAATTCAGTGTTCCATATCAATGATTAAGGGAGAAGCTAATTGATAAATGGTGCCATTTGCCAAATCATATGATCAATAAACTCAACTCAAGAGCCTTAATCTCAAAGAAAACATGACAATTGTTCAAATTGTTTTCCATCAATCTACTTATGGGTTTCTAAAGAAAATAAAAATATCATAAGAAAATTCTAGTTCAGTAAAAAAATTCAAAATAATTGTATTTTTATAGAAATGTAAATGGATCTGTGCCACATGAATCATAACTATCATTTGCATTCATTTGCTCTGTAATGCCCTTAAAATATTATACAAATCAACCATTCATAAGGTCTAGAGACAGAATAGAAATGTTATATTTTCATTCATCAGAGTTAATATTACAAAAGATATCACATGCATTACACTTTCATAAATATCCATCTTGAAACCATAGCATGTAACTCTAGTTTAGAAAAACAAAATAAATGCCGTAAGGGCTTACATCTTTCCAAGTAATCACTTGGTTACAACAAAAGAGAGAGTCAGAAGTTCTTTACAATTAAAGCTCTTGGCTTAAAAGAAGACATATAAACACAAAAATGAAATCACGAAAATAGAGCCTTTAGCCTCTTAAGCTATGTCTTTGGAGGTGACATGTCACCTGTACCTGAAAATGGTTTCCCAAGTAGGGTGAGTCAAAACCCAGTAGAGATATAGTAAACCATATATGGGAATTAACTAAAATATGAGCATCAGATAAATGTGCAACATTCTTAACCAAAACATATTCTTTTCAAGGTCATTCAATATAGATAATTAATATTTCAATTCATTTCCATTCTACCATTTCGGGTAAATCAATTAGCCAAATTCATTATTATCAAGCAACCAATATGAGACTACAACTCAATGGTTCACAATTCAATACATTTATCAAACCCAACACTTCCATTTCTTGTCATTTTACGGAACCACGTCCGAGGGAACCGGCACCCGTAAATATGTAAGATTTTGGGACTTTCACCCTAGACACTTCGGCCAACTTAATATAATAGAGTCCATCTCCTATATCTTTTCAAACAAAGATACATGTACAATGTATTTAAATACGTTGTCATATACAATGACCAATCAAATCACATATTCAATGATTTAATCCAACCGTCATATTCAATGACATAATCCAATTGATTAGTTTCAATTCACTTAATCCACATGTAGTTTTTACAACAATTATAGCTATACTCCACCGATAACCCAAAGATGATATTTCTAAATAGATAAATAAATCTAACAAACGTATAATTTATCATATTTTCCATAGATGAGTGATTTATCGAATCCAACTACACGTCTCATTTGTGCATTTTTCCAATTTCAAATTCTTCATAACAATTTCATTATTTATACCAATAATTTATTTAACTCATATTAGGGCAAGTCTCTCCCTTTTTCAAACATCAACCCCCAAGACTCAATTTCACCATTCATACACAATGACCCCATTTTCAAGGCCTCACATACATATATGGAGCCCAAAATGGAAAACCCCTCTCTCAAAAATTCAAATCCAAACCCTAACTTCATCCAAACTTCCCAACTCCACCATTTATACAA
The DNA here is from genome assembly GCA_025200525.1 of Camellia lanceoleosa. Lineage (NCBI taxonomy): Eukaryota > Viridiplantae > Streptophyta > Magnoliopsida > Ericales > Theaceae > Camellia > Camellia lanceoleosa. The sequence continues at coordinate 14,402,379 of CM045770.1, forward strand.
AAATGACACATATCAAGGTTAAAACTCATATTAAAGAATAGAACATCCCTACCTCAAGCTTAGATGAGAGAGAAGAGAGAGCTCAAAAGTCAGTTGTGATGAAAACACGTTTTGCTCCGATCCAAACGAAGCCCTTGACAAGCTTTACACTTAATCTCAAAAGAGCAAGGTGAAAAGATCACCCTAGGTGAGTAGATCTAGTGATTTAAGTGAAAAAGTTGAGTTTTAGAGAGGTGAGGAATCACGGTTTAAGAGGAAAAAGAAAAGGAAAATCATGAGAGAAAAAAAGGTTTGGGCCTATTTATAGTAGTGAGGAAAAGTCCTAAGGTCAAATAAAATAATAGGCCCAAAAACCCCCTTAGATAGGGCCCATTCGAACCTCAAAAATCTGAAAAAAAAAAACACGCTGGGGTCGACCCTTAGACAGGAAGTGGTCGACCTTATCTTCCAGCAACCAACACATAGACATAAGAGGGTCGACCCTCTCCGAGTCTGGTGTCTACCCTATCTTTCAGCAATTAACACACAGACGTAAAAGGGTCGACCCTCTCCCAGTCTAGTGTCTACCTTTTCTTCCAGCAACTATAACACAAACATAAGAGGGTCGACCCTCTCCGGTCTGGTGTCTACCCTATCTTCTAGCAACACTCCCAGAAACTTCACCAATAGGTAAGGGTCGACCCTTAGGAAGGCTGGTGTCGAACCTAGAATAGAATTTCTAAGTCTCCAAGGAACTTTTGACAAGAATAAGTGCGAACAACCAAACCCAACAAGTTTAAATCAGATTGTACTCCTCCAAAACCAGCCCATAACAACACCAAAGATTTCTAAAATAAAAAAAAAAAAAGATTTGAATACACTTTCCCATAAGCTTTGAAGGATACAGGTGCTACATGCTTGCAATTATTTTGATTTGTTTTCACCTTTTTGCAATTCCCCCAAATATCATATAAATGGGAAATGTGTAACAAGTTGTAAATCAGTTAGACCATCTCTAATTCAGATTCAAATTTTTTTTTATCAAATTTAAATTTGATAAAAATTTAGTAAAAATGGTGTTCCAACCGTTTGACCATATTGGTATCAAATAAAATGAGCCCTACTTTTTTCAACAAATTAAGCAAGTGTTTAACCTTTCATCAAATCTCGCAGGTGACCATTGGTGGACGACTACATTAGGTAAAATTTGATGAAAATTTACGTTTGGCCGAACGATCACTCAGACGTGAAAATTGAAAATTTAGCGTTGGAACACTTAGTATCAAATAAAACTTTTAACCCAAATATTTACTAAATTTGATGGGAAAAAAGAGAGAGTAAGCGTTGGAGATACTCTTATACAAGACACAATTCTCATTTTCACATCTGATTTGTTATTAAAATTTTCATTTCCATTTATGCAATACTAGCATATGAACCCGTGCAATGCACAGGTTAAATAAATAATTAAAAATAATTTTAAAATTAAATAATAACATGAAATTTATTTAAAAAGTATAGAAAAATAATTTAGAATGAATTAAATTTTAACTATTTTATTAGAATATATATATATATATTGTAGTTGTTATGTCATTAATTATATATTTTAAGTTTACAATAAGAAATAGATGTCATAAAATAAAAATGATAAGTAAAGATGAAAAAAATAGAATAAATTACAATATATATATATATATATATATTTTATGATAAAATAAAAATAAATTTCATTTTATAAATTTTTTAGTTTTAGTTTATTCTATACTAAAGTTTGTCATAAAATTTATACATACATTTTAGAAATAAAACAATATACATATATATATATATATATTGATAAAATCGTTAAAATCGGTCAAAAGACCAACCAACTTATACAAAAATAATTAATTAAAACTTTGAAATTTTATTTTATTTTAAAATTTAAATTATTTTCAACTGAAACTTGCACAACACTACTATATTAAATGGAAGCATATGTTTACTTTATATAACTGAAACAACTCACATTTTCCTTCTTTTCTCAATGTGAGATTCTGTAAAATAAAATTTAACAATCGTTCGGGAGGAAGTTTATTTCGAATTAAACAATATCAGTCATTTAATATTTAATTAGGTCAAGCTTTAGTTTATTTTAAATCAAACGAAGCTAAGCAATATATTTTGATAAAACCACTAAGATCGCGGTTAAACCAGCGAATCAGTCAATACCAGGTCAAAAGACCAACCAACTTATACAAAAATTAATTAATTAAAATTTTTAAATGTTATTTTAATTTTAAAATTTAAACTGACTTGAATTGAAATATGCATAATGCTACAATATGAAGGTTCAATTTATATAAGTAAAATAACTCACTTTTTCCTTCTTTTTCCTATGTGGGATTATAAAATAAAAGTTAACAATTATTTGGACATAAAGTTTATTTCTAATCAAGCAATCTCAGTTGTTTAATCTTTAGTTTATTTCGAATCAAACAAATCTAATCAATATATTTTGATAAAATTGCTAAAATCAAGGTTAAACTAACAAATCAGTCAAATTAAAAATGATTCAACCTAATTAGCTAGGTCAAAAGACCAACCAACTTATAAAAAAATTAATTAATTAAAATTTTAATTTTTTTTAAAAATTTAAATTATATTAAATTGAAATATGCATAATACTACAATATTAAATGAGAGTATAAGATTCATTTTATATGAGTAAAACAATTCACTTTTTCTTTCCTCTCCCGATGTGAGATTATCAAATAAATCATAGACTAATTAGCTAGCTAATAGAGATTTTCTTAATTGTTTGAAATTAAGAAAATCAAGAAAATTAGTATGAGATATTAAAATTCTCACAATGCTCCTCACTAAAAAACTCACTTTTCCTTATATAATATATAGATATAGATTCCAAAATTTAAAATTAAAAAAATAAAGACCAAAAAAAAAAAAAAAAAAAAAAACAGAAATTTTTGGTATGCTTGAATTGTCATCAAGACTAACGACAATTTAATTTTAACGCTATCAAATCTACCAAATGAATAATAAAAAAATCGTCAAGAAACAACAAAATCCATGTGCTTCATTAGGACTAATGAAAAGTAAAATACGAAATGAAAAGTAAAAGTATAATAGAACCCTAAAAAGGACATAAATGGCGGTGATAGAAACCACCATCTATAGAGATAAGATTACTTGGATCTCTGCCTCATCTTTCTATGCTTCCTCTTCAATCTCCTCATGCGCTTCTTCTTCCACTGTAAAAGACATACAAATAAAAAGTGTAATTAGAACAAGCAAATAGATTCTGAAAGATTGGAATGGAAGGGACGAAGAGATCTTACCTTAGCTCTCATCGTGACAGTTTACCTTTCTGAAACCCTAGAAAGATCAGATATATGAAGGGAAACCATAAACCCTAGGTAGGGTTTGTATTATATATTTATATTGAGAATAAAAAAAAATAAAAAGATAAAAAGCTCACCAATATTACATATTTATAAAAATTACCTAGAAAACAATGCATTTATAGACCACAATTATTCTAAGTATGACTCATTTCCCACAAATTATAAATCTACACCATCTATTTGATTTTCAAAATAGGATTTGAAACACAACTCATGGTACATAACGATTTTCCACAAAAAGTATGGTAAGAGCATCCATCTTAGCTTCACTACATAAAAAAATAATTGTTGAATAAATGAGATTAGTAAAAGATTATATTTTTACTTCAGTGATTGATTACCTTCTTAAAAATTATAAATAGAGCTTGTTAACATTTTTATTTTTTTAAATATATCTAGATTAAATGCATTTAAAATTTTTTAAAATTTAAATAAAGGTATGAAAAGAAAAAATGTATATGTAAGTTAAAAAACCAAACAGTCTGTCTTTGCACTACTTGAGAAAATATTGTAATGACAAACTCTTGAGAAAATATTGTAATGACAAACTGTGAAGAATGGAATTGAAGGGTTATGAAACTGAGTTTTACTAAACCAAACTACACTACTTTGGATTGGTTGGATGGAGTTTGATTTTGTTCATATGAACATGACACACCTTCTAATTGGTTTTTCCACTAGGATCCACCTTCCGGTTCCAAATAGATTTCACATTCCAAATGGCACTTATTTTATTTGGCCAACTTTGTTTTGAGACTCGTTTAAATTTTCAAAAATTTTATGGTCCCAGAATATAAAATCAAAAAATAAATCAGAATATTTGATCTATGGTTCATATTTGATGTTGTTGTTGTGGGTCCATATCTTCAATAAATCTAGACCATTGATTTTGAGAGTATCTTCTGGGTATTTACTTATGGGATTGTAGTGTTGTTCTTAAATTCTCCCATTGGGTGTAAGTAAACACCGTACGAGCAAGTTGTGAGCACTTAAGTTTAATTGTGTAGCTGTTGCTCTCTATAAAGTATGTAAAATTTATTCGATAAACTTTACAAAATTAATAGTTTAGATCATAAAAATAAGATTGAGTTTCATCAACATATGAGAACTTGAGGGGCCAATAGGGTCTACCACAAGTTCCGTTTTGATAATTTGAACTCTTCATTTCGTAGGGCCCTCAATATATACCATTCATGAAAAAAATTAGGCTATTTTGATAATTGTAAGATTCTTATTTTATCGTATTTATCTCTAAGAAAATGAATGATCTATTTTTTAAAATGTATTTACCGTTCATTTTTTCAGAGACATACGATAAAATGAAAATGTTATGATTATCGAATTGAACTGATTTTTTTCATTAATGATATACAATGAGAGTCTTACAAAATGAACTTTTTAAATTATTGAAACAGGATCTGTGATAGGTCCCACAAGCCCTTCAAATTTTCTAAAATGTAAATTCGAGAGAAATCTAACCTTAAAGATAAGCCCAGTGGATCCTACATTGAGCACAAGAAGCCCATTCTCGAATGTAATACCTAATCCATGCGTTACGCTGATTAATCTATGGTCCTATTATTTTAAAAAAAATTATCAATTAAGCGCATAACGTCTTTAATGGTCTCGCATAAATTATGTGTTTTTTTTTTTTTTTTTTTCCCTTTAAAAGTAATTTTTTTTAGGGAAAGTCTACAATGTGCACCTTCTAAAAAGACATATGATATGCACTTATTGTATGGTCGATATCATGCCACATTATAAAGAGTGACCTGCTAGTAAATCGGTCGTTCAACAGGTTACATGAAAGAATCATAATTTTTTTCAAATATCATAATAATATTAAAATAAATCATAACAATGTCATAATATACACCACGGTGTCAATCATATATGACAACGACTCATAACAAATGTAGTTATTTTCAACAAATTATCATAACATTTGAATCGTAACATTTTTTTTATTACGATTGACATGACAAATCATAAATTTTACTAATGAATCATAACTATGACACTTTTTCTTTTCTTGTTTTATTAGAAAAAAATAGAAAAACAAGAGAGGCAAACAGGACTATGCCGAGATACTGATCAAACCCGATAAAGCAGATGGAGGATTTGTCACCCGATCATAATCCTCCATCTGGGTGCTGCAGAATAGATTCAGGGCCTGGGAATCAAGTGATGTGGTATGGGACATCTTGGCTTTATTCATGGTTAAAGATGGTCCATGGTGCTCTCTTTGCTCTTGCCAAGATGAAAGACTTGAAAATCCAAGCTTCAATCTTGACCTACAACAATTTGTTGTACAACCTAAGGCACACTGGTATCATGTGGGATGTATATGATCAAATCAAAGCTAGTGGGACTCTTTAGAGTGAACACACCAATTCAATTCTAATAGATGGTCTATGTAGACAGTCATTGCTACAAGAAGCAGTAGCCTTCCTATGAGAGAATGAAGGGAAGCATTTTGGGCTCTGTGTTGCTTCATTCAATACCCTCATGTCAAGGTTCTGTAAAATGGGCTACGTAGATGTCGCAAAATCTTTCTTTTGTATGATATTGAAGCATGGACTACATCCTGATGCACACAGTTACAATATTTTTATTCATGGGTTATGTGTAAGTTTTCAGATGCAGAAAATATAGATAGAACAATCAGTAAAACAAGGGCAAAGAAGATCGCCGGAGTTGCACTTCGCAGGATGGTCTTCTAGGGCGGTGAAGATCGTCAGAGTTTTGTTTAAAAAAGGGAGGGTTTCGAACCAAAACAACATGAGGCTTTGTAGGATGAGAACAAGCAGTAAAGAAAAAAAAAAACCGATTTAAAAGATATTTAATTTTTCTAATAAAATTATTTAATGGTTCAGATTAATTTATATATATCTAATGATTTAAAAGTAAGGTGTATATGATGTGTGCAATTTAATCGCATGCACATCCTAACATCCCCTGTTGTTTTTTATTTTCGCATTTAATTCATTTTTTTAATGGTGCATTTAATTTATCTATTTACTTCTTAAAAAAATGGTAGGGAGAGAGAGAAGAGTTTGGTTTGGTTTGACTGTTTCACCATCCATATGTCATAATATAATGTAGTTTAGCCATTTTATGTGTGCTTGTTCTTATAAATAAAGTGTTTTAAAGTGTGAATCTTTGGGTAATGAAAATTCAAAATTGAATTTTTTGACTGAATGCGCTTTTTTTAAATGGTGCATTTAATTTATCTCTTTACTTCTTAAAAAAAATGGTAGAACTTATCATACCATATAAGAATTCATATAAAATATAAAAAAACTTTAATAAAAAATTTAGATGATATATAGCATCACTCTATTTTCTTAGCAATTTTTGTTGGGTTCCTTCCACCATATGTGCCTTGTGCTCATTATATCACTATTAACATGTAATATCACTATTTAATAATAAACTATTATGTAATCATAGTGAGCCTCATTATCCAAATGTATTCATTGAGTTGTGTTGAATTGTACTTGCAATCTTTTTTTTTTTTTGTGAGAACAATTAAAACTGCATATAGAAAGATAGAAGAACATAGATAGTTCTCGTACAGAGAATTGAACAAACATAGAAAAACATCGAAACCTAATTCTAAAAATGCAAGAGCCAGTATCATCAGCATGTCCAAATGAAGATCAAGAATTCTTTACCAGCAACCTCATACCGCAAACCTCAGCAACAAATCCCTGTAAAGATATCAAAACACATCTAACAAAGACATAAGTATAAGAACAAGAACAAATTACTAGATTAGATAGTTCACGCCAAGGAGGTCGAAAAAGACTAGGGTTGTTGACGTTGTCTTCAATGCATGGCTCTCTCTTACGCTTGCCAAGATCAAGATCATAGGGCTGATGTCTTGGTGCTCGAATTCTCTTTGGGCTTTCTACATGGAAATTCCCAACGTACTCAAGAACTGGTGCTAGCAACTAAAGTCTTGGTGCTTGAATTTTTTTAGGGCCTCCTACATGAAAAATCTCAACTTGCTTCGAGATCGGATCTTGCAATTGCGCTTTATGTACCGTTGAGACGGGGGCTTGTTGTTCCGACAAAGAAATATCGTTAACCTATTGTGATTGTGGCTCAAGGACACTCAGGTGATGTTCATTAGGTTGCACTTCAACATTAGGATCTTTCAACCATGTCAACTGGTACATTGGATAGGGGCGACTCTTTTGTTTGCACTTGGACAATCGATAAGCTCTGGCAATGAAGGAATCCGAATATACCACCATCATTATGGTTGTGATGCAAACTACGATCAATAAAAAGAACATTTCTGCCCAAGATCACCTTTTTCTTCGCTTGAGAGGCTTTTTTAGAGTGGCTCCACTTGTGTCCCCTCCTACCCCACTACCATTGTATTTATACGGACGTGTGCTTCCTGATGGACCCTCCTTACTAAAATCAACTCCTATGCCACACTTAATTGGAAAATTTGATGGGAACCTAGGAGGGAATTTAGAAAAAGCATTGTCATTCATACCAATATCTTCATCTATAGCTGCAAAAACGAAACCATATCATCTTGCAACGAATATTGTGAATTGTCATGATTTGAGTCACTTTTTATCACAATACCTTTACCTTTTTCTGTACTTGATAGCCTCTTAATGATCGGAATAGACTTGAGCAAAAATCTTTTTTTCACCATAAGTGACAAACCTTCCAAGAGCACCAAGAAAGACACAAACCAACCAGCCAAAGAGACCTCAAATAGTAAAGAAACTGCACCACAAAAACTTAAAAAACACCAAACAAATAGAACCCTAAGTGTAGGGAAGAACCACAACCTACAAACTTCCTAAATATTGCAAGTTAATAGAGATTTCAAGAAAACCAAAGCATAAACCAGGGCTAAATCTAGACTGAGAACAGGGAAGAGTAGTTCTCCGCCGGAAAAAGAGGTCAAATACGGCTCATAGCACAACCGATAGATTGATCATACCTTTGCAACTCTCCCTTCCCGAGGAGAGACACGATCGGATGAAAATGAGCAAGGAGTGGTTTTGGAACTCCCTAGAAGTCGCCGAAGATCGCATCGGAAATCGCCTAGACTTCACATGTTTTCTTTTTCTTTTTATTTATTTATTTATTTATTTATTTTTTATAATTAGTTAGTTAAATTGCACTTACATTTAACTGGAGAGAATCACTTATTTTAGGAGATAGCTTCTCTCTAATCTACATAGTGGATTGGAATATATTGTTTGTAGGGTCCACCACGGGTCTCGTTTCAATAATCCGAGCAGTTCAATGTGTAGATATAGTAATTCTGGTTCTGACCCATCTCTTGTTGTGTTTCGGATTTGGGTTGTATGAGTTTGAGAGGTTATTCATGTCTTTTTCCCTTGTTCCCCCTCTATTTCTGGTTTTCGGGTTGTATTTGTGCGTTTGGGACAGGTTGGTTGCTTACTTTTCAAAACCTGTGTTGCTCAGATTTTGGCCTTTCCACTCGAGCAGGCATTCTTGCGCTCAAGCGGGTTTCACAATTTTGCTTCTTTGCTCGAGGGGCCATTCTTGCACTTAAGCGGGATTCGTCAACTCTCAGTATTTCTTTTTATAGGTCTGAAATACTAGAAGTATGCATTGGACACTCAAGCGTCCACTTTCACGCTTGAGCGGGGACCTTCGTCTGCAGAACTTCTGGGTATGTACATTCCATGCTCAAGCGACACTTTTCACGCTCGAGCAGAACTTTGTGTCTGACGCTCGAGCGGACTGCGTGTTTAACAGTCCAAGAAGATGACATTTTGAATCACTTTTTCTTCTCTTACTCTCTCTAAAACTTTCCAAAAAGTTTGTTCTTGAGCCTCTCTCTCTAGAATTCATCTTCTCTCTTAGATTTCATCCAGATCCATTGATTTTTTCACCCTTGTGCCTTTGACAAAAAGGTAGAGCTTGTCAAGATCTACATTTTGATCCGAAAATAAGTGTGTTTTAGCACTCTTGGAGTTTGTCTCTTGTGTGGTTCATCTTTTTCCTTTGAGGTAGGGATCTTTCTACACTTTTATATGATGTTTAGCTTAGTTATTGTCTCTTGTGCAACAATGGAGTGACTTGGGGATGTTTTAAACAAACCTAGGGTTTAGGCATGAGGTAGAAAGAGGGGTTTTGGGTGAAGGTGAAATAAATGCTTGAGGGGTTTGAAATTGATGTTGTGCTATGTCTAATTTGATGATTTTGGCCCTTGGCTAATATTTGGAAAAAGGGAGGAAATTGCCCTAATTGGATCAAACTATTATTTTGTACAAATAATTAGATTTGGCATTGAAAATGTGAAATTGAGAGGGTAATGATATGAATGGTGGAATTTGTTATGTATTAACTCATTCTTTTGGAAGTTTTGAATAAACTATCTGTTAGAGATTTTACATCTGTTTAGAAATAACTGTATTGGGCTATCGGTGGAGGACAGCTATGATTTTTGTAGAAATTGCATACGGATTAGGTAAATTAAAACTAATCACCTGTGCTTGTCATTGAATATGACTATATTTATATACATTGAATATGTATGATTACTTGGGCGTGGAAAGATGATGCACTCCATTGTTTGAGTTTGTGTTTAAATACATTGCTTATATATGAATGATTGTTTGGGAGGAGAAAGAGGATGGACTTCATTATAATTAAGTTGGTCGGAGTATCCTAGGTGAAAGTCTCGAAATTATGCATGGGCGCCTAGCCCATGGACGAAATATTCGTAAAATGGCAATTGTAGTGCTTATGTAGCCTACGTCTACATGGGTATCGTTTGACGGCTGTCCACGGATGAAATATCCATGAAAGAATACATGGGTCCCATTTGACGGCTGCCCGTGGACGAAATATCCGTGAAAGAAAAGTTTGAAGTGCTTACATGTTGATAATGTAATTTTAGAATTAATGAGTTGTAATCTCATTTCGGTTGCTAAGAAATAACGAAATTGACTCATGAATTGGGACAGATAAGTGAATGGAACCTAAATTGAAAGTAAATGGATTAAGACTCAAAATTAATATCTTTCGAGTATATAAAGTTGTAAAGAGTTTTATTACAAGCATTGTTCGAGCACTTGTACTTATACCTTTGCTAAGTTTCATATACTGTGTTAGATGATTTCTACTGGGCTATGGCTCACCCTATTTGGGAATAACATTTTCAGGCAATGAGGGCATGCCTCCACCAAGGCAATAGCATTGGAGGGACCTTTGGGAAGCAAGAGCTTTATGTTTTTTATTTTTATTTTTATTTTGTATAGCCTAGGGCTAATGTTGTATAGCCTAGGCATCCATTTTGTTGAACTCTTTCGTACCATCAACTTTTATGTAATGAAAGGACTATTTACTCTGATTTATGCTATTGTTTATACATGTTGTGGATGTATTTATGCTATTATTTTAGGGGCGTAACAACTTGGTATCAAAGCATACCAGGTTTGAATACTTTGGGTACGTGGAAAGTGGTTAGTACAACAATGGGTTTGTCTTGCTTGTTAAAGACTTAAGTATAGTCAGTATGTGCTTATATAACAACATGCTTATGTGATTATTTGGGTATGGGATTGAATTTCTTGGATGTTGATTGGGCCTATGGGTTTCAAGGAGTCTTGTTAGAAAGGCACTTGATCACTGCTGTTTCTAATTGGAACTCTAGCAACGCTGTAGGACAGTCATTATCTGGAGATGAAGTTCATATGTGTTTACATGATTATGTGTACTTATGTGGAGTGAATTACTGCTGTCAAGATGCGAGTGAGTTAGCTTCGGCACATTTGTGAATGTGCTAACGTCTTTTGTTAACTTTATTAGGATGTCAGGGCGTGGACATGGTAGTGGTAGGCATTTTAGGTGTGGTAGGCGCGAGATGCCTATGCTGGATGACATTTCGACGTAGAAGGAGGGAATTGGTCAGGCCAAAGTGGCTGAGCCAGTGGGTCAACAGGCCATGTGCGCCTTAGCCTGTGAAATGGCCGGAGCATTGAGGGAATCGATGGACATTCTCAGAGCTGAGAATCAAGTCCAGGCCCAGGTAGCTGAGGCAGTGCCTTCTTTTCTAAAGAGAGAGTTTTTCCGTTCAAATTTGGATGAGTTTTTGGGTAACCCAAAGGAACCACTGAAAGCAGATGAATGGCTGGAACATATGGTAAAGACGTTTGAGATGCTTGGCATCGAAGACGGGGGTTTGAGAGTGACCTTGGCGTCCTTCCAATTGAAAAGAGACGCGGGTCAATGGTGGAAGTATGCGCGGGGACGCATTGGAGGGACTAGGGAGGCTTTCATTGACGCCTTCCAGGACAAGTACTTGCCTTCCATTGTTAAGGAGAAGTTGAGGGATCAATTTTCTTGCCTTAAGTAGTTGAACATGCCTGTGGCTGAGTTTGAGGCCACCTTCACTAGCCTCTCTAGGTTTGTACCTGAGTTGGTGGCGATTGAGGAGCGTTGTTGTCTGGAATTCGAGAAGAGGTTAAGGACCGGGCTCCTGTTTTGAGTGGCCGGATCCATGATTAGGGATTATGGGTGCCTTGTGGAGGCGGCGGCCCATCTTGATACCATCATGCAAGATAAGGAAGAGAGGATGAGGGGCTCTAGGAGGAGTCAAGACAATCAGAGGGACAATAAGAGACAGAGAGGTTCTAACCCTCAACAGCTCTAGGGGGTTCAGTCGAGGTCTACCTTTCCAGTGCCTAGCTTGGGTTTTGGGAGAGGTGTTCAGGGAGATATGACTTGCTTCAAGTGTAGCCAGTTGGGTCACAAGTCTCTAGCTTGCCCGCAGAGAGGAGGAGGGCAACGAGCACCTTCGTCTTCAGCTCGTTCTCAGGGCTAGAGTCAGGGTAGAGGACAACCTCCCACTTGTTATCAATGTGGTCAGGCGGGGCACCTGAAGAGGTCTTGCCTACAGTTGGGTGGCACGTCTGGTATGTCTGGTTCGAGACAGACACAGAGTCACCAACCTACACAGTCAGCACAGGCCTTAAGGGCTAATCAAGGAGCTTCTTCGGCTCAGTCAGTGCAGCAGACCTATGCTCCGAGGGGTGAGCAGGTAGATTAGAGGCCAACAGGGCGTGTGTATGCTGTTACTGCGCCAGATCTTGTATCTACTCCGTTTGTTGTGAGAGGTACCTTCTTGTTTTGCAATTCAGTTGCTAGTGTATTGATTGATACGGGTGCATCCCATTCTTTTATCTCGTCTACATTTGCATTAGTTTTGGAGTTGGAGTTGGCACAGTTAGCATCTCCTATTTATGTAGAGTCCCCTATTGGTGGCAAAGTCATTCTGAAACAGTGGTGTCGGGGTTGTGATATATAAGTTGTCGGTCGTCGACTTCCATTTGCATTTGTCTTGCTTGATATGACTAGTTTTGATGTTATTCTGGGTATGGACTGATTATCGTCATACCAGGTTGTTATAGATTGTTATCATCAGAGGGTTACTGTATGTACCTCGAGTTGCGACTGCTTTTATTTCTTGGGGGACCGAGTGGATAGAGTTTTATCACCGGTGCATGATCCGCGTAGGTGGAGTGAACTTAGTTGTCTCCTTACTAGCTTTCTGAGTAGTGAGTGTGATGAAGTCCATGTTAAGTTGCCAAGGGTGGTTTATGAGTATCCAGATGTCTTTCCCGATGATCTTACTAGTTTTTCACCTCATCGAGAGATTGAGTTCTCTATTGATTTAGTGCTTGGCATGACATCGATTTTCATGGCACCATATCGATTTGTATCTGTTGAGTTGAGTGAGTTGAAGGTTCAACTCCAAGACCTGTTAGATAAGGGTTTTACCTGCCCTAGTACTTTGCCTTGGGGAGCGTCGACCCTCTTTGCCAAAAAGAAAGATGGAGCCTTGCGACTTTGTATCGATTATCGAAAGTTGAACCGAGTCACTATTAAGAATAAATACCCAATGCCTCGTATAGATGATCTGTTCGACCAATTGAAAGGGTCTTGCTGTTTCTCTAAGATAGACCTAAGGTCGGGTTACCATCAGTTGAGGGTAAGGGATGAGGATATCTTGAAGACGCCATTCCGTACGCGGTATGGCCATTATGAATTCCTTGTGATGTCTTTTGGACTAACTAATGCTTCAGCGGCGTTTATGGATTTGATGAACCGGATCTTCTGTGAGTTCCTAGATCGTTTCGTGGTCATCTTTGTGGACGACATTTTGATTTACTCACCTTCTGAGGAGGAAAACGAGGAACATTTACGGGTAGTGTTTGAATTGCTTAGAGCTCATAAGTTGTATGCTAAATTCAGAAAGTGTGAGTTTTGCCTGAAAGAGGTTAAGTTCTTAGGCCATGTGGTATCTGGGGAAGGGGTGCATGTATACTCATCCAAGATAGAGGCAGTGCAGGATTGGGCACAACCTAAGAACGCTTTCGAGATCCATAGTTTCTTGGGGTTGGCCGGGTATTACTGTCGGTTTGTGAGGGATTTCTCTAGACTAGCTTCACCTTTAATTAGGCTGACGAGGAAGGGAGTCAAGTTTGTGTAGGATGAGACTTGTGAGAAATCATTCCAAGAGCTTAAGGTTAGATTTACCACAGCCCTGGTGTTGATTATTCCGGAAAAGGGTTTGGGTTAGTCAGTTTATTGTAATGCTTCACGAGAAGGTCTGGGTTGTGTATTGATGCAAGAAGGAACAGTAATGGCCTATGGCTCACGTCAATTCAAAACACACGAGAGGAACTATCCCACTCATGACTTAGAGTTAGCAGCAGTGATATTTTCCTTGAAGATTTGGAGACATTATTTGTACGGTGAGAAATTTGAAGTGTTCTCTGATCATAAGAGTTTGAAGTACTTGTTTACCCAGAAGGACTTGAATTTGAGGCAGAGAAGGTGGGTCGAGTTCATAGAGGACTATGACTTCGAGTTGCATTATCACCCCGAGAAGGCCAATGTAGTGGCCGATGCCCTGAGCAGAAAGTCTATTAGTAGTGTAGCTTGTATCACCATTCGGGAATGAGAGATGTTAGGTGCTCTTGGGGGGGTTTGACTTGCATCTTGGCAAGTCCGTCGAGTCTGCGGCTTTGTTTTCTGTGGTTGCACAACCTACACTTGTGAACCGAGTATTAGAAGCACAGATGGGTGATCTTGAGGTAGAAGCCCTTAGGGGGGAGATTTATGGTGGAAAGGTAGAGAAGGGCTTGAATGTGTATCCTGACCAGAGTGTGAGACGCCAGGACCGTTTGTTTGTGCTGGAGTCTTGCTGAGAGGAAGTTCTTTGAGAGTTTCACCATTCACGCCTTGTGGTGCATCTGGGAGGCACAAAGATGTATCATGATTTGAGTCGCCAGTTTTGGTAGAGAGGTATGAAGAAGGATGTAGCCGTGTTTGTATCAAAATGCCTTACTTGTCAGCAAGTGTAGGTCGAGCATTAGAGGCCAGTGGGTTTGTTGCAACCTTTGCCTATAGTCGAATGGAAGTGGGAATATGTCATGATGGATTTTGTTGTAGGCCTTCCAAGGACTCAACGGGGTAGTGATGCCATTTGGGTGGTAGTTGATCGGTTGACCAAGTCTGCGCACTTTATACCTATGCACGTGAGTGATTCGGTAGACTATCTTGCCGACTTGTATATCAGTGATATAGTAAGGTTGTACGGGATCTCTGTAACGATTGTTTTGGATAGAGATCCGCGTTTCACAGCCTGATTGTGGAAGAGTTTACAGAGTGCCTTGGGCACTAGATTGACCTTTAGTACTGCGTATCACCCTCAAACTGACGGGAAGTCCAAGCGTACTATTCAAATCCTTGAGGATATGTTTCGAGTTTGTGTTCTTGATTTTAAGGAGTCATGGGAGAGGCACCTGCCCTTAGTGGAGTTTGCCTACAATAATAGTTTCCAATTGAGTATTGGCATGGCACCTTTGAGGCCTTGTATGGCCGACCATGTAGATCTCCGGTATGTTGAGCCGATGTGGGTGATGCACCTATGTTAGGTCTAGAGTTGGTTCAGGAAACGATGGAGAATGTACCGCTTATTCGTAAAAGGTTGGTTATAGCCTAGAGTAGCCAAAAGAGCTACGTAGATCGTAAGAGGAGACCCTTGTTTTTTGAGGTGGGAGATCATGTGTTCCTAAAAATATCTCCTAGGCAGGGTTTGATGAGATTTGGGAAGAGTAAAAAGTTGTCCCCGCGGTTTATTGGCCTTTTTGAGATCCTTAAGCAAATAGGAGAGGTTGCTTATCAGTTGGTATAGCTGCCATAACTTTCCAGAGTACATGATGTGTTTCATATTAGTATGCTTTTGAAGTATAAGTTGGATCTATCGCACGTGTTGGATTGGACTGACCTGAGATAGATGAGGATGCCTCGTATGAGGAGAGACCGATGAGGGTCTTGGATAGGCGGGACGAAGTTTTGTGAGGCAAAACAATTCCCTTGATCAAGGTATTATGGAAATAGCACGGGGTTGAAGAAGCAACTTGGGAACGTGAATTAGAAGTCCGAGAAAAATATTCAGACTTACTTTTTGATGTTTAATTTTGTATTGAGATTTCGATCATAATGATGAAAAGTACAAGCATTGTATATGTTTCAAATTTTGAGGACATTGTATATGTTGTTATGTTGTGGGCATTTTGGAAACATGAATTTCATATAAGCATTGTATATGTCTTGAGAATGTGGAATATCACGTATGTTATGTCACTTTTAGAAGCATTGTATATGCTATGTAATTTTAGATTTTGGCCAAACATTGTAAATATTATGGAAATTGAAAATTTCATGTTAATATGTAGGACTTGTGTATCGAGTTGATAAGGATGGATGGCCGGAGAATGGGTCATAGTGATGAGTTTGTAAGAATAACATTGTTGGGAATGGTTTAACTATATTTGTGAACTTGATTTGTAATTTTGGGGACGAAATTCTTTAAGGGAGGGGGGAGGTTATAGTGATTCCGATTCTGACTCGTCTCTTGTTGTGTTTCGGATTCGGGTTGTATGAGTTTGAGAGGTTATTCATATCTTTTTCCCTTGTTCCCCCTCTATTTTTGGTTATCAGGTTGTATTTGTGCGTTTGGGACAGGTTGGTTGCTTACTTTTCAAAACCTATGTTGCCCAGATTTTGGCCTCTCCACTCGAGGGAGCTTCATAATTTTGCTACTCTGCTCAAGCGGCCATTCTTGCGCTCAAGCGGGACTCGTCAATTCTCAGTATTTCTTTTTCCAGGTCTGAAATACTGGAAGTATGCATTGGACGCTCCAGCATCCACTTTCACGCTCGAGCGGGCACCTTTGTCTGTAGAACTTCTGGGTGTGTGCATTCCACGCTTGAGCGATGCTTTTCACGCTTAAGCGAAACTTTGTATCTGACGCTCGAGAGGGGACTTCCATGCTTGAGCGGACTGCGTGTTTAACAGTCCGAAAAGATGACATTTTGAATCACTTTTTCTTCTTTCTCTCTCTCTAAAACTTTCCAAAAAGTTTGTTCTTGAGCCTCTCTCTCTAAAATTCATCTTCTCTCTTAGATTTCATCCAAATCCATTGATTTTTTCACCCTTGTGCCTTTGACAAAAAGGTAGAGCTTGTCAAGATCTACATTTTGATCCAAAAAGAAGTAGGTTTCGTCACTCTTGGAGTTTGTCTCTTGTGTGGTTCATCTTCTTCCTTTGAGGTAGGGATCTTTCTACACTTTTATATGATGTTTAGCTTAGTTATTGTCTCTTGTGCAACAATGGAGTGACTTGGGGATGTTTTAAACAAACCTAGGATTTGGGTATGAGGTAGAAAGAGGGGTTTTGGGTGAAGGTGAAATAAATGCTTGAGGGGTTTGAAATTGATGTTGTACTATGTCTAATTTGATGATTTTGGCCCTTGGCTAATATTTGGAAAAAGGGAAGAAATTGCCCTAATTGGATCAAACTATTATTTTGTACAAATAATTAGATTTGGCATTGAAAATGTGAAATTGAGAGGGTAATGATATGAATGGTGGAATTTGTTATGTATTAACTCATTCTTTTGGAAGTTTTGAATAAACTATCTGTTATGAGATTTTACATCTGTTTAGAAATAACTGTATTGGGCTATTGGTGAAGGATAGTTATGATTGTTGTAGAAATTGCATGCGGATTATGTATATTGAAACTAATCACCTGTGCTTGTCATTGAATATGACTATATTTATATACATTGAATATGTATGATTACTTGGGCGTGGAAAGAGGATGCACTTCATTGTTTGAGTTTGTGTTTAAATACATTGCTTATGTATGAATGATTGTTTGGGAGGAGAAAGGGAATAGACTCCATTATAATTAAGTTGGTTGGAGTGTCCTAGGTGAAAGTCTCGAAATTATACATGGGTGCCTAGCTCGCGGACGAAATATTCATAAAATGGCAATTGTAGTGCTTGTATAGCCTACGTCTACGTAGGTCCCGTTCGACGACTGTCCGCAGATGAAATATCCATGAAAGAAAAGTTTGAAGTGCTTAAATGTTGATAATGTGATTTTAGAATTAATGAGTTGTAATCTCATTTCAGTTGTTGAGAAATAACGAAATTGACTCATGAATTGGGACAGATAAGTAAATGGAACATGAATTGAAAGTAAATGGATTAAGACTCGAAATTAATATCTTTTGAGTATATAAAGTTGTGAAGAGTTTTATTACAAACATTGTTTGAGCACTTGTACTTATACCTGTGCTAAGTTTCATATACTGTGTTAGATAATTTCTACTGGGGTATGGCTCACTCTATTTGGGAATAACATTTTCAGGTAATTATGGCATACCTTCACCAAGGCAATAGCATTGGAGGGACCTTTGGGAAGCAAGAGCTTCATGTTTTGTTTATTTTGTATAGCCTAGGGCTAATTTTGTATTGAGCGATGCTCATTTTGTTGTAACCAAGTCAAGGCTTGGAAAGGTGTAAGCCAATATGACATCCATTTTCTTGAACTCTTTCGTATCATCAACTTTTATATAATGAAATGACTATTTACTCTGATTTATGCTATTGTTTATACATGTTGTGGATGTATTTATGCTATTATTTTGGGGGCGTAACAGTAGAACTCCTCGAGTACTTTATGCCTGCAGAAGTCATGTTGATTGGATATCGGTAACCGTTTGATCGAAACACATTTTTGTTAATAATTTATTTTTAAAATTATATTTACTATTGACAAAAATGTGTTTTGATCAAGAAGCTACTGATATCCGATCGACGTAATTTTTTGTAGGCATAAAATACTCGGCGAGCTCTACACAAAGAATGGTTCAAATTATTGAAATAAAACCCGTGGTGGACCCCACAGACCCAACCGTGGACTGGAAAGAAATCTCTCCCCTTATTTTATTTGACAATTTATTATTAAACTATAATACTATATATCAATGATAAAATAATAACATTGCTATATTAAATTTTTAGTTGTAGCAAGTCTTTAACGTCTTCCATGATTTTGGTCTGGTCTTAGTTTCCCTGTCGAGTCCATTCAACCAAGTCTTGCGCCAATTAATAACATCATAAAATAAAAAATAAAAAATCAACTTCTGTTCATAGTAAAAAAGCCATCAAATAAGTGATACATCAAATTTTTTCAAAAATATTTCCAAACACAACCAAAAACTAAAAAAAGCTAACCTCATTAGCAAACCTTTTCAAGCCATCAGTGTCTTCAATGACTTGTGTTTTACTTGTTTTCTTAACATCTTCCTACTTATTTTCCTGCTTTCTATAGTAGCCACGTGGTAGTTAATCATTGCTTTTTTAAAGACCACAGACGGAACTATCTTGTGATAATTGATAGCAAATAATATGTAACTTGTTGCTTGTTTTTGTAATAAATATTACGCAATTTTAGTGAAGTTATGATAATTTATAGTTCATAATTGAAGTTACATATTTTTTTTTATCATAAAAAGTGTAACGTTATCATAAATATATGTAATATTACTATAAAAATGTGTAATTTTATTTCTGAATTATAAATTGTCATAATTTTACTAAAAAAATTACATAGTATTTATTATGAAATGTATTACAAAAATACATGAATAAATTATACTTTGCCCCTTTATATTTGGTCACTTTCCTACTTTAGCCCTTAAAGTTTATTTTTTCTCACTTTGACCCTTAATGTTTCAAATTTTTGCCAATTTACTCCTAAATCTAATTTTTGTTAAAATTAAACAGAAAGACACATTGACAGTCACGTGACATAAAAATATTTTGTTATATATAACTCATACCTTTGACACAAACTCAAATATCAATATAATAATATATTTTTTATGTTATGTGATCATTATCGTAACATTTTCTATTTAATTTTGAACAGAAGTTAGTTTTTGGAGTAAAATAAGAACAACTTAAAACATAAATGGCCAAATTGAGAAAAAAATAAACTTTAGGGGCAATGTGGGAAAGTGATCAAACATAATGTAAAAGTTTTAGGTTCAAATTCTCCAGAATCCATTGAAAAAAAAAAAAATTTAATGTAAAAAAAAAAAAAGAACAAACAAACAAAATCAACCATTGATGTTTGACACTCTGTACTTCATTGATCAATAGATTACCTTCTATACATTAAGGAAACTCATATAAAAACACCTTCTAATGTAGAACACTTCGTATTTTTCTCCTCTGTGAATCTGGGTGGGTTAAACCTTAAAACGAGCAAACGGAGCATTTTATGACAAATAGAGTTGTGTTGACCGCTCGAGCCATCACTTGACCTCTCGAGCAATGTGAGTAAAGGCAGTGCAAATCATATAGACCAACCGCTCGAGCGCACACTTCACCTCTCGAGCGCTAAAACAAGTTTTCCAGAAGTTATAAATGCAAGCTGAAATACTGGAAGCTCCAGTTCACCGCTCGAGCACACAAATGACCGTACATATTCAGCGAAGTGGCAAACAAGTAAGGCTAAAGATATAGAATGTTACCACAAACTCCTTTGCACAAGCACAATTCGAGCTGAATTTACATCTAAATACTCACAGCCACACTGAAACATAAAAGCGAATAAAGTTGCAACTAAAAGGAGTTTTGTCAAATGGAATTGCCAACTATAAAAACCTAATAATCTTGTTGAACCCAATGAGAAGATTATTTATGTAAAAATTAAGTTAATCGGAAATCGATAATTATATGATCTCCACAAAATCATGTAAAAGAAATAGATAGTTTAGATCATTATCTATTATTTACATTGAAGAGAAGTTAACGATATGACTTGATCGGTTATCTTTTTCAATTTTTTAGAACAGTAGTTGTCAGAAAAATAAATAAATAAATAAAATTTTGAGTGGGTGTGAAAGCACCGAGAACATGAATTCTAGACTAAGATATCTAACCCATTTCTTGGGCTGATCCAGATCAAATCAATTACACCAATCTTGATTTCTAGGCAAAATAGAATAAACAAATAGTAAAAACAAAGTATGTGGAAACTATATGTCAAATTCTCGTGGCTTTTACTGAAGTGGCCATAGAGTAGGTTGCCATATTTCAAAAGAAAAATGTTTGAAATTCTAATTCTTGAGCTCTGAAGTCGGCTCTAATGAGTTAGTTGTGGGCCTCATCTATTGTGATGTGATGTTTTGGTCTTGGTTGGTTTGTTTGTTTGTTTGTTTTTTTTTCCCTCTTTACCATGTCATTAGTGCTCCATTAAAGCACTAAAATTAGTACTCTAAATTATTGCCGATTTCAAAAATAGTTAAGGTAGTAGATTTTAAATTCATATTGACCTAGTAATCATTGATTTAAAATT
Source organism: Camellia lanceoleosa (assembly GCA_025200525.1). Lineage (NCBI taxonomy): Eukaryota > Viridiplantae > Streptophyta > Magnoliopsida > Ericales > Theaceae > Camellia > Camellia lanceoleosa. The sequence continues at coordinate 14,423,507 of CM045770.1, forward strand.
TAATAATATATTACAATCTTATAAATTGAAATGGAGATCTCTACTTTCCTTAGGCCACATTTGTTTGGCAAATTAGATTGGATGAAATTGTTAGTGAGAGGATGGTTAGTGAAGAGATTGTTAATGTGAGAACTATTAGTGAGAGGATTAAGTAAAAGTGTGTTTGTTTTGATGATAGTGTTGGAAATGGTTAGTAATTGGATTGTTAAATTATTTTTATATAAAATAAATAAATAATTTTATTTCTATATCAAAAAAATCTAAAAAAAATATTAAAAATATTAAAAAAATTATTACTAATCCACCCGGAGTCTTAATCCTCTAGTGTATGCCCAAACCAAACATGTCATTGGTGAACCCTACCTCATGCCCAATCCATTCCCATGGCCAAACAAACGAGCCCTTATTGTGTATTACCCATTATTATTTGCTAGTCTTTCCAAGACTTTTAGCACCTCTGCTGAGGGGTAGTGTACCTGAATCAACTCAAGAACAGTAGTGGATTAGATTTTTTGAATTTTGTCCAAATATTAAAATGTGACCTTATGATATCACAATTTTAAAAAATTAGAACTTTTGATTATAAGAATTTTTAAAATTTCTTGTATTAAACCCAATGAATTAAATGACCAAATGATATACCTAGTCATTGGGAATGGGGCCAGAGAGAAATCTCAAGACCAAAATATCCAAAAAGAGTACCTCGTAGATTATCATCGCATGGGAATGGGCCTAGAGAGAAATCTCAAGACCAAAATATCCAAAAAGAGTACCTTTTAGATTATCATCCCATGACAAAGGAAAGGTGATGCTATTTTGCCAAACAGTCAAAGGAACTGCATCAACTGAAGGGGAAAATATTGGAACACTAGCCTTTAGATTTTGCAAGTGGCTTTTTACTAGAAGAATAGACTCAATAAAGAAGCCACCACTCCCAACTTGTGCAATTCATTTTATTTCCATTGTTGTGCTTGTGCTTCACAATACCCTTAAACATCAGAATTGCATTCCTTGCTTGGCATTTCTCTGTAACGCCCTCAAAATAAACCCATAATATCATACAATCATGGTAAAGAAAAGAGATTTCATATTACAATCATCAGAGTATTCTTACAAAAGGTATTACATGTTGACAACAAAAGTGAATGTCCTATGGGTTTACAACTTTCCAAGTCAACACTTGGTTACAAAAGGGAGAGTACTAACGCTATATAAAATAAGCCCTTAGCTTGATATACATGTAATACAACAAAAGCAACAAAAGAGTTTAACAGCCTCAAGCCTCCCAAGCTACGTCCTTGGAGGTGACATAACACCTGTACCTGAAAAGGATGTCCCATATAGGATGAGCCAACGCCCAGTAGAGATATGTTAAACATAATATGAGCGATAACTAAAACATTAGCATTTGATAAATGTTTAACTCATATATGCCAACTTATAACACATTTCAATTCCATGACCAATATGTCTATGTTTCATTTTATTTTCCATTACTTATCCAATTCTCAATTCATAACCGTGGTTCAGAACCCGGCCAAACAATTTAGATGAGATTACATCTCATATCAACAATACTTCCTTACTACACAATAGAAATACATATTTGCTGTATCAATATCACATAAGACACTTCCATACTTCACAATAGATACACATATTTGCTTTATCAATACTTCAATAAATACACATATTTGCTGTATCAATGGAGTCCATCCCCTATCTCCTCCCAAATAATATCCGGTTTAGGAGTCCATCCCCTATCTTCCCTAAACCGTGGAGTACATCCCTTATCTCCTCCCACACAACACAATGTCTATAAACACATATCATATACCAGATCAATCAATACATAAGTTTGATGTATTATTCCAACCGCCATACTCGATGGCATAACCAATTGATTAGTTTTAATTCGCCTAATCATCATGCATTGTCTACAACAATCAAGACTATCCTCCACCGATAGCCCAAAGCAATTTATTTCTAAATAGATAATAAATGCATCAATAGATAATCTGATAACAATTTCATAAGTGAGCGATTAATAAATCCAACTCCACCATTCCCTCTTATAATGAGCCAATTTCATTATTTCCAACTCAAGTCCATATTTCCATAACATTCCAAATTAATTACATAAATTAATTCATACAACAATTTAGGGCTTTCTCCCCCTTTTCTTTACAATGACCCAAAGGTCCCATATATCATCAATTCCATTATTTTAAGACCCAAGATACACATTTATGAGTCAAAATAACAAAACCCCTCTTTATTCATTTTGAAACCCTAACACCCAAAATTACTCAACTTCAACATTACATCAAAATGACCAATAGTTTATGTCAAAGACCATAGAAATGAGTAGTTATCCCTACCTCAAATTCGGAGCTCAAAGGAAGAAGATGAAGAAATTTGAAAGTGCTCCAAACCCTAATGTTTTCGGATCAAAATGTAGCCCTCAACAAGCTCCACACTTTATACAAAGGATCATGGGTAGAAGATCACTCCTACTAGATCAAACCCTAGAGAGAAGTTGGAGTTTTAGAGTGAGGTGCTCTCCAATGGAGGTTTTGAAAAGTAAGAGAGAGAAAGAAAGTGTGAAAAGTGATTTAAAATCACCTAGCTGCCATCTGATATACGACTAGTCCGCTCGAGCGGAGAATAGGACGCTCGAGCGTCAAGCACAAAAACTGGACCCGCTCGAGCGCAAGAAGACCCACTCGAGTGCCAAGACACAACTGCAAAACACACCCGCTCGAGCGCAAAGGGAAACCCGCTCGAGCATAGATTACCTTCTTCCAGTATTTTTACAAACAGGAACACACGCTCGAGCGCAAAAGGGCTCGCTTGAGCGCGACCCGCTCGAGCGTAAGGAACTCCGCTCGAGCGTGAAAAACAACTCTGCAGTACTTTTGCAGAGGCACAAAATGCTGGAAGTGTGCAAACTTTGCTCGAGCGCAAGAAGACCCGCTCGAGCGAATCACTAAAAATCTGGGCAACAAGAATTGGGACAAAAGCTCAACCAACCTATTCGAAACACGCCCAAGACAATTCTAAACTCAAATACAAAGAGTTAAAGGACGGAAATGAAATATAGACGACAACAACTATCAACGGAACCGAGTCCGGAATACAGTAAACATGAGAGGAAAAACTGGGATCGCTATATTCTCTATTACTATTCTCTTGATCTTCTGCATTTGTATTGCTCTATTACACAGCCAATGGCTCAATGATCAGAGCTCATTATTGCTCCAATTGAAGAACGACCTCACATTCAATTCAACATTTTATGTTAAGTAGCTAAATTGGACTCAAACAAACGATTGTTGTGGTTGGAAGGGCCTGACTTGCGACAAAGCAAGTCATGTCACTGGTCTATATCTGAATTTGTCAAATGCAAATGTTGCTGGGAAAATTCCAATTGAATTGTCATACATGACAAAGTTGGAAGGGCACTGCTTGCTGCTCTGTTTATTTCTTCCTCTTTTTTTTTTTTTTCTTCATCAACAAAATGACATCATTTTGAATAATTGAAAGAAACTCTAGAGAATTAAACTCTAGAGGATCTATGTAGTAGGATGGTGATTACCAAAGGCCAACTTACCAAAATCCACACACAACACATAGGGGACTTACAAATGCGGAAGCAATAAATCAAAATACAAATGGTCCATAAGAGCTGTGCGTAGATCAAATGAGAAGACATATACAATATGATCTTACTTCTAGTCCATGAATAACAAATTACAATTAACATCTTGCTCAAAAGGCTTAATACAAGCCAAGAAGCATGATTTTCAAGATAAATACAAAAGCCAACATAAACACTAGGTGAAGAATGCAAACAATGTGAATCAAGAATCCAAACATCACCTACATATATATATAGAGGGTGAGTATGGAAACGAATGATACTAATAATAAAGGTTTTGCATGAATATAAAACAAGCATGCCAAACCATACAAATACTAGCCGAGATCCTTTCAAAGCCAAAACACATCAAAACTTTATCGAATCAAGGGATGAACCGTATTCATCTATCAAGTCTAAACATGGCTCAAAGCTTTCCAAACAATATTAGTGGCAAAAACCAAGATTTGTACGATCCGTAATCATTGTTTAGAGTCCAACATAATGGCTTTTCTTCAAGAAAGGACCGAATCCTTTTAATGCATGTGGCTAGTGTCACTTTTTGACAATGATCTTTGGAAAGTTTAGAGTCCGGACTTTTACACTTAGTGCTGCGAAAGTTTATAGTCCTCCAGCCAAGGGACTTCTCAAGATAACATCAAAGCAAAGCTTGCACTTGATACATCGAATTAGGCTAATCATGCATGCTTAACAAATACTTTCATCAAAACAAATCAAAACAAGATTTATCAAAACAGTAGAACATAGCTTTATTAAAAGCACCACTCACCTCGGTCTTCAGGTGTAGGCTCAAAGCAAAGATCAAGGTCCTACAATCACATGACAAATCACATTCTCAAAACAAGCACTACAAATCCAAGTCAATAACAAAGCAAAACATCTTTGCCGAGGGTCAAAACGTTATCTCCATCTCGGAAAACATCTTGGGTACCAAAGAACAAGATCATCAAGAACATCAAGATCATGCATGCTAAAATCTTAACTTATTTATATGAAATCGAGGTTTTCATGCTAAGAGTTCAAAAAGAAGCACATGCAAGAACAAACACAACAACATGGCTCTTGCCCTAAACTTTTAGATCAAAGTACAACCTTCATCAAGGACACATGAACACTAACTTCCTCTTTCAAAATCCAACACCAAATCCATGCATGGCGTGCAAAACAAATCCAATCATGCAATGGATAATCAATAAGAATAAGATCAAGATTCTAACCGATCAACTAAGACCAAGCTCTAAAGTCACCACTCTCTAAAGTTCTTCCTTCTCCTTGAGAGCTTAAAACAAAGATTTGAGACAAAGATTGATAAGACAAGTCCAACAAGCTAGATGGCAAGATACAAGAGTCAAAACTCGCAATGGGGTAACAAAGACAGAAGATAAAGACCAATCAAGTGGTTCAAGGCGGTTCCAAGTACAAGGGTTCAAGAGTGAACTATGCTAAGCCAACCTCGGCTACACACCAAACAAGGTACAAGATTAAGCAAGTAACACATGACAAAGCAAGGCAAAACAAGATAACAAGATTTATAAACATGACAAGACAAGATCATACATGAATGTATGCAAATAAGACCAAATCAAAGTGAGGATTGTTACAATCTGAATGCCTTCAATCCAATGGCTTCCAATTGCTTTTATCGAAGAACAAATCTGCAGTATTATAAGTTTTAAATATATATATATATATATATATTCAGAAAATTAAAAAAACACATCTATAGGTTATAATTATTTCAGATAAAATTTATATTACACCAATTTTAAAGCTCACCATACAACTCAATTTGAGATAAATTTCAAAATATATTTATATGATTCATAGCATTTGTATTAATTAATCCCCTCACTTTTCTAACCACAATACACTGAAATCATATGATTGACAAAACATATCATCTAATATAATCCATAATTGCTCAAAGTATCAATGTCCCACTAAGTTATATATTAGTAGTCAAATAACAATTTGAGGTTATGTTTGGATATTACATTTGAGAGCAAATTTACAAAGAAAAAAACGAATTCTCAATTTTATTAACAAATCTATTTCATTTTTCTCTCACTTAAAAAATTCTTAAATAAATTTAAAATCCAAACAGAGAATTAAATTTTTATTTTTATTTTTATAATTGATAGGAATGAAATAAGGAAAGAAAAATTACATTTCTAGAAGGAAGATTTAAATTCAAACATCACATCAAAATTTATGTTGAATGAAGAATACAAAGTTTGGAATGAAGACTTCATGACTCGAGCTGAATCTTTAGTCATAAACATGTCATGTGAATACAATTACTCTTTCAAAATTCTCCCATGTAGTTTCAAAATTTATAGCACCACCACCACACATCAATGCCAAAATATTCACAGCTCTTTGTTCAACCTTCCCAAAGCCTCTTACATCCACCTTCAATGAACATCTCACTCTCCACATGGCTTTTCTTGTTCATCACACTTTCAATAAATTTAGATCTCGTTCCCAGCCAATGCCTTGACCATGAGCTATTGACATTGCTCAAATTGAAACAAAGCCTCACATTTGACACTTACCTTCCTCCTCCAAGCTCAAGTCCAAACTCATGTCATGGAATTCAAGTACTGATTGCTATTCTTGGGTTGGTGTGACATGCAATGATAGCCATGGTATCGATCTTGACCTCAGTAGCGAATCAATATCTGGTGGGATTAGCAACACGAGCAATCTCTTTGATCTACAATATCTTCAGAGCTTGAATTTGGCCAACAACTCCTTCAATCACTACAACAAAAAAGGGTTTTTACGGCGCACAATGCACGCCGTAAAAACCCTTCTACGACGTGTAGCACGCGCCATATTATGACCAGTCATGGAAAGTCATTCACTTTCAACGACTTGCTTCGTACGCCGTTAAAAATTATTTAATGGCAGATTTTGTGCGTTGTTGTTACTTTTTCTGCGACATGCTATAGTACGCCATTAAAAACTATTTAACGACAGATTTTGTACGTCGTTAATTTTTCTACGACATGCTATAGTATGCCGTTAAAAACTATTTAACGGCAGATTTTGTATGTCATTGTTATTTTTTCTATGACTACTTTTGCACATCATTAATTAGTGAGACAAATAACAACGCTAATTGCGCATCATACAATATGTAATACGACTTATTATGCCTGCCGTAGAATATATAATTTTTTTTTTTCAATTCAGCAGGTTCTATTTTACCTATTCTGTACAATCTAACAAGAATTACAAACAAGCTTCGCAAAATATCAATAAACCACCAAAATATTATTTCAAGTATCAAAAAGAAACTATATTCATAAGCTATGAACATTCAACAATTGTTTATACCTTTCAAGCATCTAAAAACTATCCTTAAGTTCAAAACCATCTAAAAATCTTAAAGCTCTAAATTGTCCCAAAAATTCTAAACTATCCAAAAATTATATTCTAAACAAAATCCAAAACTAACCAAAGATTAGAGTAACCCATTCGTCAATGTCATATCAAAAACTATCCATAGATGTTAGAATTTCTACTCAAAGTCAAAGCTAATGAAATGGATTGTCAAGCAACAATGCTTTCAATAGTATCCTCAAGCACAAACATCTCACGATCACGCATAGCGGTAGGGTCTCCAACCAAAAGAGCAACTGAACTGGAAAACCTCTGTGATGCTAAATAAGTTCTAGATATTGCATTTCTCGTCTGCATGACAAAGGAAAATTCACATAAGTACAAAAACCAATGACTAAGAGACTTCAATAGGACTCAAACTTTAATATGAAACTATGTCATTACAAACAGTACCAAGCAACAAGACTCAAACTTCAATTTCTTCCACTCTTAATGAGATGGAATCTTGGTCTATTAAACTTTCTTCATTACAGAATGAAAACAAGAGTAAACTTGAGGAGAAGACAAGAATATATGACAAACTTTCTTATGTAGTAGTCTCTTGGAAGAAACTACTGCACAAACTATATGACAAGAATGAGCACAAAACAGCTATCAAGCATAAGAATAGATCAACTATAACTCATAAATTGTCTATTGGGGATGCAAATATTCAAACAAATCCTCAAGCTCCAACCCGTAAATTTTTGTCAAGTTCAAAATGCAGCTAAGGATCAATTTTCTGTTGTCAGGTGTCATGTATTTCAGTAATTACTTGGCTCATTTAATTACATATAAGAAGGTCCCTTCCACAAGACTTTCCAACTTTCCTCATTAATTACAGTAATAGATAGTCCACTATATAACACAAAAAAATAATAGTGGGATTCCAACTAAAAATAAAAAATATATAAAGTTTTCTGGAGAAAAAAAAATATGCAAGCCCTCCTTCCCGTCAACAAATTTGTAGAACAAAGTAAAAACAATTTGTTCTTCAAAGAAACTAGTCATCAAGAAATCTTTCTTTGGATACGTTCCATACAACAAATTCTGTTCATACCTTCATCGTAATGCAATATATTATTCATTCTCAAAATTCATTACCTAGCTTCATACATCCAAACAATTAGATTGGTAAAATGGTTTGAATTTCATGTGTAGTTGGGTGTGCACAAAGAAAAAATTTCGCTTAAAAATGCTAGTGTTGGCTTGGTGTTTAGTCTTTAAACCAAATTACATATGCATGTGTATGGAATGTTTTTTCACATCACAAACCTTCAAACAACACAAAAAGTAAACTCTTCCACAATTCCACCCCTGAACCCCCTTCGACTATAACAGAACATAAAAAATAAAAAATCTTGTTTTGAAGATACATTGTCCCCAATTTGGGTTGGGTTTGCCTAACATATGCACAAGACATATTAAGCATTCAAAAGTCATCACCAAATATAAAATAAATATTCACTGGGTCATCATCATGAAGAAATTGATAAAATAACAGATGGAAGAAATTGTTACATCTCAATAGCGGACTCTCATGTCAAGGTATTAACAAAGCAAGAAGTGAAAGGATAATAAGGGGAAAAGAAACAAGAAGGGTATAAAAAAAAGGGCAAAGCAATTGAATCAAGAATGAAATTCCCAAATAACAATTTTTTTTCTTCTTCAATTAATAAAAGTCAGAGGTTTATATATTTATTGAAAAAGTGGAAGACATAACAATTACAGAATAACTTGACTTCATTCCACATAACAATGAAGCAGCAAACAAACCTCAAAATCAGAGGAACGGGGATTTCCAATGATCACTGCAATTGATTTGTCATCCTTACGGTTCAACATGGAGAAATTTTCTTTGTAAGAGCAGAGTACCCATGTTAAAACCTTTGTAAACCCGCTCATTGCAATCTGAAAACAAAAAACAAAAAACAAAAAGTTATCAGATTGTTAGATTTTCATTTAATGCCATATAACAGTAGAATTACATTTATCACTAGTGAAATTTCTTCAGATGACAACAAAAAACTAATAGCAAATTGGCAAAGCTTATCATCATCTTTAAATAGGAAATACAGAATAACTGATTTTGTTTACAGAAGCATAATGTAGCAAACCCTAGGATATCTACAAGCAAATATTTCTACGTTTCATGAAATTCAGAGACCACTGAACCATACACAATTGGTTCACATAATAAAACAAACAAAGAATGAATTAAAAATAGGCATCAAGTATACATGCACATATATGAAGAGTTGGATATTGAGTGAATGAGGACGGAATATTTAGTCAAATTAATGAAAAGTGACATCCCAAATATTAATGGGAAGCAACTTCATATATTTTCTGTTAAAATTTTGCTCTTCAAAAATAGTGAAAGTGAGGTTCTACATTGGTAGTTACTCTATATACTCTTCTTACATACCAAAAATAGCTTTAAGGCACAAAAAGAACAAAGGCAAGTATGAGTACTTTAAAATACAAAAGAAACCAGCAAACATCTAAACTTAAGTAACAATGTTTTGCATACCTTCTTCCTCAGTTGACATGTGGAGTCAGTAGAATGTTAAAATTTGACAAAATAAGAATGCTATAATACCTTTGAATCCAATCTAAAGCCCATTTGGCTTTTTGAGCGACACAAGGAATATTCTCAATTGCATTGAACAATCTGTGTTTCTCCCTAGAGTCCCTGATGTATGTTTCCAGCAAGTCAGACATCTCTGACAAAGAAGAGGCAGAAATACCCACCATCAGTTAACTTAAGAATGCATAAGATATTAAATCACCCAATACCAAATACAAAGCTCTACCAGAATGTACATTCTCCATTGCAATTGGAATTTTGTAAAATGCCCGAGCCTAGAAAGTATGAGAAGGATTGATGTTAGCTTCAGGGAAAGTAAAGTAGGTTTCAGCATTTAATGATCAGTATAAAAAAATTAATATAGCCATTTAAGGATGTGGTAACTTTTGTCACATCCATATATAAGATATATGCACACACTTAAATGGAGACCTAATCCACTCATCCTCAATTTCATTGCCGCCTTCAAAGAGCAATCCATCTAATATCTACATATTACTAACAAATATTTGGAGAATCCATTTTCTATTTCCAAGTAATAGCTGCTCACTCTTTTCAGATCATCATGACCAAAGTCACTTCTGATACTTTAGAATTCTCTCTTTGATAGCAAATCATGCTCTAATAATGAACATAAAACTACAAGAATGGAGGTAATGTCAATCATTTTCTCTTTTTTCGCTGACAAGCAAAAGAATTCTATTAAAAGAGGCACTAAGAAAAGCCCCAAGTATGCAGGCTCTATAAAGTACAACATGAACTACCCCCTGTACGACTTATCCCTCCATTATCTAAAAATTTTAAATTTTAAAATCAACTTGAGGATGGACACTTCATGAAGTCCAACTATAACATAAACCAAAAAATATATTCTTCTAACTAGTATTGGAGCCTTTCATGCCATCAAACACAACCAATGATTGTGTTCTCATCATATACACACCACATCAAAAAATTAGAAGTGATTCATCAAACCTTCCTTCTCCTTGTTAAAAACCCAAACCCACTCCAACTATGCAATAAGTCCACAACAGAGGTCGGGAACACCAAAGATATCTTAAACATCAACAATAGGAGAGGCTGCACTTTTCTGGCCATTCTGCAATGACCAAGAAGATTGTCCAAACAAATCATTAACAAACTATCTTCCAGAAATCATTGAGTAATAAACTCTTTCTGATATTTCAGTACTCTTTCACGGACCAGCATTTGATGCCTAAGCCATTACTTGACAGTGTTAGCAGCTTAGAAAAATTTCAACTTGGAAACAAAATGAAAGGAGCATTGTTAAGAAATTTACCTCTAGAATTTGAACATCACTTAAGAATCTAGCAGCCAAGTTCTCCAAAACAATCCCATCAGATGTGGCGAAAAATGCCAACACATGGCTTACAAAGTACTTCTCAGAATTAGACGAAGAGTCCCATTGCTGCACATCCTGGGATAGATCCACCTCCTCAGCTGAGAGCCCAATAATAGATTATTACAATAATATGTGCCAAAAACAAGGATGTATTAGAAAATACCAAAGATGAAAATCAGAGAATGAAAAGTAAAATAAAATCGCACTCAGTGCATTTAACTTAACAAAAGATACAAAAGTCCAATATAAGAGGTCCAAATGCAAGACACATTAGAATTCCTAACATCCTTGAATATCCTGATTAACAATCAAACCTGAAAAGTGGGGGAAATATATATTGTGTTTTTTACTAATACAGTTACCATCGCCATTACCAATAACCAATACTAACAATACCAAGGGAATAGCAATACCATTACCATTACCATACTTGCCACCTCCTGACAGATAGTGTTTCCACACTCTATACCACACAAACCGCTATCCCATAACCATATCTACAATTGGTGGCCTCACCACTACTACCACCATCATCAATTACCTCAAAGCAACCCCACTTCCCCAACCTCATCACCTCTTTGCCATTTTTAACACTCAAATAAGCTCCTAGTTACAATAAACAATTATTTTTGCATGGCAATTTAGGAGAAAAGAATGCAATGGGTTACCAACGTTAGCCCTCATAGTATCATACTTGCTCCACACTCTGATTTCTCAAGCCATTCTAGGTACAAACTAAGGCCCCTCCATTAATCTTTACTTATTTTTCTCTCACTAGTATTACTTGTCCAATACCAAAAAGAACATAGCTGCTACAGTACATACCTCTAAAAAGGTATATCATACGCAACCTACCACATGTTGTAACCTTTCTCACCAAAATAGTTCGTAACATTTCTCCCTACAAAAGGTTCTTAATATTTTACCACACCATTTTTAACATAACCTCAATGTTTCGTAAAGAGGCATGACTAACACCACAAAGTGGCCAACAATTCTTATAGTTGAATATGGTAAAAAAAAAGCATAGGCGCTGTGTAAATATAAAGATTTAAGGTTGTTTGGCTGTTAGGATAAGAAGTTGGATACCATGGAGTTATCCCACTTGTATTTTGGATTGATTTCCATCTAAAAATATAATCCACGCATTAAAAACTCTTGACCCTGTTCATAGTTTGGCTCAAATTGGCCTTACCTCAAGCTTGGCCTTCCTTTCTTCTAAGAAAATCAAATAGATAAATATAATAAAACAATAAAAGGGTTTCGATTGAACTTAGAAGAAGGGACAAACAGATCAGATATACATGTATGGACATATGTAGAGAGAGATATAGAGAAAGAAATGGGAAAACCTGGTTATCAAAGAGATGGCAGCAGTGGATAATCCCAAGGTTCGAATATACAGAGAAAAAATGGGATTTGTAGAGAGAGAGAGAGAGAGAGAGGAAGAAGAAGCAAACCTAGTAGTCGATTGGTTCGGTAACCCTAGCAACGGAAGCGAAGAGAAGAGATGAGATGATCACCCTAGCAAGATTCGGTCTTCATCATCATCAGATAGAGAGATAGATTGAAACCCTTGTGATGTTGGTGCCCCAAATTTGATATTTTGGGAAAAAAAATACTGGCGCCCCAAAGTTTATTTTGGCGTTTTTTTTTTTTTTATAATTTTTTTTATCATACAATTCATGACATGTATTGTGCGTCGTGAAAAGGTAATACTTTTAAAGGTAGGCGATGTGTGCGTCGTAAAAAGTGTAATACTTTTAACGATAGGCGTTGTGTGCGCCATGAAAAGTATTTACTTTTCACGGTTGGCATATGTGCGTCGTGTATAATTAATGTATTAACGACACGTTATATGCACGTTGTAGAAAATTCTATTATTTACGACGTGCATTGCAAGCTGTAAAAAAATCATCGTTATTACCATTCACGGCCTACGCAATAGACATGCCGTGGTTGGAAAAGTATTTACGACGTGAAAAAAAAACAAGTCGTAAAAGTAAGAAACTACGATGTGCATTTATTGTATGTCGTTGATGTGGTGCCATAAAAAGTCAATTTTGTTGTAGTGCCTCTTCCCTGGACAAACGTGCGACTTTGGAGGCTATGGGAGCCATGTTCAAGCAGCCCAATAACATTAGGCCCAATTGCAGGTTGGCCCATTTGGCCTCATCCATCGGGCCCATTTAGAGCTCAATAAAATGGGCTACAGAGAAGGGCCAAGTAACAGGTCTTGGTTCTAGTAGCAGAAGCCAAATAGTTCATGCAAGCATCTTGGCCAGTTGCTGATTCCTCTCCATAGAGTGGTGGGGGAGTGAGTCATCAAGATGTGTGTAGTAGGGGATAAAAATCCAAAGGAAAGGAGAAGCTTTAAAGATGTGTGTAGTAGAGGATAAAAATCCAAAGGAAAGGAGAAGCTTTAAAACGAAGGAGGACGACTGGAGACGACTGAAGTTGTTATTCTTATTTAGCATTAGGTGACTATCAAAGAACTATTATTCCAAATCCATCTCCACCTATGAAGCACGGACATGACACGGACACGACACGAACACGCAAATACGCAAATTTTCAAAAAATGGGGGACACGACACACTGGGGACACGTTTAATATAAATAATTAATTTTGTTTATTATATGTCATAAAATTATTTTTAAAAAATTATTTATTTTATTTAATGTTATTTTAATAAAAAATAATTAATTTTATTTATTATATGTCATAATTAATTTTATTTATTATATTATATGTTCAATACATATTATTCAAATGAACAAAACTAATCAATTTTTTTTTTATATAAAATGGAATTAGAAAAAAGAAAGAAAAAAAAAAAGAGAGATGTTACACTAACCATTTAAAAGAAAAAAAAATAAAATAAAAGTTCACTCAAAGGAGAAGAGAGAGAATGAATGACTGTGAGAGAGAGAGACATAGCGACTAAGACTGAGAGAGAAGATCAGAGAAGAAGATTGCGAGAGAGCGAGAGACAACGACTGAGACCGAGAGAGAAGATCGGAGAAGAAAAAGAAGAAGATCGAAGAGGAAGAAGAAGACTGAAGAAGAAGAAGAATGAAGAAGAGCAACGAAGGTGTACCTTAGATAATAGCCAACGAGTGACGGCAAGAGACGAGCGACAGCGACCGACGAATGGCCACCGAAAAGTGACTAGGTCTTCTCTATTTCGCTTCTGTTCTTCTGTTTTGTCTTTCTCTCCTGTTCTAAATTGATTTAGGGCAAATATTGTTCTGGTTTTGTTTTCTTACAAATCGACCCATAGAAGTTTTATAAATTATGAAAATGACCTCGAATGAGTCTTGAAAGTGTCCAAACGTGTCCGATTGCAAAAAAGTCAAAAAGAAAAGGGGACACTCTGTTGCGTGTCGGACATGTGTCAACCACGTGTCTGATGCGTGTCCGTGTCCGACACGTGTCTGACACTAGTATGGAGCCCTTGGAGAGGTGTCCGTGCTTCATAGATCTCCACAGAGGCCAATTGAAAATGTTAAACGCCAATTTCGAGCATGCGAGGTTAGTTGAATAAACTTTTCTTTCTCGCTCTTTCCCTCTCCATATTCTTTCTTTTTCTCTTCTTTCTCTATAATCTCTCAAAAGCATTTTTAGATCCGAGTTGAATATGCTCTCTGATCTCCAAAATCAGGTTGTACAGGATGATGTGTTATTAATTTTATTAAAAAAATAAATAAATAAATTTGAAGTTCTTTTTTTTTAATGCTTGATTAAGGTTAGGGTTTCAAGAAGGTGAGTTTTTTTTTTCTTTCTTAGTTTCTTATTCTTTTATATTTATATATATGTTCTAATATATATATATTCAGAATCTTATATATAAATCTATATGTACATGGCAAAATTATTCTTTTGTAACAAAAAACCAAAAAACCAAAAAAGTAAAATAAATGTTATTCTTTACTATTCATTTTAATCGCTATTTTAATTGTCCATTTTCACATTTTTTATGTCAAAATATCCATTTAGTCCTAAAATTAAAATCTGATTGTAAAATAATAGATTGGATGCAATTTCATTATCCAATATGGTTAAAATTTCATTTTAAAGCAAAAAAAGGAAATAAGTTGAGGTTAACTCTCCACTATTTAGGCATACAGTTTAATCTAAAAAGATAGTCTGGTTTTGAGTTTTCAAAAATATTTTGAGTTTTTAATTCATATTTTTTTAGTTAACTTTTTATATATTTAAATTTTTATTTTTATTTTACTTATAGATCCTCTTAATCTAGATACACTTAAAATGTAAAATGTTTGTGAATACATATGAAAAAATAATAATAAATACAAAAAAAAATCAAAATGTACTAAAAAAGTTAACATTGAAAATTCAAAAATTATTATTTTTTTGAAAACTCAAAAGCAAACAGATCGGTTGAAGCATAACAACTAAATCCAGAAACATCTGCTAAATAAAACTGAAGATATATGTAATGATGTTGATAGACGATTTACAATTATAATTTTACCGCCTTTGTACTGTGTTTGGTTGGAAGATTTATGAAGGGATTTGGAAATGGAAAGGGAAATGGTAGGTGAAATGAAAATAAAATATACCTACATTTCACTTACATTTCAACCAAACACAATGTTAGATAATAAACATTTGAAACTTTTGTCTCCCTATCTAAATCTTTCTTCTATTTAGTCGTTCTCTTTTTGTCATTTTTGGTCGTCTCTTTCCGATTATCAATCAATACCTTGAATGGCACCAGATAACACCATTGTTCATTCCTCCTGTATGTGATTACCCCTTCACTACATTACCACCTCCATTGCTCTATAGCAATGCCATACTACCATATATGGCCACCACACTGCCATACCAGCAGCACATCACCACCGGGTCACCATCATATGGCTACTGGCTACCACACCATCATTCAACAGGCAACCATTGAATTACCACAACACTACTACACCACTGCACTTCTATACAAGTTACAACAGATCATTGTCGGATTATCGCATCAACTCACTAGGGCAGTACCATGAATACACATCACCATTGCACTGCCACTTGCACATTACCATGGCACCACCACTTGCACATCCACAATCAGTATCACAGACCTATTGATTTTGTTGTCACATTGCGACACTAAGTGTTTCTATTACATTACATTTTCATATCTCTCATTTTAATGGTTAGAATGCCTTGAGTTAATGTTGTTTTTTTTCATATATAAAACACTATGCTTTGATTATAGCGATCCCGGTTTTTTCCATTATTTATTGTATTCCGGACTCGGGTCTAGTGGTTGTATGTTGTTGTCCTTATCTTGTTTCCATCCTTAAATTCCTTGTATTTGAGTTGTGGGATGTGTTGGTTAGATTTGGAATAGGTTGGTTGTGAGTTGAAACAAATAGTTGCTGTCCAGATTTTGGCTTCTTCACTCGAGCGAGGCTTTTTTCGCTCGAGCGAGCCTTGGGTTTTAGCTTCTTCACTTGAGCCAGGGTTCTTGCGCTCGAGCGAGCTTTGAGTGGTGCGTCTCTTCGCTCGAGTGAGCACTCTTGCGCTCGAGCGTGCGTCTGCTTCTTTGAAAAACCTGAAGGTTGGTATTCTTCGCTCGAGTGACGCTTCTTGCGCTCAAGCGAGCGAGCCCTATATTTTGTGTTCCTTCGCTTGAGCAAGCACTCTTGCGCTCGAGCATGCATCTGGGTTGTAGGCCTGAAGCTTTGCATTATTTGCTCGAGCGACGCTTCTTACGCTCAAGGGAAGTTCTTTTATGTCTGGTCACTCGAGCGACAACTTCTTCGTTCGAGCGAGCCTCGATTATATCAGTTGGCAGTAGTGTGATATTTGTTACTTTTTCATCATCTTTTAATCCAGAAACCCTAATTCGACTGTTTCTCTCTCTAAAATACCCCTTCTCTCTACAAATACTCTTGATCTAGGGTTCTCCTACCCTACTTCCTTTGTATAAAAGCTTGAGCTTCGTGTGGGCTATGTTTTGATCCGAAAAAGTTGGGCTTCGGGGCATCTTGAGTTTCTTCCTTCTTCTCATGTGGGCTTCTCCTTTTGAGGTAGGGATAATCTACTCACCTTTATGAGCTTTAACATAAATGTTAGTCATTTTGGCAAGTTAGGATTTGAAGTTTGAAATGTTTGAAAGAGGGGTTTTCAATTTTAAACTCCATATGCATATGTAGGTCTTAAAATGGGGTTATTGGTGTATAATTGTTGAAATAGGAAGGTTTGGACCTTTGGGTCAATGTTGTGGAATTTGGAGGAAAATGCCCTAATTTGGAATTAAATAACTATTTTGTATAAATAGTGAATTCATCGTGGAATTATGGAATTGGGAAGGATTGTGGTTAGTTGGTGTGGTTGGATTGAATAATCACCCACCTATGGAAAAGTTGATAATTTATCTGTTTGATAAATTTATTATCTGTTTAGAAATAACTGTTTTGGGTTATCGGTGGAGGATAGTCTTAATTGTTGTAGACACTGCATGATGATTAGGTAAATCGAAACTAATCAATTAAATTATGTCAATGAATATGACAGTTGGATTAAAATGTTGAATATGTGAATTGTTGGGTCATTGTATATGTCAACATGTTTAATACATTGTATATGTATCTTTGTATGGGAGGAGATAATGGATGTACTCCATTGTATGGGAGGAGATAGGGGATGGACTCCATTGATAATTAAGTTGGCCGGAGTGTCCAAGGTGAAAGTCCCGAAATCATATATATACTTTGGGTGCCGGTTCTCTCGGACGTAGTTTCGTAAAATGGCAAGTTGTTGGAAGTGTTTAATGATGTCTATGATGTTTGTTATTGAAGTGTTGTTATGTGAGTTGTAGTCTCATTTTAAACTGTTGATTAATGTTGAGCTATGTCAATGAATTGATTTAGGTAAATAATGGGAAGTGGATTAGTCATGACGAAAATATTGATTGATAATGGAAAGGAAAGGATGTACTCATGTTATATGTGTAAACATTTATCGGATGCTAATGTTTTAGTTAATTCTCATATAATATTTAGCATATCTCTACTGGGCATTGGCTCACCCTACTTGGGACACCATTTTTAGGTATAGGCGACATGCCGCCTCTAAGGTCATAGCTTGGGAGGTTAGGGGCTGAAGGTTTCTTTTGTTGTTACACCTTTGTGTTACATGTAATTCAAGCCAAGGGCTTTATATGTAAAAGAGTTAGGGCTCTTCTTTTGTTGTAACCAAGTTATACTTGGAAAGATGTAAGCCCGTAGGGCGTTTATTTTATAAGTTAACATGTAACATCTTTTGTAAAACATACTCTGATGAATGTAAATATAATGTTTCTTTTATTGTTTATGGATCTTATGAATGATTATTTAAGTCTTTCTGAGGGTGTTACATTGATAATCGTTGGGCATGACTTGGAAGTATTTGTTATTAGAATAACACTTGAATGCTTTGCTGTGCTATGTTTATGGCCTTGAATTCCTATATTTTTTTTAAAAAAAGAAAAGAAATGGAAGAATTAGAAATGTAAAGTTAAAATAGACTCTTTTCTATTGATATGTTTATACATGTATATGTTTTCCTAATTAAGGTGCCTAGTAGCGGTAGATTGTTTTGGGAAGTAGGTTAAAAGCTGGCTTTTTAGTTTTTTTTGAAGAAAAAAAAGAGTGTTAAAAAGTAGAAATGTGATATGACCCAAAAGAGGTTAAAAGTAAAAAAGCTACTTTTAACCTCTTTGAGCATTCTTATATGTTATGCATATACGTAATTGGGATTAGCGGTAATCAAGTGTAATTAGTGAATTTAATCAAAATTAATTAATTATGATTAGGGGTCTAATATTGATTAATCAATGTTAGTCTTGATTAATTAAATTAATAATTAATTAATAGGGACAAGTAAACACCACCTCACTTGGGTGTGTGCTACCTAGTACTTGTGTAGATATATACATATAGAGGAGAGACAAGTGTCTCATTTGAAAAAAAAAAAAAATAGAAGAAAAGAGAGAGAGAAGATTCTGCAGTGAAAAGAAAAGAAGAAATGAGAAAATAAAAGAGAAGTGGAGGAAGAAAAAAGGAATGGTTGGATTCTTGGCCTAAACTTGTTCTTAGTTTAAATTAAGGTAAAGTTCATGTTCCTACACCTAATTATAACCTTTTGATTGGTTGAATTCGTTTGAAAATTATCTTTTGAAATAGATTAAAAGAACTTAAGTTTTGACACATGTTTCCATCGCATTCAAGCTTTTGACTAGGAAAAGCTCTAAGATTTTATATGGAAATTGGATGCTTTAGTTCATAATTTTAGACCTCTAAAATGTTGATTTTAAATATGAAATGTGCTGTTGCAAGAAATTTGAAAAATACAGTGCAGACAACAGTTTTGGGTCAAATTTGATTGCAAATTTGTTTTAATTGGGAAAGAAACAATTGTATGGCCTATATCATTAGAAATATAAGTCTAGTTTCTAATGTGCCAAATGGAGATTTATTTTGAGTTTTTTAGTGGGAGATGTGGTTGTTTTACTAAAGGTTGTCAGTTCTACCAGCACAGTTTGAATTGAACTAAAATGATTTTAAACTTATTTTCTTCGTACAATTCAGCCCGAAGTTAAACACGAACATGTTTTGAGACATAAGCAAAATACACTTTGAGTTTATATACACAATACAATCTTGATTCCTAACTGACTTTACTATCCTCACCTAATAGCCTAACCATATATCACTAACTAACTAAAATATTTTTACAATGTAACCAACTCACACATGCTTAGTACATACACACCTATACAATTTATACACACTAAACTTCCTCTGTTTTATTTGGAATGACTACAACCTGAGATGTGGCTGTAGCTATTGCTTAGCTTAGCCTCTGTTGCTAGCTTAGCCTTTTTAGTACTTGTGGACTTTATTTCCTTAACCCCCTGCAAGGTGATGGGAAGAGAAGTGACTAGAAACTTGGAGTGTAAATAAGAAAATCTGGATGCTAATAAGGTCTTTGTAAAGATATCAGCAATTTGATCATTGGTAGGGATATACTTAAGAACAAGTTTTCTGGCAGATATCTTGTCTCTAATAAAATGACAATCCACTTCAATGTGTTTTGATCTAGTGTGAAAAACAATGTCAGAAGCAAGAGCTATAGTTGATTGGTTGTCATACCAGAGAATAGGTGGAGCAGTGATATCAATGCCTAAGTCAACAAGAAGCATCTGTAGCTAACTAAGTTCAGCAGTGTTATGTGCCAAAGATCTATATGCAGCCTCAGTAGAGGATCGGGATACAGTAGGTTGCTTTTTAGCAGATCAGGAAATCAAATTAGAGCCAACAAATACACAATAGCCAGAAGTAGATTTCCTATCTAAAATATCTCCTGCCTAATTAGAGTCAGAAAAAGCCCGTAGAGTAGAGTAAAGGAACTGGGTTGAAATGTGAGCCCATGAGAAAGAGAACCTTGAACAAATCTAAGAATCCTTTTGAGAGCAGTAAAATGACCATTTGATGGAGCATGCATATGTTGACAAACTTGATTGATAGCCAAAGACAAATCAGGACTGGTTATAGTCAAATATTGTAAAGCTCCCACCAAACTTCTATATAGCTCAGGCTGATGAAATGGTAGAGAATCTAGAGGAGTGGTAGAAGTCTTGACAGCAATAGGAGTGTTGCAAGGTTTGCAAGAAGTCATACTAGCTTTGGCAAGAATTTCAGATGCATACTTGTGTTGAGAGAGAACATAGAAGCTTCCAACTGACTTGATGGAAATACCCAAAAAATAGGAAATGGGCTCGAGCCCTTTCATGGCAAAGATAGTGTGCATTTACTGAATAAGAGATTGAATATGAGCAGCACTACTCCCAGTAAGAAAAATATCATCAACACAAACAAGCAAAATGGTGATAGAGGAAGATGATTTTGTAATGAACAGTGAATTCTTACAATAACTATTGACAAACCCTTGACCAAGCAAAAATTGAGAGAAAGTGGAATACCAGGCTCCAGGGGCCTGCTTGAGGCCATAAAGTGCCTTTTGAAGCTTGCAAGCTGGATGTGAAGACCAAGAGGTTGTAACATGTAAACTTCCTTAGCCAAGATTCCATGGAGAAAAGCATTGCTTATATCAAGCTGTTTAAGAGGCCAATGATAGTGCAAAGCTATGCAAAGCAAAACTCTAATAGTCGGTTGCTTGGCCACTAGGCTAAAGGTTTCATTATAATCAATCTCTTCTTGTTGCAAAAAATCTTTGGCAACCAACCTAGCTTTACGCCTGACAATAGTGCCATCAAAATTTCTTTTGACTTTGAAAACCCATTTACATCCAATTGGTGTTTTAGAGGGTGGAGGAGGGACAAGAGACCAAGTCCCTTGTTTCATAAGGGCTCGATATTCTTCTTGCATAGTAGCAGTCCAAACAGGACTTTGAAGAGCCAGCTTATAACTGGCAGGTTCTGAATCAGAAGAAACATCAGTGTGTGAAGAAGAAAGAAGGCAATGAGACTTAGATCTTGTTGTCATGGGATGTGTGTTAAGAAAATAAGGAATAGGAGGAGGAAGAGGCAACTCAATAGAAATAGATTCAATAGGAGTGGGAACAGTAGATACAGGTGTAACAAGAGGGCTAGAAGCAACAGGCGAAAGAAGGGTCTAGAAGGAGAAGAAATAGAGGAATGTAGAGAAGAAGATGTTAGAGCTGAATTCGAAGGAGAAACAGAAGAAGACCAGAAAAAAAGGAGTGAATATGAGACAGAGAAGAAGCAAATTGAGCTTGTTGAGAGTGAAAGGGAAAACATCTTCATGAAATATAACACGTCTAGAGAGATAGACTTTCCCAAGAGAGGATCCAAACATCGATAGCCGTTAATGGATGGATGATATCCTAAAAAGACGTAAGCAATTGATTTGGGCTGAAGTTTATGAGTGACATAGGGCTTGAGCCAAGGATAACAAAGACAACCAAAAACTTTCATGGAGTCATAAGAAAGAGGTTGATGAAACAATAACTCAAAAGGAGACTTGTGATGAAGTTTGGGAACTAGGCATTCTATTAATGAGATATATAGAGACAGAAACAGCATCAAACAAGTGTTGGAGAGGAACAGAAGAATGATGGAGGGCTATAGCTGTTTCGGTGATGTGTCTATGTTTTCTCTCTAAAACACCATTTTGAGGAGCTGTAGAAGGACAGGGGGTTTGATGAAGAATACCATGTTCTAGTGGCCTTGTTAACAAATTCAGTGCCTCCATCTGTTCTTAGCACTTGTAAAGTTGTAGAAAATTGATTCTCAACAAATGCTTTATACTCTAGGAATTTAGAAAAAAACCTCACTTTTATAGCACAAAGGATAAAGCCATGTAAACTTAATAAATTCATCAACAAACAACACATAGTATTTAAAAGTAGACACAGAAGAGGTAAATGGCCCCCACACATCACTATGTATAAGAGAAAATGGTCTTTGTACAATTGAATTAGAAAGTGAAAATGAAAGCCTATGACTTTTTGAAACACAACAATCATGACAAGGCTGAGATATATCCTTGGTTTTATTAATAAAAAAAAGAAAATGCTTCTTCATATGAACAAACTTAGAAGAAGAAAGGTGACCTAGTCGTTTATACCAAATGGACTCTGAAGTAGACACAATAGTAGGACTGAAAAATGCAGTAGCAGCATGTGACAATGAAGAAGAATGATAGGATTGAACAGGAGAAAAATGGTAGAGGCCATGAAAATTAAGGCCCTTGTGTAAAATGGCCTTGGGGTTGTTGTCCTGAATAACAAAAGAGGAATCAGTAAATGTAATATTGCAATTATTCTCTTTAGTGAGCTTATGCACAGATACCAAATTAGATGAGATAGGAGCATGCAACACCTTATTGAGTTGGAATGAATGATAAGGAGTGGGAAGAATACCCTTACTAGTATGCAGGATAGGTAATGTTTGGCCATTTCCAACAGTAATTTGCTCAGATCCTTGATAAGGTCATAAACTTGAAGATGACTCAAATCATTAGTCATGTGATCTGTTGCAATTGAGTCCAGATACCATGGAGTGGAGTCAAATGAGGCAGATGGTGTAGAAGCAATATAAGCTCTTTTTGAGGAAAACTAGATGAGTGTGGTTGTGTAATGGAAAAATGAGAGATCTGATGCTGTGGTTGATAAGCTTGATCAAGCCTTTGCCAACAATCAAGGGCAGAATGATTGTTTTTTCCACAAATTTGACAAATTAAATTTGTGCTTCTATGAGAAAACCTTCCACCTTTGGAACCACCTCTGAAATTACCTTTATTCACTCGAGCAGAGAAACGACCTCTACTATAATTGGAACTTGAATTTTTAGAAGCAACATAGGCAACAG
This sequence comes from Camellia lanceoleosa, assembly GCA_025200525.1. Taxonomy (NCBI): domain Eukaryota; kingdom Viridiplantae; phylum Streptophyta; class Magnoliopsida; order Ericales; family Theaceae; genus Camellia; species Camellia lanceoleosa. The sequence continues at coordinate 14,446,870 of CM045770.1, forward strand.
TAGGCTCTTGTGTTTGTAATTTCCTTTGCTTGGACTTTATGTGAATTGAGCTCTTCCATGGAGATAGATTCGGATCTGGCCCTAATGGTGGTTTTTAAAGCATCAAACTCATTAGGTTGACCATTTAAAGTGAGCAACACCAAATCTTCTTCATCAATAGCAACTGAGGCTAATGCTAATTGATCCAAGTACTGAAAAGGCTAAGCTAGCAATAGAGGCTAAGCTAGCAACAACTATAGCAACAGAGGCTAAGCAACAGCTACAACTATAGCTATAGCCACAGCTCAGGTTGTAGTCATTCTAAATAAAACAGAGAAAGTTTAGTGTGTATAAATTGTATAGGTGTGTATGTACTAAGCATGTGTGAGTTGGTTACATTGTAACAATATTTTAGTTAGTTAATAGTTAGTGATAAATGGTTAGGCTGTTAGGTAGATTGGCGAACGGATGGCGGGTTGGAAGTTCCCCGGCTGCAACTGAACCGTGAACACCCCTATTAGTTAGTGATATATGGTTAGGCTGTTAGGTGAGGTTAGTAAAGTCAGTTAGGAATCAAGATTGTATTGTGTATATAAACTCAAGAGTGTAATAGCTTTTGATCAATGGAAAAAATATCAGTTCTAGAAATTCATTAGTTAGGGAAATGAATTTCATAATGAATCAAATTGCTCTAATTTTGTTAAAGATAATTATATGTCAACAAATATTGCTTAAATGATTATGAAGGTTGAATTATACTTGAACTAACCTACTTTTTGAGGGGAAATTATTGTCAGTAGAACTTATTTGGAATTTCAATTTGCGCTATGTTTTTCCAATATGAAATGTTCACCATTCAAATGTTTACCGTTCAAGGATATCATATGTTTATTATGCTTGATGTATAAAGATGCCACATATGGTTTTGGTCCCAGGCCCAACAACCTAAGAAGCTGATGTGAACATGTCGAACACTTTTAAATTGTTATAATGATCAAACCTTAGGTTTTTTTTTGTTTGGTATGTAATTTCTTCTAAAACTTAGGACACATCTGTAATGATGTTGACAAGACAATTTTAAGTTACAATTTACTCTTTTTAGATCAATATTTAAAACATTTTCCTCCCTATGTACTACGGCCTGCCTTCCATTTATCCTCTCTTTTTCTCAACCATTTTTGCTTTCTCTCTGTAGCTATCAATGCCTGGAATGGCATCAAATACCACCATTATTCGTTTCTCTTAGGCCGCACAGTACCCCCTCCACTACATTTTCACCTCCATTGCACCATAGCAATGTCATACTACTATATATGACCGCTGCATGTCCATACCAAGCACATCACCACCGGTCCACCATCTCACAGTTGCCGGCTACCACACCACTCTAGTGCACAAGGTACTTTCGGGTATGACAGGTATGCAAAAGTACTATGCCTAGTGCGGGTACGACATGTTTATCGAAGTATCCATGCTTTACAATAGCTTTAATTTAAGAAATCTTACTTTTGTAATTTTAAGAATTATACATGTTTGTTTTTTTAAATTGTTTAGATGATGTTATTGGTTAGGATTTGGTAACTTTCCCTTTTGGGGTTTTGTATTCTTTGCATGATCTTCATACTCTTTTATTAAAGTCTGATTATTTATTTATCCCCCAAAAAAATATATGTTTTGTTCACTCAAAATCTTTGTTTTTTTTGCTAGTATTGTATTTTTTTAGTCTATATTTAAAGATGTTAAAAATAGTGGGTAGTCCCTATACTATGAATAATGTGCGCTATTGGTATTCTTATTCATAGTATGAGAAGCACTAGTCTTTTTCTTTATCAGAGTCAGGGATTACAACTACTACTTTGACTAGTTCCTTGCCTTGGACGGGAATGGAGGCAAGGCCTTTCATTAAGAAGTGTTAGTCCGGTATCTTTAAGGTAAGGCAAGGCAAGGCCCTCAGGAGCCAGTCAAGTATCCTTTAATTTAGGCAGGGATCATTTAAGGATAAGATTGGTAGTAGCTATTCTCTACACCGACCTAATAAGTCAAGGCGAGGGGTAAGTCTATCTCTAGACCCTGCACCCTCTAAGCGAGAGCCTTACTATCTCTTCCTTTGGCCAGAGACCCCCCTGAAACCTTAAGCCTGGACCTTAAACCAGCACCTTAAACAAGAGAGGAGTAGAATTCATTAATAAGTCAATAAGGGTTCATGGGAGATTTTTGAGATTAGTATTGTCTTTATTTATTTCTTTAGCAATTGATTCATTATAGGAGGTACTTCCCCTTCATAGATAGAGCTTTCATCACCTGGAGGGAGAATTTCTTTCTAGCAGGGAAAGAGAACACGGAATGGCCTCCCTGATATGAGACACTTGGAGTTGTTTTTTTATGCGATTATGGGCATTGGTGATGCGATTATGCTAGTTAGCCAGGTATGGACTTGACCTTATAGAAAGAAAGATAGCAACCAACAAACTTGTTAAACTCACTCTGCTGTAGCTGAAGAAATGAGGCATCTGTTGCCTGTTACGCTATTTTTTCCCACAAGCTACAACGTAGAAAAGTCAACCAGCTACGATGGTAAACCCTCCACCAGACCCCCTTTAGATATCTATAGATTAAGTGGCACACCTCGCTATACTATATTAATGAAGTGGGCAGAACCCTAGCCACACTCAGGCTTTGAAGGGAACAAATATGATGCATTGAACCGATGGAGAAATAGGGAAGGCATGTATTGCTTGTATATAGAAGGCAGGGCCAACCAATTATGCTTAGTAATGAATGATATGGGTTTTCAAGATGCTTAGGCCTCCTTCGGTTCATCAAGCAAAACCCTTCCCCTCCATTTCTGTCCTTGAGGCTGGGTTAATTGAACTAATCAAAGTGTCTAAAGAAATTGATTGCTCAAAAAGCCTGCAATAGACAAAGAAAGAAAGCTATTATTCTAGCAAGGGACACCCAGGGTGGGAGTCACTTGCGATACTCCTGCTCTTTTTCAATCAGACACCTGAACCGTTTATGCTTCAGTCGTTGCTTCCATTGGTTCAGGGTAAAATAAATACCACTCGGGCATCTGACTGATCAGGTTCTGTATCTCTGGTTTCGCTCCTATATGTCCCATTGCTACCCTAGCTATTTGTGCTTGGACTCGAGAAACTCGATCGACTGGGTGGTATATTGTAACTCCCATTTGCTATTACAGCCCAGCAAAGTGCCTCCGATTGATTGCCCAGTACACGTTGCACCTTATGAAGGTCTGCTTGGGGAGCATAAGCCTTGATAGCGGCCCCAAATGTTGAGGTTTCAAAGGCCAGTTTGAGATTTATAGCCAGTTCCAATTGTGAAACTCGTTGATCTAGTTGGTTTCAGAAGCAAATGATAGCCTTCCAGACAGGGTCAAGCTCAGAAAAGGATATATTTACTTGTGCACAGGGTGCCACGCATTGAAGCTTTGTTTTCTTTGTTTCATCTTTCATTTTTTTCTTTGTTTTCTACTTTTTCTACTTCATAGCTCCCGGTACAATTAGTGAGGGAGGCATTTTCTTTGTTGTTGTGGAATTTGCCTCGCTCGAAATTCAATTGAGGTTTTTGGTTGACTTTGCTTCTGTTTACCCGCAAGGCGAGAATCCTCGACTGTTCAGCAAACCTCTCTCACATTCGAGTTAGTCTCATAGGTGCATTCGTCTTACAAAAAGAAGGTTATGAACAGGAATCATATTGAGCCCCCCCAGCTTGATCATTTTAATCAAAGTAAAAGCATTAGAATCCAGCTGAAGAAGGTGCTTTCACAGTGCATTTGCGGTTCATTCAATCGTGAACACTATAGAAAGATAAAATATTGAACAAGAATGGGACTGCCAGTCAACAGTCCATCAATCTAGGCGCCCTCTGTTGAATCTGATCCCCAATCACTCTTAAACCTTCATCTAAGCCTCACCAATGTTCTTTTTCTTCTATGGGATCCTAGTCCAAACTAAGCTCCCAACATTAGGGCATTCCTTATAGCCTCAACATCGATTCGTTGGCCATTGCCCTTTAGAAAAAGACGAATTTTGAGCCTGCTAACGTAAAATCCTAAGTGCAGGATTAGCTTCTGGTTTGAATATCCTATGTTGCTTTTTCTCATATGAGCTAAGTCGTGTTCTCGTAACGAACTACGAAACGGGAAGCGTAAGGTTCCAAACCTTGTTCTCTTGGCAGAAGAAGGGCCCGACTGTATGGAGTAAGTGCCTGGGTGCTAATAAAGTAAGAAATTCCTTAGTCTCCCTTTGTTTATGTCTCAAATGCGGCCTCCCCTCTGGCCGATTGCCTACCTTATGGATTTTGTTGATGCCCCAAAGTTTCTTCCTTTCCCTTTGCGCTTGTAGCTACCTAAGTGAGTTTGCTTGTCCGGCCTGACTAGTCAAATTCTCTTCTATAGAGAGATGTTCTTACTCTCATATGAATAAAGAAAAGAGAGGGTCAAGGGGAATTGTCTCGTAGGTCCCAGCTCTTCTGCATCCCGATGAGTTCGGTCTCGGAGACCTCTAATCCACATATGGAAGTAACAGCTATGGAAGAGTACCTGCTTTTAACAAAGACCCGTATTGTATTGGAATTAGGCATCCTTCTTTTTACTATTGCCAACTAATCTCTTCAATGTTCGATTATACTCTATGTTAGAACATTTCTGTGAATGCTATTTCGATCTAAGTGTTCTTATTTTGTGTACCGTGCTAGGAAGCATTACTCCTCTTTTCATTCCAAATTTGAGAATACGACCGATACGATTGATTGGTCTGTGCGCCTCTCATTACTTTTTTGTATCCCCTATTTTTCAGATACAATTCGATCCTTGGATGACCAAATCTCAATTTTTGGAAAGCCTTAGATGGCTTCCTTATGAAAACATCCATTTTTATCTAGGTATAGACGGTATCTCTTTATTCTTTGTGATATTGACCATATTTCTGATCCCTATTTGCATTTTAGTGGGTTGGTTTGGTATGAGAAGTTATAGGAAAGAGTATATTACTGCATCTCTAATTCATGAATTTCTAATGATTGTCGTGTTCTGCATGCTGGATCCTTAACTATTCTATGTTCTTCCCGAAAGCATGCCAATCCCTATGCTGTGTGGAGCTAATCATCTTCTATTCGCTGGGAGAAAGCTGTTCCTTTGCAGGGGCCTTGTGCAGTAAACCCCCTATAGGTGGTCATCTGTCGTCGTAAAGTAGTCCCCGCGAAACTTTCGGGAAGAGGGTAAGTCTTGTGTGTAAGCATAGCATTTCTAGTCAAACCCGCCCAACCTAACTAAGAAGAACCGAACTTGACAAACACATATTTTTCCTTTTAGGAGGGTACTTCGAGTAGTGGGTACCTCGTAGGACCTTGACCTGTCTACTGGGGTCTTGTATGGATATGTAGGAAGGGGTGCTCCTAGGTGTGTGTAGGGGTTGTGTTTGTTCACGAGAATGGATTTTCCTCGTCAAGTTAGTATGGGGGGTGTGGACACACTTGTGCGAATTCGGGTAACGACTACAAGGGAGAAATCGAAGGAAACTGTACCCGACCAAGGATGGATGTAAACTCGTAAGTTACTAAGGGTAGGGATAATCGTCTAGGTCGTATTGTGAAACAAGAAAGCCGCCTTGCCACAACAGGAGGGTTGCTTCCTCTGTCGTTGCCAGGGAGCTCTTGGCGAGGAGACCTTAGGATAAGTTGCTAAAACAAACAAGAGGGGAGGATTGGTCCATTCAGTATAATTATGAAGAAAGACTGTTGGTAGTAAGTGGAGACATTTCCTTGGCCTGCTTCAAAAGGAAATGCGGGCAGGGTAGATCTTAGTAGAGGGTTCGAGAATAGGGTAGGGTCTTGTCCTTAAGATTTAGATAAGAAAAGAGTTCCAAACCTTTATGCATGCACCTCTATACAAGTGCTGCATGCAAGTTCTGGCCAGGATGATTGGGAAAGATCAAAGCAATTTGAATCGCTCACATCACAGTAGCAGTAGTGTAAAGGCTATTACTTTCACATCTCTCTCTCTCTCTCTCTATCTATAGATATCTAGAGAGAGAGAGATTTGCTACGTGAGCAACCTGACTGTGCGTTACATGTGCTCTACAAGTCGCACTCCTCTTCCCGACAAGCCCTTTTTTCTTTTGATGTAGAAGACGGCGTTGCGTTCGGTTCAAAAGGAATGCTTTTCAATATGTCTCCAGATAGGGCCCCCCACTAGTCCGATTAGCTAGTGAGCGATTATTTTGGGCGGGAAGTAGGCCAGGCCCCACGGGCTTGCATCTCTCACACCACAAGCAGCATTGTTCGCCACCACCCGAGAAGCAAAAGATTCAAGAGTCCAGGTTGAAAATACATGCATAGATAGTGGTCTAATGACAAGGGCCGACGAGGGAAGCTCGAGACGGAGCCGTATGATGTGGAAGTCTCACGTACGGTTCCTTGAGAAGGGAGTGGCTACCTACTGGAGCTTCAACCAACCACCATCGGTCGATTCCACTTTGGGGCCACCCCTTACTCTACCATTATTATAGGGGTATGGGGTTCGAGACAAAGAAAGATTAAGGCAACATATCAGTTTTTCCTTTATACTTCACTTGGATTTGTTTTTATGCTATTAGCCATTCTGTTGATTCTTCTCCAGACAGGAACCACCAATTTACAAATCTTATTAACCACAAAATTTAGCGAGCGGGCGCCAAATCTTTCTATGGATTGCTTTTTTCGCCTCTTTCGCCGTCAAAGTGCCTATGGTACTAGTTCATATTTGGTTACCCGAAGCTCATGTAGAGGCACCTACGGTAGGATTCGTCATCTTTGGTGGGAATTCTTTTAAAATTGGGAACCTATAGGTTTTTAAGATTTTCAATACCCATGTTTCCCGAAGCGACACTTTGTTTCACTCCTTGCATTTATACTTTAAGTGCACGATTGCTATAATATATACTTCCTTAACTACTTTAAGACAAATCAATCTTAAGAAGATCATTGCTTGCTCCTCAGTAGCTTATATGAATCTGGTGACTATTGATATGTTTAGTCTGAACATACAGGGAATTGGAGTTAGCATTTTACTGATGTTAAGTCATGGATTGATTTCTTCAGCCCTTTTTCTATGTGTTGGTGTTCTGTATGACCGACATAAGACTCGACATAAGCACCATGTCAAATTTCTCTACCATTTTTTTTCTTTTTAACTTTAACCAATATGAGTTTACCTGGTACTAGCAGCTTTATTGGGAATTTCTTACCTTAATAGAGCTTTCCAAAGAAATAGCTTAGTAGCCACATTAGCATCGCTGGGGATGATTTTAGGCGCGACCTATTCCTTTTGGCTATATAATCGTGCGGTTTTTGGGAATTTAAAACCCGATTTCCTCTATAAATTCTCCAATCCAAATGGCAGAGAAGTTTCCATATTTATACCTTTTCATGTTTGAGGGGGCGACTATCCATTAAACTACCAAAGAAAAAAGGGTAAACATGAGATGTGGTATAATGTACTTGATGATAAGTGGAAGATTGTCCTAGGGCTAACAAAAAATCTCAGATACACATGCTCACCTCCGACATCTTTAGAGATAGGGGTAGTCAGTAGTCGCTGATCTGTACAAGCATAAGCTGAATCTCGTTATGTATAACGAAGGTCATCATTTTGAACAACAGAATCTGGATCTGATTCATCAGAACCAACTATTGAAACCACTGATGTTGGTCAAGTTGGTAGTTACGGCAGATAAGCTGGATAATCATAAACGATTAAATCGACTGAATTAACGCTGGGGAATAGTGCACTAGCAGACGAAGAAGAAGGTCAGACTACCACAACTGAACAAAGAGCCCTAGGAGGGGCAATAGTGCTAGGTATCATGGTCGGTAGCTTGTTGATTGTCTTGATAGCAAGAGGTTATACAGCATATAATATTTCCCTTAGGGTACCGTAAGCTCCGGCTGTCTTCTTTCGTCAATATCTTCCCATTTGCATTATATGTATTTATCCTTTCCTCCTAAAGTTGAATTCCTTATGTGCATATAGCTGTAATTATCACAGCAAGGTGAGAAGCAATTACCCCGATTTGTAAAGTACCCATTTTCCTATTTAGGGAGTTAAGGTGAAAAATGGATTGATGAATCGTTCCATTCGCTACACACCGGCCCCATTCACTTGCTTATCGTAGAGGCTGTAAGTACACAGTGCCCCATAACTATGAATAGCATAGTGGGGTTGAAACACAAGAGTGCCCGTCCCTTCTTTCAAGTAGGCCCATTTTTTGGGAACGCATTCCGGCATAATTGTAATTGTGTATATATAGAAATATATCTTCGATGCTGTCATTTCAAAATGTTCGCTTTAATCACTGTTTCGCCTCCCAAAGAGTAAAGTTGGCTTGATGAGTAGAGATGAGGAAGCGAGAGTAAGAAAACTAATATCTTTCTTTTCCTTCTACTTAAGGGGCGAAGAGAAGTGCTTTTGTTACTGAGAAAGCGAACGGTAAACGCGAAGGTTCAAGACTTAGCCGAGCGTTAGCGAAGCAGAACAAAGCATCGGTAGCAAAGCTGACAACGCAAGGCATTAGCGAAGCGTCATTGTCATAGCGAGGTGCTTCGAGTTAGCGAAGTGTTGTAGTAGCGCTGAAGCCCTATATGTTATAATGCTGAGCCAAGGACGCTCCGCCTTATATATAGAAGCAGTCAACTGAGTTCTGAATAAATTAGCTCCGTGCAAAATATATAGATAGAAAGGAAATATGATGAAAACATGGATGGAGAGGTTTGGAGAGAGATGGGATTATATAATAATGGGGCAAGCTTATATTTTTTTTTTTTTTCTTTTCAAAGGCCAATAAATGACTGTGATCATCGATTTCACTTCAATAATTTACTTTTTTTTTCTTTTTCTCCTTCTTCTCCTCTTATATTTATATTTTTTTTTTTTTTTTTTTTTTTTTTCTCTCTCTCTCTCTCGCCTTGAATGAATGGCACAGTACCCACCATTTATTTTTTTTTTATGCACATTACCCTATCCACCACATTTCCACCTCCATTGCACCATAGCAATGTCATGCTACCATATATGACCACTGCACTTCCATACTACCATATATGACCACTGCACTGCCATACCAAGCACGTCACCACCAATCCACCAGCTCATGGCTACTGGCTACCACACCACTCTAGTGCACTAGGTACTTCTGGGGTATGACGCGTATGCAAAGGCATTATGCCCAGTACGAGTATGACATGTTTGCTGAGACATCCATGCTTTATAATAGCTTTAATTTAAGAAACCTTACTTTTGTAATTTTAAGAATTATACATTTTTTAATGTATTGTTCACTCAAAATATTTGTATTTTCTATTACTATTTTCTTCCGTCGATATTTAAAGATGTTAAAAAATCTTGTGATACACTATACGATACGCTATGTGATTTAGAAAGATAAAAAAATGATACACAATTTGTATCCCGATTTGACAACAATGGTCCTAGTGGCTATTAGGGATGCAAAATATACTAATTTGTTATGATGGGATCTACGACCACTAGTTTGTGGTTCTAACAAAATCTTAGTCGACAGGGTCATGTTCTGATATGTTATTGTGGGGAAGTGGTTTTGGAAATACTCTTAAGATCCTGGGAGACGCTCCTGATCCTCAGCTTAGTCACTTACAAAGACAAACACTCCGATTGGGGGTGCCGGGATTAGCACTCCGACGGGCAAGTCAGTTCTTATACTCAAGAAAGCTTGCTTTACTAAGTTTAGTGAAGTGATTCTTACATACCATTCCAAGAACGCTGCTTCTTTATTTATATCTGTTCCTGCTGAGGCCTCGGGGCCTGGGCCTACTTTTTAATCATTACCCGTTCTTCTATTCGGCCTTAAAGATTCTTTCTTAATCGGCTTACGTATTGTGTTCGGCTCATCCTAGTCTTGCAGGGTGCAGCCGGTTAATGTCTGCAAGATGCGGCCGGTTAATGTCAATTTACTAAAATGTGCCCCTTCCGATTTATCAATTTATTCGGCTCCCACAGTTATGATACGCACTCTCTAGATGGGCCTTATTACTATGTTTGGCAATGGAAATGCATTAAATATGTTATGCTTAAAATGTAAATTAAGCTTCTAATATTTTGGTAGACTTATGATTATTCAAATTGGAGATATCCTAGTCCTAAAATAACTTTGCTATATCATTGTTTATTGGGCTTTGGCTCACCTCTCTTCCCTATAAATTTTGGTGATAGTGATATAAAACATGATGATTTTGTGTTTAAACCTATTGTAGACACCCTATTTTTTACCGTCCTTAAGACTTGGGCGTCACTAATTGCTTACTTGGTGGTAAAAGTTGTGCAGTGCAAAGGTTCGATTTCTTCAGCAAGAGGAGAGTCAAATCCCAACCTTACACCCCATTTTGGACCAAAGCTATTTTGAATGGTTTTTAGACCTTAAAACCCTCTCTTTCAAAATATTTTTGAAATAAAGTTCCTACGATGTTACGAGGCTCGCATTTCGTTAAATGTTGCGCTTTTCGGTAAACCGAGCGAGCACAAAGTGGAAATGCATGAAAGAGAGGTGAACTCTTAAAAAAGATTTCAAAACACCTTGTTTAGGGGTATGGAATTGAAGAAAAGAGGAGAAGAGGAAAGAAACCAAGCTGGAGAAGAAGATGGGTATGAATCGTTAAGAGAGAGATGAGCAGTCCTCGCTAAATCGGGTCTATCCTCTTGTATACTTGGATTTCAGCTATGAGGCTACCACCATTGGAAAGAATACTTTTGGGTCTTCATTTTACACTCAAGAATCTCCTAAAGCCAAGTCCGGATAGGGGAGATATGATTGGTTGAAGTTGGGCATCATTCCAGTTGGACCGAAACTGAGTAGCCTTCACTAAAAGAGGGATATCTCTTAGCACACATGTAATTTTGATGTGAGGCTTCATAATTGGAAAGAAGACTTCTAGGGCTACAGTTTAGGCTCAAGAAGGACCTGAAAAGGAGTCCAGATAAAGGAGTTAGGCTTGCTTCAAGTCAGGGACCAGGACTGATTTTTTCCGTTGGCCTCTATGGGAGTGCATCAGCCACAATTGGAGCTCATCGGCCATAGGTCGGCCAAAAGTGAACCTTATTGGCCACAAATAGTGGCCGGTTGGCACCAAAGATGGCCGGTCGGCCAGAAATGTCCAAAACTCATATTTTTTTTGCAGATATTTCTCCTCCAGCTGTTTCCAGCTTGTGCCACCTGTCCTAGCTCAGATATTTCGACCAAAGTTGATATTTTGCTATATATGAGAGCCTTATATCTCATATTCAAGAGGGAGAACATTAGAGGATAGATTAGAACAATTTTGGCAAAAGATTTGGGAGCCTCTCTCTCTAGAAACTCTCTCTAGATTTCACTCTCTCTAAGGATTTTGTGCTTGAAGGCTTGCATACATCCATCTTTAACCTATCAACCCTTAAGAAGACTTGATCACCATTAGGCTGAGGTCCCTTGGAATTTTTTTCGGGCTGCTAAAGCTTGGTTTTAACTCAGAAATCTTGCTGTTTGGCTTCAAGGGTAAGCACTTGTCCCTCTAAAGCTTTGTTTTGCATGCTTGTTTTACCACCTTTGCAAACTATTTTTGGCTTGGTTTTGAACTGAAGAAAACTCTGTTTTTCAGTCCTAAAAATGATGGTTTAGGCCTATTTTGTGTTAGGGGGTTGTCTCTCCCTTTTGTTCCTTAGCTTGTATAGCTTTTGAGCCATCTTTCAAGGCCTTTCAAAACAAATTTTCGTGGCCTTTTACTGAAATCCAGAGAATTTTCAGTGGTAAAAACCCTATTTTGAGGTCCCAAATAGGAGAGGGTGGTCCCCTCTCCTCTTGTCTTGCTTGCTTGTGTTGATGGCCAACCAAATGAACATGTGTTTTTACTTCTTTATGGCTTTGTTTAGGCTCATTTTTGTGAATTCTTAGACCTGCCATAACTCTCTTTTTGGTTTGTTTGATCATTGGTTGCATGCTTCATGCACTTGTAGTGTAAATCCTCTTTGCTAGCCTTGCATGCCTAATGAGTTAGCTTGTTATTCTAGCATGTGTTGGCTTAGTCTCAGCCCATTTTTGGTGTTGTTTTGGCATGCTCTAACTCTGTTTTGAGTGGTCTTCATCACTCAAGCTTTGCTTTGTATACTTGTAGTGCAATTGTGCTAAATTGCCTAACATGTGCTATTGTTTTGGCCTCTAAATCTATCCATTCTTAGCTTATTTCAAGCATATTTTAGAACTCCATTTGGACTGTTTTAGGACTGTTTTGGGCTGCCTTGGTCATATGACTCATGTTTTGTATAGCTATAGTGCAAATGCCTTGACTAGTCTTGAGTTTTGAGGTCACTACCATGCTATACTTGTGATGTTTGCATGCCTTGGCATCATTTGGCATGGTAATTTAGAGCTTATATCTTTGCCATATTCTCATGTTTATCACTCTTTAATTGTGTTTAAGAGTTGTGCCTTTATGCCTTGTTTGTGAGCCATTGCATGAGCATCATTTTCTTGCCTTTCAAGCCATCATCTCAGCACATTTTGGCCTCTGTTTTGGCATGGTTTAGGTCTGTCCATAGTTGGTTTAGTCATTTAGGCTTGGTATTGCATGCCTCTTGTGAAATGCTCTTTACTAGCTTTGATGTTTTTGGCCTTCAACATGTTATGCTTGCATTGTTTGCATGCTTTAAGGTCTTTAGAATCCTTTTTCAATGCTGAAATGTATGCCATTGCATGCCATCTTTCATTTGTTATATCGCTTTGAAAGAGGTCTTAAGCCCTTTGTTGGTTTGAGTGTGAAATCGAGGCGTTCATGCCTAATGGTTTTAGCCTTTTTTTGAAGGTTTCTACTAACCAATGGCATGATGCTTCTTTCACGCTCAAGAAGCTTATGACTTGGTCCGTCTTTCCAATTAGAGGACTTCTCACTTTTGGGACTTAGCCAATTAAAGGATGGATTGGTAATCTAAAATGAGTAAACAAAATTGAATTGAAGTAAAACATGCCAAGATAACATGTTTGTGTTGCATTGCATGTGTTTGGATCGGACGTTAATCCAAACATGAGAAATGAGGAACGTTTCATACTCAAAGTGATGAAACGTGCCTCATTTCTTAGTCGCCGTCCCCCTTGATTGTGCATGATAAGGTGGAGGCCTCTCGAGTCTTGTGTGTTACTTGTGCATTCATTGAATTGTGCAAGCTCGACTCTTTAGCCATCATACATTGATATGAGTGATTGATGGTTCGAGAGCCGAGCACTACACTCCTTTGAGCTTGAGATATGATAAGGAGTGTGGTTGCACACACATTCCCTTGAAAATACACTGCGATGCCTCTATTTGTGCTCTGTTGCAGCAAAAGGAGAAATTGTAGGAAGAAATGGCCGACCGGCCACAAATGCTGCCGATCGACTATCAGAAGTGGCCGATGGCCATAAGCTCTGGCCGATGGTCATCCCTCTTGGCTGACCATCCCTCAGTATGTCACTAAGGTGGGTCAGAAGCATCTTAGAAGTTGGCACAATTTTCAGAAGTCCAAAAGAATGAAAATAGAGGCATCATGAGGCACAGTAGTGGATTTTCGAGCAAAGCTGACCGAGCATGCATATCCCCCTTGTTTCCCGAGGCCGTTTGTTTAAATTGCTTAGCTAAACTAGTTCATTAGCTTAGTTATTTTGTAATTAATTAGTTAAGATTAATTTAGTATTTTGTTCAAATTCATTTGTTTAGTTATAATTAATCTAATTAGATTAATTTATTTATTTAATTAATTAATAGTAATTAGATATTTTTATTGTATTTATTTATAGCCTTTCTTAGTTAGGTGTTTTTTTTATAAAGATTATGAGGTGTGTGTATGAATGTTATACCCTCGTGTGCCTTTCCTCCCTTTGTAATAAGTTTCTTTGTTTTTTTTGGGGGGCACTTTTCATTTTTTTTTTTATTTTTTGCAAGCATGCATCTTATTTTGCATGCATTCATTCTGCATTCTTACACATCATACATCATTTGCACACAATACACTTGCCTTTATGTTTTTCAAAGCATTTGATCACATGTGCATATTTCATTCATTTCATGAATACATTCACATGATTTTTTTACATTTTTTTCATTTATTTTATTTGAGCATTATTGACATTGCATTGCATGCATTTTGCAGCTAGCTTCATTTTTTTTTTTTTGCTAGGTATTTTATTTTTTTTTTTTGCTTTTGCATTATTTTGCTTTTTATTGCTTATTGCATTGATATATGCATATTGCCATGATATTTGTTGTATATATGCTTGCTTATTGTAGTGAGGTGGTGATTGGCTTGGATGAATTGTGAGATTTGGTGATGTTTTTGATTTTGATTGAACTTGAATTTTTAATTGCCTTTTTTTGCAAAAGCCACTTAAGCCCTAAAAATTGGAATACTTGAAATCTACTTCTAAACACTTTCAAACTCAGCAAAAAAACTTTTCAAAAAACATGTGATTTGTTTTGTTTTGTTGTTTTGTCCAAATTTGTCTCTATAGTAAATACTATACCTAACTACATAATAAGAACTAAACTAAAATGTTTTCAACATTTCAAAAATAACATTATACATATCCTTTGATTGGTGATTTGGGTGCTCATTTCTGATTTCTTCCTTTTCCTCTCATTTTTCCAACCGGGTCAAAGCCACTTTTGGTGAACACTTGGGGGGTGCCTTAGGGATGCCATGAATTTTTTAAAATTTTCCAAAATAAAATAATTTGGAAAAAAAAAAATGCAAAAGTGCCGACACTTTTAGCAAAATTCTGTTTAAATTAAAATTTAATTTTCCAAATTCTTTTTGGTCTTGGTGATTTTCTATTTTTATTTTTATAGATTTTACTGAGACTAGATTTATTTAGAGAAAGAATAGGTGTAGTAACTAGTAGTAGTAACACTCGATTACAATCCTCGTCTTGGGAAGGGAGGTTAGGGCGGTCGTGTGTGTGTGTGTTGAGAAAAAAATTGTTTGTTTTTTTGATCTTTGTACAATTTTTTTTTTGAAAAAACAAGTGTTTTCTTCTCTTCATTTTAAAAAATCTTACTCTTTTTGTTTTTGAAATTTGAAGTATATATAAATGGTAATGAATGTTTCATTTCATTTATTTATGAAATTGTTCTAAATGGATGTTTTTGGGATAATCCAGCTAAGGAAATTAAAATGTTTCCACCGCCTAATCAATTATACCTCAAAATATATAGGGGTGTTATATGTTTGTATGACTACTGATCGTTCACTACTCTCTTAGTTTGGAATTGGATAGGGCCATGATGCATGATCTGCAATGGATACATATGTGTGTGGTGTGTGTATTTCTTGACATACACAAGCACACATAAATCAGTGTGTATATGTAAGTTGTAACCTCGATTTTTTGGAAGCATTCAATTTCTGTTATATATGTGAATATGTAGATATATGCATGCATTCCTCTATCAAATACAAAAAATATTTAGAAAACAAATGTTATATTTAGAAAAGGAACAGAGATGGATGGGTAAGATTGTCAATTCAGTTTATAAATTTTCACGTGACTTGCATATGTTTAATTTTGTAGTAGGCTATCAAAGGGGCACATGATCTGAGTTTAAGGGGTGTACCCATCAAGTAATATAATTTGTGTGAGTTAAAATGGATAGTTGAGGGTTGCCTATATAAATATTCAAAAAAAAGAAATAAAAAGGAAAGAAAGTAAGAAAAGAGGAGGAAACTAAAATAAAAAAACTCGACTTAGCTAAAAGGAATGTAAGTGTACCTCCATGAATGTGTGTATGTAAAATTGTGTTATAACTCTTTTATAACCTTTTCGTTAGATTTGCTTTTCTCAAAAATTGACTGTTGGATTTTATACTCTTTTCATAGCATACCATATTTTAAATTTCCAGCCCATCAAAGATTAAGAATTTAAAAGCTATCTTATAACTATGTCTGCATTTCTTCACGTAATACAACTTTGATATGAGGGCTTTGTAGATGAGAGCTCTATCTATTTCTGTTCAACTTGAAATTTTCATGTGCAGTTTGTATGGAAGAAATACTTAAATCGTAGTTTGTAGAGTTTAGATCAAATAAGAAGTTATGAATGGATGTAAGACTAGAAACTCTATATCAAGTATATTTGATTATGTACCATACATTATGTTTATACGTGATATGTATGTAAGTTTATATATTTAATAATATATGGATGGTATATTTATATATATGAAATAAATGTGTATTTGCTTAAATTTACATGATATAAAATAAACTCATATGCAAGGGAAAAAAGTACTCAAATGCAAACCCACTAACTTGAAGGAGGAGAAATATCATGTATGTTTAGATTAACATCATGTGCTAATTGGTCAAGTGGTTTAAGTATCTTTTTTGATGTGCAATATATTTAGACTCAAAGTTGAGTGTTTTATTGGGGAAATGTGGCCTAAGCTGTTGGGGTGCCCCCTTAGGAGACTCAAGTGGTAAAGTATCATCTTTTAACTTCAATCCTTAATTTACCCAAGTGCTAATTAATGAATTAATTTATTTTTATTTATTTCTTTTTAATCTATTTGTTGCCCCATGCTGCTAGGATTGCATACAGACCTCCTTTTAAGCATCAAGTTTCCCAAATACGACCTGCATGTAAAAATAAGTAAACCTAAACCACTAACTGGTAGCAGATTTGGTTGGGTCCGTGTCTAAATTGGTATTGCATTTGCCAACTCTTTACCATACCTACTACCTTGTTTGCCCTTTTCTTTGTGTGTACATTGGGTGCCACCCCTGTGAATTCAATTGTATTGCACTTAACCCTTTATTTTGTATTCTAATGCTCATTTCATTATCTTGTGATGGTTTGTAGGGTGTTGGCCGCTAATTCTTATGATGATTTCCACAAAATTTTTTGGGTTTTCATTACCTTGTTGGGTAACCTCCTCCGAACAACATATAAACCATTTGAAACATAATATCCGAAGGCGATAGCATTCGTAGTTATTATTGCGATCTATTTTTCATCACTAGTGATTGAATTAGTACTCCGAACCAACGGCAAAGGTCATGTTATAGTAAACAAATTAAGCTTGTTCTCGAGCTCACTTTAGAGAGATCCCGGTTTTTCCTCTTCATTTATTGTATTCCAATTTTGGGCTCCTTGGTTGATTATTGTTGTCTATATCTCGTTTCCATCCTTTAATTCCTTGTATTTAAATTGTGGGATGTGTTGAGTAAGTTTGAAACAGGTTGGTTGTGAGTTGAAACAAATGGTTGCTGCCCAAGTTTTTCCTTCTTCGCTCCAGTGAGGCTTTTTGTGCTCGAGTGAGCCTTGGGTATTTGCTTCTTTGCTCGAGCGAGGATTCTTGCGCTTGAGCGTGCGTCTGCATCTTTGAAAAACTTGAAGGTTGGTATTCTTCGCTCGAGTAAGCGAGCTCTATGTTTTGTGCTCCTTCGTTCAAGCATGCGTCTAGGTTGTAGGCCCAAAGCTTTGATTTGTACGCTCGAGCGAGGTCCCTTTTGTGTCTGGTGCTCGAGCGACCACTTCTTCGCTCGAGCAAGCCTCGATTATATCAGATTGCAGCAGTAGTTCCCTTTATCACTTTTTCATCTCCTTTTCATTCCAAACCCTAATCCGACTATCTCTCTCTCTAAAATACCCCTTCTCTCTACAAATACTCTTGATCTAGAGTTCTCCTGCCTTTCTTCCTTTTGTAAAAAGGGTGGCATATCGCGTGGGCTACACTTTGATCTGAAAAATATTAGATTTGGAGCATCTTGGGTAGCTCTCTTCATCTCCTTTGAGTCTCTTCTTTTGAGGTAGGGATAAACTACTCACTTCTATGAGTTTAAACATAAATTTTAGTCATTTTGTATAAATGGTGGGTTATGGGAAACTTGAGTAAAGTTAGGATTTGAGTTTGAAATTTATGAAAGAGGGTTTTCCACTTTGGGTTCCATATATATATGAAAACTTAAAATTTGGGGCTTGCATGTGTAATATGGAAGAAATTTGACCATGGGTGCAATATTTGGGAAGTAGAGGAGAATGCCCTAATTTGAACTAAATAAATCATTGTGTGTAAATGATGAAATTAATTGTGGAATTAAGAAATTGGAGGGAATTGTGATTGAATGGTGTAGTTGGATTTATAAATCACTCACCTATGGAACATGTGATAAATTATCTGTTTGATACATTTATTTATCTGTTTAGAAATAATTGTTTTGGGCTATCGGTGGTGTAATAACCCGACCCTCGTACATACTTTCTGGTATGCTTTTAGTCCCTTATTCTGTGCATTTATATGCCCATTGTGAAATTTCGTATGAAATTAAGTTTGATTAAGTAGATCCTATGAATATAGGTTCATATCTGTTGAATAAGAAAAGTATCTGTCACCATTATAATGTTTGAATCAGAAATTGGAAGCCTTAAAGACTTAGTTATCTGAAATTGATTTTAAATTTGCGATCGGCATAATTTTTAAGTAATAATAAGCGTTTCCGTGAAATTTCAATTTGGGATGATTAAACGAATGAGTTTTGTCTTATTCACCTATTATGTATATCTTTAAATCCATGCCTTTAACACTTGACTTTGGGGAGATGCAATTCGTAAATATCTCCTGGGAGAGGAGAAGAGAATAGGAAAAAGAAGGAAAGGGAAAGTTCAACAAGGAAAAGCTTTGGGTCAAAATTAGGAGGGTTTGTAGATTTTTGAAGCTCAAGGTATGTAGAATTTATTTTAATTCATTCCTCTTGGATGTGCTAAGAACTTCTTGGGTAATCATGCAAGTTAGTGTATGTATGTGTGTGTGTTACTTGTAGAGGTATTCTCATCATGGAGTTAATGGTGTTAATTGGAATCATGTAAAAGAAATCATGTCTTATTTTTGATCCTCCATGCTTGATTACACTTATGTGTGAGATGACTATATGTATGTATTTAGATCATGCAAGATTCAAGTTTTGTTTATGGGTTGTGATGTAAAGATCTAGTTCATATCTAGATTGTTATGTGTTTGTACCTCCTAATTACATGATCTTTGAAGCATGTTTTAGTAATTAAAAGATCTATTTTGGACCTTGTTGATGCCCATCAAAAATGGGATTTGGTATGAATTTCGGACTGTCAAACAGGGCTCCGCACGTGCGGAGAAGAGGGGAAAAAATAGGTTTTCATTCTGTTTTTGGGCGCTCGAGCGGTCGGGTTCTTCTGCTCGAGCGGAATTGGGCCGCACGAGCGACCACCCCTGTTTCAGCTTATGCTGAGTAACTTTGAACAACCATATCTTTTGCATTCGGACTCCGTTTTGAGTGATTCTTGAGCCTAAAATCAAGCCCCGAAAGTCTAGTTTCCAATGGTGGTGGTCTCACTCAAAATTCTAAGTAAAAAAATAGTTATGCCCAAATTAGTGACGTCTGTTCACTTTCTGTTTATTGAATTTGTACTGTTTCTTCGCCTGAACCTTTCTCCTATCGATTCCTCCTATTTTATGAGGCATGGATTATAACCTATGGAGGAATAATGAGTCTAGAACCATCATAACTATGGAGTGAGGAATAAAAAGAGATTGATTTTATTCTCATAATCTGCTATGTGCATTATGTTTGTAGGTCAAGATGAGGACATCGTTTCACCGCTATCAGAGACCTACCACTGTGAGTAGTAGTACGGTAGTCGTACATTCAATGATCGTTAATGATTCTTATTGTTACCATACTATTCCTTGCAAGTATGTTAATTGGAAAATCTAAAGGCATTATTGCGCAATACATTTTATTTATTGTTGACAAAGAATACTAACGTTATGTGCAAGATATCTATAGTAATTCATGACGAACCAAGGGAACGTATAAGCACTATGGAGTCATGGTATTCACGTATCTCTGATATCATTCAATCTGAACAACATGCTTACCTTTTATTAATATTTATCAGGAATGTCCTGTTAGACTTAAGTTAACTAAGTTAACTCATGTGACTGGTGTAACGATTACCATTAGTACTTTGTTAATTACAAGTCAACTATGTTAACATAGACGAACGATCAAACAAAGGTGTATGCTTCTATGTGCTACTGATTAATAGATCAAGTGAATTACGCCGTTTCTTAAAGAACAAAGAGAAATTATGTTCATTCTTGAAGAACGAATTTTGAGTAAATATGAGACAGTTATAGGTTATCAAGGGTAGACACCTTCGATGAATTAGAATAATTGGAAAGCTATGTGTATTCGCGTGAATGGGAAATTATTCAGAAACCACGACATAAGGGCAAAAGTTTAACATGTTTATGTAACCCTCATGAGAATGTGAATTATTTCTATCCTTGTTAAGCGTACGATAATAACATGATATGACAAGAAATGCCTTATTTCCTAACATGTTATGTTTTGAATCACTGAATGATTGTTCATTTATATAAAAGGTATTTAAGGTATCCTTAGCGCAAGGCCCTTACCTGGGAGTAATAATACCGTGGTTCAAATATGTTACAAGTTCACGTATGTTACAAGTTTACGCATGTTACTAGTTCATGTATGTTACAAGTTTATGTTTGTAATAACCCTGACCCTGATTAACGTTAATTGGTACTTAATTATGCGTGGTAGTAATTAGGAGGAAATCCGGAATCTATTTGCATGTGTATTGCATGATTTATGTGTTTCTATCTGTTCAGTGTCAAAATATCTGTTCATGTTTTAAACTTTAATCTGCAAATTGAGAGCCTTATCGGTGCTCGACTCCGAAATTGACTAGTGTTTGGGACTCGTTAGAATATATGTGATTTTATGGTGGGTTTAATTAAAATTCGGTTTGGGGCGATTAAACTCGATTAAAATGATGCCATTTATTTAATTTGAGCCAAACACCACTTATAGGCTATTTTTGCTTTATTCTTGTTTTACTCCACTAACTCACCCCTTTGCATTTCATTTTACACATTTAAGCCTCAACAAGAGAGAAAAAGCATTGAGAAGAGGAATTGAGGAAATTGGGTCTTAGCTCAAGAATTAACTTGGAAACTTAGAAGAAATTGGAAGATAACAACAATTTGAGCTAGCACACTTTGAATTCAAGGTTTAAGGTGAGGGATTGCATCTTTTTAGTTATGAATTTAAGCCACTTCATACTTGGTTCATGATAGATTGATGACTAGAGCTAGAAATTGGTTCATAATGTTGGCTTGGGTAGAGATTCATGCATACATGTTTACAATCTTGCAATTTGAGTTTGTTTTCATCAAAACCTCACATGCATGTTCACACTTTTGTTTCAGTCCATGAATTTACCTTGGTTTTGAGCTCAATGTTACATTAAATCTTGTTTTGGAGCATTGAAATTTAGTTGACCATCTGCATGTCATGTTTTCCTAAAATTCTTGGAGCTTCTTTGATTTTGGTGTTCAATTGACTCACTCTTGGCCCCTTGATTTTACAAATTGGCTTTTGAAACTTGTTGTGCTATGGGCCTACATGTATTTTCCAGAAATTGAGCTCAAGAGGTTGAGTTTTGAATGGTTAAAAGTTGAATTTGAGCATTGGAGTTCAATCTGGAAATTCCAGATTTTTGTCTCCCGCTCGAGCGGGAAATGTGGCGCTCGAGCGGGGAAATCGAGCTCCCAGTATCTTGCATTGATTTACAGTCCGCTCGAGCGGAGGAATGCACGCTCGAGCGGAGGCTTGTGTCACACGCTCGAGCGGGGGTCGAGCGCCCGTTGAGCGTGAATTTTGAGCATCCAGTACTTTTGCAGTCCGCTCGAGCGAAGACCTTTGTTGCATGTCTGCTCGAGCGGGTAAACCTACGCTCGAGCGGGACCCCTGTTTTCTAAAAATTCTGAAAAATATTTTCTAAGGCATTTTTGCATCCTCATTCCATCCTAGGCATTCCTAGGCCATGTTTAAGACTCTATAGTGAGGATTAAAGGGTAGAAACACACTAAGAACCAACGACATGGGTTTCGTATAATTAGGGCGTGTGTTTCAAGTGTGTGTCTGTTATGTGCTATGTAGGTCATGTGTCGCGTCCTGTTTGACCTATCAGCTCCGTCTGTCCGATTCAAGATCAACTGTGAGTAATAACTTAGTAAAGTTATGTTCAATTGTATCTACTTTTTGTGTGATGAAACAAGATCTGTTTTCTGAAATAATATTTCTGTATGAATGAATGGTGGTCCAATGTTTTCTGAAATGTATTCGTGACATTCTTAGCCTCAAATATGTTCTGTTTCGTCCCTTTATGGGCCAACTGTACGTCTCATGAGCCAACTGTATCGTCTCCGTGCGCGTGAGTCAACTGTTTGCCTTTATGGCCATCCCTTTATGGGTCAACTGTATCTGTGAGGGCTAATGAATGTATCACGTATGTTTATGCAAGACTTCTGATTTCTGTAAATGATTTGTACAAGTATGGCCTTGATACGAACTGAATTATGATTTCTGAATCTGTATGGACACATTCATTACAACCCCTTTACTCTGTTTATTATTCACTGGGCTTTCGCTCACAGTTTACTATATATATGTAGGTGAGGCGGCACATGACCCAGGCCAGAGTTGACGGCCTTCAGTTCCGTTTTGTCAGCCAAATGTTGCGCCTCCCGAGGAGGTTCCGCTTGATGCCTATTGACACAGCTATTTTTGTAGCCATGCTAGTCTATATGTGTGTTTTGTAAAGTCAGATCTTGGGAATATGTATTGTATATAAATAAGTTTTAAATCTTCTATCCCATGTACGTTATCACAGCTCATTGGACCTTGTCTATTAGACATTAATGCTTCCATAGCCCCCTTATTAGTTACTGATCTGTACAGAGTGCCTTTGGTAATCTACGGATTACTGGCCGGTTACAGTGCCAAACTTATAGGGGCGGGTTTGGGTCGTGACAATGTTTATGTATGTTACAAGTTCAAGTCTGTTACAAGTTCACGTATGTTACAAGTTCAAGGATGTTACAAGTTCTTTGTACCAAGGGCTTTCATGCCACATGTTTCAAGGGCTTTCATGCCACACGTTTCAAGGGCTTTCATGCCATGTGTTTCAAGGGCATTATGCCACTCTATTCAAGGGCTTCAAGCCATTATGATTTAAGATGTGATGTTTCAAGCTTTTATGTTCAAGACTGGGCCTAAGGCCATTATGAAATGAATACAGAATCAGGCTAACTATGTGAACTCTGCATTTTCATATGCTTTAATATTAGGTTCAAGTTAAGCATTGTTTTATTTATGTATTACTATTCACTGAGCCCGGCTCACTCTCTGTTATGTCTGTTTCTGTAGGTAACCAACTAGGTAGTCAGTCCTAGCCCATGACGCCGTTTCTTTTGTCAACCTTCGTGTGTCCAGGCACTATACGAGGCCACTTATTTTGTGGAGTCTGTTAAGATGATTGGCTTACTTTTGGTTGGCCATCTAAGGTTGAATGTATATAACTTCAATGGTTTTGTGCATGCCCGATTATAGGGCTGGGTCTGCATATGTATTTGTGTATAAATACTGTTAAGGGATATTTTTGGACCTTATCTGCCTATTATGATGCATGTGATGTATGAGATCCTGGCATATTAGAAATAGCTCAATGGAGTTTGTTTGTATCAGTATACTTTTAATGTTTTGTGCTTCCGGCAAGGCCCCATATGTTATATATACCAGGTTGTATTTCCATTTCTGAATGGGTCATGCCCAAACTTTTAGGGGCGGATTTGGGATGTGACAGGTGGAGGATAGTCTTGATTGTTGTAGACATTGCATGATGATTAGGTAAATTGAAACTAATCGATTAAATTATGTCATTGAATATGACAATTGAGTTAAATGCTGATTATGTGAATTGTTGGGTCATTGTATATGCCAACATGTTTAATATATTGTATATGTATCTTGTGTGAGAGGAGATAGGGGATGTACTCTATTGTTTGGGAGGAGATAGGGAATGGACTCCAATGATAATGAAGTTGGCTGGAGTGTCCAGGGTGAAAGTCCCAAAATCATTTATATATTTGGGTGCTGGTTCCCTCGGACGTAGTTCCGTAAAATGGCAAGTTATTGGAAGTGTTGAATGATGTCTATGATGGCTGTTATTGAAGTGTTGTTATGTGAGTTGTAGTCTCATTTTATGTTATTTATTGAACAATGGATTGAATATGGGTGAATGGGTGGGATTGGAATAAGACATGGATGTAAATGTTGTTTGGTTATAGAAGGAATGTAAGTTGGTTTATACGTGTTCAACATTTATCAAGTGCTAATGTTTTAGTTAATTCTCATATACTATTTAGCATATCTCTACTAAGCTTTGGCTCACCCTACTTGGGACACCATTTTTAGGTTCAGGTGACATGCTGCCTCCAAGGTCATAGCTTGGGAGGTCTCGGGGCTGAAGTCTTAGTTTTGGTTATTTTGTTTTATGTATATGTTTTTTTTTTTTTTATTTCCAAGCCAAGGGCTTTAAATGTAAAGGGCTTCTGACCCTCTTTTGCTGTAACCAAGTGTTAACTTGGAAAGTTGTAAGCCCGTAGGGCATCTACTTTTGTTGTTAACATGTAATATCTTTTGTAAGGAACACTCTGATGAATGTAAATAAAAGGTTTATTTTATTAATTATGGATCTTGTGCATGATTTATTTATGTATTATTTTGTGGGCGTTACAACTTGGTATCAGAGCGTACCGAGTTTGAATAGTTTGGGTACGTGGGAAGTGGTTAGTACCACAATGGGTTTTGTCTCACTTGTTAGAGACTTAAGTGTAATGTTATGTGCTTATGTGATAACATGTTTATGTGACTATATAGGTATGGGATTTAGTTTCTAGGATGCTGATCGGGTCTATGGGTTTCTGGGAGTCTTGTTGGAAAGGCACTTGATCACTGCCGTTTCTAACTGGAACTCTAGCAACGCCATGGTACGATTATTATCCGGAAATGAAATTCATATGTGCTTATGTGATTATATGCTTACATGGAGTGAATTATTGTTGTCCATTGTGTTAGGACGCGAGTGAATTAGCTTCGACACATTTGTAAATGTGCTAATTTCTTCTATCACCTTTATTAGGATATCAGGACGAGGTTGTGGTGGTAGGCTGTAGACACCCCATTTTTGACCGTCCTCAAGACTTGGTTGTGCTTGTAGGGTACACCCAACGACTGGTTCGATTGCTTTCGCGACAGATTCATCGTCATGGCGAACGTCATCGTTCGAGTTTAGGACCTGTATCCTTCTGCCTCATTTTGGACCACGACTAGGTCTGTCAAACTGGCCCTCCTAGTCCACTGCCAGCCATGGGTTTGCCCCTGCCACTTCGGTGAGCACCCGGCCATCAATGTAACGCTTGGCCATTCTTGATGGCGGCACCCTCCTTTCGGCTAGTTTCCAGGCAGATATTTTGTACCAGTTGGATTCCTCATATCTGCCCTCCATACACGTGTATGGAGGGATCAAAGCCTTTGGAAGCTTGTTCAAGAAGCTTTAGCCTTGCATTGCTCTATATAAGCAAGGGGCTTCTTCTTTACACCAGGTTCTGAGATTTTGGAAGGCAAAAATCTATCTCTCTCTCTATATTGTTTAGGGTTAGAGCTTGGAAGCTTGGTTTTCTTTGCATTTTTGCACTACACCTCATAGCACAAGGCTTCCATCACTCATTCAAACACCTTGAGGCTAATCTTCGGAGGCTAGAACCTCAGATTTTTGGACCAAAATGTTGATAAAGACTTGTTCTTCAAGGGTAAGCATCTATTTCCCTTAAACTAGTCTTTCTTTGTTTCATTTCTAAGCCTTGCTTGAAAGCATTTTTGGGATCTGACCCTAACTGAAAATGGTCATATTTTGAGTCCCTCTTCATGTTTGATAAAGGGTCTTTCCTTGTTTGAGGCCTCCTTTCGTCACTTGCCTCTTTAACTTTCTTTTAGGCCTATTTTTGCATAGTATTTTAGGCTTATTTGCGAACTGCTTTGAGCTTTGATGTAAAATGAAAAGTGGCTTGTTTTGAGCCCTTTTTCAACTTTGTTGAAGCGCTCTTCTCTGTTTGAGGACAGTAGCTACCACTTGCCTCTTTACCCCTCTTTTAGGCCCTTTTCTTGCATGCTAGTTTAGGCCTACTTTTGTTTGTTTTCGTGGCTTGAGGTAAACTGTGAAGTGCCTTATTTTGAGCCCCTCTTCAACTTTGTTGAAGGGATCTTTGCCATTTGGGGTCAGCTTCTGCCCCTTGTCTTTTTGACTCACTTTTAGGGCTATTTTTGCATGTTAGGTTAGCCCTATTTTTATTCATTTTTTAAGCATGTTGTAAACTGAAAATAGTTTTTTTTTTTAGGC
Source organism: Camellia lanceoleosa (assembly GCA_025200525.1). Classification (NCBI taxonomy): domain Eukaryota; kingdom Viridiplantae; phylum Streptophyta; class Magnoliopsida; order Ericales; family Theaceae; genus Camellia; species Camellia lanceoleosa. The sequence continues at coordinate 14,473,185 of CM045770.1, forward strand.
CCTCTCCATGTTTTATTAAGGGTATTTTCTTATTTGAGGTCATATGATAGCTTGTATGCTTAGTTGCCTCTTGTTTTGAGCCTTATGCCTAAGCTCTTGTTGCATGCCTTGGTTGGCCTTCTAACCACTAAAATCCAGTGGATTTTTAGTGGCTTGGCCCCTGTTTTGAGCTTCCAAATCAGAGGGGGGTGACCCCCTCTCACCCTGACTTGTTTGATGGCCATTTTGGCCTTCTAAAGAGCCCCCATCTTGCATGCTTTGTTGACTGGCTTTGGGGCCAATTTTGTGAATTTTAGGACTATCATATTTGATTTTCAGAGTTTTATATGTCGTGCCACTTGTCTATCTTGTATGTGCCTAAGAACTCCTTGCATAGCCCTCTAAAGGAGCCCCTCATTTTGGTATGCATTGGCTGCATTTCCATGGTCATTTAGGCATGTTTTGGCATATTTTATTCACTGATTTTTGATGGTTTGGTCAGATTCCATGTGCATCATACACTTGCCATGTAAACCATGCTAGCTAGTCAAATTTGCATGCTAATTTAGTCCATCTTGTTAGCACTTTTTGGCCATGCTTAGAACTGGAAAAGTCTATGTTTTAGGACTGCCTTGACTCTGTCTTCATGCTTCATGATCAAATAATGCATGCTTTTTATAGCTGTAAGTCATTCCATGTGCCTAGTTTTGCATTTCGGGGTTCATCTCATGCATCGGGTGCCATGTTGCCATGTTTCAGGGCTGTTTAGCATCATGTTTGAGTGCTGAAATTTGCATGTTTGCATACCATGTTCCATGCCTTACCATGCTTTGGTAGAGTGGCATTCGTGCCTTAGGTTCGGTCCTCGGTTTGCGTGCATGTGCACATGCATTTCGAGTGTCTCGTTTTCATCTAATGGCTACTAATTTGGACCTAGTTGAGAGCTGTCCACGTTGGTGTAAGCCCATTTTACCATGTTGTCGCATGGTTGTTACACATAGTATGTCATTGCATACTTGCTTAGCTTTACATGCCTCGCATGCTCGCATGTTCACATTGCATTTTGCCATGATTATCCAAGGTTGTCGCCTCACATTATGTTCGTATGCTTGTCGCATGTTTGGTTTAGTTGCATGTTTGCGTACTTAGTCCATATTGCATGTTTGCCATGCTTATGTGTTGCATTGTTCGGGTTAAACGTTAATCCGAGCACGGGAAACGAGGGGTATTTCATACTTCAAGTGATGGAATGCATCTCAATTCTCGGTCGCCGAAGCTCTTGATGATTCGTGATAGAGTTCTAGGCTTTACTTGCTTTACATGTACATTCATTTCACATCGAGTCATGCAATTCGACTCCTCGGCCATCATGCATCGATATGCGTGATTGGTGGCACGAGGATCGAAGACTACACTCCCTGAAGAGTAGTCATGCATACATGTGTGAAAATACTTTGCCATGCCCCTTTGTTGCTCTCTGTTGCAGCAAATCAAGAATCGTGACCTTAGAGCTTGGCACGCATTCCAAGAACAATTGCAAACAGAGGCTAATTAGGGCATCGCAGTGGATTTCTGCGCAAGGCAACCTGAATATGTATCATTCATCATCTGGATCAGAGCTGAGGCGGTCCCTGGCTTGCATGCCAATTTATTGCTTTCCTAGATTAATTTATTAATTAATTAGGATTTTATATTATTTATTCGGACTGTATTTATTTGGGACTGTATTATTCTTTTGGACCCTCCGAGTGAGGGCCAATTGTTGTAATAAGGGTGCGTGCGTGTGTGCATGTCTTCCAATCCCCTTTCTTTCTCCCTTTTATTTAACCGGTTATGATGGTTAGATTAAGGCATATTTAAATTAGCATACAGTATGATCGCATGTTTGCATTCATTCATCTGTTTTGCATGCACCAGGCTCGGCGCATCATACTAACTGCATTTGAATTGCAATTTCAAATTGAATGTATTAGCTGTAGCATTTCACATGCCATGTCTAGAATAGCCGAGCCTGCTATAGTTGCATTTTGCATGTGTTGCATTACGCATTTCTGTATAGTTAGGATCATGCATTGATTTCTAACTAATTTCTATTTTGGCTCAAAGTACGATGTAAGTATTTATGCTTTAGCATCTCGCATGAGTGTGAATGTTAACATGACAGCATGCTTACCATGTGGCTATATGCTTATTTGATTAACTGCCTGAATGCCTGTGGGTGAAGGTTGGATTACTTGAATTGGGATAATTCATTGAAATCCATATTTTAGCCTACTTGATAGTAGCAAATTTCAAAACGTTTCCAAACAAACGGATATGCAATGCTTTGTTCCAAATTAGACGATCTAGTCTATACTTGTTTGTTGCGCACATAACATAGTAATTCTAGCTAATTAATCAGAATAAGGACACATAATGTTTTCAAAACTAGATATCATGGTTAGTAGAGGCCGATCTTTGATCGGGCGAGCGGGGGTGCTCACGAAGTGACCTTCCCCAATAGTACCCAAGTTCCCGAGTCGAGGCAACTTTGGTGATGACAGACACGTGGCCTTTGGCACCGAGTCAGGGTTTCCTAAATTTCCCTATTAAAAAATATTTAGGTGGCGACTCTGTATCTGGCAAAGCAGTCCATGTTTGGCACTTCTTTCAAAAATCTATTTTTTTCTCAAAATGATTTGCCAGATTTGGACTCTTTGGTTCAAGATTAAGAACCGTAGCAATTTGAGTCCGAACTGTAGTGAACCCCAAATGATGAACAGAACGAGACTCATCCTCCCGGGGCGTTCGGGGGACGTCTACATAGTCGTGGTAGGCCTAGGAGGCACGAGGTGCCCATACCGGATGAGATTCTGGCACACGAGGAGGGAGTTGGTCAGGCTAACGTGGTTAAGCCGGTTGGTTAGCAAGCCATGGGCGTCTTGGCCCACGAAATGGCAGGAGCACTGCGGGAATCTATGGGCATTCTCAGAGCTGAGAATCAAGCCCAGGCCCATATAGCAGAGGTAGGGATGTCCTTTCTGAAGAGGGAGTTCTTTCGGTCGAATCCGGACGAGTTCTTGGGTGACCCTAAGGAGCCACTAAAGGCTGATGAGTGGCTTGAACAGATGACGAAGACGTTTGAGATGCTTGGCATCGAAGACGGAGGCTTAAGGGTGACCTTGGCATCCTTCCAGTTGAAGGGAAACGAAGGTCAGTGGTGGAAGTTTATTTGAGGGAGAATTGAAGGGACTTGGGAGGCTTTTGTTGACGCCTTCCAGGAGAAGTTTTTGCCTCCCACTATTAAGGAGAAGTTGAGAGATTAGTTTTGTCAGCTCAAGCAGCTGAATACACCTGTGGCAGAGTTTGAGGCCACATTCACTAGTTTGTCGAGGTTTGCACCAAAGTTGGTGGCGACCGAGGAGCGTAGGTGCTTGGAGTTTAAGAAGAAATTGAGGACCGAACTCATGCTTCGAGTGGCCGGGCCCATGACTAGGGAGTATGGGCGCCTGGTACAGGCTGTAACCCATATTGAGACCATTATGCATGCTGAGGAGGAGAGGATGAGGGGCTCCAAGAGGAGTCAGGATAGTCAGGGAGACAACAAGAGGCAGAGGGGTTCTAACCCCCAGCAGTCCCAGGGAGTACAGCCGAGGTCTACCTTTCTAGTGTCGAGTTCGGGTTCTGGGAGAGGCGGTCAAGGAGACGTTACTTGTTTCAAATGTGGTCAGTTGGGCCACAAGTCTCCAGCTTGCCTACAGAGAGGAGGAGGGCAGCGAGCAGCATCATCTTCAACCCGTTCTCAGAGCCAAAGTCAGGGTAGAGGCCAGCCGCTCACTTGTTATCAGTGTAGACAGGCAGGGCACCTGAAGAGGTTTTGCCCACAGTTTGGTGGCACACCTGGTGCATCTAGTTCGAGGCAGACACAAAGTCACCAGCCAGCGCAGTCAGTTTAGGCCTTGAGGGCCACTCAGGGAGCCTCTTCGGCTCAGTCTGTGCAGCAGTCTTATGCTCTGAGAGGTGAGCAGGTAGATCAGAGGCCTCTGAGGCGTGTATCTTTATTCTGCGTAGATCTTATCTTGGCTCATCATTGTGAGAGGTACCTTTTTGTTTTGCAACTCGATTACTAATGTGTTGATTGATATGGGTGCATCCCATTCGTTTATATCTACTGGATTTGCATCTGTTTTGGGGTTGGAGTTGGCACAATTAGCATCTCCTATTTGTGTTGTATCACCTGTTAGGGGTGAGATGGTTTTGAAACAAGGGTGTCAGGGTTGTGATATTGAGGTCGCCAATCGTCGACTTCCCTTTTCCTTTGTGTTGATAGATATGTCTGGGTTTGATGTGATTTTGGATATGGACTGGTTATCGTCATACCGGGTTGTTATAGATTGTTATCGCCAAAGGGTTACTGTAGGTACCTTGAACGGGGACTGTTTTCATTTCTTGGGGGATCAAGTTGGTAGTGTCTTGCCACCGGTGTATGATCCGCGAGGGCGGAGTGAGCTTTGTTGCCTTCTTGCTAGCTTTATGAGTAGTGAGTGTGAGGAGACCTGGACTGAGTTGCCAAGAGTGGTCTGTGAGTACTTGGACGTCTTTCCCCAGAATCTTGTTAGTTTACCACCTCATCAAAAGATTGAGTTCTCTATTGACTTAGTGCCTGGCACGACACCAATCGCCATGGCACCGTATCGTTTTGCCCGAGCCGAGTTGAGTGAGTTGAAGATTCAACTCTAGGAGTTGCTAGATAAGGGCTTTATTCGCCCTAGTACTTCGCATTGGGGGGCACCGGCCCTCTTTGCTAAGAAGAAAGACGGGGCTTTGAGACTTTGCATTGATTACCGAAAGTTAAACCAGGTTACGGTTAAGAACAAGTACCCTATGCCCCGTATAGATGATTTGTTTGATCAGTTGAAAGGATCCCGCTGTTTCTCTAAGATAGACTTGAGATCGGGTTACCATCAGTTGAGAGTCAGAGAAGAGGATATCTCGGAGACGGCATTCCGTACGCGGTATGGCCATTACGAGTTTTTGGTGATGCCTTTTGGGCTTACTAATGTACCGACTGTGTTCATGGACTTGATGAATCGGATTTTTTGAGAGTTCTTAGATCGCTTCGTGGTCGTTTTTGTGGACGACATTCTGATTTATTCACCTTCTTATGAAGAACACGATGAGCACTTGCGAGTGGTGCTTAAGTTGCTTAGAGCCCATAAGTTGTATGCTAAGTTTGGAAAGTGTGAATTCTGGCTGAAAGAGGTTAAGTTCTTAGGCCATGTGGTATCCGGGGAAGGGGTGACCGTAGATTCATCCAAGATAGAAGCAGTGCAAGATTGGGCACAGCCTAAGAATGCCTTTGAGATCTGTAGTTTCTTGGGGTTGGCCGGGTATTACCGTCAGTTTATGAAGGATTTCTCTAGGCTAGCTTTGCCTTTGACTAGATTGACGTGGAAAAGGAGTCAAATTTGTGTAGAGTGAGACTTGTGAAAAGTCGTTCCAGGAGCTTAAGGTTAGACTTACCACCACTCCAGTTTTAATTATTTCGGAGAGAGGTATGGGTTATGCAGTGTATTATGATACCTCATGAGAGGGTTTGGGTTGTGTATTAATGCAAGAAGGGAAAGTAATAGCCTATGGCTCACGTCAGTTGAAAACACATGAAAGGAACTACCCTACACATGATCTACAGTTAGCAACTGTGATTTTTTCCTTGAAGATTTGGAAGCACTATCTTTATGGTGAGAAATTCGAGGTGTTCTCGGATCATAAGAATCTAAAGTATCTATTTACACAGAAGGACTTGAATTTGAGGCAGAGAAGGTGGACGGAATTCATAGAAGATTACGACTTTGAGTTGCACTATCATCCGGGGAAGGCTAATGTTATGGCCGATGCCCTAAGCAGGAAGTCTATTGGTGATGTAGTTTGCATTGCTATTCGGGAATAGGAGATGTTGGGTGCTCTTGGCGAGTTCGACTTGCTTCTGGGTGAGTCTGTTGAGTCTGCGACCCTGTTTTCTATATTGCATAACCTACGCTTGTGAATCGAGTGTTAGAGGCACAGAGGGGTGACTTTGAGGTAGAATCCCTTTGGGAGAAGATATCTAGTGGGAAGGTAGAGAAGGGTTTTACTGTACATCCCGACTTGAGTGTGAGGTACCGAGACCTCTTGTTTGTGGCGGAGTCTTGCCGAGAGAAAGTACTCTGAGAGTTTCACCATTCCCGCCTTGCGGTGCATCCAGGAGGCACTAAGATGTATCATGATCTGAGTCGCCAGTTTTGGTGGAGGGGTATGAAGAAAGATGTGGCGGTGTTTGTGTCGAAGTGCCTTACTTGTCAGCAAGTGAAGGCCGAGCATCAGAGGCCAGTGGGTTTGTTACAACCCTTGCCTATAGCCGAGTGGAAGTGGGAGCACGTCACGATAGATTTTGTCGTGGGTCTTCCAAGGACTCAACGAGACAATGATGCCATTTGGGTGGTAGTTGACCGGTTGACTAAGTCGGCATGTTTTATCCCTATGCGCGTGAGAGATTCGGTAGATCACCTTGCCAACTTGTGTATTCGGGACATAGTGAGGTTACACGGGGTCCTAGTGTCGATTGTCTTAGATAGAGATCCGTGTTTTACTGTCCGGTTGTGGCAGAGTTTACAGAGTGCCTTGGGCACTAGATTGACTTTTAGCACGGCTTACCATCCTCAAACTGACGGGCAGTCCGAGCGTACTATTCAGATACTTGAGGATATGCTTTGAGGTTGTGTCCTTGACTTACAGGGTCATGAGAGAGACATCTACCTTTAGTGGAGTTCGCTTACAATAACAGTTTCCAATCGAGTATTGGTATGATACCGTTTGAGGCCTTGTATGGCCGACCGTGTAGGTCTCCAGTGTGTTGGGCCGAGGTGGGTGATGCACCTTTATTGGGCCCGGAGTTGGTGCGGGAAACAACGGAGAAGGTGACACTTATCCGTAAGAGGTTAGTTATAGCCCAGAGTCGTCAAAAGAGTTATGCCGACCGTAGGAGGAGACCTTTGTCATTTGAGGTGGGTGATCATGTCTTTCTGAAAATATCACCTAGACGGGGTTTGATGAGGTTTGGGAAGAGTGGGAAATTATCCCCTCAGTTTATTGGCCCTTTTGAGATCCTTGAGTGGATTGGGGAGGTTGCCTACCGTTTAGCATTGCCGCCGTAACTGTCAAGAGTGCATGACGTGTTTCATGTTAGTATGCTTCGGAAATACGAGCCGGATCCATCGCATGTATTGGATTGGACCAACTTGGAGGTAAACGAAGATGCCTCGTATGAGGAGAGACCGGTGCGAGTCTTGGATAGACGGGACCAAGTCTTGTGAGGCAAGACGATTTCCTTGGTCAAAGTATTGTGGAAATATCACGGAGTTGAGGAAGCCACTTGGGAACGTGAACTGGAGGTCCAAGAGAAATATCCGGACCTATTTATGGGCATTTGAGTTTATGTGGAAATTTTGTTTTGTTGATAAAATCTAAGAACATTAGATATGGTTTGAGTTGTAACACATTGTATATGTTTTGGTTTATGGAAGTATTGTAATTGTTGAATATGCCTCGGAAATGGAAGTTTAATTTAACATTGTATATGTTGAATGTGTTTTAGAAATGTAAATATGTTGTTAACATTGAATATGTTATTGAATTATGGAATATATGTATTGAAATTAGTTGAATATTAAAAGAATGCATGTTGATGATGCATATTGAATTATATTGTGAATTGTTCTCTTGAGAAGAGATGGAATGACCGGTGGTTGGTCATGATGGTGAATGTTGAGTTGTAATTATGTTGAGAATTGAATGAACATAATTTTGAAACTTGTTCAAATTTCGGGGACAAAATTCTTTAAGGAGGGAAGGTTATAGCGATCCCAATTTTCCCCCTTCATTTATTGTATTCCAATTTTGGGCTCCTTGGTTGATTATTGTTGTCTATATCTCGTTTGCATCTTTTAATTCCTTGTATTTGAATTGTGGGATATGTTGAGTAAGTTTGAAACAGGTTGGTTGTGAGTTAAAACAAATGGTTGCTACCCAGGTTTTTCCTTCTTCGCTCGAGCGAGGCTTTTTGCGCTCGAGCGAGCCTTGGGTATTTGCTTCTTCGCTCGAGTGAGGATTCTTGCGCTCGAGCGAGCTTTGTGTGATGTGTCTCTTCGCTCGAGCTTTCCATTCTTTAATTCCTTGTATTTGAATTGTGGAATGTGTTGAGTAAGTTTGAAACAGATTGGTTGTGAGTTGCAACAAATGGTTACTGCCTAGGTTTTTCCTTCTTCGCTCGAGCGAGGCTTTTTGTGCTCGAGCGAGCCTTGGGTATTTGCTTCTTCGCTTGAGCGAGGATTCTTGCGCTCGAGCAAGCTTTGTGTGATGTGTCTCTTCACTCGAGTAAGAACTCTTGCGTTCGAGCGTGCGTCTGCATCTTTGAAAAACATGAAGGTTGGTATTCTTCGCTCGAGCGACGCATCTTGCGCTCGAGCGAGCAAGCTCTATGTTTTGTGTTTCTTTGCTCGAGTGATCATTCTTGCGCTCGAGCATGCATCTGGGTTGCAGACCTAAAGCTTTGATTTGTGCACTCGAGCAAGGCTTCTTGCACTCCAGCAAGGTCCTTTTTGTGTCTGGTCACTCAAGCGACCACTTCTTCGCTCGAGCGAGCCTCAATTATATCAGATCGCAATAGCAGTTCCCTTTATCACTTTTTCATCTCCTTTTCATTCCAAACCCTAATCAGACTGTCTCTCTCTTTAAAATACCCCTTCTCTCTACAAGTACTCTTGATCTGGAGTTCTCTTACCTTTCTTCTTTGTAAAAAGGGTGGAGTATCGCGTGGGCTACACTTTGATCAAAAAAATATTGAATTTGGAGCATCTTGGGTTTCTTTCTTCATCTCCTTTGAGTCTCTTCTTTTGAGGTAAGGATAAACTACTCACTTCTATGAGTTTTAACATAAATTTTAGTCATTTTGTATAAATGGTGGGTTATGGGAAACTTGAGTAAAGTTAGGGTTTGAGTTTGAAATTTATGAAAGAGAGTTTTCCACTTTGGGTTTCATATATATATGAAAACTTAAAATTTGGGGCTTGTATGTGTAATATGGAAGAAATTTGACCATGGGTGCAATATTTGGGAAGTAGGGGAGAATGCCCTAATTTAAACTAAATAAATCATTGTGTGTAAATGATGAAATTAATTGTGGAATTAAGAAATTGGAGGGAATTGTGATTGAATGGTGTAGTTGGATTTATAAATCACTCACCTATGAAAAATATGATAAATTATCTGTTTGATACATTTATTTATCTGTTTAGAAATAACTATTTTGGGCTATCGGTGGAGGATAGTCTTAATTGTTGTAGACATTGCATGATAATTAGTTAAATTGAAACTAATCGATTAAATTATGTCATTGAATATGACGGTTGAGTTAAATGTTGATTATGTGAATTGTTGGGTCATTGCATATGCCAACATGTTTAATACATTGTATATGTATCTTGTGTCGGAGGAGATAGGAGATTTACTCTATTGTTTGGAAGGAGATAGGGGATGGACTCCAATGATAATTAAGTTGGCCAGAGTGTCTAGGGGGAAAGTCCTGAAATCATTTATATATTTGGGTGCCGGTTCCCTCAGATGTAATTCCGTAAAATGGCAAGTTATTGGAAGTGTTGAATGATGTCTATGATGGCTGTTATTGAAGTGTTGTTATGTGAGTTGTAGTCTCATTTTATGTTATTTATTGAACAATGGATTGAATATGGGTGAATGGATGGGATTGGAATAAGACATGGATGTAAATGTTGTTTGCTTATGGAAGGAATATAAGTTGGTTTATACGTGTTCAACATTTATCAAGTGCTAATGTTTTAGTTAATTCTTATATACTGTTTAGCATATCTCTACTAGGCTTTGGGTCACCCTACTTGGGACACCATTTTCAGGTTCAGGTGACATGCTGCCTCCAAGGTCATAGCTTGGGAGGTCACGGGGCTGAAGTCTCTGTTTTGGTTATTTTGTTTTATGTATATGTTTTTTTTTATTTATTTATTTATTTCCAAGCCAAGGGCTTTTGACCCTCTTTTGTTGTAACCAAGTGTTAACTTAGAAAGTTGTAAGCCCGTAGGGCATCTACTTTTGTTGTTAACATATAATATCTTTTGTAAGGAACACTCTGATGAATGTAAATAAAAGGTTTATTTTATTAATTGTGGATCTTGTGCATGATTTATTTATGTCTTATTTTGAGGGCGTTACACACTTGCTGTTATTTTGCCCATATTGATCATTGTCCCAGCCATTGGGTGGTTGGCTTTGGGCATATGGGTCTATGTTTTTGGCATTGTTGTATATCGCTTCTATGATAAGATTAGAGATGATTTTGTCAAAATTGTTGCGGAATTTAGAAGCATAATGAATCAATTGAGAAATGGCAATGCCAATGGAAGTCTGGGTGAGCCGAATGCCAGTGCAAATGAAAGTTTGGGCAGTTTCGTAGTCACAATGCCGGTGAATGTGGTTTGAAAGTGGGTTGTCTGCACCCGCAAGAACTTACCTGCAAAGACTTTTTTTTTTTTTTTTTTAATAAAAACCTGGACTGTTGTTTTTTGATTATTGCATTTTGGATGAATGTAAAAATTAATGAAGAATTACTTTTAGGTAAGTTTAAGATCTTGAATTATTTTACTTTAATTGTATTGTTGAATGAGATTGATGATCTAGATTTGGATTTTGAAATATGTACTTGTGTTAGTTTATGATTTAATTTAAAAGTTTAGGATTTTGAATGATTTTTTTGTGTTAGGAATTGATTTTGTTGTATTTTTAATTTTATAAGTTTTAATTAATTAATTATTAATGTTGGAGTATTTTAGAAAATAGGGGAAAAAGGGTCCAAAATAAATATTTACAAAATGGGGAAAAAAAAGGTTCCAAAATAAATTTTTAAAGAAAAAAGCTCAATTCGCAAACCATCTGCACATTTACAAACCCTATTTGTATAAATCGCAATTTGTACTGCAAGCGGTTGTGAGTTGAATTTTGTCCAAACTGTGTACATGCGGACTGGTTCAAATCGATTCGCAAACCGTCTAAAATCAAATCATGGCTGCCCATCAACATTTTTGCGGAATTTAGAAGCGTAATGGATAAATTGAGAAATGGCAATGTTGGATGAAGGTCATCATGAGCATCACTGATCGCATGTGTAATTTTTGTTCATGCTGAACCAAGGTTGGATGTTTGCTAAACCAAGGTTGGGGTTCAACGTTATTAAGTTCCGCTGTGTTTGTAAAAAATAGCTCCCTGGGGTACTTTGTCATGTATGTCGTACTTTTTTAGAGATAATGTTATTAAGTTCCACTGTGTTTGTAAGAAATAGCTTCCTGGGGTAGTTTTTTATGTATGTTGTACTCTACTTGTTTTTCTACTGAACCAAGATTGGGTGTTTAGGGTTCAATTTCTTAGAGATACTGTTATTAAGTTCCACTGTTTATAAGAAATAGCTCCCTGGGGTACTTTGTTATGTATGTTGTACTCGTTTTTCTGCTAAACCAATGTTGGGTGTTTAAGGTTCAATTTGATAAAGATACTCTTCCACTGTGTTAGTAAGAAATAGTGCATCCCATCCCATACATGGGTTAGTTTGTTATGTATGTTGTACTCTACTTGTTTTTCTGGTATTTAAAGAGGTCCCAGGATTCTGCTAGAGGTAGAAGGATGCCACCGGAATTAAAATGTGGATATAATTCGGAGTATGTATCTCCTTGCTTACCTATTTGAAATCTTATTCTAAAACGAAAGAGAACAAGAAAACCAAAACCAAAACCAAAATAGTTTGTGATACATGAAAGGATTTGAATCCCCAATACCCAACAACCTTTGGTTCATTTTCAGAGGAATTCTATCAATTGCTCAAATGAACATTGGTTAAGGGTAGTATTTGTATAAAGTCTATTGAAATTTAATATGTGAAATTGAATTGTATGATAATATTACCAATTGAGTTGGCTTCGTTTGGGAAGCCTTGGTTGGGGTTTCTTTGCCTATTTTAGTCACAAAAAATAAAAGAGGTTTTTTACCCCAATAAGACAAAACATCATATCTAATCCATAATCGTTACATTCTTTCTCTCACAAAAAAGCCAAAAGAGCCAAAAGCCCTTCCCAAACGAGACTTTTTAGCCCCAGGCTAAAATAGCCAAAAAAGTCAAAAAGCTAACCCACTTCCCAAACGAAGGCTTTGTGTAATGTATGGAATAAATGTAAATTATTTTTAACTTTTAAGCTTTGTAATATATATTTTACAAGAAAAATATTTTTTTTGTAAAATAATTCATTGATCTTAATTTTTAATATTTGACAGAAAATCCTTACAAAAATTCCAGCAAAGGTGAAAGCAAAAAAAGTAATCATTGCAAGGCCGTCTTTAAATGATGGTGAATTGGTCTCATTGCAATTTGCAAGTCCAATAAGGCAGTTTGAAACAAAATTAATAGTTTTTAATGTGTTTAAGTTTAATTTATTTATACAATCATTTGAATTTGAACAAATTATTTTTTTTAACACAATTTTATGAGGAAAAATGGAGTATAGAAAGCTCTGAATTATGCAATGACAATACTTGAATATGGACATTACATTTAATAGTGGGATACTTTTTGCTCTGGGAAATAGGTTAAAAATTATTTTATTATTTTTTTTTTGGTTGACTTTTTTTGAAAAAATGTATAAAAAAAAAGTAGAGAAATGATGTGATTTAAAAAAGCAAAAAAATCAAAAGGTTGACTTTTAACTAGCTTGTCAAAATAAGCCAAAGTTAATCTTTGATCTCAACCTTATCAATCATGTTGGATTACTTATTAAAAACAAATAAAAAAAATTCTTCATTAATTTAATAAAAAATATAACGAATACTTTTTTTTTTTTCTTTTTTGCAAATTTTATACATTCTCTTTTGGGCGAATTACACTAACAGTCTCTATAGTTTGGGGTTCGTGTCACTTTATAACTTTTCAATTGTGACACATTTGATCATGAATTTTGAATATTGTTCCAAATAAGGACAATTGAAGATATCATTGCTTAATTTCAAGGGTAAAATCGTCAATTTGATAAAAGTATAAACTAATTTGACAAATATAAATGTCAAAAAAATATTTTTGAATTTTTAAAAATTATTTTTACCCACTAAAGATAAAATTATGTAAAATTGATAAATCTTTTAGGAATTTATTTATTTATTTTTTGTACCAAACTAACTTTTATTATGTGTTTGGATAATGATCATGTCATGGGTAATTGTTAGAACTTTAATATGTAATCGATATATTTAATATATGAAATGCTTTTAGTTTTGAATTTTTTGATTTAATAGATTGGTTTAATAATGATATCAAAGTTGTCGCCGCCATATTTGATTTTGAAAAAATAGAAACTAATTTAATGAAAATAAAAATAATCTCCCAATACATGATCATCATCCAAACACATAATAAAAATTAATTTGGTAAAAGAAATAAATAAATAAATGTCTAAAAGATTTATTAGTTTTACATAATTTTATTTTTAGTGGCTGGAAATAATTTTTTAAAATTCAAAAATATTTTTTGACATTTATTTTTGTCAAATTAGTTTATATTTTATCAAATTGACGATTTTGCCCTTGAAATTAAGCAATGGTATCTTCAATTGTCCTTATTTGTAATAAGATTCAAAATTCATGGTCAAATGTGTCACAATTGAAATGTCAGAGATCAAAGTGACACAAGTTCCAAACTATAGAGACCATTAGTGTTATTCGCCCTTCTCTTTTCCTTCTAAATTTTATACATTACAACACAGACTTCAAATTCGATCAAAAAGAGCAAACATAAAAGTAAAATTTTAATCTTATAATCATCTGCATTTTAGGATTTGTAATGGAAGAAGAGGAGAAATTACCTATTACTCTGATACATATTTTCAAGACACACAATAAGTAAATGGTTCACATTTTTCAAATGGTTCTGTTCTGGTGTTCCTCAACCGCATGCAGTTTCTTTGTTTCTCTTCATCACAACGGATGATAGGAAGCATCCATTGCCCAATCACAAAATCATCCGCCTCCGATCCCTCATAAGTGGATCATCCGGGTTTTCATCTAGTTAATGTGAGTGTCGATTGCAAATATCGATTTAGATCAGATTGGTGGAAAATGGACCAGCTGTAATTGGACGAGACCATTATAAACATCATTTGTATTGTGTGCCTCTCTTCATGTAGGAGAATTAACGATGACAGTGACAGAATATCATTTTCCTTGAAGAAAAATTGAATCATGGATTGTAGAGAAAGGAGGGAAAAACAAATCATAGAAAAAATAAGAAGAAAATGAGGGAAAAGTGTGAAATTATTTTATAAATTTCACTTCATTTTGTTTTCCTTGATATAGTGTTCTGAGCATTGGTATCTTTTGGGAAAAACATATCCATATTATTCAGTTGCACCATCCTTTCTAGTTGCGAACAGAAGAACAATAGGTGTAATTAATTAACATTTTCCTCTTAAATCAATTCCTCATGAGAGGGTCAGAATGATTTAATACTAAAATCAAGAAGCCAACTAGTGTGAGACTTTTATTTATTTATTTTTGGCTAAGTGGGAAAAATTTTAAAAACCAAACCAAATCTCAAGTGTCATCAAATGGGGTCGGTTCCATGGATATATGATACTTCCCAAGTCTCAACACGGCTACAAAATACACACATTTACAAAAGCGAAAAAGAAAATCTCTTACAAGTAGAGGGACTAGGCACTAAGAAAATACAAAACGCATATCCTCTCGGTCTTTCCCAGTCAAAAAAGGTTTCATTCAAGTGTCGTGCATTGAAATCCCCTCTTTCAAATAAGTTCATCACATACTTGGCATGTGCTCTGTCACAATTCTACTTCAGCTTATACTCTTTTAGGAGTTTGTCTCCATTAATTGGCTGAAAATGCCAAACATTTAGATTGTTGTAATTTGATGCCAATGCTAGAATGTGATCAAAAAAAATTGACGTGTAACATCTATCGAGTAAAACTAGTTGTCGAATGAGATGCAATTCGGGTACTTATGGGGAAGCCGTTTGATAAGGTAGAGATCAAAGATTACCTTAAGCCTCGTTTGTTAATACGTTAAAATAGTCAAAAAGTTGGAAAGACATTATAAGTTGACGCATCACTCTCTTTAGCATATCTTTTATAAAAAGTCAAAAAGCTAATTAAAATAATCAAGGGAGACTTATGTGTAAGTTCTAATAAGTGGACTTACTATCCAATAAGTCATGTGATAATTAATAGCATTTTTCATCAAACACTATTAAAAAACGTCACTAATTGTTAATTTTCAGCGATAGTTTGAAAATTGTCACAAAAAATGTCACTAATTATAAGTTTTAGCGACAGTTTAAAAAAATCGTCACGAAAAAAGCCACTAATTTTCAACTTTCAGCTACAATTTAAAAAATTCGTCACAGAAAAACATCACTAATTATAAGTTTTAGCAACAATTTATAAAAATCGTGACAAAAAAAATTACTAATTGTCAATAGGACTTGGTAGGAATTAAATCCAACTATTAAAACTTATTAATAATTTACCGAATAAGGAATTCTCAAACGAATAATATCCCGTTATTAAATGTAATGTCCATATTCAAGTATTATCGTTGCATAATTCAGTGTTCCATAGCAATGATTATGGGAGAAGCTAATTGATAAATGGTGCCATTTGCCAAATCATATGATCAATAAACTCAACTCAAGAGCCTTAATCTCAAAGAAAACATGACAATTGTTCAAATTGTTTTCCATCAATCTACTTATGGGTTCCTAAAGAAAATAAAAATATCATAAGAAAATTGTAATTCAGTAAAAACAATTCAAAATAATTGTATTTTTATAGAAATGTAAATGGATCCGTGCCACATTATAGCGATCCTGGTTTTTCCCCTTCATTTATTGTATTCCAAACTCGGGTTCCCTGGTTGGCTGTTATTGTATATATCTTGTTTCCATCCTTTAATTCCTTGTACTTGAGTTTGGGATGTGTTGAGCGGGTTTGGAACATGTTGGTTATGAGTTGGAACAAATGGTTGCTATCCAGATTTTGGCTTCTTCGCTCAAGGGAGGCTTTTGTCACTCGAGCTAGCCTTGGGTGTTTGTCTCTTCGCTTGAGCGACAACTCTTGCGCTCAAGCATGCGTCTGCGTCTTTGAAAAACCTAAAGGTTGGTATTATTCGCTCGAGCAACGATTCTTGCGCTCGAGCGAGCGAGCCCTATGTTTGGTGTTCCTTCGCTCGAGCGAGCACTTTTGCACTTGAGCGTGCATCTGGGTTGCAGACCTGAAGCTTCTCATTTTTTGCTCGAGCGAGGTCCTTTTGTTTCTGGTCGCTCGAGCGACCACTTCTTCGCTCGAGCGAGCCTCGATTACATCAGTTGGCAGTAGCGTGATATTTATCACTTTTTCATCATCTTTTTTATCTCCAAACCCTAGTCCGGCTGTCCCTCTCTCTAAAATATCCCTTCTCTCTACATATACTCTTGATCTAGAGTTCTCCTATCCTACTTCCTTTGTATAAAAGCTTGAGCTATGCGTGGGCTACATTTTGACCTGAAAAAGTTGGATTTGGAGCATCTTGGGTTTCTCTCTTCATCTCCTTTGAGTCTCTCCATTTGAGGTAGAGATAAACTACTCACTTCTATGAGTTTTAACATAAATTTTAGTCATTAGGTATAAATGGTGTAATTTTAGTCATAAATTTTAGAGTTTTACCACCGGTGTATGATCCGCGAAGGTGGAGTGAGCTTTGTTGTTTTATCGCTAGCTTTATGAGTAGTGAGTGTGATGAGACCCGAACTGAGTTGCCAAGAGTGGTCTGTGAGTACTCGGACGTTTTTCCCGAGGATCTTATTACTTTACTGCCTCATCGAGAGATCGAGCTCTTTATTGATTTAGTGCCTGGCACGGCACCGATTTCCATGGCACCGTATCGTTTTGCCCCAGCCGAGTTGAGTGAGTTGAAGATTCAACTCCAGGAGTTGCTAGATAAGGGCTTTATCCGCCCTAGTACTTCACCTTGAGGAGCACCTGCCCTCTTTGCTAGAAAGAAAGATAGGGCTTTGAGACTTTGCATTGATTACCGAAAATTGAACCAGGTTACGGTAAAGAATAAGTACCCTATGCCTCGTATAGATAATCTGTTTGATCAGTTGAAAGGATCCTGTTGTTTCTCCAAGATAGATTTGAGATCGGGTTACCATCAGTTGCAAGTCAGGAAGGAGGACATCCCGAAGACGGCATTCCATACACGGTACGGCCATTATGAGTTTCTGGTGATGCCTTTTGGGCTAACCAATGCCCCAGCTGTGTTTATGGATTTGATGAATCAAATCTTTCGAGAGTTCTTAGACTGCTTCATAGTTGTCTTTGTGGTCAACATCTTGATTTACTCACCTTCTGAGGAGGAGCACGAGGAACACTTGCGAGTGGTGCTTGATTTGCTTAGAGCCCATAAGTTATATGCTAAGTTTGGGAAGTGTGGATTTTGGCTGAAGGAGGTTAAGTTCTTAGGCCATATGGTATCCGGGGAAGGAGTGACCGTAGATTCATCCAAGATGGAGGCAGTGCAAGATTGGGCACAGCCTAAGAACACCTTTGAGATCTGTAGTTTCTTGGGGTTGGTCGGGTATTACCGTCGGTTTGTGAAGGATTTCTCCAAGCTAGCTTCGCCTTTGACTAGATTGACGCGGAAAGAAGTCAAATTTGTTTAGAGTGAAACTTGTGAAAAGTCGTTCCAGGAGCTTAAGGTTAGACTTACCATCGCCCCAGTTTTGATTATTCCAGAGAGGAGTTTGGGTTATGCAGTGTATTGTGATGCCTCATGAGAGGGTTTGGGTTGTGTATTGATGCAAGAGGGAAAGGTAGTGGCATATGGCTCGCGGCAGTTGAAAATACATGAGAGGAATTACCCTACTCATGACTTAGAATTAGCAGCTGTGATATTTGCCTTGAAGATTTGGAGGCACTATCTGTATGGTGAGAGATTCGAGGTGTTTTCTGATCATAAGAGTTTGAGGTATCTATTTACATAGAAAAACTTGAATTTGAGGCAGAGAAGGTGGATGGAGTTCATAGAAGATTATGATTTCGAGTTGCATTACCATCCGAGAAAGGCCAATGTTATGGCCAATGCCCTAAGTAGGAAGTCCATTAGTGATGTAGCTTGTATTGCCATCCGGGAATGGGAGATGTTAGGTGCTCTTGGCGAGTTTGACTTGTTTCTGGGTGAGTCTGTTGAGTCTGCGGCATTGTTTTCTATAGTTGCACAACCTACACTTGTGAATCAAGTATTAGAGGCACAGAGAGGTGACTTTGAGATAGAATCCCTTCGGGAGAAGATTTCCAGTGGGAAGATAGAGAAGGGTTTGACTATACGTCCCGACTTGAGTGTGAGGTACCGTAACCGCTTGTTTATGCTGGAGTCTTGCCGAGAGGAAGTACTCCGAGAGTTTCACCATTCACGCCTTGAGGTGCACCCCGGAGGCACTAAGATGTATCATAATCTAAGTCGCCAATTTTGGTGAAGGGGTATGAAGAGAGATGTTGCGGTATTTGTGTCGAAGTGCCTTACTTGTCAGCAAGTGAAGGCCGAGTATTAGAGGCCAGCAGGTTTGTTGCAACCCTTACCTATAGCTAAGTGGAAATGGGAGCAAGTCACGATGGATTTTGTCATGGGTCTTTTGAGAACTCAACGGGGTAGTGATGCCATTTGGGTGGCAGTTGACTGGTTGACTAAGTCGGCGTACTTTATCCCTATGTGCATGAGGGATTCGGTAGATCACCTTGCCAACCTGTATATTCGGGACATAGTGAGGTTGCACGGGGTCCTAGTGTCAATCGTCTCAAATAGAGATCTGCGTTTTACTGCTAGGTTGTGGCAAAGTTTGCAGAGTGCCTTAGGCACTAGATTGACTTTTAGTACGGCTTACCACCCTCAGACTAACGGGCAATTCGAGTGTACCATTCAGATCCTTGAGGATATACTTCGAGGTTGTGTCCTTAATTTTATAGGGTCGTGGGAGAGACACCTACCCTTAGTGGAGTTTGCCTACAATAACAGTTTCCAATCGAGTATTGGTATGGCACCGTTTGAGGCCTGGTATGGCCGACCGTGTAGATCTCCAGTGTGTTGGGCTGAGGTGGGTGATGCACCTTTGTTGGGCCCAGAGTTGATGTGGGAAACAACAGAGAAAGTAACACTAATCCGTAAGAGGTTGGTTACAGCCCAGAGTCACCAAAAGAGTTATGCCAACCGTAGGAGGAGGCCTTGATCATTTGAGGTGGGTGATCACGTCTTTCTGAAAATATCACCTAGGTGGGATTTGATGAGGTTTGGAAAGAGTGGAAAGTTGTCCCCTCGGTTTATTGGCCCTTTTGAAATCCTTGAGCTGATTGGAGAGGTTGCTTACCGTTTAGCTTTGCCGGCGCAACTGTCCGGAGTGCATGACGTGTTTCATGTTAGTATGCTTCGGAAATATGAGTCGGATCCATCGCATGTATTGGATTGGACTTACTTAGAGGTAGGCGAGGATGCCTCGTATGAAGAGGGACCGGTGCGAGTCGTGGATAGACGGGACTAAGTCTTGATAGGCAAGACAATCCCTTTGGTCAAAGTATTGTGGAAACATCACAGGGTTGAGGAAGCGACTTGGGAACGTGAATTGGAGGTCTGAGAGAAATATCCGGACCTATTTGTTGATGTTTGAAAATGTGTTGGAAATTTTGTTTTGTTGATGAATTCTAAGAACATTGAATATGTTTTGAATTATAAAACATTGTATATGTTTTGAGATTATGAAAGTATTGAGAATGTTAAGTATATCTCGGAAATACAGGTTAAACATGAACATTGCATATGTTATTTAAGTTTGGAAATATAAACTTGTTATAAACATTGAATATGTTTTGGAACATTGGATAGTATGTGTTGAAGTTAATTGAATTTCAAATGAATGCATGTTGATAATGCATGTTGAGTTATGATGTAAATTGTTCTCTTGAGAAGAGATGGAATGACTGGTGGAGAGTCATAGTTGTGAATGTTCAATTGCAATCATGTTGGAAATTGAATATTCACCATTTCGAAACTTGTATAAAATTTTGGGGACGAAATTCTTTAAGGGGGGGAGGTTATAGCGATCCTGGTTTTTCCCCTTCATTTATTGTATTCCAAACTCGAGTTCCTTCGTTGGTTGTTGTTGTCTATATCTTGTTTCTATCCTTTAATTCCTTGTACTTGAGTTTGGGATGTGTTGAGTGGGTTTGGAACAAGTTGGTTTTGAGTTGGAACAAATGGTTGTTGTCCAGATTTTGGCTTCTTCGCTTAAGCGAGGCTTTTGTCGCTCAAGCGAGCCTTGGGTGTTTGTGTCTTCACTTGAGTGGGAACTCTTGCACTCGAGCATGCGTCTGCGTCTTTGAAAAACCTGAAAGTTGGTATTCTTCGCTCGAGCGACGATTCTTGCGCTCGAGCGAGCGAGCCCTATGTTTGGTGTTCCTTCGCTCGAGCAAGCACTCTTGCGCTCAAGCGTGCGTCTGAGTTGCAGACCTGAAGCTTCTCATTTTTTGCTCGAGCGACGCTTCTTGCGCTCGAGCAAGGTCTTTTTGTGTCTGGTCGCTCGAACGACCACTTCTTCGCTCGAGTGAGCCTCGATTATATTAGTTGGTAACAACATGATATTTATCACTTTTTCATCATCTTTTTATCTCCAAACCCTAGTCCGGCTGTCTCTCTCTCTAAAATACCCCTTCTCTCTACATATACTCCTGATCTAGAGTTCTCCTACCCTACTTCCTTTGTATAAAAGCTTGAGCTTCGCATGGGCTACATTTTGATCCGAAAAAGTTTGGATTTGGAGCATCTTGGGTTTCTCTCTTCATCTCCTTTGAGTCTCTCCATTTGAGGTAGGGATTGTAATAACCCGACCCTCTTATATGTCTTCTGGTATGCTTTCAGTCTCTTATTATGTGCACTTATATGCTTAATGTGAAATTCTATGTAAACTTAAGTTTAATCGTGTGAAATATATGATTATGGATTTATATCTGTCAATTATGATAAAAATTTGTTACAATTGAGACATTTAGATTAGTAATCGGAGGCCGTAGAGACACGGTAACCCGAAATTGATTTTATAATTGTGTTGAGCATGATTTCTAGGTCATAATATGAATTTTTGTAAAAATTTGATTCACAATGATTAAATTGATTAAAATGTGGTCAACCCTTAAATAACTCCCTTAAACTCTTAACTTGGTCATCTTTTTATACCATAAAAGAAATATCTCCTAAGAGAAGGAGAGAGTTAGAGAGGGAGAGATAGGGGAGAAAGCTCAACAAGGAAGAAGATTGGAGAATTGAGAAGTATTGTAGAGATTTGAGCTCAAGGTAGGTACAATCCACCTAGAGTAACCTCTCTAATGAATTTAAGCAAGAACTTTTATACATATATGTAAGTTAAGGATGATAATTAAGATCAAGTGTGTGATAATTGATTAATTAGAGGAATACTTCTTGTGTTTGGTTGATTTGGAATTACGTTGAGCTATAAGGGGGGGAATTACAATTCATTCTTTAGTTTTACATGTTTGAACTCATCTATGTATTTAGTTGGTTATATATATATTTGGAAAACCAAATATAGCTAGACATCCTGAAGGAATTGAGTTGTATGATGTTATATCATCATATTATATCAAATTCCTTGATTTTGTACCTTGTGGTCTATTGACCTTGTTTGATGATTCTTGTGGTTTGAATTGTGCAAAACAGGGGCTGGGACCACACGTGCGGGGTTCATGGCCACACGTGCAGGAAGCACCACCGCACGTGCGGGGGCTCACAGTCGCACGTACGGAAAACAAGGGAATGTGAACTTGAGGTTTTGAAATAAATGCACGTGCGGGGCGCACGTGCAACCCACCTTCTCGCACATGCGGCGAAGGGCTTCCGCGCGTGCGGCCCATGGGGGAAAATTTAGTGCACTTCTTTTCTTCTCTTAGACCCTCTGGGATAGTTAAAAGGTGTATTTGAGGCTTTTAAAATGCTTATAATTAAGTGAAGATTGAACGAATTAGATATTGATTAAAAAGGAAAATAGTCTAATTTACGAGTTACACATTGTATAGGTCACGTGCAGGAAAGGACTATTGCTCTGCCACAGTACTGTCAGTAGTAGTACAGTAAAAATATGCTTTTCATTACCTATTTTGGTTAAGGTATGACACGATTCTCTAAATATCGCATTTGTTGATGTGCGACCGGATTCTCTAAATGTTGTATTTTGCCAAAATACACAAGCTTTCAAGAAATGTAAAATGCGTCATGAATAAGAAATGAGAATTGTTTATAATATGAATTGGTAGGCCCAAGGCCATTCTGTTTATTTGTTTCATTATGTTGAGGCATGATTGTTCGGTCCCTAAGATTTATGGGCTTTAATATGGAACTAAGTGTTGTACGGAACTAAGTGCTACGGTGGGAGTCACCTCTAGACTCTGTACGAGTTACCCCTTGGATCCATGTGTATATGAATTCGGCCCAAAGAGAGGTGGGGACATGTCGATGTTCCATCTACTCCATGATACGATATGATACGTTTGGACCTAAGGTCGTTTTGATATTTGATTGGGGCCATTATGATATTTGATTGGGCCCGAGGCTATTTTGATATTTGATTGGGCCTGAGGCCGTTTTGATAGTTGATTGGGCCCGAGGCCGTTATGATATTTGATTGGGCCCGAGGCCGTTTTGTTATATGGTGGGCCTAAGGCCATTTTGTAAATATGATTAGGAATAACGTGGTGAATGATGAAATTGTGAAAGAGTATTCTGCTGTGTCTTTGTTGAATCTAGCTCATTTACTTGTTTTACTTTACCCTATTATTACTCATTGAGCTTCGCTCACTCCGTATTTTATTTGTATGTAGGTGATCAATTCGAAGGCCATCCTTAGGTCAGCCTCAGGAGTTTTGCTGTGGACTGTTAAGTCAAGCCATCCAACCTTGTATTGTTCGAATTTTAGATTCATTTAAGGATATGTATATGTGGGCGAGATATATATATATATATATATATGTACAATAATGAGTTAAATTATTTGATTATTCCAATTACCATGCATGCACCAGCTCAATGGACATTGTCATTAATTTTGCTTCTGCTTTAGGCCCCAATATGATTATATTATTGTAAAAAAAAATTTCTGAGACCTGAGTACAGACCAGTCATGACTTAAACTCTTAGGGGCGGGTTCGGGTCATGACAGTTGGTATCAGAGCACGAGTTACTTTCACACACACGGGTCCATTTGAGCTATAGGGTGTTCTAGAGACTTAGAGACATTGCATTGGCATATGTGTGTGTGTGTGTGTGTGTGTGTGTGTGTGTGTGTGTGAAGATGTCGGAAGATGAAATGAGAACGGGAACCATGAGAATGAAAGTTATATACATTTGTGTTATGCTGACATTGCATAAGAGTTGTATGCCCTTGTATCTGACTGGATATGATTCTTTCCATTAATCGGATTATGATTGCTAGGACTTGATCCAAATATGGATATAATCATAGCCGGGAATGTATATTACTTATGATAAAAATTGATCTATGATGATTGTTACCATGTTATGAAATTTGTGACAGTAAAGTATGCCTGTTGGGGAATATATGATGCTGTTTACTACAGTTTTACTTTATTTTGTGCATGATTCTATGAGATGAATGTATGGAGTTGATTTCGAATTCTGTATGCGTCTGTGTTCTACTGATAACGCAAGTATATTAACCTAAGAAGCATACTTGGTCGCAATTATGCATTTTGAAATCAGATGAATATGTGTACTACGAATATGGTTAAGTATGCACTTATCTTGTATGTAATCAGCATACAATACCTACTGGATATGCAATTATCTGTTATGCATATGCTTATGGTGTTCTGTCAGTATGTAAAATGTGTGGCCATGTGCAAATATATCGATATGTAGCTATGATTAATTCTGTACTTGGCATAGCATAATACAAGCTTGTCTAGAATATGAAAGAAACAAGAGTGAATGAGTTAGGGGACTCTTCCATAGCTCGACTTGATAGACTGGAAGGTATAATGCGAGAAATGGCAAAGATTTAAAAACAACGACATTAGTTACCGTTACGACAAAAATCTTCCTCGCCGACACTATAAGGTTACTAAGTGAATATGTTGAAAGTCGTGAGGAAAAGACTATTTAAAAGCCAAAAAGTGAAATCATTAAACACTTCGACCTCTATAAGAAATACGACATTGTGTGATGAATGTGGTAAAAACATTAAGGGGCTTGATATAAGTGTGGTGCAATGGATCATATGGTGAAGAATTGTCCTAAGATTACTAATCAGGATAGAGTGACTATGTTTGTGTCAGAAAACACTCAGAGTATTGAACCCATTTCCTTGCGTATTTAAATTGTTCATAACTAAATGCCTATGTATTGATTGATTCTGGCCTAGTGCATCTATATATTCTTGCTTGGGATATTATTGGATACGGATATCTGTGTCATATGTATTAGATTGGTTATCCCTATAGGATTAACCTCTTGTTATATGCAAGATGATATCAGAATTGTACACTTTTAAACCTCTATGGATTGGCAACTTTTATGCTTAACCTTGTCGGTATGCCAAATAGGTTGGTTAGCGTCACACTGTAAATGACAAGTTGTTATGATGCCTATTAATATAACTAGGAGTATAAATGACACAAGTGACATAGATCACGAGCACGATGGATATGTAGTAACTAGAATGGGCATTGAACATTCGACAAAACTTGGGAACTTACTGACTGAACTTAGAAGTTTATTAGACTTATAAACTTGACTTGTGTAATGTGGAATACTCCATGTGTAGAATTTTGAGAATGGGTTTGTGTGTTGTGCATGATATTGAAGCTAAGGTTGTGAAAGATATGGAGTATTGGTGTCACAACCAAAAATATTAAGGTTGGTCATATCAGTTTGTTTGCAAAAACATGATGTGGAAGAGATTTAATCTCTCTTTTTTTTTATGAGTTATATGCAAAATTAGACTATGAGAAAATTCAGGAAGCTAAGGTTATTGCTCGTCAATGAAGTGTAAGGAACTACGGTGATTGAGAGATGTGATGATTGATAACGAGTATGGGACTAAGTGAATGCGAGGTAGGAAATGGTTTGATATGAGACAAAGAGATTGTTCCACCTATCTCTTGGTATGATCATATAATTCTATGTTTTATGATTAAAAATGTGACACTATGTACTATATTGTAGTTAGTGACTGATACTCCACATGCCATTGGCTTGTAGCTTGTGACGCTAGAAAAAAAAAATGATAAGAAATAGAGATGAACTGAAAGTTGAGTCCTTGTTAAGGCAACTGGTTTAAGTCAAAAGACAATTTACGAATGTTACGAAACCCATATGAACATGTTATAAGAAGTATTGGGATCAGAAGGAGAAGTTTAGTGTGAGTTTTATAAATGAATCAAAGAATGTGTTAGGGAGTGTTACGGTACGAAAATCAATGACAATAAATTTAATAAATGTACAAGTGTTACGTTGAAATTGGTGTTTCTATGTACGCTTGAACAACTATTGGAGAGCTAGGTTTCTTTGATTGAATAATTGAAATTTGAGTTAAAATGCTAAGATAATTAAGGACACTTCAATGTGTTAAGATTAGTATTACATGTGTTTGAGCTATTTGTAAGCAAGATATCAGTTTAGAACCTATTCGCTTACGTGACTCATTTAGCTATAGGATGAACTAATCATCAGGCTAATAGCATGTGTTAAGAGTTTCTGTATTACTCGAAGTATCTATTTTATAGGAAATGTTATACGAATTGAATTAATGCCTTTATGTAAACTATTGAAATAAATGATGTGTAATATTATTAACATGCCTGTGTAAGTTATTTGTGACTTTTGACTATGGGACCCACCTAATTGTTATCAATAAGGTATATAAGTTATATGGAGGCTATTATTTGGGCTAAGGTGGTAAAGAAATTGTGGACCAAGGTTTGCATTTGATATTTTTAGTCTTCTTTGGAGTTATGGAAACAAAAGAGATTTGAGGTTGAGCTATGATTATTGAGAATTGTGTGAATGGGAACTATGTGGATAGTAACACAAAATTTTATGAGTGTATAGATAATGTGTTTTGTGCCTTGTTATTATGAATCGCATTTTGCTACTGTAAAGCTGACTTTGTGATCATTATGACATTACAAGATAACTTTGGTGACTGAATCAATTTGGATTAATAATCTGCATATATACGATAATGAGTTAACTCCGGTGATGAGGTAGGAAATGTTAAGTGGAAAAGCTAAGCCTGAAATTGATAAGGACTACGAAAGGAAATTTATGGTAGAAGTAATCGATAAGTGTACATATATATGTATTGAGTGGAAACAAGAGGACTTAAATCGAAATTTGGTTGGTGAACAATTTGGACCTCATTTAACCCCTGTATTATGAAAAGAAATAGATCGTGGATACTTTGAATTGTCTAGATGTGTCAATCAAATGTGAGCAAAGAGCCCTAACGTTATTGGTTCAGAACCCTTTTGTTCGTTTTGGTTCAATTGTTGTAAAATGAATGTGTTATGAGGAGCTCGATTAAGTAATGAATATTTCTTTATTCCCCGCAAAAATTATAATATTCGAGATTGTTGTGGAACCAAAGAATTTGGATTATGATTGGTAACTACGAGTTACATGAAAACGAATATGTGAAGAGCATTAGACTATGAACGCCGTGGGGTTAAAGTTCTACCATTCAGAGTATATAACTTATGGAACAATAAATTAACCTATGAAGGAAAAACCAATTCGAATTCTGGACCAACAAGTGAAACAACTACGAAACTGAGTAATCCCAATGGTAAAAGTCGAATGGCAAGAACATTATGGAACAGAAGCTACTTGGGAAAAAGAAGAAAAAAAATGAAACACCAATATCCGGAATTGTTTCTATCATAAGGTAAAACAAGTTTGAGGAACCAAACTTATTTAAGGGGGGGAGAGTGTAATAACCCGACCCTCTTATATGTCTTCTGGTATGCTTTCAGTCTCTTATTATGGGAACTTACATGCCTAATGTGAAATTATATGTAAACTTAAGTTTAATCGTGTGAAATATATGATTATGGATTTATATCTGTCAATTATGAGAAAAATCTGTTACAATTGTGACGTTTAGATTAGTAATCAGAGGTCGTAGAGACGCGATAACCTGAAATTGATTTTATAATTGTGTTAAGCATGATTTTTAGGTCATAATATGAATTTTTGTAAAAATTTGATTCGCAATTATTAAATTCATTAAAATGTGGTCAACCCTTAAATAACTCCCTTAAACTTTTAACTAGGTCATCTTTTTATACCATAAAAGAAATATCTCCTGACATAAAGAGAGAGTTAGAAAGGGAAAGATAAGGGAGAAAGCTTAACAAGGAAGAAGATTGGAGAATTGAGAAGTATTGTAGAGATTTGAGCACAAGGTAGGTACAATCCACCTAGAGTAACCTCTCTAATGAATTTAAACAAGAACTTTTGTACATATATGTAAGTTAGGGTTGATAATTAAGATCAAGTGTGTGAAAATTGATTAATTAGAGGAATACTTCTTGTGTTTGGTTGATTTGGAATTATGTTGAGCTATAAGGGGGGGAATTACAATTTATTCTTTAGTTTTACATGCTTGAACTCATCTATGTATTTAGTTGGTTATATATATATTAGGAAAACCAAATATAGCTAGACATCCTAAAGGAATTGAGTTGTGTTTATGAAATTGAAGAGAATAAAGACTTAATTGAGGTTGTGATTCATGTTAGTGTGATGTTATATCATCATATTATATCAAATTCCTTGATTTTGTACCTTGTGGTGTGTTGACCTTGTTGGATGATTCTTGTGGTTCAAATTGTGCAAAACAAGGTCTGGGACCGCACGTGCGGGGTTCATGGCCCCACGTGCGGGAAGCACCACCGCACATACAGGGGCTCACAACTGCACATGAGGAAAAACAGAGGAATGTGAACTTGAGGTTCTAAAATAAATGCACGTGCGGGGTGCATGTGCGGCGAGGGGCTTCCGCACGTGCGGCCCATGGGAGAAAATTCAAACCACTTCTTTTCTTCTGTTTGACCCTCTGGGATAATTAAAAGGTGTATTTGAGGATTTTAAAATGCTTGTAATTAAGTGAAGATTGAACGAATCAGATATTGATTAAAAAGGAAAATAGACTAATTTACAAGTTGCACATTGTGTAGGTCACGTGCAGGAAAGGACTATCGCAGATTGCTGGGCCGCCTTAGCTCTGCCTTGAAGAAGTTGGAGATGCATGCTCGGTTCCCGTCCCAAATGCTCTCTTGAGGCTCTGTTTACAGGGTGTCTTCAAGAACTTGCTGTTGGAACTTACCAAAAACATGTTAGGGAGTGCACCAGTGGCCTGCCGACCATGAGGAGCTACTGTCGACCACCCTGCCAGCCAAGAGTGCACACTGCCGGCCAAGGATGAGGGGGTGTCAGCCAAGGATGAAAGGCTGTTGCCCACTGGTGTGCTGTGACACCAAGCTACAACAGAGCACAAAACAGAGGAAAATGAGGGTCTCCCAAGGATATGTATGCACTATGCCACCCCATATCACCTCAAAACATCAAGGAGGTGGCATAATCAAATCCACGACCATCAATCACGCATCCCGATGCATGATGGCCAAAGATCCAACTTGTGCAAATCAATGTGAAATGAATGCACGAATAAACACACAAAGCCTAAAACTCTATTACGTATCGTCAAGAGCGTCGGTGACCGAGAATTGAGACACGTTTCATCACTTGAAGTATTAAACGTCCTTCGTTTCTCGTGCTCGGATTAATACTTAGTCCAAACCACAATGCAACACAAGCATGGCAAACATGCAATATGTCCTAAGCATGCAAACATGCAACTACATGGCATACTCAATGCAAGGTAGTATGATTAACTTAACAAAGCTAATGGCATGCACAATGCTAATGTTTACAACAATTAGCATACTCAATGCGAACGTCAATTAGCATGCTCAATGCAATGGTGGCATACTTAGTGCAATATACACAACATACACAATGGACTTAAACCAAAAGAGTAGACCTCAATCATGCTCCAAATTAGTGGCCATTAGTGATGAAAAGATGGTATGAGAAGCATGAAAAGGCAAGGCAAACATGCATGCCAATTGGCTCAAGGATCAAAGCACAAAGATGTGACTCTTAAGCACACTTAAAGAGTGACAAGCATGGATATATGACGGCACCACAAGTTCTGAAAACATGCATGGAATGGTGCCAAACCACCCTAACAAGACAAACAAAGCATGCGAGAAAGCTCAAAGCTCGAAATTAGGAAAGGGACTTAAGTCATGGCTATACAAAGCAAGCCCCAACGGGGCAAGGGCATCAAAAATAGTCCCAAGGCTAGTCAAGGTGAGTCTAAAAACATGCTTGAACCTAGCCATTACAAGCTAGAACAAAGGGCCAAAACATGAAACATGCAAGTCTACAAAAGGGGTGTTATACTACACCTATTAAAACCAAACATGGCATGACTTGAACAACATAAAACAGAGTTGCATCATGTTAAGATAAGCCCAAAAACCTACTAAGATGGCATCCCAAAAACCTAAGCATAAAGGCATGCACAATGATCCATTCATAAGGCATAAAACACCAACTCATCAAAGCATTGAAAACATGGCAAAAGTAAGTGTACGACCACATTACATGGACTGAAATGACATAACAAGTGATTCCGAATTGTTGAAATAGGCCAAGTAACACATGCTAGTAGACTTGGTGCACAAAAGCTAACAAGCTAGATTGAACCATGGCTATACGAAGCAAGTCATGCATGGCCAAAACAACCAAAATCAGACCTTAAACATGGTAAAACATGAAAAAAATCTTCTCAAAGCTAAGCCAAAAGCATGCTAAAATGACATGTTGAAGCATGATGCATGTTAAGGCAATGGAGAGAATTACACTACAAGTGCATGAGGCATGCAAGGGCCAACCAAACCAAACCAAAACACAGTCATGACATGGCAAAGCATCACCAAAAACATGCTGAAATGGAAAGAAAACAAGCTAGAATGGCATGCTACTTCATGAGGCATACAAAGCTAGTTTGTGTGATTTACACTACAAGCATCTTATGCATGCATGGAGTGATAAAATCAACCCAAAACAGATCTAAGGTATGGTAAAACATCACCAAAAACCTACTAAAATGGAGCCAAAACAAGCTAAAATGACATGTCAAAGCATGAAGCATATAAAGTTAGTTTAAGAGATTTACACTACAAGTGTATTAGGCATGCATGGAGTGACCGTACCAAGTAAAAAAAGTGGCATGCCAGGCTAAAATAATCCCAAATACAAGCTAAGATATGGCCAACATAAGCTTACCAAAGGTGCTCACACATGAGGCATTCAAAGCATGTAAACAAGACACAAAGGAGAGGGGATGACCCTCTCCTATTTAGGACACCAAAACCAGCTTTCCACCACTGAAAATCCTTTGGATTTCAGTGGTAGAAAGGTCATACAAAGGCTTCAACAAGAGCCTAAAGGGATGGCTCAAAATAAGGCCTAACAAGGCCTAAGAGGGGGTAAACAACCCCCAATAAAAAAATGACCTTAAACAAAGATCTAAAGTACTTAAAAATAGAACTTTTTTAGTTCAAAACAAGGCCTAAAACAATATTCAAGGATGGCCAAGATGAGGTACAAATAAGTGCTAAAATGGGGAATATACTCACCCTTGAAGATCAACTTCGAAACCAACAACCTTAGGGGCCAAAAACCAAGTTTCAGAGCTCAAATAATACTCTCAAGAACCTCAGCTCAAAGATGGTGATGTATCTCTATGTGTTGTAGTGTAAAAGTGCAAGAAAAATGGACTTTAGAGTACAAATACACACAATATAGAGAGAGAGAATGAGAAATATAGAGAGAGAGAGAGATACAACTTGTCTAAAAAATGGCTCAACCTCTGATAGAGAGGGAGAGCCTTTCCTTATATAGAAGGGAGCAATGCAAAGCTTGTTGGACAAGTTTGGCAAGAGCTTCATTCCTCCATACATGTGTATGGAGGGAAAATGAGTGAAAACCAGCTGGCTCAAAAGATCTGGCGTGAAACCTGCTGAGACAAGGGTTCTACCGACCATCAGTGGTGGCCGACAGTGGCTCATTGATGACTAGCAGGCTTCATCAATGGCCGATAAAGAATAAAGGCATGACCGTGCAATGGCGAGCGGCGATGGCGGCGATGGCGAAGATGGCCGTGAGGCACTATGAGAATAAAGCTGGAAGGGCCAATACATGGTCCAAAAGTGGGGTAGAAAGGATACAGGGTTTGGAAAGCTCAAACCTGTGACGTTCCGCCTCAAAAGTCGAGCACTCGGCGAGCAATCGAACTTGTGGTTGGATGTACCTGCAATCACAACCACGTCTTGAGGACGGTTAAAAATGGGGTGTCTACAGTGCCAAAGTGATGTAAGAATCACAAATAAGAAAGGGTGGGAAACAATACATGGAGAAGCAAGCTCCCCATGAACTGAGAGGTCTCTCGCCATTGGAACATATCTGAGTGTTGTGTTTTTTTTTTTTTTTTTTTTTTTTTTTTTTTTTTTTTTTTGTCTCAATTCTTGTTTTGAGTCATTGTGAGTGTAAATATTTGTGTTTAGGTTATTTAACTTTGTTTTCCTTTGTTGAGTCGTTTTAACTGTGGTCAGTCATAGGCTCAATACCCGGTTAAGAACTCATTTCTCAATTTTAATTTCAAAAATAAATCATTTTGTGCCCAGAGTGCTGTGTCATTTCCAATATTTGTACAAAACAAGATTCTTTCATTCATAAACTGTAGGGTTCAACCCAGGTCACGTGAGAACAATAGAATAAGAACCTATCTAAAGCTATATATGTTCTGGACGGCAAAGCAAAAGAAAAAGAGGGAAAATCAGAGCATCTTAGTGTATTTCAACTTCAGCAAATTCCGAGATTGCATTTCAGATGTACCTCCTTAGGCCTCGTCAATTATTTGAAATATGAGTGTACCTCTACCTCAAGCTCAAGCTCAAGCCTGCTTCAAGCCAGAATGGCGATTAGAAGTGCTCTCCCTAAGTACCATTCCCTACCAGAGGCATCTTGGCTGTGTTTGCAATGAGTTCCTAGGAGACCAACTACGACGGTGGAAACTAAAGTTCGAATGGCGATACCTAGAACACAAAGGTTTGGAATTTCCAAGACTAAAGTCTGGTTTAAATACCCAAGGGTGTATCCTCGGCTTGAAATCTCTATGGCAGCCCCATAGATTGGCAGCCCCATAGATTAAGATAGCATGTGTACGCCTTAATTCTGGATACTGAACTAACCTAGTCTGTCACCCCGTTAGAGAATAGGGAAAGTTATAAATATGATCAAGAAGAAAGCGATATTCGTGGCTTCTACATGCAGATGTTGCTCATTATCAACATTTCAGGACCTTTAAACTGTGAGTAGAATGTAAGAGTTCGAAGAACACAAGAGGGAGATCCCCGTCAGAGTAGAGCGGTTCATCCTCACTCGCCCCATGAGGTGCTTCCTAAAGCACCGCTTTGTTTGTTTATTGCATTTCCCTAAACATCATGCACTACATTGCTTATAACATGTATCATATTATCGCACTTATTGCATTTATTTGCATCTTGTGTTATCTTGTATCATTGATCCTTTTATGCTAAGCAGCGTTTAAGATCATTGTCCCTTGGCGATATCTTAGGATGCGTGAAACATGCTCCTAAGGGCTATTCTTTGGATCTCTTCTCACGATTTTAGCATGGTTAGAGTGTTCCTTTCCTCACACGATTTCAACATGTTTGGAATTTATCTCAAGATGCATGAAACGCGCTCCTGACGGCTTTTCTTTGGACCTCTTCTCACGATTTCAGCGTGGTTAGAGTGTTCCTTTCCTCACACAATTTTAGCATGTTTGGAATTTATCTCATGATGCATAGAACACGCTCTTGACGACTTTTCTTTTGACCTCTTCTCACGATTTCAACGTGGTTAGAGTTTTTCTTTCCTTACACGATTTTAGCGTGTTTGGAATTTATCTCAGGATGCGTGGAATGCGCCCCTAATTGGTTTTCTCAGGACCTCTTCTTATGATTTCAGCGTGGTTTAAGTGTCTATTTTCTCACACGATTTCAGTGTGTTTGGAATTTATCTCAAGATGCGCGGAATGTGCTCCTAATTGGCTTTTCTTAGGACCTCTTCTCACGATTCCAGCATGGTTTGAGTGTCCCCTTCCTCACACGTTTTCGGTGTGTTTGGAATTTGTTTTTCCTCCTCTCACGATTCCAGCGTGGTTGGAGTATGTCACCATATTCATTGACTGCATTATCTGTTTTATCGCCTGCATCCTTTCCATGTTAAGCTTAGTTTGGCATGTGCTCATACTTTTCACGTTAAAACATAGCTCTGCATGTGTACGCGCCTATTCTGCAAGAATTATGGTCTGAGGGTTTCTGCACATTTTCTGTGTTAGACGTGGTTTGTTTTGTGTCCATACCTTTTCTAGGTAAAATGTGGTTCGGCTTACACCTTATTCATTGCATCCATTACATCCATTGCATCGTATTTTGTCTTGTTGCATTCAGCATTTAGGATCATTGTCTTTCCCTAGCAGATCATTCCTTACTTATATCATACCATCCAATTACTTGTAATCTTTCTCTTTGCTACGAAAAACATAGTTCTACATGTGCATGCGCCTATTCCACAAGAATTGTGGTTAGAGTGCTCCGGCACCTTTTCTATACAAAACGTAGTTTGACTTGCATCGCCAATCCTTTATGATATTTGTGTGTTTTGTATTACTTGTGGTTTGATTATTTCATTACATTTTGTATCATTTTAACTGTTTTGCGTCTTGTATATCATTTGCATCCTGCCCCTAAACTACGCTGGTTTGATTCTTTGTAGAGGGATACATAGGCAACCCTCTAGTTCAACCAACTGCATCTGCATTTTGTTTGTTTGCCTAAGTCTTACGGCTTTGTCAAAATGGGTCATCTTTGGGCTTTGACATTCACTCATGTCATTTCATGACTCTGAACTCTGTCAAAGAGGAACAACTGTAGATACCCCATTTTTGACCGCCCTTAATACTTAGGGGCCACAAGTTGATTGCTCGAGGATAAAGGCTATGTTGTGCAAAGGTTCAATTTCTTCAGCAAGAAGAGCTCCAAATCCCAACCTTACACCCCATTTTGGACCAAAACTATTTTGACCAAAATTATTTTAGACCTTAAAACCCTCTCTTTCAAAATATTTTTGAAAATGTTTCTACGGTGTTCTACAGCTCACATTTTGTTAAAATTTGCACTTTTTGGTAAACAGAGCAAGGATAAAGTGGAAATAAATTAAAGAGATGTGAACTCTTCGAAAAATCTTTCAAAACACCTTATTTAGAGGTTTGGAGTTGAAGAAAATAAGAGTGGAGGGAAAAAACCTAGTTCTGGAAGAAGTTAGGCATGAACCGTTAAAAGAGAGAGTCGGGTAGCCTCACTAAATCAGGTCTATCCTTTTGTACACTTGGAATTTAGTTATGAGGCCACCACCATTGGAAAGTGGGCTTCTGAGGCTTCATTTTACGCTTAAAAAATCTCCTAAAGACGAGTCGGATGAGGGAGATGTGGCTGTTTGAAGTTAGGCATCAATCCGGTTAGGACCAAAACTAAGAAACCTTCACTAAAATAGTCATATCTCTTTGCACACTTACAATTTAGATGTGAGGCTGCCACCATTGAAAATTGGACTTCCGGGGCTTCAATTTAGACTCAAGAATGACCTGCAAAGGAGTCCGGATGAAAGAGATATGTCCATTTGAAGTCGGGCCCAAAAAGTAAATTTTCTGGCCAGCCACTGAATGAGGTTTGCCAACCATGTGCCGGCCATGGGGGAGGTTTTCCAGCCATGTGCCGACCATTTATGAATTTTTCTGGCCATGGATGAAGTTTTTCGGCCATCAGTGATGACTGGCCGGCCATTGGTGTCAAAAGTCAGATTTTGTGCAGATATTTACCTCCAGCTGTCTCCACACTGCTCCAGCTGTCCTATATTGATATTTTTTACCCGAAGCCATATATTTCTATATATAGAGGACCTTCTCTATTTTTTTTAAGGTTGGAAAATTTTTGAGAGTCTCTCTCTCTAGATTTCTTTCTCTCTCTCTCTCTTGAACTTTTGTGCAAATTAGCCTACATACACTTCAAGTTTGCCTATTAACCCTCAATCAAAGTTGCTTATCTTTGGGCTGAGATTACTTGGGACTCTTTTTGAGCTCTAGAAGGTAGTCTTGGCTTGATTTATTGCCTCAATTATGTCTTGGCTTCAAGAGGTATAGCACTCTCCTTTTAGGCTTGTTTTGCACAATTATTTTCCTATCTCTTTCCACTATTTTTGGACTGTTTTTGGCCTGTCTTTGGATTGTAAAAATTCTATTTTTGTGACCTAAAAGTGGTGGTTTGAGGCCATTTTCAGTTAAGGGATGGTTCACATTTCTTGCTTCTTTGCTTGTAAAGCTTTTGTGCCTTTGTTTACCACTTTCAAATCAAATTTTTTGGGTCTTTTAACCACTGAATTTCAAAGATTTTTCAGTGGTAAAAATCCCATTTTGAAGTCCAAAATTGGAGGGGTTAGCCTCTCTTCCTTTTGTCTTGTTTGCATGTCTAGTTAGCTTCATATGTTAGCATGTTTTTCTAGCTTAACTTAGCTTAAATCCAGTATGTTTTAGCCTCTGAAATTGCCTGCTTTAGCTCTACTTTGGGCTGTTTGGTTCATTTGAACTTTGTTTTGTGTAGTTGTAGTGTAAATCCTTGCACTAGCTTGTTATTTTAAGGCTTTAAACATCATTGGTGTAACTTGGTTTCATATTTTTAGTGCTTTTATCACTCAATTTCAGCACCTAAATCTCTACAATCCCCCTCAATTCTTCACTTTTGATTTTCTTTGAAAGTGGTTTCAAACCACTTGTTTGCCTAAGTGTGAAATTGAGGTGTTACACCTAATGGTTTAATCGCTTAGGGGTTTATTACCAACAGTGTAATGCCTCTTTCATGCCCAAAGCAAGTTGTGGTCTAAGCCCTCTTTTCATTAGAGGACAATCATCAATGGACTCAATTGATTAATGAATGGTTTAGCAATTAAAATGAGTAAATAAAATTAGCAAGTAAAAGTGTACAAGATAAGCATTCTTTGTGTTGCATTGCATGTGTTCAAATCAGACGTCAATTTGAACACAAGAAAAATGGGACATTTCATACTTAAAAGTGATGAAATGTGTCATTTTCCTTGGTCTCCATTGCCCTTGATCATGCATGATAGGGTGGTGGTCATTCGAGTCTTATTTGTGCATTTATCGAAATTGTACAACTTGGATCTTTGGCCATCATGCAATGAAATTGCTTGATTGGTGGTTTTGGATCCAAGCGTGTCATTCCTTTAAGGTTTTGAGATGATAAGAAGGGGTATAGTACAAACAAACCCTTGGAAAAACCTTCATTTTGCTCTGTTTGTGCTCTATTGCAGTATGGTGATCCAAAGCATCAGTGGCCGGCAGTGCACCTCTCTAGCCGGCAGCAGCCATCCATGGCCGGCAGGCCACTGGTGTAACCCTCAGCGAAGATTTGGTAAGTTGGACCAAAAAGGTTCTGAAGTATGCTCAACCCTGCAAATAGAGCCTTTTGAGAGCAAAACGAAGGACTTTTCAAGGCGAAAACCGAGCACATGCATCTTACACTTCCCGAGGCAGAGCAGTGGCAGCATAGTTTAATGCCTTGCATGATTAGTTAGTGTGCATTTGTTTCAATTAATTAGTTTACTAGTTAGTTAAAGTCTTGTAATAATTAGTAATTAGCTTAGCTAGTTATTCATTAGGATTGTAATAATTAGTCTAATTAGCTTAATTAGATTAGTTTAATTAGCGTAGCTAGTGAGTTAGCTCTTATTCATTCAGACCCTCCTTCGTGAGGGCATAATGTTATAATAAGTTTGCGTGCGTGTGTGTATGTTTTCCAACCCCACGTCTTTCTCCTTTTTATTTAATCGTTTTCAATGGTTAGATTAAGGATCATATTTCAATTAGCATATCGCATGCTTGCATCCATTCATTCGTATTGCATGCACCGAGGCTCAGCTCATCATTTAAACTACATTGTCATTTCAATACTTCGTTGAATACGTATTTAAATCGCATGTCGTTCAAATTGCTTCATATGCCATATTAGTAGCCGAGCCTATTAATTGCATTATTGCATGTGTTGCATTAGGCATCTTAACATAGTTAGGATCATGCATCTTTCTAACTAGTTTATGTTTTGGCTTGGAGTACTCGGTAAGTTTTTATGCTTTAGCATACTTGCATAAGTGTGAATGTTGCCATGATTAGCATGCTTGCCATGAGGCTATGTGCTTAAATGTTAAACTGCATAAATGCCTGTGGATGGAGGCTTATTGTTTGAATTGGAACAATTCAACAAATGTAAGTTTTAAGCCCACTTTGTTGAGTGGCAAATCATGTTTTAAGCCCACTATGTTTGGTGGCAAAACCGCATCTTTAAGCCCACTTGAGGTGGCAAATTCAAACCATTTTCGTAAACAAACATGAGTTGAATTGTTCTAATTTGAGTAAACTAGTCTATACTTGCTTGTGTGCATCACATAGTAAAGCTAGTTTAATAATCGGAAGAAGAGCACATAATGTTTATAAAACATCATATCATGATTAGTAGAAGCCGATCTTTGATCGGGCGAGCGGGGGTGCTCAATTCATGACCTTTCCCTCTCGTATCTAAGTTCCCGAGCTGAAGCTACTTTGGTGATGACGGACACGTGGCCTTTGGCACGAGTCAGGGTTTTCTAAATTTTTTCAAAATAAAATATTTAGGTGGTAACTTTGTATCTGGAAAAGTAGTCTAATTTTGGCATTATTTGATTTAAAATTGATTTTCCAAAACGATTTGCCGGATTTAGACTCTTTGGTGTTTATCATTTTCACATTGCACTTGTGAAACTAAATTCAGAACCGCGAGAGTCCGAACTGTGAGGCCTTCATTCTAAACCTTCTGAAAGAGGGGCGCAAAAAAGCGAGCCCATAACATGCATGAATTGTCTTGACTTCAAAACTTCCAAAACATGATCTAATACCACAAAATGACTTGAAATTTGATGCATTCTCAAAGGTAAAGTGAATTAGCAACATGCATGAGGAAATTCTTGGAAAATAACTTCAAAATATTAGGAATTATGCATGCATGCATACAAGGTATGAGTCAAATTTCCTCATTTCTAGTTCAAATCTCAAGTTCACATACTTAATCTCTTGAATTCATGTTCTTAATGCCACAATCAAGGAACTTAAAAATTGAATTCTTACCTAGACTTTCCAAAGTGAGAGCTAGAGGCTTAATTCTTGAATCTCTAAGTTCAATTCTTCATCTTCCTAGCAAATCCCTTGTTTGAGCTCAATCTTTTCCTCACTCTCATTCTCTCACGTTTTTGTGTGTGTATGGGCTCAAGAATGTGTTGAAAATGAACAAAAATGATGAGTGGTGTAAAAGGTGCCTTATATAGGCTTGGATTAAGTAATTCATCAATCAAGCTTCATTGAGCGTTAATTATTCTAATTTAATCGTTTCAAATCAAATTTCAATTAAACCTACCATAAAATTCTAAAAATCCTAATTAACACAAAAATCAAGTCAATTTCCGAATCGAATGCCGATAAGGCCTTCAATTCGCAAACCGAAACAAAAACATGAACAGATCTTTCTACGTTAAACAGATACAAACACACATAAGGCAACATATGATGAAAATTTTCTCTTTAATTACTTATTAGGCATAATTAAGCATGAATTAACGTTAATCATAGGTTGAGGTTGTTACAATTTGATCATTGAGATGAAATCAGAATGGACCCACAATCCCCTCAACTGGACATTCTAGTCTGAGAAATTAGACTAATGGACTAAAAATAACTACTATGCTGCAACACACAAAATTTCCACACGATAAAACAAAGATGTGAAGCAAATGTGCAGGACCCACATAAAGTAGGGTACATATGGACCCCACATTTGGTTTCACATGTATATCCCATTTTGTAAAAATCTCTCGAACACTTGAGCTTTTTTCTATAGAGAAACCTATTCTTTTGGTTAGATGTTTGTGACATAAGACTTACATGAATTGAACCATAACTAGGGCCAACATCATAGAACACACTGCCTAAACCTGAACCCAATGCCATGTATATAACAAGGCACCACCAGTAATAGCCTGGGTCTTGGTACATGTTAATTAAATACCTCTCTGTAAGAACAAGGCACTGGGTAAAGAAGTTAGCTTGGCTTCCCTTTTTCTCTATTATTCCTCCACCCTATAATTTTAGAGCAAAAAAACAGTTAGCTAGAAAATTTACTAAGAAGAAATGTGATGTGTGGTATAGATTCAACACTCGTATTATGAGACATACACTTGAAATGACACAATTCTCTTATAGGCAATTCATCAAACACCAGATGAGCATTACCCAATTATCTCATACTTACACTAATATCAATCAAAGCATTGCCAAAGGCTACACTTGATTCATAACCCATTTTATATAATCATAGCACAAATTTTATTCCCTACAAAGCTCTTAATAAAATAGTAGAAAACTTGTACTATCAATTAGGAAGAGCTTTTGTTTCTTGCAATAAATAGAGAGAGAAACCATATAAATAACCGGATTATAGCTACAATCTCTCTCTCACTCAAATTGGACTCACCATGCATTGCAATGGCGGCTAAAGTTGGACATGGCTAGTAATGACACCGACCCAGCCACAAAATTTCAGAAATTATCCAAAATTTCACATTAATGGCTTAGATAGGTAGATCCCACCTTCATCAATTCAATCTCCACTACATATCTATTTTATTTCTATTTCTGAATATTAAATTCTAGAACCTAGCTTTTTGAATTTATAAAATCTTTTTTTTTTGGGACATGAATAAAGTCTGAAGTTATACTTTACTTAAGCTCATATGTCTAAATTTGATGATATTTAGGTCGGATTATAATGTGAGTTGGGCTAAACAGAGGGCTTTAAGTCCAGGTTGAGAGCTTCTCTTTCTAAACTTTTCTTCCCCTAGGGTTTTTAGAGTTTGTAGCTGCTGGCGGTGGGGAAAGGAGTTCCGGCGGCTTCCGGCCTCCTCTTCCCTCCCCCTACCCCTCTTTTGCTCTTTCATTTCCTTACTTTGCTTTCTAATAACTTGAAAGTTTTAGCTTTCCACATTCTCCCTCCTTTGTGAGGTGTTTCTTTCTTCCATCCATTCACTCCGAGAGTGGCCTTCACGAATCTGCGCCTTCACCGCCTCTTTCTCGCCGTCTTCTCCATCGTCGGATTCACCGACGCCATTGCCGATTTTTGTTTGGTTGTGGATTTGTTTTTGTTTTGTTGTTTGGTTTTAGTCTTAAGTTGTTTCCTTTGTCTTTTCTTTTTCCTACTGTTTGTTTGCTGCTTTTTGGTTTTTTTGGTTTGTTTGGTAACGTTTACGTTTTCAGTTTATATTTACCCAAAAATAAAAATATTTTTTTTGGTTTGAATTTTTGTAGTTTATGTTTCCTTAGTTTGTTTGCGGTCTGTTTGGTAACGTTTACGTCTTTAGTTTATATTTACAAAAATTTTATAAACTGATTTTTGTTTATTTTTAGAAAAACATAAACTACAAACGCGTTTGGTAATTGACAAAATGTTTTAAAAAATATAAAAATATAAAAAAGAGTGAGAAATGGTAAGTGGCGACAAGTGGCGGCGGAAGACGATGGTCGAAAGTGGTGACGGTGGGTAGCGGGTAGTGGTGGTGGGTGGGTGGGTGACAGTGGCGAGTGGTGGGTAGTGGGTGGTAGCGAACGGGTGGTGGTAGTGGTGGGTGGTAGTGGCAGGTAGGTGGCGGATGGCAGGTGGGTGGATGACGGTGGCAGGTAGTGGGTGGTGGGTAGCGGATGGCGGGTGGATGGTGGTGGTGGGTGGTGATGGTGGGTGGATAGGTGACGGTAGCGGGTGGTGGGTGGTAGCGAGTGGGTGGTGGTGGGGGGTGGGGGGTGGTGGTGGCAGGTGGGTGGCGAATGGCGGGTGGTGGTGGGTGGTGGTAAGTAGGTGGCTGGTGGTGGTGGTGGTGGTGGTAGGTGGGTGGGTGTGGTGTGGTGGCAGTGATGGTGGGTGGCGGTGGTGGGTGTGTGAGTGGGTGGTGGTGGTGGTAATGGTGGATGGTGGGTATTGGGTGGTGGTAGTGGGTGGTGGTGGCGAATAGGTAGCAAGTGGCTGGTGGTGGTGGTAGGTGGCTGGTGGTGGCGGGTGGCGGATGGTGGTGGCAGGTGGGTGGTGAGTGGTGAGTGGTGGTGGCTGGCGGTGGATGGTAGTGGAAAATGATGGTGGGTGGTGGCTAGTGTTAGGTAGTAAAAAAAAAAAACTCAAAACTCAAAGGGGAAACACATTTTTTGAGTTTACATTTTTTGGCCAAATTTATAAACTAAGACCACTGATTTATAAATCAAAAATTTACCAAACAAGTTTTTATTTGAGTTTTTAAAATTTTTGTAAATATAAACAGAAAACTGAAAACGTAAGTGTTACCAAACGGCATGTGCGGATTTGTTAAGCTTGCCCTCATTGTGATTGGGATCTATGATTTATTTCGGACATGTTCTATTGCCGAACTTTTATGATTGGCTCTACTTTGCAGTACGAGCACGAGTACAAAATGTACGTCTAAATATTTTCATAACTTTCTTCCTTAGTGTTTTTTGCTTTATTTTCACTTTGTTTGGTGTAAGTTTTGAGTTAGATGGACTCTTATAAGTGTCGTTTGACTTTCTGAAATGAAATATTTCTTCCGATCAAAAAAAAAAAAAAAGTCCAGTCTAGTCACAAACTATATTACATAATATATATATATATACATACATATTTTGTGTATGTTACATTAACTTTAAATTTTTTATAAACATAAGTTATGTATTATTAGTCATGTAAAAATATTAGTTATAAAATTTAAATTACTAGCCGTTAAATAGGTACTCCAATTATTAAAAATTTCACCCAATATTAGTTATAAACATAAATTTTTTATTTTGTTTTTAAACAAGCTTAAGAATAAAGTATAGCCGAATCTCGAGTTTGAGAAATTATTTCAATGTTATTATGTATTAGGCCTGAACCTAGCCCACCTCCACTCCTAGTGATTGGTGTTTTGGTGACAACTAAATTGTGTTAGTAACACAAGATTTTATTTTGAAAAATGTTTCACACATTTAAAACTTAAAATTATTTTTTAATTGATACAAATTAAATGTTAAATTTAATGTGACATGAGTTGCATTCATGTTATTTTTTAAATTTAATTTCTCGAGTTTGAGAAATTATTTCAATGTTATTATGTATTAGGCCTGAACCTAGCCCACCTCCACTCCTAGTGATTGGTGTTTTGGTGACAACTAAATTGTGTTAGTAACACAAGATTTTATTTTGAAAAATGTTTCACACATTTAAAACTTAAAATTATTTTTTAATTGATACAAATTAAATGTTAAATTTAATGTGACATGAGTTGCATTCATGATAAATTCAAGCTCCACATTTTAAATTCTCAACAATTTTTAGATTTTTATTTATAGCATTGTGCACCAAAAAAAAAAAAAAATTAAGATGAAGAAAAAAATAAGTAAATAAGAAAACAGAAATAGAGAATACCAGAGAGGGCATCAAGAAGAGTGGACTTGCCACAACCAGAAGGACCCACAACAGCCAAGACCTCACCAGGTCAGGCATAACCCGTGAGTCCTCTAAGGATCGATTTATTATGGTTAGTACCGTCTTTGCCCTTGCTTTTGCCTTTGCCTTTGCCTTTGTCTTTGCCATTGCCATTTGCCATGTCCATTTGATGAAACTGTCACCCAAAGGTCCACCCATGTCAACAACACCCCACTGTTACTCTCATTGCAGTTCTCTTCTTCGCAGTATGAAGCCATGCAAAAGCTTGGTTATGAGAGAGAGAGAGAGAGAGAGTGCCAAAATGGGGATTGGGAGTTGGGTAATATATAAAGGCTTTAGGAGGGGTTGATGGTGTTGAATACTTGCATGTCTGTGAGAAGACAATGGGGACACTTTATGGATCTGAAGAGTCTTTTTCTCCATTCAGTCCTGAGATCAAAGGTAGAGACAGAGAGAGACACACAGAAAGAGAGAGAGATGTACTATCATTATATGGTAAGTATTTAGGAGAGTTACTCCAACATATGAGCTGATTAAGGCCAACATTATGGATAATATTAATTCTTGCTTTTGGCTAATTTCTAAAACCAATGTGTCAATGTTAATTTCTTACTTTTTTCCTTGAATTTGAGCAAGGGGTTGACTTCTCTCCACCCATGCACAAGCAAGATAAAATTTGTTTTCATAGTTTTGTGGCTCTTATAGCAAAACAAAATTCGAGTAATCATATACAAATAGAATGTCTATAACTTGCTATTGTCCTTGTAATTTCATGTAATTGACACATCATTATGCAATACTTGAGTAGGTTAGATTTTCTAATTCTGAAGCAAAAAACCAGATACCCAACATTTGTTGCTATTCAAGACATCAACTCACCAGACCTCAAAATGTCATTCATATGACATAAAAGATGGAATTCAAAACAACAACAAAAGGCACAATATAACTAAAACAACCCTCAGCATCAGAAACAGTAAACCCCTCTCCAAAAAAAAAAGAAAAAACAAACATTACCCAAAATTGAGCTTCGTGCATTAATGCTTCACTTCCAGGACTGCTTTACGCAGCAACTGATGGCTTAGAAGCAGCAGAAAGCTTGGATCTCCTCTTTGCAAGGCTCTCACTGCGTGGTTCCCGCTGCTCCTTTAGCCTGGTGGCAAGGAGTTTGTGGTACTCAGCTACCTCTTCCTTGGCCTTCGCGATTCTCTTCTTCTTCTCTGCAATTCTAGCTCACTTCCTCTGCAAAGTCAGTGGAGTTACCAGTCGCTGTATCTTTGAAGCCTTATTGCACTTCTTTCCTGCCCCAACCACACAAATAAAATCATTAGCATAATTTAGTAACAATAATTTTTTTCAAAAGTAAAAATAAATTTTGGGATTTTTAGTAATATATTGGAAACATGATTGTTAGAGTCTTATGATTTACAATTCGATACGAGTTTTCCAACCAAAACGATTTGATCAATGTCGTCGATTGAATCTTAAATTGAGTGCAGCTCAATTTGCATAATACATAAAATTAGGTTACTTTTGAACCCCCAAAAAAAAAAACAAAAAAAATATCAAAAGAAAAGAAAAGAAAGAAAGATCAATTAATTATATTAATACACATGCTTTAATATGTATATACGTATATACAATTTAGCTATATAAATATTTATTTTATTTTAAAAATTACGTATATTATATTAATATATATATATATATATACAAAACTATATATTATGCTAAATAAATAATTTTAGCAAAACCAATCACAAGAAATCACTATCACCCCAATTTAAATGTTTTAGCTATATTCAATATTTGGGAATTGCACTTAAATAATGCAGAGCACCAACCAAACACCTTGACCCCTCACACTGAAAAGTAAATAGAAATCAGGCAGCAAAATGAAAATTCCACCTCCTCTTTAGCTTTTTGTGTTTAATAACTAAAAAGGCAGGAAACAAGCGACTCTTACCAGATTTTGTAATA
The DNA here is from genome assembly GCA_025200525.1 of Camellia lanceoleosa. Taxonomy (NCBI): domain Eukaryota; kingdom Viridiplantae; phylum Streptophyta; class Magnoliopsida; order Ericales; family Theaceae; genus Camellia; species Camellia lanceoleosa. Next base: position 14,518,103 of record CM045770.1, read on the forward strand.
AAGGTCCGGCGGTATGTGTTGACATATAGAAATCATACTAAGTAGAAAAACATTTATCACTTATAACAATGGAGACTCATACTATTCTCACTCATCTCTCACTTTCTTGGTTCACTCTTGCTCTCTCCTCCTCCTCACCACCTCAATTTATACACAATTGAGGGAGGATATGATTGGCCATCACCTACCTCCTTCCACTCTCTAGTAGCCACCCCCACCATTATCTTGGTGCTCCATTGTTGGCCACTTCTTCTCTAAGTGCTCTCAACCACCCCATTCTCTCTAAGGTGGGTTAGCCACCACATGGGATGATAATAATACATACAACAAATCACCCTCAACCCATGTAAGATGATCCACTACACACACAATGCTAATCTTGTCGAAAACAATAGAATCTTCATCTCAGAGATAATACACGAGATACAAGAGGGAGGGAATTATACATCCTCAACTCAACTCACACCACTATCTCCCAGATCTCTTCCATCTCGCGCCCTGATATCTTCACCTACTATGCTTGAACTAACCAAGATATCCGACATCCCGATTAAATGTCATTGGAGCAATAGAAAACTCGTTGTTTGTTCCATCAACGAACAACCTCTTTCCACATACACCGTTGTCAATGCTTTTGTAATCCCAGATTGATGGTTGTATGCAATTTCTTGCATAATCAACTCTATCCTCGCCATGGAAATAAAGAAACCACCATAGAGAAATAAGACTAAGTTCTGTGAACTTTCAACAACCTATACTTGTTGCCAAATCATCTATCCGTTGATGAATGGTCTTTTTTTTATTGAACCGATCTTACGATCAACTAGATAATCATCGACCAATCTGATCTCCTCGATTTGCCATTTGATCAAGCCCGATCTCCTTTGGTCTTCAATGATCTATCTGTTGTCATTCTAACATTTTCAATGAATGTTCCACAATATGACTATTGAAGATGACAAACTCCCATGTTTTGATCATCTTTCAAAAGAAATATTAAACACTATTGGATCACCAAAACGAACTCCAAATGGCAAAACATTTGCCGGATCCTTCACATTTTTGGACTCTCATCAAGCCCTTACGGTATGCTCAAAACGAGACTCGATACCACTTGTTGGGATCGGGATCCCACCCAAGACCTTATAGAAATCATAAAAAACACACCGAGACACCAAAATTTAACGTGGTATAATGCCATCACTTATAACAATGGAGAGATAAGCTCACACTATTCTCACTCACCCATTCTCTCTCACTTTCTTGGTTCACTCTTGCTCTCTCTCCTCCTCCTCACCTCAATTTATACACAATTGAGGAGGATATGACCATCACCTACCTCCTTCCACTCTCTAGTGGGTTGTGAGCCACCGTTATCTTGGTGCTCCATTGTTGGCCACTTCTTCTCTAAGTGCTCTCAACCACCCCATTCTCTCTAAGGTGGGTTAGCCACTCACATGGGATGATAATAATACATACAACAACTCTTACCAGATTTTGTAGTAAAGGTCCGGTGGTATGTGTTGACATATTTTCGGACATCATCCTCCTGAGAGAGGTTGAAGAGCTTCTGAATCTTTGATGCCCTCTTTGGACCTCTCATCTTGGGTTTCTCTACATCAGTTAATCCAGGCAGATCATTCTCACCCTTCTTCACTATAACCAAGTTCAAAACAGAGAGGTCCTGGCTGATAATGCACCCTCGAACAGATTTCCTCCTCTGCTCTCCTTTGCGCCTTCCATAACCACGAAAACATGCAGTGCCTGTCCAAATAAACATGACATGAAATCAACTTGATAGAGCAAATGCTACATTTGAATACAAGCTTATAGCTCAAATAAAAAAAAAACTTTTGAAGTCCCAAACACCATAAGTTATGATGAATAAAGCCACCACAACCAAAATAAGAAAAAAAATCAATTCATGCATTTTGTGGCAGAAAATCAACCATGACAATGCAGTCATTACTTTTGCTAAGAAGGATTTCCAGCCTAACCAATGATAAAAAAAATAAAATAAAAGATAAAAATAAAAGACATCACTTGTATATTGTATAATCACTAAGTCAGTAGGTACAAATTACAATTACTACATCTGACTAAACAAAGTGCCAAAATGCAATGTGGTGTCCAAATCCTAACTCAATGAATTTGGCCAGTTCACTTTTAGACACAAAAAAAGGCCCAATTCACCCACCTCTATGAAGCAAGAGACGAACACGACCAGGAGTCAATACTCCCTGTTTCATGGGGAATCCTTGCTTGTCACAGCCACCTATGATCTTGAAAACATAACCCTTGAACTCCTATTGAAAATATATAACAAGGAAAGAAAAAATAAATAAAAACCCATCTTTTCAGCATATAAACATATTGCTAATGATAATTTTTTTTAAGCATATGAAAGAAGGCACGGCTGTTCATTACAAAGTCAGTCAACTATTTATTTTTATTTTTTTTGATAAATAAGTTAGTCAACTAGTGTTTGTTTCTAAGATATGCAAGCTGAACAGAATGCTTGTCTTGAAAGTCTAAAGAAGATGAAACATAAACTTCCAAAACATCAATTCTTTTTTTAGATTAAGTCTATGTTGCAAAGATCTGGTTATAATATATATCATCCATATAGCGAGCAGCACCCAACAATATTGAACCCATAATGTGACCTTTAAAATGCTTTTTGTTGGTATTTCATTCAAGATGAAAATACATCTTTACCTTTGATTGTTTGGAAGAATACAATATGCAAAACAAATAAGGAAAAGAAGCATAAGCATCAAGATTAGTCATTGACCATTGCAGCCTCTAGTAACATACTTGACAAATGACTGCAAAATCCAGCATATTACATATAAAAAAAAATATGTTTTTCTTATCCACCAAGAATGGAGATAAAAAGTGCATAACATACAAAACGTGAAACCCCTCCATCATATATTTAGCCAGCAAAAAAAATAATGTATATATATTATATTCTAAAGCTTCATTTGGCTGTGGCTTAAAATTAAAAGCCAACTTTATTGGCTAAAAAAGTCCATTTTGCTAAAAATATCTTAGGTCATTTGGCAAACCCATCTCTCGCCAAAAAGCCTACTTTTAACCACACTTAAAACTCTAAAAAGCCATAGAAAGCCAAAAAAAAAAACTAGAAATATGCCAAACAAACTAACATTTTAGCATTAGTTTTTTTTTTTTTTTGTTTTGTTTTTGTAAGCTTATTTTCAGTGAATATGCTAGCTTTTCAACTAACTCCAAAGGAATACTTTTTTGGGGGGTGAATATCTCCAAAATACTGATACTTTAGTCTTCCTTTTTAGCTCCAAAGGAAGACTAGTATCAGTATCTTAACTTAGTAATTATCAAAAATCACAGGACTATCTATACATGGGCGGACTTGTGCTGGGCCCCCACTGACCTTCTAAAAAGTAGCCATTTAATATTGTTGTTGCTTATTTGACACTGAATTACTACTATGTTGCATTTGCTAGGGCAACATTACTCATGTATGATGTATTAACACAACACACTCCCAAGATTCAGCACTCACTTTCACATATTAAAATAACATACTTCTAATTAATAAAAAAACTTTAGATTATGCGTGTCTTAAGTTTTGAGTTTTGCTGATTTTTTTAATTTTGTTCATGTAAGGGTTTTGACATTATAATCATAATTATATTGAATTTCATTCGCCTTAGGTGTAATTTTGTTAAAATTATAAATACATATATATGATTTAATAAATAAGACCAATTTAGGGGAACAAATGTAGAGTCGATTGTGAATCAAACATGTATCTTACGGATAAACATTGAAGTTTTCATTTTTATTATTACTTTTGGATACTAAACAAAAATTACGAATCATATATATATATAGCATGAATTTGAAGCTTACAGTTTCTGATCATCATCGATTTTAAGCTTTTTCTGGCACCCAGCAGGTGGATTCGCTATGTCGAACTGCAAGACAAAGAAAAAAACCACAATTTAAATAATAAAAAAAAAACAAAAAAGAGTGTGAGATAAGGGAGAGCTGAATTGACTTATGTGAGAAGTGAAATTAGGGTTTGTGGAAAATCGATCGAAGAACACCTTCATCTTGGATCGACCCCTCTCGTTTTTCGCGGTGACGAAGTAGGGACCAGGTATAGGGATAAACTTGGATCGGGTCGGGTATTTGGGTTAACGATCACATCACATCAATGACCCTGTTTGGCCAGTGGAGTTTTAGGATTTTTTTTTTTTGGCTAAAATTCATAAAAAGGTAAATTTTAAAATTTAAAATAAAATAAAATATCACATCAAATTTATAATTATTTTATTTTTTCACTCACAAACATCACATTTAATTACAAAAAATTCCAATCATCTTTTCAAATATAAAAATTTTAACCTAAACTTTTTTTTTTTTTTGGTGTGTGTGTTTGTTATCTTTGTGAATTTGTTTTATATTTTTGTTAATTTTTTTAAATGTACATAATTTAAATGTGATTTAAAAGTCAAAGAAAAAAAAATGTGAAGGTATTTATAAATAAAAAAAATATACGAAAATGTTTTTTTTTAAAATTTATTTATTGTACTTTTTAAAGATTCTATCAAGTTAGTCAGCTCAATTTGAGAGAGCGTCTGAGTTTAATAGACTCATTTTGAAGCTTGATCTTAATAATTCAAATCATTCACTTTTTAATACTCGTGGAGAAAAAATATTCATACAAAAAATTAAAATAATTGAAAATCGAAATATATATTTGAATCACGTTTATATTTAAAAAGTTAAAAATATATATTTGAAATTATAAATGTTGTTCATTTTTTAAAAACAAATTTAATTAAAAATTGTCTCAAAAAGTGAATGTTCCGAAGAACTAAAATCAGACCCAAAATAAATCCATCAAAATCAAATGATTTATCAAGTTGGATAGCCTATGCTTAGGAGTGTAAAAATGACCCACGGCCCATGGGCGGCCCAACACAGTCCGTTGTCCGGGGTGGGCTCGGATCGGTTAGGATTGAGCCCAGCCTGGGACCCTGGGCCTGGACCTAGACCATCATTTTAAAACTTGGCCCAACCCGCTCAAAGCCCAGTGTCATTTTTTATGGAAAAAAATAAATTTTTAGTGAAAACAAATGTTCAAGTTCTTCCCAAGCCCAAGCCTAAGCTCAAGCCCAGGCCTGAGCCGCCCACAGGCCTGCATATCCCATAAGCCTGGGCCTAATTTTCTAGACCGCGGGCCAGCTTAGCTCAACCCAAGTTTTGGCGGGACCCCGCAAAACCAAATATGGACCGATCCGAGTCCAGGCCCAAGTGGGCTGAGCTGGGCCAAATTTACACTCCTATCTATACTCCATGTTATGAGTAATTATCCTGTATTTTAAGAATCTTATATTATCGGTGTATCCAATTAGTAATGAATGGCTTAACAATTACATGACTTAAAACATAAATGAAATGATGGCAAAAATGACAATACATTGTCGGATCAGGACATGACGAAATAAGTTCCGGTTGATTTAGTTTTGAAATGAATTTTGAGTTATATTTAAAAAAAATAGTTGTTAAAAAGAGTTTTGAAAGTTACAATTTATTTGGTTACAAGTTTTGAAAATAGTTTTTTTTTTTTTTTTGTGATTTGTAATATTTTTTTTATTTTTTTTTTAGTTGAATAGATGGTGTGTGAGAGAAAATTTAAATGATTGATGTGTAGAATATGAGAGAACGAAAGAGAATAGAGGATAAAAAAATGATTAATTAATTTAATAATAAAAAAAAAAAGAAGAGAGAAGAGATGAAATTAAGTTTTGAAATGTAGTTTAAAAACCAAGGGTAAATTATAAACACAGCTTCTAAGATTTATTTAAATTACAAATTATCCCTTGTAATTTTAAAAATTACATTATGCCCCGAAGGTCTCTAATTTCATAACAAATATGTATTTTTATTAATAAATCATCAAGTTAATTAATAATTTTTAATAATATTAAAATTTTATTTCAATTAATAATTCATATAATTTTATTATTGTATAAGTGAACAGTTAAAAATTTTACTTTTTCAATTAATTATGTTAAATAAAAAATTCTGACAATAAGGTATTTGTAATTTTCCAAACCGCAGGAGGCAATTCGTATTTTAAGCAAACCTCAGGAGATATATTTATAATTTACCCAAAAACTAATTAACTAATTAAGGGGTGTTTGGCATAACCTATATAAGTGCATTTATTTAGATAAATATATTTATTTAAGAGGAATTTATTCAAAAGTCATATTTTGGGACCAGTTGGTCCCACGTTTTGATTGTTTGATTAGCAAGTCCTATCTTGGTGTAATTGGTTATCACATAGTCCCATTTCAAATATGGATGCATATTTGGGGATGAATATACCCTCATTTGATTATTTCGAAAAGTTTGTTTCATTTTGAAATTTGTGATTCCACGTTGAACATACAATCCCACACAACACATACAACCTCAAATCAACCGGCCAACAACAACAAATAAACCCAGCCCCTCCTCCCATCAACCGAAACCCCAAATCGGGCCCCAATCTCCCATGCGTTGTCCCCTACACTCGCTACATTTTTTCATACAAAAAAAACCCCCAATATACATCCAACCACAACTTCACATTAAAAGTGACATAGACATATTAAACATAAATCACTTCACACCGCATCAATTCAAACTCAACACAATAACATGCACAAACACACACCATCTAATGGAATAGAGAAATACTTACGTTTCCCAGACATTCTCCGCCCAGACATCGAAACTTTTCCCGCTCCATCAGGCACAATACAAAGGCTCACAGCAACAACAATACTATTCTAAAAAAAATGAGGACACCATATGTACACCTGCAACATATGACACAATCAACCCACCAGCACGAGTGATGCTACACCGATTTGTTCGGAAAATCTAGCTTCAATCACTGACGTTGGACGCAATCATAGTTCCCCATTTCAAATTTCAAATACAGTAACCTACAATCAAACAATCTTAGCGTTCCGTTAATTTCGTGTACACTGTTTGTTTCCAATTTAGGAATTAACCCACACACATTAATTAGTTATATGGGCTGGGTCAGACAATTACCAAAAGCATTTGCACCGTCTCACAAAACGGGTGTGGCCAACGGCTTGTACAAAAATAAAATAAAATGATTCACTGCAGTCCCTTACATTCTCACGTGACACTTGCATTGTTCACATTCCACAACTTCACGCGCATTTACAATTTACACAATAAAAAGATAAGTTACGTTTGGTAGAATTTTAGAATTATAATTTGAGAATAGAGTTATATTTTGAGTTTGTGAGTTTTGAAATTATGATTTGAATGTGAAAAATTTGTTTAGTTATAAATTTTTTAAAAAATATGAATTAAATGATATGACATATAATATTAAAAAATGAGTGTTTTGAAAAGTGACTGTGAAATTAATTTTATAAAATTATAACCAAACAACCTAGTCAAATTAATTGATAGAATTAAATTTCAAAAATTCTACCAAATAGAACTATCATAGTACACCTTTTTAGGAGATGTGAAACACACCCGCTATAATTTCCACAATTAAACGCATCCACCATTGCTACTCAACAGACCAATGGCAATTAAAGTAAACAATCATGCACAAGGACTACACAATGAACAAGAAAACAATTAGGACCATATGGATTAGAAGATCAAAAAATTGAAGATTTTCTGGTTAATTTCTCCTTATTGAAGTTATATTATTTCTTTATTTTTTATATATATATTTTTTATAAAAAATAAAAAAAATACACTCATTTAAATCATCATAGGATTGTTTGGAATGATTTAAATAAATATATTTTTTGACTTTTTATAAAAAAAAATATAAAAAAAATAAAAAAATAATATGACTTAAAAAAGATAAACGAAGTAAAAAAAATAAATTTTTGTAGTTTCTCCAATTTCCAAACAACACCTAAACACTCTCTCAATTTTTTAATTTTTCAATAATGATTCAGAGCACTAATTTTGATATTTTAATGAAACACTAATGATATGGTAATAAGAAAAAAAAAAAAAAAAAAAACCAACACCAAAAACATCACATCACATCACAATAGTTAAGGCCCACTGACAGCTCATTAGAACTGATTAAAGCTAAAAAATTAAAACTCTAAAACATTTTTCTTAATTTTTTCATTCAAATCATGTTTCAAAAAAATTAAAAAAATTTGGGTGTGTTGTGTTTGGTTTGGTTTTGAAAGATAAATTTTCAAAAAAAAAAAAATTGGGAAAGAGTTTAAAGTTTTTTTGATTTATTTGGTTGTATATTTTGGAAATAATTTTGGAGTATGAGAGTTTGAAATGATTTGATATTTTGTTATAATTGAATAAATGTGTGTAAAAAAAAAGGAAAAAATTATTGATAAATCTCATTTAAAAGTGTTTTAACCCAAGAAATTCATGAAGGAATTTTTTAACCCATTTAATCCCATGTATGTATAGTTTTATTCCATGAAGTCCTTTTTCTTGATTTACACTATTTTCTTGGACACTTATGCCCTTATATTTAATTTTGATACCTTTATAAATATTTTTTGAACGGTTAGTAATTTTATGATGTGAACATTCATATTTTAAAATTCACATTGGTAGGAATGTAAAATTGGCCCGTGGGCAACCCAAAACCCGTCTGAAAGCCGAGGCGGGCTCGGCCCGTTGACAATGTGAATATTCACATTGACATGTTAACATTCACATTAATAGGAGTGTAAAATTGGTGCGTCGTGGCGGCGAAACACCGCATGCCCGTGGGCGGCCCGGTCGATCGATCATTGACAATGTGAATATTTACATTGACATATTGACTTTCACATTGATAGAAGTATAAAATTGCCATTGGCGACAAAGTACCGTAGAATAACCCTAATCTTGATCACCGATAAACCATCAATTACGTCTTGATTATTGCTAAACCGAACTGATAATGACTGATAATTGAATTAACTGAAGTACTGAATGGACTGATTGAAATCGAAACTGAAATCGAATAGTTTATCTATTGAATTGCATGTTGCATTTGTTTAATTGATTGATTATCTGTTTGAATTCGTATGTTTAAACTGTTAATTGAAGGCCTTATCGGCGGCCGAATTAAGAACCGTTTAGAGTTTTGGAATCAGTAGAATATTTGTGATTTTATGGTATATTTATTTGAAAATTGATTAGGAATGATTAAATTAGATTAAAATAAGTTAAATCAAAGAGTTGCCTTATTTACGGAATTGCCATCAAAGTGGGGCCTTTGTTTATTATATGTTGAGCCTTATTACATGCAACCAAAACATTTCTATCAGCCATTTCATGAAGTGAGAACCGACTAGAGAGGGAGAAATGAGGGAATTGTGAAATCAACTAAGAAATTGGCTTGTATACTTGAAGAAATTGAAGGGTAGTTGCAAATTAAGCTCTTGAACCTTGAAAACAAGACTTAGGCAAGGTAATTGAATCTCTCATTGTTGCATTTAAGGTTGTTCTTGCATGAGTCAAGTTGAATTGTGGAGTTAAGACATAAATTAATTCAAAAGGGTAGGATTATAGCTTAATCCATGCATGCATGTCTTAATTGATGAGGTTGAGTTGAATCCATGGTAAAAATGTACATGCATGCTCATATTCATGTTTAAATCCATGTATTCATCATATTCTTGAAGAATGAGTCCATTTGGACAAGAATTGAAGCTTGATTTTGGTTTGAAACTCATGCATTGCATGTTTGAAATTTGTTCTTGAAAAGGGTTTCAAAAATGGATTTAATTGACTCACCTTTGGGGCTTGAATTCATAAATTGGCTTTTGAAACTTGTTATACATTGTTTTGGGATGTATTTTCTAGAATTTGGGCCCAAGAGGTCGAGAATTGAGTTGAGAATGCTTGGTTTGAGCTTGGGAGGCAAACCTGGAAATTCCAGATTTGGCTTCTTTGCTCGAGCGAAGGATTCCTCGCTCGAGCGACCAACGTTTCCTCTGAGCCACGCTCGAGCGAGAGATTGGTGGCTCGAGCGTAAAAATCGAGCATCCAGTATTTTTACTGTTTCATCAGACCGCTCGAGCGAAGGAAGGCTCGCTCGAGCGAATCCTTTGATTTTGGAAGCTCGCTCGAGCGAGCATCGCGCGTAAAAATTGAGCATCCAGTACTTTTACTGTTCCATCAGACCGCTCGAGCGAAGGGTTGTTCGCTCGAGCGAAGCCTTTGATTTTGCAACCTCGCTCGAGCGAAGGAAGGCTCGCTCGAGCGAGACCCCTGTTTTCAGCAACTTTTGAAAAATGCCTTCCAACTGTATTTTTGCATCCTCATTCCATCCTAGGCATTCTTAGGCCTAGTTTAAGGCATCTTAATGAGGATTTAGACATAGAACCACACCGAGGAAATTTAGGGATTTAATTATCATCCTTTCGACTGTGAACTTAGTGTGTGTTCTATTTGTTAACTGTTTAGGGTTGGCTCTGGGGGCTCTAGCTGCTATTAGCCAGAACTCGTGAGTAACAATTGTGTAAAGATATGTTCAAAATGGTTATCTTTTGAATCTTGAACTTAACTGTTTATTGACGATATTGTTTCTTGAATGAATGTATGTCTCAGTATTACGAATCGTATTGTGGCATCCTTAGCATTGGTATTCTTATTCTATAGAGCTGTCGGTTCCTGTGGAACCATCTTGTTTACTAACCGATGGCTATCATTCTTGTTGGTCTGTTAAGGCGGTCCTTTGGACCTCTTGTTTATAGGCTAATGGATGTACCATATAGTGGTTGGTGAAATCTTGAAAGATGAAATCTTGTTTAATGGTGATTTCATTCTTGTGAAGGACATTCATTCATAACCTCTTTCTGTTGTATGTTATTCATCGGGTTTTAGCTCACTTTGTTTATATATATATGTAGGTTCTCGTGACGGGCAGGAGCTAGGGCGTGGGATTGGTCCCCGATTTTGTCAAGCCACCCTATGTGCCTCACTGCGAGGTTAGAGTTGCCATGCTATGGCTTGGGGTGTTTTTATTGTCCCCTTTGTCTCCTTCTTGTTTTGTACTATTGTATAGATGGTCTCTTGTTGTCTTTATCTTGTTATCGAGGATTAGGTCCGTCTTGAATGTTTGTAAATGATTGTATAGATCGTCTTGTTTTTTGAAGCTGTATGAATGCATAAAAATATTTTTGGCATCTGATTTTCATGACTCAATGAACACTAGTTATTTCTTGTATTGGCTTCCACATACTCTGTTTGTTGTTTTACTATTGGAAGCCTTGGTAATCTCGGATTCTTGGCGATTCTGATGCTAAACCCATAGGGCCGGGTTTGGGTCGTGACACGGCCCGTTGACAATGTGAATATTCACATTGACATGTTAACATTCACATTGATATGAGTGTAAAATTAGCCCGCGCCCCGTGGCTGCCCGAAACCCGCCCACGGCAAGCCCAGCCCGGCCTATTAACAATGTGAATATTCACATTGACATGTTAACATTCACATTGATAGGAATGTAAAATTAACCCGCGCCTCGTGACTGCCCGAAACCGGCCCATTACCCGTGGGTGGGCTCGGCCCGGCCTGTTGATAATGTGAATATTTACATTGACATGTTAACATTCACATTGATAAGAGTATAAAATTGGCCAGCGGCCCAGTGCGGGCCCGACCCGGCCTGTTGACAATGTGAATATTCACATTGACATGTTAACATTCACATTGATAAAAGTGTAAAATTGGCCCGCAACCCGTGGGCGGCCCGAAGCCCGATGCGGGGTTAGCCCGACCCATGACAATGTGAATATTCATATTGACATGTTAACATTAACATTGATAGGTGTATAAAATTTGTCCGCTGCCCAAAGCTTGCCCGCGGCCCGGGGTAAGCCCGGCCCGGCCCATTGACAATGTGAATATTCACATTGACATGTTAAAATACACATTGATAGGAATGTAGAATTGGCTCGTGGCCCATGAGCTGCCCGAAGCCCGCTCACGGCCCGGTGCAAGCTCGTTTGGGTCCAGGCCCGAGCATGTCCAAGACCCTAGGTTAGGGCCTAGGTTATCACTTTGAAACTCGGCCCGGCCCATCGGCCTACTTAAGGCTCATTCAAGGCTCAATCCGAGGCCCAACCCGCCCGAGGCGCAATGTATTTTTTTTGTGGAAAATAATAAAATTTTGGTAGAAAAAATTAAAAAGAATTTAAAAAAAAATGGCCAGACCCGCCCAAGCCCGACCTAAACTCGAGGCCAGGCCCAGGCCCACCGGCCTGACCCGAGGCTCGATCCATCGGCCCATCCAAAACCCGAATACCCTTGTGCCAGGGCTAGGGCCTAGGCCTAATTTTTTGGCCCGTGGACTTGCCCGAGAAAGGCTCGTTTGGGCCCAGGCTCGAGCCTAATCCGAGACCCTAGACTAGGGCCTGGGTCATCACTTTGAAAGCCCGGCCCGGCCCGGCCCATCGGTCATGTTAAGGCCCATTCAAGGCTCGGTCCGTGGCCCAGCCCACGCCGAGGTTTAGTGTCTTTTTTTGTGGAAAATAATAAAATTTTGATAGAAAAAATTTAAAAGAATAAAAAAAAAATGGCCAGGCTCGCCCCGGGCCACCCGCGGGCCATGGACGGGTTTCGGACAGCTACGAGACACGAGCTAATTTTACACTCCTATTAATGTGAATGTTAACATGTCAATGTAAATATTCACATTGTCAACGGGTCGGGCCGGGCCAGCCCTGGGTCGCTGGCCAATTTTATACTCTTATCAATGTGAATATTAACATGTCAATGTGAATATTCATATTGTTAATGCGGGCCGGCCCGCCCGCCATGTAGTATGGCGAGTTCGAGGCGACCGCGCGAGCTAATTTTACACTCCTATCAATGTGAATGTTAGCATGTCAATGTGAATGTTAGCATGTCAATGTGAATATTCATATTGTCAACGGGCCGGGCCCGCCCCGGGCCGCGGGCGAGTTTTTGGCCGCCCATAGGCCGCGGGACAATTTTATACTCTTATTAATGTGAATGTTAACATGTCAATGTGAATATTCACATTGTCAACGGGCCGGACCAGGCCCGCACCGGGCCACCCATGGGCCGCAGGCGGGTTTCGCGCTGCCACGGGACATGGGCCAATGTTACACTCCTATTAATGTGAATGTTAACACGTCAATGTAAATATTCACATTGTCAATGGGCTGGGCCCGCCCCGCCCCGACTCGAATTTTTTCGGGCACCCACGAGGATCGAGATGGGCCGGGCCCCTATACATTGACGATATGAACATTCACATTGGCCCTGTTTGGTACAGCTTAATTTTAGTTTATTTCAGCTTTCAACTTAATTTAAGCTATTTTGATGTGTTTGGTTTAGCTTAATAATACAGCTTATAACTTTTTGTAAGTCAGAAATCAACTTATTCTTTGAGTGGGGCAGGAGAAACTTAATTTATAAGTCAGAAATCAGCTTATGTTCATAGTTATAAACTATAAGCTATTAAGGTATAAGCTATAAGCACTTTCTCACAGTTCTACCAAACAGGGCCATTGACGGTGTGAACATTTACATTAGGGGTATTTTAGTAATTATGTCACTCATAGGACTTATTGAAACATAAGAAAATAATGTGAACTAAATGGAACATAAGTAGATAAAAAGGGTACTTTGGTATTCTTATTTTAAATAGAACCTAATAGAATAATTAAAAAGAATATGGGTTGGTGGAATAAAACTCTTAAAAAGTAAATTTATCAAAAAAGCTCCAAAAAAAATGATTGAGAATAAAAGAAAAGAAAAAAAAAATAATTGATATATAAAAAATAGAAAATAATTTTAATTTTTTTTTTCAAAATCACAAATCAAACAAAATTTAAAAAAAAAATCTCCAAAATTTATTTCTCAAAAAACAAACCAACAAGCCACAATCTCTACCTCCGTCAAGGGTGCGGTCAACGCAAACGTTAACATCATGCTGACGTGTCCGATGACCCTGACACAAAACGTCCCACCACTTTAAAGTACTAACAATTGGGTTGTATTTGTGCCCGATCTTTCTCTCGCTCTCCTCCAACTCCCCTCCTCTTTCGTTTTCCCTCATTCAAATCAAATCCCCCTTTTTCCATTCTCAGATCTCATCCAAATCCCCCTCCAATGGCGACCCCAACCCCACGCGAAGACAACGTCTACATGGCCAAACTCGCCGAGCAAGCCGAGCGCTACGAAGAGATGGTCGAATTCATGGAGAAAGTCTCCGCCGCCGTCTGCGATTCCGAGGAGCTCACCGTCGAGGAGCGCAACCTCCTCTCCGTCGCCTACAAGAACGTCATCGGAGCCCGCCGCGCCTCCTGGCGTATCATATCTTCGATCGAGCAGAAGGAGGAGTCTCGCGGCAATGCCGACCATGTCGCAACGATCAAGGAGTATCGGACCAAGATCGAGTCCGAGCTTTCATCGATCTGCGACGGGATTCTGAAATTGCTTGACTCGATGTTGATTCCTTCGGCTACGTCTGGAGATTCGAAGGTGTTTTATTTGAAGATGAAGGGGGATTATCATAGGTATTTGGCGGAGTTTAAGACTGGTGCTGAGAGAAAGGAGGCCGCTGAAAACACTCTCAATGCCTATAAGGCAGCGCAGGTTTGTGATTTGATTGCATTTTGATCTGTTGTTTGCATGATTTTTGTTGTGATTGAGAGAAATTAGGGTTGTTTTGTTGTTATTGTACTTCAATTTGATTTTTTTAGGTTTTCTTCAAGCTGAATTTTTGCGATGGTTAGGAGAGATTAGGGTTTTATTGATTTATGTTTCTGTTGAATGTTAATTAATTTGGGGTTTGGTGAGAGGCATTTTGTTTTTATGGCCTTTTATTTTATATTGCAAGTTTTATGAAGGTGGTGTGTTTTACTTTCTGCTATGATCAAGAAATGGATTGTTAGATGTTTGGTGTTGGAATTTGGATTGTGTTGTTAGATTTTGGTTTGCATTCATGGCTTATTTTGGTATGATTGGAATATTTTTGTTTGCGTTATGTAGTTGTCTCCCTTTGTGTCAATATAGCAATATTGATTTTGTAATAATTGTTAGGTCAGCGTGAGTTGTGAGATGTTTTGAAATAAACCTGGTCCCATGTCAGTGATGCCATGCCGGTGTACGTCTGACTGTCAAATTCATCTCATTGTCAAATGGCAGGACACGGGTTTTGATTTGATTGTTCACATATTAGGAATTGAAAAGAGACTGTAGGAAAAATTATATGGTGGTCTTGTGGTGCTTGACTTGATTTTTGTTGGCTAAAATAGAGGGACTCAGGACTTTTGTGTGTGTGCTTTTTATATGTACAAGATGACGAGTGTTATGTGATGATGGTGTAGAACATTGCTCCAAGACCACCAAATAACCTCTTCATCTCCAAGGGGTTAGTGGTGAGATGCTTTGAAATAAATCTTGTCTTATGTCAGATTGTCATGTATCTCTGAATGTCGAATTCATCTTAAAATGATAGGACACATAATTTGATTTGATCTTTGAAGTGTAAATATGAAGAGTGTTTATATATTAGGCATTGAAAGGTATCCAAGTGAACTAGGAACTTGATCTGCCCTTTTGTTTGACAATCAAGGACCAAGCATGACATAGTTACACTGCACAACACATTTTAAGTGTCTATGTAGCACAAATCATTTTGATTGCTGGTGCTGCTGACTCAGCTCAATCGAAAATTTAATTTGAATATGAACATTAAGGTAACCAAATCATATCAAACAAAGTCTTTGACCTATTTAGGTGGGGTCAGTTTTATGGATCCTTTTTCACTATATAAATTAAATAAATTCATATTTTGTTAGAAACATTAGGATAAGAATTAAAAAAAAAAAAAAACTAAATCCTATCCACTAACCACTAAAGGCATGCTTAGGACCCAAAAAATGCCCTCTTACTTAGCAAGCATCGAAGAAAGTGCCTTATTCTATGCCAAGTTAGGCACCTTCTTCAGGTTCCAAGTTAGGCACCTTCTTCAGGTTCACATAAAGCCCTTAGGTTCGTGCCTTTCATTTGGCTCCATTTGTAGGCTTTAGGCTCAAGAAAGGCACGCATTTTTAGATATTAAAAAAGTAGCTTTATCTTTTATTTTTTTTTCAATAGCCACTAATGGATGTGTTTTATACCATATTTACAGTCTTTATACCTATAATTTTTTATATTTTATATTTTTTATTCTAGGTTCATAAGCTTATGTTTGATTACATGAAATAGATCTTTGTAATGCTTAGCTTGATAATATGTTAAAAAAGTTTACAACTAACTTTTTCATTATTGCAATTTGCAAAATGGAAATAGTTATTTGCTTTAGTGAATGCCTATACTAAAATTATCAATTCAAAATGTTTACATTTATATTGATTTGTCTAACTTTCTTAGTTGATGTGTCAATTTTTTTTTTTACCTTTTTTCTGTTTTTGTTACATATTTCAAATTGCTTTCACTTGCAAGCTCTGTTATCATAATCTTATGATTCACGATTCGATTCGTAATTTTTGCAAAATTGATATGAATTTATGAGTGAATTTATTTTGGAAGTGAATTTCTAGTGAATCACACACTTCACAATCAATTTACGATTCGATTCACTTTTTATGATTCATACACTTTTTGAAATTATTGTGTCCGTCATATTTTCAACTCTTTTTTTCTCCATTTTTTTAGTGAAAATGATATAATATAACTTCTAATAGTTTTTAATACTAAAATAACCAGCATATATACATAAGTTGTTGTTATTTTAGTGATTATGGAGTTTTTGGTGATCAATATCGTTGTTAATTATTGTTACTTTGGAAATTGATAATTTGTTTATTTGGTTATTATCTTTATTAAAAATGGTTGTCTAAAAAAGAAAGAAAAGATATGATGGTGGTCTTACATAGGAACCTTTGTTAACTTCTTACCTATTAAATTATGTGATTATCATTTAAAATAACATTTTTATTGATTTGAGTCTAAATATTTCATAGTCATAATATATATTTAACATCTAAATATGTAGATATATGTTTTTAAGTAATTTAAAAAAAATGATCGAATTTTTATAATTCACGATTTGATTTGATTTGCAATTTGGTACGAGACCATTTTGATTCCCGATACGAATCCCAATTTGACAACTATGCTTGCAAGTGTATATTTAATATACATTCTTATGTCACATGCACCTTACTTCTTTCATGCTCATGTTTTATGTTGTGCCTTTCGCTTAGGCTTTGGGAGATTTTCGCACCTTAGTGCACCTTGAGCCTTTGACAACTATGCCCTTACCCCACCCTTCCCCTTTAAATGCCAATGTATTGGCACATGAATCACAATTATAAACTTTTCTGTGATCTATGGGAAAACTTTCATCTTTTATTATATATGCAGTTTTGTAGATTTTTCTTTTTATATTGCAAATGTTGTGCTTTCTCTAATGGTAAAAATTATATTAGGTTTTGGGGTTGTTTTATATAACTTTCTTTGTTTTGATAATTGTGATTCATTCTTGTTATTTACTGTTTCCATCTTGATTTCAATGTTCTCTTTGCAGGATATAGCAAATACAGAGTTGGCTCCAACACATCCAATTCGGCTTGGATTGGCTCTTAACTTCTCTGTATTTTACTATGAAATTTTGAATTCGCCTGATCGAGCATGCAGCCTTGCAAAACAGGTGAAGGAACATAACTTAGATAAAAAGAGGATATTAATAACTGCAATTTTTGTTAATCAAGGTTCAATGTTAATTTGGGGAAGGACATGATGAGCTCACTTTGCCTTTGCACATTCTTTGACCTGAATTTTATTGCGACCCTTTTTGTATAATTCAGATGCTTACCAAATACGGGGACAACATGTGGGTCCTCTGCTAAAAATTAACCATATTTGTACTTTATAATCCATACTTCATTCTAGTTAACTAGATTCATTTCATGTGACTTGTGTGACTTGTGTATAACTAACATTGTCGTGTGACTTGTGTCTGGGGCTCTTAAGAACCAGAAGTCTTCTTTTTCATGAACTAAACTAGTAGGCAAATGAGAAACTGCCCCAAAAAAGAGTAATTAGATGAATGCTTCTTACAAGCATAATTATGTTGCCCTCTTGATAGTCCTATTGTTATAGTTGGCTAATGAATGAGTTATTTTTAATTTATTAGTAACTTGTGCCTTTTTCTAACTGTAATCCGATTTCCTTCAGGCTTTTGATGAAGCCATTGCAGAGTTGGACACACTGGGAGAGGATTCATACAAGGACAGCACTTTGATAATGCAACTCCTTCGTGATAATCTGACTTTGTGGACCTCAGACATGCAGGTTTAGTACCTTTTACATTTCATTCTTTTTGGTTATGTATCAATGTATTCTTTTAACTCATGCATTGCTGGACCTATTTATAGGATGATGGAGCAGAGGAGATCAAAGAAGCACCCAAGCACGAAGAGGAGAAGCAGTAAACTGATTGTTTTCATTCTAGTATTTCACTTCTCCTCTGTTTGTTTTTGAATGGAGAAGTTGTTTGGACCCTCTATCTATTTGGTTTGGAGCCTCTAGGATTTGATGTGATTCTTATTGTTTTTTAATTTCAGAGTACGAGTGTTTACTTTTGTGATTTAATGAATAGTGCCTAAATCCGGTTTGGTTTTCAATTTTTAGAAACAGTTCTCTCTTAGTTTCTGATTTAGATTTTTATATTTTTAATGATTTTTTAAAAATATTTTAATCAATTTTTTTTAATCTTTGGCTTCGCTTAATATATTTAAAAAGTAAAAAATATGGGTGAAATTTTTTTTTTGGGCAAATTTCATTTTATCCCTTATAATTTGGGTCATGTGTGGTCTATTCTCTTAACGTTTGGAAATCTTCATGTGGTTTGTCGTTAACTATTTAATAAAAAATCCTAAATACCATTATACATAAGTAACATTCATATCATATATTTTTGTTTTTAACTCTTGTAAAAATATTGAGGAAACAAAATTATTTATTTGGGAGAAAAAAAAAATTCAAGGTTTGACTTTGGTTCACAAATTAAATTCTAATTTTTTGCCTTTAATTTTTATTATAGTATTAATTCTAATCTTTCATTTATATTTGTTAGTAATAACTAATGAAAAATAGACCATATAAACAAGCTAACTATTTTTTCCTTAATTATTATTGGCATATAACTCAACCTAACCGTTGTCCATCACCACTCATACTCTTTCCCAATCTACTGTCATCCCTATAACCTTTTTACCAATCCATCGATACCCCCCCCCCCCCCCCTCTTTTTTTCTCCAAAAATGGGATCCCTGTTATGCTTCAATTTAAGGTATATTATGTATTTATTTTTATGATCTGAACTGTTTATTTTGTAAGATTTGTTAAGTACTTAATGCATATCAAAAATCATATTAATCAAATATTAATAACTATATAATCGATAATCAAAAAAATAAATAATAAGTTTTTTTTTTTTCTGAGAAATAACATAAAAAATATAATAATGTTTTAGAACTCTAAATTAGGAGCACTAGAGCATCACTAATAATGTGGCACAGGGGGCCTCACCAAAGTGATGTGATGTTTTGGCTTGAGTTTTTTTTTTTTTTTTAGTTCATTAGTGTTATTAGTGGTCCAAAAATTAGTGGGATGAATCACCACTCTAAAAAATATGCAATTTGATCATAAACTTTACAAAATGAAGTACTCAATAAACTCTACAAAATAAACGATTCAGATCATAAAAATAAACACATAATACACCTTAAATTAAGATATAACAGTCACCACTTTACTTTTAGTACAAAAGTGACCCATCTCCTCCTTTTCCTAGTCCTAGCCACTACGCTATTCAACACTATGGACAAAAAAAATAATTAAATTGTCTAAAGTAATCCTAGGAATAATTAAATTATCTAAGATAACACTGTTACTTTAATGATGGTTATAATTGATATATTTTTAAAAATTTAAAGTTTAAACTAAAGTAATAAAAAAATTAGTTAAAGTTTTATAATATATTGATTTTTTTTTGGTTGTTGCAATTTTTCTTATTTATTTTATTCTCTCAAATTATTAGTTTTTTTGGATAATTTACTAATAAGGCATAATAGTTGACTCCCCATAAGTCTTATTAAAAATAAGATTTAGTAAAATCGTTGTTAAAAATAATTTTTTGTGATAATTTTTTATATTTATCATTAAAAATTAATAATTAGTGATTTTTTTTTTTTTGCGATTTTTATAAATTGTAATTAAAATTTTTAATTAGTAATTTTTTTGTAAGAAATTTTTCAAACTATCGCTGAAAGTTAAAAATTAATAACTATTTTTTTGATGATATTTAATAGAAAACGTGATTAATTCTTACTAGACTTCGGCAAAGGTTTATCCAATCCGCAAAACTCGCCCAACCCGCATATAAATGGACAGTTTTGCAGACACAATGAAAGAGGATGCGGTTTGAAATATGACATGTTTACGGGTTGCGAACGGATTGCGAGTTTAACCTGCACCTGCAAGAACTCGCCTCCACTTTTTATTTTTATTTTTATTATTAATTTTAACTGTTTATTTCATTCATATATCCTACCTAAATATTTTTGTCCAAAACAAAACACATTTTATTCTTTGAACTTACTCTAACATTACATTTACTAATAGTATTATATTAACTGAAACTGAATAAATACTAATAATATTATTATTGTTTCATAGTTGAACTTGTCCCAAATGAAGTGTGATTTGAAATTTTAAATTTCTTAATGAATATGGAGTTCTAGTTTAGGATTTTGAAATATGTACTTGTATTGGTTTATGATTTGATTTAGGATTTTGAAGGATTTGTTTGTGTTACGAATTGATTTTGTTATGTTTTTAATTTTATAAGTTTTAATTTATTAATTATTAATGTTAGAGCATTTTAAAAAATGAGGAAAAAATGACCCAAAATAAATATTTATAAAATGAAAAAAAAAGGCTAAAACATAATTTTTTTAACAAAAAAGTCTAATTCACAAATTATTCACACATCCACAAATTTTATCTGCACAAATCACAAACTACATTACGAGCAATTACAGATTAATTTATTCCCAAACCGTATAGACATGAACGAATTCAAATCAACGCGCAAATCGTCTAAATCCAAACCGTCGAGATCCTAAGTCCAACTATTCTAAACTCTAAGGCCCCATTTGTTTCCAGAGATAGAATGGAGGGGATTGATAATGAGGGGATTAATAGTGAGTGGATTGTTAGTAAGGGCCGTTTGTTTTCAGAGATAGAATGGAGGGGATTGATAGTGAGGGGATTGTTAGTGAGGGGATTGATAGTGAGGCCCCGTTTGTTTTGGGAGATAGAATGGAGGGGATTGATAATGAAAGGATTAATAGTGAGGGGATTGTTAGTGAGGGGATTGATAGTGAGGGGATTAGTAATGAGGAATTGTTAAATTATTTTTATATAAAATAATAAAACAAATAAAAATTAAATTATTTTTATATAAAATAATAAAACAAATAAAAAAATATAAAAATTAAACATTAATATTTTAAAAAAAATTTCCAATATATAAAAAATAAAAAAATAAAAAAATTTCTAATCCCTCATTATTTTTCTAATACCATCTCTACTTCCTCACTATAAATCCCTTCCCCAAGGCCCCGTTTGTTTGGGGTTATAGCAAGGGGATTAGGATTACTAATACCTTGGGACTAATATATAGGGTGTTTGTTTTGAGAGGTAACCTTGGGACTATTAATACCTTGGGACTAACTAATACCTTGTTTGTTTTGAGAGATGGGGAGGGTATTACTAATACCCTTGGGGAGGGGATTCATAGTGAGGAGGTAGAGATGGTATTAGAAAAATAGTGAGGGGATTAGAAATTTTTTTATTTTTTATATATTGGAATTTTTTTTTAAAATATAATTTTTAATTTTTTATATTTTATATTTGTTTTATTATTTTATATAAAAATAATTTAATAATTCCTCACTACTAATCTCCTCACTATCAATCCCCTCACTATCAATCCCCCTCACTAACAATCTCCTCACTATTAATCCCCTCACTATCAATCCCCTCCATTCTATCTCTGAAAATAAACGGGGCCCAAGTACCCTCCCCATCTCTCAAAACAAACAAGGTATTAATAGTACTAAAGTATTAGTTAGTCCCAAGATATTAGTAGTCCCAAGACCATTTCTCAAAACAAACACCCCTACTAATCCTAAAGTATTAACAATCCCAATCCCCTATGACCCCAAACAAACCGGGCTAAAGTTTCCTAAATTTTTTTCAAGCCAGTGGGGCCAATTTAAAGAAAGAGTAATAAGGCAGCAATTGGAGCTCCGCTTGACCGGGTCTGGTATCCGCCCTCTCTCTCTCTCTCTTCACAAATTGATTAACATTTACGCTAAAGCTTTCTTCTTCTTCTTTTTCTTCAAAACCTAACCCCAGCTGCAATTCTTCTATTTCGTTTGCCCGAGGAACACAGAGAGAGAGAGAGAGAGAGAGAGAGGGGGGGAAGCAGAGGAGAGAGAGAATGATGTGGGTGTTCTATCTGATATCGATGCCTCTAACGCTGGGCATGGTGCTTTTAACTCTGAAATACTTCGCTGGACCGTATGTGCCTCGATACGTCCTTTTCACCGTTGGATACACCTGGTTCTGCTCTCTCTCCATCATCATCCTCGTCCCCGCCGACATTTGGACGGTACTCTCTCTCTCTCTCTCTCTCTATTTCTCTAAAATATTGCTTAATCAATACATTATTAGATCATAATTCATTTCGCTAATTAGCGATAGCTTGGCAGTAGATGTGATATTTAAAATTCTTGGGAATCTCAGAATGTTGAATAAAACTTAAATTATATTATAGTAATGTAATTGTGATTTGAGTAGGCTTAACTAATTCCTTTGTTTTCCACAAAGCTGCAAACTTGACTATTTGATTATGCACTTGATATCAATTTTAAGCCACCTGTTGTGTTCTTATCTAGGTATTGGTAATATGTAGTTAGGTCATTTTCATTTAAACACTCCTCAAACATATGTTCTAATTTGGTATTCAGTTAATTTGTTGGGATTTGTTGGGAGCTAAGATGCATTTAGTTATATATGAGGCCCAAATTGAAGAGTCAGATAGTTGTGATTAATATTGATGAACATGATGTGCAGCATGGTACAAAGAAAAGGGGCAAATTAGGAATAACACATGGAACACGCTTTCTATGTTGTTTTGTAATGAATGTCAGGCATAATTTGAGTCCTAATTATGTCTTTTGTAGGTTAGTATGATATTGGATGGTTTTATTATCAGTGTTTATTACATTTTAGTTGTTAAGAGCAATTTGGTAATTTTTAGAGTTGTTTTACATGTACTGTAAAATGGGTCACACACGGACTGTAAAATGAGTCAGTGGGTTGTTTCATTGCTCAAGTTATTGGGTCTTATATGAAGTTTTTTTTTTTTTTTTTCATATTAAGATTAGAATTTTCTAATTGGTCACATTAAATGGTTTGTACTATTAAAATGTCCTAGAAGAAATTTGAATATCCTGAACTTGAGTGAGCAACATTTGCAAATTGACCATGCTTATTTATTATTATGGAGTAATAGAACCAACTCATTTTTTCTATGCAGACAATAATTGGTCAACATAATGGAGGAATCTCTTTCTTTTGGAGTTGGTCATACTGGAGTACATTTTTACTTACTTGGTATGCTTTTACTTTTCTATTTGTTATTTGTTAGTTAATGACAGCAAGCACTCAATTCATCAAAAAAATGGCAGCAAGCACTCTGTTGAATTTGTATATTATGGTTATCTACTAGGTGATCTTTTAGTTGTATTGTGCAATATTTGAAAGATTTGTGTATTGTTTACTTGCTTAACTTAACATATTCTTGTCGCATATGCTTTGTACAGGCCTGAAATTTCTATCAAACTACACGCTACCATGTCTTCCCTCTATCTCAACTCGTGTTAATTTTTTTATTCTATTCCTTAGCAGTACCTATAATTTTACTCTTTCTTACATTATATAGGTGTTTGAATTTCTTTGACTGGTCATAGGACCACTAAGGAGTGGACCCCACAACCTTAAGGCATAAGCCTTGTCTTGGAAGATGCTCACTTGAGCACTTCACATTGGTTTGTGAACCTTCCCTTCCCCAAGTGCTATGCACCATTCTTATTCCGTGACCATCTGCTCACCTCACAACACCTGCTTCCTGACCATTGGATTGCCTCACTATCTTTGCTTTGTAACTTCCCACTTGCGCACCATGTGCCTCAACCTCATCTTGCCCACTCGATAGTCACATTACCTTGCCAAGGCTCCAACTCTGAAATGGCACTTTGACATTGTATGGCCTGCCTAGGTCGGGAGCAAGGGCTAGGGACTCCTTCGAGGTTGGTGCCATGGTTATGGGATGCTCGCGCAACCCATGATCCTGTGCAGAATCGCCATGAACTTGTGGGTTGGTAGCTAGAGTTAAGGGATCATCAAAACTGCTCAACTCACTCCTTCAGAGTTGCCCCACTTTGACTAGTCTTAGACATGAGAGAGAGAGAGAGAGAGAGAGAGAGGGGAAGGGGGGGCTTTTACACAAAGATCAAGGTTGACCGAGTCGTGATAAATTGGGAATTGTATCATACCTACCCATTGCTATCTCACTGGCCTCCATGGCCCAACTCTCTTGTAAAAGGGATCTTTCCAACCACCTTACCAGTTTGTTTCTCATTTTCCAACTACCTTATACTTCTACCATCTTAGGAATGCAATACATACGATTTTATAGTCCTTCTCTTCACCACACATCCATCTTGAACATCCATTGTATTGCATCAGAGATTCATACCTAAGGAATGAAACTAGTCACTCTTTGATATTCCTTGGTCTTTGAACTTCATTACTTCCTTATTTGTATCTATTTTTGTTGAAATTACACTTTTTATATTTAGTTTTGATTCCACATGTATTAAATATGGAGTTTCTTCTTCTTCTTCTTCTTCTTCTTCTTCTTCTTCTTCTTCTTCTTCTTCATCTGTTCAAAATTAGCATTTACCCTTGCTTTTTGTTTTATGAATTAGAACAATATCATCAATAAAAGCCTACAATAGTGAAATCACACCTTGTTTCAGACATGTTTGGCCAATTTGTTGATTACTAGGGTAAAAATATAAGGATGTACTGTCAATCCTTAGTGAAAAGGTTGCTTTTTGTTTTATCAATTAGAACAATATCATCAGTAAAAGCCTACAATAGTGAAATCACACCTTGTTTCAGACGTGTTTGGCCAATTTGTTGATTACTAGGGTAAAAATATAAGGATGTACTGTCAATCCTTAGTGAAAAGGTATTCTAAAGTTTGATAGAATGTATTAAGTTGAGTATACAAAATGATGCAAAAAGTGTCTAAACCCTACAGAAAGTATTTCCATATAAACTATTGCAGTCTTAAACTGAATCATACCATGTTCAAGAAAAATAACTAAATCATGCAATCAAACTTTGGGAAGAGTGATTGGACAAAATCTTACTTGAAATAGTAGTATCTGAAAAATGATAAGGAGTAGAGAGAAAGGGAAAGATCTTTTTGTTTTTTTGATAAATAAGCAAATATTATTAATAAAGCATCAATACGATGCAACCAATACAAGAAAACCACCCAGAAAGGGAACCAATAAAACAAGAACTAACCAATCACCTCATTTAGAAAATCTAAAAACACAAAGAAATCTGGATCTACTTTACCTTCCATCAAATTATACAAAACTAGAAAAAGACGACTTTGTAACCAAGAAACACTATGAGAAACCGCTAAAAAGGTACGTCGATTCCTTTCCAACCAAAGCAACCACATTAAGCAGAACGGAGCCAATAACCAAGCTCGGCGACGCCGCCGGCCAAGACGAACGCCCCGCCAAGCCCAAAGGAAATCAAACACCCCTTGTGGCTAAACCCAAGCAAGTCCAAAAAGTGAACAAACGAAGCCCCACAAACATGAAGCCACTGAGCAATGAAGAAACAAATGATTCACTGACTCCGCATCCTCGCAACACATACAACACCGATTCACAAGGATGTGCCCCCACCGCATCAAATTATCCAAAGTAAGATTCCGACCTAAAGCTATCGTTCACATAAAAAAGGCAACCTTAGTTGGAACCCCCGGAATCCAAACACTTTTCCAAGGGAAGACCCAACCAGTATCTCCCATCAACCCTTGATAAAATGATGCTACTGTGAACCGCCCCTTTGCCCTCAACCTAGTCCATACCAATACATCGGGGCCCACGCCGACCGTTCCCAGACCATATAAAAAACTCTACAACTCCACCAATTGAGCGATTTCCCAATCATGAATTTGTCGCCGTAACTTAATATCCCAAACTACCACACCCCCACCATCCAAATAGGAAGCTACCAATGCATCTTGATCTAATGCAATATTGAAAATCAAAGGGAAACGAGTCTCCAACACCAACTCCCCACACCACAAGTCTTTCCAAAACCGTACCCTACTTCCCTCCTCCACCTTAAACCCTATCCACTTCCAAAACTCTACCCTTCCCAACCAAATTCCTTTTCATAACCCACACCCACAAGTACAGGTCACAGACCCAGAAACCCAACCCCCTCTGCCCAGCCCATATTTAGACGCCACCACCTGCCGCCACAATCTGTAAGGCTCCAAAGCAAAGTGCTAGAGCCACTTCCCTAACAAAGCTCAGTTAAAAGTCACCAACCGTTGTACCCCCAGCCCTCCAACTTGCTTGGGTTAACAAACCTGACCCCAATCAACTAAATGATACTTAAAATCATCACCACCAGTCCCCCACAAGAAATCCCTTTGAAGCTTTTCTAACCGATGTGCCACTGACACTGGAATAACATGGACCGACATGAAATTAGTGGGGATACTACTCAACACACTCTTAAGCAAAGTCAACCGACCGCCTTTCGAAAGATATTAGCACTTCCAACCTGCCAAACGACGTTGAACCCGTTCCACTACTCCATCCCACACCCTCTTTGCCTTAAAAGAAGCCCCTAAAGGCAAACCCAAATAGGACACTGGCAAAACCAATACCTTACACCCCAAAACTGCAGCCATAACATGTAACCTAGCAACTGCCCCTACTGGAATGAGCTCCGACTTCCGCACGCTAACATGAAGGCCCGAAACCACCTCAAAACAAAGCAAAACACATCACAAATAACCAACCTGCGCTGCTTCCGCACCACAGAAGATCAAGGCATCATCTGCATATAACAAATGCGAAATCCCCAAAGGAACCCCTGCCAGTGAACCCACAACGAAACCTTCCAATAAGCTTTCGCGCACAGCTTTATTCAACAATCTACTCAACGCCTCCATCACTAAGATAAATAGCAGGGGGGACAAAGGATCCCCTTGCCGAAGATCTCGATGTGTCTGAAAGAAACCCGCCGGAGTCCCATTAATCAACACCAACATCCGAACAGTCGAGATACAGAACTTGATCCACTGACACCAAGTCGCCTCGAAGCCCATACGATCCAATACATATAAGAGGAACTCCCAGTTAACATTATCATACGAAAGATCTTAATATGGTTTCTACATGATATAATACGGTTGATTAAAAATAAATGAGTTTAATTTACAAATTAATATATTGACACGATAAAGGACTAGTAAAATGGAGATTGGCTACCATAAGGTGAACTATAAGAGATCTCATTAAACATTTCTTTAACTATGATGATGTTATTAAATATTTTCTACTAACTGAGGTGCATCATCATCTCCTAAATACTTACAATCTCAGTAGTAATAACATCTTGTCCTAACTGGCCTTTTGGTTTTTCCTTTCTTGTGCAATTTTACCTCCAACATCTATTTTTCCCTTTAATCTCCTACATATACCATATTCTTCTAAATTTAAGTTTTTGATATGATTTTCACTCAAACAACTTTTCAACTTTTCCACATCTTTGTTATATACCTATTTTTCACCTAGACCCTTACATCCTTGCCCTTGATATGCTTAACATGATTGAAAATTGTAATTTTTCTCTTCTTTAACTTTGCAAGTTTGTGTGTATATTCTCCTCCCTGTCCTTTGTACTTTACTTAGTGTATTTATTATCTTTGTATTTGTATTATTATACGTTTGGGGTCAACTACTAGCACAGGATGTTGGCTATTGAGCATATAGCCCTTGACAAAGCGGAATTGCTGAAAAAGATTTATGTAGCTGATGTTCCCAATTGATAGGAACACAAGGCTTGGTCTTGTTTTGTTTATTTGTTGCCTCAAGTATTCAAGTGTCCTCATTAGTTAAAAGAAGTATTATAAATATGACTGACTTAATTTTTTTTTTCCTTATTTTTGAATGGTCAGAAGTTCACAAATTCTGTCGCTTACTGCAGTTGTGCAACTGCATATTTTTCATGTGCTTTCCTTTGCCATTGCTTTGTCTTCATAAGTTTAGATGCCCTGGTGGTTAGAGTACATTTTAGTAGCTTCATTGTTAAAGATGGACATATTCTCATAGTTTTGTATGAAATTATTTCTCTAAGCAGGGCTGTGGTGCCTATAATTCAGGGTTATGAAGATGCTGGGGACTTCACCGTGGCAGAAAGATTGAAGACTAGTGTACATGTAAACTTAGTCTTCTACTTGTGTGTCGGTTCTATTGGACTTTTTGGACTTATACTGCTCATTATTTTGCGCAAATACAGGTTTGTTTTTTCACCTGCTAGACTATAAATGTTGTTTGATACAGATCCGATGCTTTCCTCTATAAATCCTGATTTATTTGGTTTAAATTCTTTTTGGTTTAGATTCACATGCTTACAAGTTTCTTTAGTGGTGCAGTGTAGATATGACGTCTAAAATGGAGGGTTGAGTCGGGGATTGAATTTTTATTATTTGCAGAAGAGAGAAAACATTCGAGTTTCTGCATTGATTTGTTTCCGATGCCCAGTCGTTATATTCTCTTTACTTTGGTTTCATCAATATTGCAACTATTTGCTTATAAATATGTAAAAAAAATATATATATCTATGTATATATGATGGAAGTAAATTGATCACTCTGGAACAAAATGATATGATAGTGTATTCTGTCATGTTTTTGGAAGATTACTGAATGTCTTTGTTATGATATAACTTATTTTGCATGGATGGATTGGCAGCTGTTTGTTGGAAACCTATTTATTTGCCCTTTCAACCACCAGCAGTGCATGGTTTTTAACTTGTGTATCTTAGTTCCATTTGAATGTTCATGACTGGTGTCTTTTATTTAACTATTCTCAAATCTTGATATGGTATTTGCAGGAATGTTACTATTCTTGGTTTTGCGATGGCTTGTTCAAATACTTTTGGGCTCGTTACTGGTGCATTTCTTCTTGGCTTTGGTTTGAGTGAGATTCCAAAGGGTATCTGGAAAAATGTTGATTGGACTTTTCGTCAAAAGGTTCTTTCTCAAAAAGTGGCTAAAATGGCTGTGAAACTTGATGATGCTCATCAAGAATTTTCAAATGCAATTGTAGTAAGTGTCATCCCTTGGTGACATTTTGAACTTTTTTTCTTGTATATTTTTTAAACTCTCTCTCAATAACTATAGTTATTAAGGAACAAAATGAAACACTAAGGAATTATTTTGGAATATGCTGCAATGGTCATTTGTCATCCATGACTAAGACAGAAACTGAAGGAAGTAAGAGACAGAGAGAATACTGTTAGTGTTAAAAAAGTATAGATAAAACTTTTAAACATGCTAGTAATGAAATTGAAACTTATCCAAACAAAAAAATTGTAGATCTTATCCAGGTAAATATGGGGTAGAGACTTTATGAAGGGAGTCGAAAATCAGTCTTTGAGTCGTTGACAATATTCTAAAGGCACTAGATGGTTTTCCAATATCTTTCAAAATTCTCATTTTTGAGAGTAATGAATGGAGTGATAAGGAGGATTTGAAGAAATGAAATACGGAAGTCTTTGGCAGGGTGAGGTGAGAATATCAATATCTCTACTTCTGAGATGCCTTCTCTGCCCTCCTTGTCATCAACATGTCTAATCTCTTGTGAAAGAGTTGAGAAGAAAGGGGTGGTCGGAAGACTTATGATTTTGGAGGAGATTAGTTGGAGACAGAGGGAGAGACAGTTATGGATAGAAAATGCCCAAAGGAGAGCTAATCACATAGGGAGGTTGACAACATGTTGTTGTCAGTAAGTGTTGTCGCCAATTAGTAAGAGATTCTGTAAATAATTTTGTCATCAATTGTGAGGTTGCTGTAGAGCTTTGGGTTTGTTCAGAGTTCATTTGTTTTTTATGCATTTGATGGTCCATTTTCTAAAACATTTTCAAGTTGGTCTATTTTCTTTGCATGGGTGATGCCAATTATCTTAGAGTTCAACCTTTTGATAGTATGTGTTACTCTTCAATATGTTGAGTCTTGCCTTTTGTCCTTTTTTGTTTTTTTGATATTGGTGGTGTTTTGGGAAGTTGGGTTTGGGATTTTTTTTTTGATTTTTTCCACTACAAGACAAAAGTTTTACAAAACCAAAAAAAATAAATACAAACAAAATATCACATCTTATCCCATAATCATTTCACTTTTTCTCTTACAAACATCACATCCAACCACAAAAAAACCCAACTATCTTTCCAAACACAAAAAAAAATTTCTCTAATAAGATCCTACAACTAAAAAAATCTACATAAAAATCCACTTCCCAAACACCTACATTGATAAGAAGACATTGTGGTTCTCTTCTCCATTTGTGTGAAATTACTAGACATATAGTTGAATTTCAGTTTTTCCGTTTGTGTGAAATTACTAGACCTATAGTTGAATTTCAGTTGCAAGGGTTTAGTCTTTGCCTTCATTGTGTATGATGGGAAGTCCTAGGTTCCTGGTATCACCAAATTATAAGATTTATGCAATATTTGTTCCTTATTCAGCATATTCAAAAGATCTATTGTTGCATGAACTCTTGATCTTCATTTTATATTTAATTAAATTCATACTTGAAGTGTATGAAATTTAAACTATGCTGCTTCAATGGCTCGATATGAAACATGACCATCTCTACGACTTTTAAGTGCCATATGCCTACTACATCTACCTTTACCATATTTACTATATTTCGTACATTTCCAACATAGCACCTCCTTCTTTAAGAAAACTAAAATCCACACATGAACACCTGAGATTCCATAACGAGTAGAACTTCCTGGACATTCTATGATTTATTGTTGGTTTTCTTTAGTGACAAATTGTGTTGTTTTTTTGTATTAGGTTGCTCAAGCAACATCAAAGCAAATGTCGAAGCGTGATCCTTTGAGACCCTACATGAATGTTATTGATAACATGTTGCTTCAGATGGTAATTACACTTGTTTATACCTGAGGTGCTTTATGTTTCAAAATACTTTTGTATGTGTAACACTAAGCTTTTCAAAGCATACATGCTTGACATTTAGCTTGTTTTCTTTTTTCATTTTTAACGAATGGTCTTATCCTGCTCTACTAGTTTAGCGAAGATCCATCTTTCAAACCACAAGGTGGAAGATTTGGAGAAAATGATATGGATTATGACACTGATGAAAAATCAATGGCGGCTCTTAGGCTTCAAATTAAAAGATCTCGAGAGGAGTATTACCGGTGCAAAAGGTACATAGTTACTACGTGAACAACTTGAGTGCTGAAATTTTGAAGATTAACCCACAGCATACACATGGGATTTGTTCATGTTCATGCATTTTTATTTTTTGCATTTCCTCTATGCTAGCAATGGTATCATCAAAAGTTCTGCTCAGATTGGCTTTTATTGTGTCAATCAGTTTATGAAAACAAAGGCTACTTTTTGCAGTCGTTTATTTGCAAATTTTGCATCATCATTTACATTACAGCCTTTTCCTTGCTTGTGCCTCTCAAAGCTTAATCTCTCTAGTGGTAGCTTGAATTTTGATTATGCTTGGATAGATGGATTGCAAGAGGGATGCAAATCTGAATTTCACTTATTTTTTAATTTTTAATTATCTTTGTAGTGAATATATGAATTTTGTGATGGAAGCCCTCGAACTGGAGGACACTATAAAGAATTACGATCGTCGCCATGCCACTGGATGGTTTGCTCTTAATCCAAGCTTTCTTCTTTTTTATCCTTCCACTGATTGCTATTCATATTTTTTGTTGTGTAATTTAATTCTGGTACACAAAATCATTGTACATTGCACATGAAATCATTGTACATCCTACTACCTCAACAGAATTTCCCTGAAGCAAAAAGCCATTTAATCCCAAAGCATAAGCCTCTCCGAGGTCATCTAGTTCTAGCTTTCTAGAAGAGTTGTGGTTTCTGCCTCTGGAGCAAACCCTATGGAAGCAGGTTTTGAGAAAGGAACAAATCGTGTTCCCTCAATTGCTTCTTGAATATACCGTCAAATCCCAGTCGACGTGGCTTTCTAGAAAGGCTTCCATCACAACTGAAGTCTGTCTTCTGGCGGAGGGGGTCCAAAGGAAGGGGAAGGTTTAGAAATCATTGGAGTTTGTATGTAGTAAATGACCTCCCCAACCCTCAAAACAGAGCTTAAAGGTACACACCCCTTTGAAGGCATTTGTAGGATAAGTCCAAAAGGAAGTCCAACACAAGGCCTTTCCTTAATTGTCTTCTAGAAGATCCTTACCATTGAAAATTTGGTGCCACATATTACCTTAGTTTGTATGTGTGCTAACTCCAAGTTTGTTTCTGTTGATTGTAAATTTTATTATTTTTTTAATTTTAATTTTAATTTTTGTAAATTTGCAGGAAATTCATTTCAAGCTTTAGGCCTGAGCGAGCAGGCGCACTAGGATCCTTTCTTGATATGATTGGTAAATATCAACAAATTTCTGAAGTTATTTGTTTTGTTTCCACTTTTTTCTCCCCTTTTTGCCGACCATCTTTCAAGATTGAAATTATGACCTTTTTTGAAATATACTACCTGCTTCAGTTATTAGGCCTGTTTTTAATTGCACTACACTCTTAATAGGCATTTTAGTCCTTGGTTATTAAAGCAATTAAATGACAGGTTTTTGGATGTCCTATATGGGTATGAAGTCATTTCGTTTTGTTTTCCATTGCATATGATGACCCAATGAAATACTTTGGAAAGAGATGATATTTGCATTATTGGAAAAGTCTAATCATCCTTTCAATTGTTGTTGTATGAAATTTGAACAGAATTTTTATCAAATTCTGGTCAATATGACATATATAAATATTCAATGTGATAGATTCATTCTGTAACTGCCATGAGAACAAAAATGGCATCATATCAGCTGCTACATAAAATGTAGAGGAATTATTTTTCATGCTATTTTAGATGTCCATCATTCAACATAGCATGGTTAAAGAGATTCGGTCATTGCTGTTCACCTTTCTAAGGCATGATTTGGGTCTTTCCTAGATTGATAGTTGATTTGATGCATTGGGAAGTGATTAAGTTTAGCTGACTTTGGGAACTGCCCCTTTGTTGGATGAAGTGTATTTGGTTGGAGTAGACTAAGAGATCTTTTCATGTAGTCGAGGACTCCATTCATAGTGTGAATACATTTTTTCGGTTTTAGTTGGGTGATGGGGAGACTTGATCCCTGGTTTAATTATTTTTGTCTCCTATTGATACTCTAGATTCTGTTGTCTGTATATAGTCATTTTATTTTATTCTTCTTTCTTGTGTATAGACCATAAATAAATGCAAGGTTTGCACCTTCTTTGGTGATTATTATGCAATTTACTCACCATTTTTCCTTCTTTCCTTGAAGTCCATACACATTCTTGCAAATATACTAGCTCTCATGTGATTGGTAATTCAACTCCTTGCAGAGTTGGTCTACCGGTGTATTCTAAGGAAGCAACTTGAGAAAGTCTTGGCTGTGATACTTGGTTGCATGTCAGCTGCAATTCTTTTGGCTGAGGCTACTATACTTCCAAGTGGAGTTGATTTATCTCTATTCTCTATACTGATAAATGCTGTAGGAAAGCAAGAGGTACTAGTGCAGGTAAATTTTCTGTAATAATTTTTTTTTTAGTTCTTTTAGTTGCATGAGCTTATCTTTGGTGAAAATCAAAGCTTCAATTTATGTAGAGACTTCATATATTTAAGTTTTATGTTTCAGATTCAAAGTCTGATTATTGAGTACAGCTTCAATGACCTTTTTTTTTTATATTGTTTTATATATATAGGGTCTTACTAACAATTGCCCCTAGGGCATAAGTAAAAGACAAAGGGCTTGTTTGGTTTGTGTTTCAGAAACATGTTTTGGAAAAAAAAAGTACGAAAACATGTTTGGTTTGGTGTTTTGGGAAATTTGTTTTGGAAAATTATTTTGAGAGAGAGTTTTGGAAAAAGTGATTGATTTGATGTGTGTGTGAGAGAGATTTGTTTGGAAAAGTTGTTTGGTTTGTGTGTTTTGGGAAATTTTTTTGGAAAAATTTGTTTGGTAGAGAAAATTTCTGAAATTTGTTTGTAGAGAAAATTTCTGAAATTTTTTTCAGAAACATCAACCAAACAAGCCCAAAATATTTGTAGAATACAATACACTTTTCATTAATTTTAATGCACTTTTACTAAAATCAATACGCTTTTAACCTTTTCACATATTTTCAAGCCGCTTTTTACACATTTCCCAATATTAAACAATGCATAGGGGCACTTTTTAGCATTTGCCATATATATATAAGTAAAACGTTATAAAAATAGGGTAGGGTGGGGTGGGGGTGGGGGGGTGGGTTACCAAGGGGGTGCCAGAAAAAGCAAAAAGGCAAAAAAAAAACCTATTAAAAAATAATAAATAAAGAAGTCTAAAAATTGGTTCAATTGTGGA
Organism: Camellia lanceoleosa; assembly: GCA_025200525.1. Lineage (NCBI taxonomy): Eukaryota > Viridiplantae > Streptophyta > Magnoliopsida > Ericales > Theaceae > Camellia > Camellia lanceoleosa. Next base: position 14,553,008 of record CM045770.1, read on the forward strand.
TCAATACCATTCGAAAACCATAAAAACAAAACAGGCCTTCAAATTAAAGAGAAATTCTTTAACTCCCTCAAAGGTTCTCTTGTTGTGTTCTCTCCAAATAAACCACATCATGGCTGGAGGCACCAAAAGCTATGCCTTTTCTTGCTCTTCCCCATGCTAGCCCCCTTCCACACAAAGAGAATATCCATCAGATTAGGGAAAGTCCTAACTACTGCAAGCATACCAAGAATCAAGGCCACAATCTCTGGAGTCTAGCCATTCTACAATGGGTAAGGAGATGGTTAAATGATTCCTTGATCTCTTTACATATACAACATCAATTGGCGTGAATGTATTCCCTCTTGATCAAATTGTCAGGATCTTACCATGTGCAGTCCACACTAAAAACTCAACCTTAGATGTGGCCTTAGATCCCCAAACCTCTCTAGGGGAAATCATCTCTCTATGCAAAGCATGCCATCCTCGTCCAAAAGAGGAGAAGAGCGTAGAGAAGACTGAAAAAAACCCATCAACAAAAAGCATGCTATCCTTATCCAAGGAGGAGAAGAGCATAGAGCAGACAAATGATCCATCAACTTTTCTACCTCCCAATCATTTAAATATCTATAAAAGGCAAATGTCCCAAAAAACTTGGTTACCTTTTTCTTTCTTCATATAATCTCTGTTAGAACTTAGAAGCAATGGTAGAAAAAAGATGTCACTAGCTTCTCCTCCCCACATCACAAATGACTCCAAAAATCCACCTTGTTACCATACCCAACAAGTTGGGGTTTTATTTTCTAGTATCCTTGAAGATTGATTTGTTTTTTGTTTGCAGGTGGCTGCCTTCATTCCTCTGATGTACATGTGTGTGTGCACATACTATTCCTTATTCAAAATTGGAATGTTGACATTCTATTCATTCACTCCAAGACAAACAAGTTCAGTCAGTTTGCTTATGATATGCTCGTATGTTTTTTTTATTTTGATTCTTTACTGAAGCATTGTTCTAACTCAGAGAGATCTTTTTCATGTGTAATTTCTTCACAAAGATGTTGGTAATAATTCTCAATCCACATATTTACCAGGATGGTCGCGCGATATGCACCTCCGATTTCCTACAACTTTCTCAATCTTATTCGTCTTGGTGAGAAGGATGAGGATAAAAAAACTATCTTTGAAAAGGTGAGTTTTTTTTATTTGTTTGTTTTTTAATACATATTGATAATTGTATCACTTCTGTACAACGTGTTGATGTTGTTTCCATGACCCATTGGCTCCGTTAGAACTAATGTGAAGTACTGGGATGGTTGGGATAGGAAACAATAGCTTTTATCCTTGTATTTGACAACCCATCCTAACCCAAATAATAATCCAACCCTAAATTTCATGTGATGCTAGTGTAGCCTCTGCCATGGCTCATTTTGCTCTTTGTAAAATGTGAAATGGAAAGAAGCTATTAACCTATGACACCTGAACAGCAAGATCACAAGAAAATCAAAGGGCTTTGTGGAATAAAAATTAGTGACACTCGGTGTTAAATTATGATGATGACAATAATGCCCATTAGAAAATGATGTGAAGCAAATGTCATCAAACATAATTTTGGTGCTAATTGTTAGTTGTATTTTTGTGATGAATTGGGAAATAAATGGAAAGACCTAACCTAATCAGACAAGTGGGAAAATGAAAAATCAAGGTACTGCACTTTTGGGGGACTGTAGGAGAAATAAAGGACCATCATTTATAGCTTCTTCATCTGCTTGAATAATTGTGTATTGGGATTTAATTAGGTTGGTCGAAACATACCAAGCTTTGAACACGGAGAAACAGAACACTAGTTTGTAATGGGCTAGGTTATTGAAATTTCATCATGAGACAAGCCCTTTACCCAATAGTATATTTCTGACCATGTCTTGCTAGACTTAAAGCACCCAAACATATAAATTTATGTTTTGTGGATACGAGTGTGCATGGAGCTTAAAGCATTTGGCTTGAAGAAGCTTTTTCTTTGAATGAGTTTGGAAGAAAATAGGGCAGGTTGTTTAATCTGTATGTTTGGTGGTACTTGTGTCGTAATTTTGCTTGGTAGTCATTATTCTTTTTGACCCACTTTATGTTATTAAGCACGTCGTTGTCAACCATATTAAATTTATCCCAAAAAAAAAAAAAACCTAGTCATTTTCCTGAACATAGAAGAATCTATACACCACAGTCATCTCTTTTCTCTCCTCTTAACTGTTGATTATACAATTTGAAGTAACAAAATCCCATTTTTATGTGCAGAGAATGGGGAATATTGATCAAGCTGTCCCTTTCTTTGGAAATGGATTTAATAAAATCTACCCACTTATCATGGTTATATACACCATAATGATTGCGAGCAATTTTTTTGATCGGATCATTGATTATTTTGGAAACTGGAAGATATTCAGATTTCAAAGTGAAGCTGATGATATAGATGACGGATTCGATCCATCAGGATTGATGATTTTGCAGAAAGGTGTGTAAACAGATCATGTCTCTTGTTTGTATGTGGCACGTGTTTGGGGTTAGCTCTCACATTTTGCAAGTATTGGCGTTATGCTATTCTGGGCTCAGCATTCTTGCACCTGTGGGCTATAGCATTTACAGGGGGGAAGAACTGAAAATTAAACAAAAACAGTTCATTATAATTTTTCCTCCTATTAATATCCACTATATTTGCTTAAAACCTATGAAAATTTATTATTTTTTTGTTTTTATATTTTCAGAACGTTCTTGGCTTGATCAAGGACATAAAGTTGGTGAACTTGTTATTCCATTAGCAAGGAATTTCAACGACATAAATATGGATCTTGAGTCTAGCAGCAATAACAAGGTATGTGTTAGTTCCTAGTAATATATCAAGTTATTGTCTTTTGATCTTTTCATTTTTAACAAAGAATACCAGTTGCAATTCTATTGTGTGCTTTTTTATTATTATTGGGAATGCCAAAAAATATATTTTTCTAATTTATGAAATTAGGACATGGACAAATACACGGTACACAGATTTTAAAAAAAGGAAAATGTCTCGTAGCTTAAATTTTGTGGCTCAAAAGTGGCTCAAATGGCCAAAACGACGTTTTGGCCATTTGAGCCACTTTTGAGCCACAAAATTTGAGCTACGTAGCATTGTCGTTAAAAAAATTAGGATACATCGCAGTGGGGATATGGCCAAATATATATATACAATTTTTTTATTTACTATGTATATGAATATAAACTTAGAATATATAAAAATGAGAGGTTTCTATCTATATATGGTTGTATTTTTATTTCTTTTCTACTTTCTCTCTCCTTGTTTCCGTAAATTTTACTTTGACCCTAAATCACTTTCTGAAATTATAAAAATCAATTGTAGGGTATCCTGAACCATGTCTATACATAGGTCACACATGTCCGTCAAGTGTTTCCAGCGTGTCCTACTAAAAAATAAAATTTTAAAAAATAGACACGCCACGTAGCATGTTGGACATGTGGATACACGTGTTCACGCTGTGTTGGTGTCAGACGTGTTGGACACGGACACAACACCCAGGAGTGTGGGGGCTTCTTAGCTCATGCTCATGGTGCAACACAAGATTTGTGTCTCTGCCTACAGATCTTAGGCTGCTGTTGGCTCTATCCAAGCTTCATGCTTATTTTATTTCCCCCCCCCGGGCTTATTATTCCACAAGAATATAACTCTACATATTACTCAAAAATGGTCTGTATAAGGTTGCCGTTGACACAAAAACAACAACCAGTTTGATCGAGGATGGACAGAGAGATTACTTAATACTTTCAAGAGGAGAGGCCCATCATCAAACCAGCAGAGAATCCATTGCCAGAAAGTACGTAGCTGTAAGAGCACAACAGAGCAAACAACCGATCTCACAAAATTTGACAGAGAAGAGCAGAAGAGCATCCTTCAATGCCACTTTCCCTGATGCAGGCAGCTCCCAGAATACAACAGCCGGACCATCTTCCAGATTATCCTCAACCTGGGAATCTATGAAGACTGGTCTCCAAAATCTCAAGTCTAATATGGGTGCCAAGAAATTCCTTCCCTTGCGCGAAATTCAAGATACAAAACACTCCCTGGTTTCCTCATCTGAATCCCTCGATGACATATTCCAGAGATTAAACCAGCCTAATATGAACCATAGAAGTTATGGTGGTGGTGATGATTATGACGATGAACTTGATGATCACTCAATTAATAGCAGGAAGCTCAGGAGCATCGGGTGATACATAACCGAAGGTGCATTCTTCAGTTGTCTTGGCATACATGAAAGGTACACATACATGTATTATATCAGTATACATGAAAATACAAAATGTAAGCTTGTAACTTTAACTGTGGATGTTAGTGACTGCAACGGAAGATGATAGTTCTCAATGAATACAAAATTTTCCCCCCTCTTGAAAAAGTAGTACTTCATCTTGTGCAATTTATCATGAAATTCGATTCAAATTCAATTCATTGTTTTGAGTTTCCAAGTAATTTCTGGTAATTTTGTTCTTTGATCCAATATTGTAACTCAATTATTAGAAATTGAAATTGAAGAATGGTTTTCTTAGTCTCAACTCTGGTATGGGGACTATTGTAGCATGTTTGTCCTAGATCTCCTTCTTTGCCTATACAAGGAGCTCTAATGTGTTGTATTCAGCAAAAGACTAGAAGGCCAGCAAATATAAATTTGGTTATTCCTATTATTCACTCGATCTTTCCTTCTTTGTGATTGCATCTCCTTTGTGGTTACAATACCACCACCTCTACCACCACCACCACCACCACCACCACCACCATCAATACAACTACTAACATATTAGTTGCATTTCAAGGTTGCAATCAACATAGAAATATGTTTTCTATGAAAAACATTTTTTGAAAAAAGTGGTCATCGAAAAATATTTTCTACCAAAACAAATGAAGTAAAATGCTACATCTTCCCTACAAAAAGGGTTAACAAAGTAAACCCTAGATCCAGAGGGTGAGCAAAGTGAAACAATATAATAAAAAAATTCAACCTTTTATTAACTACTTTTATCAAATCTCCATTAACAATGTACAAGAGCATTGCTACATAGTCATTATAATCATCTCATTACTACTGCAATAATAAATAAAGCCATATACAGGAAGAAACAACCTAACAATGCCGCTAAAGTTTAAATATCCAATCAAACTTGACACAAAATATATCTTCAACAATTTGTTAAAATTTTGATTTGCACCAAAAAAAAAAGAAAAAAAAAGAGAGTAAATAATGCATCTTTCAAATTTTAATGAGAATTATTTCACTAGAATACTGCCCAAAAAGAGCTCCCCTGAATGTTAGGTTAGAGCTAAAAATTGACAAATTTTCTTTGAAAGTAAATGATTTTGCCCCGAGACAGAAGGACATCGTACAACAGGAGGAAAATTTATTTTAATTTACATGAAAATCGTCAAGAATCAATATAGGCCCAAAAACTTCCACCAGAAACCCCCAACAACGCCCCAGATTATAGCATTAATAAGCGCCATGACAAAGCCCACTCTAAACACGTCAGGAAGGTCTATGTAACCAGCTGTTCAAACATGGCAAAGAAAACTATCAGTCCTCAAAACTGCAACATCTACTAGGATACAAAATTAATAATAATTACTTGTGTGCAATCTTAAACTATTGAGGATGCTATTAGTTAGTTATCGATTCCAAATCTTAATCTCTTTCTCTTCAATCTTCTCAATAATCAACAGCAAAAAAAAATAAATATGAACATAAACATATACTATAAAAGGAACTAACATAGTTAAGGTGAATAGATTTGAGAATCCTAGAAACAAGTGAATATGTGTACTAGGCCATGGAGGACCATGGTTTGATACTCGCCCCCTAATGGACTTTCAAGATAGTATAGAGTTTGAGTTAGAAGATACTCGCCCCTAATGGACTTTCAAGATATTATAGAGTTTAAGTTAGAAGTGGATAGAGAGAGTTTGAATTGAGAGTAGTAAATTCACAAGAAGGTAGAGTTTGAGTTGATAGTAAGAGTACACAAAAGAAAAACAATTTAATGGAATTCACAAGTTTAGAATTGCTTTGTTAGTTTGGCCAAATGATGCCTCACACATATGGTGTCTAAACAATCTAGAAAACTTCACAACAATCTTAACATATTTTTCCTTGTATTTTAATTATAATTTTTTTAGTACATTAAAAGAAAATTATAAATATGTACAAGAAAGATCCTCAAAACAAACATAAAAATAAAAGGCCCAAATGTAATAGAAGTCGGTTTGGACCAAGCCCTTCCAAAAGTGCACATTTTTTCCTACGAGCCCACAGGACAGCCCAGCCCAGCCCATTACATAGTAGACAATAACAACTGCTTTGTATTGTAAAAGTAACTCCAAGAAAGGTCACTTACGGAGAATTCTACGATACACCTCGCTATCATATGCACCCTTAGTTACACAATTTTCTTCTTTAATTATGACATTATTTTATGCCTCATGTAGTGTTTTTTTTTTTTAAATTTTTTAAGGATGTACCTCATGCAGTGTTTGGTTATGACTTTTTTAAGTTAGGACTCAAAAAGTATGAAATTATCTTATTTTCTTCTGTAGTTATAAAATGCATATGGCACACGTGCAAGGCATGGGCTACTTGCACCAAATTATTATTTTTAAAATTTTTGATTGTACTTTCTTATTTTATGCTGTGTTTGGTTCATAAATTTGGGGAGTGATTTGAAAAGAGAAAGGAAAAAGTAGGTAAACTACGAATAAAATATATCTACATTTTACCTAGTTTCACACACATTTTTCCTTTTTCTTTCCAAATCCTTGAACCACACATAGTGTTTGTTTTAGAAAAAATATAATTGAATGCTTATCTTGTAAATGTTGAAAATAAATAATTTCATTTTATTTCACTAAATTTAATGACATTTGGCCTTTATTTTAATTAAGAGGACTGCTATTTGCCCCCACCTTCTTACTTTGGCTCCTCCACTTCTTTGAATCCCCACCTAACAAAATGAAACCCCTCTATTTTTTCTTTGAACCTCCCACCTTAATACCAACTCTATCCCTAACCCCAAATCCAAATCCAAATCCAAATCCAAATTCAAATCCTAACCTTAACCCTACCAACTCCGGCAACAAAAATAGCTCTGACAACCCAAACCTTAACCCCAAATCCATTTTTTCTACCTTCAACATCAAGAGCTATTTCTGTTGTTGTTTCGCCAAAACCTGATTCAAGTCCCACTTGCTTTTCCATCATCGAAACACCCACCTTAATCTTCGCTCTCTTCTTCGATCCACCGCTCGATTTTTCTTCTTCATTGAATTTTTTCGCTATTTTCTTCAACTTCGCTTTCTTCAGCTAATTGCAATGGTTCTCGCAATACGACCTTCCTGGCAAAGCCGTCTCACTGCACTACCAGCTTTGGCTGCCTTGTCTCCGGCACTGGTGATCTGATGAGACATCCATCACAACTGATCACCAAAAATCCAACGGCTGAGATCGTTTTCACAACGGTCATTCAAGATCTCTCTCTCTCTCTCTCTCTCTCACTCAATCTCTCTCTTTAATTCAGATTTGCAAAAGATGAAGAGGAAGAGGAGCTGGGGGTTGAAAGATAGGCTGCAATGGTGGAGTAGGGGTTGGGGTTGCTTGTTAGTGAAAATGGTGGTTGGTTGCGACAGAGAGAGTGGTGGTTGCGACGGTGAGGGGTGGTCAGAGATGGGGGTGACTACCAGAGGTGATTAGGGTTAGGGTTTGGAAAACTAGGGTTAGAAGATTAGGAATGAGGGTAAAAGTGGAATTGTAGGTTGGGATAAAATTGGAATTAAAAAAAATGGAAGAGGTGGGAGTTCTAAGAAGAAAGGTAGGGGTTAATAGCATTGCTCTTAATTAATTAAGTATTATTTGAGATATATATATATATCCCAAAATAAGATTTTTCTTCTCGGAATTGAATAGAGTAGAAGATTAAACAAATCGAACCGTTCATATTGTAGGTTAGTTAAGCATATCATCCATTGAAAAAAATCAATTACTCGGATATGTTTTGAATTGCTCAAAACAATTTCATGCTATTTTTCAAAAATAAGAAGCCTTTTTATACAACAATCGGAGAAAACAAGAAAAATTTGTTTTTTTTTTTATAAAACAATAAAAAATTATGAGAAATTTTATTTAAACACTATACAAACTCTCAGTACACACCATAAATAGTGTTTGGGTATAAACTTTCAAACAAATGTCAAATGTTAGGATTTAAAGTTATGAATAAAAATAAATTATTTAAATATACATTGGCCTCGTTTGGTAGAGCTATGGGAAAATGATTATAGATTATAACTTAACATATTATAACTTACAGCTATGAACATAAGCTGGTAATCTGTTTGGTGCAGTTGTGGAATTATGGATTTAAACAGCAGAGTAGTGTTTGGTAAATAAGCTGTAAAATAACTTTTTTCTGTATAATTGTCATTTTTGCCCTTATAAGATATAAAATTTGTGATTTCATTTATAATACATTTTTTTTCTTTTTCTTTTTCATTTTATTTTCTTTTCTTTTCTTTTTCACCTTATTTTCTTTTTTAATTTATTAATTCATTAAAATTAATATTCATGTTCTAATTTATATTAATGTTGTGATTTCATTACATATTATCTTTCATATATTCATTATCAAAATTATTAACTTTTTTCTTCTCTTCTTTCTCCGTATTTCTTTTCTTTATTATTATTATTAATTGTGATTTTAGTATAAAATTAATCAATTGCTCATCAATTATTAATTATTATTATTATTATTATTATTATTAATTTGTTCATCGATTATTAAAATTAGTATCAATTTGTCCATCAATTATTATTATTATTATTTTTCATATTATTATTATTCATTTTAATTATTTTTAGTAATATTTCATTTTTAGTAAATATTAATTCTGAAAAGTAATTTTTTTAATTATGAAAAGTAAATATTAATTGAAATAAATTGTGTTAAATATTAATTCTGAAAAGTAATTTTTTTTTAATTTTTTTCATATTAAATATTAATTCTGTTTTTAATTAATATTAATATTAATAGAGAGACAAACAGAGCTTCGCGATCGCGATTGCGATGGCGACGGCGACGGCGACGAACCCGAGATCAACTGGCGCCATGGATGTAGCGCAGAGAGAGAGAGAGAGAGAAGAGAGAGATCTATTTCATCGTCGGAGCGAGGGACATGTTGCTGGAAATCGCCAGACGTCGCCGGAAATTGCCAGAGCTTTATCAAAGAGACAAAAATGAGAGATTTTTTGATTTATATACATGGTACACTTGTAATTATTTGAAATTGTGAGGGGCATTTAAGTCATTTTACCCCTCCAAACACAGCTGCACACTTCAGCTCAAAATTTAAGCACCCTGGAGTTGCTTTTACATTTAAGCCGAAAATGGCTTAAATTAAGTCATAATCTATGCCTCATAAGTTGTACCAAACACATCAATTTAGCTTAATTTATGCCAAAAGCTGATTTAAGTTGAAAAAAAGTTTTACCAAACACCCCCATTCTATTCAATTATTTATATCCAAACAACTACTTTATTTTCATAAATTTATATCCGAACATGTTTAAAGTAAAATATATATTTTGATAGAATGATAATTTTATTCCAAGAACTATCTAAGAATTTTCAAAATGCTACTATGCACATCTCACTCTTGGACAACTATAATCAAAATAATTATACTTTATCTTTTATTATGTAAGATATTTTAAATAATATTCATAACTTAACATAAAATAAATTAATAACTAAAAAACAAGAAGAAAAAAGGCCAACACATGTAAGCGGCACTGCTTTTAGAGAATTCCCAAATGGGACCAAAAGCATCTAATGGAGCAAGCCTAGAAGAGGGGCAATTCCGGAAGGACAGGCAAAATATAAGCCATCCACCTCGTATATATATAGATATATATAGGGTGAATTACACTTTTCATTCCTATAGTTTGACCCAACTTTCACTTTAATTCCTCTTGTTTTAAATTGAATAATATTAACTATATACTTCAAGTCTAGTTTCAATTTGGTCCTTCCGTTCAAATTACCCTCAAATTTTTCTACATGTACCCCAACTGACAGTGCCAAAAAATCATGAATTTTAACATCCAATTTGTATGGAAGAACTAAATTGAAACAGTAGTTGAAGACTAGGGTCAATACTGTTCAAATTGAAATAATAAAGACTACTGTGCAATTTTGGTCAAACTACAAGGATGAAAAGTATAATTTACCCTATATATATAAAAGATAAATGATGATGATTGATCACCTGATTAAAATATACTTTTATAGTTACACTATTAAAAGAGTGAGTAAAAAAGAAATAGACGCACCTCCATAGTATACAGCAGCCTGACCACTGCTATAATGCGTTAGAGCACCGAATAGATTTGTATTGTAAGCTAAAGCCAGTGCTGCCAACACGCCAGGTACCCCGGATGCCAAGTGCATAGCAAGAAATGCGGAGTATAAAGCTCCCACATGACCGGTTTGACTTGCAAACAAGTAATGGATGAGGAAGTAAGCGGCTTGAAGGACAGCAAATGCGGCAGGCCAACTCAAAGAGAAAGATTGAAGAGATAAAGCCACATAATCAGACATCCATTTTACAATGCCAAGATTGGTCAATTGGCCTGCCATGCCCACGAGAACTGCAAACCAAGCCAAGGTGTCCCATGCTGATTTTTCACTCAAGCAGTCGTCCCAATCAAGCACCCCCAACAATAGTAGTATTGATAAGCCCAGCATAGCAGCAACAACACTTGCTATGCCAAGAGCATCTCTGCATGCAGAACCAAGAAAATCAACACACTTACGAACCTAATAATTCTAAGATATTACTAAATCAAATATTCCTATCATTGTTGAATCACAAATATTGCACTGGGTGAATATGTCAATCAACAAGAAGGGTGTGTTCTAAAACAATTGCATTGAACAACAATAAGGTGCTACTGGCAGTAAAATTCAGCATATAACGGTCACTTAAACCAGGGGCCAGCCATGTTTTTCAGATTTATTTTTTCCGAAGGAAAAGTCACTTTAATGAGAATATAACATCAAATTTGTGATCACTGGAACTTATTTGTAATATACTTTCTTCACAAAACACCACAGGTGAAGCTCAACTGAAATCTGAAACACACAAACTTGAAAACTAATGGCTCACAAAGCATTACTGTGCAGATAATTTGGTAACTTGTTGTTTTGTTAGACATGCCAGCACAAGATAATGTACCCTCATGAGACATATTAGCGTAGAATCTCGTTTGTTTAAGGAAAAAGACTAACCCCACTGGGTCCCCAGCACTGCCGTTTGTTTAATAAGTACATGTGCATTAAATTTATGAAATGCATTTATTTATATACCTAATAACACTACCATTGAAGGTTAAGCAAGGTTGTTATCTACGTGATATATATTGTTTTGTTATATTGTATATTTTTATTATATCTTCAAATGAAATATTCATATATATATATAACATATAATAAAAATATAAAACTATATATTTTGCACTTGTCCCCACACGTGGTGCCCGAATTTTTTTTGAAAATTGTTGGTGTCTGTGTGTGTCGCGTCCATGCTTCTTAGATTACTATACTATCCTTATTTCTAAATAAATGTATCAAGTTTCCAAGTGTTCTTTACCTTTATGGGATTTTTCATAATTTCACCACCCATTTGCATACTGGAAGTATACCAAGACTTTGGAAGTAAAAGCCAACAAGAAGGGGGGAAAAATGATTTATCAATAGTGAATATAATTCCATACAGGGTTTATGCCATTTTTATCAAATATAAACGCACAGTTGATGTACCACTCTTGATCTATTCTAACCAAAACTACTTTGCTTTTCTAAACATCAAACAAAGCAAAAAGAAACATCACAATTTTTTCTACCACTATGTATGTATTGAATGATGTATGACATGATTCTGTCTACCTTGCTTGCCTACGATGACAAAGGAAGCTTGCACAATTCGGAACCTTCATTTTGTAAGGCCTGCAGTGTGCCTAACATGCAAAAGTGTTCATCCTAGTTTCAACAGAGATCATTGGGAATCTCTGTCCTACTACTCCCTTTAAAATCTCCTGGTGTTTGTTTCTACAATTTTTGTCACAAGTGAATAACAAGGTGCAATTGTAACCCATCCGTCTATTAATACAAGTTTGTCCATCTAGATCAATTCCTAATTTGCTAGAATATCTCCACTTCCCAAGTGCTTGAACTTTTAACCTGAGTAAATTTGAAATTTTCTATCACAATGTGTAAGGTCTGATTTCGTACTGAGACAGAGAGATGACAACAATATCCACTGTACCTTAGCCTATTTGTTTTCATGAGAACAATGAAGAACTCACATGAACTGCCCTCACCATAGATTAAATTAACCAATAATTATGGTTATTTACGACATTTTCTTAAAAAATATATGCTGGAGATCCCTACTCAAAAGGCATTTTAAAAGGATTCATAGGAATCATTAAAGTATGAGATAGTACTTACCCAACGACCCACAAGGAGACAGCAAGAAGCATTGTGCCAACCATGACCCACTCATTCCTTGTGACAGGACCCATAAGCTCCAACTTTTTTGAAGCCATAGCAGGGGCATCTGGCGTGTCTTTGGTTTCGGGTGGATAAAGTTTGTACAAGACAAGAGGAGTAACTAAGAGACAAACAATTGCAGGTAAACTAGCAGCCATGAACCAAGAAACCCATGGGTTTGCAACTATCACCCCAACTTCCTCGGCTAGTTTTAGGCACAGCAGGTTTTGAGCTGCAGCAGTCAGGAAAAGCGCACTAGAGTTACCAGCAGACTGTCATGCATTAGACAACAGCAATGCATAAGTCACAATACAACATGTGATGGCATATATAAGTCAAGCATAGAAGAACAAAATGGTTCTCAATTTTTAGTAACATGCAATATATAGTAATCCAAATATTGATCGCAACATAATGACAGAAGTACAACATTGATGCTTAACCAATTAATGAAAAAGAAGAAGCTCTGCCTTTTGAAGTTTGATCAACATGAGCACACTTGGCATAAAAATATATTTCAACATAGAAATCACACAAATAACCTTGTCTAATGGGAGCTCTATGCTAAAATCAACTCAACCAATATGGCAATGTTTCAGAAATATTGCGAAAACTTTTCTCTTTCAGGGATAATTCCCAATTATTCAAGAGAAATAATGATAATGAAAATGTAAAAATTATGAGAGGACAAGCTTTTTGAATTTACATTCTAAGAATGAGAAAGCTTTCAGCACTTATATTTTTAAAAAACTTGCTAGCTTCCAAAATAAGGGATCAAACTTAGGTTTGGATTGAGGCAACTGAAATTTCAAGATGTGTCACAATTTGAGCGTGCTCCCCAGCCACAAAAGTACTAATTATTTAGAATGGTAGGGAAAGGCCACCTAATGCATTACCAATCTCAGTGACAGATAAAACCATACATCAACCACCCAGATACAGTGCAAAATTATTGACTGTAGTCTATTGTTCTGCATCACTAGGACTAAAGAGGAGTAGGCGTGAGAACATAGAAAACAAAAGTAAAAAATCATCACCCATAAGCTGCCACAGACAAGTTATTTTAAAGAAGAAGAAAAAGTGGATGAAGTGAACTTTTTACTTTTCAGTGGGTTCACATATGCAGTATTTTTCCTCAAACCATACTTTATATCAAAATAAAAATATATTTTTTCCTTCTGTCCAGTGGGTTCATGTGACACCCAGGGGTCACTATATAGCATCGCCATGTCCGACTTCTTCCCCGTGAACATGAACACCCATGTTTTTCCCAATTCATAATACTAATCAGCATGAAAGAATTCTCCAAAAAAGGCAAAGCTTTTAGCAGAGAATTCCCAACACAAGCAATCATATTGAGTTTCTTCATCTACACTTGGCTCCAAAAACAATAAACAAACTACAATTTCAAAATTAATTGAATCCAATGATATCAAAATTCCAAATTAAAATTAGCAAACAAACATTCAAGCTAACCTGAAATTGAGACTGAACCAAATAAGCCCCGAGCTTTTTCGCTGATGGATCACCCGGTTTACTACCCGCGGAGAGCGATAGAGACTTAATGATCGGCAAAAATACACCACCAGCTCTCGCAGTGGTGCTCGGCATTGCCGGAGCAATAAGAGCTTCACTGACAGTCAACCCATATGACAAACCCAATGTACTCTTCCCCAACCACTTCACAAAATACGTAGCAATCCTATCCCCCAACCCAGTCTTCACAAACCCACGAGCGAAGAAAAACGAAATCACAATCAACCAAATCACCTCATTCGTGAAAGCACTAAAAGCAGTCGAAAAAGTCAGGGTTTTTGTCAAAATCGATGTGGTGAGTCCCAAAAACGCCCAAGCACCAACAGGCAAAGGACTCAGCACAAGCCCAGCAATTGTTGAGAGAAAAATTGCAAGCAATTGCCAAGCTTGCAGCGAAACTTCAGGGGGTTTGGGGACGAAGAATCGAACGATTAGGCCTACTGCGAGAGAGATTACGAGCGGGACGATCTTAGCGCCTTGAGGGTTTGGTTCGGTGGTGGTGGTGGTGGTTGTGGGGGGTGGGGAAGATTGAGAGGCTTGGACTGGTTTGAGGGTTTTGGTGGGTTTTGGGAGAGGATTGAAGAGGGGGTGATTGTGGGATTGGAGGAGAGAGAGAGGAGAGGCGGAGGAGAGAGAGGAACGGAGGGGGGAGATGGGGCGGAGGGTGGGTTTGGGAGAAATGTAGGAAGGGGGGGATTTGGAGAGAGAAGAAGGGCGTGAATGGAGGTGTAAGGAGATGCGAGAGGAGGGAGAGAAGGAGGAAGTGCTGGTGGGATATGGAGAGTAGAGTGCGAAGCTCTCCATTGAAGAGAGAGAGAGAGAGTGATTGAATGATCGTAACAGAAGAAGAAAGAATGATCGTAACAGAACAAGAAGAAAGAGAAGGAGAGAGAGGGAGAGAGAGGAAGCGGAAATAACAAGGACCATAAAGAGAGGTGGTAGTGTTTATTTTGTTTTTAATGAATAAATTGCACTTTACCCCTTATGTGGGTCCCGTTTAAGAATTAAATTATTTTAATTTTATTTTTTGATTTTTTATAAAATTAAAAAGAAAAAAAAAGAAAAGAAAAGAGATGTGTGAACTGAAATGTGCTGTGAAGCTTGTGGGATTCATCATGAGTTCTATTTTGATAATTTAAATCGTTTAATGTATAGAGTTATAAAAATATGTTTTGATCAAGGAACTATCAATATTCGATCAATGTGATTTTTTGTAAGCATAAAATACTTGATGAGTTTTATACATTGAATGATTCAAATCATCAAAATAGGACCGATGATAGGCCTCACAGGACCAACAATATACTTCAATCCACTATGTAAACTGGAAATAAGCCATCTCCTTAAAAAAATGTACATAAAGTAAAGAGACTGATTTAATAATTTATAGTAATTTTTTATTTTTATTTTTCTACAAACTTACCTCCCCAACGGGGCCTTATTTTCTTATTTTGGTCTGTAAAGTTTTTATTTTTTCATTTTAGTCCTTCATTTTAAAGTTTTTTATTTTATTTTATTTTATATTTACCCTAAAAATTAGCTTATATTTAAAATTTAAACAAAAGAAAAAAAGTGACAATAACAGCTATGTGGTATAAAAATATTTTTTTTTTGAATTTTAATTTTTTTAAACTCATATAACAAAATAAATCTTGATTTTTAAATTTTAATAAATTAAACTCTAAAATTTTGATTTATTTTCAAACCTAAATTGACAAAAATAATATTTTAATTATTAAACTTAACAAGAAATTATAGTTTAGTACACCTACATTTTAAGTCTTTAAACATAAATTATATCAACCGCGATTGGGAGCTCGAATCCGAGCTCCCCCGAATCCCCCGAATCCCCTTTTTTTTCTTTTTTTTTTTTTGGAAGAAGGGCAAGCGGGGGAGGCGGGAGGAGGAGGGAGGAGGAGGAGGAGGAGGAGGAGGGGGCATATTCATTGGGGAGGAGGCGGAGGCTGGTCGGAGGCATGACGATCGGAGGCTGCGACGATCGGGTCATGGCGAAGGGCAGATCGGCGCGCCGCCTCGCCTCTTTCTCCCTCTCTCGCTCTCCCCTCTCTCTCTCGCTCTCTCTCTCTCTCTTCCTCGCATTAACGAGGAAGAAGAAGAAAAAAAAAAAAAATTAAATCCGTGAAACGACGTCGTTTCACGGATTAGGGGGATTCGGGGCCAAAATTTTCGAGCTACAAATCTTTTTTCAAATTATATAGTATGTTAGAAAAACTACGAATCCATATATTCAACTTGATATAGGTGGGCCTATAGGAGCTTTTGGCTCACATTAGCCATTAATGAGGTCTCCTGCAGCATTTATTATGATAACCCATTCACGTCGGAACAGGACAGCCTTACCATGAACAAGACAAGCTAGAACATAGACTTTTGGCCAACATGACAGGTCGGAGTGAACAAGGAAATGATGAGCAAATGATATAAGCATGTTTCTAAGATAGAGAGAAGGTTAAGTTCTATATCACAATCCAATCTCAATATTCCATTCATTATTATTTCTCTAACTTGCTCGTCGGAGGGTTCGCTGAACTCTTGTGCACGTTTCTCCGTGGGCCCAACGATCGGACAACCGTGTGGGAGGCCTGGATCAGTCCAATCCGTTCTTCAGAGACTAGTTGTAGCATCAGCTGGCGCCGTTTGTGGGAAACTTTCACTCCGTGCAGCAACTATGTTCATTGTCGCCGGAGACCCATTCCCGATAGTCCCTACCTACCACCTACCAAGGTGGATGGTTACAATTAGATCCATGGCTTCTTAACACAACGCTGCCGACCCCCAAGCCAACCCTCCTAACCTAAACGACCCATCGCAATATTTCACAAAACTCACTAACAGCATTAACCGCCTAGCCGAGCAAAATCAAGCCCTGATTAATGCTTTGCTCCAATGAGACCTCCCTGTGCCTCCTTCACCACCATAAGATATCCCACCTAACCGAGAACGAACCCCGAGCCATCTCTTCCAACAAGCCCACCCTTCAAACTTGGAGGGTTTGCGACCCCCTCCCTAAGATATGAACCCGCCATATCGGGGTCTACCTCCATCAGTCCAAGCACCTGCTCCCGAGGGAGAGGCCAGTAGTGTCCAACCTCCATTGCATTCTGGTGGTGACAACGTTCCTATCTGGTATGCGGAGCTCCGAGCCATGAAACTCCAACTTCAAGGAGTCACACAGAACATACAAAACAAACCCTCCACAATAGCCAATTCGCCGTTCATCGCCTCCATCAAGGACAAGTCCCTACCTCCTAAGTTCAAAATGCTCTCGATCGACTCCTTCGAACATACAACGGACCCAGTCGACCATTTGGAGACCTACAAGACCCTGATGGTCTTCCATGCATTCCCTGATGAGATCATGTGTCAGGCTTTTCCCATAACGCTCAAGGGGTCGGCCCGACTGTGGTTTAATCAGTTGCTGACGGATTCCGTCTCTACTTTTCCAGTACCTAAGTGACTCATTTCTTAGCCACTTCATTGGTACCCAGCGCCAATGGCGTTCGGCGACCCAGCTCCTCAACATCTGCTAGTCGGAGGGGGAGTCACTGCGTAGCTTCGTCACCCGTTTCAACACCGAGGCCTTCAGGTGGCGGAAAACAACGACAAGGTCATTCTCACGGCTTTCATGGCTAGTTTATGATCATCCGATTTCCTTTTCTCCCTCTCTAAAATCCCTCCAACCTCTATGGCAACCCTCATTTCCAAAGCTCAAAAATACATGAGTGCCGAAGATTCTCTAGCCGCCCGCCAAGATTCCACTACCAAAAACTCGACCCTCAGAGAGAAGAGAAAGAAATCTGAAACCAGAACCACCTAACACTCTAGTATACCAACCGAGCTGCTCTAGTCGACCGATCGGCACCTACCCGACTGCCCGGTCGATTCGAATGGTACACACCCCTCAACTCTCCCATGGAACAAGTCCTAAACCAGATCCAGCGAGATTACAACTTGAAATGGCCACAACCCTCACGGTCTCCTTCCAACTAGTAAGACCAATCCAAATACTGCCGCTTCCATTAGGACCACGGTCACAACACCGAGGAATGTGTTAGCCATAAAAACTAGGTACACAGCTTGATACGCCATGGGGCGCCTCAGTTGGTTCACGGCAGCCCATTCTCAACAAAGGCCAAGGACCGAACCTGCTAGGGGTAACTGCCAACACATTCCTCCCCGACAACTAGTACAACCTAACCAATGCAATGATCGGCCCCCGCTACAACCTTGAGCACAAGGCAACCCTGCCCCCCCGATTGGAGAGATCAAAGTAATCACTAGCGGACTTGCGTACGGAGGACCATCCCGTTCAGCCCAGTGAGCCGAACTCAGAAAAATTAGGCAAGGCTCCGACAAAGAAGTCGCGACTTTAGATCGCCCCCTCTGTAATAACCCACATTCATGTCTTAGTCATGTTCATATGCATTTGTATGATTTTGTCTTGTTAAGCTTGCATTTGTAGATTTTGACTTGTTTTGCCTAAGTAAAGGTCTCTGTCTTGTTTTGTGCTTATGTGATTTGCCTAAGTGTTGTATGCATGCTTTGCTCCTTCCTTGCTGTCTCAAGCCTAGGTCATGTCAAGCCTAGATCATGCCAAGCCTAGGTCATGTTAAGCTTAGGTCATGCCAAGCCTAGGTCATGTCAAGCCTAGGTCACACCTTTGAACTTCTTACACCTAGGACCATCTTGAAACCACTTTGGTTGAACTCCACCATCACCTAGGCATATTGGCCGAGATGTCATCATCTAGGCCGAGGTGTGCATCACCTAGGCCGAGATGTGTATCATCTAGGCCTAGATGTTATCAGCTAGGCGTCCTAGATCTTTGATCCTTACACCTAGTGATCTTGTTCCTGGACTGGAATGACCTAGACCGAGGTGTGGCACATCTAGGCCGAGGTGTGGCACAGCTGGGCCAAGTGTTATCCTTCCTAGCCGAGATCATCGAAACCTTCTTGCCGAAACCTATGTCCGAATCCGAGATCATTACCTGCCGGAGTACCCATGTCACCTTACTTGTTTTATACACTTTGTCATGTTCTTGTCTTGTCATTCAGTCACCTTTTTGAGGAGATCCAATCTGACATTGCCACGTGTCCCAGCAGAGGGTTAAGTCAGGTACTAGCTGAGAACCCATGTCATTTTGTGTCATACCTTTTGCATTGTAGAGAGAGAGGCTCTAGGAAGAGGAAGAGAAGTTTAGAGTGAGGAAGCTAGATTCCAAGCTTGATCCTTAGAGTTTAAGCCGTTTGATCCATGTTTTGAGGTTAGATTCTTGATCTACTCTCGTTGTTCTTTATTTTGATCTAATCGCATTGCATGATCTTGCATGATTCATGAGCCATGCACTGATTTAAAGCTTGTTTTAGAAAGAGAAAACGATGTCCTTGTGTTCTTGAAATAAAACCATGTTTTGATCCGAAAGTTTGTATCAAGATCCATATTTTTGTGTTTGTTTTCATAAGATCTTCGAGTATGGGTACCCAGGTCCATGTTTTCGAACTCATCTCATGAAATATCAGATTTTGAATAAAGAAGTTATGATTTTAGCATCCATGTTCTTCATGTTCTTGTCCTTCATGTTCTTCATATTCTTCAAAGGAGGAATT
Source organism: Camellia lanceoleosa (assembly GCA_025200525.1). Lineage (NCBI taxonomy): Eukaryota > Viridiplantae > Streptophyta > Magnoliopsida > Ericales > Theaceae > Camellia > Camellia lanceoleosa. Next base: position 14,572,780 of record CM045770.1, read on the forward strand.
CCAGATTTCCAGACTTTACATTTCCCTAAGTGTGGTCACTGAAACCACTCTTGCCTAGATCTCACACCTAGGCCAAGCATCGTATCTCACCTTGGCCTACCTTACACGATCACTTGCACCCTAGCCTATCTTGCATGTACACCTAGGCTGACCACTTCACACATAGGCTGACCATGGTACACCCTTGCCGGCACCTTGTAACACCTCGGCAGGCAACTGCACACCGAAGCTTAGGTAACCACACCTCAGCCAAGAGGTGTGGGACCTCGGCCGTCCTGAGTTCACCCAGTTAGGTCATTTTTGCCTAGATCATTTCTGTGTATCCATTCCAAGACCTGATTGGTACCCAGCATGTTTTCCCTAGATGAAAAATAGTGATTTAACTCCTAGCATGTTTTCCCTAGATGAAAAACAGTGATTTAACTCCCAGCATGTTTTACTTTGTCTTGACTTGGTTTTGGAAAGAAATGCCGGGATTATTTACAGTCATGAAAAGCTTGTTTTAAGAATGCATTTCATATCCATCTTTGAGCATCTCACATTGTCTTATTGAAACGCATTCAGTGGGAATTATTATGTGCTTGTAGGCCTTGGATCCTTACTTGTAATTCCTACACCCGAAGAACTATGTGAGTGGTACTTTTAATAAAGCTATGTTATAAAGTTTTGATAAAGCTTTGTTTCGTTTTGGAAAAGTATTTGATCAAGCATGAATGATTATCCGTAGTTTTATATCAAGTATTAACTTGTATTGATGACATTCTTGGAAAGTCCTCCCATGCTAGGGGGCTCTAAGCCCATGTAGCACCATGTTTGAGAGATCTCTGCCATCGACGGCCTGTGAACGGATGGCCCCACCGACGGTCTGGTGTATGGGTGGATTTGTCTAATCGATTCCGGGTCAATTATTCCCTTGTTTTGTCTGGAATGTCATCCCCCATGTATTATGTAGATGTTATTAAACATCCCAAGAAGCTTTGAAAGATTTGATTGATGAATTTGATTCATCCCATGTTTTGTTACAAGCCATGATATGTATTGTTTTGATAAAGATCGCGGATATCATTCGTTTAAACCTTTACTACTAATATCATTCACTGAGTATCCAAGCTCACCCTCTCCTTATATATATATATATATATGTAGGTGGCAAGCAAGAAGGCGGTGACGCCTAAAATGTTATGTGCAAGATGTTTGATTCATATTTTGTATTGTCCTGAAGATTATGCTTCTTAGTTTGTAACTCATGTCTTTTGTATACTTCGGCTAGAGAAACCTTTTGATCAAGATGTAACATGTACCTTATTTTATTTGTATTCAAGTTGTAAACCATGTTAAGATGTATGTCATTTCATTTGATCTATGCACAGCTCCTATGGACTACTTAGATTTAAATTTGCTTCCGCACATGTAGGCCCTATATATTTATACTCTGATTGTGTGTGAATTTTTTTGTAAGTTGACCTTTGGTAATCTCGGATTACTGGCCATCACGGCACCATTCTACTAGGGGTGGAATGGGGTCGTGACACCCTCAAACTCCCCAAGCAATGGATGGAGCCCATCACCTTTATAGAGGCTAATTGCATAGGCATCCGTTACTCTCACGATGACCCCTTCATAATCTCTGCTCTCCTGTCCAACTACAAAGTCAGACGAGTGCTTGTCGACAACAACAATTCTTTAGACATCATCTTCCTAAACGCCTATCGCTAGCTCAAGGTCGGGAAAAAAAGTTTGTCCTCTCTTCAAACCCCACTGGTCGGCTTCACTGGGGATCGGGTGACCTCCATAGGCTTTATCGATCTTTCCATCACCATCAGAGAGTATCCACGGCAGACCACCAAGTTGCTTACTTTCCTTGTCGTCAACTGTCCCTCCGCTTATAACATCATCCTTGGCCACACTGCCTTTAATGTTTTTCAAGCTATCACATCCACATACCATCTAGCCATGAAATTTTCTACTGATCTCGGGGTCGGCACTGTGAGGGGAGAGCAGACAGTGGTCAGAGAATGCTACATCGCTTTAATCAAAGAGGTCAAGTTAAAGGAGGCTATGATCATTGAAGGACTCGACATCAGAGACGAAGACGAGTTAGTCAGGGAGAACTAGTGGAAAAACTTGTTGAGGTCCCCATCGACCCCACTAACCTAACGAAAACAGCCCAGATCGGTAGCTAACTATCCTCCTAAGCCAAGGCCGACCTTACAGCCCTCCTAATTGAGCACAATGATGTTTTTGCTTGGACCCATTCTGACATGCCGGGTATCGATCCCTCCTTCATCACTCATCATCTCAGCATCGAACCCCATTTCTGACCCTTTCACCAGAAGCAGCGTATCTTTCACCCGGAACGCAATACTCTTATTGCCTCTGAGGTCAACAAACTACTAGAGGCACGGTTTGTCAAAAACGTAGACTACCCCAGATGGATGTCAAATGTGGTCCTGGTTCGTAAAAACAACAGTAAATGGTGACTTTGTGTCGACTACTTTGACCTTAATCGGGCTTGCCCCAAAGATAGTTATCCCGTTCCCCGCATAGATCTGCTTGTTGACGCCACGGCCAGACATCAGATGCTCAGTTTCATAGATGCCTTCTCTGGCTACAATCAAATTCTGATGCACCCGACTGACCAGGAACACATCTCCTTCATCACAGATAGAGGAACTTACCACTATCGCGTTATGCCATTTAGATTGAAAAATGCCGGAGCCACTTACCAAGGGTTGGTCAACGCTGTCTTTCACCATCAAATAGGTCGGAACATGGAAGTTTATGTCGATGACATGCTTATCAAAAGCAAACTCTCCTCTGATCATTTGGCAGACCTGCGAGGGACTTTCAAAACACTACGTAAATATCAAATGAAGCTGAATCCGGAGAAATGTGCCTTCGACATAGGATCTGGAAAGTTCTTGGGTTTTATGGTCAGTCAGCGGGGTATTGTAGACACCCCATTTTTGACCGTCTTCAAGACTTGGACGTCACCGTTAGAACACTCGGTGATTATCCATGTTTGTGTTCGTTTGGAGTTCCCGGAGTTCTCGGCTACGCGCCTTGTCTCAGGATCTCCGAACTCGATCGTTTTGTGTTTGGTTTTGCACCAAACACTTGTGTTTTGCCTTGGAGGGGGCAGGGAATGCCTTGTGAGGCATCCCCACACACCACCGGCAGTGGCTAGAGGCCACCGACTGGTTTTTGTTGCCACCGGCAATGTATGTTGCCGGTCGGCACTCTTTGTTGCCGGTCGGCAGTCAATTTTGTCAAAATGACATTTTTGGCTGGTCGACTACTGTTCAGCTGCTTTTGGAGATATTTTGAAACCGCTGGCTGGCATTTGCTTCCCCTCCATACACGTGTATGGAGGGATGCCTCTCTTGTTAGCTTACATTGTAAGTTTACAAGATTGGCTCCTCTATAAGAGGAGTCCTCCTCTCCCTTGCTCAAGGGTTAGAAAAATTAGAGCTTTTTGTTTAGAAAATACAAAGGAAGCTCTGGTTTTAGGGTTAGGGTTCAATACACATCCTATCTCTATATTACTCTTGTGTGTGTTTTAGTCCATACTATTGCACACAAGCACCTAGTGCTTCACCTTCCTTGGGCTACTGAGGTTCTAAGGGCTTTTTCTTGCTATTTTTGACTGGATTGAAGCTTAAGGAGGCAACAAGACCACCATTGTTGAAGAAAGGCTTCAAGGGTAAGAAACTAGTCCTTTTTACCCCATTTTTGCATCATATTTCTACCTATCTTAGAGCTGTTTTTGTGTTTAGTGTATAACATAAAAAAGTTCTGTTTTTAGGCCCTCTTGATTGTTTGTTAAGAGTGTTTTGTGGTTTGGGTGTGTTTGACCACCCTTAGGCCTTGAAAGGCCCCATTTTTGTGCTATTTTGTGCAAGTTTCGAGACTTTGGTGTTTGGGCCTCTTCACCACTGAAATCTTGAGGGATTTCAGTGGTGGGGATGGTGCCTTGAAGTCTCCAAAAGGGGAGGGCCACCCCCTCTCCTTGTTGTCCTTGAAAGGGACCATTTTTGGTCTCTTAAGGGAGCTTATGTTGGAGTGTGTGTTGAGCATGACATGACTGTTTTTCATGCTTATATTGCCATAATATGACATGGTTTTAAGTTGGTTTTGGTATACCATGCATGCCTTGCATACCTACCTTGTAATGCCTTGTGATTGCCTTAATATGCCTTAGGTTGTGTGCCTTTGTTTTAGCATGTTTTAGGCTTAGATTTATGAAGCTTTTGTGCTTATTTTGCCATGCTTTAGGTCTATCTTAGGTTGTTTGAGTCGACCCTAGCATGCATTATATAGCCTCTTTGTATTTTTGGGCTTGTTGGCCTTAAGTATGTAAGTGTATAGCATGTTTTGTTTGCTTTGATTTAGTGGATTGGAGTCATTTTTCATGTTATTTCAGTCCCTTTAACATGTTTGTATGCTTGCCTTGCATGCCTCTTTAACGCCTTATGAGCTTGTGTTGTATGCTCCTTGAAAGTGCATTTGTGCATGCCTTTGGACTTGAGCCATTTAGATGCCATCTAGGAGTTCCTTGAGTGTTGTTTAGGTCTGCCTTTGACCTGTTTTGAGTCCCCTTAGCCTTGTGAGGCTTGGTGGGTTTGACCTTGGTTTAAGCCTCTTGGCTTGCCTCAAGTACTTGGGCCATTTGCATGCTTTACTTGCTTGAATTAGTTGGTTTGGCACCTCTATTTTGTGCAATTTCAGAGCTTGTGTTGCATGCTAATTGTCTATTGTTTGGTCTCTTTAAGTGTGCTTAAGAGTTGCCTTGTTTATGCTTAAGGTGTTGGACCATGATTGCATGCATGTGTGTGTGCATTTTGGCCTTCATTTCCTCAGTTTTGGCCACTGATTTTAGGCCTAATTAGAGTTACTTAAATCATGTTTAAGACCATCATTTGCTTGGTTGCATGCTTACCTCATGTTTGCTAGTATGCTTGCACAAGTGCCTTGTCATGCCATGTTGCATCCTTAGCTTGCATGCCTAGGTTGCATTGCATCTTGCATGCATGCCTTGTTCCTTGATTTGGTGATAGGAATTGGGCCTTGTTTTGTTTGATTGGTTTGCATTTCATTTGACATGAAAGTGCACACTTGATTCTTTAGGCCATCATGCATGGAAATGCGTGATTGGTGGCTCGAGAATCGAGGCACATACCCCTTTGAGTCACAAACATGATAGGGGGCATGATTGGTGCATACATTACTTGAATTGTATTGCCATGCAAGTTTTGCCTTCTGCTACTATGAGTTGCAAGTTCTGCAGGTATTGTTTGCCGACCGGCAACATTTTGTGCCAGCCGGCAGTAAGTCATCAGCCGATGGGTTCATTTTGTGCCGATGGCCACATCCTAGTGCCGGTGGTCATTCTACTTAGCCGGTGGGATCCCCCAGTATCCTGAGAGGCATTCCTGAGACTTTGGCAGTTTTCAGAGGAGCAAAGCAGGGAAAACAGAGACAGACTATGCATAGCAAGTGATTCCGAGCAAGTCCCAACATGCTACGTGATCGACTGCTTTCGAGGGCTTTACTGTTTTAATTAGATTAATTAATTTGTTTAGTTAATTAAATTGATTTGTAATATTTAATTAGCTTGCGTAGTTAATTAATTTGTATATTCTTTTGGTCCTTCCGGGCGAGGGCAAATCTGTAATAAGCGTGTGTGAGTGGTGTACATGTCTTCCACCCCCCCACTTCTTTCTTCCCTTTTATTTACCCGCTTACGATGGTAGATTAGGGCACGTTTATTTTAGCATACCTTATGCAATGCATGCGTGCATCCATACATTTGTCTTACATGCACCGGGCTCGGTACATCATACAAACCGCATTGTATCTTCAAATCTAACTTGAATACGTGCACCGAATGATTGCATTTCACATGCCATTTTAGGGTTAGCCGAGCCTATCCTAAACTGCATCTCTGTATGTGTTGCATTAGCCACTTAACATGAACTAGGATTATGCATATGACTATTAACTAGTTTATTGTTTTGGCACGGAGTACGATGTAAGTATTTATGCTTTAGCATATCGCATGCGTGTGAATGTTAACATGACAACATGATTACCATGTGGCTAAATGCTTATATGAGATAAACTGTTTGAATGCCTGTGGGTGGAGGTTGGATTGCTTGAGTTGGAAAAACTCATTGAAATTCGTGTTTTAGCCTACTTGCGAGTAGCAAATTCCGAAGCGCTTTCAAAACGAAGGGATATGCAATGCTTGTTTCCAAAATAGGCAATCTAGTCTATATTTGTTTGCTGTGCGCATAACATAGTAATTCTAGGCTAATAACCAGAACGAGAACACATAACGTTTTCAAAATCGGATATCACGGTTAGTAGAGGCCGGTCTTCGGACCGGGCGAAAGGGGGTGCCCATAGCTGACCTTCCCTGATCGTACCCAAGCTCCCGAGCCAAGACAACTTTGGTGATGACGGATACGTGGCCTTCGGCACCGAGTCAGGGTTTCCTAAATTTCCCATTTTAAAAATATTTAGGTGGCGACTCTGTATTTGGCAAAGCAGTCCATGTTTGGCACTTCTTTTCAAAATCTGTTTTTTTCTCAAAACGATTTGCTAGAGTTGGACTCTTTGGTTCAGATTATGATCCGCAACAAACAAAAAAGGGGAGTCCGAACTGTAGCATCGAGGTCCCTCGCGGGCGCTGCTACAGTTTCTGGCGACTCTGCTGGGGATTTTAGAGAGCTTGACTCGAACTCGTGATATCCTGTTTTGATTCCATTTATGTGTCTCTTTGCATTGCATGTGCATTGTGTGCCTAGGACACCGTGTTGGCCATCTGTTATTCCTGAGCGGTTTGCTGGAGGCTTGTCTTGTCAAGGCATGACCATAAGGCTGACCGGTTGCGGGCTCTGCCAGTATGGGAATACAAACCCCGGTTTTACCGGGGCACCCTTTTTGACCATTCGACCTAGTGCATATCGAAATCCATAGTGACCATTCCAAACTAGGACAGGTTGTTTACCCGATATAGGTTGTTTGAAACCGCTGTGTGCGTAGTGAAACCCTAGCTCCTGACAAAATAGGACAGGGAAACCCTACCCCAACATAGGGGTGTATTGGCTCTCTTTTACCTGCTATGTGCTTTTAGAATGTATCTCTGCAGGGGAATGCATATACCAGCTTGCAAGATTGGGCATCAGGCCCGAGGGCACTAGTATCAGTGTTGTTGAGAATCAGTTATGTCTGCGGGTATCAATTCAGTTTTGAACAGTGATTCTGGGGAACAGTGATCAGTAGTAGAGTGCAGTTGTTCGGCTACACCCGTGTTTGATCTGTTTGGGGCTGAAATACTGCTTGTTTTCCGTTTCAGTTCAGAGATTCAGACAATTGATCCAGAACAGCTAGTGTCTTCTCCTTGCTAAGGCAGGACTTAGCATGATGCAGAATTCAGAAGAGATCGTGGTCATGACGGCTGCGTTGAGTCAAGGAATCACCCTGCAAGGTGAGGCTAATATTGATCTGTCGCATCCACCTAGGTCGCCTGCCGCACACCCAGTTTGGACCCCTCAACTATATCAGGCTCGTGAGCCTACTACATTTGAACTAATGGGAATGATAGGTGATCTTTAAAGATCCGTGGCGGATCTTGCCTATGGGATGTCTGCTTCGCCACCAGCCGCACCATATGTCGGAGGCTTTGTACCCCAGGAGCCCCCGCTATTGGGACGGATAGTAATTGAACTCAGCCAACCGGAGATGGCCTCCAGTTATGGCAACGACGCATCAAACCAAATTCTAGATCAGGCTGAGGCCAGAGACAAAGGTAAGATGAAGGCAGATGCCGACCTTATCGAACAACTGCTGTGGGCAGTAGAGGCTTTGAAAGCCGGGGGGATGAACAAGCAGCAGATATCCGCGGTTATGACAAAAGCTGTGGAGGATGCTTTCCCCCTCACCGAGGCGATTCGATCCAATCGAGAGAATCGGGATAGGCCTCGTCATGCCAAAATAGTTCTTCCCGCTCCCAACCTTGCATCCAGAAAGGATCAGAAATCCAAGGTCGCACTCGCCGATCCGTTCGCTAGTGCATCTAGCAAGAGTGCTCAGGCTCCAAAGTACTTGCCCCGAGGGCGCAGGGTCTTCCATGCCATTGTCCAAGGCACTTCAGATCCTTGTCGAGAGGGGACACCTTAAACCCCTGGAGCCTCGGCCTCTCCCGAAGAATCTCCCTGCAACTCATGACCCTGCTCAGTACTGTGCGTACCACCAGCAGACAGGCCATGCTACCGACAATTGTTTCCGCCTCCGTCATGAGGTGCAAGATTTGATTGACAACGAGGTTATCCTCCCCCCCACTTCAACAAAGTCCGTCACCACCCAGTTATTAGATTTTGAGGACACAGATACTGCGAGTATGTAATCAGAAAGTGAATCGCCCTCGGGCAGTGCCTGGCGCATTTTTGGATGTGGCGTTTGGCATGCATTTCTGGGCATCTATTAATGTTAATTTTGTAAATTCTGACTTGGGTGTCGAGTCAGTCTTTTGTTTTGTCTTGAGTCTATCTCTCTGTATTGAGTCAGTCCTTTTGCTTACAGGGTCTGTCTTGTTGTAATGAGTCAGTCCCTGTTGTATAGAATACCAGGTGATTCTAGGGTTGTTGCCTCGAACGCCGTTTTGTAATTATCCTTTTGTTTTTCTTTTTGAGTCTGTCTCGGTTAAGGAGCCAGTCACAATCAACAAATCTGAATGAAACAGCCGCGGCTATCACATTTTCGTACTTGTTGCTATTTGAGTCAGCAGTGCCAGAGGATGTGAATGGAACGACAGTACATACCACCTACTCTCTTGTGCCTTAAACATCATTGTAATGACCTAAGCTTTTCATAAAACCCCTTTTCGAACACTGCGGTGATGTAAATGAATAGGAAGTAATTCCTCGGGATTTGCAAAACTTTGATCAATTGAAAGAAAGAGAGGCATGCTAAGCCCTTAATGAATGAAATCATGCTTGTCGGCGTGAGTACTGAGAAGGATCCTGGTCCGATCCAGACTGGTTCCACACTATCTTCTGTGCGAGCGGTTTGTCGCTTTCTTAAAAACTTTCAAAAACAAAATGTTTCGCGCAGTCTTGCGAAGACCTGTGTGAAATCGCTCTTGAGATTGTGCAGCCTAGGATCGCTCTCAGCCTCAAGATTCAATTTATTTGTTTTAAAACCTGGAATCCGTTCAAAACCTTCAGTGCCATGAAACGCCTGTGTGGCCCATTTTGAGGCGGCCCTCGAGCAAGAGGCACCAAAGCCAGATCAAGGAGATCAGATCCCACCAGGCAAGGCTCATGAAGTAGCCGTGATGGACTTTTCTGCAAATCAACACAACAGTCATTCTCCTGGACACAGAAAGGCTTCAATCTCAAAACCATTTGGCATGGTCTTGCTACACTTTTACCCTTTGAGAGGCTCGCTGGGCCGAAAACCCGAAAGGGCGATCCAGGCAAAAGTTAGAGCAAAGAAAAAGAAAAGAAAAAAAAATACGAAAAAGAAGCAAAAAAAAAGAAAAGAAAAGAACAAAGAATAGCAAAAGAAAAGAAAGAAAAGAAATGAAAATGCAAAAGAAAAGAATAAAGAAAAAGAAGAAGAAAAACATAGCTCGCAAGGTCGAAAACCCGCATTGGGTACCTTGGCAAAAGTTAGAGCCTAAACAGTGAAGGTTAAAATACCCGAGTGTACCTTAACCGGAACTACGTAAGGTTTGATTCCCATGTTTGGGATACGTAGGCAACTTCATCCTGCAGTCCAGCCCCCAACGCTTCCATAGCGTCCTAGTCCATGTCATGGTTTTGATCACTTGTGCCTCCTCCGAACCTGATGTCTCGATTCCAGCAACCTGGAACTACGTGGTTAACTTCCTCTTGAAGTCCAACCACCAACACCTTCCAGGTGATTGTGTCCATATATTGATTCAAACCGTCTTCGTCTCCTCCGCGTCCGAGGGTCCGATTGTCATCAACAAGGACTGGCTTACAGCATGCCACGACATCATCCAAACAAAGGGCAACTTTCTGTTGCCATGCATTGCTATAAGTTGCCCTGAGTTGCCATCTAAACCAGGGGCAACTTTCCGTTGCCTTATCCCCCCCTTTTAAGCTAGGGGCAATTTTCCATCGTCCCCAATCCGAGGTTGTATATCTCGAGGGTAAGTTCCGCGCTCGTTGAGCGTTGATTGTTTGCAAAAATAGTTTTTGAAAATTTTTACTGAAGTTGACTATTTTCTCGAAAACTATTTTATTTTTCAAAATTGGACCAGGTTTGGACCCAAAAAGGACAATTTTCAGTGCTCACAGCCTGATTCGCATGATTTTCAAATCAAAAATCGAATAAGTATGTTAATCCAACTCTCATCTTGGTCAAAACTGTTTTAGGAAGAAAATAAAAAATGGTCAAAATGACGAACTAAGAGCACAATTGAGTCAAGTGTTCTGTCTCCCCCCCCCCGGTCAACATACTTGCCAGAAAGGCACTCTATCCACTGGGAGAAATAGCCGTGAGCTAACAGTGCTGGACGTGAACCTGCGACTTCCTATTCATCCATTAACCACCCTGGGGAGGGATAAAAAAATAAGAGAATAAAGAATAGAGAGGTGTAAGCAGAGAGAGAAGTGAGAAAAGGGTTTTGAGAGAAAAACCAAGGATGAGGGCCGAGTGATGTGAGTATCACAAATCAGAAAGGGTGGGAATAATACCCGGAGGAAGTGGCTCCTCGAGATTTGAGGTGTTTTTGTAAACATGTCCGTGTGCCGTGTCTTTTGATTTGTCGGTCTCGATTTTAGCTTTGAGTCTTTTTCAAGCATGTGTCTTTATGATAGGTCGCGTGCCTTTTGTTTCTTTGTTTGAGTCTGCCTCGCTGTGTTCTGTGGTAGGCTCGACACCCCGATTGAAAACCTTCCTTCATTTCAAGGAGAAAATCGTTCATGCTCAGAATGCTGTGCCATTCTCTATATTTAGGCGAGGTAGGAGAAAGAAAGGGAAATTTGGGACATTCGAGCATGTTTCAACTCCAACTGTTTCAGTTTCATGATCCGTCTTGTCAGATTGGGTTATTTGTTCAGGGTTTGCTGTGTGCAGAATGAACCGAGTGTTGTGTTATGGGCTGTATACAAATCAATCCCCAGTAGAGTATAGGCTGTATTATGCAGTTTGAGTAGTGGTTTGTATGAGTTGTTTGCTGTTAGTTGGTTGGTTATCCGATTATCATAGTGCAAGTGCTCAATTTACAAGTGTTCATTTTTTAGACAACAGATCAATATCATTTACATTTGAGGTGTAATATGATGCAATACAGTGCAAGGTATGAAATATACACAAATGTAAACACTTTTTCAGACAAAAAGTTTGTTTCATTTCATATCATCTTTTCAAGTACATAGTTTCGAAGGAAACAAAATTCACTTTCTTGCAAAGACAAAGTACCCTAACTACTAACCAAAAGGGGAAAATGCAAAAAGGAAGAAAAATAGTAAAAATTTGTATCAAATGTCAAAAATAGCTCCGGGGCCGTCAATCTGTCCTGGTCCTCTTCCTGGACGAAGGTCTAGGAGCGTCATCAACAGGGGCACCACCAGGGGCATCGCCGTCTGAGCTCGAGTCCGAGCCATCACCGGTCTCTCCTCTCGCCTTGCTATCTAGAATCGGAGCTCGCGAGCTGCTCCAGACGTGAGTGCGCCCCTCTCTGGTGCGGGGATATACTCGCCATCCCGGAAATGGTAAATGGAGGTCAATGAGCGCCACCCACCGGAGGAATCTGGAAGGGAGGCTGAAAAAGCATAAAAGGTGAATACATCAGAATACTGTGAGCAGTTTATCAGTGCAGAATGCAATGTATGAGTACAGTATGTGAATACCGTGAGCAGTGAATCAGTGCAGAATGCAATGTATGAGTACTGGTGTGGTGCGTGGCAAAGCGAATCAAGACTGTATCAAGTGTGTATGTGAATGCCGTGAGCAGTGAATCAGTGCAGAATGCAATGTGTGATTCTGATGTATCGATGATCGTGGAGCGCTTTATCGATGTTGTGTTATGCATCGATTATGTAAAGCGGTTTGTGTATGGTTTGAGGTCAGGGTCGAAAGAACATACCGGAATGCTGTAAAGGGCTAGGAGGTCGAATGTCCGCTGTAGCATCCCCATCATGGAGGCATTCATCTCCAATGACTGCCAGGTATACTCAGAAGATGCCTGCAAAAGTATCAGATGCATCAGTATTCTGTGGAATATCAAATGAACTGAAATGAAATGACTGTACGAAAATGCAGTAATACATACCGGAGGCAAGTCGGGGATACCGACAAACTCGTGATCAGCCGGCGGAGGGGCGAAGGGGATCTGATAGGTCGCCCCACCCTGCCCTCGAAAAGTCAATGAAGCGGGCAGAGCAGGCCAACCGGTCCCTCGCCCCCGCTGAACTCCACCCCTGCCACGGACTCGAGCCCTCCTCGGCGCTCCTCCTCCAGCCTCCGCTTCCACTCTAGCCGCTGGTCCCTCTCTCTCCACTCGGCGGCCGCCGCTTAGAGGTCGCATGATAAAGGTCCGGACGTACTCCGAGTAATCGCTCTTGCCTCTGAAATCGTCTGCCTCCCAGCCAATGGTGTAGTCCGCCATCAGCTCGGCAGTGAACCTCTCAGTATCCCGCATGTGCTCAGGAGGGTGCACCGGGACTATCTGCTCAGGTAAGCCTAGGGTCTGCCGCAAGAAACGCTCACCCAGGTACCAAACCCGACAGACCGGGCCCTCGAGAAGAATTCGGTAACGCGAGGTCTCATCGGCACCGGAAAACCGATCCCGCATCATCGCTGGCAGTGGAGCCCACGGCCGCCAAGTGATCTGAAAATGAAATACAGTTTGTTACCTACTGTTATTGAAATATGTAGTGGAAAGGTGAAACTTAAATGAACTACAAGTAAAACATACCTTTGCGGGGGTGATAGTGTCAAAGTAGCAGCGGAAGAAGCTGAATGTCTCTCGCGGCCTCCGGGTGCATCTCCCGTCAAAGCGATGCAAAAAAGGGACGACCAGAAGGGTCTCTGCATCGGGTACGGGAGCGAGCCTAGGAAAGTAAGCATAAACCCACAACTGCAAGATAAATACCAGTGCATTTATCAGATAAAGCAAAATATAGAATAAAAGCAGAAATAGTATGCGGTCGATTGTAAAGTAGAGTATGTATGTGGTGTATGCAATTATACAAGAAGTGTAAAGCAGACTACAGTGTGCAGAGTACAGAAAATATAGAACTGAAATGAAAGGCAGAAAAAGAAATGTACCTCCTAAGCATGCCAAGAACTGTCCGTTCGCCGCTGAAGCCGAGCTCATATACCCATAAAGGATGGCCAGAGCGGCGCCACCCCAGTCATAATGTAAAATGTCCCTGACATCCACTAGTGCGCTGAGCAGGCAGAGAGGCACTGTGTTCGCCCGGTCGGCGAAGATGGTCGTCCCAAACAGGAACATAAGGAAGCCGCGTGCGTATCTCTCCACGGCCTCTGGGGTCATCGGGGCTGCATCGACAATGAGGGGCTGGACCCTGAACTGCAGCTCAAACCAGGAGTATCGAACAAAGCCGGGACGCGCAAGAGGCGGTGCCGCGCCGAGCAAGTAGACCTGAGCCACGGTCCACTCGTCCATATCAATGTCAAAGGGGATCGGATCACCCCCTACCCCGATGCTTGTGAGCATCGAGAAATCGTAAGGGGTCATCGTCATGTCCCCAGTCGCAGACAAGTAAAATGAATCGGTGGTGTCCCACCACCTCTCCACCAGAGCGGCGAGGAGAGGTCTGCACGTAGTAAGCCTGGAGAGTCCTCTGCAGAATGCGCCAAAGCCGGCCTGGTCCACAATAATGCGAACTGCGTCGGGAAGCTCGGTGTACCACTCACGGGCGACGGTGTTCCCATACCCGCGGATGGTATGGGAATCTCCCTATTTTCAAACAAGTAGTTGCGAAGCAATATAAAATGTACAGTTTTGAAGAAATAGTGGTTCAATGCAAATTTGGCATGCGTGCAAGTTTTTTAGATTCAAACAGATACCGGGTGCCGGTGTGTTTACAGTGAACTACAACGTGTGATGCATCAGCGTGTTTGAGTGGTTCACTGCAAATTTGGCATGTGTGCAAGTTTTTCAGATTCAAACAGATACCGGGTGCCGGTGTGTTTACAGTGAACTACAACGTGTGATGCGTCAGCGTGTTTGAGTGGTTCACTACAAATTTGGCATGCGTGCAAGTTTTTCAAATTCAAACAGATACCGGGTGCCGGTGTGTTTATAGTGAACTACAACGTGTGATGCGTCAGCGTGTTTGAGTGGTTCAATGCAAATGTAGCATGCGTGCATGTTTTCAGATTCAAATAGGTACCGGGCAATGGTGTTTGCAGTGAAATACGGTGTGTGCCGTGGTTTGAGTGGTTCAAGGCTATTGCAGTGTGTGCACGTGTGAGTCTTAAACAGATAATCAGTTGCAAACGCATTTGTAATCGCTTACAATATACAGTGTATCAGTGTATCGGCACTAAGCAGTTAAAGACTGTAATCAGTTATGGCAATTGACAGTTTAAAGCATCCTACATTGCAAAAAGTAAAGCAGAGAAAGAAGGTTACCTCGGAAGCGCCGGAGGATAGGTGGGAGGCAGGCTCACGTAGCAGGAGCTCGGGATCCAACGCCATGTCGAAACTCCTGAACTGGCGCAGCCCGTCGGGTGGCAGAATATGAATCGTCGACCGGTAGGTCGCTAGGTCGAACGGGCGCTCGCTCAAAGGTAGGAGCTCAACCCCGGGATCCATCTCGTGATTCGGAGGAGTCCCACCGCATGGAATGTCGTCGGCCATGACAAGAGTGATGAGAAAATGGTCGGAGAATGAAAATCGGGTCGGAATACGAAGAGTCAACCGAAAAGTCAACTCCCGGGAGGGTGGAAAATGGCTGGAAAGGTCGAGATGTGAAAAGGCACGGAAATGGAGAGGAAAGTGAGGGGAACAAACCCCAAAAAGGTGGAAACGGCAAAAGAGGCACCGAAACAAAGATTTGTTCGGTTGAAAATGTCCGAAACGCGAAGGTAATCGCGAATCCGACGACGAAAAGGGCGCGAGAACGCGAAGAAACAAGGAAACGAGGAAGAAAAGAGACTCTAGAAAGAGAGAGAGTCTGTTTTCGGCAGAGGCTAATGAATAGAATAGGGTTTGGAACCCTATTTTAAAACACCCATGGTGAAATGTCGAATCTGTCCCGATCCAGGAACTTTTTGCCGGTCGGCAACATTTTGTGCCGGCTGGCAGAATATTGTGCCGATGGAATTATTTTGTAGCCGGTGGACAGCCGGTGGCCTCCTAGCCCGGCCGGTGATCTTCCTACAGCCTTGTTTAGGCAATATGAGTGGTTTTTGGTCATCATAGCTCGAGAAAGTGCAAGAAAGTGTATCTCCGACGCTCAACCGGCCTCCGTTTTGACCTCGGACCGTGTTTTCTGTGCGTGGCACTCAAATTCATGCAATGTTATATCCTTTTGTATCCTTTTGCCTTTTACAAGATTCAAAAATTGCCCCGCGTGCGTTGCATGCATTCATCATGTTGTCTGGTGCGTTGCGTCGCGCCGTCATGCACATCCCTCATGCATTGTCATGCATTTTATTACAAGCATTGTCATGCATTGTCATGCACCTCAATACATACGTCGCCTCGCACATCATTCGTGTTGTCGTTGCCTCGCGCATCATTCATGTTGTCGTGCATCTCCTTGTTTTGCATTATCACGCATTTCAAAAAAAAAAAAACGTGCGTTGTCGCGCACTCGAGTTCATTTGCATTGTTTTATATTTCGTGTGGCATGCGTGTCATACTTGCATTGTTTTATATTTCGTGTGGCATGCGTGTCACACTTGCATTGTTTTACATTTCGTGTGGCATGCGTGTCACACTTGCATTGTTTTATATTTCGTGTGGCATGCTTGTCACACTTGCATTGTTCTGCATTTCCTTGTGGCATGCGTGTCACACTTGGCTTCATTTTGCATCTCCGTGAGGCATGCGTACCTCACTTGCTTCATTTTGTATCCTTTGAGGCACGCGTACCTCATTGGCATCATTTTGCATCCTTTGAGGCACGCGTACCTCATTGGCTTCATTTTGCATCTCCGTGAGGCATGCGTACCTCACTTGCATCATTTTGCATCCTTTGAGGCACGCGTACCTCATTGGCTTCATTTTGCATCCTTTGAGGCACGCGTACCTCATTGGCTTCATTTTGCATCCTTTGAGGCACGCATACCTCATTGGCAGTATCTTGCATCCTTTGAGGCATGCGTACCTCATTGGCAGCATCTTGCATTCCTTTGAGGCACGCGTACCTCATTGGCAGCATCTTGCATTCTTTGAGGCACGCGTACCTCATTGGCAGCATCTTGCATCCTTTGAGGCACGCGTACCTCATTGGCATCATTTTACATCTCCGTGAGGCATGCGTACCTCACTTGCATCATTTTGCATCCTTTGAGGCATGCGTACCTCATTGGCATCATTTTACATTCCGTGTGGCATGTGTGTCACACTTACATCATTTTGCATTCTTATGAGGCATGCGTGTCTTATTTGTTTCATTTGCATCATTTGCATCATTTTCAATTTCCATAAGGCATGCGTGTTTTACTTACATCTCACATTCCGTGAGGCATGCGTGTCTCACTTACATTTTACATTCCGTGTGGCATGTGTGTCACACTTACATCATTTTGCATTCTTATGAGGCATGCGTGTCTCATTTGTTTCATTTGCATCATTTGCATCATTTTCCATTCCGTGTGGCATGCGTGTCACACTTGCATCGTTTATCATTCCCATTGGCACGTGTGCCTCATTCCCATAGGCACGTGTGCCTCATTTTCATCGGCACGTGTGCCCCATTCTCATTGGCACGTGTGCCTCATTTTCATGCCTCATTCCCATTGGCACGTGTGCCTCATTTTCATCGGCACGTGTGCCCCATTCTTATCGGCACGTGTGCCTCATTTGCATCGGCACGTGTGCCTCATTTGCATCGGCACGTGTGCCTCATTTTCATCGGCACGTGTGCCTCATTTTCATCGGCACGTGTGCCCCATTCTCATCGGCACGTGTGCCTCATTTCCATCGGCACGTGTGCCTCATTCCCATAGGCACGTGTGCCTCATTTGCATAGGCACGTGTGCCTCATTTGCATCGGCACGTGTGCCTCATTTTCATTGGCACGTGTGCCTCATTTGCATTGGCACGTGTGCCTCCTCATTTTCATTGGCACGTGTGCCTCGTTTTCATTGGCACGTGTGCCTCATTTCCATAGGCACGTGTGCCTCATTTGCATCGGCACGTGTGCCTCATTTGCATTGGCACGTGTGCCTCGTTTTCATTGGCACGTGTGCCTCATTTCCATAGGCATGTGTGCCTCATTCCCATTGGCATGTGTGCCTCATTTGCATTGGCACGTGTGCCTCACTTTCATCGGCATGCGTGTCTAATTTCCATGGGTATGTGTGCCCTATCTTCATCGGCACGTGTGCCTCATTTCCATTGGCATGCATGTCACATTTTCGTTGGCATGCATGTCGTCTTATCTGCATTGGCATGCGTGTCTCGTTTGCATTGTCATACATGTTGCCAACGACATTGTACCTGTTAAGTTTGTTTTCTTTTCAGGCACGATATTGTATGTGCGGTTCATTTGAGGCCGGTGCAACCGGACGAGCCGCACAGGTATTGTATCCTCCGAGTGAGACGTATTGAGAATTGCATAATTCTCTTACATCCTTTCTGCATTGTAGTGTAGTCTGGTGTATACTAGCTTAAAACTGTTGCATGTGTGCTTCGTTACAGCTTTCTTTGCATGATCATAAGTTATGCTCGGCTTCTTGCATTTTCAGTTGCATTTTGCCCATGCCTTCGGGCGCATACCTTGTTTGTCTTGCATGTTTGTCCAAGTCTTGACCTTGTCAAAATGGGTCGTCTCTGGCTTTAACATTCACTCGTCATTGTTATGACTTTCGAGTTCACAAAGAGGGCAATTGTAGACACCCCATTTTTGACC
Source organism: Camellia lanceoleosa (assembly GCA_025200525.1). NCBI lineage: Eukaryota > Viridiplantae > Streptophyta > Magnoliopsida > Ericales > Theaceae > Camellia > Camellia lanceoleosa. Next base: position 14,590,872 of record CM045770.1, read on the forward strand.
GTCCTCAAGACTTGACGCCACCGTTAGAACACCGGGTGATTATCCATGTTTGTGTTCGTTTGGAGTTCCCGGAGTTCTGCCACGCGCTTGTCTCGTGATCTCCGAACTCGACCGCTTTGTGTCCGGTTTTGCACCAAACACTTGTGTTTTGCCTTGGAGGCGAGGAATGCCTTGTGAGGCATCCCCACACACCGGCAATGGCTAGAGGCCACCGGTTGGTTTTTGTTGCCACCGCAATGTATGTTGCCGGTCGGCACTCTTTGTTGCTTGGTGATCAATTTTGTCAAAATGACATTTTTGGTGGCGACTCTTGCTCACCATTGCTTTTGGAGATATTTTGAAGCAGTGGTGGCATTTGCTTCCCCTCCATACACGTGTATGGAGGGATGCCCCTCTTGTTAGCTTACATTGTAAGTTTACAAGATTGGCTCCTCTATAAGAGGAGCCCTCCTCTCCCTTGATCAAGGGTTAGAAAAATTAGAGCTTTTTGTTTAGAAAATACAGAGGAAGCTCTGGTTTTAGGGTTAGGGTTCAATACACATCCTATCTCTATATTACTCTTATGTGTGTTTTAGTCCATACTATTGCACACAAGCACCTAGTGCTTCACCTTCCTTGGGCTACTGAGGTTCTAAGGGCTTGTTCTTGCTATTTTTGATTGGATTGAAGCTTAAGGAGGCAACAAGACCACCATTGTTGAAGAAAGGCTTCAAGGGTAAGAAACTAGTCCTTTTTACCCCATTTTTGCATCATATTTCTACCTATCTTAGAGCTGTTTTTGTGTTTAGTGTATAACATAAAAAAGTTCTATTTGTAGGCCCTCTTGATTGTTTGTTAAGAGTGTTTTGTGGTTTGGGTGTGTTTGACCACCCTTAGGCCTTGAAAGGCCCCATTTTTGTGCTATTTTGTGCAAGTTTCGAGACTTTGGTGTTTGGGCCTCTTCACCACTGAAATCTTGAGGGATTTCAGTGGTGGGGATGGTGCCTTGAAGTCTCCAAAAGGAGAGGGCCACCCTCTCTCTTTGTTGTCCTTGAAAGGGACCATTTTTGGTCTCTTAAGGGAGTTTATGTTGGAGTGTGTGTTGAGCATGCCATGACTGTTTTTCATGCTTATATTGCCATAATATAACATGGTTTTAAGTTGGTTTTGGTATACCATGCATGCCTTGCATACCTACCTTGTAATGCCTTGTGATTGCCTTAATATGCCTTAGGTTGTGTCCCTTTGTTTTAGCATGTTTTAGGCTTAGATTTGTGAAGATTTTGTGCTTATTTTGCCATGCTTTAGGTCTGTCTTAGGTTGTTTGAGTCGACCCTAGCATGCATTATATAGCCTCTTTGCATTTTTGGGCTTGTTGGCCTTAAGTATGTAAGTGTATAGCATGTTTTGTTTGCTTTGATTTAGTGGATTGGAGTCATTTTTCATATTATTTCAGTCCCTTTAACATGTTTGTATGCTTGCCTTGCATGCCTCTTTAACGCCTTATGAGCTTGTGTTGTATGCTCCTTGAAAGTGCATTTGTGCATGCCTTTGGACTTGAGCCATTTAGATGCCATCTAGGAGTTCCTTGGGTGTTGTTTAGGCGCCTTTGACTGCTTTTGAGTCCCCTTAGCCTTGTGAGGCTTGGTGGGTTTGACCTTGGTTTAAGCCTCTTGGCTTGCCTCAAGTACTTGGGCCATTTGCATGCTTCACTTGCTTGAATTAGTTGGTTTGGCACCTCTATTTTGTGCAATTTCAGAACTTGTGTTGCATGCTAATTGTCTATTGTTTGGTCTCTTTAAGTGTGCTTAAGAGTTGCCTTGTTTATGCTTAAGGTGTTGGACCATGATTGCATGCATGTGTGTGTGCATTTTGGCCTTTATTTCCTCGGTTTTGGCCACTGATTTTAGGCCTAATTAGAGTTACTTAAATCATGTTTAAGACCATCATTTGCTTGGTTGCATGCTTACCTCATGTTTGCTAGTATGCTTGCACAAGTGCCTTGTCATGCCATGTTGCATCCTTAGCTTGCATGCCTAGGTTGCATTTCATCTTGCATGCATGCCTTGTTCCTTGATTTGGTGATAGGAATTGGGCCTTGTTTTGTTTGATTGGTTTGCATTTCATTTGACATGAAAGTGCACACTTGATTCTTTAGGCCATCATGCATGGAAATGCGTGATTGGTGGCCCAAGAATCGAGGCACATACCCCTTTGAGTCGCAAACATGATAGGGGGCATGATTGGTGCATACATTACTTGAATTGTATTGCCATGCAAGTTTGCTCCTCTTGCTCGTGAGTTGTGGTGTTCTCTGGTATTGTTTGCCGACCCCGTGAGAAGTCATCTGCCGATGGGTTCATTTTGTGCCGATGGCCACATCCTAGTGGTCATTCTACTTAGCGGTGGGATCCCATCTGAGAGGCATTCTCGAGACTTTGTTTCGGAGAGAGGAAGAGGGAAAAAGCGGCAGACTATGCATGGCGGTGTGATTAGGGCTTCTTGTTTTAATTAGATTAATTAATTTGTTTAGTTAATTTAATTGATTTGTAATATTTAATTAGCTTGCGTAGTTAATTAATTTGTATATTCTTTTAGTCCAGGGCAAATCTGTAATAAGCGTGTGTGAGTGGTGTACATGTCTTCCCCCCACTTCTTTCTTCCCTTTATTTACCGCCACGATGGTAGATTAGGGCACGTTTATTTTAGCATACCTTATGCAATGCATGCATGCATCCATACATTTGTCTTACATGCAGGGACCGACATCATACAAACCGCATTGTATCTTCAAATCTAACTTGAATGAATGATTGCATTTCACATGCCATTTTAGGGTTAGCCTATCCTAAAGCGCATCTCTGTATGTGTTGCATTAGCCACTTAACATGAACTAGGATCATGCATATGACTACTAACTAGTTTATTGTTTTTGAGTGCGCACGAGTGCGATGTAAGCATGTATGGTTTAGCATATCGCATGCGTGTGAATGTTAACATGACAGCATGATTACCATATGGCTAAATGCTTATATGAGATAAACTGTTTGAATGCCTGTGGGTGGAGGTTGGATTGCTTGAGTTGGAAAAACTCGTTGAAATCCGTGTTTTAGCCTACTTGCGAGTAGCAAATTCCGAAGCGCTTTCAAAACGAACGGATATGCAATGCTTGTTTCCAAAATAGGCAATCTAGTCTATATTTGTTTGCTGTGCGCATAACATAGTAATTCTAGGCTAATAACCGGAACGAGAACACATAACATTTTCAAAATCGGATATCACGGTTAGTAGAGGCCGGTCTTCGGACTGGGCGAAAGGGGGTGCTCATAGCTGACCTTCCCCGATCGTACCCAAGCTTCCGAGCCAAGACAACTTTGGTGATGACGGACACGTGGCCTTCGGCACCGAGTTAGGGTTTCCTAAATTTCCCATTTTAAAAATATTTAGGTGGCGACTTTGTATCTAGCAAAGCAGTCCATGTTTGGCACTTCTTTTCAAAATCTGTTTTTTTCTCAAAACGATTTGCCAGAGTTGGACTCTTTGGTTCAGATTACGAACCGCAACAAACAAAAAAGGGGAGTCCGAACTGTAGCATCGAGGTCCCTCGCGGGCGCTGCTACAGGTATCAAGGCCAACCCCGAAAAGATCAAGGCCTTGATAGAAATGCAGTTGCCCAGAACGGTTAAAGAGCTTCAAAGGCTTACCAGCAGAGTCACCGCCCTCAACCGTTTTATTTTCCGCACAATTGACAAGTGCCTCCCCTTTTTCAAAGTCCTTCGGCAGGCCTTTGAGTGGACTACCGAATCCGAAAAGGCCTTTCCAACAATTAAAGCAGTGCATGGCCAACCCACCGACTTTCTCAGGTGCTCTCTGGCGAGACCCTCTTTCTCTACTTAGCCGTATCGAACACCACAGTCAGCGCGGCCCTCATCAGGGAGGACGATTCAATACAGCGTCCGGAGAAATGAAGCTGAATCCGGAGAAATGCGCCTTCGGCGTAGGATCTAGGAAGTTCTTGGGTTTTATGGTCAGTCAGCAAGGTATCGAGGCCAACCCCCAAAAAATCAAGGCCCTGATAGAAATGCAGTCGCTCAGAATGGTTAAAGAGGTTCAAAGGCTTACAGGTAGAGTCACCGCCCTCAACCGTTTTATTTCCTGTGCAATAGATAAGTGCCTCCTTTTTTTCAAAGTCCTTCGGTAGGCCTTTGAGTGGACCACCGAATCCGAAGAGGCCTTTTAACAATTAAAGTAGTGCATGGCCAACCCCCCTACTCTTTTAGGCACTCTCTGGCGAGACCCTCTTTCTCTACTTAGCCGTATCGAACACCACAGTCAGCGTGGCCCTCATCAGGGAGGACGGTTCAATACAGCGTCTAGTTTATTACATTAGCCGAGTTCTCAAGGGGACAGAACATAACTACCCTTTGCTGGAAAAAATGGCCCTTGCCTTGGTCATAGCATCAAAACGACTCCGACTTTATTTCCAAGCTCACTCCATAGTGGTCCTCACTGACCAACTCTTGAAGAAGGTAATGCAACAACTAGAGTCATCCAGCAGGCTTATGCAATGGTTTGTCGAGCTCAGCCAATTTGAAATTTCTTACCGACCACGAACGACGATCAAAGGACAGGCTATCGCTGATTTTATCTTGTAATTCACCAATCCCACTCCAACCACACCTCCTCAGCCCAGGCAATTCAACACTGAGACAGAAGATCCCTACTCCTGGACCCTCAATGTCGATGGATCATCCTGTAAAGAAGGCAGTGGGGCTGGTCTCATCATCACCACCCCCGAGGGCGGTTATTTCAAGTGTGCTCTCCGTTTCCTGTTCGACGCAAGTAATAATGAGGCTAGGTATGAGGCCTTGATAGCAGGTCTTCGTTTAGCCAGAGGCATTGGTGTGAGCCATGTCCAAGTATTTAGTCACTCCCAACAGATCATCGGACAGATTACGAGGGAATTCGATGCAAAGGAAGACACAATGCGAGCCTATAGGGATATTGCACTCCCCCTTGTCCGCCTTTTCAACACTTTTCACATCAAACACATCCCTCGGTCAGAAAACTCCAAGGCAGATGAAATGGCCCGATTAGCGTCGGCCGGCCAGTCAAACCTCAACCACGGTGTTCGTCTTGAATACCTGGCCTACTCGGCTACTTCACCAACCCAGCAGGAGGTCCACTTCCTCCAAAATGAACCTATCCCATGGGTGGCGGACATCATCCTGTTTTTGACAAGTGGGGAGTTGCCAGACGACAAACAGCGGGCCACCAAAGTCAGAGCCCGGTTGTCCAATTACATCCTCATCAGCGGCCTACTATACAAACGCGGATTTTTACGCCCATACCTCAGGTGCCTCAGTCCTGCTGAAGCGACCTACGTGATGGGGGAAGTCCACGAGGGTGTATATGGTAATCATTCGGGTACCAGGTCGCTGGCCCATAAAATACTTCGCACCGGCTACTTCTGGCCTACTCTCAACCAAGATGCCGTTGAATTCGTGCTTAAGTGTGATAAATGCCAACGCTTTGCCAACATCCCCCATGCTCCACCTACAGAACTGATTACACTCAGCAGTCCCTACCCATTTGCCAAGTGGGACATTAACTTAGTTGGCCAATTGCCCACCGGTAGGGGCCAAACCGAGTTCGCTGTGGTCGCCATTGATTATTTCACCAGATGGGTGAAAGCGGAACCCCTCGCCACAATCACTGAACGGAACACAACCAGATTTATCTGACAGTCGATCATATGCCGATTTGGGATCCTTTAAGCCATCATTTTAAACAACAGCAAGCAATTCGACAATACTAACTTCAGGAAATTCTGTGCAGAGCTCCACATTCAACCATGTTTCTCTTTCCCAGGTCATCCCTAAGCCAATGAACAAGTCAAGGTCACAAACTGCTCTCTCTTGAAGATCATCAAAACTAAGTTGGAAGCCGTTAAGGGACTCTAGGCTGAGGAATTACCAAACGTACTCTGAGCCTATCGCACTATGGCCCGAACCTCTACTAGGGAGACCCCCTTTTGCTTAACATACGAAGCTGAGGTGATCATCCCAGTGGAAATCGGCCTGCCGACCCCAAGAGTTCTGTATCTGGATCCAGAACTAACCGAAGAATTGCATTAGGGTGACTTAGACTTGATTGAAGAGCTTTGAGAGACCACTGCTGTCAGACAAGCCTCATATCAACAGAAAATGAGAACACACTACAATCGTAAAGTCTGACCGAGGGAGTTTGCAGTGGGGGACCTCGTCTTGTGCGAAACGACTCTTGCCACTAAAAATCCCGCCGAGGGAAAGCTAGCAGCCAAATGGGAAAGACCTTACGTCATTAAAGCCAAACCTCGCTCAGGCACTTACTGACTCCAAGACATGAAGGGCAAAGACCTCCCCCATCTAAGGAACGCCGAGCACTTGAAGCGTTATTTCCAGTAAAATAGCATCTCCTATTTTTGTATTGGTCAATTCCTGTATGTTCTTTTTGGTGATTTACACACTTGTTCGTTTTTGTGCTTTCCATACATGGTGTAAACTGGTGATCAATAGGCCACGCCTTAAATGACAATGACTTTATATCTCCGTTATCTACGATGTGTTTCAATAACGACTTCTTAACTAGAGCTTGTAGCTCGGCTTTTCGCGCTCCCTTTCGGAAGAATGAAATAGCCCTTACAGTTCGAACTCCACTTGTGTGTTGGTTCTGATTCTGATTTCACAAGTGCAATGTGAAACAGTGAAAACACAAAAAGAGTCCAAATCCGGCAATTGTTTTTGGAAAATCGATGTTTGAATCAAATGCCAAAAATGGAACTTTGCGGTTGGATTTCAGAGTCGCCACCTAAATATTTATTTTGGGAAATTTAGGAAACCCATGACTCGTGCCAAAGCCCATTAGTCCGTCGTTACCAAAGTGTTTTGGTTCGGGAACTTAGGTATGAGAGGGGAAGGTCAATAATTGAACACCCCACTCACCTGATCAAAGATCGGCCTCTACTAATCATGACGTGGTTTTTATGTACAATATATGCTCTTGTTCTATATGTAACATACAAGTATAGACTAATTTCACAAAAAGTTGGAACGTTTGATTCCATGTTTGTTAAAAAATGTTTTGAATATGTATCACTGAAAATGGCAATCTTATATATACATGAATCAAAGTATCCCAATTCAAGTGATTAGCCTTCATCCACAGGCATTCAAATAGGTATATCAAGTAAGCATTTAGCCTCATGGTAGTATGTTTGATATAACAGCAATCACACTTATATAATATGCTAAAGCATAAAAACTTACCTTATGTCCGAAGGCGAGTCAAAAGAAAGTAAATAGTTAAAAAAAATGCATGACCCTAATTAATGCGATATGGCTAATGCAACACATACAATGTGCAAGTAATAAGCTCGGCTACTAGCATGGCATGTGAGTCAATTCAAGGCATGTGATAGAGCATGTATTCAAGCAAAAAGTTTGAATTTGATATTTGAATAATATGATGAGCCGAACTTTTATGCATACAAACGGATGGATGCAAATTATGGAAAATCCTAACTAAACATGATGTCCCTAATCTAACCATCATAAGCAGTGAAATAAAAGGGAGAAAGAATGGGGGTTGGAAGACATACAACTTATTACATATTTGTCCTCACGAAGGAGGGTCCGAATGTCCAAATGCGCCCTCACGCAGGAGGGTCCGAATGTCCAAGTGTCCGAATAAATAATTATTACAAAACCGAATGAATAATAAATGAAAGGGTCTGTCTAATTTATTACAATAATTGATGTAAGGCAAGCCTTGACATAATAAATTCGGTATAACGTCCGACCGAATTCAATTAATCATATTGGTTCTTTATGTTGGTTGTAATCCAATTTTAACCAATTTTATTAGCCTTTTTTATTACCTGTCCATTTCTTTATCTTTTCTCCTGTTTGTGCAAAAGTGATATGTACGTCCACTAAGTCCAAAATGCAGTAAAGAGAAACAAGCATCAACTTAACCCGAGAAAATTTTCCTCGGGGGAAATTACAAAGGAAGAGTCAAACTTATTTACAAGCGATAAGGGATTCCAAGTCAAACTCAAGATGTGCAACAAGAACTAGTCAAACTCAAAAGAGTAATAATGACTTAGAAAAACCCAAACTTGAGTGATAATGACTTGAAATCCAAACTTGATAATAAGTGATAATGACACTTTCCTTGGTGATTTTCAAGGGTCAATTAGTCCCTTAAAAGAGGAAATTACAAAAGAAAAGTCAAACTTATTTACAAGTTAGGGATTTCAAGCCAAACTCAAGATGTGCAACAAGGACTAGTCAAACTCAAAAGAGTAATAATGACTTAGAAAAACCCAAACTTGAGTGATAATGACTTGAAATCCAAATTTGATTAGAAGTGATAATGACTTTTTCCTTGGTGATTTCCAAGGGTCAATTAGTCCCTTAAAAGTAAACACATTGATGAATAAAGAGAAATGAAAAATAAAAGATTGTGCTTTAGTATAAGAACATGTATACATTTGGGGTAGTGAACCTCCAAAGAATTTAAACCATTAAGTATAGAATATTTTATGCTTTTGGTAGTAAATCCCCTAAGAGATTAAATCAATAAGCAAAGAACGTTGTATAGTTTTGGTAATGAACCTCTTAAATATAAAACGTTTTATGCCGTTGGTAATGAATCTCCAAAGAGATTAAACCATTAAGTATAGAGCGTTTTATATTAAACCATTAAGCATGGAAGAGTTCCTTTCTTATACTTGAATCACAATCTTAATTTTTCACAACTTTTTAATCGAAATAAGTAAAGAATGGAGGGAGGTTGCAGAGATGATTATGCGACATTGATTAATTGGTTAGTACAAACAAACTTGATATTTAAAACATAAATCATTGAAATAAATTAAATAGCCCCCTAAATAACATATAATAGTGCTGGAATTAAGCTATAGAAAGCGAGCAAAATTAAATAGCCGGAGGTACTATTCACCGCTGGAGGTACTATTCATTGTCAGGGTTACTATTCACCGCCGGGATAAATTATTTACAGTAATAAATTACAACAATTTATATACAATATTTAAATTACAACAGATATATGGGTGGTGCAGCCTTCCCAGTAAAGTGATAAAAAAGTTATAAAACGAAGTAAATAAAGTATTTAAACAAATTATATCACATTTTAAATTAAATGAAAATTTGCGAAAACTCACCTTTTGGAGAAATAATGAATTTTTTGAGTCACAAACTTTCTTTTTGATTACTCTCAAGTCTGTGGAATATGTTCTCAATTCTCAATTCAAAATTTGAAATTATAACTTTAGTGGTTGTTTTTTGAATGGTGTAGTGATGAAATAGAAATAAAAATATTAAAGAAAATATTTTATTTCCTTTTCGCTCTTAATCCTTCTATCCCTCTTGAGCCTCCCCCCCAGAATTTCTTTCCCTAAAAAAAAAACTCCTCAGAATTCCTCCTCTTTTTGCCCCTCTTCTCCTTCAGACCCTTGATTGCCTTATATAGGCAAATAGCATAGTAATAATAATAATATAATAATATAAATATAATAATATATATATATATGCAAAGTGATTGAATTGGTGTCGGCATGTCGACATCAATATATATATTTTTATTATTTTTATTTTATAATATATATAATATAATATCTAAAATATCTAAAATATATAATTTATACCAAAATACTAAACATATACATATAATATACTAATATAATTTTATATAAAATACCAAACATATAATATAATAATTTTAAACACATAAAATAATTTGTTTTATTATTTTCTTTTATATAAAATACACTAAAAAATATGAACAAACACATAAAATTATGAAAAATTACAAAAACACTAAACTAATGAAATATTCAGTATTTTAAAATAATTTGGCCATAATGGTGAAGGTTGGGATTAAAGGTCAAATTCCATTTTCTTTTACTGAGAATTCTGCGAAAAACACATTCTAATTGTCATCATCGGGTAATCAAAAGAAAGCGCCCAAGTCTTAGGGCCGGTCAAAATGGGGTGTCTACAGTTGCCCCTCTTTGACAGAGCTTGAAGTCATTTGATGACGTGAGTGAATGTCAAAGCCCGAAGACGACCCTTTTGACAAGGTCGTAAGACTTGGGCAATCAAACAAGATGCAATGCATGTGGTTGAACCTGAAGGTTGCCTACGTATCCCGTTTACGAGGAATCAAACCAGCGTAGTTCAGGGACAAGATGCAGAATGATATGTAAAACATAACTTATGATCATGCAATGAAATGCAAAACATAACTTATGACAATGATGTGACACTGAATGAAAGCATAAATGTTGGATGTAGTGAATGTGAGATCCAAACGCGTCCTATGCGAGAGGAGTATGTGAACTTGAGATCCAAACGCGTCTTACGCGAGAGGAGTATTTGAGATTGAGATCGAAACGCGTTTTACGCGAGAGAAGTGTGTGAACTTGAGATCCAAACGCGTGTTAGGTACACGAGAGGAGTATTTGAGATCCAAACGCGTGTTAGGTACGCGAGAGGAGGGATTTGCTTTCCAAACGCGTGTTAGGTACGTGAGAGGAGGGATTTGCTTTCCAAACACGTGTTAAGCGAGAGGAGGGATTTGCTTTCCAAACGCGTGTTAAGTGAGAGGAGGGATTTGCTTTCCAAATGCGTGTTAAGCGAGAGGAGGGATTTGTGGTGTAAACAGACAGGCGCACCTGCTGTTTTTAACCGAGTTGCAATCCAAACGCGTCTTATGCGAGAGGAAAGGGGAAAGGTTTTAATTAGGTAAACATCAAATCTAACATCATTCACATGAAAGGAGCGAAGGTAAATTCGAAGTCCAAACGCGTCTTACGCGAATGGAAGAAAGTATGGTAGAATGATTTCTTGTTGACAAGGGGTAACCTTTATATGTAGAAGTCACAGATGCCCCTTTTCTTCCTGATCATATTGACAACTTTCCCTATTCTCCAACGGGGTGACAGACTAGGTTGGTTCAGTATCCAAAATTGAGGCGCATACACGCTACCTCAACCTATGGGGCTGCCATACAGATTTCAAGCCGGGGATACACCCCTGGGTATTTAAATCAGACTTTAGTCTCGGATATTCCAAACCTTTTGCATTCTAGGCTTGCTATTCGAACTCTAGTTTCCACCGTCGCAATCGGTCTCCTAGGAACTCATTGTAATCACAGGCAGGTGGCTATACCAGACCACCTGAAGCCGTTCAGGCACGACAAACACCAAAGGAATTGCACCTCTAGAGGATTTAAGGTCTCCTAGACCGCTGAAGTCGTTTGGGCACGACAAACACCAAAGGAATTACACCTTTAGAGGATTTAAGGTCTCCTAGACCGGAAAAAGAACACTAGGCGCACCTGTTGTTTTTAACCTATTGAATGGGCATGGATGCCACTTTATTTCCTGATCATATTTACAACTTTCCCTATTCTCCAACGGGGTGACAGACTAGGTTGGTTCAGTATCCAGAATTAAGGCGCATATACGCTACCTCAACCTATGGGGCTGCTATACAGATTTCAAGTCAGGGATACACCCCTGAGTATTTAAACCAGACTTTAGTCTCGAAAATTCCAAACCTTTTGCGTTCTAGGCTTTGCCATTCGAACTCTAGTTTCCACCGTCGCAGTTGGTCTCATAGGAACTCATTGCAATCACAGGCATGTGGCTATATCAGACCACCTGAAGTCGTTCGGGCACGACAAACACCAAAGGAATTGCACCTTTAGAGGATTTAAGGTCTCCTAGACCTCTGAGAGTGCACAAGACAGTGCGATGCGCAAGATAGCGCGATGGATTGAGATTGTGTGGTAGACGCTTGATTGTGCAATAGATGCACAATATGGTTATGATCGTGCGATAGATGCACGGTGCGGATGTGATCGTGTATATAAACAAAATATACACAGATATGTACACTGACTGGTATGAATACACTTATTGGTATGAATACACTGACTAGTATGAATACACACTTATATACACCGACTGGTATGAATACCTTGACTGGTGTGAATACACACTTATATGCACTGAACAGTTGACTCAAGCGGTGGAGAAGATAGAATCTCTAACTCGACTATGCCCTTAGTTTATTGCCTTGACCCTTTGATTTTTTTGTAAACATGTTTTGATCAACATAAGAGTTAGATTAGCATACTTATTCCATTTTCTGTTTCAAATCATGTAAGCTAAACTGTGAGCACTGAAAATTTTTCCTTTTCAAATCCAAAGAATGGTCTAAGATTTGCAAAAATGAAACAATTTTCGAGAAAAATTAGTCAGCTTCATTCAAATTAATCAAAACCTATTTTTGCAAATGACCACTACTCAACTAACATGGAATCAACCATTGGGGTACATAGTCCCAAACCAGATAATCAAAGGTGATATCCGAACCAAGCCAACCGAACCAAGCCAATCCGAACTGAATGAAGTCGAGCAGAACTGGACCGAACCAAACCGTCGAACCAAACCGAACCAAACTAAACCAAGTTGAATTGAACCAATTGAACTGAGCAGAATGAAGATACACCAATCAAACACGGATAGGACAACCAAGTCGACTAAAGACACACCAAGCAAACATGGACGAAATGAATGAGTTAACAAAAATTATTGGGGCCGAACTTCAAGATGAAGCTACCTACGTATCCTCAAGATAGGAATCAGGCCATCGTAGTTTCGGCCAAGGTTCACTCGGGTATTAACACTCTCCTTTTTGTTTCATCATCATTTCATTTTTTTATTTTTTCTATATATTTTTTTCATTCATTTTTTTTGTTTTCTGCTCTAACTTTTTCCTGGGTCGCCCTTTTGGGTTTTTAGCCCAGCGAGCCTCTCAAGGGTTACTTTCATTTTACTTTGTCCATGTTGATTGGGTGTGAAATCTCTAGGCCATCTATCAGAACAACTACTATACTTGACCAGTAGATATGATGATGTAGGGACTAGGCTAATTGGGTCTGAATTTGCCCCTAGTGTAGTGGATAGGAACTCAACTGTCCTTCAATACTAACATTCATTCTCTCAAATTCTGGGTTTTGCCTTTCTGGGCGATCTTCATTGGGAAACGATTCAATTTTAACTCTTTGATCACATCCAAACTTTTGCCCTTAGTTCAAGGGCCGCTTCAAATCTAAATCACATACGACCTTTTTGCCTCTAGTTCAAGGGTTGCTTCCAATCTGAATCACAGGTCCTACATAGCTCTGGCTAAGGTTCACTCGGGTATTGACACTCTCCTTTTACGCTCTAACTTTTGCCAAAGCCGTCCTTTCGGGTTTTCAATCTTGCGAGCTTTTCATGTTCATTTTTCTTTTTTTATTATTTATTTATTTATTTATTTATTTTTTATGCTCTAACTTTTGCCTGGGTCGCCCTTCCGAGTTTTCGACCTAGCGAGCCTCTCAAGGGTGATACTTTGTTGCCCCTAGTTCAAAGGCTACCTCCATTTTAGCTATGCAAGCCTCACACTTTTGCCCCTAGTTCAAGGGTTGTTTCAAATCTGGAATCACATTCGACCTTATTGCCCCTAGTGGAAGAGCTGCCTCCATTTGAATCACATCATTGCCCCTAGTTCAAGGGCTGTTTCCATTTGAATCATATTCGACCTTATTGCCCCTAGTTGAAGGGCTGTCTCCATTTGAATCACATCATTGCCCCTAGTTCAAGGGTTGTTTCCAATTTGGCTATGCAAGCCTTACACTTTGATTGATCATGGAATGCTTCAAATCATGGTTTGAAGCTAAGGAGCTAAGGAGGTCGGACCTCGAGTCAAGAGAGACCCTATGTTGTATAATCAATTCCAGGCATGTTTTCGTAGGACCACGCAAAAATAGTTTTTTGAAATCTTTTCACAAAGTGACTAATCACTCGTACTCTTACGAAGACAAGATAGAACTAATTTGGACCAAGCTAGGATCATTCTCAGTACCCACATTAACAAAAATGATTTTATTCATCAGAGGCTTAGTATACCTCTTTTCTTCTCAGTTGATCAAAATTAGTAAATCCCGAGGAAATTCTTCCTCTTTGTTTTTATTAGAGTTTTGAAAATTTTTTTTGAAAAACTTTGGTCAATGCAATGACTTAAAGGCACATAGAGGTAGGCAGACTCTATGGTATTTTGTTTTGTTTTGTTTTTTTTGTTTTGTTTTTGGTTTTTCTTGGTTTATTGGAAAGAGACTATGACTCAGCAATGACAACAGACTCAAAAGAAAAAGACAAAGAAAATCTAGACAGGACATAAATGTCTAGATTTAGCACTCTTGAAATCAACAGACTTTGACTCACTAGAATGACTCGAGTCTAATCCCAACTCTACAAACTTGGTGGAATCAAACTTAGACTTAATACTCAATTTAGAACTCAGAATTAAACCATTCTCAAATTGCCAGTCAACATGTGGGCCATCCACAACATTCAAAATAAAGCTCGTGTAATCAACAGGTGGTCACTCCCCAATTACAGAAATGGTCGGATATCCCACAAGTTCTATTTATTTACATTGGTGGACTTGTGGGATATTAGATTTTTTTTTTTTTTTTTTTAAATTTTTTTTTTGATTTTATGTTTTTGTTTTTGTTTTTTTGTTTTTGAAGTAATGGTGCTAAACTGAACAGCCTGAACTACTTATTCGAATTTGAGAACCCTTGCATAGATCCAATACATTGCACATAAAGCAGGAAAGAGAACAAACACCCCTAAAGAGGGTAGGGTTATCCTGTCCTAACTTTGAAATGATCTAGGGTTTCACTATTCAAACAAGTGGTATCATACATCCTAGAAATGGGAGAGCATCCTATCTTATATTAGAATAGTCACTATGGCTTTACTATATGCAGCTAGGCCGATTGGTCAAAAAGGGTACCTCAGCAAGACTACCTAATATACCTCTCACACCTAATACCGAAAAGTGAAAGGAGGATCAAGCGGTACAGCGGTAATCCAGATCCAAGGGTTGTGTTCCCAACTTGACAGAGCCCATGACCGGTTAGCCTTTTGGCAAGCTTTGTGGGCAAGCCTCTGGCAAACCGTTCAGGAATAACAGATGGCAAACACAGGGACTTAAGCGCACCAATGCAAATGCAATGTAAAGAACATATAAATGTAGATAAAATTCACATCATAAATTTCAAGTCAAGTTCTCTAAATCCCTAGCAGAGTCGCCAGAAATTGTAGCTCGGCTTTTCGCGCTCCGTTTCGGAAGCATGAAATAGCCCTTACAGTTCGGACTCCACTTGTGTGTTGGTTCTGATTTTGATTTCACAAGTGCAATGTGAAACAGTGAAAACACAAAAAGAGTCCAAATCCGGCAATTATTTTTGGAAAATCGATGTTTGAATCAAATGCCAAAAATGGACTGCTTTGCCAGATTTCAGAGTCGCCACCTAAATATTTATTTTGGGAAATTTAGGAAACCCATGACTCGTGTCAAAGCCCATTAGTCCGTCGTTACCAAAGTGTCTTGGTTCGGGAACTTAGGTATGAGAGGGAAAGGTCAATAATTGAACACCCCACTCACCTGATCAAAGATCGGCTTCTACTAATCATGATGTGGTTTTTATGTACAATATATGCTCTTGTTCTATATGTAACATACAAGTATAGACTAATTTCACAAAAAGTTGGAACGTTTGATTCCATGTTTGTTAAAAAATGTTTTGAATATGTATCACTGAAAATGGCGATCTCATATATACATGAATCAAAGTATCCCAATTCAAGTGATTAGCCTTCATCCACAGGCATTCAAATAGGTATATCAAGTAAGCATTTAGCCTCATGGTAGTATGTTTGATATAACAGCAATCACACTTATGCAATATGCTAAAGCATAAAAACTTACCTTATGTCCGAAGGCGAGTCAAAAGAAAGTAAATAGTTAAAAAAAATGCATGACCCTAATTAATGCGATATGGCTAATGCAACACATACAATGTGCAAGTAATAAGCTCGGCTACTAGCATGGCATGTGAGTCAATTCAAGGCATGTGATAGAGCATGTATTCAAGCAAAAAGTTTGAATTTGACATTTGAATAATATGATGAGCCGAACTTTTATGCATACAAACGGATGGATGCAAATTATGGAAAATCCTAACTAAACATGATGTCCCTAATCTAACCATCATAAGCAGTGAAATAAAAGGGAGAAAGAATGGGGGTTGGAAGACATACAACTTATTACATATTTGTCCTCATGAAGGAGGGTCCGAATGTCCAAATGCGCCCTCACGCAGGAGGGTCCGAATGTCCAAGTGTCCGAATAAATAATTATTACAAAACCGAATGAATAATAAATGAAAGAGGCTGTCTAATTTATTACAATAATTGATGTAAGGCAAGCCTTGACATAATAAATTCGGTATAACGTCCGACCGAATTCAATTAATCATATTGGTTCTTTATGTTGGTTGTAATCCAATTTTAACAAATTTTATTAGCCTTTTTTATTACCTGTCCATTTCTTTATCTTTTCTCCTGTTTGTGCAAAAGTGATATGTACGTCCACTAAGTCCAAAATGCAGTAAAGAGAAACAAGCATCAACTTAACCCGAGAAAATTTTCCTCGGGGGAAATTACAAAGGAAGAGTCAAACTTATTTACAAGCGATAAGGGATTCCAAGTCAAACTCAAGATGTGCAACAAGAACTAGTCAAACTCAAAAGAGTAATAATGACTTAGAAAAACCCAAACTTGAGTGATAATGACTTGAAATCCAAACTTGATAATAAGTGATAATGACACTTTCCTTGGTGATTTCCAAGGGTCAATTAGTCCCTTAAAAGGGGAAATTACAAAGGAAGAGTCAAACTTATTTACAAGTTAGGGATTTCAAGCCAAACTCAAGATGTGCAACAAGGATTAGTCAAACTCAAAAAAGTAATAATGACTTAGAAAAACCCAAACTTGAGTGATAATGACTTGAAATCCAAACTTGATAATAAGTGATAATGACTTTTTCCTTAGTGATTTCCAAGGGTCAATTAGTCCCTTAAAAGTAAACACACTGATGAATAAAGAGAAATGAAAAATAAAAGATTGTGCTTTAGTATAAGAACATGTATACATTTGGGATAGTGAACCTCCAAAGAATTTAAACCGTTAAGTATAGAATATTTTATGCTTTTGGTAGTAAATCTCCTAAGAGATTAAATCAATAAGCATAGAACGTTGTATACTTTTGGTAATGAACCTCTTAAACATAAAACGTTTTATGCCGTTGGTAATGAATCTCCAAAGAGATTAAACCATTAAGCATAGAGCGTTTTATATTAAACCATTAAGCATGGAAGAGTTCATTTCTTATACTTGAATCACAATCTTAATTTTTCACAACTTTTTAATCGAAATAAGTAAAGAATGGAGGGAGGTTGCAGAGATGATTATGCGACATTGATTAATTGGTTAGTACAAACAAACTTGATATTTAAAACATAAATCATTGAAATAAATTAAACAGCCCGCTAAATAGCATATAATAGTGCTGGAATTAAGCTATAGAAAGCGAGCAAAATTAAATAGCCAGAGGTACTATTCACCGCCGGAGGTTACTATTCACCGCCGGGATAAATTATTTACAGTAATAAATTACAACAATTTATATACAATATTTAAATTACAACAGATATATGGGTAGTGCAGCCTTCCCATTAAAGCAATAAAAAGGTTATAAAACGAAGTAAATAAAGTATTTAAACAAATTATATTACATTTTAAATTAAATGAAAATTTGTGAAAACTCATATTTTGGAGAAATAATGAATTTTCTGAGTCACAAACTTTCTTTTTGATTACTCTCAAGTCTGTGGATTGTGTTCTCAATTCTCAATTCAAAATTTGAAATTATAACTTTAGTGGTTGTTTTTTGAATGGTGTAGTGATGAAATAGAAATAAAAATATTAAAGAAAATATTTTATTTCTTTCTTCCTCTTAATCCTTCTATCCCTCCTGAGCCTCCCCCCCCAGAATTTCTTTCCCTAAAAAAAAACTCCTCAGAATTCCTCCTCTTTTTGCCCCCCTTCTCCTTCAGACCCTTGATTGCCTTATATAGGCAAATAGCATAGTAATAATAATAATAATATAATAATATAAATATAATAATATATATATATGCAAAGTGATTGAATTGGTGTCGACATGCCGACATCAATATATATTTTTTTATTATTTTTATTTTATAATATATATAATATAATATATAAAATATATAATTTATACCAAAATACTAAACATATACATATAATATATTAATATAATTTTATATAAAATACCAAACATATAATATAATAATTTTAAACACATAAAATAATTTTTTTTATTATTTTCTTTTATATAAAATACACTAAAAAATATGAACAAACACATAAAATTATGAAAAATTACAAAAACACTAAACTAATGAAATATTCAGTATTTTAAAATAATTTGACCATAATGGTGAAGGTTGGGATTAAAGGTCAAATTCTATTTTCTTTTGCTGAGAATTCTGCGAGAAACACATTCTAATTGTCATCATCGGGTAATCAAAAGAAAGTGCCCAAGTCTTAGGGCCGGTCAAAATGGGGTGTCTACAGAGCTCAGCTATACTGAGTTAATTAAAGTCTCAGCCAGACTGAGCATGAAGAGTTCAGCCAGACTGAGTCAGCTAAACCCTCAGCCAGACTGAGTTAGTTAAAGCCTCAGCCAGATTGAGCACGAAGAGCTCAGCCACACTGAGCACGACGAGCTCAGCCAGACTGAGTCAGCTAAAGCCTCAACCAAACTGAGTTAATTAAAGCCTCAGCCAGACTGAGCACGAACAGCTCAGCCAGACTGAGTTAGTTAAAACCTCAGCCAGACTGAACATGCGAAGCCCAGCCAGACCAAGATAACTTAACCCTCAGTGCGGTAGAGCCCTCCAAGTTTTAGTCAGAATTCGGATAAAACATTCGGCCGATCCATTTTCACAATTCAATATTACGACATGGTTATCATACTTAGTGAAAATCCAAGTTCATAACCATCCATTTTCATTAGTCATACAAGTTATCCTGTCTACCCATTTTTAACATTTTTTCCACTACAGTTTCCTTACGAATTTCATATTACTTAGCTATATTACAACATGGTTTGCCCATTTTTAACATTTTTACTGATCATCCATTTTTAACATGGTTTCACATTTTCACTTCTCACTGATTGCCCATTTTGACCATTTTACATCATAATTTACTTACAAGCTTTGCAATTTACGCACAAGTCTCATTTTCTACTCCTACTTTTTGGTGCATTCTGCTCAGTCATTTTTACCATCCCAAATTTACAACTCAGAATAACAACAACAATAATATACAAGAAAAATCGTTGGTTTATTCATAACCTTGCGCTTTCATACAAGTCGTTGCACCAAATTACATACAAACAAAAAACAAAAAAAAAAAAAACAAAACAAAACACACAAACAGAAAATTTTCACACCAATCACTTTTCCTCACTAGAGGCAAGATCTTCCTCTTCAATCCCCTCATCCAAGGGGGTCTGGCGCGACGTCATCTTCACCTACTTTCACGAGGCTGAAGTCCATGTCTGGGAACAGCTCTTGCGCCTTATGTTTAAAGGTCATCCGGCCACTGTCCCAGAACTCGCTCATTTCGTGCTTGTAAAAGTCAGACTGCTGGAAGCTCTGGATTATTTCCTCTTCACTCTTACCTCTAGCGGCCGCTCTCGACGGCCCAGCCCCTCTATCCCTTTCCTTCGCCAAACTACTGGCGACAACGGCATCAATGGCTATTTGGAATTCGGCGGACCCCTTGAACTGCTCCACGACCGTTGTACACAAGTTGGGGTACGCCGCCCTCTCAGATGCCAATTTTTCCCTCTCCTCCGCCAAGGCCTTCTCCAACTCCGCAATCCAACCATCTGCATCTTCTCTGTCTTTGATTGCCTGGTCACGAAATTTTTCGTTGTTGGTCATGGCCTTCTCTCACCTCTCATTGGCGGTGGTGCAGGCTTGCTGGACCAGCTCTAATTGCCTCTTCTCACCCGCCAGCTCAAAATCTAAGGATATCGTATTGCGGCATTCCGTTTCCAACTCTGACTTGGTCGCGAGGAGCTCAGCACCAACACGCTCTGTTGCATAGCTCTACACCACTGCCAATACCTCCATATTCTTCGCTCGCTATGCATAATCTAGCCCCTTGGCGTAGGCACTTCGAGCGGCTTTCTTCCAACCCGTCGTCTCCATCTTCAGTTTCTGCAACTGCACCTTTACCCCTTCTAGCTGGGTCCTCAGCGACTCTACCTCCATCTTCGCCCGTGCTGCTTTATTCATCAGGGCAGCCGCCAAGGTCGCTGCTTCTATCTAGGCCGAGCAAACCCCTTTCAGAAGGTCGGCCTCTTTTAATCGCGCCATTGACCGCACGGTTGCATCCTCTAGCGTTCCAACAAGTCGATCGGCCGCTGCCTAGCCTCCCGCCTTTGTTTTGTCGACCGATCTGCAACCGCGTGCGTGTGGTACATGGCGGTCTTCAGCGCGGCATTTGTCTCTGGTCCGCTACTCCCAGTCTTCCCTTCACCAGAACTGGGAGATACCTCTACCACAGCCCTTAACGTCGCCTCCGCCTGGGCATATGAGCCCACGACTTCTCCCAGCACTTGGGCGCTTGGACCCATATCTTCTTTTGGCACTTGGGCGCTCGGACCCATATCTCTTTTTGGCACTTGGGCTCTTGGGCTCACGCCTTCCTTTGCCGCTTGGGCAATTTCCTTTCCTGGCGCCTCCTCCGCGCTTCCCTCCTTCATCCTCTTTAGAGTAGAGGCGTCCTTACTCCCCTCTACACCCTCTTCTTCTTCTTCTTCTTCAACACTGCCGCCACCTCCTGCTTACCTCTCTCTTTCAGCGAGTCTACTAGGGGCGGCCGTGGGGCAAAGTCGGTTAGCTCTTTGCCTCCCAACGGCTTCCGGCGAGGTCGGACTCTCTCTTTCATCACCAACTTCGGAGCAGGCCCCAGCCGAGCCTCTTTATACTTTTCTGCCCTGACCAGGATCCTCACCTCCTCTACCTTCTCCGCCTTTCGCCTTGCCTTCAACTCCTCCAGGGTAGGGTTCTCCTTCATCGGCTGCGGTCCTAAACCTAAGGCACACAACGTTGAAGGACGAACAAGGTCGTCCCACCTCACACCCTCCTTCTCTCTCCACTCCTTCACCTTTTTCACTTTGCTCTCTACCTCCGTCCCTAACTTCAACTCCATCGACTTTGTCGGGACTTTCCATGTCGTACGCACTCTCCCCCCCCCACCTCCCACCATTTGCTGACACATAGAACCACCTCGGCCTCTACCATTTCACCGACGAGGACAACCCACCTACTAACCCCCTGCCCGCCACCGCCTGCAAAGTCACCCACGTCTCTTGTTGACCGGACGCTTTGTAGCAAGAAAAGAATTCTTCCATTGTCATCGCCACTCCATCGGTCGCCCGTGGCCATACGATCGCGCAGGCCATTATAATTTTCCATGAATTGGGCATTAACTGCCCCGGCGCTGCCTCCAGTCAATTTAGTATGTCTATCACTACTTGAGGGATCAGCAACCTTAGGTCTCCTCGCAATGCTTCCTCGTACAATGAGAATTCTGCAGGCCGTGCATCTAATGCCCTTTTCTTAGTTGTGGGCACCCTCAACTCTATCTCTACCAGAATTTGGTACTTCCTTCGTACCTCTTCTAACTCCTCCGCCGTGAATGTCGACCTGTTGGCCTTGGTGTGCCAGTGGTTCGACTCTACTTGGCTAATTGGCCTAGCGGCGGCGATCATCGTCGTTGGACAAGCTCGCACCACTTGCCCTGTTCCCCTCTCCTCTCTTCGCTCCTTCCGATACTGTTCCGCCAACTCCACTGCTTTGTCATCTCCCAAAGAGTCTAGTCTCATGGTTGGCATTTCATCTCGAGCCATATCTCCTATGTGTTTGCGTATAGCTTCAGACGCTGGCATAAGGAAGTTCGCAAAGTGTTGCAGAGGTGTATCCCACGAAACAAATGAGTTCACTTATGGGACGTGTTGGTTTTTTGCAAAAAGGTAGGTAAAGCGAATAACTCCAAACGCCCACGGTTTGCCTATATTCCAAGGGTCAAAATTAAATTTCGCCGGTTTGAAAATTTTCAAAAATTTCCGTCCTCGTCTCTTCAACACCCTATATTAGCCTATCCCTTTATTTCTTGCTAACGTATTACTTCCCTATTTACGGGATTGTGCCACGTGTACGACCATGATCCACTACTCTCTTCCCCTTCCCTGTCTATTCCATTTCACATCATCACGTGCCACGCCGCGCCTCGAGGCCTACACACCACCATTTCTCCTTCTCACTCGGTCACCCTTCGCGGTTGGCCCTCCTCGCAATCGGCTTTCTCACTCGGTCACCCTTCACGGTCGGCCCCCCTCGCAGTCGGCCTTCTCACTCGGTCACCCTTCGTGGTTGGCCCTCCTCGCAGTCGGTCTTCTCACTCGGTCACCGTTCGCAGTCGGCCCTCATCACAAACGGCCTTCTCACCCGGTCAACCCTTCGCGGTCGGCCCAAATCCTAGTTGGTCCTTTCTCCGTCGACCTCTCACAACCCTTGTCTTCTTCCTTATTCTCTTCGTTGGACTGAAGTTGCACTTGGAAATGGAGGACTACTGACATAAGTGGGCCTATAGGAGCTTTTGGCCCACCACTTAGAGCTCAATACATAATTCAAATACTAAAGTCCAACATTGCTGGAGCCCGACGTTGCATCAAGGACCAATGCATCTAAACACGTGTCAAGAGAGGAACCAGTCACATAAGCAGACAAAGATCCTGCAGAGTTATTGCACTGCACATCAGCTATTAATGAGGTCCCATGCAACATTTATTACGATAACCCCTTCACGTCGGAACAGGATAGCCTCACCATGAACAAGGCAAGCTAGAGTATAGACTTTCGACCAACATGACAGGTCGGAGTGGACAAGGAAATGATGAGTAAAGGATATAAGCAGGTTTCTAAGACAGAGAGAAGGTTAAGTTCTTTATCACAATCCAATCTCAATATTCTGTAAATTATTATTTCTCTAACTTGCTTGTTGGAGGGTTTGCTGGAGGACTCCCGTTTCCCGCTGAACTCTTGTGTAGGTTTCTCCATGCGGCCAACGATCGAACAACCGTGTGGGAGGCCTGGATCAGTCCAACCCGTTCTTCAGAGACTAGTTGTAGCATCACAACTAATAATATATTATAATTTATATGTTATTTTCTTATAATTAGAACTATATATTCATTTCACTCCTTACTATTACTTAAACACAACAGGCAACATAAAATTCCTAAAAGCAAGATAGTCACTCCTCGCTACATATTACGGTTTCATGCTAGTTTATATAATGTAGATAGATAGAAGTATAGATAGATGAGAATAGAATACTCAAATGAAACCCTTTAGGAGTCTCTAGTTTTAGTTTTGGTTTGGTCACATATCTGAATATATTATTATATATTAAAAAGTCACAGAGAGAGAGAGAGAGAGAGAGAGAGAGAGAGAGAGAGAGAGAGAGTTTTGTGAATTTTGTTTAATATAAAACCCTACAAGTATATGTAGGCTTATATCTGTTAACTGGATTAAAAGCCAATTTTTTATTTTTTTTTATTTTTTAAATCACATATTACTTCTTTATCTTTTTTTTTACATATTTTTTAAATTTTTTTCCAAAAAAATTAACTTTTAATCTATTTCTCAAAATAAGCCATAATTAAATATTCAATTAGTAGAACAATCATATCTAATAATTTTGAGTTAACCATAAGAAATTCTCTATCCCTAAATTTATATATCTCATCACAATACATCTCTAATCAGAAGATTATGCATTGAGATCCTCACATGATCCACTAATTGAGATGCATACTGAGCACTAACCACTTGACAAACTATTTCTTATATCTTGTTATTCTATGATGATTGTGAATTATAAAAAATCGGAGTAACCGGACATGGTCCTAATTCTTGAATCATCTATGTAAATCTTTATGGTCATGTTTGATTGGAAGGATTAAAACATGAGATTGAGATTATTAATCTGTGGACCTAATTATCCTGTATTTGTTTTGATATTTTAGTTTAAGATTATTAATCCAATAGATAATTAATCCAACAAATAATTAATCTAACAAATTTGTAAAATTATTAGTAATAGAATAGAGATGAGATAATGAATACCACACTAATTTAATAAAATTATTAATATTTCACTATTAATCTTGTGAATCAAACATGACCTATAATCTTTGTGCATCCTCACAGCAACCAACTATATCTATCTCTACTAAATAAGCCATGATTCCCATTTGTCACATGCAACCACACATTCAAAACAAAACAAGAATTAGAAACACAGTAAAAATGTATTTATATATTTGAAATACAAGTCCGGAATTCATTAGTTTTCCAGAGGCAAAACTACCATTATGGCCTATTTTCTGCGGAATTGCTTCGAAAAATAAGTAATGCTATTGAAACTAGATAGGTACTTTATTCCATGGAAACAGGAATTTCCTCTTAATGTGTACTTTACACTGCAAAGAATTGCATACAACATCTTTTCCTGAATTTTCACCAGAATTTCAATCATATTCTGTAGTACACGGGTTGTTGAATTTCATCAATGACTATGAAAGAATCAATATTATATCTAGCTTCAGAACAATGGAATTTTGCAATGGTTACCATTCCATAATGTATACTAGCCCATCTGGGTAACTTGCCTGTGTGTGAATCGGGGAAGCAAGGTTAAATGTCAGGTACAATATCAGTCTTACTGTCAGAACTCAGTTTACCATTTCCACTGATGAGATCACTGAATTCTACACCATACACGTGTCCCATTTTGGCACGTTTTGTCTCCAAGTATCTTTTGTTATCCGTTGTAATGGGTGTCAGGAGGGGGACTCTCCCTGCAACCGCCAAACCGTACCCCTTGAGCCCGATGTATTTTGCGGGGTTGTTTGTCATCAACTTCATTGTTCGAACCCCAAGATTTCTTAGTATCTGCAATGATAAAGGATACAAAAGTAATTAACTAAGAGTATATACGATATCCAAAACTATTCTGCAAGGAAGTAATGGAAAAAGAAGCTTTACTCTTCTAATAGATCTGTAACCCAGGTGAGTAGTATAATATAGAAAATTTATTTTTAACTCTGGATCCCAAACTGATACTTCTGCAAATGGTGACAGACGATTAAAATGAAGTTTTTTTTTTTTCCTTCTTTAAATTAAATAATTATTTAAATCCACTTAGTAAGCTGAAATTCCCCTGATTCTATGCCCTAATGAGGTCATAGGATAGTGGAAGAAGATTAGAGATAGTCATCATACTTGCTAAGTACTGACTGGGGAATTTAACTCTCCATTTGTTTCTGGGGAATATTTGGTTGCAACCTTGAAACTAATGTGCTAGTAGTTGTATTAATGGTGCTGGAGGATGTGGTGGTGCTGGGGTGGTAAGATTTTAGTCAGAAAAATGTTTTCCCACCTTTCAGAAGTGAGAAGAAAAAATTGAAAAAATCGCAAATAAACTTGTTTTCTATTGACCATAGCAATAGGGTTAAAATTGCAAAGAGACCAACCATGACGTAGCATAGATTGCTATTAAGTGTGCAAAATAAGGGGCATTTGGATACCACATAAACATAAAAAATCTAATATCGTTTTCAAAAGCACCACAAATAATCACAGGAAAACTAATTCCAAAAAACAAAAAAAATCACTTTAAATGAAGCCACCTACACTCACGTTGGGGAAAACTAAATAGTAGTATAGTATGTAGGAGAAAAGATAACCACTATACCTGTGCACCAATGCCATACTCTCTTGAATCAACAGGCAAACCGAGCTCCTCGTTGGCTTCCACAGTGTCACGTCCATCATCCTGTAAATTATAAGCACGGAGCTTGTGGCCCAAACCAATGCCCCTCCCTTCATGGCCACGAAGATATACCAACACACCCTTGCCAGCAGCCTCAATCTGTTGCATTGCAAGTGCCAGCTGGTTCCCACAGTCACATCTGGCCGATCCAAATATGTCCCCTGTGAGGCATTCTGAATGTACCCTCACAAGGATATCCTGCCCATCCCCAATGTCGCCCTGTTGACATAAAAAATCTTGTTAAAATTGCTCCTAAATGGTTAGGAAACTTGTTTTATTTATTTTCTTTGCCCATGAGGTTTCAAAGCACATAACAAATATCCCCCTCTGTTAGTCAACCGTTCGGTCAACTAAAAATGTTTGATGATGTCAGCAGTTTTATTTTTCAAAATACCCATTTTACACTCACAGTGTCTCATTCTCTCTATATAATAGCACCAATCTTCCCTCTCTTTACCGCACTATCACATCATCATGTTGCAAGGTATACTAAAATTTTTTTTAAATAAAATCATGTTGTAGGGTTTGTGCTCGAGTAGAGGTTGACATTTTCTAATGGACATGCCAAAAAATACCCACAAAAATGTGTAAAAATTAAAGCCAGTTCAGTTCTCTGTTCCAAGTCACTGTTCAAAAGTTTATTTGAAAAATAAAAGCAGCTACTGAAGCAATACAGAAAGCTAGAATCATATTTGGGTAAACAATCAACAAATAAAATACCCAAAACACACACATATTTGGGCAAACAATCAACAAACAAAATACCCAAAGATTGCCAGAGGTGATGGTTAGAAATTGTGGCGTCGAAAACAAGATGTGACACAGAAGCAGAACCAGGAGCAAAATTGCAAAAACACTTGTTCTTCAGAGTTGGGATATGGTGGGAAAGGGTGGCTGAGGCTGTGTGTACAGGGAGGGGTTTGGGTGGAGGAGGGAGGAAGGAGATGAGGGTAGTAGGATAATTTTCTTTTGGTATTTGAGAGTAATCAGGTAATTTTAATTTTTCTATAAACTTTGTTAAAAGACAAACTCTGGTAGGGGAAATTTGTAATTTCTCAAACTAGAAGGGAGAATCTGTATTTTCCATAAATCTTAGGAGTGGTATGTGTAATTTACCCAAAGGGAAAATACCAAATCTGTTTAGACTTGACACAAGCATAAGCTCTCAGCTTTGCCTACTACAAACATAACTGGAACATTTTTTCATCACCTAACTTGAAAAACAGAATCTCTTATGGCCAAGCAACAAGAAGACAATTTACAAAAGAATTTGAGCAAAGAGCAACCATGAGCATGAGTGCTCTTGAATAGTCTACTAATGATTACTATACCCTCAATATATGTGTTGCAATATAAACAAAATCAAAGTAACTGAAATTACGCTTGTTGAGTTGAGCGTCACTGAGATACAAAAATTGTTTGAAATAGATAATATTTCAGAAGTCACAAATATTTCTCACCTTGACCATTGCAATATGCTCAATCCCATCTAAGACCGACCTATAACAGTAGGCTGTGAAAGGCCCCCACATAGTAGGTATCCTTGCAGCAGAAGAACGTTCCACTAATTTATCTCTTTTCCTCCTATATCTGTCAATTGTAATCCATATTTGAAGAGTCAGTGCATTTACAATCTGATGCTATCACAATTTACATTTGAAAAAAGAAAAAAAAAGAAAAGAAAAAAAGCCTGCTGAAAATTATCTCAGAGAAAAATCTAAAATGTTTTCTTGTCAGAAGAACTAACAAAATCTTGTGCGTTGCAACTTTAAATTACAATGCACTTGTGCCAACAATCTGTTCATCTTCTATGGATCTCTAATTTTTCAACAAGTAAATTTGATTAAAAAGAGGAACCAAAGAAGGCACAATCTTCGTATACAGGATATATAAAACTCATCTAGACATCCCTCCAGATCATCTAAAAATCCACAGAATTAACAAAACCAAATAATCTATCTTTGGTGAAGGTTTGGTGTTGAGGTGGTGGTGGTAATAGGGTGGCAGTGGCATGATAGTGGTGATAGCACCTACAGCGGTGGCGGCAGCCAACAGATGCTATTTTAAGATTATTCCTTGATGGAATAGAATGCCTATTCTTTAACTTCGAGACAGAAATAGGTATTCTCATTTTTTATTGAAATAATGAATAGTTATTCCAATGAAATGGCTATTCCCACTTGCATAAGCCGTAACAAGAAGACAAAAGGAATGCAAAGCTAGAATGGGCATTCTATTTCAGCCAATTCTAGCATAGTACACGTGCATCTCTTAGGAGGGCCAAATCACCCAAACTTCAGACAAAAACAGTATACATGATCTCTTAGGAGGGCCAAATCACCCAAACTTCAGACAAAAACAGTATACATGATACTACTCTAAAGATTCCAATGATATATGTATTGCAATTCAGATTATTTTTGTACAAAATTTGATGATAAGAACTAAAATTTACAATAGCAAAGTTATTGTAGGATCCCATTGATTAGGAATTTCTTTAATTTGTTTTCCAGAGCATCAAAACACATTAAACATCCACTAGGACAAAGTCAATTACAAAGAATGGAGCCATCAGCATAAGATATATGAAAACGATGCTATTTCATGAAATCCTGCGAATGACAACTTTTACATGCTTGCCATCAATATGTACATCCAACCCCTAAAACAAAATTGAGGAAAAAAAATGAAGCCTTAATAACCAATGATTGTAAGAAATATGAAAATAATGCTATTTTATGAAGTCCTATGAATGAAGTTTTTTACATGTAATAAACTAATTTAGATGGCTTTGAGAAGGCAATTTGTTTGTCACTAAGAACATATCAAACACTTTTCAGGATTGTTTTTAGATGTGGAAAACAACATGGAAATTTTGCAATATGATTGCTTGCCTACTTTAAAAGGAATAATTGGTTGCATTCAGGTTTTTGCACTTTTCCCTAAGAAGAAGTAATTGCATAATATACAATTAACAAGAATGTCTTTCTTTATGCCATGAAAAAAATTATAAAAGACAATAAAATATGTGAACATTGATGAAGCAATTACATAACGGATACTTAGAAAATGAGGAAAAGTAAGACAGCAATACCCTCCCAAGAGATGATATTATGATTTATAATGTACCTGATTAGATCAGCAATGGATATGATTTTCAAATTATGTGACTGCACAAATTGCTGAAGCATTGGTAATCTAGCCATGGAACCATCATCATCCACAATCTCACATAGAACTGCAACAGGGTCTAACCCAGCTAGCATAGCGAGATCAACAGATGCTTCTGTATGTCCAGCTCTTTTTAGAACACCACCCTCCCTGTATTTCAATGGAAATATATGGCCTGGGCGGTTGAAATCCTCGGGCTTTGAATCTTTGGATGCAAGAGCCAATATTGTCGTTGCTCTATCATGAGCTGACACCCCTGTCGTTGTACCTTCTTTTGCATCCTGCAGAAGCATAATTTACAAATGCATCGATTATCAGTATCCCATCTCATGTGAGAGGGTTGTGTCCAATTTCTTTATTGGTTTATGTGCAAGTAGAAGAATTGCTAAACAAGTGATTTCTAAAGCAAGTCCACATCAAAAGTTGATTTTTTTTAACAATATTTCAATATTTGAATTTATTTCAACTTTCAAGCAAGAATGAGAAATTGGCATAATTTTTAAAAAAAATGCAAGTCCTTAAAAACTAAAACTGATATAAAAAAAAAAAAAAAAAAAGCATAAAAATTCCATAGTAGCTTCAATTTTGTCAAGAAGTAAAACAACTACATACCACTGAGACTGTGAATGCAGTACAAAGTTTCTCTTCATTATCCTTTCGGGCAACCATCAAAGGAAGTTCCAATCTCTCAAGGTCTTCCCCTTTCATGCTAACACAAACAATTCCAGTTCCATGCTTGACAAAAAAAGCCATAGCTTCTGGCGTAACCATTGATGCCGCCATTATTAAATCTCCTTCATTTTCTCTATCTTCGTCATCTACAACCACTACCATCTGCAATATAACTCCAAATTAATATTTAAAAAGACATGGGGTGTGTGTGTGTGTGATAGGGAGGAACCCTTCAATTTTTATGACATATGAAAGTTAAAGAGACAACCAGCCAACCTTCCCCTGGCGAATATCTTCAATTGCCTCTGGGATGGAAGAGAAAGCTTTTGTGGGGTAGTCTAGATCAAATTCATCATTATCAACAGGAAAACCGAAAGTTGCAGGAGTGGTTTCTGCTCCAAGTGTTCCAAATGCTATTGATTCAGGCTGTGTCTCAATCCCAGCAGACAAGTCAACAATGAGAGTACTTCTTGCCACAGCATTAGCGCCTTTGGGATGAGAACGGAGGTCGCCACCTTCCCTTGATAACAATGCAGCTTTAGTTCTACCATCACTCTTGATACTGAAGAATGATTTGCCTCCCAGATGGACCAAGGATGAATCGGTTGTGTACCCATTTGCAGAAAATAGTTTCACACACTGTAGTCCACTGAACAATTTGAAGTTTTTGAATGCTCTACAAAATAAATAAATAAATAAATGATGGTCAAGAAAATGTTCATATTGCCAATGCAAAAAAAAAAAAAAAAAAAAAAAAAAAAAAGAAAAAAAGAAAAAAGGATTAGGGTAGGGAGTTGGGAGACTCCATCTTGTTTCATTTCAGTTTGAAACCATAGCATTGTCAAACATAATAAAGAGAGCTGACATTCATTGATAGGCAGAAACATTGCTGCTGTTGAAACTTGAACATAGCACCTTTTTTACGCGGACTCTTCTAAGTTTGTGAAGTATGGGATGGGATATGTCTTACGTGTCTAGTAAAACATGCATCAACAAATATGTTTTAGTAGATTATACTATGAAACTACTATGCATAGACCCATTCCATGCATAAACTTCCCTTTATTAGTTTGTAAACACCAACATTCTATGCACAATAGTCCCTTTAATAGTTAGCAAATACCATTTTACCCTAAATAAATTATAAAAATATGAAATTTAGTTGTCCTGGTGTCCTTGGGCATGAAAATTAGATAAATCCGACACTTAAATGCGAACCAGCACCAAAAACCTGTACCCTGGCGCATGTAACATAGCTGCTCAAACCAACAAGATTTTGACAGCACTAACAAAGGAGGAGAACTGCAGAGGGTTAAAACTGATGAAAAAATAAAACATTTTAGCCATTAAACTCAATGTAAGTGTACATAAAATATCTAAAACAATATTTTTCGTTGAGTTTAATAACTAAAATACCATTTTCTCCGTTTGTTTTACCTGACGAAAATAGTCATATGGTTTAGATGGAAAACAAATCAAAATATTAAGATTTAAATTGATAAAATTAAAACTTCAAGTTTATTTTGTTACAAGGTCAAACCCTGGAGTGATTTTGCAATTTTCCCAAAATGATTTATGTAGTTCGGTTCGGTTCGGTTTGGTTAAATTCTTATACAGTCATGAAGTCTTCAAATTTATGATAAAAATAAGAGAACACAAAGATCTATCTTACAATCTCAATCAGATATACAAGGCATGCATAGATGTCTATTCAGATTGAAAGAGGGAGAAAATAACAGAATATCAGATTCAAAAGGGAATGACATAAAACCCAAAAAAATAAAATCAAAACCCATATAGTTTTCAATTCAATAATCAAAAAAAGAGAAACTTTAATGGGAAAAAGTGAGGGAAATAGCTTACTTTGAAGATGAAGGAGCTGAAGCAGGACAAGAAATGTTGATGGAAGCCATTGTTGAACAGTTGAAGCCGCCTCTCCAACGGTTCACGAATCGAAAAAGGAAGATTGAAATCTTAATACCCGAACTGCGTATATTGTCTTCCTCTTTATATGAATGGAAAGAGGGAAAGAGGGAAGGAAAATTGAGAAACTTTGACCGAAAATGTGACGAATTGATAGGAAAAGTATGTTACGCGTGTGAGAAGAAAAAAAGAAAACAAGAAAAAGAAAAAGAAAAAATATGCTCCCAATAATTGAAATATTTTATACAAATTAAAATATTATATAAAATTTTATTACTCATAACAGTTGGCACTATCATATTATTTTCAGTGATTTCTATTTTAAATACTAAAATTTGCTACTACTATTTATGAATAATTTTTTTTAATAATTTTTATTAGTTTGTATAATATTTTTAATTAAAAAATTCTAAGTTATTGTGGCCTTCTAGTTAAGCCAAATAAAAAATTTTATTCACAATTTTTATAAATATTTTTTTAACTTGAAAAATGATCATATCATGCATAAATTATATATATATATATAAATGAATGTCGAAATCTGACTCTCTAGCCATCTTGTGTTTCAATTTTTTTTTTTTTAAAGATAAGGCTTATTTTAGAAAATTAATTAAAAATTGATTTTTTAAAATAAATTAAAAATCAAAAATTAACTTTTAGCCAAAGTTCCAAAACAACCACAGAATCCTAAAACCAATGTTTAGTTGGTGGAAGGGAAATCTATCATAAAGTCATGTTTTATGGCATTTTTATATAAGGAAAATGTTAACCACTAAAATGTATAAAAATATATAAAACGCGTATTACATGATCCTTAGTTAAGCTTATTGATTTTACACTAAGATTTTTTTAGGAATTAATTAAAAAGTTAGTTTATTAATTAAAAACAAACTTATAAAAAAAAAAAAAGTCATCATTTTTTTTTTGTGGACTTTTTTAAGTGTGGTTAAGGTGAAAGTTAGAACTAAAAGAAGTGTTTGGGACTTTATGGGTTTTTTTTATTATTAAAATAGTACTAAAAGATAAAACAAGTTAAATAATTGATAATATAAAAGATCACATTAAATACATAATCATTTTATTTTTTTCTTTTATAAATATCACATCTAATTATAAAAAAATTTAAATCTCTTTGCAAACACAATTATTTTAGCCTACTAAAATAACAAAAAATTAGGCCTTGTTTGGAAAGATTAAATAAATGCACTTTTTGTCTTTTTGGACAAAAAAATTGAGGTTGAAAATATGGATGTTTGGGTTAACTTTTTGACTTTTTATGAAAAAATATGTAATAAAAAATTGTGAAAATTAGTTTTTAGAGAAAAATTTGAATTGGGAGTTGTGCAGCCGTAATTGTTGACTTTTGATGAATAGTGTTAACTTTTTAACTTTTTGAGTAACTTTTTGACTTTTTGAATTATTTGAGAGTACCCAAACTTGACCTAAAATAGTCTATTAAAACAAGGAGTTTTCTTAAATGTGCAAGTGCACACCATGTGCCACTTACATAAAAAGTGTAAGTGTAAAGTGTAAGTATAAGGCCTCGTTTGGGAAGTATCATTTTTAGCCAAAAAGTCAAAAAGTTACCTTTTTAGCCAAAAAGCCAACAACCCATACCAAAAAGTCAAAGATTCTCTTTTCTCTCTACTTTTTGCACATCTTTTCGTAAAAAGCCAAAAAGCCATCCCAAACATACTAGTTTTTTTGAGTGACTATTTTAGCTAAATAGCAAAAAAGTTACTAAATTAGCATGTTCCCAAACGAGGCCTAAGTATAAGGTGTAAGTGTAAGGTGTAAGTGTAAGGTGTAAGTGGGTTGCATATGGTGTGCAACCTCAAAAAAGATGTAAGTGTAAGGTTTAATTTTTCACAAAAGGTGTAAGTGTAAGGTGTAGGTGTAGGTGTAGGTATAAGGTGTAAGGTGTAAGTTGCACATCATAACCAAACCCTTAAAACAATCAACTTCCCAACCATCTCCAAGCGAGTGAGAGAGTGACAATTTTACAACGAGATTTTTTTTACTGTTAGATAAGCTAGCTAAAATGAACAAATGGTTGAAATTATTTTAAAAGTTTAGGAATTATTTTTTTTTAAAAATTAAAATCTCAAGGTCTAATTTGTAATAAGGGTCATCATATATTAATTTTTTAAAATAATTTTTTAATAAAATAAATTTTTTTACCCTTCAAATTAATTTTAATCACAACTAAACAAAACTTAAATGCATATAATAATTCAATAAAACCACAAAACATCACTAAAACCTAGACAATTGAGTAAGGGGTTGTTTGGAATGACTTAAATAAGTGTACTTTTTGCCTTTTTACGAAAGATGTGTAGAAAAATAGAGAGGTGATGTGATAAAAAAAAGATAAAAAGATAAATTATTTTTGAGTTGCCAAACTTGGCCTAACTCAAATGGCAGAAGAAGCCATCTTTACCAGACCTAAGAAATGGGTTTCTCAAGCCTCATTTTCCCTCCCTTAAGTTAGGATATCTTTATGGCTAGGTTTGGGAAAATGGTTTGTAGCTATTTTAGCCACAACAAATAAAATATCACATCTAATCTATAATCATTACACTCTTTTCTCATAAAAAAAAATTAAAAAAACCTAAAAAGTTAAAAAATATTTTCAAAATCAAACTTTTTGGCCCAGGCTAAAATAGCTAAAAAAAGCTAAAAAGTCAAAAAATTAATCTACTTTCCAAACGAAGCCATGTGTTGTAAGAAAAATTACCGGACAATGAGATCTTCAAAAAATTATTATATATGTATGAAAATTTTTATAATTTTAATGATTAATATTAATAATTTATAATTATTTTTAACGTTGTACACTGATTAAATAATAGAACATTTAAATAATAATAATAATAATAATAATAATAATAATAATAATAGGAAACAAATACCAATGGCAATTATTTTCATTAAAAAACAAAGGATGCGGTTAGGATGACAAGATGAGGTTGGCACGTACGCACGCGAGGGTTGTCCAACAAGAGAGTATGGGTTGGGATAGGCGGGCGTGTCTCTATCCACTCAACCCAGAGTCAGCTGTCATTTTTGACCGTTGGATCCCGCTCACTCCGTACTTTCCTTCATCCCACTTTTTTAAATGGGTAAATGGCGAGATTTATTTAAATTATAAATTATTTTTTATAATTTTAGAAATTATATTATGTTTTTTAAGATTTTTAATTTCATAGTAAATATATTTTTTTATTAATAAATCATCAAATTAATTAATAATTTTTAATAATATTAAAATTTTATTTTAATTAATAATTAAGATAATTTTATTATTGAAATTTTACTTTTTCAATTAATTTTGTCAAATGAAAAATGATGACAATGAGATATTTATAATTTTCTAAACCACAGGGGCAATTTGTATTTTAAGTAAACTTTAGGAGATATATTTGTAATTTATCCTTTTAAAATCTACAACAAATTAAAAAAATAAAATTATTTGTTAATAAAAACAAAAAAAAATTGATTTTTTTGTATTTAATAAAATCTTGATTTTAAAATTTTTTAAAATTATTCTACATTAGATAGACTAGATATAAATTAAAAATTTAACACAAATTTTTAAAAAATCATTAAATATAAAAAAAAGATGATTATTTGGCATAAACTAAGTGCACTTCTTAAAATAAGGTCAAATTACCTCTCTATTTTTTACCTAACTTTTATAAAAAATCAAAAAATATATTTATTTTAATTATTTCAAACAATTCTTACAACCTTTTATTAGTGGGATTTACGTATAAAAAAATTATCTATTTATGTATATTTACAGTCCAATTATGTAATCAATTTATATAGTTATAAATGACACCTCGTTGCAACATGATGTAATTTGTACCAAAAACTTATTTATATAATGTTTTATTAATTTTGACGTTCTTACAACGTAAGCACACGTAAACAAGGTTTGGTAATTGCAATATTTTTGTTAGGGTCAAACAGTGTGACGTAGGCCTGGAGCAATGCAAACTTCTCTTCTCCTTCCCTAGCAATTTGTTTTAAAGAAAATGTTTGGTAGGTTAAAATTATGTGATTTAAATGGTTTAAATTTATTAAAACGATATCGTTTTATACTTATTTACACTCAAAATGACGTTTTGAGTGATTTGAGCCATTTGAACTACAAAATTTTGAACTATCTAGTATTGTTGTTGTTTTAAACATATAAAAAATTCTCACCGAAAAAACAAGGTTAAATTACATTCACCTTTTTGAAATTTTAAAAAATATAATAAGTTTTATAATTTTTATATAATTATATTTATTTTTTTAATAATACTAAAAGGATCGAAATGTAAATCGTATAAAAAAAATAAGAAAAAAGTATTTCAATTTAAAAGATATGATATTATTCTTCTATTCACATGTTTAATGAATTATTAATGAAATTAGAGCAAAATGTTATGTGAACTAAATCTTTAAAAAAATCCAATGTAATTATGTTAAAACTACGAAACTTGCTATATTTTCTCTAGGCCTAAAGGAAGTCAGTGTATTTTACCAAAAAAAATAAAGAGAGAATTTTTTTTTTCTCTTGATGAAAATTTAACAATTTGCAATGCTATTTGATTTTTTCTTAAAGTGTCAAACACCTCTCTATAAGATTTAAATCCACAATTTCACACAATAAAATGATACTAGACAATAACCAGATCATAGGTTCTGGTTAATTATATGTATTACTTGTTTAAAAAGCAGTCATTATTCTACGCATAACTCATAAAAAGCTAATTTTAAATCTACACACACCACACATTTCACTCTTTGGGTAAAGCTCTAGTTAAAATTTCCGCAGAAGAGAGAGCAACTATATCTGGATGACATTCGAATTCTCTCATGTCATCTTCATTCAAGGTCATTGAAACTTCAATTCCCTCTCCACATTTGGTATCCATAAGAGAAATCAGCTCCACAGGCTTAGATGTTGTAGTCACCCATGCAGGTTGTCCCCAACCAAAATCAACTTCATAGCAAGAGAACTTCCTCAAGCTACTAAAATAAAAGAAATCAACATTGCTAGTCTTGTCTGCACCATTCTCATTGTAGTAGTTTATCAACATGGAGTAAATATTGTCACCACGTTGTACATTGGCGTAGTCCTCACTGGTCTTGTTTATTGCTTCCTTGAGTAGATACACCAAGTCATGTAGCTCCATCTTGTTCTCCTCCGCCATAAATCTAGCGGTCGAGTGAGTGAAGAGGTTGCCAAAAGAGTTTTTGGGTGGTTGTAAACCGGTTCTCTCGCGTAAGTCCATTGAAAGGGACAATACGGAAGGCCTTAAGTACCCGTGTTTCGCTCTCGAGCAATGTGGATGAGAGTCCTCCATATGAGGGCTGTCACCACAAGGATTCTTGAAGGTTGGCGTTTGGGTGGCGTACCTGATTCAGAGGATGAAGATTCAGAGGATGAAGATTTTGTTGGAATTAGATCTAAAATTTTATTGAAAATCAGTTGTATGAAATTATGAACACATAAATACATGAGTAAATAGATAAAAAAATGTAAGTTAAAGAGTATAGGTTAGTTGAAATATTGTCCAAAAACCAAAAATCAAACATCATTTGGTTTTAGCTGTTTGGTTGCATAAAGTGAAGTAAAGTGAAAAAAATACAATAAAAAGAAATTTTATTTTCTTCTTCATTTGGTTGATCAAAATTTTGGACGAAAGTTAAGAGATATTTTGTATTTTTTTTTTTCACACAAAAAATTGAAAGCTAAAACATTAAAAAAAAAACTTGCGATGTACACAAAAGTTTTAAAAATAAATAAAACAAAATTAAATAAATATATTTGGTGAGTTGTTGGAGATGGTAGTTAGTGGTGGAGTGTGGATTATTGTAGCGGTTGATCATTGGAATTGATGGCTAGAATGTCACGGGATGGTTGAGGGCTGTCTAAATGTGTCTTAAGGCCATGTGTGATGAGTGTTTGATTATTAGAGCCTGTCGAAAGGTGATCAGAACTCACTAAAAGGTTGTCGGTGGATACTAGCTAGAGCTAAGGAAGCACAGAGAGAATAATTCTTTTTAAAAAAAAACAAGTAAAACACTGTTTTGTTTTCAAAATTTTAAAATTAAAAAAAAATGACAAAACACAGTATAACAACAAATTTTTATTTCAAGTTTTTTAAAAAAAAAAAAATTTAAAACAAAAGCACAAAAGGAAAATTTTACCAAAGATTGTACAAGAAATTTTACTTTCATGCATTTTTCTCTCCTAAACAAAATCCCAAAAAATATTTAAATTTTCTTTTTCCTCTACTTTCTAAGCCTTTCATCCTACCCAAACTCAGTCTTGAATTTAAATTTAATATTTTTAAAATAATAAAAATCAAACTCAAAACAAAAGGGAAAACTCAAACAAACTTTTAAAGCTTCCCTCCTCCTTACCCAAAGAAACTCCAACAACTTTGCCTTTCAAGGTTGATATCGTTGCAGCATCGAGCACAAACCTCTTAGCGACAAGCTTTTTAACCCCTTGGTCCCTCCGGGGATGCGGCTTGAGGTCAGAAAGTTCTCTCGCTGGAAAAAGAGAACCCAACTCGAAACTCGGCCACATTGCTTTTTCAATCCCTTCTTTGCTAGCAATTGCCCATTCTTTGATGAATGTTGCCTGTGTAAACCCATCAATGATTTTGTGTGAAATTCGCATCCCCACTGCAAATCCATCCTGCTCAAACGTACTGATCTGGATGGCTGCTACTGGACTCGGGTTCGAGCTAGCCATGGCCATTGCAGTGGGAGCAAAAGAATCCACCAGCTCAGGTCTTCCATGGACAAGCTCTGCGAGTGAAATGTTATGTACTCGTGCTTCAAAAACTTCAACCCCTCGGTCGTTACAATCAACCAAGAGATCCTCTTTCACATACTTACCTAACATAGAGGAGACGAAAAAATGAAAAATAAGATGAAAAAATATGGAGCCAAGTCCAAATATGAATTAATCTGAATTATAGGTTGATGTTTTAGGATAAAATTCATAATAAAATTTCCAAATTTGTACTGTTACTAAAAAAAAGAGAGAATAAATTAGTATGTTTGATTTCAGTTTTCTGAATTTAGTTTTCTAAAAGTTAATTTTTTTTTAGTGAATATTTTTTAAATTTTAATCAATTTTTTTACTTTTTTAGATGCATCTTACTTAAATGTATCTAAATAGTAACAAATTTATGAAAAAATATTTTAAAAAATTAATAAATACACAAAAATATAAAATATGTACTAAATTTTCGTATTTTTTTTTGTATTTTTGATATTTAGTGAATTTTTTAAATATTTTTTTTCACAAATATTATATTTTTTAAGTGTATTTATGTTTAGTGCGTCTAAAGATTAAAAAAATTGCTTAAAATATTAAAAAAAAATTCATTGAAAATAAAAAATACAAAAAATAAAAAAGTAAAACTTTCAAAAAAGTGTTTTCAGGAAACCATCTAAACAAGTTGAATTTTTCTTTAATGAACCTTTTTTGGAATTAAAAAAAAATACTTTTTAGATTTTTTAGACTAGTCGGACCTATTTGACACACATATTTTAAAAAATAAGTCACTAAAAAAATTAAAATAAAATAAAAACTTTTTTAGGTGAGAGAGCCTAAAACGACAAGTAATATATTTTTTTAGGTGATGAAGTACTAACTTGATAACTCTAGTAGTTTCCTTTCATGCTATGTGGGTTAAGGCTTGTTATCCACAATAATAGGTTAAAGAGAAACTAAAACTTAAAATTTTATTTTTTTCTTTAAAAAAAATTAATTTGTATAATTTGAAAATAATTAATAACTAACACTATTATATTGTAAATGAAGTACGTCCATTTCCCCTCTTTAAGTCCATCTTTGTTTACCTGCTAGCGGATAAAAATGTACTAAGATATCAGAGAGCGACTTCTCTAACTGCTTGAGCCTCTTGACATTGTGGTTCTCAGCTTGGGCTTCATGGTTTTTGTCATTTGAAAGGAAGAAGAAGACGATGCCGGGATAGGCGGGAGGAGCGAGCTGATCGAAGAACGAAAGCTTGTATTTTCGATGGGTAGGGGGTGTTGGGAGTGATGGTTTTATGAACTTGCTGGAGATGATTTCAACCTTCATTTTCATCAACTTTTCTAGATTTCTCGTGATCATGAATGGCAAAGATGCGATTGCATGATATATATACTTAAAAATGTTGATCTGCCTAACATTCAAATGTTTGTCACATGGGTGGGGGTTGAAGAAGAATGGTGGATATATGCAGATATAGTTATGGCAATTATGGCAAGTCTCACTAAATTGGACATTCTATTTATTTATTTTTGGACCACATGTTATTGATGTTCATGTGTTGTCCGTCGTAACTGGGTTGTTGCGATATATGGCACATGTCTTGCCGTGAGATTATCTGTAATCCCATGATTTGATCTTTATTATTTTTAAAAAAATTGTTAAAATCATGTTAATTGTTATTTAACAGAAAAACAAATACAAATGTGATTTTATTATAGGATTACAAATGTTCAATTAATCTGATTTTTTACATAGATGATTTACTCAATAAACTCTACAATAAAAACAATTCAGAATATCGAAATATGCCTGAGACAAACTCTCACAAGCCTTACATGGTACAACAACAATCTCAATTCTTATTGTAACTTGATTTTTATAGACAGTGCTGGGACCCCCCAGTGGCGGGTGACCCCAGCACTCCTACCTCCACGTGGGAGGCTGTCAGACCAAGACTAAACAAAAAAAAAGAAAAATTTGGACCAATCACACCCTACTGGGGGCCCTGGGGGTCACCCCCAGTGGGGGTCTGCCTCTTTTTCGATTTTTATTGGTTCAGAGAATGAGACTCAATACTTTTGTTGGACAATATTCACTGTATTACGAATAAATTATATTTGTGTACTTAACAACAAATAGAAAAAATAAAGAAAATGAGAGAGACTGTTTAATTACAAAAATCAAACCAGAAAATAAAATAAATAAATAAATAAAAATAGATTTTTATTTTGTTACAAACACACAATCAAAATCTAAAATAGAAAAATAATAAAACCGAAAGTAAATTAATTACTTACCAAATTAATTTATTGAACAAATTTTATTGATCAAGTCCAGTGTTTAACACTGTGTCCTTAAGACAGATTCGTCATCTCTACGGTGCTTTCAGATTGTGGACATCTATCCCCTAGGATAAAATGGTCATCTGCGAATAATAACAGTACTACAAATTATTCGTATAACGAACATATTTTATGTTTACACTTTTTCTCACAGAAAATTAAATGCAGCAAAATGTAGAGAGAGTAGGCAGAATTTTGGAACGAAAATTAAGTGAAAAAACCAAGTGAATGACTGCCTATTTATAGATGTAAAGGTAACTGTACAGATTTGAATCCAACAGGTATGGTTTGAATTTGAACAGGTAAGGCACTGTTTCAACATATACGAACTGTTTGGGTTTGAAATTTAAGCAGATTTGAATCTGTCTGGTTTATATTGGCCAGATATAGACCTGTTTAGGTGGAGGGAAAACTGGACAAATTTTGGAATTAATTTCGAATTCAAGACAGATTTTATTTTACCAAAAACTAAAATTAAATTCAAATATTTTTGGTCCAAAAAGATAGGTATTGGGCCGGACAAGCCCAACCCAACCTCACACCACACACCCACGCCCAAGCCCAGCCCAACCTGCTTCCCCGACCAGACGGCAGAGCACGCGTGTGTGTTTATTTTGGGTCCAATGAGTCTAACTTACTTTGTCTATAACCTCCCTCTATAAAACTTGGGTGCCCCTTGGGGCCTACCCTGTAACGACCCTAATTTCTTCATAAGTCTTTATTTATTTATTATTACTTGATTTTATTTTTGACTTTATTAATTGCGTAGTTATATAAGAATTTAATGTAATATTTAATTAATTTAATGTGTAAGTTAATTATACATAATTAATCTGAATATTTATATTTTTATATTTTTATATATATTAAAAAATAAATTATTGATATAAATTTTATATAAGATATTTATATTTATATATGTGATTTATTTGTATAATATAATATAATAGGAAATTAAGTTATTATATATATAATATAATATGGGTGTGTTTGATGGGACGGACTAGATAAGGGGGGATTAGAATTCATCGGACTTGAATCCTGGGACTGTGAATCCCCAAGACTTTTTGGATGGATTGGATATGTATCCTGTGTTTGTTTTTTTCATGGAGTTAGATGTTTGGAAATGACTATTTTTAGTGAATCTAATGTTTGGTTGGATGGACTGGATAAGATAAATAAACAAAAGACTATTTTACCTTTTTTCAATTGTTTACTAAGTAATAGCAATATTAAACATATCTTTAATATTTTAATTATTTTTAGCTAGATTAAATAAAAATTTATTTTATTTTATTTTTTACACAATTAAATAAATTTATTTTTTTAAAATTAAATAAATAAAATATCAATAAAAATATATGTTGTTTTTTTAATTAAAATTTTAAATAAATTTGTTTTTAAAAATAATAATAATTAAACAATGAAATTAAATAAAACATCTATTAAATTTAAATAATGAAATTAAATAAAATATAAACAAAATTTTAAAATAAAACATCAATAAAATATCTACAAAAAATTATTTCAAAAAAATTAAATAAATAAAACATCAATAAAAAGTTAAATAAAATTATTTTATTTTTAAATTGAGACATTTAAATTTTATTGAATTTTATTAAATATAATACATAATTAAATAGTAGATGGTCAAAATGGTCATTTTACCACCTAATCTTAACAGTGGATAATCCCTCAAAAATTGTCCCATACACCCCCCGAAGATACAATAGTCCCCTATATGGGGGATAAGAAGTCCATGTCCGGCGGACTAAAAAAAAAAATAAACGGTGGATTGGATACTTCCCCCGGATTATAATCCGCATAATAAATAGTCCCCCTATCTCCTCAATCAAACACACCCTATAAATAGTCAACTAGGTTTAGAAGTTCATAGGAAAACAAAGAAAGAAAGAAAAAAAAAAAAGAAGAGGAGAGTAGCAATCCCGTGAGAGAGAGAGAGAGAGAGAAAAAAAAAGAAGAGGGCGTTGTGGCTTAACCCAGAGAGAGGAACGACGGGAGGAAGAAAAAAAGAGAGGAGTGAAATGAGGAGAAAAAAAAGATTAGAATTTTATTTTGGTGGCTCCATTAGTTTTTTAAATAATTTTTTAATTTTTAAAAAAATATTGTGAGTACAAAACTCACTTCCATTGATTTATGTTTAACTCGTTGTTTTTATTTATTTATTTTTATTTATTTGATGTTGAATTGATTTCATATTACGCATGTAGATGATTGATCGATTTTAATTATTTTGATTAGTTGTGTATATAAGGTTTACGGTTTTTATATGATTGATTGATTTTAATTATTTTGTTTAGTTGTGTATGTAAGGTTTAAGGTTTTTAGTTGATTGATTAATTGATTTTAATTATTTTGATTAGTTGTGTATACAAAGTTTAAGGTTTTTTTTTATATGGATTTATTTTATGATTATAATCACAGTAATGGTTATATGAAATTAAAATTAATTAGGAACCCATAAATAAATTCCTTATACTCCACCATGACTCCATGAATTGTTGTTTTATTTAGTGTTGGTAAGAAAGAGTGTATAAAAAAAAGTGAGGATTATGAGATTTATTTGAATGCCTTAGGTTTGGCAGTATTATGTTTGTTCTCATGAGTGAGATGTTTTGTATATGTATATTGTTGCCTCGTTCTCATGAGTAGACGAGTGTTTTGATTTACGCGCTTACGTATATGCTAACAATCCGAGGAGTGTGTGTCAAACTCAGGACAATATCCTTGTGCAAGTTTGGCTTCAGAGCGGTGTTAGGTATACAGGAGGCACATGGGATTTATGTGTAGGCTGGAAGTGATGGGCCAAAATGGAGTTAAGG
Organism: Camellia lanceoleosa; assembly: GCA_025200525.1. Taxonomy (NCBI): domain Eukaryota; kingdom Viridiplantae; phylum Streptophyta; class Magnoliopsida; order Ericales; family Theaceae; genus Camellia; species Camellia lanceoleosa. The sequence continues at coordinate 14,634,570 of CM045770.1, forward strand.
TACAAAGAATTAAATATGAATTTATTGTTATAGTGTGAATTGTATTGATTTGTACATCTTGAAAAATAGTAAACGACATTGATAAATTATGAAATTTGAGCAAAGGCATATATTCGTGATTCTAGATAACTTTTGTGTTTAATTTTTTATTAAAAAGACCGATTAGAACTTATAATCGAATGATCTTGGTTATAGTAATTTTGATTCATTTTAGCAATGCAGATTTTAGAGACTGTTTTAACCCATGAAACGAGTTCATTTTTATTGGTTTCACGTAAACTGAAGTAAACATTATTTTGAACACTTTTCGTGTTTTGAAATTTTCCGAAAAAATCATCTTAGGAAAGTTTCTGTTCGTTTTCAACTTTAGATTTTTCAGTTGAATTCCATTTAGGTTCTTCTATCTAGTTTTTCTCTCAACCTGTTCAATTTTTATTAAATTTGTTTGTGCTATCGTTTAGGAAATTTGATTCTGTACAACTTTTGTTCTTTGAGTTTTGGTCAATTCGAATTATTTAAGTGTGAAACAGTACATTTTGATACTTCTTTAGTAAGTTAATTATGATTAAATTATACTAACTTTATTTTTTTCAATATGCTGGGTCTTACTAACTGTTTATGCAGGGCTGGCCTACCATATTTTTATTTTTATTTTGTTTATTTTATAGTCAATTTATATTTCGTTGTGTACGGATAAAAAACTGAACACCACCGTATTTCGGGGAAATTACCTATTCGTCTCGGTGCGGATGGAACTACTTGTCTTGTCTTGTAACAAAAATTAAATGTATTTTTGTTTTGTGTCTGGTGGACACGTGAGTGTTAAATCTTGTACTCATACCAGTATACCTGTATACTGACCTGTTTTGTCTCTTGGCAACTCAATTGCGTTCCATTTGAGTGCAGCCAAGCTTCCTTTGCAGGATTAGTTGAGACTATGATGGTGTCAAGAAATAATTATGATCGTAGGACATATCTTTTGGTTTTCTTGAGCTTAGGGTTGATGTTAGTTTATCCATTTATTATTTTTTATGACCTTAATATTTTTGACAATTTAGCATTGTGGGTTGTTTTTCAACGCTACATTATTTAAGTTGTTTTGACTAGTTGTTGCTATTTTACTATTGGATATATTGGTTAGGTATGAAATTATGGTGGATAATTTGGTTGGCGTTTTGCTAGTTTTTTTTTTCTCATCCCTTGTAATATTTTCAGCATGAGAATTTATTTAAACCTTATGAAGATGGGAATTTATTTAAACCTTATGAGCATGAGATTTGATGATAGAATATTGATTGGGGATTTAGTCCTAATTTAATATTTAATTGTCCGAATTTTGGGGTGTGACATACCCTAAATTCCAAACTCAAGCCTTATAAACCCACTCAAAGTTTGTCCACCAAATCAATGTGGGACAAGCCTTAAACCAAACCTTTAGGAAATTTCACAAAAAACACCATTTCCATGGAGCTCTCTTTGGCTTCAATTTCCATTCACCCGATAATGGTTTTGAGCAACCAAATATACCACGTGAATCACAACGCCGCATAGAACGCGTTACCACTTTATCCCGCCAACTTTGGCGTATGGGTCCTACATAAAAAATAGATCAAAGTTAAGGAAAAATCATATTTTCCAAAACCATTTCTTACAATCCCCTACATGAATGGAATTTGATGACAATGGAAATGCAACAGTATGCAGAATTTGGCGAAAGAGTATAAATCGAAAATATCTTGCATCAAGTTAGGTAGCTTTCGGCCTTGAACCTTTCCTAGTGATAACCTATCGGACTTACTAGCTAACCAATAGATCCGATGCCTTGAATTGTTTAGCCGTTTGTATAACCCAAGACAATAGATTTCACACAAAATATTTTTTGACACATCGTGGTTCTCACAGTTGTGTTTATTTTAGCCTTGAACGCTCTTGGTTATTCATGAGTGTTTCTAGAGAATTTAGCCTCTTCATTCTCATAGAACTGGCCCCAGTTCGACACTCATATAGGTGATTCTTACTGTGAGTATCTCTTATACTCGTCTTGATTTTTATGCCTAAATCAAGATATAAGTAATCATTAAAAGTAAAACTTATCCTTAAATCCCTACATACAACACATGTTGCAGATATCACTTTTACCATAAGAATGGGTAGGGAATTTTAATCCCTTGGTAATTATTGGCGAGCCACACATAACTTAATTGTCCCTTAGAACTTAGTTTTTGGAATCTTCAGTCATTTAAGTAGGGTTACTATTGTAATGACTCTTATGTAATAGGCTTTAATCACATTCCTTTGATGAACTATACACTTACTCTTTTGTCAAACCTTTGTTAACGGATCCGCAATATTCTCTTTAAATTTTATATAATCTTTTGAGATTATTCCATGTGAAAGCAATTGCCTTACGATATTATGTCGACGACGAATATGTCATGACTTACCATTATACATATGATTCTATGCCCTACCTGTTGCAGATTGACTATCACAATGAATGCAAATAGCTGGAACAGGTTTTGGCCACATTGGAATGTCTTCCAAGAAGTGGCGAAGCCATTCTACTTCTTCTCCTTCTTTGTCTAAAGCAATGAACTTAGATTCCATCGTGGATCGTGCAATGCATGTTTATTTTGTGGACTTCCAAGAAACAACAGCGCCCCCCAGAATAAAGACATATCCACTAGTGGATTTTAAATCTTTAGTATCCGATATTCAATTGGCATCACAATAACCTTCTAGTATTGCAAGATATCGAGGAAAGTTCAAACCATGATCACGAGAAAATCTTAGATATCCAAGAACTCGAATGATCGCTTTTCAATGGTCTTCTCCAAGGTTACTAGTGTACCTACTCAATTTACTGACAGCATAAGCTATATCAAGACGAGTGCAATTCATTAGGTACATTAGGCTTCCAATGATTTGGGAGTACTTTAGCTAAGACACCATATCACCTTTATTTTTCAATAAATAAATACTGATGTCTATAGGTGTTCTTGCTACATTCATATCATCCTTGATATATTTACCAAGAATTTTCTCAATATAATGAGATTGAGATAATGCATATCCATCAGATGTTTTAGTAATTTTCATTTCTAATATTATATTCTCGACTCCCATACTTTTCATATCAAATCTTTTGTTCAACATTTGCTTAGTTGATTTGATCATGTTTTGACTACTTCTAACAATAAGTATGTCATCCACATAAAGACAAACTATGACATATCCTTGGTCAGTGTTTTTAACATAGACGCACTTGTCACATTCGTTTAGCTTAAATCTATTAGTAAGCATAGCATGATTAAATTTTTCATGCCATTGCTTAGGCGCTTGTTTTAATCTATAAAGAGATTTTACAAGTCGACAAACTTTATTTTCTTGTCCTGGCACTACAACCTCTTCGGGTTGCTCCATGTAGATCTCTTCATTTAGATCACTGTTTAAGAAAGCTTTCTTAACATCCATTTGATGTATCTCTAAATTATACAATGATGCTATGGCAATAAGCATACGGATATATGTTATTCTTTCACAGGGAAATATGTGTCAAAATAGTCAAGACCTTCTTTTTGTCTGTAACCTTTTACTACAAGTCTTGCTTTATACTTGTCTATTGAACCATCTACTTTCATTTTTCTCTTGAATATCTACTTATATCCAGGAGGTTTAGAACCAGATGGAAGATCCACCAATTCCCAAGTATGATTTTGCATAATGGATTCAATTTCATTATTAACAGCCTTTTTTCACAAAGGTGCTTCAGGACTTGTCATTGCTTCCTTAAAGCTTTGAGATTCATTTTCTAACAGGTATGTCAGAAAATTTGGACTAAAGGATTTTGATGTTCTAGCTCTCTTACTTCGTCTTGGTTTATCATCAATTAAATCTTGCTAGTCGAGACCATTACTAGTCTCTTGCATTTGATTGTTATTAGTCTCTTGACTTTGTATACAATCATAAGTTCTTTTATGTGAACCTAATTCTTGTCCTCTCTTGTAAGGAAAATCATGTTTAAAAAACACAGCATTCCTTGACTCTATAATAATGTTCACATTTATATAAGGTATTTTTAATTTATAAGTCAGAAACCGATATGCACTACTATTCTAAGCATAACCAATAAACACACAATTCACGATTTTTGGTCCTATCTTAGTCTTTTCAGGAACAGGAACTTCTACCTTTGCCAAACACCCCTCTACTTTTAAGTTTTTATAGGAAGGTGGTCGTTATTTCCACAATTCATAAGAAGTGCTGTTGGTTTTTGTTACGACCCAAACCCGCCCCTATGGGTTTAGCATCAGAATCACCAAAGAATCCATGATTACCGAAGGCTTATATGATAATAAAGATGTCTGAGTACGAGTGGCGGAAGCCAAAACAGTAAATGAAAGATGTCCAATGAGCTGTGACATTCTGTATGCAAAAAGACTTTTCATAACATATTCACATTTGGAACAAAAACAATATGTATATACATCATATACAGACATTCAGGTTAGGGACCAAATCCCTACCATAACAGTACAGTGCAAACCTTAACATTTATTACAGAACAGAGGCAAAAAGGGAGAAATCTAAAACATCTCAAAACAGCCTTGGCTTGAACAGATCTGGAACCTCGAAGTGAGGCACAAAGGTTGGCTTGACAAAACAAGAGCTTAGCCTGACGCTCCTAGCAACGGTTCGGTGCCTGCATACCTACATATATATATATAAGCAGTGAGCTAAAGCCCAGTGAATAACATATGCATAAAGAGGTTATGAATGAATGTCCTTTCAGTATTTAAAACAGTCATTTGAACAGTATGTCAATTATTCGATCATAGCAGTCATAAGTGGTACATCCAATAGCAAAACAGTACAGTAGGTCTTAACAGACCGAACATTCAGTTGATGGCCATCATAACAGTAAACAGTAATGGTTCCAAGCATGGGAACCAACAGAGATCTCTGTGACAATAGCACTACAGTACAGTAACAATAAATTGCTATGTATGCCACGAATACAGTTCGCAATTAGGACAAGCATTCATTCAGTAAGAAATATCATTTCAGAAAACAGTGCAGTTGATTATTCAGAAAATATTCATGATTGAATATATCTTTACAACATTGTTACTCACAGAGCACTGGGCTACAAATAGGCTAGAGCGTCCTCGGATGCCAACCCTACAGTTACAGAATGAAAACACACTAAGTTATATACTTGGGTTTAATAACTTAACCCCTAACTTGACTTGGTGTGGTTCTACATCAATATCCTCCTTAAAATGCCTTAAACATGCCCTAAGAATGCCTAGGATGGAAAGAGGATGCAAAGATGCACTTTTAAACACTTTTCAAAATTTGCTGAAACAGGGGTCCATGCTCGAGCGTGGCTTTCTACGCTCGAGCGGACATGCAAACAAAGAAGCTCCGCTCGAACGTGACTTTCTCCACTCGAGCGGACTGTAAAACATGACAAAAGTGCTGGATGCATGCAATTCACGCTCGATGGATGCTCGACCTCCACTCGAGCGTGAGACACAAGTCCTCGCTCGAGCTGGCTGCAAACACATGAAAAGTACTGGATACACGCATTTCACACTCGAGCGTTACTTTTCCCGCTCGAGCGGACTGCATGAACCCAGAGTGTACGCTCGAGCGTGAAGTCCTACGCTCGAGCATGGGTCCAAATTCTAGAATTTCCAAATTGAACCTCCAAGCTCAAATTCAACATTCAAAATATCAATTTCGATCCTCTTGGGCTAATTTTCTGGAAAACTCTTTTAAACTCATAGTATAATATGTTTTGAAGATCAATTTGAGAAATCAAAGCCCAAACATAAGTCAATTGAACACAATTTTCAAATAAACTTCAAGAACATACTTTAAAGGTGACATGCATGTATTTAACCAAATTCAAAGCTTCAAATACTTGCTCAAGAGAGTCCAATCCCTCAAGAACATGATGAATTCATGGCCCAAAGCAAAAATATGAACATGCATGTAACAATTTCCATGAAAACAACCTCAAAATGCTAGAACATGTACATGCATGCATGATTTAAGCCTCAATTCAAAACTTTAAGCCATATCTTGGCTCTAGACTTCAAAATTATCATGGACCATGCAAGACACAACTTAAATTCATAAACCAAAGGATGAATTCTCTACCTTAGGTTTTCAATTTCAAGTATGGAAGCTCAAATATGCAATCTCTCTTCAAGTCTTCCAATTTCAAGCAAGAATTCTAGATGAATTCAATGTCTCCAACTCTCTAGCTCTCTCTCTCTCTCTCTCTCTCTCTCTCTCTCTCTCTCTCACGTTTTTGGTCTCTAGAGGAAATAGAGAATGATGCAAGACTAAGCTTCAAACAACATTTGGTGAAGTGGCCCACTAGATGGCAAAAGAGTAATAAACATAACTAGTGTAATTTACCCTTATTTAATCTAATTTAATCATACCAAATCAAATTTCAATTAAACATACCATAAAATCACATGATTTCTAATTAACATAAAACACTAATCAATTTCAGATTCGGCCGCCGATAAGGCCTTCAATTTACAGTTCAAACTTAAAACATGAACAGATCAATTAACAGTCAAACAGATAGAAATGCATTTAAATTAACACACTCAATCAATCAGTTCAGAATGTCAGTCAAATCAGTTACTTAATCATGTTCAGTCACAGTTTAGCAGTAATCAACGGTATTATCAGTAAACAGTGGTGAGGGTTGTCACTGTTTTCTTATGGGGTATTTTGTTAAGAACATAATTAGCAGACAATATTGCTTCCCTTCACAAGTTCTGCGGTAAGCCTAAACTTAATAACATGGCATTCATCATTTCTTTAAGGGTTCTGCTATTCCTTTCAGCAATTCTATTTTGCTGTGGAGAATAGGGTGTTGTCGTTTGGTGAATAATGTCATGTTGTGCACAAAATTTATTTAAAGGTGTATCATATTCACCACCCTTTTCACTTCTAATCATTTTAATGGTTTTACCAAATTGATTTTTAACTTCAGTTTTGTAGAGTTTAAATATTTCTAAGGCTTCATCTTTACTTCTAAGTAAGTATACATAACAATATCTTGTGAAATCATCGATAAATGTTATGAAATACTTATTGTCTCCTCTCGTTTGAACAAATTTAAGATTACACACATTAGTATGAATTAATTCTAGAGGTTCAGTTTTTTTTTCAACCGATTTAAATAGAGCCTCAGTTAGTTTCGCTTCTATACAAATCTCACATTTATGATTAGGATCAATTTCAAACTTTGGTATATAATTCAAACCAATTAATGTATGCAAAGAATCAAAATTCACATGTCCTAATTTACCATGCCATAAATTTGACTCAAGAATATAAGCAAAAGATATATTATTCTTATTAATAGCAAGTTTTGGTACAACTACCATTACATTCAACTTGAAAAGACCATCACTCATGTATCTCTTACCAACATACATATCACTCTTTGTTAATACAAATTTATCAGACTCAAATATAAGTCTAAAACCATTTTTACTTAAAAAAGAGCTAGAAACTAAATTCTTCTGGATGCCTGGTACATGCAGTACGTTATTGAGGATAAGTTCCTTCCTTTATGTCATCTTCAAGATCACCTTTCTTTGTCCAGCCACAGTAAAAGTAGAAGAATTTTCCATGAAAAGTTGTTCACCATTTGCAACCTTATTATAAGTAGTGAACATTTTCTTGTCCGTGCAAATGTGTCGAGTTGCTCTTGTGTCAACCCACCATTCTTTGGGATTTCCAACCAAATTAGCCTTAGACACCACAGCAAAGAGATTGATGTCATTTACCCCGTTAGAAATGTATTCAACTTCTGTCACATTGGCTTGATTGGTAGTGTAGACACCCCATTTTTGACCGCTCTTAAGACCTGGACGCGACTAATGGTTTACATAGTGAAGAAAGGTGTGCAGGGCAAAGGTTCAATTTCTTCGGCAAGAGGAGAGTCAAATCCCAACCTTACACCCCATTTTGGACCAAAGCTATTTTGAATGGTTTTTAGACCTTAAAACCCTCTCTTTCAAAATATTTTTGAAATAAAGTTTCTACAATGTTCCGAGGCTCACATTTCGTTAAAATGTTGCATTTTTCGGTAAACCGAGTCAGGACAGAGTAGATGTAATGACCCCAGAATATACGCCACAATTATTGGTAATTAATTACTCATTAATATGAATTAATTGGGAAATTCGGTTGAAATTACGACTTCGGGACTGAAATTGACGACCGTTTTCAGAAAATGAAATTGAACACGCCTATGTGATACCGGGAATTTTTAGAACCATTTGGGACGATAAATTGAAGACTGAATTTCGTCTGATTCGTTAGGCCATGTTTGGCTCAAGATTATGGCACAATTGTTTATGTTTGATATATATAAGTGTAGATAAGGCTTTGACCCATTATTGACAAAAGGAAAGAAGAAATATCTAGAAGAGAGAGAGGGAGAGAATTCGGGAAGAGAGAGAGATCAAGGGAAGAAGAAGAGAAAAGAAAGGGGAAACTAAGCTCAACTTCTCCAATTAAGAATTTAAGGTAAGGATCTTTTCTAATTTCTTGAAGTAAGGTTGATTTCGTCATGATTTGTGGCAAGTATATGGAAGGAATGAAGGAAAAATTATGGATCATTGATGATATTATGTGGTATTTTTCACCTAAGGAGCATCTATGAGTATATATGGCATTACATCATGAATTTATGTTTTAAAACATGTTTTCTTTGCATGATTTTCACATTTGAAGGAGGAAATTCCATGGTTTTGAAATGAAGCTTTATATGCAATATGATTTTCCAACTTGATTATGGTTTCATCTTTTAGTAGATTCATGTGAGTTTGGTTTTAAAACTTAAAGCAAGTTGTTTTCAAGTGAGTTTGGCCTTGAATTTTATGATTTTGGAAGTTGATTTTGCAAAAATGGAGGCCATGGTTGGACAGATTTTTAGACTGGTTTTTCTACCCAGATTTTTACAGTCCGCTCGAGCGGAGGTTTGGCCGCTCGAGCGGAGATTTCGCACTTCCAGTATTTTATCACAGTTTTCAGTCCGCTCGAGCGGGGGTTTTGCCGCTCGAGCGGGGACCTGTTTTCAGAGAATTTTAAAAAGTGTTTTAATGCATGATTTTGGTATTCTCATTGCATTTTTAGCATTCTTGAGGCTTAATTACGTTATGATAATGAGGTTATGGGATTGAAACATCATTACGAGAATGCACGAACATGACTTAATGATGATATATGTTAAGGATTTGTGTTATCATGTTGATATCTGCAGGTCAAAACGTGAAGGCCGTACAACCGGTTCTGGAAAACCACTGTAAGTAACATTTCTGTAAAGTTATGTTCTTATAAAGTATGTTCTAAAAATGCTATGCTATGTTATGATTTCTGAAACGTTAATGTTTTCTGTGAACGAAAGTCCTATTTGCGAATCTAGTATGGCATCCATAGAGAGTCCCAAGTCATGGGGGACGGCATGAAATGCGGGTCCATGACTAGTTTGCGAGATCTCGTGAGTCACTTCATTGTGACGATATGTGTTTAATCAGTATCCGGAACTGATTACTCTAGTCGGAAGACGTTCTGTTATGTTTATGTTCTGTGGAGTATGCCATTATTATGTTCTTATACCAATTGGTTATGTTTATGAATGATTTGTTTTACGGATATGTTATGTGGAATTCGTTCACTAACCCTTTACGTTAATGTTACTTGCTGAGCTTTAGCTCACCCCTGTATATATGTATTTATAGGTGATCATTCTGGGAGCTAAGCCTAGGTGGAGTCCGAGTTGAGCCACCGTTTTGAAAGCCTACCCGAGTTATGGTGCCCCCGAGCTGAGGCTAGGCCTGGAAGGCTGTATGAGTTTTGTTTCAGTTGTATTTGGTGGCATGTGCCTATATATTTTGTATATGAATTTTTGATCACATGTATGTATAGATAGTGGGTAAATTAACATATTTTGGGCATGTAAATGTATGTTCATATATATGCACAGCTCTTTGGACTATAGTGTTCTATCTTCGCTTCCGCGAGCCCCTATTATTTATGTTATGTACAGAAAGGCCTGTGGTAATCTAGGATTACTAGCCGGTTACGATGCCAAACTTTTAGGGGCGGGTTTGGGTCGTGACAGTAGAAATGAATGAAAGAGGGATGAAATCTTTGAAAAATCTTTCAAAACACCATACTTAGGGGTTTGGAGTTGAAGAAAAGAAGAGAAAAGGGAAGAAACCCAGTTAGGGGAGAAAATGGACATGAATTGTTAAGAGAGAGTCGAACAGCTCTCGTTGAATCGAGTCTATTCATTTGCATACTTGGAATCCATCTATGAGGCTACCACCGTTGGAAAGAAGACTTCCGAGGCTTCATTTTGCACTCAAGAATCTCCTAAAGCCAATTCCGGATGGGGGAGATATGGTTGGTTGAAGTAGGGCATCACTCCGATTGGACCGAATCTGCGTGGCTTCACCAAAACAGGCATAACTTTTTGCACAGGAGGAATTTTAATGCAAGGTTTGCGCCATTAGAAAGATAACTTCCGGGGCTTCAATTTGGACACCTGGTCGACCACCTTTGGACTTCCCAATCACTGGCCGACCACCTTTCTTTTCGGCAGACCCATTTTTTGTCCTGAGAAACCAGAAAAAGTAGCAGGCCGACCATAAAAGGTGGTCAGCCGACCACTTATGCCCAGAAAGCCCAAAATTGATAGATATTCTCCTTTTAGCTGTCTTCCACAACCTCCAGCTGTCCTTAAATGAGATATTTTCGAGCCAACTCTGAGTTTTGCCATATATAAGTTATATCTCTCATTTTTCAAAGACAATCTTCCTAAGCAAGTTTTGAGAGCTTCTCACTCTACAAAACCCCTCTCTCTCTAGAAATTCCAGAGCCAAATCTCAGCCTCTCTCTCATTCTCTTGCCTTGGTGTGCATAGCAAGAACTATACTTGGAGATATACCTCTCATTTGCCTAGGCACCCTTGATCAAACTCAACTACCATTGGGCTGAGGTTCTTTGAGGATCATTTTGAGCTCCAAAATTTGATTTTAGCTCAGAGTTTGGACCCCTTTTGCTGCTGGAGTTCTTGGCTACAAGGGTAACATACTCTTTCCCTCTTTTGGTCTTCATTTTGCTCCTTGTTTTTTCCATACTTGAAAGCATTTATGGACTTTGTCATAAATTTAAAAGTATCATATTTTGAGCTCCTCTTGAATATTGTATAAGGACACTTTTCTGTTTGAGGTCTCCTACATCCTTGTATGCTTTATCCCTCTTTGTAGGCCTATTTTGCATCATATCTTAGTCCTACTTGTGAGCATTTTCGAGATTTTCTATAAACTGTAAAGTGACTTATTTTGAGCCTCTCTTCAACTTTGTTTAAGGGCACTTTGCTGTTTGAAGTCATTTACTTCCTTGTTTGTTAAATCTCTCTTTTAGGGCTATTTTTGCATCCTATTTGAGCCTTACTTGTGAACATTTTCTAGATTTTCTATAAACTGAAAAAGATCTTGTTTTAATCTCCTCTTAAAGTTTGGTTAAGGTCATTTCTCTGTTTGGGGTCATCTTCCCCTATGTATGCTTCATTCCTTCATAATTAGGGCCATGCATTAGAGCACTTGCATTGGCCATGGTTTGGCCTCTTAGCCACTGAAATCCAGTGGATTTTTAGTGCCTTAGATGTATTTTTGAGGGCCAAAATTAGAGGGGGGTGACCCCCTCTCTCCTTGTCTTGTTTGGTGGTCTTTTGGGCCTTCCAAAGGGTCCCTATTTTGCATGTATTGAAGTCATGTTTCAGGCCTCATTATATGAATTTTGAGGTCTTCCTTGGCTCTTTCCAAGGCCCTTTTGGCCATATTTTATGTCTATAATGCGTGTGTAGAGCAATCCCATTCAAGGCCTTTCAAAGGAGCCTTTCTTTGCATGTTTCCTAGACCCATTTCAGGGCCAATTCGGTGAGTTTTAGGGCTGCCATATTTGATTTCCAGAGTTGGTTTTGCCATGCTAAGTGTCTATCTTGTATGTGCTTAACAACCCCTTGCATGGCCCTCCAAAGAAGCCCCTCATTTTTGCATGCATTGGCTGCATTTCAGTGATTATTTGGGCATATTTTGGCATGTTTTATTCATTGTTTTTATCTGGTTTGATGATTTTTCATACGTTTCATATACATGCCATGTAAACCATGCTTGCTAGCCAATGTTGAATGCTATTTTAGTCCATCATGTTAGCATCTTTTGGCCATGCTTTAAACTAGAAATGTGCATGTTTTGGGACTGCCTTGGCTCTGTCTTTAGACTTCATGATCAAATAATGCTTGCTTTGTATACTTGTGGTTCAATACATGTGCATAGTTTTGAGTTTCGGGGCTTATTTCATGCATTGGGTGTCATATTTGCATGTTTCGGGACTATATTTCATGCTGTTTCAGAGCTGTAATTTATGCTATTCCATGACATCTTGCATCCCTTGCCATGCTTTGGTAGAGTGACATTTTATGCCTTAGGTTCGGTCCTCGGTATGCGTGCATGTGTGCACGCATTTTGGTTGTCATTTTCATCTAATGGCTACTGATGTGAGTGTGGCTGAGGTCCACTTATATTGGTGTAAGTCCATCGTGCATTGTGTATGACATTTCGGTCCATAGCATTGCGTATGCTAGGTTGCATGTTAGAGCATTGTGTATGCCATGTTATATCGAGCATTGTGTATGCCATTTCATAGCATTGTGTATGCTAGGTTGTATGTTAGTCGTATTGTGCATGCCATCTCATTTGCATTGTGTTTGGGATAGGAGTTAACCCAAGCACGGGAAACGAGGGACGTTTTGTACTCCGAGTGACGAAACGTGTCTCAATTCCTCAGTCGCCGATATTCCAGATTACCCATGATGGAGTCTAGGCCTTGTTGTGTTTTCATGTGCATTCATTTCATATTGAGTCGTGCAATTCAACTCCTCGGCCACCATGCATCGAAATGCGTGATTGGTGGCACGAGGATCAAGGACTATACTCCCTGAAGAGTAGTCATGCATACATATGTGAAAATACTTTGCCATACCCCTTTCTTGCTTTCTGTTACAGCAAATCAGAAATCAACAGCCTTCTGGGGCTTTGCACAATATTCCGAGAACAATTGCAAACAGAGGCAAACCGGGGCATCGCAATGGATTTTCGCGCAAGGCAACTCAAGCATGCATCATTCATCATTCGGAACAGAGCTGAGGCGGTCCATGGATTTGCGTGCTAATTTACCTGCTTTCCTAGATTAATTTGTTAATTAATTAGGATTTTGTATTTATTCGGATTGTACTATTTATTCGGACTGTATATTATTTATTCGGACCCTCTGAGCGAGGGCACAATTGTAATAAGTGTGCGTGTGTGTGATGTATGTCTTCCAACCCCACGTCTTTCTCCCTTTTATTTACCAGCTTATGAGGGTTAGATTAGGGCATGTTTCAAATTAGGGCATGTTTCAATTAGCATACAGTATGATAGCATGTTTGTATTCATTCATCTGTATTGCATGCACCGGGCTCGACGCATCATGCTAACTGTATTGTACTTCCATTCCGACTTGAATACGTGTATCGAGTTGTTGCATTTCACATACCATTCTTAGATTAGCCGAGCCTATCTTAGTTGCATTTTTGCATGTGTTGCATTATGCATTTCTGTATAGTTAGGATCATGCATGGATTTTTAACATAGCTTCTGTTTTGGCTTGGAGTACTCAGTAAGTATTTATGCTTTAGCATCCTTGCATGTGTGTAAGTGACTGCCATGATAACATGCTTACTATGAAGCTATGTGCTTATGTGATATAACTGCCTGAATGCCTGTGGGTGAAGGTTGGAATATTTGAATTGGAATAAATGCATTGACTGTGAGTTTTAAGCCCATTAGATAGTGGCAAAACCATCTTTTCTAAGCCCACCCGAGGGTGGTAAAATCTGCATTTTTAGCCTACTTGCGAGTAGCAAACCGTTTTCAAAACAAACATGAAATGTTTTGTTCCAATTCAGGCGATCTAGTCTATACTTGTATGCTGTGTGCATCACATAATAAATCTAGGCTAATAACCGAAATAAGAACGCATAATGTTTTCAAAACTAGATATCATGGTTAGTAAAAGCCAATCTTTGATCGGGCGAGAGGGGGTGCTCATGAAGTGACCTTCCCCAATCGTACCCAAGCTCCCGAGCCGAGGCAACTTTGATGATGACGGACACGTGACCTTAGGCAACGAGTCAGGGTTTCCTAAATTTTCCAAAATAAAATATTTAGGTGGCGATTCTGTATCTGGCAAAGCAGTCCATGTTTGACACTTCTTTCAAAAAAATATATTTTCAAAAATGATTTGCCGGATTTGGACTCTTTGATGATTCATCGATTTTGCATTGCACTCTACGAGATTAGATACAGGATCGTAACACAAATTGAGTCTGAACTGTAGCATGAGGCCTAAGGGCGCGTCTACAGGTAGTCTTCTTGCTTGTACTTCTGCGATCATTTTTATGGCGGCGGCAATCAGAGGCTCTATGTCCGGTCTTCCCAAAGTTATAGTATTTTCCTTTGAACTTCTTATTGCCATTGTTGTCGCTTTGTTTAGGATCATCTCCAACAAACTTCCTCTTTTTGTTATGTGGTTTGTGCACTTGTTCAACCATATTAGCCTTGGACTCAATGGGATTTTTGCCATTCCTCTTTTTAGCCTTACGGTTATCTTTCTCAATTTTTAGTCCTACAATTAATTCATCCATGGTCATCTTCTTGCGTTTATATTTTAAATAATTTTTGAAATCTTTCCAAGTTTGTGGTAATTTTTCTACTAACGCAGCGACTTGGAAAGACTCGCCCATAGATATATGCTCAACATGAATATCATGCAAAATTAATTGAAAATTTTGAACTTGAGAAATTACCGTTTGGGAGTCTACTATAACGAAATCCAGAAATTTACTGACAGCAAATTTCTTTGTGCCAACATCCTCTGTCTTGTATTTTTTCTCTAAAGAATCTCACAATTCTTTTGTTGTTTTCAAAAGGTTGTACACATTATACAACATGTTATCAAGGCCATTGAGGATGTAGTTTTTGCACAAAAAATTAGAATATTTCTAAGCATCTACAGCGGCAACAACTTGCCGATCACTTTCATTTTTTCTAAATACTGGAGCCTTTTCACGGAGAAACCGAGCCAGATTTAGAGTTATAAAACAGAATAGCATTTTCTGTTGACATCTCTTAAATTCGGTGCCATTAAATTTTTTTCGTTTTTCCCTATGATTTATTGGAACTTAAACATGGTTCTGGATAGGGACCAGAGTCGTTGTAACAATCGGATTTCGAGTACTACTTTCAGCGGCCATAATATTTGGGGTAAACTACCAATAGGTCTTACTTTTGAGACTTATTACCCATTAAGTCCTGTTGATAAATTTATTAAGTGATAAAGATAAATTTATCAATCTTTTATTTTTATGAATAAATTTATAGTGATAAATTTATCAGTCTCTTTGTTTTTATGAATAAATTTATAGTAATAAATTTATCAATCTCTTATTTTTATAGTATTAAATTTATTAGTTAGGACCTATAGGTAAATAAGTCTAGTTAATAGGACATGCACGTAAGTACCCCTAATATTTGATTATAAAAATCAGAAAAATCAAAACACAAATTAATTTTCTAGTTACTCAAACCAGAAAATAAATTATAACACAAAATAATTTTATTTTTCTAGTTACTAAAACCAGGAAAATAAATTACTGCACAATAATTTTTCGTAACACTATTACACAAAATAATATTCTGAAATTGTTAATGACACCAGTATATTACTACTAGTTGTCAAAGAAAATAAACAATATATTACTATTATTTGTCAAACAGTATATGACTACTATTTGTCAAACAGTATATGACTACTATTTGTATTTTCTAACTAGAATATCACTTTGTAAAAAACACATAAAATAAATACAATGAAGATACCAGAAAATAGTCAGTCTTAAGATTGTTGGATAATCTTCACTGTATTAGAAATAAATTATGTTTGTGTACTTAACAACAAACAGAAGAAATAAAGAAAAATGAGAGAGATTATTTGATTAGAAAAATCAAGTCAGAAAATAAATAAATAAATAAATAAAAACAGATTTTATTTTGTTACAAAAACAAAATCAAAATCTGAAATAGAAAAATAATAAAATAGAAAGTAAATTAATTACTTACCAAATTAATTTGTTGAACAAATTTTATTGATCAAGTCCAGTGTTTAACACTGTGTCCTTAAGACAGATTCGTCATCTTTATGGTACTTTTAGATTGTGGACGTTTATTCCCCAAGATAAAATGGTCAACTGCGAATAATAACAGCACTACAAATTATTCGCACAACAAACATACTTTGTATTTACACTCTTTCTCACAGAAAATTAAATGCAGCAAAATGTAGAGAGAGCATGCAGAATTTTGGGATGAAAATTAAGTGAAAAAATCAAGTAAGGAACTGCCTATTTATAGATGTAAAGGTGGCTATACAGATTTGAATCCAACAGGTATGGTTTGAATTTGAACAGGTAAGGCACTGTTTCAACAGATACGAACTGTTTGGGTTTGAAATTTAAGCAAATTTGAATCTATCTGGTTTATATTGGCCAGATATAGACCTGTTTGGGTGGAGGGAAAACTGGACAATTTTGAAATTAATTTTGAATTTTGGACAGATTTTATTTTACCAAAAAATAAAATTAAATTTAAATGCTTTTGGTCCAAACCATGCACTCACGCCCAGCTGGACGGATGGCGGCACGTGTTTATTTTGGGTTCAATAGATCTAGCCCACTTTGCCCATAACCTCCTCTTTTACAAAACTTGAGTGCAACTTAGGTGCCACTTGGGACCTACCCCAAGTTCCAAACTCAAACCTTATAAACCCACTTAAAATTTGCCCACCAAATCAATATGGGACAAGCCTTAAACTAAACATTTAGGAAATTTCACCAAAAACACCATTTCTATGGAGCTCTTTTTGGTTTCAATTTCCCATTCACCCGATAATGGTTTTGAGCAATGAAATATACTACTTGAATCACAACGTAACATAGAACGCGTTATCACTTTGACCCGTTAACTTTGACGTATGGGTCCCACCTAAAAAATAGACCAAAGTTAAAAAAAAATTATATTTTCCAAAACTATTTCTTACAATTTTTATGTTGAATTTTTAGAAACAACATAACAAATATCATGTAATAAATAGTATAGAGTACTGTTCTAAAACTGCTAAATAATCTCTCCTATACAATGACTATCCCTATTGCATGATCAATGTTTGAAAAAAATCTATGTCAATATGTATAAATTTAATTGTCAAGGAAATTTCGGGTTAGTTTGGAATGTTTTAAAAAAGTGTACTTTTTGACTTATTGACTTATATGGATTGGATTTGATGTGATATGTTAGAGAGGTGATGTGATTTAAATAAGATGATGTGACTTAAATAGGATAGTAACTTTTTGACTTTTTGTATTATTTAGTGTACCCTAAACCAAACCTTCATATACGTAGATTGCATTTGACATGCAGTTAAAAATGTCACATTTTAAATTATTTTATTTTTTTAATTATTTTTTTTTAAAAACTATGTCAATTTTTAAAAACTTCTTAGGACTGTTTTGGATAAATGAATTTAAAAAATCATATTTCTTTTTGTCAATATGTATTACTTTTCACATTATTTATTTATTTATACTTTTTAAATCCTTTTACATTAGACAAATCGGAAAAACAAAAGAATTTGACACAAATTTGAAGAAAAATACTAATGATTAACAAATTAAAAAGAGTATGACTTTTTTAATTAGATCACAAACCAAGCCTAAAAGGATATATATGTAATTATGTTCAATATATTTGGGTTTGTTATAATTTTTTTAAGGTGGACACTGTAATTTACCTTATATTATTATACATTGTATTCTCGTTTGTTAATTTTTAATATTATTGTTTGAGGTGTATTAAATAAGTGTATTTTTTGTCTTTTTAGACTAAAAAGTTGAGGAAAAAAATATAGATGTTTGGGTTAATTTTTTATTTTTTTACGAAAAATATGTAATAAAAAATTGTATAAATAAAGTGTATAAGGAAAGAAAGTTGAGTAGGTTGTATGGCTGACCCAGCGTGTATTACACAGTAAATTATTGCCTCCTTTGGGGCAAAATATTGGACAGTGATGGTCAGTTCGTGGGGGCCACCACGGGTCCCATTTTAATAATTTGAACTGTTTGTACAACTCGTCGAGTATTATATGCTTGTAAAAAATCACATTGATCGGATATCGATAGCTATATGATCAAATTAATTTTTTTCAACAATTAACTATCACACCATCCGTTTTGTTTATATAAAACTGATTTGATCATATAATTAACGATATCCGATCAACGTGATTTTTAACAAGCATATAGTACTCAACGAGTTCTACATATTGAACGGTTCAGATTATCAAAATGGAACCCTTAGTAGGTCTCCAAGGGCCCAACATTACTATCAAACTTTGTGGCTTTACATATGTAATTTTTTTTTTTACCCAAAAAGTGTATGACTTACCTTCCTGCTGGGCAGTATGGCTGACAGTGTAATGAAAATTTTTATATTACAAAAATATATAAAATATTTTTTTAATATTTTTTATTTGTAAATAGTAATAACTTTTTTATTTTTTATGTAATTTTTTAACTTCGTAAATTTTTTAAGACTCGCTAAACCTGACCTAAATTACATATGGAATGTTCATGTGATTTGATGGTTAAAATGATTCGATTGTCATTTATGTGACTGTTTATTTATCGGTTGCAATCAACAAATGAAAAATAGTCACGATCAAGGTTCAGATGTAGAGAGTGAATGAATGAAATATTGTTGAAGGATGGACAGTTTTTATAACTGAATTAATTAATTATTTCTTTTTCATCATTTCTTTTCTGTGTTGGTGGGGTACATATTATTTATTATATCAGTTTACATATTTAATTTTAAAATTTTCGGTTACAAAGTTGATAATGTGTTTTATTCAAAAATTAAAATTGAACAAATAATACAATCAAATCAAATATTTAATTTGAAAGTTAATTTTTAAATTAAATAATTTTATTTAAAAGTTAATTTTCAAACAAAAAGAATATGTCCACTGAGAAAAAAAATCATGTCTCAAAATAGGAGCTCCAATTGGGCCCAAAATTTGGGGCTTATGATTGTTAAAAAAAAAACAATGGTGATTTTGATTTGGCTCGCGTGTATTTTAAGTTTAAATTTATATTTGAGGAGCTCATAAAATTAATTATGAATTTCATTTTAATAATTTAAATTATTTAATTTTAAATTTATGTAAATAAAAAAATTAAGTCAATTTAACACATAATTTTTTATAATCACCTCTTCTTCAACTTCTTTATCTTTATTTTTAACTTACGAAATTATCGTGGCCTTATTTTCATACATAACACCATCACCATGTTCTACCATTACTACTATTAATACTTTGCATCTCTTTATTGTCTCTCCCATCATCACAAACCCACCGACAACCCAATATCTCTTCCCTCTGCCAAACCACTACATACTCATCCCACTTTCCATTCATCTCACTAGATTAATTACCTCCTATGCCACATAAATTGCTTTATTAAACCAACTATAGACTCTGTCAACACCCAATTCACTACTAAACCAAATCAAATCAAACCAAATCTTAATTAAGTCCTATTAAATGGAGTCGGTAACACCCAATTCACTACAATGCCACCAAATCAATCACCACCAAAATGATCAAAAATCTAATTATCATGCGAGGATATTGCAATTTGGCAATAGTATGATTAATTCGGAGTTCCTTTGATGATGTTATTTATTTTTTTATTTATACTTGAAATAAGAAACAAATATTTTGAAAATAAAAACAAAATAAAAAAACATACATGTTTGGTGAGTTATTAAAAATAGTTATTGGCAGTAGAGAGTGAATAGAAGTGTGAGTGATTGGAGAACGTGGTCAGAGGTCACAAGGTGAATAGAAGGGTGCGAGAACGTGACCCTAAGGGTTACTAAAGGTCATGGAAGTAATTGGAGGGTCACCAAAGATCGATCGGGCTTACTAGAGGGTCATGGATATTGGTAAATGGTTAGAGCTAGTGAAAATTTATTTTGAAAAGAAATAAAAATAAAATTGATCCCACTATTATGGGGAAAATATACATACCAACTAATTTTTTTTCATTTATAGTTTAAAAAAAATTAAAAACAAAAATTTCTACAAATGAAAATTTCAAAAAACAGTGAAAAGTTACTTCGATTAACTTTTTATACTAGTAATTATTCAGAAGTTTTGAAACACTATGTAGATATTAACTTACCTAATATTCCAAATAAAAAAATGATATAAATATCTTCGATTAACTTTTCATTAGGTTTGTATACAGTCAAGTCAGCTCGATTTTATCATTGAACCGTCACTCAAACCAATCTATTTCAAGTGGAGAAGTGTTCATCCGATTTCGACTTAGGTAATGCTCAAAAGCATGCACATTGGATGTTTGGTTTGGCGGGTGATTTTTAGTCGAGTGATCATTTACCATTTCAGTTTTATGATTTTTGTCACTACACCTTCTCTCCTACAAAATCACATTACCAAACGCATACACGGAATGACAATCTTCGGAAAGAGAAAGAGAAAGTGATGAGACCAATTGACTTTCTTAGGTAAAGTTGATTGAGAGATAGAAAGAAAGTAATTGTAGGGATAAAAAAGAAAGAAAGTAATGAAGGGATAGAAACATAGGTGAATTAATTGAGAGAGAGGAATTATCATTATAAAAAAATAAAATAAAAAAAGACCCGAAGACTGTCTAATAAGGTCACACATGTTGGTAAAATTAAAAGTATTAAACAACAATAAAGTCACACATGTTGATAATAAGTCTATATATGTACAGAAAATATTCACAAAATAAGGCATAGACCTTTTATTAAAGATAATGTTACTAATTAAATGAGATATGGTCTTTCAAATTGATAAGGTGAAATCCTCGCTAGGTAATGACATTACACCATGCGAAAAGTAGATGTAAATTAATATTTATGATCGGTTGAATTTCAAATCGAGTAGAGCGTTAGGAATTTGATACCTAAATTATGAGTCAAATTTTTTTCATACTTGACACCTGAGTATTTAATCAAAATCGACTATATTGACGGGTCGGGTCAAGTCAATTTGGCTGAGTTAGATAATTTATGAATAGTCCTATTTTTTATACTGATAATTATTTGATAGTTTCAAACAGCAGTGCTACGTCGCTCGAATTTACGCCCCCCCGAATCCCCCGAACCAAAAACGACGTTGTTTCGTTGTTTTTGGATTTTTTTTTTTTTTTTTTTTTTTTTCCGGTTAATTAGAGATGAAGCAGAGGTAGAAATGAAGAAAGAAGAACGGAAGAAAGAAAGAAGGGAAGAAGGGAAGAAGAAGAGAAGAAGAAAGGAAGAAGAAGCAGAGGCAGACGACGGTGGCACGGCAGACGGCGGACGAGCTGCGACGATCGGCCGGAATGCAGGGGCCCATGTGTGTGTGTGTCTCCCTCTCTTTCTCTCTCTTTCCCTCTCTCCTCTCCGCTCTCCCTCTCTCTCTCTCCCTCTCTCTCTTCCCCTTGTGTGTTTGAGCTCGAAAATGGAAGAAAAAAAAGAAAAAAAAAAAAAAAACCTAATGCCCAAAACGACGTTGTTTTGGGCATTAGGGGGATTAGGGGGGGCAAATTTTCAAGCTATGAAACATTATTCAGTTTCAAAACACCGTATGCTATTACTTACACAATACTCCAAGGCGCCTGACTTGCTTTCCTCCATAGTCTAAGGGAGCTTTTCAAGAATCATATTTTTTTGTTTGGAGAAAAGTTTTATGAGATTAGAAATATTCTCTAGTAAGGGGACTAGCAATTGAATGAGAGATGTAATAGTCAAATTCAATTCTTAGGGTTTGATTATTATAATAAAATATATTTTAAATTTGTTAATCTAAATATTAATCTTTTAATCTAAATCATTTATCTATTTTGGTTGAGAAAAATTGTTAGAAAATAATATTTTAACCATTAAATTTAATGTGGTGTATATAGGCGTGTAGACACCCTATTTTTGACCGCCCTTAAGACTTGGGCACTACTGATGGTTTACTTGGTGGAGAAAGTTGAGCAGGGCAAAGATTCGATTTCTTCGGCAAGAGGAAAGTCAAACCCTAACCTCACACCCCATTTCTTGATCAAAAGATTTTAGATCTTAAAACCCTCTCTTTCGAAATATTTTTGAAATAAAGTTCCTACAATGTCTCGAGGCTCACATTTTGCTAAATGTCGCACTTTTCGGTAAACCGAGCTAGGATAAAGTGGAAATGAATGAAAGAGAGATGGAATCTTTAAAAAATCTTTCAAAACACCTTGCTTAGGGGTTTGAAGTTGAGGAAAATAGAAGAAAAGGGGAGAAATCCAGTTAGGGGAGAAAATGGGCATGAACCGTTAAGAGAGAGTCGAGCAGCCCTCGCTGAATTGGGCCTATTCATTTGTACACTTGGATTCAAGATATGAGGCCATTACTGTTGGAAAGGAGACTTCCGAGGCTTCATTTTTACACTCAAGAATCTCCTAAAGCCAAGTCCGGACGGAGGAGATATGGTTGGTTGAAGTAGGGCATCAATCCGGTTGGACCGAATCTGCGCGGCTTCACCAAAATAGGCATAACTTTTTGCATAGTTGGAATTTTAATGCAAGGCTAGCGCCATTAGAAAGCTAACTTCTGGGGCTTCATTTTGGACACTAGTTGACCACTTGACCCTTTTGAACCTGGTCAGCCGACCAAGGCAAGTGGTCGGCCGACCACCTGAACTGGTCGGCCAGCTCCCCCATTTTCTGTCTCAGTGTGTTTGTTTTAGCTGTGCCAGCTGGAAAGCACAGAATGGTGTATGGAGGATCTTCAAGATTGGTTTTTAGATTCTTTGAGAAGCTAAGGGCTTGTATCTCTATAAGAGAGGCCCTCTCTTTCATTTGCAAAGGTTCAGAAATTAGTTTTAGGCATACACCATATATCTCTCTTTGTCTCTCCTTTTAGGCCTAAAAAGAGTGAGTTTCTTGGCCCCTTTGCACACCACTTCATAGCCACACACTTTCACCATTACTTGGAGGTTCTTGGAGCTTGTTTTCAGAGGTTGAGGGTTGCATTTTTAGTACAGAAGCTGCTGAAGTTCTTGAGCTTTAAGGGTAACACACTATTTCCCTTTTTTAAGCTTTATTTTTCTCTATCTTTTAGCCATACTTGCAAGCATTTTTGAGCTTCGGTGTAAACTGAAAAAAGTCTTACTTTGAGGTCCTTAACATGTTTGTTTAAGATCATTTTTCTGTTGGGGGTCATCTACCCTCTCACATGCTTCATTTCATCTTGTTTTGAGCCATGCATTAAGGCCTTTGTTTGGATTTTTAGCCACTAAAATCCAGTGGATTTTCAGTGGCTAGCATGCTGTTTTGAGTGCCAAAATCAGAGAGGGGTGACCCTCTTTCCCCTCGTCTTGTTTTCTAGCATATTTGGCCTGACAAATGAGTCCTTATTTGCATGCTTCCAAGCCATGTTTCAGGCCATTTTTGGTGAGCTTTAGGACCTGCATAGGCTCTATCCAGAGCTTGTTTTTCCTTATTAGATGTCCATCTTGCATGTGTAAAATAACCCTCTTCATAGCATATCAAAGTAGCACTTCATTCTTGCATGTTTTAGTCAGGTTTCAGTAGGTTTTTGGGCTTCATTTGGCATGCCATGATTCTATTTTTGATTGATTTGGTGGCCTCTCATGTGCTTCATGTGGTCGTAGGGTAAATCATGGTTCACTAGCTTGTATTGCATGATGTTTTGGCCCCCTTTCCTAGCATATTTTGGCCATGATCCGAACTAATTTTATTCATATTTTAGGCTACCTCAGCTCTATTTGAAGTGTTTTGGGTCATGCATGCATTTTTGTATATGGTCATAGTTCAATCAAGCTTACTAGCTTTGCATATCAAGTCCACTAGCATGCGTTGTTTGGGCCCTTGACATATTTTGGGGCCATTGTGCATCATATTTTAGAGCTTATATGTATGCCATATTCATATGTTTTCTACTCTTTAAATGCGTTTGAGAGTTATGCTTATATGCTTCATTTTTGGACCATTGAATGAGCTTCATTTCCATGCATTTTGAGCCATCATTTTAGGCCATTTTCCCACTGTCTTGGACCTGCATAGGGACTGTTTGGGGCTGGTTTGGTCATTTGTGCATTGCTTTGCATACCTCTAGTGTAAGGCACTTCACTAGTTTCGGCATCTAAGCCATCTAGTATGCATTGTGTGAGGTGTTTGCATGATTTGGAGCTACTCTGTATGACATTTCAGAGTTGGAAAATGTGTGATTGTATGCCATATTAATCCCTTACCATGCCTTAGTAGAGTTGCACTTTGTGCCTTAGGTTTGGTCCCTCGTATTGTGCATGTTTGCACAAGTGTTGTTGCCTTAATTTCATCATGTATGGCCACTGGTTTGGGTGTGGCTGAGGTCCACTCATCTTGGTGTAAGTCCATTCTTGCATTGAGTATGCCATTGTAGTTCATAACATTGAGTATGCCATGTCATCTCATGTTTGATCATTACATTGCGTATGCCTCGGTCTTAACATCGCGTATGTTAATTTCCACGTGCATTGCGTATGCCATATAGTCCATGTGCATTGAGTATGCCATTTTTAGTTCATAGCATTGTGTATGCCATTTGCATGTTTGCATGTCATTCCGTGCATCTTTGCATCACTTAGTTGCATTGCATTTATGGTTGTATATTCGAGGTCGCATTGTGCATGCCTTACTTGTTGCATTGTGTTTGGAGTAGGAGTTAGTCCAAACACGGGAAACGAGGGACATTTCGTACTCAAAGTGACGAAATGTGCCTCGATTCTCGGTCACCGACACTCTTGACTTTCCGTGATAGAGTTGTTGGCTTTAGGTGTGTATATGTGCATTCATGTCATATTGAGTCATGCAATTCGACTCCTCGGCCATCATGCATCGGGATGCGTGATTGATGGCTCGAGGATCGAGGACTACACTCCCTAGAGCTTATGCAATGATGGGGAGAGTGGTCGTGCACACATTTGTTGAAAATACCTTGCCATGCCTCTTTCTTGCTTTGTGTTGCAGAAAGCCAGAATCCAGGGGCAAAAAGTGGTCGGCCGACCAGGTTTTCTGGCAGGCCGACAACCTTTTTTTGGTCTCCACCACAAAGGGTGTTCGGCAGGTGGTCTCCCATACCATTGGCTGGTCGGCAGCCCGCCCACAGCTTCTTAGAGTGCAGTTTCAGCCTCTTGGAGCTTTGTGCAAGTTTCTGAGATCAATTGCAAACAAAGGCGAGTCGGGGCGTCGCAATGGATTTCCCGACAAGGCGACTCGAGCATGCATGCATTCTTTGTCATCCAAAACAGAGCTAGGGCAGTCCATTTGCATGCTAGTTTATTTGCTTATTTAGTTAATTTGTCGATTAATTAGAGTTGTGTAATAATTAGCTGTAGCTGTTATTCATTTCGGTTCTGTATTATTTATTCGGACCCTCCGAAAGAGAGCAATGTTGTAATAAGTGTGCGTATGTGTGATGAATGTCTTCCAACCCCACGTCTTTCTCCCTTTTATTTACCAGCTTATGATGGTTAGTTTTAGGGCATGTTTCAATTAGCATCTATATGTTCGCATGCTTGCATTCATTCATCTGTATTGCATGCACCGGGCTCGGCGCATCATGCTAACTGCATCGTATTTCAATTCCAAGTTGAATACATGTATTGATTGTTGCATCTCGTATGCCATCTTAAGATACCCGAGCCTATTGTAGTTGCATTCTTGCATGTGTTGCATTAGGCATCTCAGCATAGTTAGGATTCATGCATGTTTTCTAATTAGCTTCTTTCTTTGGCTCGGAGTACTTGGTAAGTGTTTATGCTTTAGCATCCTTGCATGCGTGTGAGTGACTGCCATGATAGCATGCTTTCCATGAGGCTATGTGCCTACGTGATATAACTGCCTAAATGCCTGTGGGTGAAGGTTGGATTACTTGAATTGGAACAATTCATTGATTACGAGTTTTAAGCCCACTTGAGAGGGGCAAATTACCATGTTTTCTAAGCCCACTTGAGGGTGGCAAAATCCGCATTTTAGCCTACTTACGAGTAGCAAACCGCTTTCAAAAACAAACATGACATGAGTTGTTCCAACTTAGGTGATCCAGTCTATACTTGTATGCTGTGCGCATCACATAGTAATTCTAGGCTAATGAACCGGAATAAGAACGCATGTGTTTTTAAAAACAAGATATCATATTTAGTAGTGGCCGATCTTCAATCGGGCGAGCGGGGGTGCTCATGAAATGACTTTCCCCAATCGTACCCAAGTTCCCGAGCCGAGGCAACTTTGGTGATAACGGACACGTGGCCCTAGGCACGAGTCAGGGTTTCCTAAATTCCCCTAAAATAAAATATTTAGGTGGCGACTTTGTATCTGGCAAAGCAATCCATGTTTGGCACTTCTTTCTAAAAATCAGTTTTTCAAAACGATTTACTGGATTTGGACTCTTTGGTGATTTATCGGTCTTGCATTGCACTTTGCGAGCCTAGATTCAGAACCGTGACATCGTGTCCGAACTGTAGTGAGCCTAATGAAGAAAACGGGATTTACCCGGGACATTCGAGGACGTCTACAGTTTCTGGCAACTCTGCTGGGGATTTAGAAAACTTGACTCGAACTCATGACATCTTGTTTTGACTACACTTATGTGTTTCTTTGCATTACATTTGCATTGGTGCGCCTAAGTCACAGTGTTTGCCGTCTGTTATTCCTGAATGGTTTGCCGGAGGCTTGCTTTGAGAAGCATGTCATAAGGCTGACCGGTTACGGGCTCTGCCACGATGGGAACACAAACCCCGGTTTTTACCGGAGCACCCTTTTTGACCATTCGACCTAGTGCATATTCGGAATCCATAGTGACCATTCCAAGCTTGGACAGGTTGCTTACCCGATTATAGGTTGTTTGAAACCGCTGTGTGCGTAGTGAAACCCTAGCTCCTAACAAAATAGGACAGGGAAACCCTACCCCATCATAGGGGTGTTTTGGCTCTCACTTGCTTGCTATGTGCTTTTAGAGTGTGTCTCTACAGGGAATGCACGTATCAGTTTGCAAGTCTGGGTATCAGGCCTGCGGGCATCAGTATGTGAAGAATCAGTTTTACCTGAGGGTATCAGTTTACAGCCAGAACTTAGGGCAGAATTTGGTAAAGAGTACAGTCATTTAGCTGTGCTTATGTCCATTCTAGCGAAATCAGGCTGAGATGCTCTCTGTTTTCTCTTTTGCTAGGTAGTCCTGGAACCATAGCTTCGGAAGGCTCCGATATCCCTCGGATTCATTAGACTTGTGTTGAGAGACTTTGTCAGGTCAGAGATTCAGTTCAAAGAAACCAATGTTTCCTTTCACGAGGCGAGCAAAGAAAGGCGACCAGGGCTCATCGTTCAATTGATCCGACATACCAACATCATCATCGCCAGACGGTGATGGCACAGGGTTCAGAAGAATATGTGGCAATGGTAGCAGTGTTAAATCAGGGTACTGCCATACAAGGTGAGACCAATGTTTAAACGCAACGCCCATCTATGGCATCTACTACACATCCAGCCTCGGGACCCCAACCGAACTTTGACCCACTTCCGCCAACTGAAGATTTGCAGGGTCTGGATCCCCAAGAAGGGTTGGCTCAAACTCGGGTGTTTAGACCCCTAGTGTAGCCTAATGAGAGGTTTTATCCCCTTGATGTTACTGAGCCCAATCCGACTGCAGTGAAAATTGCGAACCTTAAGAAGCAATTCAAGAAGGCACAGGGCCTTAACTCCATTCCCGACATTGAGGATGGGTACACCGAGGCTGTCGTACGGCTCCTAGACAGATTCAAAATGCCACATATTGACCGTTTCGACAGGTCTGGAGATCCTATGGTACATATCCGGCTTTTCTTGGATGTCCTGAAGCCGATGGGTTTGACTAAGCCACAGAAACTCTTTGTGTATGGAAGAACCCTGTCGGGTGTAGCAGCCGTTTGGTATGCCAAGTTGGAGAATACAGTGAAGCAGAACTGGGAAGAGTTGGCTGAGGCTTTTGTCGATCAGTAGTCCTACAATACCCAAGTTGAAATGACCATGCAAGAGCTTGAAACAACCTGCCAAAACCCAACAGAGTCTTTTGTGGAATTTGTTGCAAGGTGGAGAGCAAAGGCAGCACAGATGACAGATCGCCTTTCTGAGAGGGATCAAGTGCGGATAGTGGTGCGAAACCTCGAGCATGATATGTTGCAGAAGTTGATAGTCGCTCCACTATTCACTTTTAAAAGTTTGCATGAACTGGGGGTTCAGGTCGAGAATGCGTTCAACAGTGGGATCATTCCCAGAACAAGTGAACCGACAAGGAGGGCGATTTCCGGGAGTACCAATGCTGGTAGTAGTGTTATTTCCAAACCCACCGAAATCAATATAGTTGCCATAGCCGACCCTTTTGCCAATCCAAGCCTACAAACCCCTGGCCCAGCCCGAGCTCAGGGTAGAACCTTCACTCCCCTCTATATGAGCCTGACTAGTGCACTAAAAGTCTTAATGGAAAAAGGGTATCTCAAACCCCTCGATCCTCAACCTCTGCTTGACCCACTCCCAGCTAGACATAACCCCTCCAAGTATTGTGTGTACCACTAGCAGCACGGTCATAGCACCGACCGTTGCTACCGCCTTCATCATGAGGTTCAAAATCTCATCAACAACCAGACGATAGCTCCACCTTCAAACCCCAATGACGAAGTACCTCATCCACACCTCAATCTAATCCACACACTAGCCGTCCCTTACGACCCCAGCATATACATCACCCCAGTCCATCTACCCAAGCCTGAGGTGTTTATCCCAGAAAGCATGGACTTATGCATGATGGATGCACCTGGACCCCAATCATCTCAAACCTCTGAGCCCACTACTTCTGAGCTGAAGAGAATGATCGAAGATCTTCAGAGAACTGTGGCAGATTTAGCCTTCAGGATATTGGCTCCGTCATTGACCACATCACAGGCCAGAAGTTTCAATCCAAAAGGCTCCTTGATCTTGGGGTGAGCTACAATTGAAAAGGGTCAACTTGAATCCATCTCAGATCTGGGTGATGGCATGTCAGTAACAACCAGGCTTCGCTCTGATATAGCGACCCAATGCTTTGGCCAAGTTGAGGCAAGTGGTAAGAACAAAGTAGGGGCAGGCATTGGTCCCCATGAACACCTTTAGTGGGCTGTTGAGGCTTTGAAAGCTGAAGGGCTGAACAAACAGCAAGTGCTGGCAGTTGTTGCAAAGACTGTGAATGACACTTTTGTCACTCAGAATGAGAGCCGTTTGAATCAAGGGACAAGCCGGGAGAAGGGCCGTTGTACCAGAAACATTCCTTTCAGCTTTAATCCTGCACTCAGAAGAGATTAGCAAACCCAGTCAGTGCCTACCAATCCCTTTGCTGGTTCATCCAGTAAAAATCCACAAACCTCGAAATACCAACCCTGAGGTCAGAGGGTCTTCCATGCCCTCTATATGCCTTTGTCCAAAGCTTTCCAAATCCTCGTTGGACAAGGCCATCTCAAACCCCTTGAGCCTCGGCCTCTCCCTGGTCGTCTTCCAGCCAATCATGATGCTGCCTAATTCTATGCCTTCCATCAACAAGCCGGCCATGACACTGACATGTGTTTTCGTCTTAGCTACGAAATACAAGATCTAATTGACAATGGGGTCATCATCGCGCCAAGTCCTGCAAAGTCTGTCGGCACCGGATCGTTGAACTTGGGGGATAATGTAATGTGATCGGGAGATGAACCACCTGTCAATGGCGCTGGATTTACTCCAGATAGGGCGTATGGCACGCACTGTTTTGAGCATTTTGCGAATACTGGTTATTTTACATTCTGACTTGGGTATTGGGTCAGTTTTGTTGTTTTGTATTGAGTCAGTCTTTTTGTACTGAGTCAGTTGAGTCTGTCTTGTTGTATCGAGTCAGTCTTGTTGTGTTGGAGTCGGGTGATTTCGGGGGTGTTACCTCGGACATCACCTTTTTGAGTCTGTTTCTGCCATGGAGCCAGTTGCACCCGAAGACTTGAATGAAACAACAGTGATTTTTGCACTTTTGAGTTTGTTTCTACCTTGAGCCAGTTGTGCCGGAAAATTTGAATAAAATGACAGTGCTTTTCACCTGCTCTTCTGTGTCTTGAAATTATTGCATTGACCTAAGTTTTTCAAAACCTTTTGAACATTGTGATGAAAACAAAGAGGAAGAAATTCCTCGGGATTTGCAAAATTTGATCAATTGAGAGAAAGAGAGGCGTGCTAAGCCCTTAATGAATGAGATCATGTTTGTTAATGTGAGTGCTGAGAAGGATCCTGGCTTGATCCAGATTGGTTCTACATTGTCTTTAGCGCGAGCGATTGGTCGCTTTCTTAAAAGATTTCAAAAAATATTTTATGCCATCCTGCGAAGACTTGTGTGGAATCGCTCTTGAGATTGCGCAGCCCAAGATCGCTCTTAGCCTTGAGAGTCGACCTCTTTTGCTTTCAAACCTTGAACTTAGATTCAGAATGTTCAACGGTTAACCACAATGTAAGGCCTGTGTGGCCAGATTTGAAGCTGCCCATGAACTAGGGCAAGAAGGTCAGATATGATTAAAAGGAAGCTTGCGAAGCTAGATCAGAAGCACCCCTCGAACTATGGGCAAAAATGTCAGATGTGCTCGAAGAGCGAAAGATGAGTCATTTCTCAAGTTAACGAAGATCGGCAAGAATGCCAAATCCCCGAAGGGAGGAAAGAAGAAAGTATTGCTGAAAGACGATCGAGTTCCTATCCACAATACTAGGGGCAAATTCAGCCCCCCATTGGATGGACTTCTACATCATCAGCGAACAATCGCCACTCTCCTGGATTCAGATGGCTTCGAGATCTCAAACCATTTGACATGGACAAAGCTACACTTTTACCCTTGAGAGGCTCGCTGGGCCAAAAACCCGAAAGGGCGACCCAGGCAAAAGTTAGAGCAAAGCAAAGAATGAAAAAAGAAAAAAAGAGGAAAAAAAGAAGAGAAAAGAAAAAAAATACAAAGAATGAAAAAGAAAAGATGAAAAAACATGAAAAGAAATGAAAAGAATTGAAAAGAAAAGCTCGCTAGGTTGAAAACCCAAAAGGGCGGCATTGGCAAAAGTTAGAGCGTAAAAGGTGAGGGTTAATACACGAGTGTACCTTAACCCTGAACTACGTAAGGCTTGATTCCCATCTTTAGGATATGTAGGCAACTTCATTCTGAAGTCTAGCCGTAAAACACTTCAAATTCGACTGTGTCCATGTGATGGTTCTGGTCATCTTTGTCTTCTCTGTATCCGAGAATTTGGTCGTAATTGTCACTGTGAGGACTGATTGCCATGTGCTGCGGTGCTATTCAGACTAGGGGCAACTTTTAGTTGCCATGCAATGCCGTTCAGACAAGGGGCAATTTTCCATTTGTTTTGGATCTGAGGTCGTGCATCTCAGGAGTAAATTCTGCGTTGGTTGAGCAGTGGCCATTTGCAAAAATAGTTTTTGAGAATTTTTAATGAGGTTGACAAATTCTCTCAAAAATTATTCCATTTTTCTAAAATTGGACCATTTCTTGGACCCAAAAAAGGAAAATTTTCAGTGCTCATAGCCTGACTTACATGATTTCAAATAAAAAAAATCGAACAAACATGTTAATCTAACTCTCATGTTGGTCAAAATTGTTTTAGTAGAAAGTCAAAAACAAAAAATGGTCAAAATAATGAACTAAGGGCACAGTTAAGTCAGGTGTTCTGTTTTCTCCCCATTGTCAACATACTTGCCAGAAAGGGTACCGTATCTGCCAAAAAAGGGCACAACAGAAACTAACAGCAAAATGCCGAAAGTTCTCTTATCCTCCAAGTAGCGAGGTATCAAGCTAAGTGCGAAGCACGAACTGGAATGGAGCAGGATATTCTATTTCCTCATCTGAACAGATCTAATCATGTCCAAACTCCCCAGTAGAGCATCGTCAACCAATGTCAATTGTAGATCTGCTGTACATCCAGTCGCATCACAACCCCTCTGTGGGAGGAACTCACTGGCTGTGAGCGGAAGAAAAAGAATCTAGCGGAATGCTAGGGGAAAGAGCCCACAATTTCTTGTTTATCCATCAACCACCCAGGAAAGGGATCAAAAATGAGAGATTAAAGAATAGAGAGACGTGCGCTGAGAGAAAAAATGAGGAAAATGGCCTTTTCAAAAAAATAGAGCCTGAGGGCCGAGTGATGTGAGAATCACAAATGAGAAATTGTGGGAAACAATACCCAGGGAAACTGGCTCCTCGTGTACCGAGAGGTCTCTTGCCTTTGTAACACAGCTGAGTGTTGTGTTTGTGTGTTTTTGTTTGTCTCGATTCTTGTTTTGAGTCGTTTGAGTGTCAATTAATGTGTTTAGGTTGTTTTACCTTGTTTTTCCTTTGTTGAGTGGTGTTTAGGTTGTTCTACCTTTTTTTCCCGTTGTTGAGTCGTTTTGGCTGTGGTCAGTTGTAGGCTCAATACCCGGTTGAGAACCCTTTTCTCATTTTAATTTCAAAAATGAATCGTTTTGTGCTCAGAGTGCTGTGTCGTTCTCCATATTTGTGCAAAACAGGATTTGTTCTTTCATAAAACCGCAGGGTTCAACCCAGGTCATGTGAGGATAGCAAAACCAGGACCTATCTGAAGCTATATGGGTTCCAAACTGCAAAACAAAAGAAAAGAAGGAAAATCAGAGCATCTTAGTGTGTTTCGACTTCGACACATGCCATGATTGTACTCCGGATGTACCTCTTCAGGCCTTGTCAGTGCTCCGAAGTATGAGTGCGCCTCTACCTCAAGTGTAAGCCTGCTTCAAGTCAGAATGACAATTAAAGTAGCAGCAGATGTTATCTCTCGCCAATATAAACAAGATGTCCCCTTTTCGAGCAGAGTGTGTTGCAAAGCCCTCCGAGAGATAAATCGAAGGCACCAGAGTACATGTTTGATGCCCCTTTATTGCATAGAATGTGCACTTTCATATACGCTTCTGTTTCATGCGTGCCACGCATCGTTATGATTCATGCATAGAATATGCTTTCAATGCTGCATAGAATATGCCTGTCTCATGCATAGAATATGCTTTCAATATTGCATAGAATATGCTTTCCATGTTGTATAGAAAATGCCCCCATACTTGCATAGAACATGCATTTTATCGCACTTCTTTTGTGCACCTTCCTTGCACTTTCTTGTGCATTGTATCTCTCTCGCACTGTCTTGTGCACTTTCACATTTCATCTCTCTCACGCTGTCTTGTGCATCTTGTGGTTGTATCTCACTCGCACTGTTTAGTGCATTTCAAAATCACTCGCGCTTTCTTGCGCATTGCACTGTTTTGTGCAGTTTACACTCGCGCTTTCTTGCGCATCGCATTGTTTTGTGCAGGTTACACTTGCGCTTTCCGGTTATTAGCCTAGATTTACTACGTTATGTGCACAGTAAACAAGTATAGACCAAATCGCCTAAATTGGAACAAAACATTTCATGTTTGTTTTGAAAATGGTTTGCTACTCGCAAGTAGGCTAAAATGAAGATTTTGCCACCCTCAAGTGGGCTTTAGGAAAGATGGTTTTGCCACTATCTAGTGGGCTTAAAACTCACAGTTTTAATGCATTATTCCAACTTAGGTAATTTGACCTCCATCCACAGGCATTCAAGCAATTATATCACATAAGCAGCTAGCCTCATGGTAATCATGCTATTATGGCAACATTCACACGCATGCGATATGCTAAAGCATAAAAGCTTACCTAGTACTCCAAGCCAAAACATAAACTAGTTAGTAATCATATGTATGATCCTAGTTCATGTTAAGATGGCTAATGCAACACATGCAAAATGCAACTATAATAGGCTCGGCTATCCTAAAGATGGCATGTAAAATGCTGCAACTAACAAGTACTCAACTTGGAATTGAAATACAAGTGCAGTTAGCATGATGTGCTGAGCTCGATGCATGTAAGACAAATGTATGGATGCATGCATGCATGCATAGCATAAGGTATACTAATTTAAATATGCCCTAGTCTAACCAACATAAGCGGGTAAATAAAAGGGAAGGAAGACGTGGGGTTGGAAGACATACACACACTCACACACACTTATTACAAATACGCCCTTACTCAGAGGGACCAAATAATAATTAACTATCCTAGCTAATTAAATATTACAAAACCTTCTAATTAATTAACCAAATTAAATGCAGAAAGAAGGTGGCCACAACCCCACCTCGGGATGCGTGAATGATGCATGCTTGATCCATCTCGCCCGAAAACTCGCTGCCATAGCACTACTACCTCTGTTAACATTGCCCTGCTCCTTTGAGGACTGCCAAAGTTCAAGGGTATGCTTTATGGATGTTGGGGAATACCACCGGCCAAGTACAAACACCACCGGCCAAAGAGAGGAACCACCGGCCACCTTTTAATCTATCGGCCACAGATTCCTGGCCGGTCGGCACTGTATTTAGTCGACCGGCCAAAGCTTCTTGCAGAACCTGCAATTGACAACAGCAGAGGGCAAGCAGTGTATGGCATGGAATTTTCAGGAAAATGTATGCACGGACACACTCCCTATCATGTAATGGACTCAAAGGAGTGTGACCCTCGACCCTCGGGCCATCAATCACGCATTTCAATGCATGATGGCCCAAAAGCCAAGTGTGCAACTTCGATATCAAATGCAATGCAAGCACAAAACACATCAAAGGGCCCCAACCCCTATCATGATTGATCAAGAGGCAAGGGATGCATGCTCAATGAAATGCAACCTGGGCATTGAGGCTAAGTATGCAACATGAACATTCAAATGAGCAATGTATACTAGGCATGCAACCTAAATATGTAAGCAAACATGGAATGCAATAACATGCGATGATGGACTTAAACTAACATGGATAGCTCGCAAGCATGCCAAAATCAGTGGCCATTAGATGAAAATGAGACACTCGAAATGCGTGCACACGTGCACGCAAACCGAGGACCGAACCTAAGGCATCAAATGCCACTCTACTAAAGCATGGCAAGGCATGGAACATGGTATGCAAACATGCAAACTTTAGTACTAAATCATGATGCTAAATAGCCCCGAAGCATGGAAACATGGCACCTGATGCATGAGATGAATCCCGAAACATAAAACTAGGCACATGTATTGACCCATAGCTATACAAAGCATGCATTTTTTGATCATGAAGCATGAAGACAGAACCAAGGCAGTCCCAAAATATGCACATTTCTAGTTCAAAGTGTGGCCAAAAAGTGCTAGCAAGATGGATTAAAATAGCATGCAAATTTGACTAGTAAACATGGTTTACATGGCAAGTGTATGAAGTAAGTGAGAACTCATCAAACCAGAAAAAATCAGTGAACTAAACATGTGAAAATATGCCTAAATAACCTCTGAAATGAAGCCAACACATGCAAAAATGATGAGCTCCTTTAGAGGGCTATACAAGGGGTTATTAAGCACATACAAGATGGACACTCAACAAAGCCAAACAAACTCTGGAAATGGCCTATAGGGGTCCTAAAACCCACTGAAAAATGCCTGAACTGAGCTCAAGAAGTGTGCAAATATAGGCCCCTTTGTAAGGCCAAAAAGGGCATCAAACAACACAACAAGGAGAGCGGATGGCCTTCTCCTTCTTAGGACCTTAAAACACTATCCTCACCACTGAAATCCCTCAAGATTTCAGTGGTAAGGAGGCCCAAACAAGGTGGTCCCGGAGCTCACTAAAAATGCACAAAAATGAGGCCAAACAAGGCCTAAGAGGGGGTAGACAACCCCAAACACAAAAGTGTTCTTGAACAAACTTAAAAAGGAGCTAAAAAAAAGACTTTTTCAAGTTATACACAAAGCTTAAATCAGCATGCAAGACAGGTCAAAAGCTAATGCAAGATTGGAGAAAATAAAGCAAAAGTGTTACCTTTGAAGAACACTTCAAGAACAGCAAGTGCAGCCCTCCTCTTCTAATCAAAACCACCTCAAAACCTCAAGAACAAACCCTCATGACCTCCCAAGTCGGATTATGGTGTAATGGTGTGTGTCTTAGTGCAAAACTAAGAAGAAATCACCCTTTTAGGTCACAAAACACACACAAAAGAGGAGAGAGAGGGAAATATAGAGAGAGAGGATATATATATCAGATATGTATGTATTAGGGCTAGTTTTTGCTCCACCAAAACAATGGAGAAGGAGGCTTTCTTATATAGGCCATGCAAAGGCTCTAAGCTTATAAGACAAGCTTAAGAGAAAGGGTCAAGGGGGACAAGAGGGCCAAGGCTTCTCAAGGAAGCTAGGATAGCTGGTAAGCTTCTTGAGGAAGCCAAGACAAGGGGTCAAGGCTTCCTCAAGAAGCCTTGAGCAAAGGGTGCAAAAAAAAGGGGTCAAGGGCTCAAAACAACCACCTATATGCACGGGGGAGTGGGTTGGTGCATCCCAGCTGGCACAGCTGGCATACACCATGCTTGAAGGGTGCAAAAAGGTCATACCGGCCATGAAAGGAGGTCATCGGCCAAATAAATGACCGGTCGGCACAATATTTGGCCGACCTGCTATTTTCTCTGACCGGTCGGCTAAATGTATGGCCGGTAGGTGGCCGGTAAGGTCAAAAAGTGGCTGGTGGGTATCCAGATTGAAGACCCAGAAGCTAGCTTTCCAATGCCGCAAACCTTGCATTAAAATTCCTCTTATGCAAAAAGTTATGCCCTTTTTGGTGAAGCCGCGCAGATTAGATCCAACCGGGATGATGCCCAACTTCAACCAATCATATCTCCCGCTCCCGGATTTGGCTTTGGGAGATTCTTGAGTGCAAAATGAAGCCTCAAAAGTAAGCTTTCCAACGGTGGTGGCCTCATAGCTAAAATCCAAGTATGTAGATGCATAAGCCTGATTCAGCGAGGGCTGCTCGACCCTCTTCTACCTGGATTCACGCCGAACTTCTCCCAAACTAGTTTTCTCCTCTCCTTGCCGAAGAAATTGAACCTTTGCCCTGCACACCTTTTACCACCAAGTAAACCATTAGTAACGCCCAAGTCTTAAGGGCGGTCAAAAATGAGGTGTCTACAATGTTCTCTCTCATCTTTCATAGAAAATGCTTGTAGCACTTGTTAGTGCATTGCATCGCGCTATCTTGCGCACCTTTCCCGCACTTGTTAGTGCATTGCATTGTTCGCGCTTTCTTGCGCACCTTACCTGCACTTGTTAGTGCATTGCATTGTTCGCGCTTTCTTGCGCATCTTACCTGCACTTGTTAGTGCATTGCATTGCTCACACTGTCTTGCGCACCCATCTTCTTGGCACTGTTTTATACATTCACTCTGCATCGTACTTTCTTTTGCACATTGTATTTTTGTATCATTCGTACTGTCCTATGGTTCTTTCTTGGTTTAATGAGCCATTACTAGCCGAGCTCAAGTTATAAATTTTAGTTGTGCCGAGCTGGATTTTGGCCATAGTTCCATTGGGATTTTGGCCATAGTTCCTTCGCCAAAGTTGTGAAATTTCTCGAGGGCTTTGTGGTGTGTGGTGGAGATCGAGTTTCATCTCTTTTCATCTTCTCCATTTGAGCTCCGAATTTGAGGTAGGGATTCCTACTCATTCTTATGTGTTTTAACATAAATGTTGAGTTATTTGTATAGATGGTTTGATTTGGGAACTTAAGGTTGGAGTTGTATAATGTTGAAAACAGGGGTTTTGTTCAATTGACTCATACCTGTGTGTTTTGGTTTTAAAAATGGAGATTTTTAATGTTTTTGATAATATTTGAGCCTTTGGGTCAATATTGAGAAAAAGAGAAAAATGCCATGTTTGGGTATATTTGGGTCATTACTGTAATTAATGATAATTAATACGGAAATATGAAATTGAGTTGGAAATAATAAAATCGACTCAATATGAGGTAGAATGGTGGAGTTGGATTCTTTAATCACCCACTTTGAAAATGTTGAGATTATATATATCTATTGTAGCATTTATTTTCTATCTAGAAATAACTGCTTTGGGCTATCGGTGGAGGATAGTCTTGATTGTTGTAGACAATGCATG
Source organism: Camellia lanceoleosa (assembly GCA_025200525.1). NCBI lineage: Eukaryota > Viridiplantae > Streptophyta > Magnoliopsida > Ericales > Theaceae > Camellia > Camellia lanceoleosa. Next base: position 14,672,902 of record CM045770.1, read on the forward strand.
ATGATTAGGCAAACTAAAGCTAATCAATTGAATGTGTCATCAAATATAGCGACTGGAATAATGCATTAACTTTATGTATTAATTGATTGTATATGATTTACGTTTATATACATGTGTTGTGTGGGAGGAGATAGGGGATGTACTCCACGGTTTAGGGGAAGATAGGGGATGGACCTCTAAACCGGATTTTGTGTGACATTGATACAGCACTACAATGTGTATCAAGTGTTGATTATGGAAGTGTTTAAATTGATTTGATATAGCACTAAAATGTATATCGTTATCAATTGTGAAGTATAGAAGTGATTCTATGTTATGTTGATACAGCATCGAAATGTGTATCTTTCGTAAAGTGTGGAAATAGTTTATGTGTTTTCGATACAGCATTAAAATGTGTATCCATCATGAATTTCGAAAGTGTTTTAAAGATGAGTCTTAACCTCATTAAGTTATTTGGCTAGGTGTTGAGCCTTGTTTTCAAACTCAAAGTTGAAAAAGAAATGGGAAATGAAATGTAACATGAACTTAAACCGGAAATGTTAATTTGGGTCTTTATCTCAATTGAAATAGAAGTACTGTTGATATGAGATATAATCTCACTTAAAGGGTGGCCAGGTTCTGAGTCAGGATTATGAATTAAGAAATGGTAATTATTATGAAACATGGATACATTTATCATGTAATTGAAATGGATTATGAATGGATATATGTGAGTCAAACATTTATCGAATGTTTACGTTTTAGTTATTGCCCATATTATGTTTAGCATATCTCTACTGGGCTGTTAGCTCACCCTATACGGGAATATCATTTTCAGGTGCAGGTGAGATGTTACCTCCAAGGCAATAGCATGGATGGACTCTCGGGAAACAAGAGTTTCCTATTTATGCTTTATGTGTTAATGTTTGTTATTTGTAAAGCCAAGGGCTTAAGATGTAATGAGTGAGACTCAATTTGTGTAACCAAGCAATGTCTTGGAAAGATGATAGCCTATATGACATTTAATTGTTTGTTAAACAGTAAACGCTGATATATGAAAGTATGTTGTTTCTTATATTTATTCTGCATATGAGTTATCTTTATTATAATATTTTGGAGGCGTTACAGATCGTCATCGATTTCAAGCTTTTTCTGGCACCCAACAGGTGGATTCGCTATGTTGAACTGCAAGACAAAGAAAAAAAACACAATTTAAAAATAAAAATAAAAAAGAAAAAAAAAGAGTGTGGGATAGAGGAAAGCTGAACTGAGTTATATGAGAAGTGAAATTAGGATTTTTGGAAAATCGATCAAAGAACACCTTCATCTTGGATCGACCCCTCTCGTTTTCCGTGGTGACGAAGCATAGGTGGGTATAGGGATAAACTTGGATCGGGTCGGGTATTTGGGTTAACAATCACATCACATCTATATAGGTTTGGTTTCAGCTCCAAATCCGAAAGGGCCCCAAACAAACTTTTAGAAGGTCCTACCCTTAGTTATAGGAATCGTGCAACCAGGTGGCGATTCTAACTCAGAATCGCAATTCTGCGTTTCCTAGAAAGAAACGTGTAAGAATTGCGTTTCTGTGGAGAGAGAAACGCGATTCAATCCAAGATAGGATCGTAAAGAGAAGAGAGAGAGAGAGAGAGAGAGAGAGAGACCTGGTCTCGTCGTCGACTTCGACCTTCACGCTAGCCTTTGACGTTGATCTTTGCTCTAGCCCTAGCCCTAGCCTTCGCCTTCGCCTTCATCTGCGACCTTCGCTCTAGCCCTAGCCGACGCCTTCGTCTTCTCTTTGTCTTTATCTGTGTTGATCGCCTTCGACTTCTCTTCCTTCACCTTCGTCGTCTTCTTCTTCTCCTTCTTCTCCTCTCTCTCTCTCCCTCTCTCTGTGTCTGATTTGTGTCCTTCCCCCCTCCCGTTTATAACATATAATAAATAATATAATTTGTTATATAATAATAAATCTAATTAAATTATATATAATAAAAAATATATATAATAACATCTATAAAATAAATCATACCATTTTTATTTTTTATTTATTTAACATATTTTATTATTCTTTATTTGTTATATTTTTTTTATTTATAATATATATATCAATTAAAAATAAAAAAATAAATTAACAATAATACATTATTTAAAAAATATAATAAATAAATAAAATAATTAATGTGTGTTAAAACTAAAATATTTATAAAAAACTTTTAATGTGTACTAAAATATATATATATTACCGCTTCTCAAGGCGCTCCCAACCTAAGAAACTTCTATCGACTCACGCTTCCTTGCTCCCGCCCCTGCTCCCGCTCCCACCCCCGCTCCCGCTTCGTGCAACTAAGGTTGAGACTAAGAAAACCTTTCTTCAATTTCAATTTCTAATAATTGAGTTACAATATTAGATCAAAGAACAAAATTACCAGAAATTACTTGGAAACTCAAAACAATGAATTGAATTTCAGAATACATTGCACAAGATGTTCTATGATGACAACTTTTTTTTCAAGAGGGAAAATTTTGTATTCATTGAGAACTATCATCTTCCATTGCAGTCACTAACATCCATAGTTAAAGTTACAAGCTTACATTTTGTATTTTCATGTATACTGGTATAATACATGTATGTATACCTTTCATGTATGCCGAGACTCCTAAAGAATGCACCTTCGGTTATGTATCACCCGGTGCTCCTGAGCTTCCTGACATTAATTGAATGATAATCAAGTTCATCGTCATAATCATCACCACCACTGTAACTTCTATGTTGCAAAGATCTAGTTATAATATGTATCATCCATACAGGGAGTATCACCCAACAATATTGAACCCATAATGTGACCTTTAAAATGCTTTTTGTTGGCATTTCATTCAAGATGAAGATACATCTTTACCTTTCATTGTTTGGAAGAATACAATATGCAAAACAAATAAGGAAAAGAAGCATAAGCATCAAGATCAATTATTGACCATTGCAGCCTCTAGTAACATACTTGACAAATGACTGCAAAATCCAGCATATTACAGATACAAAAAATACGTTTTTTTTATCCATTGATAATGGAGATAAAAAGTGCATAACATACAAAACGTGAAACCCTGCCATCATATATATATATATATATATTATATTCTAAGGCTTCATTTGGCTGTGGCTTAAAAGCCAACTTTATTGGCTAAAAAAGCCCATTTTGCTAAAACTGTCTTTGGTCATTTGGCAAACCCATCTCTCGCCAAAAAGCCTACTTTTAACCACACTTAATACTCTAAAAAGCCATTAGAAAGCCACAAAAAAAAAAAAAAAAAAAAAAAAAAAACTAGAAATATGCCAAACAAACTAGCATTTTAGCATTAGTTTTTTTTTTTTTTGGTTTTGTTTTTGTAAGCTTATTTTCAGTGAATATGCTAGCTTTTCAACTAACTCCAAAGGAATACTTTTTGGCGGGGTGAATATCTCCAAAATACTGATACTTTAGTCTTCCTTTTTGGCTCCAAAGGAAGACTAGTATCAGTATCTTAACTTAGTAATTATTAAAAATCACAGGACTATCTATACATGCTTAGTAATTATCAAAAATACATGGGCAGACTTGTGCCGGGCCCCAACTGACCTTCCAAAAAGTCGCCATTTAATATTGTTGTTGCTTATTTGACACTGAACTACTACTATGTTGCATTTGCTTGGGCAACATTACTCATGTATGATGTATTAACACAACACACTCCCAAGATTTAGCACTCACTTTCACATATTAAAATAACATACTTCTAATTAATAAAAAGCTTTAGATTATGCGTGTCTTAATTTTTGAGTATTGCTGATTTTCTTAATTTTGTTCATGTAAGGGTTTTGACATTATAATCATAATTATATTGAATTTCATTCACCTTAGGTGTAATTTTGTTAAAATTATAAATACATATATACGATTTAATAAACAAGACCAATTTAGGGGAACAAATGTAGAGTCGATTGTAAATCAAACATGTATCATATGGATAAACATTGAAGTTTTCATTTTTATTATTACTTTTGGATACTAAACAAAAATTATGAATCATATATATATAGCATGAATTTGAAGCTTACAGTTTTTGATCGTCATCGATTTCAAGCTTTTTCTGGCACCCAGTAGGTGGATTTGCTATGTTGAACTGCAAGACAAAGAAAAAAAAAGAAAAAAAAAAGAAAAAAAGAGTGTGGGATAAAGGAAAGCTAAACTGAGTTATGTGAGAAGTGAAATTAGAGTTTTTGGAAAATCGATCGAAGAACACCTTCATCTTGGATCAACCCCTCTCATTTTCCACAGTGACGAAGCATAGGACAGGTATAGAGATAAACTTGGATCGGGTCGGGTATTTGGGTTAACGATCATATCACATCTATATGGGTTTGGTTTCGGCTCCAAATCCGAAAGGGCCCCCAAACAAATTTTAGAAGGTCCTACCCTATTATGCGGGAATTCTATTTTGCACTTAAAAAGTCATTAAGGTTATATTTGGGATGTTGGTTTGAGGCTAGTTTAGTTATAAAAAGATAAAATAGGTTAAAAAGTTAATAAAATAAAATGTCATGTCTAAATCATAATTATTTTATTTTTTCTCTCACAAAAGTTAAAAAATTCATCCCAAACGAGACATTTTAGCCCCAGGCTAAAATAGTCTGAAAAAAATTAAAAAAAAACTAAAAAGTCAATCCACGTCTCAAACGAATGCTAAGTACGTCTAATTTTTTAATACACTTTATTAGATTATTTAGGATTATAATTTATTCTTAGTGCATCTTATTATTTTTTTTCTAAATTATCCTTTAAAGTACACATAAATAATAAACACATCAAAAATCCCGAAATAATATTAAGAGCTCTAAATTAAGAGCTCTAATAGTTCTAATTGGTGTGTGAGTCCCATGTGATGTGATGTTTTGGCCTTAATTTTTTTTTTCCTACATCATTAGTGCTCTTTTAGAGCTCCAAAATTAGAGGGATGTATTATTTCTGAAATTACTTTGAAAAGCATGATGCCTCCACAATATCAATTAAGGTTTCATTTGGGAAGATGGGTTGGGTTTGGGGCTATTTTAGTCACAAAAAGAATAAATAGGCTTTTTAGCTCAATAAGACAAAGCATCACGTCTAACTCATAATCATTACATTCTTTTTCTCACAAAAAGTAAAAAAAAAGGCCAAAAAACCCTTCCCAAATGAGATTTTTTAGGCACAGACTAAAATAGTCAAAAAGTCACAAAACCAAAAAGCCAACCCATTTCCCAAACGAATCCTAAATCCATTAATGTTAACTGTTGATATGGTAAATGGGGTCAAGGAGGTGAAGCAAAGGGTGGGTATGTCTAGACACCCCATTTTTGACCGTCCTTAAGACTTAGACGCCATCGTTTGCACACTCGATGGTTTTGCATGTTCGTGTTCGTTTTGGGTGCTTAAAGTTCTTGGCCGAGCGCCTTGCCTTTAAGCCTCCGAGTTTGTCTGTTTTGTGCTTGGTTATGGACCAAGAGCTTGCTGTTTCAGATCTGGAGGAGAGGGTGGCCTGTCGGCCATCCCCACAGGCCATCGGCCATGGCTTGTGCCTACCAGCCATCAGTGGTGGCCGGTCGGCCACATTGATGGCTGGTTGGCTATGTTCATGCCTGGTCGGCCAGGGATGATGGCCGGCGGCCATTTTTCTCCTCTTCCAGATATTTGTTTGCTAGCTGTGCCAGCTGTTGTCCACTGAAGGCCATCACAATACACGTGTATGGAGGGATCTATACAAGCTTAGTTCTTGTTTTTCTATATAAGGAGGCCTCTCCTTTATCTTTGAGGGTTAGAAAAATTCAAGAGTCAAAATTTCTCTCTCTCTCTCTCTATATATATATATATATCTCTCTCTAGAGTTTTTACATACAAACTTGCATATCTCTACATATTTGCCTATACACTCTTAACCTACCTTGCTTGCCATTGAGTTATGCACTCTTGAAGGCTTGTTGGAGCTGTAGAAGAGGGTGGTAGCTTGCATTTGGTGCCTAAAATCAAATAATTGCTTCAAGAGGTAAGGCTTCTAGCTTGTAAGCTATCTTTATTTCCTTGTTTAGCTATCTTAATATGCTATTTTTGGGCTATTTTTAAACCTCAAAAACCTCTGCTTTTATGTGCTAAAAATAGTGGTTTTGCCCCCTTTGAGAGTTAGGGGTGGTACACTCTCTTTGTTGCATGCTTTGTCAAGCTTTTGAACCATTTTCAAAGCTTTCTAAACCGCCTTTTTTTGAGCTTTAAACCGCTGAATTTCAAAAGTTTTTCAGTGGGAAAAATTAGGTTTTGAAGTCCAAAAATGGAGGGGTTAGCCTCCCCTCCTTGTGTCTAGTATGCATGCCTAGTTAGCTCTATGTATTAGCATGATTTTATAGTTTAAATTAGCTCAAGTCCAGCATGTTCTAAGCTTAGTTTTAAGCTGCTTTAGCTTTGTTTTGAGCTATTTTGGTCACATGAGTTGTGGTTTGTATGGTTGTAGTGTAATTCTCTTCACTAGCCTTGTGTTTTGAGCCTTTAAATGCTATTTTCATGAGTTGATTGCATGATATGAGGTTCTTTTCCATGTAATTTCAGCATGTTTAGCTCTATCACGTATTCACTTGTTTCACTCTTTCATGATTGTTAAGAGTTGCTTGTTTAGTAGCTTAAATGGCATAACATGTGAGCATGTTTTTCTAGCACATTGTGACTTATTTCCAACATGTTTTGGCCACTGATTTGGTCTGCATGAGCTCTCTTTTGGGCTGTTTTGGTCACATGAGTTGTGGTTTGCATGGTTGTAGTGCAATACTCTTTGCTAGCATGATGTTTTAAGTCATTGAGCATGACTTGCATGAGTTGTTTGCATGATTTAGTGCCATTTTTCATGCCATTTTAGCACTGAAATTCTGCAACCCCCCTCTATTCTTCACTCTTTCATTTGCCTTTGAAAGTGGCTTTGAACCATTTGATGGCTTGAGTGTGGAATTGAGCCTCTCATGCTTAATGGTTTAATTCCTTCGGGAGTTCATTACCAATGGCATGAGGTCTCTTTCATGCTTAAGGTACTTGTGGTTCAAGCCTCTTTTCCTTAGAGGACTCTCACTTTTGGACTTAATCGGTTAAAGAATTAATTGGTAATCTAAAATGGGTAAACAAAATTGGACAAGTAAAATTGGCCAAGATAAGCATGTGTTGTGTTGTATTGCATGTGTTTGGGTCGGACGTTAATCCAAACACAAGAAATATGGGACGTTTCATACTCAAAGTGATGAAAACGTGCCATTTTCTTAGTCACCGTCACCCTTGATCATGCATGATAGGGTGGTGGTTTTGTTGAGTTTTGTGTTGCACTCATTAAGCTTGTACAAGCTTGATTCTTTGGCTATCATGCATGAAAATGCTTGATTAGTGGATTGAGAGCCAAGAGTTGCACTCCTTTGAGTTTGTGTAATGATAAGGAGGGTAGCAGTGCATACACTCCTTGAGAATATACTGCTTTGCTTCTGTTTGCTCTCTGCTGCAGCAAGAGAAGTTCAGAGAACCAGTGGCCGACCGACCACCTTCATCAGCCGACCGGCCACCAGAAAAGCCGACCGACCACTTGTGGTAGCCGACCGGCCAGAAAGAATTTTGGCACCAGTGTGTTCCTGAGTTGGAGCAGAAGTATTCTGGAAGTTGGCACAATTTTCAGAAACCGAACAAGTTCAAACAGAGGCTGCACCTGGCAAAGCAGTGGATTCCCGGGAGGAAACCAACCGAGCATGCATGTCTCCCTCGCCCAGGAGGCCATTTAATTGTTTAATTAGTTGTTTTTTTCATTAGTTAATTTATGTGTTTAATTAATTAGTTTATTTGTGTTCAATTAACTAGAATAGTTGATTAATTGGTTTGTAATATTTAATTAATTAGCTTAGATTAGTTTAAATTAATTATTCATTGTGTTGTAATAATTAGTTAACTTAGAATTAGTTAGTTAATTATTTTATTCATTTGGCTTGTAATAGCTAGTATTCTTTGGACATTTTGGACATTTGGACTTTGATTCGTCCCTTGCGAGGGTTATGTTGTAATAAGCGTGCGTGAGTGTGTGTATGTCTTCCAACCCCACGTCTTTCTCCCTTTTATTTACCCGCTTTGTTGGTTAGATTAGGGACATTTTTTCAATTAGCATACCTTATGCTAACATGATTGCATCATTCATTTGTATTGCATATGTAACACTTTGTACTTTTGGGTTCAAAATTGATATGAGGTGTAATTGAATGTTGTTAAGAATTGATAGATATATATATTGTTGATGTCATGCCTTATTATTAGATTGGGGATTGTTGTTATGTTTTGTTATTGTTTTGAGAACGGATGCTATTTCGGGGACGAAATTCTCTAAGGGGGAGAGATTGAGATAGTCCGTCCAGGTGACCGCTTGAGCGCAATAAGTGGCGCTCGAGCATAGAATTGTTGCTCCCAGTATCTCGTGTGTTTGCAGGCGGACCGCTCAAGCGCTGGAAGTGTCGCTCAAGCGTAGAAAGTGAGATTGCCCTTGACTTTTTTTTATTAGTGTATTTGGAGTCTCCGTGTTCCATTTTGGATGATGATCGAAGTGGTAACATAATGGTAAAGTAAGAGCAAATCAAGAATTTTGATTCAGATAATTTTCTTATGAACATCCATCACTCTTTTGCCCTTTTCTTTTTCCACACTTTGAATTTGGGTGTGTGGCTAGAACCATTGGAAAGCTTGTTTCTGGGGCTTCAATTTGGACACAAGAACGACCTAAAACGGAGTTCGGATAAGAGAGTTACACCCATTTCCAGTTTTGGTATCTGTGCTGGAAGCAGATACGCTTGAGCGTGGAAAGAGATGCTCGAGCGGACTGCGCGAATTTAACAAGCTTAAAAGCAGTTTTCTAGATCATTCTTCACACCTTCATCTTCTCTCTTCTTCCCTCTCACCCTTAGTCCGAAAACCCTAGAGATTTTGGCCCAAATACCTCAAATTTTTCAAAGATCTAAGCAAGACCCCTTACAAAAAGTGAAGAATGCATGAAGATCTCACTTTTCAACCGATTGAAGTTTGGATTTGTGAAGGAATCTCATCAAAGCTTTGCTCTTTTGCTTGATTCTTGAGGTAGGTGTCCTAGTCTTCTTCAATACTTGCATTAATAGATAGATTTGTGATATTTTGATTATATAAATACAAAATCTACATTTTTTAGCATGTAGTGTTACAATTTCATGAGATTTAGGGCTTAGGGTTTGAAGTGTTGGGGTTCAATTGTTGGGTTAAGATTGTGGATTATGAACCTTAGGAATATAATCAATGGGAAAGTTGGAATAAAAAGTAGTGATGTGAGAAGTTTTAATTTTTCTTGAAAGTCTTGACTTTTCTTGAAAACCCTAAGTTGACTCATAATGATAATTAATCAATTTTTTTTTAAAATTGAAAGTAGAATCATGAAATTGAGAGGTTGAATTTTCTATATATGCAAGTTTAATTGAATTTTGGTAGTTTTTGGAAATTATGTAAAAGTTGTGATTGAACTTGTATTGTTGATATTTTAAATCATGTGATAATATGAAACAAAATTTGGGGAAAGAAATTGTTAATGATATGGATGACATGGAAATTGTGATAAGATGAGGAAGTGAAGATTTAAGAACTTTATTGTGTAGTTAGAAAGTGATTTTGTACCTCAAAACTAAAAGCCCAAATTTATGCTTAACTCTAGTTATGAAATTTAGTTTTTGAAAATGAAGAATACTTCAACTAACATTAAATTTATGAAATTAAGTCTATGTTGGGTTAAGATGAGTGTGAACAATAATAAATGGAAGATTGTGAAATATGACGGTGTTATATGAAGAAATTAAGAAGAATCCAAATTAGAGCAATTCTAATTAAAATTATTTAGTTTTGATCTTAATTCCATACATGCAAAGTTTCATAACTCCAATTTCATAATTTAAAGGAAAATAGAAAAGAGTTAAGAGTCAATTTTATGTAATTTAAAAGGAATTAGTGAAAAGATGAAGGAATTGAATTAAATTCAATTGTAGAAATTAAATTAGAATTGACCATTTTGTAGGTTTGATTTTTGTTGTCTTTGAAGGATTGATTTCACATAATGGAGAGAAAAAGGAAAGTTTTGTAAGCTCAAGTTTATGGAAATTTGGAGCTTAATCTTGAATTAAAAAAGTTTGGATGTAAATGGTTAGAAATTAATCATGTTTTCTTGATAGTTAAAAGAGATTATATGGTTTTAAGAAAGTTGTGCGCGACCCCAAGTATTGAATTGGAATGTGGAAGCTCAACTTTTTAACTTTGAAAGCCCAAAATTAGTCATCATCGCTCAAGTGAAGAAGTTGGCGCTTGAGCGTGGAATTCAAGCAACCAGTATTTTTGTAGACTAAAGGGTTCGCTCGAGCAACCAATGTTGCGCTCGAGCGAAGAGCCCTGTTTTAGAAAATAAAAAAAAAAGGTGTTTCATGTTTCGATTTTCATTCTCTTTTATTTCCAAGCACTCTTAGGCATACACTAAGCATTATAAATGAATTAAAAGAGCAAGAAAGAAGCCTAAGAGAATTAAACAAGTTAATAACAGAATGAATTATATTGTGACCCGATTTCTATGTGTATTGTGAATTGTGTAGGGTCAACTACAAGGGTGAACCAGACATCTGAACATTGTGAGTAATATCTTAATAAACATATTTTCAAATATATTCTATTTTTCCTGACTGTTTTTTTATGGTAAGATTTTCTGTACACTTGATATAATAAATGTGAATGGGTTACTGATCACAAACATGCAGGATGGACCTAAGGTCGTTCTGTATGAATGATATGGGCCTAAGACCGTTCCAAATATATAATAAGTTGGGCCTGAGGTCGTTGTGGATATCTGTTAAGAGAACCCAAAATGGTTCTAAATTTCTGAGTGGACCTAAGGTCGTTCTAGAATTCTGATAAGACAAATTGATTGGCCATTATACAGTACTGTAATGTGATTGGCTCGAGGCCATTCAGAAATAAGTTGGACATAAGGTCGTTCCGAGTCTCTGATAAGTTTGATAAGCAATATGCAATTGCATTGATTAAATGGCCATCATGGGCCTAAGGCCGTTCTGACATATATTGGGCTTAAAGCCGTTCTGTCATATAGTGGACCTAAGGCCGTTCAGTTACATATATTGTACCCGAGGTCGTTCCGAGCTATTGGGCCTAAGGTCGTTTTGCTAAATATTAGCTATTGTATGAATGTGTTATCTTAGTTATAAAAAGGGACTCATTCACCCAACCCCTTTATTTTGATATTATTCACTGAGCGTTAGCTCACTCTTTGTTTATATATATGTAGGTGTAGATGAGCAATTGGAGGATCAACTTTAGAGTCTGCCCAGGAGTCCACCTTATTGTCAAGCCACCCAAGAGTGCCTTATGTAGAGGCTTTGTTTTGTTTTGTCAAGCTTAGGTTAATCCTTGTATTTTATTAGAAGTCCTTCATGAAGTGTGTAAGATATGTTATAAGATATGCCTTCGTACATGTATATATTAAAGTGTGTTAAAAATGTTTTAATTATTACAGTTAATCATGTACACACAGCTCAATGGACATTATTATATTTGTTTTGCTTCCACTTCAGGCCCCAATTATATTTAAATATTTTGAATTTTGTTTCTGAGGCCGTAGGTAATCTTCGGATTACTGGCCGGTTACGACACTAAACCTGTAGGGGCGGGTTTGGGTCGTGACAACACACACCGGGACTCAGTTCATCATTCAAACTGGATTGCAATTTAAATACTTCTTTGAATACGTGTTTCAAAGCATGCTATCAAATTGTTGCAAAGCATTTCATTAGTAGCCGAGCCTACTTAGTTGCATTTTGCATGTGTTGCATTTTGGCATTTTTGTATCAATTAGGAATCATGTAGATTTTTCCCAACTCTTTTTTACTCTTAGCTTGGAGTACTATGTAAGTTTTTCTTGCTTTAGCAAACTTGCATGAGTGTGAGTGTTGCCATGTTTGCATGCTTGCCATGAGGCTAACTGCTTATTTGATATACCTATTTGAATGTTTATGGATGAAGGCTTGTTGCTTGAATTGAGACAATTCAACAAATGTGAGTTTTTTAAAGCCCATTTGCGAAGTGGCAAATCATGTTTTAAGTTCACCGAGGTGGCAAATCCATTTTTCTAAGCCCACTTGAGAGTGGCAAATTCAAACTATTGTCAAACAAAAACAACCGTGAGTTGAATTCGTTCCAATTCTTGTGATTTAGTCTATACTTGCTCGCACGCGTATCACGTAGTAAGGTTAGATTAATAACCGGATAAGAACACACAATGTTTATAAAACAACATATCATGCTTAGTAGAGGCCGATTATTTGATCGGGCGAGCGGGGCGCTTAATCCATGACCTTCCCCGCTCGTACTTAAGTTCCCGAGACGAGACAACTTTGGTGATGACGGACATGTGGCCTTTGGCACGAGTCTTGGATTCCCTAAATTTCCAGAAATAAAATATTTAGGTGGCGACTATGTAATCTAGCAAAGCAGTCCAATTTTGACATTATTTGATTTAAAAACTGTTTTTCCAAAATGATTTGCCAGATTGGACTCTTTGGTTTTTATCAGTTTCACATTGCATTTTGTGAGATTAGATTCAGAACCGTGACAGGAGTCCGAACTGTAGGGCTTATTTCGACTTCCGAAAGGAAGGCATCGAAAAAGTCGAGCTACAGTATGCTTATTCATGATTTGTTTCAGTTAGAAATGTGACCAGATGTGTTATGGCAGAAGGGTTGGGAATAAGGTTGCTCATTTGATGGCTAAGTTTGGCATTAATAAAAGGGTGTGCTGTACTTGGGAGGGTGTCCCTCCTTCGTGGTTGTTGGGCTCACTGAGGATTGAGGGTGGTGTTGTGTTTCAACTATCTATAATATCTTCGATGTCGTTCTAACCAAAAAATATATATATTTTATTTATTGTTCGATTTTTTTTTTTCAATTTGTAAATGATAATAAAACAAAAAGAATGATGTTTATGATAACGGTGACTTTTGTGTGGCGGATTAGAGTTCTAGAGTTAGGAGGAATAAGAAGAGAAAATCATTAAAATTTGAGAAAAAAGATGAAGATAGTTGAATATGAAAATTACCTACAAGTGATTTGGGTGTACAATAAGAAAAAAAAATGTTTTATTTTAGAATTTAATGTGTATTGTCCTTCTTAGTAAATTTACATTAGGGGTACTTACCAATTAGTCCTATTAACTAGACTTATTTACCTACAGGTCCTAACTAATAAATTTAACACTATAAAAATAAGAGACTGATAAATTAATCACTATAAATTTATTCATAAAAATAAAGAGACTGATAAATTTATCACTACAAATTTATTCATAAAAATAAAAGACTGATAAATTTATCTTTATCACTTAATAAATTTATCAATAGGACTTAATGGATAATAAGTCTCCAAAGTAGGACCTATTGGTAGTTTACCCTTTACATACATTAAGGTATAATAGAAACCCAAATTTCCAAATTTTCGTTGAGTAAACTAAATTATTATTTGGGTGCAAATAGAATCACCCCTATTATGCTTATGCAGCCCACAAAATATATATATATATATCAATTAAAATAATTCAATTGTTATATTGAAATGACAAAACTCTTTGGTTTTGAATTTTTTAAAAAAATTTTAAATATATATATTTTTTTTGTGTGTGTTTGTTATATTTAGTAAATTTGTTTTATATTTTTGTTAATTTTTTTAAATGTACATAATTTAAATGCGATTAAGAAGTTAAAAAAAAATGTGAAGGTATTTATAAATAAAACAAACTTAATAAATAAAAAATATGTGAAAATGTATTTTATTTATTTATTTATTGTACTTTTTAAAGATTCTATCAAGTTAGTCATCTCAATTTGAGAGAACGCCTGAGTTTAATAGGCTCATTTTGAAGCTTGACCTCAATAATTCGAATCGTTCACTTTTTAATATTCGTTGAGGAAAATATCCATATAAAAATTAAGATAATTAAAAATTGAAAACTATATATTTAAATCACATTTATATTTTAAAATTTAAAAAAATTATATTTGAAATTATAAACGTCGTTCATTTTTTAAAAATAAATTTGGTTAAAACATACATTAAAAAATGAATAGTTCGAATGACTAAGATCAGACCCAAAATAAATCCATCAAACCCAAATGATTTATGAAGTTGGATAGTCTATACTCCATGTCATGAGCAATTATGCTATATTTTAAGAATTTCATGTTATCGGTGTGTCCAATTAATAACGAAGGATCTCACAATTACATGACTTAAAACATAAATGAAATAATGGCAAAAATGGCAATACATTATTGGATCAGCACACATTGACATAGGCTTCGTTCGATTTACCTCTCTGTCAGAATTTTTTATTTAACAGAATTAATTGAAAAAGTGAAATTTCTAGCTGTTCATCTATACAATAATAAAATTATATGAATTATTAATTGAAATAAAATTTTAACATTATTAAAAAATGTTAATTAACTTGATAATTTATTAATAAATGACTTATTTATTATGAAATTAGAAACTTCAGGGGTGTGTAATTTACCCTATTTTAAAAGTTGAAAATTTGTTTGGTTATGAGTTTTGAAAATATTTTTTTTGTGATTTGTAGTTTTTTTTTTAAATTTATTTTTAGTTGAATAGATGGTATGTGAGAGAAAATTTAATTGATTGATGTATAGAATGTGAGAGAACAAAAGATAAGAGAAAAAAGGAAAAAAAATTGATTTATTAATAATAATAAAAAGGAGAGAAAAAAGAGAAAATTAAGTTTTGAATTGTATTTTAAAAACTAATTAACTAAGTAAGGAATGTTTAGTATAACCTATATAAGTGTATTTATTTAGATAAATATACTTATTTGAATTATATTACCTCTTTACTCTTTTATATATTTTTTACAAAAAATAAAAAATAAAAAATATATTTATTTAAATCATTCTAAACACGTTCTAAACTTTCTAATATTTTTTGATTCAAATCATATTTTAAAAATTGAACCAAACACTTTCTCTGCCCCCATCAAGGGTTCGGTCAACGCAAATGTTAACATCATACTGACGTGTCCGATCCCCTGACCCAAGACATCCCACCACTGTAAAGTACCAACAATTAGGCCTCGTTCGGGAAGAGGCTATTTTAGCCTAAAAGTAAAAAAATTACTATTTTAGTCAAAAAGTCAACAACCTATACTAAAAAGTCAAAGATTCTTTTTTCTCTTTACTTTTTGCACATCTTTTGATAAAAAGCCAAAAAGTTTTCCAAAAAATACTAGTTTTTTTTACCTCATTTTTTAGCCAAAAACCAAAAAATTATTAAAATAGTTTGTTCCCAAATGAGGCCTTAGATTGTATTGTAGCTCGATGGACATTATTATATTTGTTTTGCTTCCGCTTCAAGCCCCAATTATATTTAAATATTTTGAATTTTGTTTTTGAGGCCGTAGGTAATATTCGGATTACTGGCCGGTTACGACACTAAACCTATAGGGGCGGGTTTGGGTCGTGACAGCATACACCGGGGCTCGGTTCATCATTTAAACTGCATTGTAATTTAAATACTTCTTTGAATACGTGTTTCAAAGCATGCTATCAAATTGTTCCAAATCATTTCATTAGTAGCCGAGCCTACTTAGTTGCATTTTGCATGTATTGCATTAGGCATTTTTGTATCAATCAGGAATCATGTATATTTTTCCCAACTCTTTTTTATTCTTAGCTTGGAGTACTATGTAAGTTTTTCTTGAATTAGCATATTTGCATGAGTGTGAGTGTTGCCATGTTTGCATGCTTGCCATGAGGCTAACTGCTTATTTGATATACCTGTTTGAATGCCTGTGGATGAAGGCTTGTTGTTTGAATTGGGACAATTCAACAAATGTGAGTTTTTTAAAGCCCACTTGCGAAGTGGCAAATCATGTTTTAAGCTCACCGAGGTGGCAAATCCATTTTTTTAAGCCCACTTGAGAGTGGCAAATTCAAACTATTTTCAAACAAAAACAACCGCGAGTTGAATTCGTTCCAATTTTTGTGATTTAGTCTATACTTGCTTGCACGCGTCTCACGTACTAAAGTTAGATTAATAACTGGATAAGAACACACAATGTTTATAAAACAACATATCATGCTTAGTAGGCCGATCATTTGATCGGGCGAGCGGGGCGCTCAATCTATGACCTTCCCCGCTTGTACTTAAGTTCCCGAGACGAGACAACTTTGGTGATGATGGACATGTGGCCTTTGGCACGAGTCTTGGATTCCCTAAATTCCCACAAATAAAATATTTAGGTGGTGACTCTGTAATCTAGCAAAGCAGTCCAATTTTGACATTGTTTGATTTAAAAACTATTTTTCCAAAATGATTTGTCGGATTGGACTCTTTGGTGTTTATCAGTTTCACATTGCACTTTGTGAGATTAGATTCAGAACCGTGACAGGAGTCCGAACTGTAGGGCTTATTTCGACTTTCGAAAGGAAGGCATCGAAAAAGTCGAGCTACAGTTTGCTTATTCATGATTTGTTTCAATTAGAAATGTGACTAGATGTGTTATGGCAGAAGGGTTGGGAATAAGGTTGCTCATTTGATGGCTAAGTTTGGCATTAATAAAAGTGTGCGCTGTACTTGGGAGGGTGTCCCTCCTTCATGGTTGTTGGGCTCTCTGAGGATTGAGGGTGGTGTTGTGTTTCGACTATCTATAATATCTTCGATGTTGTTCTAACCAAAAAATATATATATTTTATTTATTGTTCGATTTTTTTATCAATTTGTAAATGATAATAAAACAAAAAGAATGATGTTTATGATAACGGTGACTTTTGTGTGGTGGATTAGAGTTCTAGAGTTAGGAGGGATAAGAAGAGAAAATCATTAAAATTTGAGAAAAAAGATGAAGATAGTTGAATATGAAAATTACCTACAAGTGATTTGGGTGTACAATAAGAAAAAAAAATGTTTTATTTTAGAATTTAATGTGTATTGTCCTTCTTAGTAAATTTACATTAAGGTATAATAGAAACTCAAATTTCCAAATTTTCTTTGAGTATACTAAATTATTATTTGGGTGCAAATAGAATCACCCCTATTATGCTTATGCAACCCACAAAATATATATATTAATTAAAATAATTCAATTGTTATATTGAAATGACAAAACTCTTTGGTTTTGAATTTTTTATTTTTATTTTTATTTTTTATTTTTTATTTTTTTTGTGTGTGTTTGTTATATTTAGTGTATTTGTTTTATATTTTTGTTAATTTTTTTAAATGTACATAATTTAAATGTGATTAAAAAGTAAAAAAAAAAATGTGAAGGTATTTATAAATAAAACAAACTTAATAAATAAAAAATATGTGAAAATGTATTTTATTTATTTACTTATTATACTTTTTAAAGATTCTATCAAATTAGTCATCTCAATTTGAGAGAACGCCTGAGTTTAATAGGCTCAGTTTGAAGCTTGACCTCGATAATTCGAATCGTTCACTTTTTAATATTCGTTGAGGAAAATATCCATATTAAAATTAAGATAATTAAAAATTGAAAACTATATATTTAAATCACATTTATATTTAAAAAGTTTAAAAAATTATATTTGAAATTATAAACGTCGTTCATTTTTTTAAAATAAATTTGGTTAAAACATATGTTAAAAAATGAATAGTTCGAATGACTAAGATCAGACCCAAAATAAATCCGTCAAACCCAAATGATTTGTCAAGTTGGATAGTCTATACTCCATGTCATAAGCAATTATGCTATATTTTAAGAATTTCATGTTATCGGTGTGTCCAATTAATAACGAAGGACCTCACAATTACATGACTTAAAACATAAATGAAATAATGGCAAAAATGACAATACATTATTGGATCAGCACACATTGACATAGGCTTCGTTCGATTTATCTCTTTGTCAGAATTTTTTATTTAACAGAATTAATTGAAAAAGTGAAATTTCTAACTGTTCATCTATACAATAAAAAAATTATATGAATTATTAATTGAAATAAAATTTTAACATTATTAAAAAATGTTAATTAACTTGATGATTTATTAATAAATGACCTATTTATTATGAAATTAGAAACTTTAGGGGTGTGTAATTTACCCTATTTTAAAAGTTGAAAATTTGTTTGGTTATGAGTTTTGAAAATATTTTTTTTATGATTTGTAGTTTTTTTTTTTTAAAATTTATTTTTAGTTGAATAGAACGTATGTGAGAGAAAATTTAATTGATTGATGTATAGAATGTGAGAGAACGAAAGATAAGAGAAAAAAGAAAAAAAAATTGATTTATTAATAATAATAAAAAGGAGAGAAAAAAGAGAAAATTAAATTTTGAATTGTATTTTAAAAACTAATTAACTAAGTAAGGAATGTTTAGTATAACCTATATAACTGTATTTATTTAGATAAATATACTTATTTGAATTATATTACCTCTTTATTTTTTTATATATTTTTTACAAAAAATAAAAAATAAAAAATATATTTATTCCAATCGATCTAAACACGTTCTAAACTTTCGAATATTTTTTAATTCAAATCATATTTTAAAAATTGAACCACACACTTTCTCTGCCCCCATCAAGGGTTCAACGCAAACGTTAACATCATACTGACGTGTCCGATCCGCTGACCCAAGACATCCCACCACTGTAAAGTACCAACAATTAGATTGTATTGTAGCCAATCTCTCTCTCTCTCTCTCTCTCTCCCCCCCTCCAACTCCTCTTCTCTTTCGTTTTCCTTCATTCAAATCAAATCCCCCTTTTTTCCATTCTCAGATCTCATCCAAATCCCCCTCCAATGGCGACCCCAACCCCACGCGAAGACAACGTCTATATGGCCAAACTCGCCAAGCAAGCAGAGCGCTACGAAGAGATGGTCGAGTTCATGGAGAAAGTCTCCGCCGCCGTCTGCGATTCCGAGGAGCTCACCGTCGAGGAGCGCAACCTCCTCTCCGTCGCCTACAAGAACGTCATCGGAGCCCGCCGCGCCTCGTGGCGGATCATATCTTCGATCGGGCAGAAGGAGGAGTCTCGCGGCAATGCCGACCATGTCGCAACGATCAAGGAGTATCGGACCGAGATCGAGTCCTAGCTTTCATCGATCTGCGACGGTATTCTGAAATTGCTTGACTCGATGTTGATTCCTTCGGCTATGTCTGGAGATTCGAAGGTGTTTTATTTGAAGATGAAGGGGGATTATCATAGGTATTTGGCGGAGTTTAAGACTGGTGGTGAGAGGAAGGAGGCCGCTGAAACACTCTCAATGCCTATAAGGCAGCGCAGGTTTGTGATTTGATTGCATTTTGATCCGTTGTTTGCATGAGTTTTGTTGTGATTGAGAGAAATTAGGGTTGTTTTATTGGTATTGTACTTCAATTTGATTTTTTTAGGTTTTCTTCAAGGTGAATTTTTGCGATGGAGGAGAGATTAGGGTTTTATTGATTTATGTTTCTGTTAAATGTTAATTAATTTGGGGTTTGGTGAGAGGCATTTTGTTTTTATGGCCTTTTATTTTATATTGCAAGTTTTATGAAAGTGGTGTGTGTTACTTTCTGCTATGATGAAGAAACACTATGGATTGTTAGATGTTTGGTGTTGGAATTTGGATTGTGTTGTTAGATTTTGGTTTGCATTCATGGCTTATTTTGGTATGATTGGAATATTTTTGTTTGCGTTAGACCATCTCCAACCCTGAATCAAACCTTTCACCAAATTTAAAATTTGGTGAAAAAAACACTGTTTCATGCTCCAACCCTTTCACCAAACCGATATCAAATCGAAATTTCATCAAACGTTTCACCAAATTTGATACAGGCTCCGCGTTTCACCAAAACACTGTTGATGACCGTTGCAAAAGATGAACCGGTCGACCAGCTGAAGAAGGTTCAAAAAGTTCAAAAAAAAATTCAAAACGTTGAAAAAAAAAAAGAAATTTTTTTTTTTTGGCTAACCGGTCGACCACCCGGTTGACCAACCGGTCGACCACTAAAAGGTTCGAAAAGTTCAAAAAAATAAAAAAAATAAATTTTTTTTTTTTTTGGGTTAACCGGTCGACCACCTGGTTGTTCCGGATGAAAATTTGATGAAAATCAAGGGTTGGAGCACTGAGTATCAGATTTGGTGAAAAGTCATTTTTTCGACTCAGATTTGGTGAAAAAAGAAGTGAAGCGTTGGAGATGCTCTTATGTAGCTGTCTCCCTTTGTGTCAATATTGCAATATTGATCTTGTAATAATTGTTAGGTCAGCGTGAGTTGTGAGATGTTTTGAAATAAATCTGGTCCCATGTCAGTGATGCCATGCTGGTGTATACTGTCAAATTCATCTCATTGTCAAATGGCAGGACATGGGTTTTGATTTGATTGTTCACATATTAGGAATTGAAAAGAGTCTGTAGGAAAAATTATACGGTGGTCTTGTGGTGCCTTGACTTGATTTTTGTTGGCTAAAATAGAGGGACTCACGACTTTTGTGTGTGTGTGTGTGTTTTTTATATATACAAGATGACGAGTGTTATGTGAAGGATGGTGTAGAACATTGCGCCAAGACCACCAAATAAACTCGATGCTTTGAAATAAATCTCGTCTCATGTCAGATTGTCATGTATGTCTGAATGTCGAATTCATCTTAAAATGATAGGCACAGGATTTGATTTGATCTTTGAAGTGTAAATACGAAGAGTGTTTATATATTTGGCATTGAAAGGTATCCAAGTGAACTAGGAACCTGATCTCCCCTTTTGTTTGACAATCAAGGACCAAGCATGACATAGTTACACTACACAACACATTTTAAGTGTCTATATAGCACAAATCATTTTGATTGCTGGTGCTACTGACCTGCTCAATTGAAAATTTAATTTGAATATGAACATTAGGGTAACCAAATCATATGAAACGAAGTCTTAGACCTATTTAGGTGGGGTTAGTTATATGGATCGTTTTTCACTATAGAAATTAAATAAATTCATATTTTGTTAGAAACATTGGGATAAGAAATTCATATTTTGTTAGAAACATTAGGATAAGAATTATATATATATATAAAATAAAAATAAAAAACTAAATCCTATCCACTACTAACCACTAAAGGCATGCTTAGGATCCAAAAAATGCCCTCTTACTTAGCAAGCATCGGAGAAAGTGCCTTATTCTATGCCAAGTTACGTTACACGGACTCGGGTGCGGGTGTGTATGTAGAGGTTGGACATTTCAAAATTAAAAATTGAGGATACGTGGATATGGATCCAAATTTGGATACGGGCTATGAAGCATGGACACTTCAAAAATGGTGCCGTGGCAGTGTCCGACACGCGGACACGCGGGGGACACGAGGACACGCTGGGGACACGTAATGATTTTTTTGGAAGGGGACACGGCAGGGACATGGCGGGGATACGCGTGTCCATATCTGGACACACCATGGGACACGACGGGGCTCTTTTTCGAATTTTTTATATTTATAAAAAAAAAAAAAAAAAAAAAAACGGGCAAAGCCCTAATCGAACAACTAGGGATTAAATGAGTAAAATCAGACCTGCGAAGCCCTCCTCTCTCTCTGTCAAAGCCTTCTGAAGTCGATCGAAGCTCTTTCTCAGTCGTAGCCCTCCATTGTCGATCGAAGCCCTCCAAAGTCGATCGTAGACCTCTGATCCAATCGTCTCTGTCTCTGTTTCAATCGATCCAGTCGTCTTCGACCCTCGATCCACTCGTCTTCGAAGGTAACCCTCTTTCGCCTCTGTCTCTCTCTTTCGCTCTCTCTCTCTCTCTCTCTCTTTGCTCTGCTTTTGTTCGATTGAGACAGACTGATTTTTAGTTTTATTTTTATTTTTTTTATACGTTTATATTTAATGGTATGTAAGAATTTTTTTATTTTTATTTTTATTTGTTTATATGTTTATATATATATATATATATAAAAGACTTTTTTCTTTTCTTTTTTTATAATTATATGTTTATATATATGTATATATATAAAATTGTATATAAAAAAAAATAATTATAGGTTTATATATATATATATAGTATGTAAACTCTGTTTTTATTTTTTATTTTTTGTAACTAAAACATTTTTATATAACTAAAAAAAACATACATTTAGAATTTAATATAACTAAATGAAAAATCTTATTGATTCTGTATCATTTAGCACTAAGAACTTTCAAATGTTGAATTTTCAAAATTCAAAAGCCAAGGAGAAATTTTTATATATGTTTATATATATGTATATATATAAAACTGTATATAAAAAAAATAATTATAGGTTTATATATATATGTAAACTCTGTTTTTTATTTTTTATTTTTTATTTTTTATCCTTCTAATGTTAATGTTAATTTATAGGAAAAATGTCTAGTTCAAATTCTGCCAATAACACACAATCTGCCTTTGATGTAATACAAATCTACATAACACATAAAAATATATATATAAAAAAAAAAAAAAATTCGCCGTGTCCCCCACCGTGTCCGTGTCCCCATTTTTTGAAAATTCCCGTGTCCCGTGTCCGTGTCCGTGTCCGTATCCGTATCCGTGTCCGTGTCCGTGCTTCATAGGATACGGGTATGGGAATACATTAAATAGTTATTTTTTTAAAATATATTTATTATATGAAGATGAGTTAAATAAAAAGGAATAACAAATTTGTTAAAAAAAATAACAAATAAAATATAAATAACAAATAAAAATTATTTTAGGCATAAAATAAATTATATTATATATGATAAAATATATATTTTTTAATTTTAGACATAAAAATTATATTATTTATGGTATATTATATTATACAATATTTTTTTTGAGTGAATAATATTATATAATAAGAATACTATTATATATTATTATATTAGTATCATTTATAAATAGAATGCAGAGAAAGAGAATAGAGAGGAAGAGAAGACGAAGTCAAAGAAGAAGAAGAGAGAGAGAGAGAGAGAGACACACACACACACAGAGAACAAAGGGAAATCGAAGTCCTAGAGTCATTTTCTGGGTGGAATCAACTTCGCGATGTTGGTTTTCAGATCTCCTTTGATTCAGTCTAGTTCGCGACTAGGGTTTACCCTTCGATCTTGCTTCGTGACTCGACATGCTTCGCAAAGGTGAGTTTCAAGCCTCTCTCTCTCTCTCTCTCTCTCCATCTCTGAGTTTCAGCCGTATATACCATCTTTCTTCCTCGTTTGCCATATCCATTTTCTCCATGCCGTATCTTGACTATATCTCGTATCCATACCCTTATCGTGTTGTGTCGTGTCGTGTCAACATGGGAACTTCGTCGAATCTGATGAGTCCGTGTAACATAGATGCCAAGTTAGACACCTTCTTCAGATTCACATAAAGTCCTTAGGTTCTTGCCTTTTATTTGGCTCCATTTGTAGGCTTTAGGCTCAAGAAAGGCACGCTTTTTTAGATAATAAAAAAGTATCTTTATCTTTTATTTGTTTTTCAATAGCCACTAATGGATATGTTTTATACCATATTTACAGTCTTTATACCAATATATTTTTTTTTGTTTTGTTTTGTTTTGTTTTGTTTTTGTTTTTGCTTTTGTATTCTAGGTTCATAAGCTTATGTTTGATTGTATGAAATAGATCTTTGTAGTGCTTAGCTTAATAATATGTCTAAAAAGTTTACAACTAACTTTTTCATTATTGCAATTTGCAAAATGGAAATAGTTATTTGCTTTCGTGAATGCCTATACCAAAATTATCAATTCAAAATATTTACATTTGTGTTGATTTGTCTAACTTTCTTAGTTGATGTGTCAACAAAATTTCTCCTTTTTCTGTTTCGGTTACATATTTCAAAATGCTTTCACTTGCAAGCTCTGTTATCAGAATCTTATGATTCACGATTCGATTCACAATTTTTGTAAAATCTATATGAATCTATGGGTGAATCTATTTTGGAAGTGAATCTTTAGTGAGTTGCACGATTTACAATCGATTCACGATTCGATTCACTTTTTACTATTCATACAATTTTTGAAATTATCGTGTCTGGCATATTTTCGACTGTTTTTTCCTCCATCTTTTTAGTAAAAATGACATAATGCAACTTCTAATAGCGTTTAATACTAAAATAACCAACATATATACATAATTTGTTGTTATTTTAGTGATCATGGGTGATCATGGGGTTTTTAGTGATCAATACCGTTGTTAGTTATTGGTACTTTGAAAATTGATAGTTTGTCCATTTGGTTATTATCTTTATTAAGAATGGTTGTCTGAAAAAAAAAAAAAAAAGATATGATGGTGACCTTACATAATAACCTTTGTTAACTTTTTACCTATTAAACTATGTGATTATCATTCAAAATAACATTTTTATTAATTTAAGTCTAAATATTTCATATTCACAAGATATATATAACATTTAAATGTGTAGATATATATTTTTAAGTAATTTAAAAAAAAATGACTGCATCTTTATGATTCACAATTCGATTCGATTCGCTTCGCGATTTTGTACGAGACCATTTTGATTCCTGATACGAATCCCGATTTGACAACTATGCTTGCAAGTGCATATGTAATATACATTCTTATGTCACATGCACTTTACTTCTTTAATGCTCACATTTTATGTTGTGCCTTTCGCTTAGGCTTTGGGAGATTTTCTCACCTTAGTGCGCCGTGAGCCTTTAACAACTATGCCCTTTCCCCACCCTTCCCCTTTAAATGTCAACGTATTGGCACATGGCGTCTGTGGAGTTTATGAACTAAACATTTCTGTGATCTATGGGAAAACTTTTGTCTTTTATTATATATGCAGTTTTGTAGATTTTTCTTTTTATATTGCAAATGTTGTGGTCTCTCTAAAGGTAAAAGTTAGATTAGGTTTTAGGGTTGTTTTATATAACTTTCTTTGTTTTGATAATTGTGATTCATTCTTGTTATTTACTGTTTCCATCTTGATTTCAATGTTCTCTTTGCAGGATATAGCAAATACAGAGTTGGCTCCAACACATCCAATTCGGCTTGGATTGGCTCTTAACTTCTCTGTATTTTACTATGAAATTTTGAATTCTCCTGATCGAGCATGCAGCCTTGCAAAACAGGTAAAGGAACATATCTTAGTCTCTATAGATAAAAAGAGGATATTAATAACTGAAAGTTTTGTTAATCAAGGTTCAATGTTAATTTGGGGAAGGACATGACGAGTTCACTTTTCTTTTGCACATTCGTTGATCTGAATTTTATCGCGACCCTTTTTGTATAATTCAGATGCTTACCAAATACGGGGACAACATATGGGTCCTCTGCTAAAAAGTAGCCATATTTGTACTTTATAATCCGTACTTCATTCTAGTTAACTAGATTCATTTCATGAATGTGGGCCTAGGGTATAACTAACATTGTTGTGTGACTTTTGTCTGGGCTCTTAAGAACCAGAAGTCTTCTTTTTCATGAACCAAACTAGTGAGCAAATGAGAAACTGCCCCAAAAAAGAGTAATTAGACGAATGCTCCTTACAAGCATAATTGTGGTGCCCTCTTGATAGTTCTATTGTTATAGTTGGTTAATGAATGAGTTATTTTTAATTTATTAGTAACTAGTGCCTGTTTCTAATTGTAATCCGATTTCCATCAGGCTTTTGATGAAGCCATTGCAGAGTTGGACACACTGGGAGAGGATTCGTACAAGGACAGCACTTTGATAATGCAACTCCTTCGTGATAATCTGACTTTGTGGACCTCAGACATGCAGGTTTAGTACCTTTTACATTTCATTTTTTTTGGTTATGTATCAATGTATTGTTTTAACTCATGCATTACTGGACCTATTTATAGGATGATGGAGCAGAGGAGATCAAAGAAGCACCCAAGCACGAAGAGGAGAAGCAGTAAACTGATTCGTTTTCATTCTAGTATTCCACTTCTCCTCTGTTTGTTTTTGACTGGAGAAGTTGTTTGGACCCTCTATCTATTTGGTTTGGAGCCTCTAGGATTTTATGTGATTATTGTTTTTTAATTTCAGAGCACGAGTGTTTACTTTTGTGGTTTAATGATTAGTGCCTAAATCCGGTTTGGTTTGCAATTTTTAGAAACAGTTTTCTCTTAGTTTTTGATTTAGATTTTTATATTTTTAATGATTTTTTAAAAATGTTTTAATCAAATTTTAATCTTTGGCTTCACTTAATCTTAATATATTTAAAAAGTAAAAAAATATGGGTGAAATTTTTTTTTAGCAAACTTCACTTTATCTCTTGTAGTTTGAGCCATGTACGGTCTATTCTTTTAACGTTTGGAAATGGTCACATAACCTTCATGTGATTTGTGGACAGAACTGTATTGTTAAATTTGTTAACTATTTACCATTGTATATAAGTGGCATTCATGTCATATATTTTTATTTTTTACTCGTGTAAACATAATAGTGAGAAAACAAAATTATTTATTTGGGATGAAAAAAAATTCAAGGTTTGATTTTGGTCCACAAATCGAATTCTAATTTTTTAATTGATTCAATGTGTACCTTTAATTTTTAATATCATATTAATTCTAATCATTCATTTATATTTGTTAGTAATAACTAATGAAAAATAGGCAATATAAACAATTTAACTATTTTTTCCTTAATTATTATTGACATACAACTTTAACTATACCGTTGTCCATCACCACTCATCCTCCATCCCAATCCACTATCATCCCTCCAACCTTGTTAGCAATCCATTGATACTCTTCCCCTTCCAGAAGTCACTGCTACCCCCTCTCTATCTTTTCCTAGTCCGTAGCCACTAACGCCATGCCAATCAACACTATCGACAAAAAATAATTAAATTGTCTAAAGTAATCCTGTAAAAGCAACACTATCGACAAAAAATATTTAAATTGTCTAAAGTAATCCGGTAAAACTAATTAAATTGTCTAAGGTAACAGTGTTACTTTAATGATGGTTATAAATTGATATCTTTTTAAAAATTTAAAGTTTAAACTAAAACAATAAAAAAAGTAGTTAAAGTTTTATAAAATCTCGATTTTTTTTTGTTGGTTGTTGTAATTTTTCTTATTTATTTTATTTTCTTAAATTATAACAATTTTTTGGGTAAATTACTAACAAATCATAATAGTTGACTTAATTCCCAATAAGTCTTATTGAAAATAAATTATAGTAAAATCACTATTAAAAATAATTTTTTGTGACAATTTTTTACATATATTGTTAAAAATTGATAATTAGTGATTTTTTTCTGTTACGATTTTTATAAATTGTAATTAAAACTTGCAATTAGTGATTTTTTGTGACAAAAATTTCAAACTATCGCTAAAAGTTAAAAATTATTAACTTTTTTTGTAATATTTTTTTAAACTGTCACTAAAATTTATAATTACTAATATTTTTTTAACAGAATTTTTAAGCTGCTGTTAAAAAGTAATAATTAATAATTTTTTAAATAATATTTAATAAAAAAACGTAATTAATTCTCGACCTACTAAATAATTAGTTCAGCTATTCAATTTTTTTAAAGCCAGTGGGGGCCAATTTAAAGAAGAGTAATGCTAAGATACTCCACACCTATATGAGAGCCTTGTTTGAGAATAGACTTTTTTAATAATTTTTTAATTTTTTACTTAAATTATAATGTAAAAAAATTAATATGTTTGGAATAATATTTTAACTTTTTACGAAAATATGTACAAAAAATTAAATTTTTTTTTTTTAACTTTTTAATATAAATTACTAAATTTTTAACTGAAAAAATCACTTGCCGAACGATATCTTCATCATTTGTTTGCTAAAACATTTAGCACCAACAACATTTTCCTTTAAAGAAAGAGTAAAGCAGCAATTGGAGCTCCGCTTGACCGGGTCTGGTATCCCCCTCTCTCTCTCTCTCTTCACAAATTGATTCACATTCACGCTAAAGCTTTCTTCTTCTTCTTCTTCTTCTTCTTCTTCACCTAACCCCAGCTGCAATTCTTCTATTTCCCTTGCCCGAGGAACAGAGAGAGAGAGAGAGAGAGAGAGGGAAGGAGAGAATAGAGAGAGAGAGAGAATGATGTGGGTGTTCTATCTGATATCGATGCCTTTAACGCTGGGCATGGTGCTTTTAACTCTGAAATACTTCGCTGGACCATATGTGCCTCGATACGTCCTTTTCACGGTTGGATACACCTGGTTCTGCTCTCTCTCCATCATCATCCTCGTCCCCGCCGACATTTGGACGGTACTCTCTCTCTCTCTCTCTCTAAAATATTCCTTAATCAATACATTATTAGATCATAATTCATTTCACTAATTAGCGATAGCTTGGCAGTAGATGTGATATTTAAAACTATTGGCAATCTTAGTTGTTTTGTAATGAATTTTAGGCTTAATTTGATATATGCTTGTAGGTGCCAATAGATAGTAACACATTATTAGATCATAATTCATACAAGTACAAATACAACAAATTAAATTTGTCAATGTGTTACTATCTATTGGCACCTATACAAAGGTTAGTTATGTATTTTATTTCAAGAAACCTCTCCATATATGTAAGGAAGTTAATACTAGAGAAGAATTTTAGAGAGATTACATATGGGATTGTTTTTGGTATAAATAGCATGTGTTAGATAATTTCTCTATATCAACTTGTTTCCATAATCACTATCTTTGCCCTCAATGGTGCGTGATGTGCAAGAGGAGTTCGGAATCAGCGGATCATCTCTTTCTTCATTGCTCGGTAGCTATACAGTTATGGCAGTGTCTATTTGGTTTGTGTGATGTTAAATGGGCTGCTCCACGGGATTGCACACATATGCTTTTTGTCAAGTTTGACGGGTTCGGCGGCTCTAAGAAAGCCAAAACCTTGTGGTCTTGTATTGTTTGTGCTATTTTCTGGATTATTTGGCTAGAAAGGAATTCAAGGATCTTTGATGGAAAGGAGGTTGCTGTTGATTCTTTGTGGGATAGGGCTAGTTTTTTGGCTTCATTTTGGGCTTTTGTGTCTCCTCCGTTTAAAGGAGTTCCACTTTTCTTGATTTCTAGGAACTGGTTTGCTGTTTGCAACCCCTAGTGTTTGGATTTTCTTGTTTTCTCTTTCTTTTTCTTTTTTGATAGTTGTTTTTTATTTTGATTGGGTTCATGTTCTTTGTTTGAGGACTTCTTGTCCTCCTCACTTTCTTCTTTAATAAAATTTTTGTTGACTTTCAAAAAAAAAAAAGAAATGTGTGCAACTAAAAAAATAATATTATAATAATAATGACAAAAAGAATGCATATATAGTGTGTTACTTAAGTAATAAGAGCCTTAATAACCCATAACAATGGATTCGAGACCTGCCCTCCCCTTTAAATAATTTTGACAAAAACTCCCAAAATATTAGACACATTTGTGTCAACACCACCAACAGCATTTACTTTATAATAATATAATAGCGGTCCGCACACACACAATGCGTGTGCAACTCAAAAAAAAAAAAAAAAAAACATTATAAGAATAATAACAAAGATAAATATATATAGTGTGTGTTCAAGTGGTAAAAACCTTCATTATTAAACCCATAGTCATGGGTCCGAGGCCCGTCCTCCTCTTTGCATAAATTATACAAAAATTTCAAATAATGTTGATACATTTGTGTCAGCACCACCAACAACTTTTACTTTATAATAGTATAGATAGATATATGAACGATAATCATATGCTAACTTCATTTTTTTTTTCTTTTAAATTTTTGCTTTGATATTTTTCACTTCGCTAAGTAGAAAATTTTCTTTTTAATGCCTGCCATTTCCGTTTGGTTATTGATAACAAGAAAGGAAAATGATATGAGAAGGAACCATAAAAGAAAAAGACAATGAAAGAAATAATTTACTTATGAAAAAACAAAAATTTCTTTACTTAGCTTTTTTTTTTTACTATTTTCTTACTACATTATACAGAAAATGAGTTTTTTTATTTAGAGTTTTTTTTTTTTTAAAAAAAAAAAAAAATCCATTTTCCCTCTTCATATTTTGTTTTCTTCCTACCATTCCAAAGCAACAATCAAGCATAAGTAAAATTCTTCGTAATTTTTTTTCTTTTCATTTACATCCTATTTTTGTACTTCCAAATGAAGAATAATATAAGATTTTAACCATAATTGGTAGGCACCTAAATTTCTTTAAATTAAAATACAATTGGGCATTGTAATGATATACTTGGGAATAAAATGAAGGAAAATAAGAAAGCCAAGGCTATAATTGTAATTCCAAAACCCACTTAATATTTATCTTATAATTTTTTTTTTATATTTTTAATGTGTAGCAACTAACCAAAGATTAAATTTATAAATGTCCTTAGTGTGCTATAGTTGTCTAATTGATGAGCTTATTTATGGTGTGATGCAATCACCTACTTCTCTTAAGCTTCCAACTTATAATATACAATTAGAATTACATCGTGATTAGATTAAATTTAAAATATCAATATCAATATTATAAGAAAATACACACGCAAATGCGCGCGCGCACACACATGAAAGATGACATCACATAACAAGGTTTTAAACAATGTAACAAGTTGACTCTGAATTAAAAAATCCTACTAGAATTTCAATACTATGCTCAAATTTAAACTACACCCCACAATGTTAATGGCATTGTACAACAACAAAGTTACCTACGAAATATCATATCTTGTCTACTTAGAAGAAGCCACATGTTAGAAGAGGCAAAATTAATAGAGTAGATTGACTTTTTACTTACCTTTAGCCAAATATAATCATGTCTTGATAGGGTAATATACACAATGTAAATGCCTAACTATATCAAGAACTTATGTGGTATACCTATGTCAGTTGTGTCAAGAGTGCGCACAGACGGCTGAAAATTTGATTTTTAGAGGCGTTTCAAAAACGTTGTTATAGTTATAAAAGCGCTGTTAATTCTTTTTGTGACACTTAGTACCAGACGTTGAAGACGTGGCGGTCGCTGTAACTTTATGGTACTTCAAAAGTGTCGTTATATTACTATAGGCGGCATTTTTTAAAACGCCTCTAAATGTGCTACATAACGGTAACATGACGTCATGCCAGTATTTAGCGACATTTTAAAAACGTCGTCATAACTTTTTTCTATTTTAAAAATATAACCATTGGCACTATATAATAGTGGCATTTGAAAAACGCCATTATAGCTTCATTTTTATTTTTTTGAAATTGTACTAATTCTATGAGATTTAACTAAAAAAAATGCTTGTAATAAAGCTGAAAAATAGCAATAATATGGATAAAATTTTGTTGCTATTTCAATATATTGACTAAAATTTAATTTTTGTATAATTTTGCAAAGAGGAGGACGGGCCTCGGACCCATGACTATGGGTTTAATAATGAAGGTTTTTACCACTTGAACACACTATATATATATTTATCTTTGTTATTATTCTTATAATGTT
Organism: Camellia lanceoleosa; assembly: GCA_025200525.1. Taxonomy (NCBI): domain Eukaryota; kingdom Viridiplantae; phylum Streptophyta; class Magnoliopsida; order Ericales; family Theaceae; genus Camellia; species Camellia lanceoleosa. Next base: position 14,704,358 of record CM045770.1, read on the forward strand.
TTTTTTTTTTTTTTTTGAGTTGCACACGCATTGTGTGTGTGCGGACCGCTATTATATTATTATAAAGTAAATGCTGTTGGTGGTGTTGACACAAATGTGTCTAATCTTTTGGGAGTTTTTGTAAAAATTATTTAAAGGGGAGGGCAGGTCTCGAATCCATTATTATGGGTTATTAAGGCTCTTATTACTTAAGTAACACACTATATATGCATTCTTTTTGTCATTATTATTATAATATTATTTTTTTAGTTGCACACATATCACATATTGCATGTGCAGACCACTAGTATAATATATGGAAACAAGTTGATATAGAGGAATTATCTAACACATGCTATTTATACCAAAAACAATCCCATATGTAATCTCTCTAAAATTCTTCTCTGGTATTAACTTCCTTACATATATGGAGAGGTTTCTTGAAAATAAATACATAACATTTATTTATATAATTTATTTTTTTATTTTTAATTGATATATATATATATATATTATAAATAAAAAAATATAACAAATGACGATCTGTTGTGTTCATGGGCACGAAAGTGCTTGTTCGGTTGTCTGTTGGAATTGAGGGGCCGAAAGAAGTTGCAATGAAACTTTTGAGGATGAATCTATCAGTGATGCTATTGATGGGAGCATCACTGATAGATTCATCCTCAGAAGTTTCATTGCAACTTCTTTCGGCCCCTCAATTCCAACAGAATAGACGGAGAAGACAAAGATGATATTCGAGCCGGTTCTCCAACAATTTCTTTGAATTCTACTGATCCGGAGATTCCACTGGATGTCTTGCCTAGTCTTCCTGCTTAGCTGGCTGCTTTCTCATTCGTGCCATTTGTTATTTTCCAAAAGCGTCTGCCCCCAAAATGGCGACCCTTGCGAACAGGATCCTGGGTGCAAATGCAGATGTGCCCATCATCTCTAAGGAGGAAAGAGGTTTGGCTCAGTGGTAAGAGAGAGAGAGAGAGAGAGAGAGAGAGAGAGAAGAGAAGTGAATGAATGATTCATTGTTGATATGTAACAGGAAAAACAAGATCTATATATAAGGGAAAATGAGTGAGACCCACTTTGGGCCCCACACATCATGAGTGGTTTGGGGTTTGTGGGGGTTTTTGGAAAAGGAGGTCTATCATTGTTGATATGTACGGGGATTCGGGGATTATTCAGGGTGGGGCTCAGGGCGGGGAATAATGTTATACAAAATTTCGGAAAGGGGGTCTATCATTGTTGATATGTAATAGGAAAAACAAGATCTATATATAAGGGAAAATGAGTGAGACCCACTTTGGGCCCCACACATCAGGAGTGGTTTGGGGGTTGTGGGGGTTTTTGGAAAAGGAGGTCTATCATTGTTGATATGTACGGGGATTCGGGGATTATTGAGGTGGGGCTCGGTATGGGAATAATGTTATACAAAATTTCGAAAAGGGGGTCTATCATTGTTGATATGTAATAGGAAAAACAAGATCTATATATAAGGGAAAATGAGTGAGACCCACTTTGGGCCCCACACATCAGGAGTGGTTTGGGGGTTGTGGGGGTTTTTGGAAAAGGAGGTCTATCATTGTTGATATGTACGGGGATTCGGGGATTATTCAGGGTGAGGCTCAGGGCGGGGAATAATGTTATACAAAATTTCGAAAAGGGGGTCTATCATTGTTGATATGTAATAGGAAAAACAAGATCTATATATAAGGGAAAATGAGTGAGACCCACTTTGGGCCCCACACATCATGAGTGGTTTGGGGGTTGTGGGGGTTTTTGGAAAAGGAGGTCTATCATTGTTGATATGTACGGGGATTCGGGGATTATTCAGGGTGGGGCTCAGGGCGGGGAATAATATTATACAAAATTTCGGAAAGGGGGTCTATCATTGTTGATATGTACAGGGATTCGGGGATTATTCAGGGTGGGGCTCAGGGCGGGGAATAATATTATAATTATTTTTCCTTATTTACCAACATGTGTAGCTTTTTTCTTTTTTGATCAGATGTGTGACTTTATTAGAGAGGGTGGGGCTCAGGGCAGGGAATGATATTATAATTATTTTTCCTTATTTACCAACATGTGTGACTTTTTTCTTTTTTGATCAGATGTGTGACTTTATTAGAGAGGATGGGGCTCAGGGCGGGGAATAATATTATAATTATTTTTCCTTATTTACCAACATGTTTGACTTTTTTCTTTTTTGATCAGATGTGTGACTTTATTAGAGAGGGTGGGGAATAATATTATACATAATTTCAGAAAAGGGGGTCTATCATTGTTGATATGTATGGGGATTTGGGGATTATTTAGGGTGGGGCTCAGGGCAGGGAATAATATTATAATTATTTTTCCTTATTTACCAACATGTGTGGCTTTTTTCTTTTTTGATCAGATGTGACTTTAGTAGAGAGGGTGGGGCTCAGGGCGGGGAATAATATTATAATTATTTTTCCTTATTTACCAACATGTGTGACTTTTTTCTTTTTTTGATCAGATGTGTGACTTTGTTAGAGTGGGTGGGGCTCAGGGCGGGGAATAATATTATAATTATTTTTCCTTATTTACCAACATGTTTGACTTTTTTCTTTTTTGATTAGATGTGTGACTTTATTAGAGAGGGTGGGGAATAATATTATACATAATTTCGGAAAAGGGGGTCTATCATTGTTGATATGTACGGGGATTCAGGGATTATTCAGGGTGGGGCTCAGGGCGGGGAATAATATTATAATTATTTTTCCTTGTTTACTAACATGTGTGACTTTTTTCTTTTTTGATGAGATGTGTGACTTTATTTGAGAGTCTTTGGGTCTTTTTTTATTTTTTTTTATATAATGATAATTCCTCTCTCAATTAATTCACCTAGATTTTTATCCCTTTATTACTTTCTTTCTTTTTTATTCCTTCAATTACTTTTTTTCTATCTCTCAATCAACTTTACCTTAGAAAGTCAATTGGTCTCATCTATCTTTTTCTCCAAGACAATCTTTTTCTCCAATAAATGCCAAAATAAAATTTTTTGTAGTTCGAATGAAGCTATAATGGTGTTTTTCAAATGCCACTATTGTATAGTGCCAATGGTTATATTTTTAAAATAGAAAAAAGTTATGACGACGTTTTTAAAACGTCGCTAAATACTGGCATGACGTCATGTTACCGTTATGTAGCACATTTAGAGGCGTTTTAAAAAATGCCGCCTATAGTAATATAACGACACTTTTGAAGCACCATAAAGTTACAACGACCGCCACGTCTTCAACGTCTGGTACTAAGTGTCACAAAAAGAATTAACAGCGCTTTTATAACTATAACAATGTTTTTGAAACGCCTCTATAAATCAAATTTTCAGCAGTCTGTGCGCGCTCTTGACACAACTGACATGGGTATACCACATAAGTTCTTGATATAGTTAGGCATTTACATTGTGTATATTACCCTATCAAGACATGATTATATTTGGCTAAAGGTAAGTAAGAAGTCAATCTACTCTATTAATTTTGCCTCTTCTAACATGTGGCTTCTTCTAAGTAGACAAGATATGATATTTCGTAGGTAACTTTGTTGTTGTACAATGCCATTAACATTGTGGGGTGTAGTTTAAATTTGAGCATAGTATTGAAATTCTAGTAGGATTTTTTAATTCAGAGTCAACTTGTTACATTGTTTAAAACCTTGTTATGTGATGTCATCTTTCATGCGTGTGCGCGCGCGCATTTGCGTGTGTATTTTCTTATAATATTGATATTGATATTTTAAATTTAATCTAATCACGATGTAATTCTAATTGTATATTATAAGTTGGAAGCTTAAGAGAAGTAGGTGATTGCATCACACCATAAATAAGCTCATCAATTAGACAACTGTAGCACAGTAAGGACATTTATAAATTTAATCTTTGGTTAGTTGCTACACATTAAAAAAAAAAAAAAAAAAATTATAAGATAAATATTAAGTGGGTTTTGGAATTACAATTATAGCCTTGGCTTTCTTATTTTCCTTCATTTTATTCCCAAGTATATCATTACAATGCCCAATTGTATTTTAATTTAAAGAAATTTAGGTGCCTACCAATTATGGTTAAAATCTTATATTATTCTTCATTTGGAAGTACAAAAATAGGATGTAAATGAAAAGAAAAAAAATTACGAAGAATTTTACTTTTGCTTGATTGTTGCTTTGGAATGGTAGGAAGAAAACAAAATATGAAGAGGGAAAATGGATTCAAATATAGAAATATTGTTAAAAAAAATCAACTTGTGATGTGGACTTGCTTTAGAAATCATTTGTTTAGCAATTCTTCTACTTGCACATAAACCAATAAAGAAATTGGACACAACCCTCTCACATGAGATGGTTTACTGATAATCAATGCATTTGTAAATTATGCTTCTGCAGGATGCAAAAGAAGGTACAACGACAGGGGTGTCAGCTCAAGATAGAGCAACGACAATATTGGCTCTTGCATCCAAAGATTCAAAGCCCAAGGATTTCAACCGCCCAGGCCATATATTTTCATTGAAATACAGAGAGGGTGGTGTTCTAAAAAGAGCTGGACATACAGAAGCATCTGTTGATCTCGCTATGCTAGCTGGGTTAGACCCTGTTGCAGTTCTATGTGAGATTGTAGATGATGATGGTTCCATGGCTAGATTACCAATGCTTCAGCAATTTGTGCAGTCACATAATTTGAAAATCATATCCATTGCTGATCTAATCAGGTACATTATAAATCATAATATCATCTCTTGGGAGGGTATTGCTGTATTACTTTTCCTCATTTGTAAATATCCGTGATGTAATTACTTCATCAATGTTCACATATTTTATTGTCTTTTATAATTTTTTTCGTGGCATAAAGAAAGACATTCTTGTTAATTGAATATTATGCAATTACTTCTTAGGGAAAAGTGCAAAAAACCTGACCGCAACCAATTATTCCTTTTAAAGTAGGCAAGCAATCATATTGCAAAATTTCCATGTTGTTTTCCACATCTAAAAACAATCCTGGAAAGTGTTTGATATGTTCTTAGTGACGAACAAATTGCCTTCTCAAAGCCATCTAAATTAGTTTATTACATGTAAAAAACTTCATTCATAGGACTTCATAAAATAGCATTATTTTCATATTTCTTACAATCATTGGTTATTAAGGCTTCATTTTTTTATTTTATTTTTTTCAATTTTGTTTTACGGGTTGGATGTACATGTTGATGGCAAGCATGTAAAAGTTGTCATTCACAGGATTTCATGAAATAGCATCTTTTTCATATATCTTATGCTGATGGCTCCATTCTTTGTAATTGACTTTGTCATAGTGGATGTTTAATGTGTTTTGATGCTTTGGAAAACAAATTAAAGGAATTCCTAATCTATGGGATCCTACAATAACTTTGCTATTGTAAATTTTAGTTCTTATCATCAAATTTTGTACAAAAATAATCTGAATTGCAATACGTATATCATTGGAATCTTTAGAGTAGTATCATGTATACTGTTTTTGTCTGAAGTTTGGGTGATTTGGCCCTCCTAAGAGACTAAGTGCACGTTTGATATGCTAGAATTGGCTGAAATAGAATGCCCATTCTAGCTTTGCATTCCCTTTGTCTTCTTGTTATGGCTTATGCAAGTGGGAATAGCCATTTCATTGGAATAACTATTCATTATTTCAATAAAAAATGAGAATACCTATTTCTGTCTCAAAGTTAAAGAATAGGCGTTCTATTCCATCAAGGAATAATCTTAAAATAGTGTCTGTTGGCCGCCGCCGCCACCGCTGTAGCTGCTATCACCACCATCATGCCACTGCCACCTTATTACTACCACCACCTTAACACCACCACCGCAACCGCAACCACGATCACCAACACCAAACCTTCACCGAAGATAAATTATTTCGTTTTGTTAATTCTGTGGATTTTTAGATGATCTGCGGGGATGTATAGATGAGTTTTATATATCCTGCATACAAAGATTGTGCCTTCTTTGGTTCCTCTTTTTAATCAAATTTACTTGTTGAAAAATTAGAGATCCATAAAAGGTAAACAGATTGTTGGCACAAGTGCATTGTAACTTAAAGTTGCAACGTGCAAGATTTTGTTAGTTCTCCTGACAAGAAAACATTTTAGATTTTTCTCTGAGAGTTGCATAATTTTCAGCAGTTTTTTTTTTTCAAATGTAGATTGTGATAGCATCAGATTGTAAAATGCACTGACTCTTCAAATATGGATTACAATTGACAGATATAGGAGGAAGAGAGATAAATTAGTGGAACGTTCTTCTGCTGTAAGGATACCTACTATGTGGGGGCCTTTCACAGCCTACTGTTATAGGTCGTTCTTAGATGGGATTGAGCATATTGCAATGGTCAAGGTGAGAAATATTTGTGACTTCTGAAATATTATCTATTTCAAACAATTTTTGTATCTCATTGGTGCTCAACTCAACAAGCGTAATTTCAGTTACTTTGATTTCGTTTATATTGCAACTCAAAATTAACATATATTGAGGGTATGGTAATCAGTAGTAGACTATTCAAGAGCACTCATGCTCATGGTTGCTCTTTGCTCAAATTTTTTTGTAAATTGTCTTCTTGTTGCTTGGCCATAAGAGATTCTGTTTTTCAAGTTGGGTGATGAAAAAATGTTCCAGTTATGTTTGTAGTAACCAAAGCTGAGAGCTTATATTTGTGTCAAGTCTAAACAGATTTGGTATTTTCCCTTCGAGTAAATTATACATACCACTCCTAAGATTTATGGAAACTACAGATTCTCCCTTCTAGTTAGAGAAATTACAATCCCCCCTACCAGAGTTTGTATTTTAACAAAGTTTATAGGAAATTAAAATTACCTGATTACTCTCAAATACCAAAAGAAAATTATCCTACTAGTACTACCCTCATCTCCTTCCTCCTCCCTCCACCCAAACCCCTCTCTGTACACACAGCCTCAGCCACCCTTCCCCACCACATCCCAACTCTGAAGAACAAGTGTTTTTGCAATTTTGCTCCTGGTCCTACTTCTGTGTCACATCTTGTTTTCTACGCCACAATTTCTAGCCATCACCTCTGACAATCTTTGGGTATTTTATTTGTTGATTGTTTGCCCAAATATGTGTGTGTTTTGGGTATTTTATTGGTTGATTGTTTACCCAAATATGATTCTGGCTTTTTGTATTGCTTCAGTAGCTGCTTTTATTTTTCAAATAAACTTTTGAACAGTGACTTGGAACAGAGAACTGAACTGGCTTTAATTTTTGCACATTTTTGTGGGTATTTTTTGGCATGTCCATTAGAAAATGTCAACCTCTACTCGAGCACAAACCCTACAACATGATTTTATTTTAAATTTTTTTTAGTTAGTTACCTTGCAACATGATGATGTGGTAGTGCGGTAAAGAGAGGGAAGATTGGTGCTAGTATATAGAGAGAATAAGACATTGTGAGTGTAAAATGGGTATTTTGAAAAATAAAACTGCTGACATCATCAAACATTTTTAGTTGACCTAACGGTTGACTAAAAAAGGGGGATATTTGTTATGTGCTTTGAAACCTCATGGGCAAAGAAAAGAAATAAAACAAGTTTCCTAACCATTTAGGAGCAATTTTAACAAGATTTTTGATGTCAACAGGGCGACATTGGGGATGGGCAGGATATCCTTTTGACTGTGGATCGGCCAGATGTGACTGTGGGAACCAGCTGGCACTTGCAATGCAACAGATTGAGGCTGCTGGCAAGGGTGTGTTGGTATATCTTCGTGGCCATGAAGGGAGGGGCATTGGTTTGGGCCACAAGCTTCGTGCTTATAATTTGCAGGATGATGGACGTGACACTGGAGCTCGGTTTGCCTGTTGATTCAAGGGAGTATGGCATTGGTGCACAGGTATAGTGAACGCGAGTGTAGGTGGCTTCATTTAAGGTGATTTTTTGTTTTCTTTTTGGAATTAGTTTTCCTGTGATTATTTGTGGTGCTTTTGAAAACAATATTAGATTTTTTATATTTATGTGGTATCCAAATGCCCCGTATTTTGCACACTTAATAGCAATCTATGCTTTGCCATGGTTGGTCTCTTTGCAATTTTAACCCTATTGCTATGGTCAATAGAGAACAAGTTTATTTGTGATTTTTTCAATTTTTTCTTCTCACTTCTGAAAGGTGGGAAAACAATTTTCTGACTAAAATCTTTCCACCCCAACACCACCACCTCCTCCAGCACCATTAATACAACTACTAGCACATTAGTTTCAAGGTTGCAACCAAATATTCTGCAGAAACAAACGGAGCATTAAATTGCACCTGGCTTGTATAAGTAACACCATAAGGTGCATGGCATATGCAGCTTTAGGTCCTAGAGATTACAGTCAGTACTTGGCAAGTATGATGACTATCTTTAATCTTCTTCAACTATCCTATGACCTCATTAGGGCATAGAATCAAGGGAATTTCAGGTTACTAAATGGATTTAAATAATTATTTAATTTAAAGAAGAAAAAAAAAAACTTCATTTTAATCATCTGTCACCATTCGCAGAAGTATCAGTTTGGGATCGAGAGTTAAAAATAAATTTTGTATATTATACTATTCACCTGGGTTACAGATCTATTGGAAGAGCAAAGCTTCTTTCTCCATTGCTTCCTTGCAGAATAGTTTTGGATATCATATATACTATTATTTAATTATTTTTGTATCCTTTAACATTGCAGATACTAAGAAATCTTGGGGTTCGAACAATGAAGTTGATGATAAACAACCCCGCAAAATACATTGGGCTCAAGGGTTAATGGTTTGGCAGTTGCAGGGAGAGTCCCCCTCCTGACACCCATTACAATGGAAAACAAAAGATACTTGGAGACAAAACGTGCGAAAATGGGACACGTGTATGGTGTAGAATTCAGTGATCTCATCAGTGGAAATGGTAAACTGAGCTCTGACAGTAAGACCGATATTGTACCTGACATTTAACCTTGCTTCCCCGATTCGCACAGAGACAAGTTACCCAGATGGGCTAGTTTACATTATGGAATGGTAACCATTTCAAAATTCCATTGTTCTGAAGCTAGATATAAGATTGATTCTTTCATAATCATCGATGAAATTCAACAACCCATGTAGTACAGAATATGATCGAAATTCAGGTGAAAATTCGGGAAAAGATGTACGCAATTCTTTTGCAAAGGGTAAAGTACACATTAAGAGGAAATTCCTGTTTCCGTGGAATAAAGTACCTATCTAGTTTCAATAGCATTACTTATTTTTCGAAGCAATTCTGCAGAAACGAGGCCATGATGTTAGATTTGCATCTGGAAATCTAATAAATTCAGGACTTGTACTTCAAACATATAAATACATTTTTGCTGTGTTTCTAATTCTTGGTTTGTTTTGAATGTGTGTTGCATGTGACAAATGGGAATCATGGGACTAATTTAGTAGAGATAGATGTGGTTGGTTGCTGTGAGGATGCACAAAGATTATAAAGATTTACATGGATGATCCAAGAATTAGGACTATGTGGACGGTTACTTCGATTTTCACAATTCACAATCATCATAGAATTACAAGATATAAGAAATCAAAAATGCTAAAGGTCCCAAAAATTTTATCATATGTCTCACATGAGTGTGGGACTTACATGGGACTCACATTGTGTGAGTTTCACACCCATGTGAGACATTTAGTAAAATTTTTAGTAGAATATTTGGGGTCTCTAGCATTACTCATAAGAAATAGTTTGTCAAGTGGTTAGTAATCAATATGCCAACACCAAGTGCATCTCAATTAGTGAATCATGTGAGGATCTCAATGCATAATCTACTGATTATTGTGACAAGATACATGAATTTAGGAATAGAGAATCTCTTATGGTTAACTCAAAATTATTAGATGTGATTGTTATACTAAGTAAATATTTAATTACATATACTAGTAGGATTTTAAATTGGGAAATTTATTGATAAATCCCATCTAGAGATGTTTTATCCCAATAAGTCCACAAAGAAAAATTATATCCCAATGAGTCCCGTATAGTTTTCTGATTATTCCATAAAGTCCATTTTTTAAATTTCATATTTATATGTGGACCATTATGCCCTTATATATATATACACTGTGAACGTGGGTTCAAACCCAACATGACTACCAAACAAACACACACAGAACTTTTATCATTTCTTTCAGTTTCCCATTTCGATATTTTGATAATGATCAGTCGCTTTACAGACAATTACTAGTGAAACCTCCTGTTCCTCTTTTCTCTCTCCAACATCAAGATCCACAAAACAAACCAAAATACAAAAGTGACTTTATATATACGTATAAACGTTATATATTATATATAATACTAATTAATTTCACATAAAACAGAGCAAACACTTCATGTTCATGTTGTTCATCTAATCATCATCATTACTACACAAAAATCTAATTCCTAATCTTTCTGATCAACATTTTCCCGCTTTTTTTCTTCTCTTTCATCAAAATCTGATCAAACACAGGATTCAAATCAAATGCCAATTCTTGTCTTCACTTCTTCTATGGATTTTCTAGATGGATTGATAACTGAGATCTCGTGCTTCTGCTCTAGGCTGTGAACATTCACATTGCCTGAACATTTTAGGAGAGTCAGATATTATTGAGAACATTCACAATCCCTGAACATTTTAGGAGAGTCAGATATTATTGGTGCTGTTGTTCTATGCTGTCAACAATCACATTGCGTGACATTTTAGGACAATCAGATTGTGTTCATTACCATTATGCAATATTGATGATATGAATATTCAATGACCATTTTGTTTTAGACACAAACATGATATGAATATTCACAACGCAATAAATAAATGTGAAGATTCACATTAATGATGATATGTTTGTTCATGAGTCGTACACCTAATTAATGTATAATGTGAATATTAACATTTGTAGTCAACCAAAGTTTGATGTGAATATTCACAATGCAATAAATAGACGTGAAGATTCACGTTTATTCTAATATGATCATACATATAATTAATGTACAATGTGAATATTAACATCTGTAGTCAACCACAATAAACATAAGACATAATTTGAACATTCACATTTATTAAACATAAATTAAGATGTAAACATTCACATAAACTTCAACATAAGAAAAGCATGTGAATGTTCACGGTCTATATTGTTTAGCACACGCAACACATCAACATCAAATATACCATCAAAAGACATAGGCATGTGAGAAGTATATCATTGATTTATATATATGCTGTCAAGTGTTTTCAACTGCAAGTTATCAAAGTTACAAAAAAAAAAAAAAAACTAGCACTATATTCTGGTATAGCTAGTGAATAGTAGACAACCCCAACTATCGAACAACGAAGTTTTCCTTAAGTAGTCCAGCTGAAAATCCGAGAACTTGTTGCTTCTCATCGGTTTTACTAAGCCTGTGATGGTTGATCGATAATTGACATGTCGCATATCGATGTGGGTGTTGCTCTCTAGAGGCATGCTCTATTCTTTGACATAATAATCCTCCCTCTTTCTTTTTGTGCAAAATTTAGATGCAACATCATTACATGGGCATGCACAAATAGTGAGTGTTGTATGAACATTAAATTTGATTTCAATAGAATTTGTAGGGTAGGCATGTACATTAACATCAGCACATCATTAATCAGTGTGGATGTTCACATTCAACGATATTCATATAAGCAAAAGTAACAAAGTGCTATTTAAGTGACAAACATAGCAATGTGAACATTCACATCATTGGAGATGTGAATATTCACATTACTACTAGGGTACAAATAGTAGTGGTCACACCAAATGTTAATAGTTAAACATCCATATAATATTTGGTATGTCTATGTGTATAGAAGAGAATGTTAAAGTTCACATCAATATTTGGTTACAACAATTCACAGTATGACAATGATTATATGTACACATTTATAAGCAAATAGCACCAATGTAAATATTCATAGTGGCTATAAACAACCAAACAACATGACAACATCACCCATTCATTACCCACAAACCACATATTTTCAATGTACACAACTATGATGTGAATAATAAGTGGACAAATATGAACAGCATTAATGCTCACAATGTCAAGGTTCACGTTTAGATTCAACAAAACATGAAAAACGGGGTTCTTCACGAGATGGAACTAGAAAGAGAGGTATAAGTGGAGGATCTGGTGATGAACTTTTATCTCCAAAGTGGGTCCTTAGCAACTCAACTACACTCTGAGAGAGAGAGAGTCAACAAAAGTTCGACAATAAATAAAATTCTTTGTATAAAAGGAAAATCTAAATGTTATATGTGTATCAGAAAAATCTCCAACAGCTATCACATCCATATTGTGTAAATGGTACCACTTCTCATAAAATTGCTTCACAAGACGCTAGAATGCGGATTACCCTTTCTAACCCAATTGGTAAACGCTTCGACATCGCAATCAACAAATGAAATTTTGCAAGGGCACGAACTTAATAAAACTCATAAAAACCAAATATCAAGTCATCAATCAAATAAATATGCATTTATAACTGACTCAAGGATCCTCAATAAAGCAATGATATTAGAAAAACACAAAACTATAATACAATACAATTTGAAAAACCCAGAAACCATCTTTTGCAAAGAAGGAAAAAAAAAAAAAAAAAAAAAAAACAACAACAACAACAAGAGGAAGGCAAAAAATGCAACAGCATTTTCTATGTGTGTGAGTATTGCTACATACATAGTTGAAATGAGAAATAGCAACTGAAATAACATATTGAAGATGTTAATATTAAACAGAAGATGTGAGCACAATATTAACATTACAAGGGAGCAGTGATCTTTATATGAAGATGATTCAAGTTAGTTTGAAAGTAAATGGTCAAACAAGCTCCAACCATGCAGGAAGAATCAAGTACAATGACCATGTAAAGAACCTCACCAGTGCATGAGACTCAAAATTGATAAATTGGTAGAGTTTAAAAAAAATTTTAGAACCTTCGATCATCAGAGCCCAGTAATGTGAACATTCACATCATTATACACTGATGTGAATGTTCACATCAGTGTCTACTAATGTAAGTTTATCCAGTAATGAACAGTAATGTGAATGTTCACATCATCTATGTTTGCAAAATCAATTCCGAAAACAACAACAGTTATAAGGCAATATAAATGTTTACATAGGTGATCACATTATGTTATAATTGGCTGAAAAATAAAGGGTGGAACCAACAGCACCAAGCAACACCCAACAACACCAACAAGTTTGACATTGATGTCACAATGTGAATGTTTACATCATATTCCATCACATTGTTAAGTGAAGATTGAGGGTTCTATGGACATCAACAATCAACAATATCAACAGTGACAGTAATGTGAATATTCACATCATTATACACTGATGTGAATGTTTACATCAGTGTCTACTAATGTAAGTTTATCCAGTAATGAACAGCAATGTGAATGTTCACATCATCTATGTTTACAAAATCAATTCCGAAAACAACAACAGTTATAGGACAATGTAAATGTTTACATTGGTGATCACATTATGTTATAATTGGCTGAAAAATAAAGGGTGGAACCAACAGCACCAAACACACCCAACAACACCAACAAGTGTGACATTGATGTCACAATGCGAATGTTTACATCATATTCCATCACATTGTTGAGTGAAGATTGGGGGTTCTATGGACATCAACAATCAACAATATCAAAAGTGACAGTAATGTAAACATTCACATCATTATACACTGATGTGAATGTTTACATCAGTATCTACTAATGTAAGTTTATCTAGTAATGAGCAGTAATGTGAATATTCACATCATCTATGTTTGCAAAATCAATTCCGAAAACAACAACAATTATAGGGCAATGTAAATGTTTACACAGGTGATCACATTATGTTATAATTGGCTGAAAAACAAAGGGTGGAACCAATAGCACCAAACAACACCCAACAACACCAACAAGTCTGACATTGATGTCATAATGTGAATGTTTACATCATATTCCATCACATTGTTAAGTGAAGATTGAGGGTTATATGGACATCAACAATCAACAATATCAACAGTGACAGTAATGTGAATATTCACATCATTATACACTGATGTGAATGTTCACATCAGTGTCCACTAATGTAAGTTTATCCAGTAATGAACAGTAATGTGAATGTTCACATCATCTATGTTTACAAAATCAATTCCGAAAACAACAACAGTTATAGGACAATGTAAATGTTTACATTGGTGATCACATTATGTTATAATGGGCTGAAAAACAGAAGGTGGAACCAACAGCACCAAACAACACCCAACAACACAATCAAGTCTGACATTGATGTCACAATGTGAATGTTTACATCATATTCCATCACATTGTTGAGTGAAGATTAGGGGTTCTATGGACATCAACAATCAACAATATCAAAAGTGACAGTAATGTGAACATTCACATCATTTTACACTGATGTGAATGTTCACATCAGTATCTACTAATGTAAGTTTATTCAGTAATTAACAGTAATGTAAATGTTCATATCATCTATGTTTGCAATAACAGATATAATATGAAGTTCACACATTGAATGAATAAGATCATATATTATGAAGCTCACTACTGTAGAAGTTCATATTGATGAAATGGGTATAGGAGATTCACATGATTAAAACATACAACAACAACAACAACAACATCTGAAATAATTGGCTTGGCCCAACATTTTTCATTCCCATATAAATGTTCACAGCTTTTGACAACACAACATAATTACCACTGCATTATTTTTGGGTGAACAAAACCATATACTTGGAGATTGGGATTGAGGGGTTCACATTAACAATTAGGGCATGAACAGTAAAAATATGAAGTTCCACACATTGTATGAATAGAAACAAGGGATATTGGAAGTTCACAATGGTATAATTTGAACAAGAGATTTAGGGTTTACATACAAGATTGGTGAGATTACTTACTCTTTTTCCATATTGATGGTTGGGTTGTCATAAATGGTCATCGATGGTGATTTTGACGAAGATGGAACTTCAGGATGTTCACCAATGGTGATTTCCACGTTTCTGTAGACAGATGGCGAGAGGTATAATGGCGAAGCGATGAGACGTCTGGGTGTTGAGAGAAGAGTTGGGTGTTTTTACCTCAGGGTAAGGAGGGAGTGAAGGAGGTTTGCTTGCAGGGAGAGAGAGAGAGAGAAGAAAGCTTTCAAGTTGCCACAAACAAAGAGGGGAAGAGAGACGGTTATTAGATTCAAAGAGAGAGAGAGAAAGGCGCGTGTTTTGTTCAGGGATGTTTTGGTCTTTCTGTATGAAATGGACCTAATGGAATATTATAAAACACTATGGGGTTTATGGAACAACACTCTTAGATAATGGATTTATTGAAAAAGCTCCCTTTTAAATTAAACAAAATTCACAAAGCTCTCTCTCTATCTTTGATTTTTTAATATATAATAATATATTAAGATATGTGATCAAACCAAAACTAAAATCAAAACCAGAAAGGAATAAGAGACTCTTGATTGGTCTGGGTTTCATTTGATTATTCTGTTCTCATCTATCTATACTTCTATCTATCTATATTATACAAACTAGCATGAAACCGTAATATGTAACAAGGAGTAATTATTTTGTTTCTTGGAATTTTGGGTGCGTTTGATTGGGGGGATTAGGAGGAGACTATTTACTGTTCGGATTGTAATTCATTAGAAGCCTTATATCCGGCGTTTGTCTTTTTTTTTTTAGTCCGCCGGACATGGAATCCAGCCAGACTCCTTATCTCTCATCGGTGGGACTAAACAATCCTAGGGGGAGGTGGGATTATTTCCATGGGATTGGTATCCCATGGGACTAAGGTGTGAAATGTCCATTTTACCTTCATGTTATTATTTAGTAAACAATTAGAAAACGGTAAAATAGTCTTTTAAACATTTATAAATTAATTTTTTAGTGTTGTTAATTTAAAATTATATATTAAATAAAAAAAATATAAATTATAAATTTAATTTAATTAAAAATAATAAATTAAAATTTATGGCCTCATAAATTAAATTTTTTGACTTTGTTTGGCAAGTGACTGTTTTAGCCTAAAAGTCAAAAAGTAATAAAAAACAACAATGCTATAGAGCTCTAAAAGTAGAGCTCTAAAAGAGCTCTAATGAGTTGGCATGTCCCAAAAAAAAAAAAAATTCAAGCTAAAACATCACATCAGGCTGGATCCCACACACTTCCATGTCATTAGTGCATGGTTTAGAGCTCTTATCCTAGAGCTCTCAAGCATTTTTCATTAAAAAAACCAAAAAGTCAATAACCAATACCAAAAAGTCAAAGATTTCATTTTCTCTCTACTTTTTGCATGTCTTTTCGTAAAAAGTCAAAAGTCATCCCAAACATACTAGTTTTTTTTACCTCATATTTTAGCCAAAAAGTTAAAAAGTTACTAAAATAGTCTGTTCCCAAACGAGGCCGTGTTGTTAAAAAATTAAATTTATATATTAAATAAAATTACTTTTTTAGTGTTGTTAAAAATAAATTATATATTAAATAAAAATAAAAATTATAAATTATAAATTTAATTTAATTAAAAATAATAAATTATAAATTATGGCCTTATAAATTAAAATTTTTTAGTGTTGTTAAATTATAAATTATAGATTACAAATTTAAAATTATATATTAAATAAAAAATATAAATTATAAATTACAAGGATAAAATAGTCTTTTGAACATTTATCCTTATCTAGTCCGTCCAACCAAACATTCGATTCACTAAAAATAATCATTTCTAGACATCTAAGAAAACAAAAACAGGATTCACATCCAATACAACCAAATAGCCTGTGGGATTCACAGTCTCCAAATTCAAGCCCGATAGATTCTAATCCCTCTTATCCAGTCCGTCCAATCAAACGGTGTTTAAGTAATAGTAAGGAGTTAAATAAATATATATTTCCAATTATAACATATCATTAATTGAACCTATTAGATAATTTATGTTTAAAGACTTAAAATGTAGGTGTACTAAACTACAATTTCTCGTTAAGTTTAATGATAAAATATCATTTTTGTCAATTATATTGAAAATAAATCAAAATTTTAGAGTTTAATTTGTTAAAATAAAAAATTCAAGATTTATTTTGTTATATGAGTCAAATTTTTAGTTTTTTTTTTAATTTAAAAAAAAAATTATGCTACATAAATGTTAATGTGTCATTTTTTATCTAATTTTAGATATAAACCAATTTTTAAAGTAAATTTAAAAAAGCATAAAAATGAAAGGCTAAAATGAAAAAATAAAAAGTTTAAGGACCAAAATAAAAAAATAATACCCCATTTAGGAGGTAAGTTTATAACCAAAAAATTAAAAATCATCATAAATTATTAAATCAGCCTCTTTACTTTTTATATATATATTTTTTATAAAAAATTAAAAAATAAATTAAAATAATTTAATTTTCAAACGGGACCCACATAAGTGGTAAAGTGCAATTTATACATTAAAAAAATTCAATGAATATATCCGTCTGTTCCATATCGAAGATTACTCAGTAATTTTAGAGTATGAACACGTGTTATTCTATAATATTATAATTGATAAAGAAAATGAGTAGGCGAAATATTATGTTAAGTGATTGGAGAATATAATACTCCTTCTGTCCCAAAATATTAGTCATTTATTTCATTTTTTATTGTCCCAAAATATTTGTTCCTTTTCGAAAGTCAAGTACAAAAATAATATAAATTTCTTATTTTGTCTTTCTTTTAAATACATTAACAGCATAAAAAATACAATTATGATATTGATATTCTCTAAAAAATATACTATTAAAGGATAATTTGGAAAAGAATAATGTTATATGCACTAATTAGTACATCAATTGATGATGTGGCATAATTTAAGAGATTTTTTGGTATTTACAATGTGATTAATGAGTGGGGTTAATAATAATGTCATAACTAGTGTTGGTATACTAGTTGCACTAATTGATCCATGTAGCACCACCATTTTAAAAAATTAATTTTTTTTTAAATGTAATAATTATACTATTAAAAAAAATTAAATTTTTCAAAAAAAATCATTATTTTGAAATGAAAGAAGTAGAAAATATTAAATAAAAATTAATTAAAAAACACAGATACGCAGTATTCTGAAAATATTTAATAATTTGCCTCGAAACAAACACTACCACCTCTCTTTATGGTCCTTGTAATTTCCGCTGATCATTTAATCACTGTCTCTCTCCCCTTCTTCTTCCTCTGTTACGATCATTCAATCACTCTCTCTCTCTCTCTCTCTTCAATGGAGAGCTTCGCACTCTACTCTCCATATCCCACCATCACTTCCTCCTTCTCGCCCTCCTCGCGCATATCCTTACACCTCCGTTCCCGCCCTTCTTCTCTCTCCAAATCCCACCATTCCTACATTTCTCCCAAACCCACCCTACGTTCCTCTCTCTCCTCCGCCTATCCCTCACTCTCTCTCTCCAACCCCACAATCACTTCCTCTTCAATCCTCTCCCAAAACCCACCAAAACCCTCAAACCAATCCAAGCCTCTCCGTCTCTCCCCCCCCACCACTACCACCACCACCACCAAACCAAACCCTCAAGGTGCTAAGATCGTCCCGCTCGTAATCTCTCTCGCAGTAGGCCTAATCGTTCGATTCTTCGTCCCCAAACCCCCTGAAGTTTTGCCGCAAGCTTGGCAATTGCTTGCAATTTTTCTCTCAACAATTGCTGGGCATGTGCTAAGTCCTTTGCCTGTTGGTGCTTGGGCTTTTTGGGACTCACCACATCGATTTTGACAAAAACCCTGACTTTTTTCGACTGCTTTTAGTGCTTTCACAAATGAGGTGATTTGTTTGATTGTGATTTCGTTTTTCTTCGCTCATGGGTTTATGAAGACTGGGTTGGGGGATAGGATTGCTACGTATTTTGTGTAGTGGTTGGGGAAGAGTACGTTGGGTTTGTCATATGGGTTAACTGTCAGTGAAGCTCTTACACTATGTTTGGGAAACTAGATAGAAAAGAAAAGAAATGATTACTTAAGTTATAAAGGTAAAGAAAAGAAAATAAATGATCGTAATTTCTCTCCTTCTTGTTTGGATAAGTAAGAAATGAAAGAAAAGAAATGATTATGATTTCTCTCTTTCTTGTTTGGTTGTAATTTTGTTAAAATTATAAATACATATATACGATTTAATAAATAAGACCAATTTAGGGGAACAAATGTAGAGTCGATTGTAAATCAAACATGTATCTTATGGATAAACATTGAAGTTTTCATTTTTATTATTACTTTTGGATACTAAACAAAAATTATGAATCATATATATATAGCATGAATTTGAAGCTTACAGTTTTTGATTGTCATCGATTTCAAGCTTTTTCTAGCACCCAGTATGTGGATTTGCTATGTTGAACTGCAAGACAGAGACAAAAAAAAAAAAAAAAAAAAATTAAAAAAAGAAGAAAAAAAAAAAGAGTGTAGGATAAGGGAAAGTTGAACTGAGTTATGTGAGAAGTGAAATTAGGGTTTTTGGAAAATTGATCGAAGAACACCTTCATCTTGGATCGACCCCTCTCATTTTCCGCGGTGACGAAGCATAGGACATGTATAAGGATAAACTTGGATCGGGTCAGGTATTTGGGTTAATGATCACATCACATCTATATGGGTTTGGTTTTGGCTCCAAATCCGAAAGGGCCCCCAAACAAACTTTTAAAAGGTATTATGCGGGGATTCTATTTTGCACTTAAAAAGTCATTAAGGTTATATTTGGGATGTTGGTTTGAGGCTATTTTAGTTATAAAAAGATAAAATAGGTTAAAAAATTAATAAAATGCCACGTCTAAATCATAATTATTTTATTTTTTCTCTCACAAAAGTTAAAAAATTCATCCCAAATGAGACCTTTTAGCCCCAGGCTAAAATAGTCTAAAAAAAATTAAAAAAACTAAAAAGTCAATCCACATCTCAAACGAATGCTTAGTATGTCTCATTTTTTAATACACTTTATTAGATTATTTAGGATTATAATTTATTCTTAGTACATCTTATTATTTTTTTCTAAATTATCCTTTAAGGTACACATAAATAATAAACACATCAAAAATCCTGAAAAAATATTGAGAGCTCTAATAGTTCTGAGGGGGAGAGATTGTGATAGTCCGTCCAGGTGACCGCTCGAGCGCAAGAAGTGGCGCTCGAGCATAGAATTGTTACTCCTAGTATCTCGTGTATCTGCAAACGGGCCGCTCAAACGCTGGAAGTGTCGCTCAAGCGTAGAAAGTGAGATTGCCCTTGACTTTTTTTTATTAGTGTATTTGGAGTCTCCTTGTTCCATTTTGGATGATGATCGAAGTGGTAACATAATGGTAAAGTAAGAGCAAACCAAGAATTTTGATTCAGATAATTTTTTTGTGAACAGCCATCACTGTTTTGCCCTTTTCTTTTTCCACACTTTGAATTTGGGTGTGTGGCTAGAACCATTGGAAAGCTTGTTTCCGGGGCTTCAATTTGGACACAAGAACGACCTAAAACGAAGTTCGGATAAGAGAGTTACACCCATTTCCAGTTTTGGTATCTGTGCTGGAAGCAGGTACGCTCGAGCGTGGAAAGAGACGCTCGAGCGGACTACGCGAATTCAGCAAGCTTAAAAGCAGTTTTCTAGATCATTCTTCACACCTTCATCTTCTCTCTTCATCCCTCTCACCCTTAGTCCAAAAACCCTAGATATTTTGGCCCAAATACCTCCAATTTTTCAAAGATCTAGGCAAGACCCCTTACAAAAAGTGAAGAATGCATGAAAATCTCACTTTTCAACCGATTGAAGTTTGGATTTGTGAAGGAATCTCATCAAAGCTTTTCTCTTTTGCTTGATTCTTAAGGTAGGTGTCCTAGTTCTTCTTCAATACTTGCATTAATAGATAGATTTGTGGTATTTTGATTATATAAATACAAAATTTACATTTTTTAGCATGTAGTGTTACAATTTCATGAGATTTGGGGCTTAGGGTTTGAAGTGTTGGGGTTCAATTGTTGTGTTAAGATTGTGGATTATGAACCTTAGGAATATAATCAATGGGAAAGTTGGAATAAAAAGTAGTGATGTGGGAAGTTTTAATTTCTCTTGAAAGTCTTGACTTTTCTTGAAAACCCTAAGTTGATTCATAATGATAATTAATGATTTTCCCTAAATTGAAAGTAGAATCATGAAATTGAGAGGTTGAATTTTATATATATGCAAGTTTAATTGAATTTTGGAAGTGTTTGGAAATTATGTAAAAGTTGCGATTGAACTCGTGTTGTTGATATTTTAAATCATGTGATAATATGAAACAAAATTTGGGGGAAGAAATTGTTAATGATATGGAAATTGTGATAAGATAAGGAAGTGAAGATTTAAGAACTTTATTGTGTAGTTAGAAAGTGATTTTGTACCTCAAAACTAAAAGCCCAAATTTATGCTTAACTCTAGTTATGAAATTTAGTTTTTGAAAATGAAGAATACTTCAATTAACATTAAATTTATGAAATTAAGTCTATGTTGGGTTAAGATGAGTGTGAACAATAATAAATGGAAGATTGTGAAATATGACGGTGTTATATAAAGAAATTAAGAAGAATCCAAATTAGAGCAATTCTAATTAAAATTATTTAGTTTTGATCTTAATTCCATACATGCAAAGTTTCATAA
Source organism: Camellia lanceoleosa (assembly GCA_025200525.1). NCBI lineage: Eukaryota > Viridiplantae > Streptophyta > Magnoliopsida > Ericales > Theaceae > Camellia > Camellia lanceoleosa. Next base: position 14,726,054 of record CM045770.1, read on the forward strand.
CTCCAATTTCATAATTTAAAGGAAAATAGAAAAGAGTTAAGAGTCAATTTTATGTAATTTAAAAGGAATTAGTGAAAAGATGAAGGAATTGAATTAAATTCAATTGTAGAAATTAATTAGAATTGACCATTTTGTAGGTTTGATTTTTGTTGTCTTTGAAGGATTGATTTCACATAATGGAGAGAAAAAGGAAAGTTTTGTAAGCTCAAGTTTATGGAAATTTGGAGCTTAATCTTGAATTAAAAAAGTTTGGATGTAAATGGTTAGAAATTAATCATGTTTTCTTGATAGTTAAAAGAGTTTATATGGTTTAAGAAAGTTGTGTGCGACCCCAAGTATTGAATTGGAATGTGGAAGCTCAACTTTTTAACTTTGAAAGCCCAAAATTAGTCATCATTGCTTGAGCGAAGAAGTTGGTGCTCGAGCGTGGAATTCAAGCAACCAGTATTTTTGCAGACGCAAGGATCTGCTCGAGCGACCAATGTTGCGCTCGAGTCGCTCGAGCGAGGAGCCCTGTTTTAGAAAATTTTAAAAGGTGTTTCATGTTTTGGTTTTCGTTCTCTTTTATTTCCAAGCACTCTTAGGCATACATTAAGCATTATAAATGAATTAAAAGAGCAAGAAAGAAGCCAAAGAGAATTAAACAAGTTAATAACAGAATGAATTATATTGTGATCCGATTGTATTGTGAATTGTGTAGGGTCAACTACAAGGGTGAACCAGACATCTGAACACTGTGAGTAATATCTTAATAAAGATATTTTCAAATATATTCTATTTTTCCTGACTGTTTTTATGTGGTAAGATTTTTTGTACACTTGGTATAATAAATGTGAATGGGTTACTGATCACAAACATGCAGGATGGACCTAAGGTCGTTCTGCATGAATGATTTGGGCCTAAGGCCATTCCAAATATATAATAAATTGGGCCTGAGGCTGTTCTGGATATCTGTTAAGAGAACCCAAAATGGTTCTAAATTTCTGAGTGGACCTAAGGTCGTTTTGGAATTCTGATAAGACAAATTGATTGGCCATTATACAGTACTGTAATGTGATTGGCTCGAGACCATTCAGAAATAAGTTGGACCTACGGTCGTTCCGAGTCTCTGATAAGTTTGATAAGCAATATGTAATTGCATTGATTAAATGGCCATCATGGGCCTAAGGCTGTTCTGACATATGTTGAGCTTAAAGCCGTTCTGTCATATAGTGGACCTAAGGCCGTTCAGTTACATATATTGGACCCGAGGTCGTTCCGAGCTATTGGGCCTAAGGTCGTTTTGCTAAATATTAGCTATTGTTTGAATGTGTTATCTCAGTTATAAAAAGGGACTCATTCACCCAACCCTTTTATTTTGATATTATTCACAGGCCGTTAGCTCACTCTTTGTTTTTATATATGTAGGTATAGATGAGCAATTGGAGGATCAACTTTAGAGTCTGCCCAGGAGTCCACCTCTTTGTCAAGCCACCCAAGAGTGCTTTGTGTAGAGGCTTTGTTTTGTTTCGTCAAGCTTAGGTTAATCCTTGTATTTTATTAAAAGTCTTTCATGAAGTGTGTAAGATATGTTATAAGATATGCCTTGAAACATGTATATATTAAAGTGTATTAAAAATGTTTTAATTACTACAGTTAATCATGTACGCACAGCTCAATGGACATTATTATATTTGTTTTGCTTCCGCTTCAAGCCCCAATTATATTTAAATATTTTGAATTTTGTTTCTGAGGCCGTAGGTAATCTTCGGATTACTGGCCAGTTACGACACTAAACCTATAGGGGCGGGTTTGGGTCGTGACAGCATACACCGGGGCTCGATTCATCATTCAAACTGCATTGTAATTTAAATACTTCTTTGAATACGTGTTTCAAAGCATGCTATCAAATTGTTCCAAATCATTTCATTAGTAGCCAAGCCTACTTAGTTGCATTTTGCATGTGTTGCATTAGGCATTTTTGTATCAAATAGGAATCATGTATATTTTTCCCAACTCTTTTTTATCCTTAGCTTGGAGTACTATGTAAGTTTTTCTTGAATTAGCATACTTGCATGAGTGTGAGTGTTGCCATGTTTGCATGCTTGCCATGAGGCTAACTGCTTATTTGATATACCTGTTTGAATGCCTGTGGATGAAGGCTTGTTGTTTGAATTGGGACAATTCAAGAAATGTGAGTTTTTTAAAGCCCACTTGCGAAGTGGCAAATCATGTTTTAAGCTCATCGAGGTGGGAAATCCATTTTTCTAAGCCCACTTGAGAGTGCCAAATTCAAACTATTTTCAAACAAAAACAACCGTGAGTTGAATTCGTTCCAATTCTTGTAATTTAGTCTATACTTGCTTGCACGCGTCTCACGTAGTAAAGTTAGATTAATAACCGGATAAGAACATACAATGTTTATAAAACAACATATCATGCTTAGTAGAGGCCGATTATTTGATCGGGCGAGCGGGGCGCTCAATCCATGACATTCCCCGCTCGTACTTAAGTTCCCGAGACGAGACAACTTTGGTAATAATGGACATGTGGCCTTTGGCACGAGTCTTAGATTCCCTAAATTCTCAGAAATAAAATATTTAGGTGGCGACTCTATAATCTAGCAAAGCAGTCCAATTTTGACATTATTTGATTTAAAAACTGTTTTTCCAAAATGATTTACCGGATTGGACTCTTTGGTGTTTATCAGTTTCACATTGCACTTTGTGAGATTAGATTCAGAACCGTGACAGGAGTCCGAACTGTAGGGCTTATTTCGACTTCCGAAAGGAAGGCATCGAAAAAGTCGAGCTACAGTATGCTTATTCATGATTTGTTTCAGTTAGAAATGTGACCAGATGTGTTATGGCAGAAGGGTTGGGAATAAGGTTGCTCATTTGATCGCTAAGTTTGGCATTAATAAAAGTGTGTGCTGTACTTGGGAGGGTGTCCCTCCTTCGTGGTTGTTGGGCTCTCTGAGGATTGAAGGCGGTATAATATCTTCGATGTCGTTCTAACCAAAAAATATATATATTTTATTTATTGTTCGATATTTTTTCAATTTGTAAATGATAATAAAACAAAAAGAATGATGTTTATGATAACGGTGACTTTTGTGTGGAGAATTAGAGTTCTAGAGTTAGGAGGAATAAGAAGAGAAAATCATTAAAATTTGAGAAAAAAGATGAAGATAGTTGAATATGAAAATTACCTACAAGTGATTTGGGTGTACAATAAGAAAAAAAAAATGTTTTATTTTAGAATTTAATGTGTATTGTCCTTCTTAGTAAATTTACATTAAGGTATAATAGAAACTCAAATTTCCAAATTTTCGTTGAGTATACTAAATTATTATTTGGGTGCAAATAGAATCACCCCTATTATGCTTATGCAGCCCACAAAATATATATATTAATTAAAATAATTCAATTGTTATATTGAAATGACAAAACTCTTTGGTTTTGAATTTTTTATTTTTATTTTTTATTTTTTATTTTTTATTTTTTATTTTTTTTGTTTGTATTTGTTATATTTAGTGAATTTGTTTTATATTTTTGTTAATTTTTTTAAATGTACATAATTTAAATGCGATTAAAAAGTTAAAAAAAATGTGAAGGTATTTATAAATAAAACAAACTTAATAAATAAAAAATATGTGAAAATGTATTTTATTTATTTATTTATTGTACTTTTTAAAGATTCTATCAAGTTAGTCATCTCAATTTGAGAGAACGCCTGAGTTTAATAGGCTTATTTTGAAGCTTGACCTCGATAATTCGAATAATTCACTTTTTAATATTCGTTGAGGAAAATATCCATATAAAAATTAAGATAATTAAAAATTGAAAACTATATATTTAAATTACATTTATATTTAAAAAGTTTAAAAAATTATATTTGAAATTATAAACGTTGTTCATTTTTTTAAAATAAATTTGATTAAAACATATGTTAAAAAATGAATAGTTCGAATGACTAAGATCAAACCCAAAATAAATCCGTCAAACCCAAATGATTTATCAAGTTGGATAGTCTATACTCCATGTCTTAAGCAATTATGCTATATTTTAAGAATTTCATGTTATCGGTGTGTCCAATTAATAATGAAGGACCTCACAATTACATGACTTAAAACATAAATGAAATAATGGCAAAAATGGCAATACATTATTGGATCAACACACATTGACGTAGGCTTCGTTTGATTTACCTCTTTGTCAGAATTTTTTATTTAACAGAATTAATTAAAAAAGTAAAATTTCTAACTGTTCATCTATACAATAATAAAATTATATGAATTATTAATTAAAATAAAATTTTAACATTATTAAAAAATGTTAATTAACTTGATGATTTATTAATAAATGACTTATTTATTATGAAATTAGAAACTTCAGGGGTGTGTAATTTACCCTATTTTAAAAGTTGAAAATTTGTTTGGTTATGAGTTTTGAAAATATTTTTTTTGTGATTTGTAGTTTTTTTTTTTAAATTTATTTTTAGTTGAATAGATGGTATGTGAGAGAAAATTGAATTGATTGATGTATAGAATGTGAGAGAGCGAAAGATAAGAGAAAAAAGAAAAAAAAAATTGATTTATTAATAATAATAAAAAGGAGAGAAAAAAAGAGAAAATTAAGTTTTGAATTGTATTTTAAAAACTAATTAACTAAGTAAGGAATGTTTAGTATAACCTATATAAGTGTATTTATTTAGATAAATATACTTATTTGAATTATATTACCTCTTTACTCTTTTATATATTTTTTAAAAAAAATAAAAAATAAAAAATATATTTATTTAAGTCATTCTAAACACGTTCTAAACTTTTTAATATTTTTTGATTCAATTCATATTTTAAAAATTAAACCAAACACTTTCTCCGCCCCCGTCAACGGTTCGGTCAATGCAAACGTTAACATCATACTGACGTGTCCGATCCCTTGACCCAAGACATCCCACCACTGTAAAGTACCAACAATTAGATTGTATTGTAGCCAATATCTGGCCAATTTCCCTCTTTGTCCCATTTTGAATATTTTAGTCCCATTTTAGGGTGTGTTTTTAACTTTATTCCCAATGGAGGGTAAAACGGTTTTTGTAATGCCGTTTTTTAGAAAACGGTTTTTGAAAAACCGTATTTTCCGATTAAAATAATAATAAAATTTGAAAATGGAAACCGGCTTTTCTAAAGCCGTTTTTAATTAATTCTAAATTAATTAAAAACGGTTTTCGTAAAACCGTTTTCACATTAATTTTTTTTTTATATTTTCAACATAAATATTTTTTGACCAAAAATATTTTTTGAAATTTTTTTTAATTAAAAACGGTTTTAGAAAAGCCGTTTTTGGCAAATTTTTATTTTAATTAAAAACGGTTTTAGAAAAGCCGTGTTTTGAATTTTTTTTTTATTTATTAAAAACGGTTTTACAAAAGTCATTTTTTAACCAAAAATATTTTTAATTAAAAACGGTTTTAGAAAAGCCGTTTTAGAAAACTGTTTTCGTAAAACCGGTTTTACATTAATTTTTAATTTTTTTTAATTTATATTTTCAACTTAAATATTTTTTACCAAAAAATATTTTTAATAAAAAGCGGTTTTAAAAAAGTCATTTTTACATTAATTTTTTTAAAATTTTATTTTCAACATAAATATTTTTTGACCACAAATATTAAAAATAAAAAATGGTTTTAGAATTTTTTTTTTAAAATTATTTATTCTCATGTGGGAAGGTTGGACTTGGGAATCAAAAGATGAGTTAGAGAGCAGCAATTTCAATGCATTCAAAGATGGGTTTCTTTAGAAAATTACAGCACAAATAAAAATAAAAATGAAAACGCAATGCTTGCTTTGAGTTTTCTAAAACATTTTTTAGAAAATTGTATTTTCTTATTATTCGTATTTTTTTGTTTTTGTTGTATTTTGTAATATTTTAAGTTTTTAAACATACCTAGCATAAATACACTAAATGCCAAAAATACAAACAAAAAAAAAAAAAAGAAAATTCATTACATTTTTTATATTTTTGTGTATTTATTAATTTTTGAAAATATTTTTTTACAAATATTTTACTTTTTAAACACATCTAAGTAAAATGCATCTAAAAAAGTTTTAAAAAAAAATGCTTAAAATTTAAAAAATATTCACTAAAAACAAAAAACTCAGTTTTCAAAAAACTAAATTCAGAAAACTGAAACCTAGGATTTTTTTGGTTTGTATCTCAAGATATAATTTTTGAGAAATTTTTTTAATTTTTTTTGTAGTTCAAATTTTTTGAAAAAAAAATTCGAAAGCACTTTTCAAAAATTTCCAAAATTTCAAAGTGTTTACAAAACTCAGCCTAGAGTGGGAATAAATATTTTATGTTTTAAATATTTATTTATTTTTTTAATGTGCACTATATTTCGGGGCTTTTCCCTTATTAAGCCAAATTATCATCTTAATTTCCAAAATAGGCTTAGTTTGGACAGAATTCCCAAACTAGGTTAAAGCGCTATTACAAATCTGCTTTCACTGTTTGGGGCCAAAATTTTGATGAACATTGAAAGCGCTATTAGAAATCACGCTTTTAATTAAGAAATCACGCTTTTAATTAAGAAGTCACTAATTTACTAAATACTTATACAGGCATGAAAACAACATAACTTAAGCTGCAAATGTAACAGTTTTTAGTTACATAGGTAGTACAGACATAAATCTCCCACAAAAATACATTCTGGACACCATGAACTGAACACACAATACATACATCCTAGATACCCTGAACTGAACACAGAATACATAAACATAATAGTTAGACAGACAAATATTAGGTAGACAATCTGACAAACTCATTACGGAAACACTTAGTCTAACACAGACATTACATATTAATGAAAGTTGTTATATTGCCGAAGTGTAGACATTAACACCTAATTCGCGCTTAAATCAACAGGTGGCTCAGAGTTTGAACAATCCGAAAGCTCAGCGTCAGAGACAAGTTCAGGATCCTCCATGATACCCTTGATAGCCACAACATTTGGTTATGTTCTGTTCTTCTGGGCATCCTTCTAAACTATGTGTAGCTGCATATCGCGGGCTAACCTACGGCCCATTTGAGAAATCTCACGTTGTAGTCTTTCACATAGTCGATCAACATTATCAGGATCTTCCTTTTGGATCACAACAGAACGTGCTTTTGGCACCTTCAGTCGATTTTCCCGACATAATCTTTCCATTTGCACTCGCTCTATAAATAGTGCGGGCCACTTCAGAAGTCTAGCGTTTCCTAAACCATATCCTGTTTGATTATCCGATGGCTCCTCCACCAAACCACATGGATCTCGATAGTACTTGGGCATGACAAAATGTCGCTTCCCAAACCTATCATGATAAGCACAAAAGGCATCTAACGAAGCAAATGGTGTTTCATCTTCAGCATCGCCACTTCCCCTTCCCCCTTCTCGTCGTGAACTGTCACCCCTTTGCAAGTTCCTATCACCTCTGCGATTCCCACTCCCTCCTATGAACCATGTAGCCATGCTAATTTTTTAAAACAAATGAATGATAATTTCGTAGGGCGAAATAAGTTGCAAGGTTGTGTCTTCACCTTTAGTCATTTATATAGTTGGTTATGAACGGCTTTAGGAAGATGCCTCTGCATGACAGTCTCACATATACGAACAAGGTATGAGTTGTCACTAGAATGGAAAAATAGAGTAAAGCAAATACTGTGTGCCAAGTCATGTGACTTGACAATGCATCTGCATATACCGACAAAGTAAGGCCATGCTCACTGTAAGGTAAATCAGTGAATTCACTGTTGCCATATGACTTTCTGAATTGAGAATCCCACATATATCAACAAGAGATGCGTTTTCACTGTAATAAAAAAATCGAGCAAAAAATTGAGAAAACCAAAACCTGTGCACCAAGTCACGTGACTTGACAATCCATCTGCATATACGGACAAAATAAGGGCACGATCACTGTAAGGTAAACCAGTGAATTCACTGTTGCCATGTGACTTTCTGAATTCAGAATCTGACATATATCAATAAGAGATGAGTTGTCACTGTAATCAAAAAATCGAGCAAAAAATTGAGCAAACCAAAGCCTGTGCACCAACTCACATGACTTGACAATCCATCTGCATATATGAACAAAATAAGGACGTGCTCACTGTAACGTAAATCAGTGAATTCACTGTTGCCATGTGACTTTCTGAATTGAGAATCCCACATATATTAATAAAAGATGAGTTGCCACTGTAATAAAAAAAAATCGAGAAAACCAAAGCCTGTGCATCAAGTCACATGACTTGACAATCCATCTGTATATATGGACAAAATAAGGGCATGCTCACTGTCAGGTAAATCAGTGAATTCACTGTTGCCATTTGACTTTCTGAATTGAGAATCCCACATATATCAATAAAAGATGAGTTGCCATTGTAATAAAAAAAATCGAGCAAAAAATTGAGAAAACCAAAGCCTGTGCACCAAGTCACATGACTTGACAATCCATCTGCATATACGGACAAAATAAGGGCATGCTCACTGTTAGGTAAATCAGTGAATTCACTGTTGCCATGTGACTTTCTGAATTGAGAATCTCACATATATCAATAAAAGATGAGTTGCCACTGTAATAAAAAAATCGAGTAAAAAATCGAGAAAACCAAAGCCTGTGCACCAAGTCACATGACTTGACAATCCATCTGCATATACGGACAAAATAAGGGCATGCTCACTGTAAGGTAAATCAGTGAATTCACTGTTACCATGTGACTTTCTGAATTGAGAATCCCACATATATCAATAAAAGATGAGTTGCCACTGTAATAAAAAAAAATCGAGCAAAAAATCGAGAAAAGCAAAGCCTGTGCACCAAGTCACATGACTTGACAATCCATCTGCATATACGGACAAAATAAGGGCATGCTCACTGTCAGGTAAATCAGTGAATTCACTGTTGCCATGTGACTTTCTGAATTGAGAATCCCACATATATCAATAAAAGATGAGTTGCCACTGTAATAAAAAAAAATCGAGCAAAAAATCGAGAAAACCAAAGCCTGTGCACCAAGTCACATAACTTGACAATCCATCTGCATATACGGACAAAAGAAGGGCATGCTCACTGTAAGGTAAATCAATGAATTCACTGTTGCCATGTGACTTTCTGAATTGAGAATCTCACATATATCAATAAAAGATGAGTTGCCACTGTAATAAAAAAAAAATCGAGCAAAAAATCGAGAAAACCAAAGCCTGTGCACCAAGTCACATGACTTGACAATCCATCTGCGTATACGGACAAAATAAGGGCATGCTCACTGTCAGGTAAATCAGTGAATTCACTGTTGCCATGTGACTTTCTGAATTGAGAATCCTACATATATCAATAAAAGATGAGTTGCCACTGTAATAAAAAAAAATCGAGCAAAAAATCGAGAAAACCAAAGCTTGTGCACCAAGTCACATGACTTGACAATCCATCTGCATATACGGACAAAATAAGGGCATGCTCACTGTCAGGTAAATCAGTGAATTCACTGTTGCCATGTGACTTTTTGAATTGAGAATCTCACATATATCAATAAAAGATGAGTTGCCACTGTAATCAAAAAATTGAGTAAAAAATCGAGAAAACCAAAGCCTGTGCACCAAGTCACATGACTTGACAATCCATCTGCATATACGGATAAAATAAGGGCATGCTCACTGTAAGGTAAATCAGTGAATTCACTGTTGCCATGTGACTTTCTGAATTGAGAATCCCACATATATCAATAAAAGATGAGTTTCCACTGTAATAAAAAAAAAATCGAGCAAAAAATTGAGAAAACCAAAGCCTGTGTACCAAGTCACATGACTTGACAATCCATCTGCATATACGGACAAAATAAGGGCATGCTCACTGTCAGGTAAATCAGTGAATTCACTGTTGCCATGTGACTTTCTGAATTGTCACTGTAATAGAAAAGGAAGCTTATCTAGGCAATGTTGTTTTTCATTTAGCTATGCATCATTCGTTGTTACGACCAACTATTTGTATTTCATTGAAAAGTATGGCTATTTCAATATTGGTGGCCATTTGGAATTATTTTAAAATCAACTTTTGAATATTGAATTTGTAATATTTTGCAAAACATTTACAATCTCAACTTTTGAAATAAACTTTAAAATAATGGTGGATCTTGTGAGTGAAACGTGAGTTACGTAGGAGTACTTGACTGGACTTCCAGGAATTGGAAGGCGACTCTTTCTTCTTTCCTGATGGAGATTGAAATTCTTTACGTAGAGGATCCCTATTTCACGAGCCACAGTTAAGGGAAACTTTTCACCGAGCTACCTTTTCTGTTTTATGTGTTGTTGAAGGCGATAGTTCGTTTGTCTGAACTTTATTAGTCCCCCAACTAGACCAACCACTTGGCTTTGACCTTGTTTGTCCAGCCCCCCAAGTTTAGTTTTCTGTCAACCCCCTATTCCTTACTAGAGTCATCATTTTGACTAGACTTCCAAGATTTGGAAGACGACTCTTTCTTCTTTCCTGATGGATATTGAAATTCTTTACGTAGAGGATCTCTATGTCACGGGCCCCAGTTACGGGAAGCTTTTCACCGAGCTACCTGTTCTGTTTTATGTGTTTTAAGTATTCACATAATTCAACATACATTAATCCATTCATTAATCTAGAACATTCATTAACTCATTGCAATTTAATAAAGAAAGTCATGAACTAATAAATGTGCAGTTATAAATGTAGTTATTTCATAAACTTCAGGTTCATAAAACAAGTACTTGAAATACATCCGTACGTTAGATGAACAACAACATTGTTTTACACTGTAGTAACGAAGATACGAGACAACATACAAACATATATGAAAGATAAAGGTGTTTGATTTCTCATTCCTCATCTGACATGTAGTAGTCAGAGAGATATTTTTCATTGTTTAAGACATTATTTCGCTCAATCACTGTCAAATCTCTGTTGCTTGCTTCTGCCATTTCGGTGGCTAGCTGAAGCATGAAATGTCAATATCTCCACATCAACATTCTGTTGTTCTCCTTCTTAATTCTGCTAACTGCTTTTTCATAGTCACTCACATTTCGTCTAGCCATGATCAATGAACGACGATGAGGTATCGGTGCCCCAAAGTTACGTAGATCATTAAACAATCCTTCTTGCTCTGTTACCCTGAACGCCCATTCTGCTCGGATACCAGTATAATAATCCTTTGAACTCGAGTACTTTTCGCTCTTGTAGTCATAAGTAAATGGAGGTAGCAACCACACTTTTGGATTTCCTTGCCGGCGTGAACTTCCTGCACCTCTTGAAGACATTGTTCATAAAATGAACAAACAAATAATAATAGTAATTGTAGATATATTACTATTGTTATGAATTGAACAAACATCATACTGGGGGTATCGGTATTTATAGACATCATAGTGGGGGTTAACTAGAGATGATCTAGTGACGATAATGCATGCTGGGGCACTATGAAAGAAGTGATACCCGTGATATTATTTTTTGTTATTTATTTCATGCAATCCTGAGTACCCGTGACGAAGTGTACCTGTGATGTAGTCACGGACGTAGTTGTCAGCTAAAATCATATGCATCAAGTGACATGCATCTATACATCACTGCACAAAGTCACATGCATCACTGTATCACTGCACAAAGTCACATGCATCACTGCATCGCTACACAAAGTATTACGCCTGTTCAAGTCACTGGCGAGCATCACTGAGAAATGTTGGACGTGTCACTGCGCCGAGCTACAATTTATTATCGTACCATACCTACTGTGTCCATGTGAATTATGCAATTCATAAAAATTTTGAGGGGGTGTCAGAATAAAATAACAATAAATTAATAAAATTGGCCGGGCTCTTAAAAAGTAAAAAAAATTTGATCGTAAAATATTTCAAAATTAATAAATACATAAAAGTAAAAAATATTGTACAAAAAGACAAAAAATATATTGTAGAAACATAATGTAAAAAGACAAAAAATACACTTATTTAGATCATCCCAAACAACCTCTTCATTTTCAACTTGCCTTTGAAAGAAGGTCAAGTTACATCAAATACACTAGCCAGGCTGACACCATATGCGGCACAACATCCGATGCTACAGGCCTTAGATTCGTTCATGACTTGACAAGAGTGGAGTCTTGGTAGCCGAATGCACTGTATAAGGCCAGTGGCATGCATGTGATCGAACAGGAAATGCTCTATTAATTTTTTGCACTCGCTCTATTAATTTTTTGAAATATTTTTTCACAAATTTTTTACTTTTTGTTTTGAAATAACAATAAATTATGCAATTCATAAAAGTCGAAGTGACAACTCCTATTAAGTTGATGCATAGTTCTTCAGGTTATAAAAGTTGACATGACAACTCTGATGCATAGTTGTTTACAATAATTTCATACATACAGCTACCATATATATATATGGTATAAATATCGCATCATACCACAACAAAATTTTTACAGCTATTTCGAGCGATATCATCATGAGATATACTGTGGTTGATCTATATTCAGCAATGGGTCGCTATTGGGTTGCAGATGGAGATGAATTTCAATACCCATTAAATCCAAATTTGCGTTACTCACGTGCCACCGTCAATACCATGAGAGCTGAGTGGGAATTTAGCATAACTCGAGCAAACGTTCTCGTTGAGTTATGTCGTGAAGTTAATATTAAATTTCCTCGCCGGTTAGCCATGCGTATGCCAACTGACACTCCACAGTTGTTGCAAAGGGCATTGCATCGTATCCACGACGAAGTTAATCGCATGACCCAACGTTTGCAAAGGTCCTCACTAATGAAGACCGCAAATGAGCGTGCTGAAGATGGGTTAATGGATGATGCACACCAAGATGCCGCTGGAGCATGGATGTTATGTATGAATCTGATACTGAGATATCAGATGATGATGATAATGAATGAAATTGTTTGGATGAATGACCAAACCATTTATCTTGTAATGGATTTGTAATGCTTATTCTCTATGTTATCAATGAAGGGAGATATTTCAATTGTTTTTGAATAGTTCTTGTAATTCTACAAATAGTTCAATGAATGGATTTGTGTACTTATAAATGTAGTGATTTCATAAACTTCAGGTTCATATAACAAATAGTTGAAATACAAATGTAAGCTAGATGAACAACAACATTGTCTTACACTCCAGTAACGAAGATGTGTCTTACACTCCATCAAAAACCCTAACCCTAATTTTCTCTATTCAGCGTAACAAAACTTCTTCAATCCAACACACTTAACCCTACTAGTTCAATAAAATATAAACTACCCTTAACAACAACAACTACTCAAAACAAAAACCCTATTAAATCAGACTTCAAATTACATGTGCTATATATAACAATGTTTTCTCAAGGCTGATTTCCTCTTCCTCTTGTAATTCCTAGTGAAAATGATCTGAGAATTCAAAAAAAGTTTGAATTTGGAATTGGAAATGAGAGATCGGATTGGTTTGGATTGGTCTTACAAAGATTGGATTGGATTGGTCTTACAAGGGATTTGAAAGTCACTGCTCAACATAAAAACCAGAATAAAAGAGCTCAAGATAAATAAGAGGTGCAACCATAAAGAAAGGAACAAGTCTTTATCATTATACACAACATTGTTAATAGACAATTCTACTTCAGCAAGTTATGCTGCACAACCAATAAATTCCTCCGCTTGTTCTTTAAAGGGTTGAGAATCAACAAACAGAGCATCTAGAGCACAAAAAATGAAACAGGCCTCTAGGATCATAGACTCATGATCATGAAAATCCTTGGACTTCAAAACATTGAGAAGATCATCCTGAAGGCGCACTACAGCCTGCTTGAATACCTCAACAATTGAATTTGTCATGGTGTTTTCTTGTAAAATTTTGGGCGGATGGCTGAGACCTAATGGCCCCGAAAGAGAAGAACCTAAAGGCTGACCAAGAGGAGTAAGCAAAGATTAATTGTTAGATTGAGCAGGTGACAGGCTCGGCATTGCAATGTTTGGTGCTTCAACATCAAATGTGTCGACATCTTGACGGACAAAAATGGGATCAAATGTAGGGACAACACCTGAGAAGAAATGCAAAATAAATTTGAAACTTGGTTGCCAGATGTGATGAAAAAGCTAACTGAAGTGTATAGTCATAATGACAACAAAAGAAAGGCTTAGGAGCAGGAAATATCAGGCATTGAGATGGTGAAAACACAAGCCGTCCACACCAGCCCTTAACATTAAACTGTAAAATTTGACATATGGCCGTTCCTTTCAAACAATTATCTGTCAGGGCGAATGTGGTCGTAGGCAAGGCAGAATCATTGTGGTAGTAAGTAGAACCTATGCAAGGTGAATTCAAATAAGAACCACATTAACAAAAGTATTTCTCCACAACCATTCATTCATTGAATTATTCATCCAAAATTATAGCTAGCAGGTCTCTAATTTGCTCATTGTAGACTTCAAGCATGCTAACAGATATATTGTACGTAAAAGTTTCACTCCTTTCGTCAGCAATTTTGAACAATTCCTCTAGAGTCCTATAATTGACACCTCGGTTTTGCTCAGTACCCTCCATTGTGAACGTTTTTCCTGTTCTTGTTTGCCCATAAGCAAAGATATAGACATTATAGCCATCCAACACTGACATCACCATTGGAGAAGTGTCCGCAAACACATCAACTGTCAACAGAAACAGAAAACTCCTTGTGTTTAAAATTTGAAAGGTGTTTATAGTGTATTTCATGGCATAGTAGTAGTGCATAAAACTACCTTGATCATCTTTTGGTGTGTAAACTCGGTCGAATTTAAAGGTCTTTTTGGTAGAACCACCACTCAGGATCCCAAGTTCCCTATCCTTGGCTGCATCGAAGTCCACAACTGTTTCATGCCCAACTGTGACCTCTGCCTTGCTTAAAGGACGGCATCGGCAAAATACCCTGATGTTTCCTGATATTCATTCAACAACAATAATTAGAACCTTTAAGTTGTGAATGTAACATAACATATTATTCCTTCTCTTTCTTTGCTCTTCACTATACTTGACTTTAGAATCCTCACACTGTGCAACTGTAAAGTGATTCCATTCAGATTTATAATGCATGCTTCAAATGCCAAGCCATAGAGTCATGTAAAACTTACCCAATGACTGAACTGCGAAAACCATTTTATTCATTTCAGGAATTGAATCAGAGCATTCATGTGCTTCGTGAGAGAGTTGAGAATGCTCCTCTTTCATCACCTGTCCAACAGATAAATGACATATATCAGAACTTCATACACATAAAAATAAATTGAGAATATGAAGGTATAAAAATGATGTCCATGTTTCATATGGAGATTACATTAATTACCTTTATCTTCTCCTCTAAATTATTAACTACTGCAACCCAAAACTTCTTATCATGCTCATACCTGCTAGAAATATTCCTCACTTTTTCAAATTTTGTTTATCCACGTTTCATCTAAAAGAAAAAGGGAAGAAAGAAGGAATCGAAGGGTTCCACCGACATGGGACAAAAAACGGGCCTAAAAAATGGTTGCGTGAATCTTAACTCTTAAGCATGGTCCCCACTATGTCTTAGAATAATCCCGGTAGGCCTCGCCAAGATGTGTTTGGTTTGTGTTTTGAGATAAATTTTCAAAAAAAAATTTGGGGAGAGTTTAGAAATTTTTTGGTTTGTTAAAACAAACTAATAAAATGCACCAAACTATGGCCAACTTTTTGGAAGATCTATATGCAAGCCCAAACATTGACTGAGAAAATTCTTCTTTGAAACTATTTTTCAGATACCAAACACATTTGCTTGAAATAAAAGAAAAGCTCACACTTAACCCAATTTAATCCCATCTTACCAAGAGGGTATGTCCGAACAACTTATTGTCAAGCTCCATCCTAACCTTCTCTAGCTGCTCATTTGCGTGATTAAGGACATCCAGCCCGATAACATTCATCTGTCTTGCGTTGGCACTGGGTACTCAACTCTTGTATCTTCTTCTCATACTTGGCAGTTGATTTCATTTGCATGACTTTTTTCTACAAATCTCAAACAATTCAAATATGGATTTAGCATATCACAAAGCTTTAAAGTCATAATTCTTCATCTTGACCTTGAACATACCTGAGCTGAAGGAACATCTATCTCAAAGAAGACATTTGTCGATACATCTTGTTTCACCAGAAGTCAGAACCAAGTCAAAGCTATCACCGCACTAACCATCAACTTCAATTCCTTCGCACAAGAGGTCTTGAACCAAGAGTAATGATTATGTCTTTTGCAATTATTACGTTGTCTGCCCCATATTTCACTTTTTGTGGACCCTGATTTATACATGAAAGATTAACACCATCATTTATAGATACTCATTTTAAGCACCATTAATCAAATGATAAGTACAAATTGAATCATAGTTATTTTATTGAATTTATAGCATCTTTTCTCGAACCGAAATTTCAAAGATATCCAACATACCAAAATTGTACCAACACCCAATATATCAACACCAAGAGCTTTCATTGAATTGGTCAAGTTACTTCGTATTTTTGAGGCAAGATTACTTGCATGATCAAGAACCGCCATCTGTCATAACCAAAGAATGCAACCTCGTTGTCAAGTTTTAGACAAAGAAGATCAAGATTTACAGATTGCATGATAAAATATATGCATTTTCTTTCATATGCATGATGTGTTAAACTCACACCATTAATGAACATGCGTATGATTATGATAACTGTGCATAACAATTTTAAAAAGTACCTTACCAAGTTTGGAACTTCATCATGCCTTTCTCAATCCCATGCCAAAGGCAAATTTTGCAAGAGTTTTCAAGCGTGCAAGTGAAAGCTCCAAACCCAACTCAAACAGCTGCAAAGAAATGTTAATTAGTGAAAAATAAGTATGCTACAGTTCTTACAAACCACACAGAACAGCAACTAAATGAAATAAGAGCATCATACCCAATTATCACCATCGATCCAAGGCAAGAAGAAGAATACGTACGGCAAGAAGAACTGAATGAAGAAGAAGCAACCAAAGAATCAAAGAACACAAAGAAGCGCCTACCTTCCTTCAAAACAAGAATAAAAATAGCGTATGAAGCATCAAAGATCTAGAATCTTATAAAATAAGCCACAATTACAAGATAAGATAAGCCAAAACCCAGAACTATATAATAAGCCACAACTTAAACAATGTAGACTAATCCAACTGAAAACACCACCTGAACATAATGTTTGAATATACTTACCAATGCTGGTTGTTCCTAATGTCCTAATTTTCCCCCTATTCCACAACCCCTTCCATGGGTTTGTCTCCTGGGTCTCTTACTATATACTCTCAGTATGTCTTCTGTTGCCAAGACGCACGACTCCTCGCCCGCTTCAGAGAAGGTTGCACATCACCAATGGTCAGTAGATAATCATTTGATACCACCTCCGGCACACCTTCACATACGGTACTAAGCTGTGAAACGCTATCATTCGCTGCATTATTGTCATGGTCTATTGCTTGGCACCGCCCTCGCTCTCGCCCTCGACCTCTACTTACACCACGACGGCTGCCACAACCTCTACCCCTACCTGTCCCTCTGGAAGGTGCATGGACCTGGCCCTCCCCCTCCCCATCAATGTGGAAGTCATGGGTAATGAGTGGATCAACATGGTAGGTGAAGGGTATATGTGGTGTAGGAGATGATGGTAGGGTAGGAGATGATGGTACTGTCAAAGGGTCGGGTGCGGTCAATGTTGACGCAGAGGGAATCATAGTAGATAGACATGTAGTAGACAGTGGTGCTAAGGGAGTCACTGGGGTACCAACCGCTGTCCTATATGGGGGTGGTGACCAGGAGGGGTCCAATATATGGCCATGGTGTGTGGAAGTATGTTCAGACATTAGAGGATCTACCTTAGGGGCAAACTGGGATGTGTAATTGGTACATTCAGGTGGGGAAGTCTGCGGTGTATGCATTGCTGTAAATGGACCATGAGGGGACAGGCCCATGGAAGGCCCCTCACCAAAGTGTTCCATATCGAAATAGTCCGATTGATGTGCATGACGTGTGGTAGGATGCGGTGGAGGCATTGATGTCGATGGCTCAGTGGATGGCATATTCGCGTGCGGCATTGATGTCACTGTAATATCTACCCCCATATAAGGATCCTCGCCAAAGTGGCCGAAATCTAGTCGGTCACGTCGGTGTGCCTGTTGCAAACCATCATACAATAACTCCCGTATCTCGGCAATGGCATCCGATTTTTCTCTAGCATCGCGTGTAATATGGGCAGCGTCTGCCATGTGATATGCTCGCGCAACTCTACGAACATGTAATGTAATGGTAGCTGTGTTACATAACCATCAATGCCAAATAACAAACATAGACAAACTTAAGCAAATGTTGTTTTGGAGAATATAAAGAACTTACCAATCCCTCTAAACTACCCCCGACGCCTTGGTATCCGAAGGCAGCAATGTCACTCGGATTACTAAGTATTAGACATGTATGACGGCGAAACCATAACATGTATGGGTCCGAAGATGTAAGCACTTCATTGCTCCTCTCAACATGGACAATGGTGTTGCGTCGGTTGTTCCACTCACCAATAAATGTCTGGTATTCCTTTGCCCAATCAATGGCCATTTTGCCACGCCTATCTCTAAAATGCATAGCCAAGTGGGCGTCAAAGCGATCAGGCACACTCTGAACTCGTCCAAATTGTCTAAGCACCCGGTCGGGGAGATGCCAGTCAATGATATCGAAGCATATAAGTGGCACTCGCGCCATCCATATGTCTCAACCAACGGTACGATACGATGGGAAGCTGGTCATGATGTCATCCTCTGTCCCGTAAAGCTCCCATATGAACTGCAATAGCAATGCAATAATTTAGAGATCTATTCGTACAATGGAGGTTGACAAACAAAAAAATGGGTAAATTCACATGAACAAATTACAAACCTCCCCCTCCACCATGCGGTCGAACTGGTCCCGGAAGATGACACTGACATTAGTCGATATCACCTCATGGCTGAAGGGAACCCTCCACTTGCAAGCTCGCGGGCCAGGTGGTAACAGCTGGTTGCCCTCCCCTATGGCACGCTCGCCAGCAGCAATGTTCGACTTCCGATTAAGGGCGATCCTGCTCAATCTCTCCCACGCCCAAACCTACAATGAATGATGCCATTATTAATTTATTACAGTAGGCACTTTAGAAAACATGGCAATTGAAAATATGAGATAAAACTACAAGTCATTGCAACTCAATTGTAACAACACTAGTGGGCCAGCTATCTCCCTCGTATCAGCCTTAGTTGCCCGGCACAACATCCTGTACAAACATGCCAATGTGGCACCACCCCAACTGTACTCCGAAATATGGTCAAAGTCTCTAAGTAGTGGCAAAAACATCATATTGACTATATTTTGTGACTTATCGGGGACGAGTACCCCCTCAATAAGCCACAAAATATAGGCTCGAGCATAATGATGAATCGTCTCATCGGATGCATCATGTGGAAGGTGACGGAAATGCTCTGATATCCATTTCAACTTAAGTGATGAGCCTAGGAAGTCTTCTGCTGTAGGTGATGCCCCTAACAACTCCACACATAGCGCTATCAAATCATCCAACTTCTTTCCTGGGTCTTTTCCAGTGACTGCGTGTCCGTCAACCGGTAGGCCAAATAGAATAGCCATATCTTGTAATGTAGCTGTGGACTCTCTAACAGGAAAATGAAATGTGCGCGTCTCTATGCGCCACCTCTCTACGAGGGTTGTAACGAGATGGTGGTCCAATCGAATAGGCCCAATCTGATACACCCCGTAGAACCCCGCACGGAGTAGGCAACGTAGGACTCTATGGTCCAAGGCGGTGTCCCATATGCTGGAATCAGATCGTCGGCATTTCAATTTCGGCTGATCTTTCGCCTGCACAAGACAACGTTGTGTGTAAGAGACATAATGCTTGTACAAATGACAATTGAAATTACATAATGAACCCATCTTCTATTAACAGAAATAGTGGGTGAGATAACCAACATTTTAGTGGTGCATAGTGCGTAAGTGGTGTAAATGTACAAAGATAAATACATACAGACACAGATTTGCAGTTTCATGACATAGAAATAAAAGGCTCCATCAAAACTAATATAAGTTTTAGAATGTTTGGTACACTTGTTAACGAAGTTGGGTTGTACCCTTCACTGTAGACTGCAATGGGGGTTTATGTGGTTTTCAGTTAAATTAGAAGGGCGTAAAATATAACTAAGCCATCATTTCATCATTGAGATAAGAATTAAATAAGTTGGGGATCAAATGAATAAAATGAAATATTACAGACTAATATAACATATAATGAATATATTTTGAAGAGTTTAAAGTCCTTTATTTTGAAATGAAAAATGTCGCTCGAACTATATTAATGCAAGTTGTTGTAGTATGAAATAGGTTAAAAGTTATTTAAGTAAACGAACAATCTAAAATACTCACTTTGTCAATAATTGATATTGTTTGTGTTCTAAACTCTAAACTCTAATCGATGATTATCAACTTTTTTCAATACTCTAGTCATTAATATCATAAGCGTGAACTTGGGGTAATTGTTAAACTTGATGATTATCAACTTTTTAACCTTTTTTTTTTGGTTAAGCTAGCGGTCCATTTAATATAATCTTCTTCGTTCTCTCTCTATGGACTAACGTTTACAGTTGGGGAAATTTGTCTAAACCATTGAAATGTCCAAATAGAATGATCCATGGACTAACATTTACAGTTTCACATTATATTACGTAACAACTATAGTGTTTGTGTAGTATTCAAATATCGATTACAAGTAAATAATTCATACCGACTCACGCCATATCGTATCAGCTCGATGCTGATGAGTCAATAATAGGATCTCCTCTGCTAAATGAGTCATAGACTTGCACAAGTTTTCATATATGAAATCGATGTCTGATAACAAGATGTTTGACAATAGTACATACATATGCTAACAAAATTAGAATACGACTTGACAGTATATCACAGATATACAAACTGCAACAAGTTAGGGAAAACAAAAAGAAAGGGTTGCCTGGAAAAATTTCTTGATAACTAAAATACAGTTCACCACCTAACAAAATGTGGCTACGCATTGAATATTACATGCATTTATATTGGTGATTAGTAATTCATTTCACATTATTGTGATAGGAGATAAGGTACACATGGTACCTGTGAGTTTAAAGACATTGTCAGCGCGTTGTCACGCCAAAATTATGACATGAAAACCCATGCTTTAAGTAGATTTGAAATCCACTACTCAAACTTTTTAGAACAACTAAGCATTTACCAATATGTACTAAATTTAAAACACATGATTGAATTGATAAAAATGGTCTTCCCTCACGTAATGAATGTTTGGAAACTAAAAAAACAATTCACGACGTAACAAAATGTGGCAACGCATTAAATATGACATGCATTTATATTAGTGATTAGTAATTCATTTGACATTGTTGTCATAGGAGATAAGGTTCACATGGTACCTATGTGATTAAAGTTATTGTCAGTGTGTTGTCACGTCAACTTGTATGACATGAAAAAACGTGCTTTCACTTTAAAGGAGTTGTCATTTGGATAGGAAAGAAGTACAAAGGTTTGAAGAGAGTTTCATGTAGATTTGAAATACATTAGTCAAACTTTTTACAAGAACTAAGCATATACAAATACGTAGTAAATGTCTGAGAAATGATTGAATTCATAAAATGGGCCTTCTCCCACGTAATGGATTTTGGAAAAAATATTTTAAAAAAATTAGTTTCCCATATAACAAAATGTGGCAAAACACACATTGAATATAAACTGCATTTATATTGGTGATTATCAATTCATTCTGTGAATATTTGCATTTTTCTAACATTAGATAAACTGGTGTCCATCGAGGTCAGGACACAATCGACCATCAACGCACCAAAGTCTACACAATGCAGTGCACAAAGGACACTTGCAACAACTAAAGCAATTGAAGAGATTTGCCACATTTGACCAAATCTATGTCATTAGTAATTAAAGTCGTAAATACATTATGAATTTACTGAATACTGATTCATTGAATATTACATTGACTCCAATTCAAAGAAAGTAGCGTGGAACTAATATGTAAAGAAGACAAACAACTACTGTCGAATCGATCGGATTCTCGCTGGACATTTTCTCTTATCATGCCCTCTTTGCAAACACAAACTACAATGGTGCAATCCACTTTGTCTGGAAGTATCCATTTCGTTGTGTATGCGGCTATGTTGAGGACGACCTGTTTTGACTTCACGTTGTCGAGCTGGAATAGCAAGCAAAGTTGGGTAATCATTGTCAGGCCAATAGTGCTCGTGCGGCATGGGCCTAAACTTCTGCTCGAAGATATGCTTGTGGACTTCCAACCTATACTCTGGTGCAACGAAAGGAAAAGGGTCCTCGCCCAAATCTGCTGTCACAGCAAGCATGTGAGAACATGGCAAGTGAAATAATGTGTACTTCCCACATGAACAACTCAGTGGTCGGAGACTAACTATTTGACGAGCACCACCCCCCATCCCATGCGGTGCTGTCCTCACCTCATATTCCCTTATTCCCCTGCAGGAAAAATGTATGTACGTGGATTAATATGCATATATGTTTAAATATAGACTAACATCAATGATCGACGAGTGCGAAATGTTAATGTGTAGTGAATTCGGTGCATCCAATAAAAATTACCTATTAATCGGTACCAACATATGCACATTCGCTTTAGCTTGGTGCTCGTCAATCCATCGTTGAACATTAGCCGTGTACAAGTGACCCCGATGGCTCGCATTTTCAGTAATGGTCCTGCCCTCGTCAAAATATTTCACGAGCCGATAAAAAGTTATCTCAACTGATGCTGCAATGGGAACACTGCGTGCGCCTTTCAATACACCATTGAAGCCCTCCATATGGTTTGTCGTCAATATGCCCCAACGACAACCACCATCATGGCACAATGTCCAATGAATAGGGTTCATCCGTCTAAACCACCGTTCAGCATTCTTCTCGAGCTTGTAGATATCGTCCATAATCTTGTTAAACTTCCGCACTTGTCGTGTAGAACCAGCTCTCTACACAAGATCCTTCGCTACTGTATTGCCGAATCTTTCATTGAAATTGCTACATACGTGTCGCAAGCAATACCTATGGTATCCTCTTGGTTGAACTGTTGGATTGTCCCAAATTCTTGACACGACACTAAGCAAAGCTGTGTGTCGATCGGATATCAATGTGACCCTCTCTCGGTCACGGCACACATGTCGCCTAAGCAGAGTAATGAACCAACCCTAACTCTCAATCATCTCCTTGTCAACAACGGCAAAGGCAAGAGGTACAATCTTGTCCGCAGCAATCACTGCAGTGGCCGCAACAATCTTCCCTTCGTATTTCCCGTACAAGTGTGTGTCGTCAATGCATATCACTGGACGACAATACTTAAAGCCTTCTATTGCAGGTTTAAATGCTTAGAACACATAGTTCATGTACATTTCAGTTCCGATTGAGGTAGAGTGCAAATTCGGAATCATGTCCCACATGACAACTGTGCCTGGATTGAATGCCTGCAATGCAGCCATATATCTAGGCAACCTTCGGTACGACTCGTCCCAGTCACCAAACACCATTGCAACTGCCTTCGTCCTTGCAAGCCACGCTTACTTATATGATATAGTGAACTGAAACTTCTCCTTCGCGACCTCAATTATGGTAGCAAGAGGCAATTTTGGTGATATCTGCAAATATACATTATATTTGAAT
This sequence comes from Camellia lanceoleosa, assembly GCA_025200525.1. Classification (NCBI taxonomy): domain Eukaryota; kingdom Viridiplantae; phylum Streptophyta; class Magnoliopsida; order Ericales; family Theaceae; genus Camellia; species Camellia lanceoleosa. The sequence continues at coordinate 14,749,847 of CM045770.1, forward strand.
ACATTACAGTCATAATGAAATCCTAAAAACAATAATGTATCTAGCATGGCACTTACCGCAATTCGTGCCTTGATGAAATGAGCAATGACCTCGGACTTGAGGTTGCAATTGTCCCTATTCATTCTAGGGTATACACACTAATGCGGTGCTTCGAACCTTCTAATTTGAAAGAAATCTTTGTCTTTCAACTTCGTTGCCCGAACCCTCCAGTTGCAGCCGTGCTTGCACTCGGCCACCCAACTGTTTCCTTTGGATTCTACGGCCTTGCATTCTCGATTGCGCTTCAGGTTATACAACTGAACAGCGTGCACTAGTCTTTTCTTATCAGTAAATATCATTCCTTTCTCCAAATTAGCAGTTTCGAAGTCCCACAATGGCCAACGTTCAACAACATCACGGCTAGTGATGGAACCATCATTGTCGAAATGCAAATTATGGTAGAAAGGGATATGGACATTTGTGTGTACCTCCTGCATATCATGATGCCCTCCAACTTCGTCATCACCGGAGTCATTGTCCGTATCTTCCCATGCGCCATCCAAGTCTTCCACGGAATCTTCATCACTTACTCCAACCTCGTCAAACAATGGCACTGTATCATCGGAGTATGCATAATTTTGTACAGCCGTCTCCGGTGTACGTTGAACATTACAAACCGGTGGACATTCTTCATTCCAGTGGGGATATGGGGTTATAAGAACCATCGGATTATACGTGGTCAGAGCACTTGGACCTGCTTCGGCACTGTAATAACCATCTAGGTTCTGTGATGCATTTAATTGATTGTAACTCTGAGAATGATTGAATGGAGGGTAATCTTCAGGAAACATGTGTGCAGACTGTATAAGTGTATTGTCAAGGGATTGCGATTGTGTCAACATTTGAGTGAATGTCCCACCCACCGTAATTGGCATCTCTATGCCACCAAAATTGCTCTCCTTTTCCACATAGATTCCCAAAAAATAATCAGGGCCTAATTTATGTGGGAGCTCTAAGATATTACTTAAGGTCTCATTATCTTTGATTGGCAGCAACCTATACTTCCCCCGACATGGGAGTCTATATTTAAACTCTAATCGCATTATTTCCCCATGCATACCAACCTTCGACACCATCATAGCCTCCAACTCGCCCAATGTTATCCCCCTGTGCACATTATACAACCCCTGAGGTTCGGTGTCATACGACACACCTTCATCGCGATTGCGCAAAATCTTTCCACCCCAATAGAACATAATGCTCACAACTTCCATACCTACACTTTGCATTCAAAGTAACTCAATTATTTCAAAATAATAAAGTAAGCACATTTGAGAGCCAACACCACATATATTATACATGAGTGCCTTTAGGCATGGGTCTTTTGAGAATTTATGTTCAAGTAATTAACTATTGAGAATTTATTAACATCAATAAAAGTTTTTTTTTTCCTAAATATTTTCATACACTTTCAAATCCTTTTGGTATTTCTCATGTTTCGAAAAGTTTGAAAAGTTTCCAATTCTATTTTCATTTCCAACCTAACCGAAAGAACGTACGGAAACGAAATTTTGATCCTATTAGAGAAGATGGGAAAATTAGCACATTTTATAACCCAAGTTTGACATCACATATGCACACCCATACAGTACCACCGAACAAAGTACTAGCCAAAATTAACAACAAACAAAGAAAAAAAGAAAAAAAAAAAGCTTACTAAAAATAAAAATAAAAATAAGAAAAAATAAGCAGTTTTTCATATTTTTTAATTTTTAGTGAAATTTTTTTCAGACTTCTCATAAATATTAAAATTTTAAGTATATTTATATTAGGTGCATCAAAATAAATAGATTTTTAATTAAAATCTTTAAAAAATAAAAAATAGATGAAGACAAAAATAAAAGCTCATTTTTTTTTAAAAAAAAAAATTTCTAAACTCTATTACAATGTGTGTATTTCTTAAATTTAAATTTATCACAATAGTACCTGTAACCCCGTGCAAGGCATGGGCATTTTACCCTAGTATCTATATATCTGGCCCTAAAGGGTTGCACTCTATCACAAAAATATGGTTTTACCATAAAATTGTGTAACATCAGTAACAAAATGTATAATCTCGTTATAAATTAGCATAATAAAATGTCCAAAATGTATAATCTCCATTCTTAAAGAATACAATGCATTAATCAACAAGAACAAGAGGAAATCAAACTCCATAAAGGATCAAAGCCGCCACCTCATCCAAAATGCAGCAAGAGACAATAACTCAATGTTCCTCAAGACATATAATACTATGATATGCATTCAAAGTAACTCAATTATTTCAAAATAAAGTAATCACAAGATTCTTCTTTTTTATGTCATAAGTTGATAGTGGAACACAACAAGAGTAAGGCATATTGTTTTTTTTCATTGTGCTGGAAGACAAGGAGATGAGGCTGTGTTAGCCTTCTCTTCACCCAGAACTAGGGGTGTGCATGGGTTGGGTTGGTTTGGTTTGGGTTAGCACTAAATTTCAAACCAAACCAATCCTGATCAGTTCTAGGTTTTTGGACCCAAGAGCAAACCAATCCTCCACTGGAACCAACCAACCCAATATAGCTCTGGTTGATTCGGGTTAGAACAGTGGTTCCATTGTATTTACATAAGTGAATCTTTCCTTTATATAACACAACCTCAGACTTATGTTTTTATTATATATTTCTATGTAATATGCATATAAATAGATATTTATTTATTGTCATGTTCCCCAGATGTTGCTTATCAAAACAAAAAGTCATGTTCTTCCGATGAACGTGTCTTGGTTTTCAAAATTGTTGCATCAACATGTCCATATGGTGATGTTTCTGTGTCCCATATCCATACTAATGTTTTTTTACATCCCTTCCTACAAGTGTACACGCTAGTTAGGTTATGAAGTATGAACTACTGTAATTTGATTTTTGTATATCCAATTTTTTTTTTTCCATGCCTCTTTATTTTCTATTCCTGCCATGTATAAGCTAGAATTGTTTTTCATGGTTAGTACCTATGAGATTTTTTTTTTCTTCCTTTTTATTTCCTGTGTTGGTCTAGAGGAGAAAATGGGCTATACAATTGGGCATGGTCCTCCCCCCACTCCTTCCCAACCATAATGATGGTAGGTGTAACAAAGCCCGCGGGGGACCTCGCTACAGTTCGGACTCGATTTTGTTGCGGTTCTAAATCTCGAACCAAAGAGTCCAAATCCGGCAAATCGTTTTGAAGGAAAACAGATTTTTTTGAAAAGAAGTGCCAAACATGGACTGCTTTGCCAGATAACAGAGTCGCCACCTAAATATTTTAAAATGGGAAATTTAGGAAACCCTGACTCGGTGCCGGAAGGCCACGTGTCCGTCATCACCAAAGTTGGCTCGGGAACTTGGGTACGATTAGGGAAGGTCACATCGTGAGCACCCCCTCTCGCCCGGTCAAAGACCGGCCTCTACTAACCATGATATCTGTTTTTGAAAACTTTGTGTGTTCTTATTCCGATTATTAGCCTAGGTTACTATGTGATGCTCGCAGCAAACAAGTATAGACTGGGCCGTCTGAATTGGAACTAAACATCTCATGTTTGTTTGTGAAAGATGGTTTGCTACCCGCAGGTAGGCTTAAAATGCAGATTTTGCCACAATCTAGTGGGCTTAACAAACAATTGATGAATTGCTCCAATTCAGATAACTCAACCTCCACCCACAGGCATTCAAGGCAGTTATATCACATAAGCATTTAGCCTCATGGCAAGCATGCTATCATGGCAACACTCACACGCATGCAAGGATGCTAAAGCATAACAACTCACCGAGTACTCCAAGCCAAAACAGAAAACCGATTAGAAATCATGCATGATCCTAAGTATACAGAATGCCTAATGCAACACATGCAAAGATGCAAACTATAGCAGGCTCGGCTATCCTAAACATGGCATATGAGATGCAACAGCTATCAAGTACTCAACTTGGAATTGAAATACAGATGCAGTTTGTATGATGCTCCGAGCCCGGTGCATGCAAAACTGATGAATGATGCAAACATCTTTGTCATCTTTGTATGCTAATTGAAATATGCCCTATATCTAACCATCAAAGCAGGTAAATAAAAGGGAGAAAGAAATGGGGGTTGGAAGACATACATCACACTCACACACCCTTATTACAATTATGCCCTCGCGCAGAGGGTCCGAATAAATATACAGTCCGAATAAAAGAATATACAGTCCGGAAATAAATATACAAATTTCTAATCGATTGACAAATTAAACTAAGAAAGCAATAAAACTGGCATGCAAGCCAGGGACTGCCTCGCTTTTGCTGAATGATGTATGCTGGAGCTATTTGACGCAGAAATCCACGACGACGCCCCAATCAGCCTCTGTTTCACAATGTTTCTTGAAAAGCGTGCCAAGCTCTGAAAAGCTGTTGATTTCTGATTTTGCTGCGACAGAGAGCAGGAAAAGGGCACAGCAATGTATTTCACAAATATATGCATGCCTCGATCCTCGTGCCACCAATCACGCATACCGATGCATGATGGCCGAAGAACCGGATTGCACAACTCAATATGGGATGAATGTAGATGAATGCGACAACAAAACCTAACTCCATCATGGGTAATCCGGAGTGTCGGTAACTGGGGAATTGAGACACACTCCGTCACTCGGAGTACAGAATGTACCTCGTTTCCCGTGCGATATGCATGATATGCATGAAATGCAACTAATATACAACCTAGCATGCTCAATGCTATGAAAATGAGATGAAAATGAGACGCCTCGAAAAGCGTGCACACGGGCACGCAAATCGAGGCGATGATATGAAATGAGAATCGGATAAAACCGAAGTGCCTCGGAGTGCGTGCCCACAGGCGCGCAAACCGAGGCGATGATGAAAGATGAAAATCGGATAAAACCGAAGTGCCTCGAAACGCGTGCCCACAGGCGCGCAAATCGAGGCAATGATGAAAGATGAAAATCGGATAAAACTGAAGTGCCTCGAAACGCGTGCCCACAGGCGCGCAAATCGAGGCGATGAAATGCAATGAAAATCGGATAAAACGCTGCGCGTGCCCACGTAGCGCAAATCGAGGCGATGATGAAATGCAATGAAAATCGGATAAAACCGAAGTGCCTCGAAACGCGTGCCCACAGGCGCGCAAATCGAGGCGATGATGAAATGCGATGAAAATCGGATAAAACCGAAGTGCCTCGAAACGCGTGCCCACAGGCGCGCAAATCGAGGCGATGATGAAATGCAATGAAATGACACACGGAATGTCGCGATGGACTTACACCAACATGGGAGAGCCTCAGCTCACTCACGTAGGAGGCCGTCGGATAAAAACGAAGGTGCCTCGAAATGCGTACCCGCGGGCACGCAAACCGAGGCAAAGTATTAAGGCACAAAATGACATGGGAAATGATATGCAAGCATGCAAACCACTAAGTGAAGGGGAGAACAGTCCCGAAATGATGCGAAATGACAACCGAAGCATGCAATCATCCCGAAAATGTGAAATTAAGCCCCGAAATGGCCTATAGCCATGCTATACATGCAAAATATGATCATGGCAGCAATAACAGTAGCAAGGCAGTCCCAAATACAGCATATTTCAGTAACGATCATGGCCAAAAAGGGGACATAGGTATGGCAACAAAATCATACAAGATTAATGGCCAAAAGAGCATTACAATGGGAGGTGGTATATACAAACATCAAATGGACAACCTTTCTTCTACAACATGAAAGAGGGCCCAAAAATAAGCATATATGCAGTTTATGGCAGCCTCTAAATCATAAAACAAACATGCTAGAAATAGAAGGCAAAATGGAGCCACAAAAGGGTATAACATAAGACATGCAATCTATACATCAAATGACCAAACCTTCTTCAGGAAACATGTAAAGGGGGTCAAAAAGAGACTAAAACCAGTAGGGGTCGAAGTCCCAAAAACAAACACAAATGGGTCAAAAATTGTATACAAAATATGGCACACTTGATGAAATCTGAAGGAGGTGGTAGATACAATGGCCAAATGAAGTTGAGCTCCTCTACAATGTTGTAGAGGGGCTCAAAATAAGCAAGAAAGCAGTAGGGGTCAGACCCCTAAAAAACAACACAAATAGGTCAATTTTAGCATGCAAAAATGTGACAAACTTGGTGAATATTGAAGGAACTAGCATATAGAAATACCAAATGAAGTTGAGCCCTTCTACAATGTTGTAGAGGGGCTCAATATGAACACAAAAGCAGTATGGGTCGGACCCCTAATTATCAACCAATTAGAGTATATAAAAAGATCAAGAAAAAGCCCTAAAAGTTGGTTTTGAATACTTACCCTTGAAGACTTGTCTTTCTTTGCTTCTTGGCTTTGATTTGTAGCTTCTCAACCTCTGAAATTCACTTCCTAGCTGCTGGAATCAAAGTTGGAATGGTGAGGCTAGGTGTTGGTGAAGGAATTAAGCAAGACTTGGAGCTTTTTTGAAGGTTTTGGCTATGGAGATTAGGGTTTTTGCCTAAGTGTTCTTGAAGACAAATTTTGTAACCTTGAGGAAGGAGCTCTTGGTTCCTTTAAATAGGCACAAAAGGGGTGTAAAAGGGGAGGGAAAAGCACCCAAGCTTTCCCTCCCAAAATATCCCCCGGATGGGGAGATATTTTGACAAAAATATCCGGACAGCTGGAATAGGCTGGAAAGCAAGAATCTGGCCGGCCAGGTAGTTTTCTGGGAGGTGGCCGGCCAGCCACCCCACCTGGTCGGCCAGCCACTCATCATGGCCGGCCGGCCACCCCAAGAAAATGAACAGAAGATTTTCTGGTCGACCAGTATACCAAAGTGTCCTCCCATGTGTGTAGAACAAGGATCCAAGGTTGAAATTTGGCAACAGGCCAAGGAGCCACAACATAGAGCTTGAAGGAGAGGCCCAAAATGAAACCAACAATTCTTTGGCCGACCACCATACCAAAGTGTCCTCCCAGATGTGTAGAACAAGGATCCAAGGTTGAAATTTGGCAACACTGAAGCAGGAGCCACAACATAGAGCTTGGAGGAGAGGCCCAAAAATGAGACCCACAGTTCGGCCGACCAAGAGCTTTTAGGGTCCTCCCATGTTCCCTCATCACAAATATGTAACTTTGGCTGGAAGAAAATACCCCCAAGGTGTTCAACATTGGCCCGGAAGTGAGAAAAACGGGCTCCGGAGGAGCGAAACTGGTTATCTGGGATAATTGCTGGCCTTCCACCCCCCAGTGATCTTCCTAGTGTTGAAACAGAGGTACCTGCCAAGTTTGAACAAAAACTAATGAGAAATGAACGTTCGGGGCCAAAACCGAGCAATTCGGGATCCCGAAAATGGGCTGCAGGTGCCGGAAGTGGTGTTCAGCAGCGAAGTGGGTATCTGCGACCCCAGTGTCCCTTGGAATGACAAAACAGAGGTTCCTGCCAAAAATCAGAGAAAACTGATGCAAAATGAATGCTCGGGGCCCAAACCGCGATTCGGTCCCTAAACCGCAAATGAAAGTGGCATACGGCCACGAAGTGGGCATCAGGGGCCCCAGTCTTCCTCGGAATGCTAAAACAGAGGTGCAAGCCCAAAACCGGAGAACTCGGAGATGGTTGGGCGGTCCCGAGCCGAGGCACACGGCCTAATGGTCCCGAAAACCGGGAACCGGGCTCCGAAATGGGCAGAATGGCCTACGGCCACGAAAAGTAGCTCACGGCCACCGGGAGATAGTCTACAGGACCACTCCCTTCCCTCAGGAAAGAAAACAGAGAAAACCGAGTCTGGTTCGCAAACCGAGACAAGGTAGAGAAGAGGGTTCGGAAGTCCGGAGGCAGGGCGCGCGGCCACGACTCTGAGACTTCGGAACGAGCACAGTATGCAACATCACCGAGCGCTCAATCGGTGACGTCTGAGTCTTAAGGTCGGTCAAAAATGGGGTGTCTACAGTAGGGTTCTATCCTAGGTCTCAAATACCACAATCGAGACACTTTCCAGGTTAACTTAGGCCCCTTAAATGCTAACAGATTTTAATTCCATTTATCATTGTATATTTTCTTTGAACATTCTTTTTTCCACTATCAATTGTACTATGGCTTTTGTGAGATACTTACACCTCGTAATACTTTGCAACATTGATGAAATTTGACACTTTTCTATTACACCATGATTCGTTATTTGGTCCTCAATAAATCATTTTAACTTCTCCAATCCATTAAAATCATAATCATTATTAATAACTATAAAGGTCAAAATCAGTGAACCTAATATCTATCAACTTGAGGTTAGAAGAAATAGCATGGAAAACTAGTAACGGTAACCAAGTTCACTATCATTATGTTGGAACATAAAAGAAAAAGAAAATCTCAATAATTAGTAGATAGAGCTTAGCAATTGAGCATAACAAATTAAAATTTCCTATAGAAGATTGTTCCTCACACATTAACATCTCAGATCATATGCATCGCAAAGTACATGCAATAAAGTCAATAACACCTAGCTCTTTAATATCAACCACTTAAACAATCTAGGTAACTTTTCAGATAGCAACGGATTCAGTAGACAAGAGGCATTAATATCAACAGAAGAATAGCAATTTCTATAAAATTTTGGAGATCATAGTATTTGTAAAAGAAAAATAAAACACTATGATGTTTTGTGAAAACTCAGCAAACAATAAGTTGCATATAACCAAAACCTCACCATTGATACAAAAAATTAGCACATTTCAAGGGAGGCGTCAAATCATGGGATAACATGACCCTCTACACACACAGACACAAACAAACAAAGCAATTTTTGGGAATATTATTACATGCCAAAGGCATACTCAAAACAAGAAAGCAATCAAAACTTTTCTATCACCCCAAAATTAACTCAAAATTGATAGACAGAAGAAACCATATAAAACTTTATTATGATTTCTTAGAGAGAAGGCAAGTCTAGAGAGAGAGGCTCTCAGAGTTAGGGTTTGAAGATATAAAAGTTTTGAAAAAGTGAAGTTTAGATCGCTGCTGCGAACTGATATAAATAGGCTCGCTCGAGCGACCAGACACAGAAAACACTAGCTCGAGCCAAGAAGGTCTCGCTCGAGCCAACAACCTGAAGCTTCGCCGGCGAAGAAAAACTCGCCGAGCCAGAACTCGACCCTTCAGTTCTGAACTAGACGACGCTCGAAGCGACAAACCGCCGCCGAGCGAAGATCAACCAGATCGCTGAGCGAAGAAAAGCTCGCCGAGCCAAAAATCATGGTGTTGAGTCCAAGCAGACGCAATCGCTCGCTCGCGCGAAGCCACTCTGGCTCGACCCACCAGACACAAAACTCAACGCTCTGTCGAGCGACCAACTCTTCTCTCGTGCAAAGAACAAAATTTCGGCAAAGAACCCTTGGTTCCCAAACACAACCAACCTGAAACAAACCTGCCCAACACATCCTATAACTCAAATACAATGTAGAAAAGGATGTAAACAAGACAATGCTCAACTATTAACATCCACGGACACATGTCCGGATCACTGTACAATAAGGGGTAAACCCGGGATCGCTATAACCTCCCCCCCTTAAAGAATTTCGTCCCCGAAATTAAAAACAAGTTTTTAAAAGGCAAGTTTTTCTCTATTTTAAACAATGTCATAACACAACATTCAATAATTCGACCCATTACCGGCCATCCATCTCTTATTAAGAGGCATTTCACAATATACATTTCAAAATGCATCTATAACATGCATTTCCTTTCCATTTTCTAACCATTTTCAACATACATGGTTCGCAATTCATATCATAATAAAGTTTCATGATACATAATCAGTCCTATAATATAGCCAATAAATGCAATATTACAACACACTTCCATAAACCAAAACATATGCTATGTTTTACAAACTTAAGACATAAACAAAGCTTAAGTCCGGCAAGATTATAAAATCCAAGTACAAGATTACACATCAATAAACAAGTCCGAATATTTCTCACGGACTTCCAACTCACGTTCCCAAGTGGCTTCCTCCACTCCGTGATGCTTCCACAAAACCTTCACCAAAGGGATGGTCTTGCCACGCAGGACTTGATCCCGCCTATCCAAGACCCGAACCGGTCTCTCCTCATACGAGGCATCCTCATCTACCTCTAAGTCGGTCCAATCCAACACATGTGATGGATCCGGCTCATACTTCCGAAGCATACTCACATGAAACACGTCATGAACTCCGGACAACTGTGGCGGCAAAGCTAAACGGTAAGCAACCTCGCCAATCCTCTCAAGGATCTCAAAAGGGCCTATAAACCGAGGGGATAACTTTCCTCTCTTCCCAAACCTCATCAATCCCCGCCTAGGTGATATCTTCAGAAAAACATGATCACCCATCTCAAACACCAACGGTCTCCTCCTACGGTCAGCATAAGATTTCTGACGACTCTGGGCTGTAACAAGCCTCCTACGGATAAGCTCAACTTTCTCCGTCGTCTCCCTAACCAACTCCGGACCCAACAAAGGTGTATCACCCACCTCGGCCCAACAAACCGGAGACCTACAAGGTCGGCCATACAAGGCCTCAAACGATGTCATACCGATGCTAGACTGAAAGCTGTTGTTGTAGGCAAACTCCACCAATGGTAGGTGCCTCTCCCACGTCCCACTAAAGTCAAGGACACAACCCCGAAGCATATCCTCAAGGATCTGAATAGTACGCTCGGACTGCCCGTCAGTCTGAGGGTGATAAGCTGTACTAAAAGTCAACTTAGTGCCCAAAGCACTCTGCAAACTCTGCCACAATCTAGCAGTAAAACGAGGATCTCTATCTGAGACGATCGTCACTGGGACCCCATGCAATCTCACTATGTCCCGAATATACAAGTCGGCAAGGTGATCTACCGAATCTCTCACGCGTATAGGAATGAAGTGCGCCGACTTAGTCAACCGGTCTACAACCACCCAAATAGCATCACTACCCCGCTGAGTCCTCGGAAGGCCTACAACGAAGTCCATAGTGACATGCTCCCACTTCCACTCAGCAATAGGCAAGGGTTGTAACAAACCCGCTGGCCTCTGATGCTCGGCCTTCACTTGCTGACAAGTAAGGCACTTAGACACGAAGACTGCCACATCTCTCTTCATACCTCGCCACCAAAACTGGCGACTCAAATCCTGATACATCTTAGTACCTCCTGGATGCACCGCAAGGCGCGAATGATGAAACTCTCGGAGTACCTCCTCTCGGCAAGACTTCGGTACAAACAAACGGTCTCAGTATCTCACGCTCAAGTCGGGATACACCGTCAAACCCTTCTCAACTTTCCCACTGGAGATCTTTTCTCTGAGGGATTCTACCTCAAGGTCACCTTTCTGTGCCTCTAACACTCGAGTCACAAGTGTAGGCTGCGCAACAACAGAAAACAAGGCCGCAGCCTCAACGGATTCGCCCAGAAGCAAATCAAACTCGCCAAGTGCCCCCAACATCTCCCACTCTCGGCTGGCTACACAAGCTACATCACTAATGGATTTCCTACTAAGAGCATCGGCCACAACATTGGCCTTCCCTGGGTGATAATGCACTCGAAGTCGTAATCCTCAATAAACTCCATCCACCTCCTCTGCCTCAAATTCAAGTCCTTCTGTGAAAACAGATATTTCAGACTCTTATGATCCGAGAACACCTCGAATCTCTCACCATAAAGGTAGTGCCTTCAGATTTTCAAGGCAAAGATCACAGCCGCTAACTCTAGGTCATGTGTAGGGTAATTTTTCTCGTGTATTTTCAACTGACGTGAGCGATAAGCTACCACTTTCCCTTCCTGCATCAACACACAACCCAAACCCTCTCGTGAGGCATCACAATAGACTGCATAACCCAACCCTCTCTCCGGAATAATCAAGACCGGAGCGGTGGTCAATCTAACTTTCAACTCCTGAAACGACTTTTCACAAGTCTCACTCCATACAAATTTGACTCCCTTCCGAGTCAACCTAGTCAACGGTGAAGCTAACCTGGAGAAATCTTTCACAAACCGACGGTAGTACCCAGCTAATCCCAGAAAACTGCGGATCTCAAACACACTCTTAGGCTGTGCCCAATCTTGCACTGCCTCAGTCTTGGATGTATCAACAGACACCCCTTCCCCGGAAACCACATGGCCTAAGAATTTGACTTCTTTTAGCCAGAACTCGCACTTCCCAAACTTGGCATACAACCTATGGGCTCTAAGCAACTCAAGCACCACTCTCAAGTGTTCCTCGTGCTCTTCCTCTGAAGGTGAATAGATAAGAATGTCGTCCACGAAGACGACTACAAAACGATCCAAGAATTCCCGGAAGATCCGGTTCATCAAGTCCATAAAGACTGCCGGTGCATTGGTAAGCCCAAATGGCATCACCAGAAACTCATAATGGCCATACCGTGTACGGAATGCCGTCTTCGGAATATCCTCCTCTCTGACCCTCAACTGGTGGTAACCCGATCTCAAGTCTATCTTAGAGAAACAACGGGAACCCTTCAACTGGTCAAACAAATCATCTATACGGGGCATAGGGTATTTATTCTTAACCGTAGCCCGATTCAACTTCCGATAATCAATACACAATCTCAAGGCACCGTCTTTCTTTTTAGCAAAGAGGGCCGGTGCTCCCCACGGTGAAACACTAGGGCGTACAAAGCCCTTATCCAGTAATTCTTGGAGTTGAACTTTCAACTCAACCAACTCTGCTGGAGCAAAACGGTAAGGTGCCATGGAAATTGGCGCCGTGCCGGGTACTAAATCAATAGAGAACTCTGTCTCTCGGTGAGGTGGCAAATCAACGAGATCTTCGGGAAAGACGTCCGAGTACTCACAAACTACCCTTGGAAACTCAATCTGGGTCTCATCACACTCACCATTCTCAAAGCTAGCAAGTAGACCACTAAGTTCATTCCGCCCTCGCGGACCATGCCCCGGTGGCACAACACTACCAACCCGGTCTCCCAAGAAATGGAAACACTCCCCGCTCACGGTACAACATGTAACCCTCTGGCGGTAGCAATCAATAACAGCCCGGTATGACGATAACCAATCCATACCTAAAATAACATCAAAGCCCTTCATGGGCATAACTACAAATGGAAACGAAAGTCGATGATCGTCGACCTCTATATCACAACCTCTACATCCGTGCTTCAAAATTAACTCACCCCCAATAGGTGACACAACGCAAATAGGAGATGCTAATAGTGCTAACTCCAATTCCAACATAGATGCAAATGCAGCAGATACAAAAGAATGAGATGCACCCGTGTCAATCAACACTCTAGCAACCGAGTTACAAAACAAAAAGGTACCTCTCACTACTGATGGAGCTGGTACTAAATCCTGCGCGGCAACAGCATACACGCGCCCTGTAGGACCCTAGTCCACCTGCTCACTCCTAGGAGCATACGATCGCCAGATTAAGCTGGACGACGAAGCTCCGGATTGGCCCTCGAGGCTGCCTGATCAGTGGGCTGAAATCCCTGCGTCTGCCTAGAACCAGACGTTCCTAAAGTGGCACTCAACTGTGGGCAGAACCTCTTCAGGTGCCCAGTGTCCCATCGATAACAAGACAAGGGCGCCCGCCCAAACTCGACTCGACTCGTGGTCTGTCAAGAAGATGCGACCCTCGACCTCCGCCTTCTGGGCAAATCGAAGCCTTGTGACCCGACCGCCACACTTGTAAGTAAACTCTCCCCGATTGCCCCTCCCGAGCTCGTCTGACTGGGAAAGTCGACCTAGCAACTCCACCAGAGGCCGAGGGTTATAACCCCTCTGTCTCCTACTATCACCCTGTCCATCCTGACTCCTCTTGGAGCCTTTCTGCCCTTCCTCCTCTTCCTGCATCATAATCTCAGTATGAGCTGCAACATCAACTAGTCACCCATAATCTCGGATCATAGACCCCACAATTCTCAACTTGAGGCCGCGCCTCAACTTCTTTTCAAACTCAATACAACGGCGTTCCTCAGACGCCACCAACTCAGGTGCAAACCTGGACAAACTAGTGAATGAGGCCTCAAACTCGGCCCATCGATGAACTGCTACCTTGGTGGCAGAATCGATCTCTCAACTTCTCTGAGCAATTTGGAGACAGGAACTTCTCCTGAAAAGCGTCAACAAAAGCCTTCCAAGTCCCTCCTATACGACTCTTGGTGAACTTCTACCACTGACCCGCATCCCCCTTTAGCTGGAAAGATGCCAAGGTCACCTTCAGTACCTCGTCTTCAATGCCTAGCATCTCAAACGTCTTCGTTGTCTGTTCGAGCCATTCATCTGCCTTAAGCGGCTCTTTAGGATCACCCACAAATTCATCCGGATTAGACCTGAAGAACTCCCTCTTCAGAAAAGAAGGTCCTGCATCCGCAACAACAACCTGAGCCTGATTCTCAGCTCTGAGAATGCCTACTGACTCCCTGAATGCCCCTGCTATCTCTCGGGCTAGAGCGCCCATAGCCTGCTCGGCCACATTGGCCTGACCAACCCCTTCCTGAGCTGCCGGAATCTCATCCGGTAAAGGCATTTCCTGCCTCCTAGGCCTGCCACGCCTTCCACCTCTTCCTCGTCCTGACATCCTAATAAAGGTAACACAGAACGTTAGCACATTTATAAACGTGCCAAAACTAAACACTCACGTCCTAATGCATGGACAACTGTAATTCACTCCACGTAAGCACGTAAACACATAAGCACTTACGAATTTCATTTCTGGATAATGATAGTCCCGAGGCGTTACTAGAGTTCCGATTAGAAACAGCATTGATCAAGTGCTTTTCCAACAAGACTCCCAGAAACCCAAGGATCCAATCAACATCCTAGAAATTAAATCCCATACCCAAATAATCACATAAGCTTGTTATCAATTAAACACATGGCATATGACACTACACTAAGTCTCTATCAAGCGAGACAAACCCATTGTGATCCTAATCACTTCCCACGTACCCAAAGTATTCGAACCCGGTACGCTCTGATACCAAGTTGTGACGCCCTCAAAATAACAACATAAAACCCAACAATATAGACATGCATTAATATATAAAAGATCCACATTCTTTCATTAACAGAGTTTCATTACAAAAGTATTACATGTTAACAACAAAAGCAAATGCCCTAAGGGCTTACAGCTTTCCAAGTTAATACTTGGTTACAAAAAGGTAGAGTACTAACTCATTTACACATTAAGCCCTTGGCTTGAATTTACATATAATACATCAAAAGAAAGACAACAAAAGTCTGCCCCGCCCCTAGCCTCCCAAGCTATGTCCTTGGAGGTGGCATCTCATGCACTGAAAATGATGTTCCCATATAGGGTGAGCCACAAAAGAGAAATATACTAAATCAGTTATGAATAATGACTAAAAGATTAACAGTTGATAGATGGTCAACACTTTTACACTCTTTCATAACACATTACAATTCCAAGACTTTCAAGCCTATGTTCAATTCAATCTCCATTTTTATTTAATTCTCAATTCATAATTCATGGCTCAGAACCTGGCCAAACAACTCATATGAGACAATAACTCATATTAACCACTTTCAATTTCATTACTTCCACAGATAAGCATACTAGCTATATCACATTCCCAAGACAAGCATATGAGCTCTGTCAACGCACTTCTAGATAAGCATATGAGCTCTATCTACGGAGTCCATCCCCTATCTTCTCCCAAACAACATCCGGTTTAGAGGTACATCCCCTATCTTCCCCTAAACCGTGGAGTACATCCCCTATCTTCTCCAACACAACGCAATGCATATAAACAACAATTATACACATCACAAATCAATACATAAAGTCAATGTATTCTTCAACTGTCATACTCAATGACACATTTCAATGATTGGTTTTAGTTTGCCTAATCATCATGCATTGTCTACAACAATCAAGACTATCCTCCACCGATAGCCCAAAGCAGATATTTCTAAACAGAAAATAAATGCACAAAATGGATATTAAATCAACATTTCAATTTGGTGAGTGATAAGTAATTCAACTACACCCTTTAACTCCATACACTTTCAATCTCAACATTTCCACTTCAATTCCTCATTTCTCATAATTAATCATATCAATTAATTTAATCAATGTAATTAGGGCATTCTTCCATAATTGACATTACAACCCTTAAGGTTCCATTTTCATCAATGTTTCAACATTAATCCCATGTTTCTACACTAAACATGCCTCTAGGTTCATTATAAATAAAAACCCCATTTTTTTGTAAAATTACACAAAGGCCCAAAGTTTCTCAAAATCACTCTACAACTTCCAACACATCAAAATGCTAAAATTTAAAGACAAAATCCATAAAGAGGAGTAGGATATCCCTACCTCAAAGTTTGAGCTCAAAAGGAGATGAAGACCCAACACCCAACTTGCTCCAAAGCCAAATATTTTCAGATTAGATCGAAGCCCAAGTCACCCTCTATCTTTTTAACAAAGCACTTAGGGTAGATTCACACTCTAGGGAGATGATTTCTTAGAGAGAAGGCAAGTCTAGAGAGAGAGGCTCTCAGATTTAGGGTTTGAAGATATAAAAGTTTTGAAAAAGTGAAGTTTAGATCGCTGCTGCGAACTGATATAAATAGGCTCGCTCGAGCGACCAGACACAGAAAACACTAGCTCGAGCCAAGAAGGTCTCGCTCGAGCCAACAACCCAGAAGCTCGCTCGAGCGAAGAAAAGCTCGCTCGAGCAGGAACTCGACCTTCAGTTCGCAATTAACGCACGCCGGCGACAAGCTGCGCCGGCGAAGATCAACCAGATCGCTCGAGCGAAGAAAAGCTCGCTCGAGCCAAAAATCATGGTGTTCAGGTCCAGTACCAGACGCAATCGCTCGCTCGAGCGAAGCCACTCTGGCTCGACCCACCAGACACAAAACTCAACGCTCGCTCGAGCGACCAACTCTTCGCTCGAGCGAAGGACAAAAATTCTGGGCAGCAACCCTTGGTTCCCAAACACAACCAACCTGAAACAAACCTGCCCAACACATCCTATAACTCAAATACAATGTAGAAAAGGATGTAAACAAGACAATGCTCAACTATTAACATCCACGGACACATGTCCGGATCACTGTACAATAAGGGGTAAACCCGGGATCGCTATAAAGAAAATACAAGTTCAAAAAAGAATGCAGCAACTTTAAATAGAAATTATGGGAAATTTCAGGTTTTCCTTGAGAAGTTAAGTAGACATTATTAACAAGTTTAATTAATGATAGTCCAGACAGAGTAATGACACATGAAATTGGTTAATCCTCTAACTAAACAGCTAAAAAATATAGATATGCTGTGTTAGATTGCAGAGAAAATATGAGAAAATAAGAAAAAAAATTCAAGTATATTATACAAAAAAATTAACATAAAAAAGAACAAGAAGAACAGAAAAATAAATAAAATAATAAAGCCCACTCAAGTAAACATATTAGCAAGCAAAAGAATGGAAATCTTGATCTTTTCCTTTTCTTTCTCTTGGGTTTTCCAAGAAGCCAAACGGAGGGTGAATGAAAATAATGGTTCTACCCACAACTAATGAAGCAACTGACGAGAGAAAGGGGTTTGCAACCAACGCAGAATTTATACAAAAAATTCCTGCGTTGTTGAATGAAAAGTTTACAAACCCTTATTTCGAAATATAAAATTCGAAATCTGAATCCCTAATTTCGAAATTTGAAATCCCAAATCTAAAATGAAAACCCCAATTTATTCGATACAAACCTGAATGTGGGTGTTTGATGCAGGTGTTCCTCGTTTTTCCGGTGGTTACTCTTGGCCATTGTTCGTCGTCGGTTTTCCTGCGTTGTTCGTCGTCGGTCTTCCTTCGGAGTTCGGCTGAGTGAGGGAGAAGAAGATGGGTCAAATACGGCATTCGTAAGTGCAAGGGAGAAGGGGAGGTGTTTTGTGTTTAATGAAACGGCTTTTCTTGCTCCGTTTTTAATTAAAAAAAAAATTTGTCAAAAAACGGCTTTCCTAACACCGGTTTTTATTAAAAAAAAATTTTGAACAAAAAATATTTATGTTGAAAATATAAATTAAAAAAAAATTAATGTGAAAACGGTTTTACCAAAACCGTTTTTGATTAATTCAGAATTAATTAAAAACGGCTTTAGAAAAGCCGGTTTCTATGTTCAATTTTTATTATTATTTTAATTCGAAAACACGGCTTTGGAAAAGCTGTTTTCTAAAAAATGGCATTACAAAAACTATTTTAGCCTATATTGGGAATAAAGATAAAAACACACCCTAAAGTGGGACTAAAATATTGAAAACGCCCCAAACAGGGAAATTGGCCCCAATATCTCTCTCTCTCTCTCTCTCTCTCTCTCTCTCCTCTAACTCCTCTTCTCTTTCGTTTTCCTTTATTCAAATCAAATCCCCTTTTTTTCCATTCTCAGATCTCATTCAAATCCCCCTCCAATGGCGACCCCAACCCCACGCGAAGACAACGTCTATATGGCCAAACTCGCCAAGCAAGCAGAACGCTACGAAGAGATGGTCGAATTCATGGAGAAAGTCTCCGCCGCCGTCTGCAATTCCGAGGAGCTCACCGTCGAGGAGCGCAACCTCCTCTCCGTCGCCTACAAGAACGTCATTGGAGCCCGCTGCGCCTCGTGGCGAATCATATCTTCGATCGGGCAGAAGGAGGAGTCTCGCGGCAATGCCGACCATGTCGCAACAATCAAGGAGTATCGGACCAAGATCGAGTCCTAGTTTTCATCAATCTGCGACGGTATTCTGAAATTGCTTGACTCGATGTTGATTCCTTCGGCTATGTCTGGAGATTCGAAGGTGTTTTATTTGAAGATGAAGGGGAATTGTACGGGGAGCAAATATTCTGGCAAGCCCGTACTCCTTTCTTCCAAGCTCCGCTTCTGTCCGATCACCTGAAAGCACAACGGCGGTGAGCTACCCGGCAGTGTGTGGCCAGAAAACCCCTCCGACGATCAAGTTAGCACACACCTAGGGATAGAGAGAGAGAGAAGAGAATGTTTGAGTGTAAGAATTTCCTTACAAAGTGTTCGTCTGCCCCCGCATGGGGGGCGCAGACACGCTTATATACCCTTCTGCGTCCCAAACCTGCTCCCAATGGTCTCTCAACACGTGGCTCTGCTATCCCATCCGTCAGCACAAATCTTGCTGAGCATCACCTAATCTCAACTGTCCGCTAGCTCTTCTGGAGCTCAGCAGCCGAGCTGCACCATCTTGTCCGCCAACGGCCGTGCTGTGCTTCATGTCCAAGCACTCCACTAGCTAAGCTCAATGAGGACCGGGCTAGGCAATACCTCGGCAAAGTCGAGCCCAGGACAACTCGTGCTTGGCTGTGGTCGGCCTTCCGGCCAAGCAATCGGGTACCTCGGCTGACCATGCCTTTCCGGGCGCCGGTCACTTAACTTGACTGGATTCGCTTCCGCTAAACATGTAGCTCGGTCGAATCGAGCGCTGCCTTAACCGAGCAACTTCTTTCAAAACTGGGCCACACATCCTTGGCCCAACACTTGACCGACCCAAATCTGTTTGGCAAAACTTTGTCCGGTCCAAATCTGTCCGGCCCAGTACTAGATAATCAATCTCCCTCTCAATTGCCCCTTCATTCCGTTCGCTAAAGCGTGACTGGGATTACCTATTTTGATCGGGGTAGCACCTCCTCGGTACCCAGCTTACTAATCGGTAACTGGGCTAGTCGACATGCCTGCCTTCGAACTTGCCCGGTGGATTCCTCGGTCAATGCCCCATTTGACCTGGCTACCTTTTCGTCTTGCTCGGTCGACGCCTCACCTGCTCCCTGTCTCTTCAACTCTGACGCTGTCATTAATGAGGGCACGTGGCGTCCCCCCATTGGTCCTCGAGCAGCCAACCAGCCGTCGCATGAAATTTGAATTTGGGCGGCATTTAGGGCTATAAACGTGCCCCCTCCCTCTTCGATTCGTTTCTACTAACCCTCTTGTACCTCAAGCCATTACAGAGCTCTTGCCCCCCTTGTTTCTTGCCAATGCTGAGTTCGTGCTTGAAGAAGAAGACACTACCCTACGCTCGTAAGTCCTCAAACTCCTCTCTTGTTGTCATTTCCTTTGATATTTCACACATTAGGGCAATAAAACATAGTTTATAGGACATTAGGCGTCAAAAACATCCTATACCTCCAAATGTTCATGGTGTTCTTCATTTTTCCTGAAGAACACTGAAGAACTGGGGTGGACCGGGCTCCTATCCTTCATTTGATCCAAAAAACCACCCTGACCGAGCAAAAAACATGTTTGTCTTGAACTTCAGAAAAAACCGAGATAGCACGAGGACTTGGTCGCTCAACCGGGTTAACATCTGGTCCGCTTGGGCGACCGAGCTCCTTAATAAGCTTAGACAACCGAGGTGGTTTGGCACTCTTGATGACCGAGCTAAAGACAAGCTCACTTCGCGCGACCGCGCTCACACTTACACTTGCCATCCTTTTCCTGCAGAGTCCAAGGGGACCATTGACCACTTCTGAGGCTCTCAAGACCGAGCAACAACCAATTATCACAGTGCCAAACCCCTCAGCTGAGCTACCCTAGGGCAGCCTCAAATGGGGAAATTCCGCTTCCTAGTGGACACTCCGGCCGCGCTGGTTGCGTTCAGAGAGGAGTACGGCATCCCGGCCGACGTCCATCTCTAACTGGCAGAAGAGAAGACAACACCCTGGGTCAAACTAGACCAATGCCCCTTCACCGTGCTGTCAATCGTAGAAGGAGGCCTCCGCTTCCCGGTCAATCCTCTGATGACCGAGTTTCTGCACCGGACTGGGCTTGCACCCACCTAAGTGTCCACCAACACCTACCGGATAATAAACAGCGTGCACGAGCTAAACAACCGGCTAGGCATAAGCTTAGGTTTAGCCGAGATCCTGCGTCAATATACCTTAGGGCACACTGGCGATGGCCTCGCCTACTATCTCAAGATTAGGCCGGGCAGAGAAAAAATTGTGACCGGCACACCAAACAAGGACCTATACGACGATGACTTCTTCTGGGTGTCTGGCAATTATGAGACAGCCGCGGTACCGGGCTAGAGCATAAGCAAAAACTTCGGTAGTACATGTAAGCCGCGCAAACTTGCTCGGTTAGCCTACACTCTTCATTTTTCTGTATTTAACCGTTTTTCTTGTTTCTTTTGCAGCAATTCAAGCCTTGCAAGCCAACTACCAGTTCCCCAACGTAGAAGCAATAAGGACCACGCTCCGCTACCGAAACCGAGATTGCAACCAATTGCTCGGCTACACCCCAACGTACAGATACTCAGCTCCCCGCCGGAGTAAAGGTACAGACTTTCTCCGCGCTCCATCACCTCCTCCAGATCCAACTTTGCCAGACGTTCCACTTATCCGGTTGACAGAGGAGCAAGAGATGGCAAAACGGAGCCGAATCAAAAACCTGCTCACTGCAACATCTGTCGAGATACCGAGCGTTGTCACCCGCTCGCCAGCCGTCAATCAACCCAGCGGCGCCGTGGTCGCCCTAGCTTCTCAAGCGACAAGGCCAGCCTGATCAAGGCCGGTAGTAAAAGATCTGCTCGATGCAGCCGGTGGCTGGGAAAAAGACATCCCAGTGATGACGTCGATCAAAGGTGACAAAGAGCACTTGCTCGCCTACGATCTTTCCAAAACACTTCTCCTACCGAGCGACGTGGTCGGCAGCGACCACGTGCCTGACACTCGGTTGGTGAAGTCATTCGTGAAGTCCATGGCCAGGGTAAGCCTCAATCTACCTTTGAAATTTTTGCAAGTGTTTGCCCGGTTCCTTCACTAATCAAATTAGCTTTTTGCAGGCCATTCAAAAACAACACCTGGTCATGGAGTGCATCCACCGGCGGAGCGGCCGACCTGACCGACCAAGTACAAAGCCTCCAGACTGAGCTTGGCCGAGCAAAGTCCTCGCTTGAAATACCCAACACCGACAACAACCGGTTGCTCGGCCAACTCGAGGAAGCCGAGAAAAAGAAAGACGAGCTCCAAGCCGAGCTGGACGCCCTCAAGAAGTCGCGGAAGAAAGACTGCCGAGATGCTAATAACGCCGGCTTCAACGAAGCCGAGGAGAACTACAAGAAGCAGGTCTTTGCGACTTAAGACATCTACTTCAAAGCTGGCTGGAAATCTGCCTGCGAGCATCTCGGCCAGGGCTCTGATACCGACGTATTTGCCAATCCGCCTCCTACTTTCCTACCGGCCTACCTCGTGCCATACGCAAATGACGTCTTTAGCGCGTTGCAGGCTGAGGCCGAGGAAGGGCTTGAAGAAGGGGATTCCGAGACAGATACCGAGGCAGGCGCAGTGCAGGAGCAGCCCGGTCAGAACGAGCCCGGTGCCCTAGATAAAAGCCCAACCATCAATGTAGAGGCCACCAAGGACGAGTTCACCAACCTCTCACCCTTGGTTTAGTTTTCTTTTCTCTTTTTGCTTTTCTGATGTAACCGGGCTAAGTTCCCCACCTTTTGTACTTACGTTTCTATCAATGAAAAGCTTTAATTTCGTCAAGTGTTTGCACAGTCGTCATCAATTCCTTTTTCAGCAAAACATCTCGGTATAAATCACAAAATTGAACACCACCAAAATTGAACTCACCAACTTTTTCAACCGGAATACCCATCTCGGTTGGAACACTTAAGTCGAACAAGACATCTATTTTATCAACCGGGGTAGATTATCTCGGTTGAGACAGCAAAGTTGAACTCACCAACTTCTTCAACCGGAATACCCATCTTGGTTAGAACAGCGAAGTTTCAACCGGAACAAATCATCTCGGTTAGGATTTCCTAAGTTGGACAAAACACCAACTCTTTTAACCGGAGTACAGCGTCTCGGCTTGGAATAACTAAGTTGAACAAATCACCAACTCCTTTAACAGGAACAAATCATCTCGGTCTTTACATTAAAACAACAATCTGAATGCTAAAGTAAAGACACTTCTATATATTGACAAAAAGAATTACATTCTGAAGTGTAAGGAAAAAAATTCCTTTGCACAAAAAGAAAGCTAATAGCTAAAAATAATACAGTTTGAGGTTGGCCGCATTCCATGGCCGGGGTATTGCTCTTCTATCCAGATCCTCCAAGTGGTATGCCCCCTTGCCCGCCAGACCGGTTATCTTGTAGGGTCCTTCCCAATTTGCCCCTAGTTTGCCTTCACCTGGCGCCAGGGTGTTCCCCATAACTTTCCTTAAAACCCAATCACCCACTTTAAACGGTCTGGGATGCACCGTTTTGTTGTACTTCCTTGAGAGCTCTTGTTGGTAGGCGGCCACGTGGATGAGGGCCTTCTCCCGACGCTCTTCCACCAGGTCTAATTCCAGGGCAATAGCCTCGGCGTTCAGCTCAGGCTCAAAACTTTCACTTCTTAGGGTAGGCATGCCAACTTCCAATGGTATGACCACCTCCATGCCATAAGCCAGAGCAAATGGAGTTTCCCCGGTAGATCACCGCGGGGTTGTTCGGTATGCCCAAAGGATGCTGGGTAGTTCCTCAGCCCATTTTCCCTTTGCCTTCTCTAGCAGTTTCTTCAACCCATCCAGGATAGTCTTGTTTGATGCCTCGGCTTGACCGTTGGATCAAGGGAGTTGGAGTTGTAGAATTCAATCTTTAGATCCTCACAAAATCCTCTGAATAGGCGACCGTCGAACTGCGTGCCGTTATCAAAGATCAAAATCTTGGGGACGCCAAAGCGTGTGACCACATTCTGCTAGACAAACCGCTTCTCGTCTTTCTCTTTGATTGTTGCCAAAGGCTCAGCTTCAACCCATTTCGTGAAGTAATCGGTGGCCGCAATGAAGAATTTCCGGTTGCCCGATGCTGTTGGGAGTGGCCCCACTATATCTAGCCCCCACATGGCAAAGGGCCAAGGACTGGTGAGGGGAAGAAGTTCCCTGGTGGGCTGATGAATCTGATGGGCGAATTTCTGGCATTTTTCGCACTTGCGGACATATTTTTGTGCGTCAGCCTGCATGCACGGCCACCAGTATCCCTGCGAAATAGCTTGGTAGGCCAAGGATCTTCCCCCTATATGGCTGCCACAGATGCCTTCGTGAATTTCGTACAAGAAGGTCTCCACGCTACTCGGGTGCACGCACTTCAGATAAGGACCGGTGAAGGACTTTTTATACAACGCTCCAGATGGAGAGAGCCAAAACTGCTCTGACTTCACTCGGACTTTGTGTGCATCCTTCTTGTCGGCTGGTAGAGTCCGATCTCTGAGAAATAGGATTATGGGGTCCATCTAGGAAGGACCTAGCGCGGCACAGAGTACATCCGTCTGCCCGGCTTCCTCAATACTCGGCCGTGGAAGGAATTCAATCAACAGGGGGTTAGGAGACGTACAATCTACCATTGAAGCAAGGTCGGCCAGCTCATCTGCTCGGCTGTTTTCTTCACGGCCAATCTGTTGAACTCGGATTGCCTGAAACTGCTTGATGTGTTCTCTGACCAGAGCTTGGTACTTAGCCATTCTGTCATCCTTTACTTCATAAATCCCAGAGACTTAGTTAACCACAAGCTGGGAATCACTGTACACCATTAGCTCGGAAGCCTTCATCTGAAGAGCGCTCTTGAGTCCGGCCAAAAGTGCTTCGTACTCAACCTCGTTGTTAGATACTGGGAAGCTAAGGGTGATAGAATGTTCAATGGAGAGGCCATCCGGTGTGATAAGAACAATACCTAGCCCGGCACCGTGACGATTCGACGCTCCATCAACGAAAAGTTTCCACATCTCCCCTACAAAGAGTTTCCAACAGTCTGAAGGGTCTTGAAAATTTCGAAGGGTGATGGGACTGCGGTTGCTCGGCTATCCGGTTTCTAGTTCTGCACTGATTGGTTCCACCCCGGCTCCCCTTGGTGATTCGGCACTGGACTCAGCAAGTTGATCTCTGATACTCAAGTCCGTAGGCGAATCACCAGGTTGCGGTATTGTGCCGGCTGCAAATTCTGTACTGGGTGGGTCCATTTCTTCCCCCCTTAGTGATGCGGTACCGGACAGAGTGGGTTGGGCAATAACACTCGACTCTGTCATTGCGTCACCGATCGGTGGAATTGTACAAAGTGAGGGCAATTCGGTGGGGCGCGCAAATTCCGCGTCGCCAACTCCACTAAGTTGTTTCTCGGTCATGCTTGCATTCTCTTCATCTGCCGCGGCAATATCGACTGGGCACACCAGATGTGTTCCAGGTGAGAATTCTGCAACGAAATCGGCCAAAGCCTGGGCCTTGATGGCTGTGCGCGGCTGGAACTTCACATCAAATTGTCCAAATTCGACTGCCCACTTGAGAATTCGGCCAGAGAAGTCCGTCCGTTCAAACAAAGCCTTAAGAGGAAACCCAGTTAGTACGATGATGGTATTGGCGTGGAAATAGTGCGCCAACTTCCTTAAAGCCATCATCAATGCCAACGCAAGCTTTTCCAACGGCAAGTACCTCGTCTCTGCCGGTAGCAAGGTTTTACTGACGTAGAAGATTGGGAGGTGCTTAATTCCTTCAGCACGAACTAGCACTGCACTTACTGCATGTTGCGAGACGGCAAGGTAGAAATAGAGTTCCTCACCTGGCTGAGGTGTAACCAATAGTGGTGGAGAAGACAGATATTCCTTGAGCTCGGCCAAAGATCGGTCACACTCTTCATCCCACGAGAACTTTGATTTCAATGCCTGAAAGAATGGACGGCAGCGATCTGATGACCGGCTTATGAATCGATTAAGCGCGGCGGCCATTCTGGTCAGATGCTGCACGTCCTTTGCCGAGCTGGGCTGCTTCAACTCCTGCACGGCTCTGATCTGAGTAGGGTCTGCTTCGATGCCTCGGTTTGTGACTAGGAATCCCAAAAAATTTCCGGATCCCACGCCAAAGGCACACTTTGACGCATTCAGGCGCAGCTTGTACTTCTTGAGAATGGCAAACATCTCGGCCAAGTCGGACAAGTGGTCTGCTTCGTGTCGGCTTTTAACCACCATATCATCGATGTAAGCCTCCATTGTCCGGCCAAGCAAAGGAGCAAACATTTTGGTCACCATCCTCTGAAAGGTTGCCCTGGCGTTCTTTAAACCAAAAGGCATGACTCGGTAACAGAAGAGTCCCCTTGGAGTCGTGAAGGAGGTAATCTCTCGGTCGGGCCCATGCATGGCAATCTGATGGTAGCCGCGATAGGCGTCCAGGAAACTGAGCCTGTTATGTCCAGCCATTAAGTCCACAAGCTGGTCAATTCGCGGCAAAGGGAAGCTATCTTTGGGACAAGCTCGGTTGACTGTCTTATAGTCGACATAAACTCGCCACTTCCCATTCTTCTTGGGCACCACAACTGTGTTGGAAATCCACCGAGGGTAGTGCACTTCTTGAATTGCTCGCGCCTCAAGCAAGTTCTTTACTTCCTCCGCAACTACCTCGGCGTGATGCAGTGTCGATCTTCTTGTTCGCTATATAACTGGCTTTGCTCTGGGGAAGACATTGAGGTGATGGCAGATGAAACTTGGATCGAGGCCGGGCATGTCATAAGGCGACCATGCGAAGACTTCGATGTTGGCCATCAAAAACTCAACCATCTCGGTCCTCTCTTGGGCAGTAAGGCTGGAACCGAGCAGGAAAAACTTGTCCGGCCGATCCATATCAATTCGCACCTCAACCAAGTCCTCCACAGCTTTGTCCTCCACCTTAGTGCCCACATCCTCCAGGACTCCCCGGTCTTCTGGTCCTTCAATCATTTGAACGAAGCCTTTAGCAGCCCGGCTCCCATTTACTGCGACGAAGCACTGCTTCGACATGACTTGATCTCCCCAGATCTCCTCGATTGCTCCCATAGCTGAGGGGAATCTCATCACTTGATGGTTGGTCGACGCTACAGCTTGCATAGCGTGAAGCCATCCCCTTCCAAGGATCAGGTTGTAAGTTGAAGGAACTTGTAACACCCAAAACTCCACTTGCTTGACTACGGATCCCGCTTTGACCGGCAGGATGATCTTCCCCAAAGGCCACTCCGGTTGTGAGTTGAAACCCACCAGTGGTGAGGTTGCCGGAACCAAGTCCGTCTCTCAGAGCTTCAGCTGCTTGAACGCGTCATAATACATGATCTCGACCGAGCTTCCCTGATCGATCAAGATCCGTTTGACATCAAATTCTTTGATGCGGAGTGTTACTACTAGGGCGTCGTTATGCGGCGTCTGGATACGCTCTAGATCCCTGGAGGTGAAACTAATCACATCTTTCTCCTCAGTCTTCCCCATCTTGATGGCAGGCTGTACCGACAAAACCTCCCTTATATGTTCTGCCTTCTTGATCATACCCCGGAGTTCGCAAACTCGCTCCGGCTCTATTATGCCGTGGATGACATTGATAACTCCTTGTGGTGGCGCATCTCGGTCGTCTTGTCCCCTGGGATCGACCGGAGCCTGATTTGCCTTTACGCCCCCATTAATGTAAAGGTCTAGGTGCCCAGCCGCGACCAGCTCTTCCAAGTGTTGCCTCAAAGGCAAACAATCCTCAGTCCGGTGGCCTCGCTCCCGGTGGAATGTGCAACGATACCGCGGATTATAGCCCTTCTGTCTATCGCCCAACTTAGCAGGAAACCGGACATACTCCTCGTCTCGGATTTCACTAAGTATGCGCTAGATTGGAATCTTGAAGATCGTGGTTATGCCAGTCCTTGCCTTCAACTTTCTGTTTGCATCCGCTACATCATCTCGGGGGTAGTCATCCCGGTCACTCCGACGTCCTCTACCCCGGTTCTTACGATTCGAGCCACGATCAGACTCCTCTGCTCGGTCGCTTGAACGGCTGGACTCTTGCCCAACTGCGTGCACTTTGCCTGCTGTCTTCTTGTCTGCTGCTACCGAAGTTGCCTTCACGGTAGAAGTTGACGCATCTTCCTCAACTCGGATGTGCTCGTTGATGCGCTGCATGAGCTGGCCCATGGACGTCGGTTGGTGCATGGTAAGCGAGTCCCGCAGTCTATGTCCGACCGGGAGACCTCGCTTGTACTGAGTGATTGCAAGGTTGACCGGACAATCCAAGATCTCGTTGAAGGTCTCCCAATATCTGGAGTTGTACGCCTTCAATGTGTCGCTCGGTTCCATCTTGACGCTCAGTAGGTGATCCACTTCTTTTGGTGTTTTCGTGTTGGTTTTGAAGCGCGTGACAAAGGCTTCGGCTAACTGATGCCACTTTTCTATACTCCCCTCCGGCAGCCTTTCAAACCACTTCAAGCCCAGTTCACCTAAGCTTGACGGAATGATGAGGCACATAAGAGCGTCATTTCGCCTATGTCCGGCCATGACCTGTCGGAAATGACTCATGTGCATGTAAGGATCGGTCTTCCCGTCGTACAATGTGAACTTTGGCTGGTGGAAGCCCGACGGAAGAGGTGTTGTTTCTATTTCCAGGGAGAAAGGGGTGGCATTCAACCTTGCCAAGTTGGAATCCACCAGGAGTGGCGCTGCTTGGCGGGGTGGAGGCATTCCGACCTCCTCGCTGGAGTGAACCCCGTAGGACAACCGCTGGAATGCCAGTATCCGCCGAGCCTCCCGCCGGCAAGCCCTTTCCTCCAAGATTGCCCGCAAATCTTTTGATCGGGCGGAATAGGTATACCTCGACGTCGTTGCCGGACGCGAGGGCTGGTAAGTGCTATCTTGCGCGCTAGACTTCTCTGCATGCACATCGGAATCACCAACCTTGTAACTTCTGGTCATGGAGATGGAAGGAGTGTGTCGCTGACTCTGACTACCTGAACGGCGGGGTTGGGTGCGCTCACTGTGGTCGCCCACTCCAGCTACACCCTTCCCTTTGACATGTCGCTTCAATTCCTCCATCTCCGCCGCCATTCGCCGGATGACGGCATCCTGGTCCTTCAACTTGCTTTCCAGACGTCTGGCGTGTGAGTCTCTCCGCCGCCAATGACCGTCTGGACTCCGAGAATGACCATGACTCCTCCCGCGCTTATCCCGCGCGTCTCCTGACTGTCCTTCTGGGTATATCTCCAAGTCCCCCATCGGAGAGATAGTGGGAGGTCTCTCTCTTCGTCTGCCTGACTCCGGAGTGACTCCGTCGATGGCGGACACTTGAATCTCCTCGTTGTTCGCTATAGAAGGCGATCAGATGAGCTTCGAAAGACAAGGTTTTATTTGCAAGATTCCCACAGACGGCGCCAATTGTACGGGGAGCAAATATTCTGGCAAGCCCGTAC
Organism: Camellia lanceoleosa; assembly: GCA_025200525.1. NCBI lineage: Eukaryota > Viridiplantae > Streptophyta > Magnoliopsida > Ericales > Theaceae > Camellia > Camellia lanceoleosa. Next base: position 14,779,025 of record CM045770.1, read on the forward strand.
TCCTTTCTTCCAAGCTCCGCTTCTGTCCGATCACCTGAAAGCACAACGGCGGTGAGCTACCCGGCGGTGTGTGGCCGGAAAACACCTCCGACGATCAAGTTAGCACACACCTAGGGATAGAGAGAGAGAGAGAGGAGAATGTTTGAGTGTAAGAATTTCCTTACAAAGTGTTCGTTTGCCCCCGCATGAGGGGCGCAGACACGCTTATATACCCTTCTGCGTCCCAAACCTACTCCCAATGGTCTCTCAACACGTGGCTCTGCTATCCCATCTGTCAGCACAAATCCTGCTGAGCATCACCTAATCTCAACTGTCCGCTGGCTCTTCTGGAGCTCGGCAACCGAGCTGCACCATATTGTCTGCCAACGGCCGTGCTGTGCTTCATGTCCAAGCACTCCACTAGCTAAGCTGAACGAGGAACGGGCTAGGCAATACCTCGGCAAAGCCGAGCTCAGATGACTTCGTGCTTGGTCTGGTCGGCCTTCCCGCCGAAAGCAATCGGTACTCGGTGACCACGCTTTTTCAGCGCCGTCACTTAACTTGATCGATTCGCTCGCCAAACATGTAGCTCGGTAATCGAAGGCCGCTTAACCAAGCAACTTCTTTCCAAACTGGGCCACACATCCTTGGCCCAACACTTGATCGACCCAAATCTGTTCGGCAAAACTTTGTCCGGCCCAAATCTGTCCGGCCCAGTACTAGATAATCAATCTCCCTCTCAGGGATTATCATAGGTATTTGGCGGAGTTTAAGACTGGTGAGGAAGGAGGCCGCTGAAAACACTCTCAATGCCTATAAGGCAGCGCAGGTTTGTGATTTGATTGCATTTTGATCCGTTGTTTGCATGAGTTTTGTTATGATTGAGAGAAATTAGGGTTGTTTTATTGTTATTGTACTTCAATTTGATTTTTTTAGGTTTTCTTCAAGGTGAATTTTTGCGATGGTTAGGAGAGATTAGGGTTTTATTGATTTATGTTTCTGTTAAATGTTAATTAATTTGGGGTTTGGTGAGAGGCATTTTGTTTTTATGGCCTTTTATTTTATATTGCAAGTTTTATGAAAGTGGTGTGTGTTACTTTCTGCTATGATGAAGAAACACTATGGATTGTTAGATGTTTGGTGTTGGAATTTGGATTGTGTTGTTAGATTTTGGTTTGCATTCATGGCTTATTGTGGTATGATTGGAATATTTTTGTTTGCGTTATGTAGCTGTCTCCCTTTGTGTCAATATTGCAATATTGATCTTGTAATAATTGTTAGGTCAGCGTCAGTTGTGAGATGTTTTTGAAATAAATCTGGTCCCATGTCAGTGATGCCATGCTGGTGTATGTCTGACTGTCAAATTCATCTCATTGTCAAATGGCAGGACATGGGTTTTGATTTGATTTTTCACATATTAGGAATTGAAAAGAGTCTGTAGGAAAAATTATACGGTGGTCTTGTGGTGCCTTGACTTGACTTTTGTTGGCTAAAATAGAGGGACTCACGACTTTTGTGTGTGTGTGTTTGTTTTTTATATATACAAGATGACGAGTGTTATGTGAAGGATGGTGTAGAACATTGCTCCAAGACCACCAAATAACCTCGATGCTTTGAAATAAATCTCGTCTCATGTCAGATTGTCATGTATGTCTGAATGTCGAATTCATCTTAAAATGATAGGCACAGGATTTGATTTGATCTTTTAAGTGTAAATACGAAGAGTGTTTATATATTAGGCATTGAAAGGTATCCAAGTGAACTAGGAACCTGATCTCCCCTTTTGTTTGACAATCAAGGACCAAGCATGACATAGTTACACTACACAACACATTTTAAGTGTCTATATAGCACAAATCATTTTGATTGCTGGTGCTACTGACCTGCTCAATTGAAAATTTAATTTGAATATGAACATTAGGGTAACCAAATCATATGAAACGAAGTCTTAGACCTATTTAGGTGGGGTTAGTTATATGGATCTTTTTTCACTATAGAAATTAAATAAATTCATATTTTGTTAGAAACATTGGGATAAGAAATTCATATTTTGTTAGAAACATTAGTATAAGAATTATATATATATATAAAATAAAAAAAAATAAAAACTAAATCCTATCCACTACTAACCACTAAAGGCATGCTTAGGATCCAAAAAATGCCCTCTTACTTAGCAAGCATCGAAGAAAGTGCCTTATTCTATGCCAAGCTACGTTACACGGACTCGAGTGCGGGTATCGGGTGTGGGTGTGTATGTAGAGATCGGACATTTCAAAATTAAAAATTGAGGATACGTGGATATGGATCCAAATTTGGATACGGGTATGGGAATACGTTAAATAATTATTTTTTTTAAATATATTTATTATATGAAGATGAGTTAAAAAAAAAGGAATAACAAATTTGTTAAAAAAATAACAAATAAAATATAAATAACAAATAAAAATTATTTTAGGCATAAAATAAATTATATTATATATGATAAAATAATTTTTTTTTTAATTTTAGACATAAAAATTATATTATTTATGGTATATTATATTATACAATATTTTTTTTGAGTGAATAATATTATATAATAAGAATACTATTATATATTATTATATTAGTATCATTTATAAATAGAATGCAGAGAAAGAGAACAGAGAGGAAGAGACGACGAAGTCAAAGAAGAAGAGAGAGAGAGAGAGAGAGAGAGAGAGAGAGAGACACACACACAGAACAAAGGGAAATCGAAGCCCTAGAGTCATTTTCTGGGTGGAATCAACTTCGTGATGTTGGTTTTCAGATCTCCTTCGATTCAGTCTAGTTCGTGACTAGGGTTTACCCTTCGATCTTGGTTCGCGACTCGACATGCTTCGCAAAGGTGAGTTTCAGCCCTCTCTCTCTCTCTCTATCTCTTTCTCTCTCCATCTCTGAGTTTCAACCGTATATACCATCTTTCTTCCTCGTTTGCCATATCCATTTTCTCCATGCTGTATCCTGACTGTATCTCGTACCCATACCCGTATTGTGTCGTGTCGTGTCAACATGGGTACTTCGTCGAATCTAATGAGTCCGTGTAACATAGATGCCAAGTTAGACACCTTCAGATTCACATAAAGTCCTTAGGTTCGTGCCTTTTATTTGGCTCCATTTGTAGGCTTTAGGCTCAAGAAAGGCACGCTTTTTTAGATAATAAAAAAGTATCTTTATTTTTTATTTATTTTTCAATTGCCACTAATGGATATGTTTTATACCATATTTATAGTCTTTATACCAATAATTTTTTTTTTTTTTTTGGTTTTGTTTTGTTTTTGTTTTTGTATTCTAGGTTCATAAGCTTATGTTAAATTATATGAAATAGATCTTTGTAATGCTTAGCTTAATAATATGTTTAAAAAGTTTACAACTAACTTTTTCATTATTGCAATTTGCAAAATGGAAATAGTTATTTGCTTTCGTGAATGCCTATACCAAAATTATCAATTCAAAATATTTACATTTGTGTTGATTTGTCTAACTTTCTTAGTTGATGTGTCAACAAAATTTCTCCTTTTTTTTTGTTTCGGTTACATATTTTAAAATGCTCTCACTTGCAAGCTCTGTTATCAGAATCTTATGATTCACGATTCGATTAAAAATTTTTGTAAAATCTATATGAATCTATGGGTGAATCTATTTTGGAAGTGAATCTCTAGTGAGTTGCACGATTCACAATCGATTCACGATTCGATTCACTTTTTACTATTCATACAATTTTTGAAATTATTGTGTCCGGCATATTTTCGACTTTTTTTTTCCTCCATCTTTTTAGTAAAAATGACATAATGCAACTTCTAATAGCGTTTAATACTAAAATAACCAACATATATACATAATTTGTTGTTATTTTAGTGATCATGGGGTTTTAGTGATCAATACCGTTGTTAATTATTGTTACTTTGGAAATTGATGGTTTGTTCATTTGGTTATTATCTTTATTAAGAATGGTTGTCTAAAAAAAAAAAAAAAAAAAAGATATGATGGTGACCTTACATAATAACCTTTGTTAACTTTTTACCTATTAAACTATGTGATTATCATTCAAAATAACATTTTTATTAATTTAAGTCTAAATATTTCATATTCACAAGATATATATAACATTTAAATGTGTAGATATATGTTTTTAAGTAATTTTTAAAAAAATGACTGAATCTTTATGATTCACGATTCGATTCGATTCGATTCGCTTCACGATTTGGTACGAGACCATTTCGATTCCTGATACGAATCCCGATTTGAGAACTATGCTTGCAAGTGCATATTTAATATACATTCTTATGTCACATGCACTCTACTTCTTTCATGCTCACATTTTATGTTGTGCCTTTCGCTTAGGCTTTGGGAGATTTTCTCACCTTAGTGCGCCGTGAGCCTTTAACAACTATGCCCTTACCCCACCCTTCCCCTTTAAATGCCAACGTATTGGCACATGGCGTCTGTGGCGTTTATGAACTAAACATTTCTGTGATCTATGGGAAAACTTTTGTCTTTTATTATATATGCAGTTTTGTAGATTTTTCTTTTTATATTGCAAATGTTGTGCTCTCTCTAACGGTAAAAGTTAGATTAGGTTTTAGGGTTGTTTTATATAACTTTCTTTGTTTTGATAATTGTGATTCATTCTTGTTATTTACTGTTTCCATCTTGATTTCATTGTTCTCTTTGCAGGATATAGCAAATACAGAGTTGGCTCCAACACATCCAATTCGGCTTGGATTGGCTCTTAACTTCTCTGTATTTTACTATGAAATTTTGAATTCTCCTGATCGAGCATGCAGCCTTGCAAAACAGGTAAAGGAACATATCTTAGTCTCTATAGATAAAAAGAGGATATTAATAACTGAAAGTTTTGTTAATCAAGGTTCAATGTTAATTTGGGGAAGGACATGACGAGTTCACTTTTCTTTTGCACATTCGTTGATCTGAATTTTATCGCGACCCTTTTTGTATAATTCAGATGCTTACCAAATACGGGGACAACATATGGGTCCTCTGCTAAAAAGTAGCCATATTTGTACTTTATAATCCGTACTTCATTCTAGTTAACTAGATTCATTTCATGAATGTGGGCCTAGGGTATAACTAACATTGTTGTGTGACTTTTGTCTGGGCTCTTAAGAACCAGAAGTCTTTTTTCATGAACCAAACTAGTGAGCAAATGAGAAACTGCCCCAAAAAAGAGTAATTAGACGAATGCTCCTTACAAGCATAATTGTGGTGCCCTCTTGATAGTTCTATTGTTATAGTTGGTTAATGAATGAGTTATTTTTAATTTATTAGTAACTAGTGCCTGTTTCTAATTGTAATCCGATTTCCATCAGGCTTTTGATGAAGCCATTGCAGAGTTGGACACACTGGGAGAGGATTCGTACAAGGACAGCACTTTGATAATGCAACTCCTTCGTGATAATCTGACTTTGTGGACCTCAGACATGCAGGTTTAGTACCTTTTACATTTCATTCTTTTTGGTTATGTATCAATGTATTGTTTTAACTCATGCATTACTGGACCTATTTATAGGATGATGGAGCAGAGGAGATCAAAGAAGCACCCAAGCACGAAGAGGAGAAGCAGTAAACTGATTCGTTTTCATTCTAGTATTCCACTTCTCCTCTGTTTGTTTTTGACTGGAGAAGTTGTTTGGACCCTCTATCTATTTGGTTTGGAGCCTCTAGGATTTTATGTGATTATTGTTTTTTAATTTCAGAGCACGAGTGTTTACTTTTGTGGTTTAATGATTAGTGCCTAAATCCGGTTTGGTTTGCAATTTTTAGAAACAGTTTTCTCTTAGTTTTTGATTTAGATTTTTATATTTTTAATGATTTTTAAAAATGTTTTAATCAAATTTTAATCTTTGGCTTCACTTAATCTTAATATATTTAAAAGTAAAAAATATGGGTGAAATTTTTTTTTAGCAAACTTCACTTTATCTCTTGTAGTTTGAGCCATGTACGGTCTATTCTTTTAACGTTTGGAAATGGTCACATAACCTTCATGTGATTTGTGGACAGAACTGTATTGTTAAATTTGTTAACTATTTACCATTGTATATAAGTGGCATTCATGTCATATATTTTATTTTTTACTCATGTAAACATAATAGTGAGAAAACAAAATTATTTATTTGGGATGAAAAAAAAATTCAAGGTTTGATTTTGGTCCACAAATCAATTCTAATTTTTAATTGATTCAATGTGTACCTTTAATTTTTAATATCATATTAATTCTAATCATTCATTTATATTTGTTAGTAATAACTAATGAAAAATAGGCAATATAAACAATTTAACTATTTTTTCCTTAATTATTATTGACATACAACTTAACTATACCGTTGTCCATCACCACTCATCCTCCATCCCAATCCACTATCATCCCTCCAACCTTGTTAGCAATCCATTGATACTCTTCCCCTTCCAGAAGTCACTGCTACCCCCTCTCCATCTTTTCCTTGTCCGTAGCCACTAACGCCATGACAATCAACACTATCGACAAAAATAATTAAATTGTCTAAAGTAATCCTGTAAAAGCAACACTATCGACAAAAAATATTTAAATTGTCTAAAGTAATCCGGTAAAACTAATTAAATTGTCTAAGGTAACAGTGTTACTTTAATGATGGTTATAAATTGATATCTTTTTAAAAATTTAAAGTTTAAACTAAAACAATAAAAAAAGTAGTTAAAGTTTTATAAAATCTCGATTTTTTTTTTGTTGGTTGTTGTAATTTTTCTTATTTATTTTATTTTCTTAAATTATAACAATTTTTTGGGTAAATTACTAACAAATCATAATAGTTGACTTAATTCCCAATAAGTCTTATTGAAAATAAATTATAGTAAAATCACTATTAAAAATAATTTTTTGTGACAATTTTTTACATATATTGTTAAAAATTGATAATTAGTGATTTTTTTCTGTTACGATTTTTATAAATTGTAATTAAAACTTGCAATTAGTGATTTTTTGTGACAAAAATTTCAAACTATCGCTAAAAGTTAAAAATTATTAACTTTTTTTGTAATATTTTTTTAAACTGTCACTAAAATTTATAATTACTAATATTTTTTTAACAGAATTTTTAAGCTGCTGTTAAAAAGTAATAATTAATAATTTTTTAAATAATATTTAATAAAAAAACGTAATTAATTCTCGACCTACTAAATAATTAGTTCAGCTATTCAATTTTTTTAAAGCCAGTGGGGGCCAATTTAAAGAAGAGTAATGCTAAGATACTCCACACCTATATTCTTTGATCTCCTCTGCTCCATCATCCTATAAATAGGTCCAGTAATGCATGAGTTAAAACAATACATTGATATTTCATTCTAGTATTCCACTTCTCCTCTGTTTGTTTTTGACTGGAGAAGTTGTTTGGACCCTCTATCTATTTGGTTTGGAACCTCTAGGATTTGATGTGATTATTGTTTTTTAATTTCAGAGCACGAGTGTTTACTTTTGTGGTTTAATGATTAGTGCCTAAATCCGGTTTGGTTTGCAATTTTTAGAAACAGTTTTCTCTAAGTTTTTGATTTAGATTTTTATATTTTTAATGATTTTTTAAAAATGTTTTAATCAATTTTTTTTAATCTTTGGCTTCAGTTAATCTTAATATATTTAAAAAGTAAAAAATATGGGTGAAATTTTTTTTAAGCAAACTTCACTTTACCTCTTGTAGTTTGGGCCATGTACGGTCTATTCTTTTAACGTTTGGAAATAATTACATAACCTTCATGTGATTTGTGGACAGAACTGTACTGTTAGACTCGTTAACTATTTACCATTGTATATAAGTGGCATTCATGTCATAAATTTTTGTTTTTTACTCATGTAAACATAATAGTGAGAAAACAAAATTATTTATTTGGGAGGAAAAAAAATTCAAGGTTTGACTTTGGTCCACAAATCGAATTCTAATTTTTTAATTGATTCAATGTATACCTTTAATTTTTAATATAGTATTAATTCTAATCATTCATTTATATTTGTTAGTAATAACTAATGAAAAATAGGCAATATAAACAATTTAACTATTTTTTCCTTAATTATTATTGACATACAACTTAACTATACCGTTGTCGATCACCGCTCATCCTCTATCCCAATCCACTATCATCCCTCCAACCTTGTTAGCAATCCATTGATACTCTTCCCCTTCCAGAAGTCACTGCCACCCCCTCTCTATCTTTTCCTAGTCCGTAGCCACTAACGCCATGCCAATCAACACTATCGACAAAAAAATAATTAAATTGTCTAAAGTAATCCTGTAAAATTAATTAAATTGTCTAAGGTAACACTGTTACTTTAATGATGGTTATAAATTGATATCTTTTTAAAAATTTAAAGTTTAAACTAAAACAATAAAAAAAGTAGTTAAAGTTTTATAAAATCTAGATTTTTTTTTTGTTGGTTGTTGTAATTTTTCTCATTTATTTTATTTTCTCAAATTATAACAATTTTTTGGGTAAATTACTAACAAGTCATAATAGTTGACTTAATTCCCAATAAGTCTTATTGAAAATAAATTATAATAAAATCACTATTAAAAATAATTTTCTGTGACAATTTTTTACATATGTTGCTAAAAATTGATAATTAGTGATTTTTCTTCTGTTACGATTTTTATAAATTGCCCCTAATGGACTTTGTTGACTACATATTTTGTAAAAGTCAATCACAATTCGACACGTGGCAGAATAAGGGTAATATAGGAAGACCATTTAAGTCTTCGATCCTGATCGTACACGTGGCAGTTAGTATTGGTTCTCACGAGATCTGAGTAGTACTGGATCAATAAAGAGGTGCAAGGTGACGTGGCTTCAACGGTTACTCACATTCAAATTCAAATATATGAGGGAAGCCCAACTGCAAGGAATGGCGTAGTGGAACTACTTCTAAGGTAGCATGGTCAAGCAATCATGGAGGAGCAGTTCGACGGTTTGAAGTGCAGTTCGATGGTCATCTTTGAGGAGTATAAATAGCAGGGAAGCCCCCAGAAAAAACCCCCAGAGTCAGATCCAACAAACCAGTCATTTACTTAATATTTTCTTTTCCAGTTTTACATTTCTAGTCTTTACATTTCTTGCACTTTAAATACCTGTTCTTTACATTCCTGCACTTTAAATTCCTGCACTGCACTTCGTTCATAGGAGTAGTTTCAAGTAGATTGTTGTTGTAAACCTCTACGAGGCTAAGTTTGGATCATTGTAAGTTTTCATCTTAATGAAATACTTCAATTGTTCGTCATTTAACTGTTATTTTGCTTAATTTCTCCTAAGTCAAGCCACCAGTAAAAGTCCTCTTCATTGAGGCTGAAAGAACTAAAACACAATCGTCTGATAATTGGTTGGCAATTATAATTTCTGTAAGGACTGATTGATTCTTGCTGGCACGCTCGCATTTACAAAAATACCCTTCGAAAGCCAGAAAGCCAACATATATTTTTGGCACGCCCAGTGGGACTTGTTAAAATGGCTAGACGAAGAAGACAAGGAGAAAATGAACGCTTGGAAGAAGGCGTAGAAGGAGAGGTAGAAATACCTAATCCAGAGGATAATGTGGTAACACATCCTGTGGAAACTCCCATGTTATCAGAACCTATGGTCGAACAGACCAGTACTTCGGGACAAGAACCATATGTTCATAATATTGGACGAAACCAAGGAATTGGACCATCCATTGTTCCATCTACTCAGCCAACAAATCCATGGAATGGCCTAATAGATGCTATGGGACAACAATTAATGAACACAATGGAAAGGTAGGCAACATCCTTTTTGGATCGAATGAATAACCACCAACCAACAAACACAAGACACACAGAGGAAGTTTTAAATGTCCCTCAACAAAGATTGACTAGAGACAAACAGCCTATGCAAGTTAATGGACATTCTAATGATCAAACTAGTAATTAGAACTATGAAAGACCATCGCCTCAGTCTTGGTATGAACCCATTTCGAGGCCTATAGCAGGCCAAAATGCCTCAGTACTCAACAATGAAGCCACACAAGTTGGTGGATCTGGTCAAATACAAGAAACTGGCGTAAGAATGGTTACAAATCCCATGTTTGAAGCCATACCTGGCACTAGGGGGTATAATAATCCCTTATTCGAATTTATACCGGGGGGGTTGGAAGGTTGACCTGCAAATGGAAGGGACACAACACCTGTTCCAGCACCTTTCGCAGGTCCTTTCGCAGGACAGGCTCAAAGGGGTTATCCACACCCCCAACAGTAACCTGCACCACAGGGATAACCAGTCCCAAATGTACCACCTTATGGACCAAGAGGACCGCAATCACAAGTTTGTCCACCAAATCCTGTGTTTGTTCCTCCAGTAGTGGTTCAGCAGGCACAAAATATGGTCCCTAGGGACCAAATTGCTGATATTGTTAGAGAAATGTGTGGACCGATGGCTCGGGGGGTCCAGACTCCTGTATACAGAAAACCATACCTAGAATGGGTAGATAGGGTACATGAATACCCATGGGGGTTCAGGATACCAGATTTTACCCTTTTCTATGGGAGTGGAAACCAATCAACAATAGAGCATATTGCTAGGTTGCTGCTCAATGCGGTGAATTTACTAATCATGACTGTATGAAACTAAGATTATTCCCAAATTCTCTAACTGGGGGCGTATTTGTATGGTACATCAACCTTACACCTGGCTCCATTCAAAATTGGCAACAAATGGAAGAGGCATTTCATGCCCAATTCTTCCAATCGGAGCCAGAGGTATCTATGGCAGACTTGGCAAGATTGAGTCAAAGGCCTAAAGAAAAGGCTACTCAGTTTATTGCCAGATTTAAAAGGGCTCGAAATAAATGTAGAGTTATACTGCTAGAGCCAGAATTCGTAAGATTGGCTCAAAATGGCCTAGAGTTCAGGCTTCGAAGGAAGTTTGACTCAACTGAATTCAGAGATTTGGTGGAACTAACCTATAAGGTGTCTAGGTACGAAGCATTACTAGAGGAGGAACAAGATCGAAATAATGTATCGTACAAGACATATTATAGAGATCCTAATTATGAGATCGATGCAGCAGAGATTGTGGGCAAAGAACCTGTGATCTGTGAGGCATTAATTCAGAAGGATACAATAATTGACCAGCAATTTAAAAAGAAAGACTTTCACAGAAAGTATTCTGTCGATTTAACAAAGGCAGATGACATCTTTGATCATTTGCTCGCGGCCAACTTCCTTAAGTTATCTAAAGGAGTAAAATTGCCATCTTCAGATGAACTTAAGGGAAAAGTATATTGTAAATGGCATAACTCTTAGTCTCACTCGACTAAAAACTGCATTGTTTTTCGAGACAGGATCCAAGAACAAATTCGGAAAGGAAGTTTGAAGTTCCCAACCAAAACAGAGAAGGCCATGGGGATAGACAGTAATCCATTTCCAGAAGTTGGAGAGGCGGCAGCCAATGTCATTACCTCAGATTTCCAGAACTTGTCCTTGACAGAATTGGAAGAAGTCAATGTGCAAATGCATGTTGCTAACCAGACAACCATCAAGAAGGACACTAGAAACCCACCAGCTATTGGACAAGGTTTTTCACACCAGAAGGAACACTCTAATGAAGAATCACTGGATGATGATTCCTTAGAGGCAGCAGTAATACAAAGGATGTGTCCCAGGTGCAGACTGAGTTATAAGTGGTTGAAAGGGCTTCCAGTTGATGGGAAGCAATATTACAGGGATGTACAAAGACGTCCTAAATTAACCAATGCTTACAACAAAAGGCCGTATCCGACTAGTGATAGGCAGCGACCACTAGTGGTTGAGCCTGCAATGGACAGAATACATGATAAAGGCAAGAGGCCCTTATATGAATCCAGGCCACCTAACTATTACAGAATGGAGAGCAGTCATTCTGAAAGAAGACTGGAGAAAGGCTCAGTTCATGGGATCAAAGCTAGAGATTGACCCCCTAGACCAACCTCACGCAGGACAGAAAGTGGCTACCTTCATCGAAGGTCTGAGTCAGGCTTGAAACATGAGGTCAGGGCCAAGCACTTACCTTCACAGCCAGCTTCGAAGATGGCTTCGAAGGTTAAAAAAAAGCGGTTCAACATCTGAGTCAGTAAGTTCGTGGGTACCTGGAGTTTTAGACTGGTTTGTAATGCAAAACAAACCTAGGGAAGTGCCTGCCCGGAGAGATGTTGGAATCCAAGGCAGGATTTCAAGTCTCCTTTGGTGGCTCCGAACAATTAGGTATTGCTTAAACACCCAAAGACAAAGGAACCAGATATGGTCCCAGTCATTTCGAGATCACAAAGGAGAAAGATTCAGCGCAGGTACACTCAGTACCAGAACAACATGAAAGAAAATGGAGAGAGCTCTTCATTAGTCCAAACAGAAGGAAAAAAGACTCCAAAGTCAGACCATACTCCAAAGCCAACTCTACAAAGCAAAGTGGGTTGCAGCAGAGAACAGTTGGCTAAGGTTCATTCTGAACTAAAAGCCAGAGAGAAGTCTAGCTTAGCAGGATTGGAGAAAGCTCTGATGGAGAGTGATAGCGAAACAGAAGAAGAAATTAGCATGAGCCAAAAGAAAGAAATGGTGGAGGAAGAAATGTTCAAAGTCTTCATGGCTGAGCAAACATTTTTGGTTGAAAAACCAGTTGAGAAAGATCCTTCGAAGGAACCAGTTAACAACGAAGTGCCAAAGTGCAGCATGGAGGATGCTGCTGAAGTAACTGAACAAGGTGGCCAAGGGAGGAAGCAGGTATAGCCAGCCATCCAATTTGGCTCATTTCCTCCAGTATCAGTCAATATGGTACACATACTACCTCATGAGTTCCAGGCTGGAGATGAGGACCAAGATGACCAAGACATGGATCTTATTCCTGTCTCTAGTGAAGACTCACAAGTAAGTATGGTACAAGATGATTCTGGAATGGCTACCCCAATGGAAACTAAATATGAGAGTGAAGAAGAGGTGAGCATTAACCTCTCGTATCCTTTTGAGTATCCCTCGAATTCTATGACACAACATGTCAAGCCTTTGTACATCAAGGCTTTCTTTGATGGGATACAACTGAACCGAGTCCTGATAGACAATGGGGGTAGCAGTGAACTTACTACCGAAATCTTCTTTAAAGAAACTAGGGAAAAAGAATCCCAGGTTGATCCCAACCAACACAACCATCGCTGGCTTTGCTGGAGACAAACAGATGGCTCAAAGGATTCTACACATTAACTTGAGTGTGGGAACCAGGGACTGCATGACAGCATTCTTCGTAATTGACAATAATGCTAAATACAATGCTTTACTTGGGAGAGATTAGATCCACACTAACAAATGTGTGCCTTCCTCTTTGCATCAGAAAATTATGATGGCCTTAGGCAATGGAGAGATAGAGGAAATTGATGCAGATCCTCAACCCTTCATAGCTCAGGCAGACTTTTGCAGAGGCCAAGTTGTATATTGAGGAGTAACACCACCAAGATATCGAGGAAAGCTGATGGCTCAGTCGAAGTGACGGCTGATGAGGAAGTGACACACCTGAAGCACTTAGTCCAAGAAAGTGTTGATGAAGAGATTGTCATTAAGGATGACAATGATACCTGGTTGTAGGCAAAGAGATGAAGAACAAGAAGCCAAGTCTTTGGCTCTAATTAAGTTTTCAACATTGGATATAAAATCAATAGTCCAGTAAGTACAGGAGCAAGAGAGAAAAGCCATGATAATTGGCTGCAAACAGGAGCAGCAACAGGTTAGAATTTTGACCCTTGGCAAATACTGTGCATTGGACATTGAAACAAAAGTCCAGGAAATACAAGAAGAGGATGCCTTGTGGACAGATTTTGTCTATGAGGAGGAGGGCAAAGATGTTGAACTAAAGAACCTGGGAGTAGAACAAAGCGAGAAGGTTGCTTCGAAGGTAGAAGAAACTAAGGAAGAAGCTTCAATAAGTTCTCAGACACAAGACCCCTTAGAAGAAGTAAATTTAGGGGAAGGTTCTATGCAACAACCCACCTATATAAGTGCTTGTTTGAATGATCTGGACAAGGACCAGTTATTGGTTGTTCTAAAGAAATATAAAGATTGCTTTGCATGGTCTTATAATGAACTACCAGGATTGGATAGGTCATTAGTGGAACATAGGCTCCCTATGAAGCCTAATTTCAAGCCATACAAGCAGAAACCAAGAAGAATGAGCCCAGAAGTAATTCAGAAAGTCAAGGAAGAGATTCTTAAACTACACAAGGCAGGCTTTATTAGGACATCCAGGTATGTTGAATGGCTATCTAATATTATGCCTGTAGTCAAGAAGAATGGTAAAATAAGGGTATGCATTGATTTCAGAAACTTAAATCTAGTAACTCCAAAAGATGAGTACCCAATGCCTATAGTGGATCTGTTGGTAGACAGTTCAGCAGGGCATCAAGTTTTATCAATGATGGATGGGCATTCTGGTTATAACCAGATCTGCATTGCAGAGGAGGATGTCCACAAGACAGCATTCAGATGTCCTGGAAATATTGGCACCTTCGAATGGGTTAAAATGCCATTTGGCTTGAAGAATGCTGGGACTACTTATCAGAAGGCTATGAACACTATCTTTCATGACCTCATTGGAGGGTATTTAGAGTGTTATATTGATGACATTGTAGTTAAATCCCAATCCATGGAGGAGCATCTGTTTCACTTAGAAGCAGCCTTTGAAAGAATGAGAAAGTTCAAATTGAAGCTCAATCCTCTTAAGTGTGCTTTTGGCGTATCATCTGGAAACTTCTTGGGCTATGTGGTTCACAAGAAAGGAATACAGATTGACCAGAATAAAGCCAAAGCCATCATTGAAGCCAGACCTCCATCAAGTAAGAAATAATTACAAAGGTTCCTTGGACAGGTTAACTTTCTTCGAAGGTTCATTTCTAACACTGCAGGGAAAACTAAAGTATTTTCTCCCTTGTTAAGGCTGAAAGATGAAGAGGAATTTGTGTGGACAGCAGGACATCAAATTGCTTTCGAAGGTATCAAAGCCTACTTAGCCAATCCTCCAGTGCTGATGCCACCGAAGGGTGATAAGCCCTTGAAGTTGTACATAGCTGCAGCAGAAGATTCATTGGGAGCTTTCTTGGCTCAAGATAATGAAGAAGGCAAGGAGCAAGCTGTTTATTACCTTTGTAGGTTTTTAAATTCTTGTGAGTGTAAATATTCAGCTGTTGAAAAGCTGTATCTTGTTTTGTATTTTGCTGCAATGAAATTAAGATACTATCTTTTACCTACAACTGTCTTGGTAATTGCAACCACAGATTTGGTTAAGTACATGTTATCTAGACCTATGTTGAGGGGAAGAATTGGCAAGTGGATACTAGCCTTATCAGAGTTTCATCTATAATATGTCCCTCAAAGGGCAGTAAAAGGGCAAGTTTTAGCCAATTTTCTAGTAGACCATCCATCTCAAACAGAGAGCCAAGAGATAATGGAACTTGGTATGGCCAGTGTTGAGCCATGGCAGATGTGGTTCGATGGGTCGAAAGCCAATGGCTTAATCGGAATTGGTATTGTGATTAAATCACCACAAGGGGTAGAAACCACACATGGTTTCAGAGTGGATGAAGCTACTTGTTCCAATAACCAGGCTGAATATGAAGCCTTAATAGTGGGACTAGAAATTCTTATTGGATTACAAGTTCATGCAGTTGACATATTTGGAGATTCTCAATTGGTGGTTAACCAAGTGAAAGGGATTTTCAAGTGTCAAAACATAAGCATTTTACCATACTATGTTGTTGCATTACATCTGCTTTCTCAATTTCAAATAGCAAATGTAACTCATGTTCCAAGATCCTTGAATAATAGAGCTAATGATGTGGCTTAGAAAGCTTTGAACTTCAAGAGAAGGGATAATGCCCAAAAGGACATAAGCCAAACAATATATCAGAAATTGATACCACCTTTGAATAAAAGGAATGTGGTCTTGGAAGTCAATCATAATGACTTACAAGAACAAGATTGGAGGCATCCAATAATGCAGTACTTGGCTAGTCCATCTTCGAAGGCCAGCAGGAAAATTAAATTGCAGTCTATGCAATATATGATATATGGCAATGCTCTCTACAAAAGGGGGGGAGATGGCTTATTGCTAGAATGTTTAGGCCCAAAAGAAGCATTAACAGCTATGGCTAAGGTTCATGAGGGCATCTGTGGTGCTCATCAGCCTGGTGTGAAGATGAGATGGTTGCTTCGAAGGCATTCCTACTATTGGCCAACTGTCCTTAAAGACTGTATAGAGTATGCAAAGGGTTGCCAGGCATGCCAAAAGCATGGCACAATAAGGCATGTGCCCATAACTGACCTACATGCAGTAGTGAAGCCCTGGCCATTCAGAGGGTGGACTATGGATATGATGGGGAAAATACACCCACCTTCTTCGAAGCATCATTGTTTCATTCTAGTGGCCATTGATTACTTTACTAAGTGGGTCGAAGCCAAGCCATACAAGGCTGTAAACCAGACAGAGGTTATTGGGTTCATTAAAGATTTGATCCATAGATTTGGCATCCCACAAACTATAACTGTGGATAATGGGACTGTGTTCGATGGGAAGATGGTGAAGTCCTTTGTGGCAGAATTTAGAATTAGCCTTGTTAATTCCACACCTTATTATGCACAAGCCAATGGTCAAGCTGAATCATCCAATAAGTCCTTGAAAAAGGGAATACAAAAGGTTGTGGAAAATAATCCCAGGGATTGGCATAACCTGTTGTTGGATGTTTTGTGGGCTTACAGAACTTCCCCAAGGTCAAGCACAGGAGTCACCCCTTATGCCTTAGTATATGGGCATGATGCAGTGTTACCTGTGGAGATTAATGTTAAATCTTTGAGGGTAAAATGCCAAGATTAGTTAGATCCTGAGCAGTACCATCAAAGTATGTGCTTGGAATTAGAAGGCATAGATGAAGCCAGAGTTCTAGCATTAAATAGCATTCTCTTGCAAAAGAAGAAGGCAGCCAAAAATTACAATAAGAAGGTCAAATATATTGGCTTTGATGAAGGTGATTTGGTATGGAAAACAATACTCCCAATAGGAATTAAAAGCCATAAGTTTGGCAAATGGTCACCTAACTAGGAAGGACCATATCAAATCCATAGAGTTCTGCCTTTTGGAGCATATCATTTGAGAAATTTGAATGGGTATATACATCCCAAAAAGATTAATGGTAGATATTTGAAGCCTTATTTTCCAACCATTTGGGAAACACAAGGAATAAAATAAACACCAAGTACAAGAACATAAGACTGCTTAAATGATAGACAAAAATTTGCTTTTTCATAAAGAATTAAGTACATTTTGCAACAAATTGGCCCGCAAATCATTACAGTGTCTTAATTGTTTTTGTACAACAGATTTCCTATTAGTAAATGTCAAAACAATGAATAGTCAGCGACCATCTCTTCCTTTCGATCGGCCAGTCCTTGGTTGGTAATTTGCAGTTTAGTGTTAGTTCGGACTAATGCCTGATTCACTACAGATAGCTCCTCTTTAAGTTGAACTTTCCTCTCCAGCAACTGGAATCGAAAGTGAGAGGCAGAGGAGTGTTGTTCCTTAAGCTTTGACACTTCAGTATGTACATGGGAAACAAAACTCTGGTCACTAGCCAATTTCTCAAATTTCACTTAGCAAATGACAAATGCTAATGTAAAATCGACAAAGGGTCGCACGAAATAGATGGCTTGAAACATTCATGCCAGACTGCTCAGCAACTTTGCAGCATTGGAGGAACCCATTTCTGATTATAGGCCTTTGTAGAGCCTCAAAGGGGATCCTCGAAAAAGAAATCAGCATATCCAGGCATGTGTCCAGGTCTATCAAGGGTACAGAAGGCTTGTTGCTGGAGGAAGAAGAGCTCTCAAAAATTTCTAGCAAGGAGTCAGCCAAAACTAATGGCTCAGCTTCAACATTGAATGTTAGAGAGGTAGAGGGTATGTCGAAGAGACTAGCTAATCTGGCTTTGAAGACATCAACCTCATCCATAGACATGAGAGGCGCAGAGAGAGTTGTGGTAGAAGGCACAAAGGACTGCATGGGGATAAGAAAAATGGATGGAGAATTTTTGGCAGTCTTTATGGTCTTACCCACCAATGAATCAAGTGAGGAGGGGTTGGAAGTAGGCAAAGGTGATGAATTATGAGTTGGAGAACTTCCAATACCCTCAATTGGGGAATTAGCTGCCTTCGAAGAAGAGGTAGCAATTGGAATTTCCTTGGAAGGAGAAGGAGGAGCAAGGCTCGAAAGAGTAGTAAATTAAGGGATAGGCTCGGTGGTTATTGCTGTAAAGAAATATGAAGTAATGTCAAGTCTCAATATTAAAGATTCGACAAGAAAAGAATAGAGGCATGAAAGAAATTACTTGTTCCAGAAGAACTAGCACTGATGGGAGAGCTGCGAAGAGAGTAATGTTCAGCAGTCTGTTGCCTTCTTGCAGCTTCCCTTTGTAGTGCGTCAACAGCAGCAGCTCCGAAGAGAGTAATGTTCAGCAGTCTGTTGCCTTCTTGCAGCTTCCCTTTGTAGTGCGTCAGCAGCAGCAGCTCCATCCTCGAAATTGTTGTCGCCTCTTCTCAAATTTCTCTCAAAGACAATTATGGCCTTGGAATACTCTTGTTCTACGGCCTTAGCGGCTGCTTCGTAGACGGGATCTTCAACCAAGTTAGTAACTGAAGCAGCCACTTTCCTTCTTTTTTCTATTGCTTTGGCAATGGTCTCGGAATCGGAGTCTTCGACGAAATCAGAAGGAGAGACAGTTATCTTTCTTCTTCTTTTTCTCTGCATTGATATTGTTGGCTCATTCTCAATTTCCTTCTCAATTTCTTCAGTCTGAGATCCGGATTCCCTAGAAAAGAGCTCCTCTTCTACTTCTCTAGCAGCTGTCTTCTGTTGGACCAAGTCAATCACTTTTTTTCTTCTTTTCAAGGGAGATTCCTGCTCTTGATCTTCTTCTTCTTCTTCTTCTTCTACTTGAACCTCAGATATTTCCTTTTCTAGCTCAAGGAGTCTCCTCTTCTTTTGATGTTGACCACCTTCACAGAAGAAGAATTAAGAATAAGATAACCAGCATCATAGAGAAAGTCGAAGGAAAGAAAATAAAGGTATATACCTTTCTTCGAAGCAGCCTGAGTGACTTTAAGAGGAGTTGAGGCAGCAGGAATGGACTGGGTTGGAAGAGGCACAGTGGAAGAAGTAACAGTTCCAGTTCCCTTGGGTTTGGGCACATCCAACACCTTTAGCTGGTTTTGAGGTGAAATGGCCAAATAGACTTCCATATTGCTCACCCACCAATTTTGGTATCTCTTCAATACGGTACCTTGAGGAATGAAAGGGGTATACTCAAAATTGGCCAAGTCATCTATAAATTTAAAGGTTGCCTCTTCTAGCCTCGACCTCCGAACCTTCAAATCTCTTCTAGTAAAGCTCAAATTAGTATTGTTGCAGAGAGGTATTGGAACCCCTTGTGTGAAGCCAAATTGTCTAGCAAATTGAGCAGGACAATAAGGCTCAGCTATGCATTTATAAGCTCTGGGATTCGTAGTCCCGATGAATAGCTCTCTGGGAAGTAGAAGGGAAGCCCATATATCCTAGTGAGCAGGCGAGGCACAGAGTCTGTCACTTAGGAAATTATTCAACCAAGTTGGACCAATACTGGGTTCGAAGGGACGGAAACGGTGAATAGGAGGGGTAGCTGGTGGTTGATGGAAGAAAGAGAAATAAAAGGCAAAAGTAGAAGGAGAAAGTGAAGCATTGGCCAGTCTTATGCCATGGGTAAGAGAGTGTAGCCCAGAAAATTTAAGGCATTTGGATTGTAATTCAGTAAAATAGGCGAAAAGTCAAAGCTGAAGGACCTAGAAAGGCCCCCCTTGATTAGTATCTAAGGGTTTTTCACAAAAGATGGAGCAAACTCTGTATACATGGCCTAGAACATATGGGGCCAAGGCTACCCTTTTCTGCAAAACAAAGGCTTTGGCAAGAGGGGCAAATTCAGGCATGATTCTTTGGGAGGAGGTGCAGAAGAGGAATTTGTGAAGCCAATATAACAAAAAGGAAAAGAATTCCCTATCAAGTTACTGTGCCCTCTCTTTATTCTCACTTTAACAAAATCATCAGAAGATGAGTTAAGAGAGGAGGAGAAAGAAAGGACCTAAGTCAGGAAAATCTGGTGTAATGGGGGTACCAATAGGGGATACTCCTAGTAGATAGCAAATATCAAGAACAGTAGGGGCCATCATCCCACATCTAAATTGAAAGAAATTAAAGATAGGGTTCCAAAAACATAAGGCAGAAGGAACTAGGAAAGGGTCCTCTGAGATAGTTACCCTAGATAGTCGGAGAGCATCGAGAAGGCAGAGCTCTTGAAGGTCCAGTGTCCTAGTAGGGATGACCCGGTCATACCATTCTTGCCACTCCAGTCTCATCGTGGGCCAGCATCGGTGAGGGCGATTGATTCTCCAGTTCCTCCAGTCGAGACCACCTTCATAAAGGAGACATTGGTTCTCCAGACGAGGATATAGGGCTGGGAGCTCAGTAAGGATTTCTTTGAATATGGGCCCGAGCACACAGTCTTGCTGCACATGGCGATGAGGGACAAAAATACGCCCATCGATTGCGCTTTTCTCCCCAGCCTTGTATTTCTCACATTCTGCATCAATGAGTCTTTTCAAGGCCACAGATGAGCTCACACGCTCTATGGCTGGCACTTTTGGTGAAGAAGAAGCCATTGATAGTACGCTTTTTCAGAAAGTGAAGAGAGAGTAGAGAGAGAAGTGGAAGACTGATGAGGGTTTGTACGTTGAGAATGTAAGTAATTCCAGAACGCGAAACAACAGGGTTTTAAAGGCCTTTGTGTCCGGAAAATATATCCCGTAAGTCGTTAAGTACTGAAAGTATGAATACAAGGAGTCTCTTCCGATATTGATAGTTTTTGGAGGGAAAAACACATTCTGGATAGTGATGCCAGCTTCGAAGCAAGATATTTGGCTTCGAAACCAAATTTTGGCGCCAAAAATCAAACAACAACGGCTTCGAAATACAGAAGTCGGCTTCGAAGCATACTACATGCTTAAAAATGTAAGGATACTCAAGGATGGGTTTACTTTGAAGAGATCAAAGACCTGTAATAGGTTTTCTTAACAAAAGTAATACCCTTGAGGCAAAGCTTGAGGACCCTTAAGGAAGTAAATAGTTGTTCGAAACATCAAAACCAATAGTTGGTTTGTATATACACATAGAATTGTTTGTTCGGTTAAAATAGTATACCCCAAGAGCAGCTTCCATATTGTTGTAAGTATGGACTGTTGCAAAACTAGTCAGTACTACCCATGACTATATTTTGGTTATGATTAAAACGGGCTTTGAGGGGAAAGATTGTTAAATTCAAAGCACCAATTCTAAACAAAAATCAACAAGAGTTGGCAACCATAGTCCATAAATTGAAAAATTCATCTCAGCATCCTTATTGGAATTGATTGGATCTATGTTCGAAGGATAAGATTGTTAAATTTGAAGCACTGATTCTAAATGGAAATCAGCAAAATTGTCAATTTTATTGCAAAAGTTGGAAGAATTCGTGCTGATCTTAGTGTTTTAACAATTATGTCCAGTTTCGGAGGATGAGTTTGTTCAGAAAGAAGTTCTAAAATTGCTTCTGGAGAGGGACAGAGGCAAAATCAAATAATGCCAAAGAAGTCTTAGTTGTATTAAGGAAAAAGCAATTACATCGAATGACTCTCTTTGGGTACAAGTTCAAGCTCATAGAAATAAGGAATGGAATAAATAACAAGATCATGAAATGTTGTCCAACTATGGTCGATGAATTTCTTTTCTTTCTTCATTTTAGTCTCCACTTCTTCTAGGATTGGCTGCTGAAGTTGATGTGCTCTCACTTGATAAAAGAGCTCTTCAGCCTTTATTTCAAATGCTGCTACTTTCAATCCTCGCTCCAGTTCGCCCATACCCATGTCATCCTCGTATGCAGAGTCTTTATTCTGGAAGTCATCGAATTCCTCGATGAGTTTCTCTGCTTCGTACTGGGTATGAACTTGAAGGGATGAGAGTTGGTCCAAAGATTGAGCGGTTGCCATGGCAGTTCGATGCCAGTGAAGGAGTAATGGAAGTTGGTCCAGAAACATGTGGAGTTCTGCTTGAGCAAGGGGGTTAAGGATCCGACCCCGAGTTAGAATATTACAAGCCCATCGAAAGTTCTTGAGAGGAACATCGTCCTTTAGAACGTCGAAAGGCAAGTGAGAGAAGGCTGCAAGCAAAAACTGGGCTTGTTTTCACTCAGCTGGAGTAGGGGAAGATGAAGGCGTGTAAGGAAGAAAGACCTTATCCGCAGAAAGGGTGAGCCCCAGTCTCTCTGGCCAAGAGGGAGTTGGTGGAGGAGAAGGTGTGGATGCTTCTAATTCAGGAGATGGAGAAGAAGATGTGGATGCTTCCATTTCAGGAGATGGCGCAAGAGCAGAAGGAACAAAGGCATCAATGTAATCGAGCCAATCGGAAGAGCAGAGTTTCGCCCTATTGGCTAAAGATGATGGATTGAGCCCTTGGGCCTCTTCTAGGCATCGGGTGGCAAACACTATCCTTGTAGGCATGGAGGATGTGTACCATGCTACAAGTAAATTGTCCTCCAAATTGCGTCGGAGGTCAATGGGCACATAAGGGTAAACCACCGAGCTTCGTGTATCAGAAGGGAAGTCTAAAAGGTCAGTGAACTCAACAAAATGATGGTTAATTCGCTCCCTTAAGACACGAGCCTCAGATTCCAACCAGCCAGAAATCCTAGAACCCTCGAAGGTAGAAGGAGCCACAGCTCTATCCCATGCAGACTGTGAAGAAGAATCTCCTGGGTCCATATCTGTAATTTTCTTAATTAAAGGATTAAGGACAATATGTTCGTGGTCCAAGGATTCATAAGTTTCAGAAGCTTCCATGACTTAAATATAGGAAGTGGAATGAAGGTGGCTAATTAATGTATGGAGTTTCCTTCGAGGAGAAAACAACATCATCAGATGACTCTTCATGTACTTGATCAATAGAGAAGAAGTTTAGTTTAGTCATGAAAGAGATATTAGTCCGTTCGATTACTAAGGTGGTGGAGACGTTCCAAAGGTCAGGAATGAAATTAATGCAAGCAATCATCAATGGATGACGGTTGTGTTTCCAGAATATAGACTCCATGCACATTCCAAAAGTGCGGGAAAAGCTTTGATCCACTAATATCACCAAGTATTGGATATATTAGTGCGGGGGGTAATGTTGGCTACATATTTTGTAAAAGCCAATCACAATTCGACATGTGGCAGAATAAGGGTACTATAGGAAGACCATTTAAGTCTTCGATCCTGATCGTACACGTGGCAGTTAGTATTGGTTCTCACGAGATCTGAGTAGCACTGGATCAATAAAGAGGTGCAAAGTGACATGGCTTCAACGGTTACTTACATTCAAATTCAAATATAGGAAGGAAGCCCAACTGCAAGGAATGGCGTAGTGGAACTACTTCTAAGGCAGCATGGTCAAGCAATCATGGAGGAGCAGTTCAACGGTTTGAAGTGCAGTTCGATAGTCATCTTTGAGGAGTATAAATAGCAGGGAAGCCCCCAGAAAAAACCCCCAGACTCAGATCTAACAAACCGGTCATTTACTTCATATTTTCTTTTCTAGTTTTACATTTCCAGTCTTTACATTTCCTGCACTTTAAATACCTGTTCTTTACATTCCTGCACTTTAAATTCCTGCACTGCACTTCGTTCATAAGAGTAGTTTCAAGTAGATTGTTGTTGTAAACCTCTATGAGGCTGAGTTTGGATCATTGTAAGTTTTCATCTTAATGAAATACTTCAATTGTTCGTTATTTAACTGTTATTTTGCTTAATTTCTCCTAAGTCAAGCCACCAGTAAAAGTCCTCTTCATTGAGGCTGAAAGAACTAAAACACAATCGTCTGATAATTGGTTGGCAATTATAATTTCTGTAAGGACTGATTGATTCTTGCTGGCACGCTCGCATTTACAAAAATACCCTTCGAAAGCCAAAAAGCCAACAGACTTTCAAGATAGTATAGAGTTTGAGTTAGAAGTGGATAGAGAGAGTTTGAATTGAGAGTAGTAAAATCACAAGAAGGTAGAGTTTGAGTTGAAAGTAAGAGTACACAAGAAAAACACTTTAGTAGAATTCACAAGTTTAGAATTGCTTTGTTAGTTTGGCCAAATGATGCCTCACATATGGTGTGGAAACAATCTAGATTCTTCCATCATAATCAAATGATTGCCTCCCATATTTATAGACGTTCAAGGCTTTAATTAATAGTCTAGACATTTACAAATATCAATGATCTAGTAGTATGAAAGCTATCTAGATTCTTCCACCACCTTATGATGGGAAATTTTTACAATTATCTACTGAATTATAGACATTTCTACAAAATTTTACACCAATCTAGAATCAAATTTGTAGTTATTTGATAAAATTTCCAAGTTGTGACATTATTCCCTACCTAAATTCTTCGTGGCCATTGATGGACACCAATAAAATGAAAAAACCCATGACTGCTGACCGCACAGATGCATCTTCATGTTTGAAATCACCCCCAATTGAACGTATCATCACCATCAAAGTTGTAATTTAAACAAATTAAACCAATGAATTGGTGTTGGGTTTTGGTGAATGATGGATAGTGTCGTAATTTAAACAAACGAAGAGGAAAGGAGCAAGTGAGTGAAGGATTGGGATGGAATATTTTATTGTGGTGGGATGGAATATTTTATTGTGGTGGGCCTATTGTTCTGCTTATATGTTGATGGTCGATTGGCTGTCCGTAAACTTAGTGTTTTATGGGAAAATCATGTATAATTTATTCATTAAGCAAAAGTCTTTTAAAAAATAATGAACAATTTAGAAAGAAAATCTTGATTTTCCTTCCTTGACACCTATTAATGACTTCATACTTTTCTGGGACTTCTTTTGAATGATGAATGAAGATGCAAATAACATGCCCAATGACTGAGGAAGGGGTATATTTTAGAATATTTAATGTTTATTTTTATGTTTGGATTTTAAATTTGTCGACAGAAATGGCAAGGACAAAACAAGAAAAGAAAAGATTAAAACAAATCATAATTCTAAAAGTCGGAGAATAACAAATGCCTTCAAATAATAGGTTTAAGAAAACTTCACAACAATCTTAACATATTTTTCCTTGTATTTTAATTATAATTTTTTTAGTACATTAAAAGAAAATTATAAATATGTATAAGAAAGATCCTCAAAACAAATATAAAAATAAAAGGCCCACATGTAATAGAAGTCGGTTTGGACCAAGCCCTTCCAGACGTGCACATTTTTTCGTATGAGCCCACAAGACCATAGTTGCATGAAGCGGGAGCAAGGGCAGGAGCGGGAGCAAGGAAGAGTGAGCCGATAGAAGTTTGTTAGGTTGGGAGCATCTCGGGGAGCAGTAATATATATATATATATTAATAGTTATTTTTAAAATATATTTATTAGATAAAACCCTATTACTTGATAAAACCCAATTATTTTTAAAATATAAAAATGCTTGTTCGGATGTCTTGCTTGTCTTCCAGCTCAGCTGGCTGCTTTCTCATTCGTGCCATTTGTTATTTTCCAAAAGCGTCTGCCCCCAAAATGGCGACCCTTGCGAATAGGATCCTGGGTGCAAATGCAGATGTGCCCATCATCTGTATTTAGGGAGGAAGAGATCTTAGTGAAAGAGGTTTGGCTCAGTGGTAAGAGAGAGAGAGAGAGAGAGAGAGAGAGAGAGAGAGAGAGACAGAGAGAGGGAGAGAGACAGAGAGAAGAGAAGTGAATGACTGAATAGGAAAAACAAGATACATATATATATATATATATATATAAGGGAAAATGAGTGGGACCCCCTTTGGGCCCCACACATCAAGGGTGGTTTGGGGGTTTTTGGAAAAGAGGGTCTATCATTGTTGATATGTACGGGGATTCGGGGATTATTCAGGGTGGGGCTCAGGGTGGGGAATAATATTATACATAATTTCGGAAAGGGGGTCTATCATTGTTGATATGTACAGGGATTCGGGGATTATTCAGGGTGGGGCTCAGGGCGGGGAATAATATTATAATTATTTTTCTTTATTTACCAACATGTGTGACTTTTTTCTTTTTTGTTTAGATGTGTGACTTTATTAGAGAGGGTGGGGCTCAGGGCGGGGAATAATATTATAATTATTTTTCCTTATTTACCAACATGTGTGACTTTTTTCTTTTTTGATCAGATGTGTGAGTTTATTAGAGAGGGTGGGGCTTAGGGCGGGGAATAATATTATAATTATTTTTCCTTATTTACCAACATGTTTGTAACAACCCTCACTTTGATTTAGTCATACTTGCATACATTCATGTATGATCTTGTCCTGTTATACTGTTTTGCAAAGTTTTGCCTTGTCTTGTTTCGTTTGAGACTTGCCTCGTTTTGCTTAAGTGTTGCTTGAATGATTTTGTTTCCTGCTTGGTGTGTGGCCGAGGTCATCATGAACTTAGTTCGTCTTTGAACCTTTGCACTTAGAACTGTTTTGGAACCCCGGTTGACCTCCACCTTCACCCCGGCCTGTTGCCGAGATGTCACTCTTCGGGCCGATGTGTTTAGAGCCAAGGCCGAGATGTTTTGTACCGGTAGTCTTTGTCCTTGGGCAGGTATGGCCTAGACCGAGATGTGGCACACCCAGGCCAAGGTGTGGCACAGCTTAGTCAAGTGTCGTCCTCCCTAGCCGATGTCTTTGTTACCCCGTTGCCGAAGCTTTGACTTTAGTCGATGTCATTGATTGCCGATGTGTTTTGCCTTAGCTTGTTGCATACGCTTTGTCAGAGACTTGTCTTATCAATCAGTCACCTTTTTTGAATTGATCCAACCCGTTAATGCCACGTGTCCGAGCTGAAGGTTTAGACAGCCGGCAGACTTAGGAACAAATCATTTGGTCTCAAATCTTTGTTGTTAGAGAGAGAAGCTCTAGAAGTAGAAGGAAGAAGTTTTAGAGTGAGAAGTTGAGTTCCGAGCTTGATCTTGGAGGATCGAACCGTTGGATTTGAGTTTTGAGGTTAGATTCTTGCTCCACTCTGATTGTTCTTATCGATCATCTAGCTGCATTGCATGATGGAGTCTGTCTTGCATATCATGCATTGGTTTGAAGTTGGTTTTTGAGAGAGAAAATGATGTTTGTGTGTTCTTGTGGAAAAACCTTGTTTTGATCCGAAAGCTTGAGGCAAGAATCATGTTTCTGTGTTTGTTCTTGCATGGTCTTCTTGTAAGGGTACCCAGGTCCATGTTTTGAACTCTTGGCATGAAATCTCAGATTTTATACGTAAACGAGTTATGATTTTAGCATGCATGTTTGGATGTTCTTGATGATCTTGTCCCTTGCATTCTTCAAGGGGAAACCCAGGATTTTCCCTGATTTCGTTTTTATGTGTGGTCGTCAGGGCCATACCTCGGCATGACCTGGATGGTACCCAGTGCATTTCCACGAGATAGGAAACAGCGTTTTGACTCTCTGCATGTTTCGCTTTGTCATTGATTTAGATTCGGTGGGAGTGTCGAGATCATTTCGTGTATGTGAAGCTTGTTTTGAGAATGTGATTTGCCATGTGAATTGTCAGGGCTTTGATCTTTGCTTGAGCCGACACCTGAAGAGCTAGGTAAGTGGTGCTTTTAATAAAGCTATGTTCTACTGTTTTGATAAACCTTGTCTTGCTTTGTTTTGATGAAAGTATTTGTTAAGCATGAATGATTAGCCTAATTCGATGTATCAAGTATAAGCTTTGTCTTGATGTTATCTTGAAAAGTCCCTTGGCTGGAGGACTCTAAACTTTCGCAGCACTAAGTGTAAAAGTCCCTTAGCTGGAGGACTCTAAACTTTCGCAGCATTATGGATAAAAGGATACGATCCTTTCTTGGAACACAAGTCCCCTAGCTGGAGGACTCTAAACTTTCGCAGCATCATTTGTCAAAAAGGGCTGCGGGCCTAAGTGACTCCAGTCTCTTGTATTAAAAGGATACGGTCCTTTCTTGGAAAAGCCATCGTGTTAAAAAGGGGCTACGGGCCTAAGTAACACAAGTCCCTTGGCTGGAGGACTATAAACTTTCGCAGCACCATTTTGTCAAATCGATTACGGATCGTACAGCCCTTGTTTTGTCACTAATGGATTACTATACGAACTGTTGCTTGGAAAGCTTTTGGCTATGTTTCGCCGATGTCAGTGGACATCCCTTGAAACTTGTAAGACTTGATCGATGAATACGGTTCATCCCTTGATTTGGTAAAGTTTTGTTGTGTTTTGCTTGAAAGGGATCTCGGCAAATATTTGTATGGATTTGGCATGCTTTGTTTCGTAAAGACTTCGGCTATATTCATGCAAAACCTTTATTCCTAGTACCATTCACTGAGTTTCCATACTCACCCTCTCTATATATATGTAGGTGATGAGCAGGACGACGGCGACGCCAAGATGTGTTTGCAAGCTGTTTTGGATTCTTGATTTACGTCGGCTTGATTTGCATTCTTGTCGGCAATACTGTTTTACACCGGCATTTTGTGTTTATGTCGGCTTTTGTATTTACTTCGGCAAATCTTGAAAATCATGCTTCTTGGCTTGTATTTCCTGCATTTTGTACATGTCGGCTTAGAAGCCTTTTGATCAAGATATGATTTGTATTTTTGTTATTTTTGGACTGGTTGTAAGATCATATTGTATATGTCTTCTCATTTGATCTACGCACAGCTCTTATGGACCACTTGTACTTTAAGTTATTGCTTCCGCATTTGTAAGCCCCCTATGTGTACTCTGTTGTGTGTGGATTTTGATAAGTTGGCCTTCGGTAATCACAGATTACTGGCCATCATGGCACCATCCTACTAGGGGCGGGTTGGGTCGTGACAATGTTTGACTTTTTTCTTTTTTGATCAGATGTGTGACTTTAATATAGAGGGTGGGAAATAATATTATACATAATTTCAGAAAAGGGGGTCTATCATTGTTGATATGTACAGGGATTTGGGGATTATTCAGGGTGGGGCTCAGGGCGGGGAATAATATTATAATTATTTTTCCTTATTTACCAACATGTGTGACTTTTTTCTTTTTTGATCAGATGTGTGACTTTATTAGAGAGGGTGGGGCTCAGGGCGGGGAATAATATTATAATTATTTTTCTTTATTTGCCAACATGTGTGACTTTTTTTCTTTTTTGATCAGATATGACTTTATTAGAGAGGGTAGGGCTCAGGGCGGGGAATAATATTATAATTATTTTTCCTTATGTGTGACTTTTTTCTTTTTTGATCAGATGTGACTTTATTAGAGTGGGTGGGGCTCAGGGCGCGGGAATAATATTATAATTATTTTTCCTTATTTACCAACATGTGTGACTTTTTTCTTTTTTGATCGAATGTGTGACTTTATTAGAGAGAGTGGGGAATAATATTATACATAATTTCGGAAAAGGGGGTCTATCATTGTTGATATGTACGGGGATTTGGGGATTATTCAGGGTGGGACTCAGGGCGGGGAATAATATTATAATTATTTTTCCTTATTTACCAACATGTGACTTTTTTCTTTTTTGATCAGATGTGTGACTTTATTAGAGAGGGTGGGGCTTAGGGCGGGGAATAATATTATACATAATTTCGGAAAAGGGGGTCTATCATTGTTGATATGTACAGGGATTCGGTGATTATTCAGGGTGGGGCTCAGGGCCGGGAATAATATTATAATTATTTTTCCTTATTTACCAACATGTGTGACTTTTTTATTTTTTGATCAGATGTGTGACTTTGTTAAAGAGGGTGGGGCTCAAGGCAGGGAATAATATTATAATTACTTTTCCTTATTTACCAACATGTTTGACTTTTTTCTTTTTTGATCAGATGTGTGACTTTATTAGAGAGGGTGGGGCTCAGGTCGGGGAATAATATTATACATAATTTTGGAAAAGGGGGTCTATCATTGTTGATATGTACGGTGATTCGGGGATTATTCAGGGTGGGGCTCAGGGCTAGGAATAATATTATAATTATTTTTCCTTGTTTACCAACATGTGTGACTTTTTTTTTTTTTTTTTGATCAGATGTGTGACTTTATTAGAGAGTCTTTTGGTCTTTTTAGTTTTTTTATATAATGATAATTCCTCTCTCAATTAATTCACCTAGATTTTTATCCCTTTATTACTTTCTTTCTTTTTTATTCCTTCAATTACTTTTTTTCTATCTCTCAATCAACTTTACCTGAGAAAGTCAATTGGTCTCATCTATCTTTTTCTCCAAGACAATCTATTCATCTCTTTATCTTTCTCTTTCCAAAGATTGTTATTCCGTTTATGTGTTTGGTAATGTGATTTTGTAGGAGACAAGGTGTAGTGACAAAAGTCATAAAACTGAAATGGTAAATGATCACTCGATTAAAAATCGCTCGTCAAACCAATTATCCGATGTGCATGGTTTTGAGCATTACCTTAGTTGAAATCGGATAAATACTTCTCCACCCAAAGTAAATCGGTTTGAGTAATAGTTCAATGATAAAATCGAACCAATTTGACTATAAAGTTAATCAAACATATTTATATCATTTTTTTATTTGAAATATTAGGTAAGTTAATGTCTACATAGTATTTCAAAACTTCTGAATAATTATTAGTATAAAAAGTTAATCGGAGTTACTATTCACTGTATTCTGAAATTTTCATCTGTTGAAATTTTCATTTTTATTTTTTTTAACTATAAATGGAAAAAGTAGTTGGTATGTACTTTTTCCCCATAATAGTGGGTTCAATTTTATTTTTATTTCTTTTCAAAATAAATTTTCACTAGCTCTAACCATCTATCACTATCCACAACTCTTAATAAGCTCGATCGATCTTTGGTGACCCTCTAGTTACTCCCATGACCTTTAGTAACCCTTAGGCTGCGTTCTCGCACCCTTTTATTCATCTTGTGACCTCTGACCACGTCCTCCAACCACTCACACTTCTATCCACCCTCTACAGCCAATCACTATTTTTAATAACTCACCAAACATGTATATTTTTTTAATTTTGTTTTTATTTTCAAAATATTTGTTTCTTATTTCAAGTATAAATAAAGAAATAAATAACAACATCGTAAAAGGAACTCCGAATTAATCTTACTATTGCCAAATTGCAATATCCTCACATGATAATTAGATTTTTGACCATTTGGGCGGTGATTGATTTGGTGGCATTATAGTGAATTGGGTGTTGGCAGAGACCATTTGGTTTTAATAAAGCAACTTATGTGGTGTAGGAGGTAATTAATCTAGTGAGATGAATGGAAAGTGGGGTGAGTATGTAGTGGTTTGGCAGAGGGAAGAGAGATTGGGATGTCGGTGGGTTTGTGATGATGTGAGAGAAAATAAAGAGATGCAAAGTATTAATAGTAGTAGTGATAGCAATAGTGATAGTGGTGGTGATGATGTTATGTGTGAAAATAAGGTGACGATAATTTTATAAGTTAAAAATACAGATAAAAAAGTTAAAAAAGAAGTGATTATAAAAAGTTACGTTTATCGAATCGATTAATTTTTTTTTATAAATGATATATATATAAATTACAAACTGAATAATTTGAATCATTCAAATGACATCTGTAGTTAATTTTATGAGCTTCTCAAGTATAAATTTAAACTTAAAATACCCGAGCCAAGTCAAAATCACCATTGTTTTTTGAACAACCATAAACCCTAAATTTTGGACCCAATTGGAGCTCCTGTTTGACACGTTTTTTTTCAGTGGACATATTCTTTTTGTTTGAAAATTTATTTTTAAATAAAATTATTTAATTTAAAAATTAACTTTCAAATTAAATTATTTGATTTGATTGTATTATTTGTTCGATTTTGATTTTTGAATAAAACACATTATCAACTTTCTAACTGAAAATTAAAAAATTAAATATGTGGACTGATATAATATAATATGTACCCCACCAACACAGGAAAGAAATGATGAAAAAGAATAATTAATTAATTCAGTTAAAAAAACTGTCCATTCATTCTTCAACAATATTTCATTCTTTCACTCGCTATATCTAGACCTTGATTGTGACTATCTCTCATTTGTTGATTGCAACTGTAGACACCCCATTTTTGACCGTCCTCAAGACTTGGACGTCACCGTTGGAACGCTCGGTGATTATCTATGATTGTGTTCGTTTGGAGTTCCCGGAGTTCTCGGCTGTGCGCGCCCTGCCTCAGGACCTCCGAACTCGACCGTTGTGTTTGGTTTTGCACCAAACACTTGTGTTTTGCCATGAAAGGGGAGGGAGTGCCTTATGAGGCATCCCTACACACCACCGGCTGGGGCTAGAGGCCACCGGCTGGCTAGAGTTGCCACCGGCACTTTATTGTGCCGACCGACACTAAATTTTTCCATTTGGCACTCTTTGCCGGCCGGACACTGTGCAGTTGCTTTATGAGATATTTTCTCACAGCTGTAAAGCTTGTTGCTCTCCTCCATACACGTGTATGGAGGGATGAGCTCTTGGATGACTTAGCTTGTAAGTCTTACAAGTTCTATAAGAGGAGAACTCTTCCTCTTGGCTTAGGGTTAGAGTTTTTGAGACAAAAACCAGAGCTCATATACATATATTTCTGCCATATATCTATATCTCCATCTCTCTCCTCTTGTGTGTGTGATTTTAGGCCAAAAGGTGTAGTTTTATCTCATTTTTGCTCCTTTACACACACCTTTACACCTTAGCTTGAGATTGAGAGGCTTGGGAGGTTGATTGCTGTGGTTTTGAGTTGGTTTTGATCACTAGAGAGTGGCTGGAACCTTTGTTCTTCAAGGGATCTTCAAGGGTAAATACTTTACTTTATATTCCCCAT
This sequence comes from Camellia lanceoleosa, assembly GCA_025200525.1. Lineage (NCBI taxonomy): Eukaryota > Viridiplantae > Streptophyta > Magnoliopsida > Ericales > Theaceae > Camellia > Camellia lanceoleosa. Next base: position 14,811,927 of record CM045770.1, read on the forward strand.
TCTTGCAACCACTTTCTACCCTCTTTACTTTGTGTTTTTGACTTTGTGTTTAACATAAAAAACTCTTGTTTTTACTTGTTCTTGAACCTTCATTAAGGCCATTTTATGGTTTGAGTAAAGCCTCATCCTATTAGGCTTTATTTGGCCACTTATAGTGCCTTTGCTTGAGACCTCCTTTGCTTGGTGTTCTTGGCCTCCTCACTACTGAAAACCAGTGGGTTTTCAGTGGTGAGGAAGATGATTTTAAGTCTCATATAGGGAAGAGACACCCCTCTCCCCTTGGTCCTTTGTTTGCCTTTGTTTTTTGGCTCATGAGGTAGCATGTGTGCATGCTCATATTTAGCTCTATTTCAGAGACTTTTTGGGTGTTTTAGGTCATATCACACCTCTGTTTTAAGTTGGTTTTGTACCCCTTAACATATGTCTCATACTTGCTTTGTAATATTCCTTGATGCTTGGAAATATGCCATGTTTTGGGGGCCTTGATTCTCACATGTTTTTAGCATGATTTCATGAAGATAAGAGCATCACCTTGTTGTGTATAGGGGCTGGGAGCCACTGTTTTAGTCTCTTTTGGCATGCTTCTTTTAGTTGTCTTGCATTTTGGTTTGTAGGCCTTGCTTGCATGGAACTCTAGTATGTTTAGCTTGACTTGATCTCATGATTTGGCATCATTATGGGTGGTATTTCAGTCCTCATATCATGTTCAAGAACCTCCATTTACTATCCTATCCATGCTTTGAATTGTTGGTCTTTTATGCCTTGAGAAGAGCATTATGCATGCTTCCATGTTTAGTGCATTTTGGGGTTGCCATTAAGAGGGTTTGGGTGCCATTTTCCATGCAAAAATTCTGTTTTTGGTTGTTAGATGCATGCCATGAGTGGTTGTGTAAGTGGTGTTCAGTTACTCTCTTCGGTGCCTTAAACTTAAGTCCATTGACTAGCATGCTTGTGTAGCATTTTAATCAGATTTTGAGGCATATTTTGCCACTGTTTTAGAGGAGTTTGAGGGCTGCCTCACTGTGGTTAGTCCACCATTGTATGCTCGTTACATGGTTGTTGCATGTTTGATCAATGAGGCCTTGAGCACATGTTAGTTCTATGCTTAATTGGTCCCTCTTTGCATGACTTTTATGCCTTGCACATTTTAGCATTTTACATGCCTATTATGCTAGCATCTTGATTTACCATATTGCATTGTTGGTGCATGCTTGCTTGAATTGCATTCCATGGCTTGGTTTGGGGTTGTCAAACCAAGCATGAAGATTGAGAGGAGTTCACACTTCAAGTGGTGAAACTTGTCTCAATCCTCATGTCACTAAGGCCCTTGATTATGGCATGATAGGGACTTAGTTCTCATGTTTGTGTTGCATGCATTATTACATCAAAATAGCAATCTTGGTTCTTTAGGATATCATGCATCCAATGCATAATTGATGGCCCTAGAACCAAGAGTCATGCCTCCTTGAGTCCCCAAGCATGATAGGAGGCCATGACCATGCTTATATATGCTCAAAAACCATGCCTTGCCTTTCTTTGTCTTCTTGCCAAACCGTCCCTCGCAGAAATTTCGCCACGGCAAGATATCGTGCCGATCGGCCTCAGATTTGTGCCGATAAACATCAAAGGCAACCGGTGGTAAACTGGAGCATCCGATGAGCTTTTCCCCCAGCCGGCAGTGTTCAGCAGTATGCAAATGAGGTGTTCTGGGACTTTGAGAATGTTTTGGAGAGGCAGGGCAGTGAAAACAGAACCAACAGTGGCACGGTACGGGTTTTCCGGGCAAGTCGGATCGAGCATGCATCATTCGCGCGCCCCAAGGCAGGGCTGAGGCTCCCCCCCATTGCATTTATTTATTTATTTGCTTTAATTTTAATATTTAGAATTTTGTAATAATTTATTTATTTATTTATTCCTTTGGACTGTATTAATTATTTGGTCCCTCCGAGTGAGGGCGAATTTGTAATAAGTGTGTGTGAGTGGGTGTATGTCTTCCAACCCCTATTTCTTTCTATCCCTTTTATTTAATTGCTTATGATGGTAGATTAGGGCACATCTAAATTAGCATACCTTATGCAATGCATGCGTGCATACATGCATTCGTTTACATGCATCAGGCCGCACATCATACAAACTGCATCGTACTTTCAATTCCAAATTGAATACGTGATAGTTGTTGCATCTCATGTGCCATGTTTAGGGTTAGCCGAGCCTGCCTAGATTACATCTTTGCATGTGTTGCATTAGACATTTCAGTATGCTTAGGTCCATGCATGGATTTCTAATAAGCTTCGCTTTTGGCTTGAGTACTAGGTGAGCTTTTATGCCTTAGCATATCGCATGTGTGTGAATGTTTACCATGACAGTATGCTTGCCATGCGGCTAAGTGCTTACATGATAAACTGTTTGAATGCCTGTGGGTGGAGGTTGGATTGCCTGAGTTGGAACAACTCGTTAAAATCAGATTTTAGCCTACTTGAAAGTAGCAAATCTAACACGTGTTTCGAGACAAAACGGATATGCAATGTTTATTTCCAAGTTAGGCAATCTAGTCTATACTTTTGTGTTGTGCGCATCACATAGTAACTCTAGGCTAAACAATTGGAATAAGAGCACGTAATGTTTTCAAAAACGAATATCACGGTTAGTAGAGGCCGGTCTTCGGACCGGGCGAAAGGGGGTGCTCATAGCTGACCTTCCCCGATCGCATCGAGCTCCGAGCCAAGACCACTTTGGTGATGACGGACATGTGGCCTTCGGCACCGAGTCAGGGTTTCCTAAATTTCCCATTTTAAAATATTTAGGTGGCGACTCTGTAATCTGGCAAAGCAGTCCATGTTTGGTACTACTTTTCAAAAATCTGTTTTCTCAAAACGATTTGCCGGATGTGGACTCTTTGGTTCAGATTTAGAACCGACACAAATCGAGTCCGAACTGTAGTAAACCCAATATGAACGGAACGGGACTTAACCCTCCCGGCGTCGGGACGCTTACGCTTCGGCGACTACTGGGAGCTTAGAGAGCTTGACTCGAACTCGTGATATCTGCTTTGATTACACTTATGTGTTTCTTTGCATTGCATGTGCATTGTGCGCCTAGGACACCGTGTTGGCCATCTGCTATTCTAACGGTTCACGGAGGCTTGTCTTGTCAAGGCATGTCCATAAGGTCGACCGGCATGCTATGGCTCGCAAGATAGAACACAAACCCCGGCTTTTACCGGCACCCTTTTTGGACCATTCGACCTAGTGCATATTCGAATCCATAGTGACCATTCCAAACTAGGACAGTTGCTCACCCGATATAGGTTGTTTGGAACCTGCAAGGCGTAGTGAAACCCTAGCTCGACAAAATAGGACAGGGAAACCCTACCCCAATATAGGGTGTTTTGGTTCTCATTTATCCGCTATGTGCTTTAGAGTGTAACTCTGCAGGAACGTCTGAATCGGCTTGCAAGTTCCAGTATCAGGCCCGAGGGTATCAGTATCAGTGTTTTGAGAATCAGTTGTCTGTGGATATCAGGTTCAGGCCTAGGGGCAGTGGTTCACAATCAGTGATCAGTGGTTGAGAGACAGTATATCCAGCATTCGATCGTTCATTTTAAATACCCGACCGTGTGTTGTGTGTTTATTTACTTTATGCTGCTATGCTGTCCGATTTTCTGCTTATTTATACGCTTTATTTACCTTTTTATTAGGTAGTTGAGCACGATTGCTACCGACCCGATAGATATCCCCCAAGCACCCTGGGTCAGAGGCCGTCGACTCCTTCGATCTGAGGATCTGATAGACGGACAACCAGTGTACTACTCACTACCCCCGGTCACTAAACGGAGATCAGTCAAACAAAAAGCATCAGTACAGCAGTCAGTTCAGAGGGCTTCATCTACCCCACCTACGCTCAGTAGGGATCAGAATTCTGTGTCACCAACAGAGAGAGGATATATACCAGTAACTCAACCAGAACAAAATAATATGGCTAGTTTGGAGGAAATGGTGCGCCACCTTCAAGAAAGCATGAAAGTTATGCAACAGGATGCTATCCATCAAGCAGAGTTTGCCAGACAACAAGCCACGGTTGTAAGGGAACAGGCAGAGACAATTGCCAGATTGGAGCAGCAGACTGGAGCATCTGCTTCGCATCAAATTCCTCCCCCACCAGGAGTTCCTAATACCGGGGAAGCGACCAATACTCAGACCGATACAGAACTTCCCACAGGACCACCTCCGCCTCCAGCTCCACCCAAAATCCAACCCCAGCAATCAAAGACACCCACCAACCTATCGGACTCTCCCTTTGAGTTCGAGATTGATCCCATCAAGAAAGTCGAGCAAGCTTGAGAAGCCGCTCAAGAGATCCTGTGGAGTTAAGACTATTCGGACATTGAGGACGGATATACCGACGCAACCGTGACGCCACGGACAAATTCAAGATGCCGCAAATCGACCGCTTTTGATGGATCGTGATCCCATGGTGCACCTGCGGTTGTTCTCGGATATTCTAAGGCCGATGGGCCTCACCAGATTACAAAAACTTTCTTTATTTGGCCGGACCCTGTCGGGTGTAGCAGCCATCTGGTATGCAAAACTGGAAGACGACATTAAGAAGAATTGGGAAGAGATGGCCGAGGCCTTCGTTGCGCAGTACTCCTATAACACACAAATCGAGATTACAACCCGTGATCTCGAGACAACCAGGCAAGAGCCAAAGGAGAGTTTCTCCGATTTTGTAACTCGGTGGAGGGCCAAGGCCTCGATGATGACCGTTAGGCCGACTGACAAAGACCAGATTCGGATGGTTGTGCGCAACCTCCAACCCAAATTGATGCAAAGAATGATAGTACTCCCCTTTCCCACTTTCGCTGACCTCCATGAAATGGGGGTGCAGATTGAGGATGCCTTGAAGCAAGGCTTGATTGATAATGACCGGGAGCAACCCCGACGAACTTTCAACCGTGGTAGCAATGCAGGCCCGAGCGGCGTCACAACTGCAAGAGCTACCGAAGTAAGCATGGTTACCACCAACCCCCCTCCAAGGAATACGGCAGCTACGCCATTCTCCGGCGCGTCCGGAAGCAACCCGCAAACAACCAAATACCCACCTAAGAACACCCGAACCTTCGCTCCACTATACATGCCCCTATCCAAAGCTCTGGGGGTTTTGATTAAGAAAGGGCACCTGAAGCCCCTGGAGCCGCGGCCCCTACCAAAAAAACTTCCCCCTAACCATAACCCGGCCAAGCATCGTATGCTCCACCAAAGACGGCCACGACACCACGATGTTATCGGTTACGCCATGAAATCCAGGATCTCATTGATAATGGGGTGATTTTACCTCCTGAGAGACCCAACGTTACTACAAATCCCCTCCCTACATATAACCAAGCTCCACCACCCAAAAGACTCAACTTCATCCACACTGGGGGCGTGTCTTACGACCCTAGTATCTACATCACACCTACCCATCTGCCCAAACCAGAGGTGTCTCTTCCCGATTGCACCAACTTGTGCATGATAGGCACCTCCATCACCCAACCTAAGCTGGTGGTGACCGCCGAGAACAAAGGAGAGGAGATCCCAAGGAAAACGAGTTGTTGAGCCAAGTCTCATGGAATTTACAGCTTGCATTGAGAAGACGTATAGTCCGAGTGACTACATTTTACCAATAGGCCAGGATGTGTCGGCGGTGAAGCTTCCAGCCAGGGGAGAACTGTGTGTAATCCAAGGAGATAGTCTAGGACAGGAAATGGATAGTGTAACAACCGTGGGAGAGGACTTTGCCAACCTTCGGTTTTACTACAACCAAGATCCAGAGGACTCAGCGGTCAACTGGTTCGATTATGGGGAAACAGCAGAGGCCATTGGGTGGTTAGACGATCACCCAGATGTAATAGAAGAATTTCAGCCGGAAGAGAGCCCAGCAGGGGCAAGAACATCAGTAACATCCAGAGGGGTTGAAAAGCAGAGTGTATTGCCGGAGAGCGCCGGCACGAAGAATTTCGCTCGGGATTGGAGCATCTTGACCACAGGAATTGTTGAACGGCCGGATGTATCGGCACAATCAGAACAGGAAAGGTTTGAGGGATCTGAGAGAGTCAGGAAGGCAAAGGCCCATGTGGGGACTGAAACCGCTGTGTGCACAGAGACAGATAATGCTACAAGTACGAAAATAGAAAGTGCCGTGAGTACGAGAACAGCCATGCCAAAGCCCGACAGATGTTTGTCAGTTGCTGACGGCATGTGGTGGGAAGATGAGGATCTTTGTCTTGCCCATACAGACGAAGACTGGGGAAATGATCAACCTGACGGTACCTGGTACCTGGGGGAAATCGACCATATGACTAGGAGTGGACGGTATTTCAAGCCTCCGCACCTGGATCAACCAGAGACGTCCGGAAAGGATAGGGAGGCAGAGAGACAGAAAGAAAAGCAACTCGAGGATGAGGCCGTATTAAGACAGTTGAAAAAGATACAAGGCACATCTCCATCTGGGACTATGGCTTCTCGAGTGCATAGGGAGGCTGTCTTATCAGCCATGGATAAGGCAAAGCTTTCAATAGAAACAACGCCAGAACAGCTAGTAGGATTAGTCTTTCCGGGAGGAGCTGCCCCGATGTTGACGTTCGCTGATAAGGAATTACCGCCTGAGGGCACAAATCACAACAAGCCACTCTACATCTCCGTGGAGTGTAGGAACAAATGGATACCGGTAGTCCTTGTTGATACAGGGTCCGCCATTAATGTCTGCCCGGCAAGGACGGCTTACGCGATTGGTTTGAAAGTCGCGGACTTTATATCAACAGCCCAGGTAATTAGGGCATATGACAACACAAGCCGAGAAGTGATGGGAACAGTCAAAATTCAAACGAAGGTTGGGCCAGGGCAACATGAAATAGATTTCCATGTCATGGAGGTTCCTGCGACTTTCAACCTACTTTTGGGGCGGCCGTGGCTGCATCAGGTAAAGGCGGTGTCATCCACCTTGCATCAAATGGTGAAATACCCCTATGGGAAGGGAGTAGCCATTGTTTTTGGAAATTCATCGATCCATCCACCACCGGAGGTATCTACCCCCGTTCTAGAGATTGAGCACGGGATGGAGGACGTGTTTATGTCCGGGTTTACCTTAGCAGAAGCTCGCGTGGTACAGAACATCATGGCAGCTAGTGAGGGAGTATATGTCAGTGCGCAGGCAGTATATCTCATGAACAAGCTCCAACACATCCCCGGGATGGGATTGGGAAGAAGCGGTCGGAAAGGCGTCGCAACATTGGCCGAAGCGCCGCACAACCCTCATACCTTCGGCTTGGGTTATCTGCCCACCAAGGAAGATTGGGTAAGAAGAGGAAAAGAGATGGCCGGAAGAGCCAAAGCAAAACAGATGGGAAAACCTTTTGAATTGATGCACCGGCCCATCCGGGGTACCTTGAACGGACGTTTCGTCCGGGAGGGGGAAGACTTCTCATTCTGTGGTTTTCCGGAGCCATGGCTGAATAAAGAAGGGAAACGCACGCTGGGATTTGAGATTTTCTTTGACTTGCAATTATCTGGGGATGATGTTGTCGAAGAGCGCATGCACCGACAGCTTGAGGTCGAACATAGCAAAGAATTGGAGTCTGCGACACAGAGTTTGAAATGGGGTAGTAATCGGCCGCTCTACTTTCGCACCCTTTGATCAACCGTGTGTGCTTGGGGATGACTCTTTGGTGTCCATGATCGGAGATGAAACACCGCAGCCTACCATCGCCTATTTTGGATGCATCCATCGCACCTCCCTCATCCGCAATACGAGGAGGATTTTTATCAAGCAACACCGGAAGAATAGTAGCCTAATCTGATTCCACCGAAGTCTTGTGAGTCGAATCAGTTCCACTCGTCCGAAGTCTCGAGTCCCAGATTCTCGGGAGTGATAACCCGGATGCCACATCTGTCTGTCGTCAGTTTTTTCTTTCTTTGAGTCTGTTGTAACAGAAGAATCGGACGGTTTGGAAGTATCTAATGAGAATGAGGTAACTGTGGTTTCCGAGTACTTTTCTGTGCTTTTGGTTTATTGCTTAAATCAGGACTTTCAAAATTTTGATGAAAACGACGAGACGAAATTCCTCCGGTTTTGCGACGACCAATTGACCAAGAGCAAGACAGGTTTGTTAAACTCTTAATTGAGGAAATCCCTACCGTGAATGTTGGTTCTGAGAAGGACCCGCGGCTGGACCAGATCGGGTCCTCGTTGTCTTCGAGGAACGCGAGCGCTTAGTCGCTTTATTAAAAGATTTCAAAGATGTTTTCGCGGTCCTACGAAGACATGCCCGAATCGATCCCGAGATTGTACAAAGACCGATCCTCTTGACCCCGAGGCTCGACTGTCAAACGAAACTCGAAGGATCCGCCCGACCGGGCCATTAAGATCAAGGAAGAGGTCACCAGCGAGCGATTGACGCAGCTTCTGGCCGGTATCCGAATACCCGACTGGTTGGCCAACATTGTTCCAAAGGTCAAGAAGGATGGCGTAATCCGGTATGTGGATTTCAGGGATCTGAACAGAGCCAGTCCGAAGGATGACTTTCCCTTGCCGCATATCGATGAGTTGGTAGATTTCACAGCAGGGCATGCTTTGCTCTCGTTCATGGATGGCTTTTCAGGCTATAATCAGATAGTAATGGCACCCGAAGACCGGGAGAAGACTGCTTTTACCACCCCGTGGGGGACATATTGCTACAGAGTGATGCCGTTTGGGCTAAAGAACGCTGGGGCTACATATCAACGGGCTGCAACCACAATATTACATGACATGATCCATAAAGAGGTTGAGGTGTACGTGGACGACATGATTGTCAAGTCCAAAGAAAGAGAGGGCCACTACACCGCCTTACAAAAGTTTTTCCAAAGGATCAGAGAATTTCGGCTGCGGTTGAATCCTCAGAAGTGTACGTTTGGTGTTACGGCGGGAAAAATGCTGGGATTTCTGATTACACAAAGGGGCATCGAAGTCGACCCTTCCAAAATCAAGGCCATCTTAGAAATGCCACCACCAATGACTGAAAAGGAGGTGCGAGGCTTTCTGGGTAAAGTGCAATTCATAAGGCGGTTTATCTCAAAACTAACCTTGACTTGTGAACCACTTTTTGGTCTCTTGAAGAAAGGAAAGAAGTTCCAATGGGACGGACGGCCGATGCCAAGCCGCGTTTGAACAAATTAAAGAGTATCTACAGAATCCGCCCGTGTTGTCACCACCAAAGCCAGGGAAACCGTTGATATTGTACCTGTCAGTGACTGAAACCACAATGGGCTGCATGCTCGCACAAGAGTCGGAAGATAAAGTGGAAAGGGCCATCTACTATCTGAGCAAGAAGATGCTAGATTACGAGACCCGCTATACTCCGCTAGAGAAAGCTTGTTTGGCCTTGGTATGGGCTACCAGGAAACTGCGGCACTACCTGTTAGCCCACTCTGTAATGTTGGTTTCACGACTTGATCCCATCAAATATCTTTTCGAGAAACCAGCCACGGTAGGCTAGCTCGTTGGTTGTTGTTGCTCTAATTTGACCTCAAGTATGTGACACGAAGTCCGTAAAGGAGAGCGGTGGCGAGTTCCTTGCCGACCACCGGTTGAAGGGGATGAAGCGGTTGAGTACCTATTCCCGATGAAGCTATTCTCGCACGTCGAAGATGAAACTCGACGATGTACTTTGACGAGCGCCAAATCAATACGGATATGGGATAGGGTGTTGCCGATAGCGCCGATTTAATTCGTATCCCTTTAGCATTTAAGCTCCGGTTCAAAGTCTCGAACAATGAGGCAGAGTACGAGGCGTGTATTGCCGGTTTAGAAGCTGCCCTAGAACTAGGGGCAAGGCGGTTGGATGTCATTGGAGACTCGAACCTAGTTGTGTCTCAAGCAAAGGGAGATTGGAAAGTAAAGGAGGAAAAGATGATAATATACCACCAGACCCTGGATTTGTTAATCCCTCGGTTTGAAAAGCTAAATTTCACTCACCTAGTGAGAGAGAACAACAGGTTTGCAGACACATTAGCAACTCTATCCTCCATGATAGACATCCCATCTGGGGTCCGGATGCGTCCAGTCATTGTCGACCAGAAATTTGCACCTACCTACGAGTCAATCTCTGCCATAGATGAAGTACAAGATAACAACCCTTGGTATCACGATATATGGAACTTCTTAGAGAAAGAGACGTACCCACCAGGGGCAAACGCCAAAGACAAGAGGGCCATCAGAAGAATAGCTGTACAGTTTATCATCTGCGGGGGTAAATTGTACAAGAGAGGTCATCTGGGAATGCACAAGCTGTGTGTGGAAGCCGAAGAGTCGAAGCGCCTGATGGAGGCCATCCATGGAGGAGAATGTGGGGCACATGTGAATGGGGTGATGCTGGCACGAAAAATTCTCAGACAAGGCTACTACTGGTCTACCATGGAGGAAGATTGTATCGGTTTTGTTCGGCGATGCCACAAATGCCAGATTCACGCAAACCGCATGAATATCCCGCCATCAAAGTTATACAACATGACATCACCATGGCCGTTCTCAGTATGGGGAATCGATGTGATCGGAGCTGTTACCCCGAAGGGGTCGAATGGGCATGAGTATATCTTGGTAGCAATAGACTATTTCACAAAGTGGGTCGAGGCCCAATCTTATGCTGTATTGAAGGCTTCGCACGTCGCGAAGTTTATCCGAAACAACATTATTTGCCGTTATGGAGTCCCGAACGAGATCATTTCAGACAATGGTTCTCACTTCAAGAAAGAGGTGATTGATTTGCTGGAAAAGTATAATGTGGCTTTTCATAAGTCATCCACATATCGGCCGCAGACCAACGGAGCAGTTGAGGCCGCCAACAAAAACATCAAACACATACTGCAGAAGATGGTAGAAACCTATCGGGACTGGCCAGACAAGTTGCCATTCGCTCTGTGGGGCTACCGGACTTCAATTAGAACTTCAACTGGAGCAACTCCTTATTCACTGGTCTATGGAATGGAAGCCGTTCTACCGATCGAGATTGAGGTTCCGTCATTACGAGTGCTGGCTGAGTGTCAGATAGCTGAGGCAGATTGGCAGTAGAGTAGATTCGAGGAACTCATGCTCTTCGACGAGAGGAGATTAAAAGCACTGTACCATGTCCAAGGTTATCACAGAATCGCCTGCTTTTAACAAGCGGGTTAAGTCTAGGAATCTGAAGGAAGGAGATTTGGTGCTCAAGGACAACCGAGCTCCCATCCATGACCCAAGGGGCAAGTTCAGACCCAATTGGACTGGTCCCTATATCATCAAGTCTATATGGTCAGGTGGAGCTGTTCTCGATGGACCTAGATGGCCTAGAGTTCTCCCAACCGATCAACATGGACAAGTGAAGAAATATTATCCTCGAGGGGCTCGCTAGGCCGAAACCCGAAAGGGCGACCTAGGCAAAATTCAGAGCATAAAAATTAGAAAATATAAAAACCGAGCTCAAGAAGGTTGAAAACCCGCAAAGGGCGGCCTTGGCAAAAGTTAGAGGCCAAAAGGAGAGTGAAAATACTCGAGTGAACCCAAGCCTGAACTACGTAAGGCTTGATTCCCATCCTTGGGATACGTAGGCAGCTTCATCCTGAAGTTCAGCCATAAACATTTTCCCCGATCAGCTTTGTCCGTTTGGTCATCTTGGTCATCTCTGTCCATCAGTATTCATCCCAATCTCCTGCAAAGGTTATTCAGACTAGGGGCAACTTTCTGTTAATGCCAGTACGCAAGGGCGCTTATTCAAACTAAGGGCAATTTTCCAATTGCAGGAATCCGGGGTTGTGCATCCCAGTGACAAATTTCAGGCGTGTCCAGTTCTGATCCATATCGAAAATGGTTTTGAAAAGTTTTAATGAAGATGACTTTGTTCAAATAAATCTTTTTACAACTAAGACCATTTCTGGACCAAAACGGAAAATTTTCAGTACCACAACCTTCAATTTCATTGATTTCAAATAGAGTTCTCTTGCTCTTGCATACAATTGAAGTTGCTTTTTATTACATTCATAAAGAAAACTTGAAAGTACTGATAAAGCAATAAATCCGGGGCATGGTAAAGTCAAATGCCCCTGTGCCCCCTCCCAGAGCTGGTCGAAGCCTCTGATGCCAAAGTGGGCCCTTCCTGTGCCTCTTCATTAAGCCAATCCAAGCACTCATCAGACAAAGTGCAACTGAAAGTGGGAGCGGGGGCCAGGAGTTCTCTCGTCCTCCATGCTGTGGCATACCGGGCCAGCTGTGAGCCTCGGATTAGGAATGCAGCCGGGTACTCTATCCCTTCCAGCGGGCAAGTCTGATCATGACCAAATTGGCGCAGGATACGGAATGGGAAGTAGAAAACGCAGTGAGTCAAGCCAATCAATTGGATCCCCGGCTGACGGGTCATGCTGTAACTCATCATTGGGAGATTGAGCCAAGGGCACCGCCAAGCAATGCGATCTGCGGACAAACTGCACATCCATTCAAACCACCAACCCTCATCCAGCGTTGCTCAAGAAATAGCCGCTACCGAATATGCTGGGCAAGAGTCCACGACCTTCAGTTTATCCATTAACCACACCTGGGGAGGGATGAAAAATGAGAGAATAAAGAATAGAGAGAAGTACGATGAGAGAAAAGTGAGAAAAGGGTTTTTGTGAGAAAAACCGAGCCTGAGGGCCGAGTGATGGGAGCAAACATAAAAAGTGAGATTGGGCGGGAAACATTACCTGTAGTAATAGTGGACTCCCTGCTAATCTGATCGTCTCCCGACGATAAAAGGCGTCTAAACCCAGCAGTGTCTCAGCCAGGACCATGGCAATACAGCTTTTGCCCTCCTTCAAGCCTTGGGCGACTTCAATCAACCGGACACTGGATCCTCCGGAACCAGAGACGAACAAAAAATGAGATAGCATGCATAGACAGAGGGCGTGCCGCCGAAAGCCTTGCCAGTGATGGTCGCCACGATCACCAGTCTCAGAAAAACGACAAACCAAACTCGGAACATCTAGTGTCCCGTCACAAATCAGAGAACGAGCATCGGGTATGGAGAGCCCACACATTTGTCCTAAGGCTTGAGCATGGCCAAAACGAAATTGGGGCAAGGTTTCCTCATTGCGCCCAGATTCCATTAGAGCTTGGAAATCTTCGAAAGTGGGACACACCTCCTGCCCGCTAAAGCTAAAGACATGTGTTACCGGGTTCCAGAACCTTGCCGCGGCATGGAGGAACGGAAAATGCAGCGGGGTGCGGCGCAAAGTGAATAGTGCGTTTATGCCGAAAGTCCGGAAATTCAGCTTTTCCGAGCCATCCAAGTTGTTAATCCAAGTTGCGAGATTTTGAGCAAGAAATTCCTCCATTTGGAGCCAATCAGTGTGGAAATGAAGAAGATCACGAAGCTGAGACTCTTTTGTAGAGGATAAGGTTGAGTGGAGGACACATGTCAACATTCTGCTGGCCTTGAGCGATCTGACCGGGCAAGAAATAGTGCCGACCGCCATAATTTTGTGCCGACCGACCAAATTATGTGCCGATGACCATTCCCGCCGATGATCTTTGTGTCCACCGATGGTCTTCCTCCCGTGTTTTCTAAGTCGCTTTTTTCTTGAATATTGGGGAATTCCATCACTTACAAAGACTCTCCGTGATTTGATTCCCACCGAGTCGTGCATTTGTTTATCGAGTTGTTGTATATTTGCTTATCGAGTTGTATGTCACTCACTTTAAGTCTTTCTTTGTGTCTATCAAGTTGTGCTTGCACTTGGCTAGTCTGTCGAATTTTGATTTGCTTATCGAGTTGTAAGTCGGTCCACTACGATTATTACGATGCGATGCTTTGTTTTCAAAAAGGCTTCAATTTCATTCACATTGTTATGTGATGCCTTGTGATGCGATGCACACAAGTACAATACCTTTTCAAGCAGATAGTCGTTTCATTTCCATCATGTGTTTTTGTAAAACCCGCAATTTCAAAAGAATTTAAACTCGCCTCGACGCAAAGGTAATGTGCTCAAACTCCTAGTAAAAAGGAATGTAAAGCAGAAGGCAGCGGGGTAACAGAATACCGGATTGGATACCGAAAACCTCCCCTTGCAATCAGAGTACCTTTCATGCCCTTGTCCGGGCTGATTACGAGGTCTGGCACCTTCGTCACTTAAGAACAGCGCGGGGAAGTGCACTTCTGGAATGTTAATGGATCTTCGAGTTGATTTCAAGCCATGACCTTTGTAAGCAATGCTCGGAACATGCGAAGGATGCCCCTTCTCGTATCCTTTTATGTCTCGTAAATTTCAAAAGAAATTGTTTCAATTATACTGTGTTGCAGTACGTTGCATTTCAACATCATGTTTTATCATGTTCAATTTTCTCTATACACATTGCATTGTATGCGTGCATTGCTTTACTGATATGTGTTCAATTTTCTCTATACACATTGCATTGTATGCGTGCTTTGCTTTACTGATATGTGTTCAATTTTCTCTATACACATTGCATTGTATGAGTGCTTTGCTTTACTGATATGTGTTCAATTTTCTCTATACACATTGCATTGTATGCGTGCTTTGCTTTACTGATATGTGTTCAATTTTCTCTATACACATTGCATTGTATGCGTGCTTTGCTTTACTGATATGTGTTCAATTTTCTCTATACACATTGCATTGTATGCGTGCTTTGCTTTACTGATATGTGTTCAATTTTCTCCATACACATTGCATTGTATGCGTGCTTTGCTTTACTGATATGTGTTCAATTTTCTCTATACACATTGCATTGTATGCGTGCATTGCTTTACTGATATGTGTTCAATTTTCTCTATACACATTGCATTGTATGCGTGCTTTGCTTCTTGATATGTGTTCAATTTTCTCTATACACATTGCATTGTATCGTGCATTGCTTCTTGATATGTGTTCAATTTTCTATACACATTGCATTGTATGCGTTTTGCTTCTTGATATGTGTTCAATTTTCTCTATACACATTGCATTGTATGCGTTTTTGCTTTCTCGATATGTGTTCAATTTTCTATACACATTGCATTGTATGCGTTTTGCTTTTACTGATATGTGTTCAATTTTCTCCATACACATTGCATTGTATGCGTGCTTTGCTTTACTGATATGTGTTCAATTTTCTCCATACACATTGCATTGTATGCGTGCTTTGCTTTACTGATATGTGTTCAATTTTCTCTATACACATTGCATTGTATGCGTGCTTTGCTTTACTGATATGTGTTCAATTTTCTCTATACACATTGCATTGTATGCGTGCTTTGCTTTACTGATATGTGTTCAATTTTCTCTATACACATTGCATTGTATGCGTGCTCTGCTTTACTCACACGTGTTCAATTATAGCTGCCTATACGCGTTGCATCTGCCACACACCTCCAATTATGCAACATGCATATTGCTAACAATATTGTACCTGTTAAGTTTGCTTTCTTTGCAGGCACGATATTGTATGTACGGTTCATTTGAGGCCGGTGCAACCGGACGAGCCGCACAGGTATTGTATCCTCCGCGTGAGACGTTTCGAGAATTGCATAATTCTCTTACATCCTTTCTGCATTGTAGTGTAGATTGGCGTATGCTAGCTTATAACTGTTGCATGTGTGCTTCATTACAGTTTTCTTTGTATGATCATAAGTTACGCCCGGCTTCTTGCATTTTCAGTTGCATTTTGCCCCTGCCTTCGGGCGCATATCTTACTTGTTTTGCATGATTGTCTAAGTCTTCGGCCTTGTCAAAAATGGGTCGTCTCTGGGCTTTGACATTCACTCCCGTCATTCTTATGACTTCCGAGTTCTGTCAAAGAGGGGCAACTGTAGACACCCCATTTTTGACCGTCCTCAAGACTTGGACGTCACCGTTGGAACGCTCGGTGATTATCTATGATTGTGTTCGTTTGGAGTTCCCGGAGTTCTCGGCTGTGCGCGCCCTGCCTCAGGACCTCCGAACTCGACCGTTGTGTTTGGTTTTGCACCAAACACTTGTGTTTTGCCATGAAAGGGGAGGGAGTGCCTTATGAGGCATCCCTACACACCACCGGCTGGGGCTAGAGGCCACCGGCTGGCTAGAGTTGCCACCGGCACTTTATTGTGCCGACCGACACTAAATTTTTCCATTTGGCACTCTTCTTGCGTGGGACCTTTGTCTTGATTGCTTTATGAGATATTTTCTCACAGCTGTAAAGCTTGTTGCTCTCCTCCATACACGTGTATGGAGGGATGAGCTCTTGGATGACTTAGCTTGTAAGTCTTACAAGTTCTATAAGAGGAGAACTCTTCCTCTTGGCTTAGGGTTAGAGTTTTTGAGACAAAAACCAGAGCTCATATACATATATTTCTGCCATATATCTATATCTCCATCTCTCTCCTCTTGTGTGTGTGATTTTAGGCCAAAAGGTGTAGTTTTATCTCATTTTTGCTCCTTTACACACACCTTTACACCTTAGCTTGAGATTGAGAGGCTTGGGAGGTTGATTGCTGTGGTTTTGAGTTGGTTTTGATCACTAGAGAGTGGCTGGAACCTTTGTTCTTCAAGGGATCTTCAAGGGTAAATACTTTACTTTATATTCCCCATTCTTGCAACCACTTTCTACCCTCTTTACTTTGTGTTTTTGACTTTGTGTTTAACATAAAAAACTCTTGTTTTTACTTGTTCTTGAACCTTCATTAAGGCCATTTTATGGTTTGAGTAAAGCCTCATCCTATTAGGCTTTATTTGGCCACTTATAGTGCCTTTGCTTGAGACCTCCTTTGCTTGGTGTTCTTGGCCTCCTCACTACTGAAAACCAGTGGGTTTTCAGTGGTGAGGAAGATGATTTTAAGTCTCATATAGGGAAGAGACACCCCTCTCCCCTTGGTCCTTTGTTTGCCTTTGTTTTTTGGCTCATGAGGTAGCATGTGTGCATGCTCATATTTAGCTCTATTTCAGAGACTTTTTGGGTGTTTTAGGTCATATCACACCTCTGTTTTAAGTTGGTTTTGTACCCCTTAACATATGTCTCATACTTGCTTTGTAATATTCCTTGATGCTTGGAAATATGCCATGTTTTGGGGGCCTTGATTCTCACATGTTTTAGCATGATTTCATGAAGATAAGAGCATCACCTTGTTGTGTATAGGGGCTGGGAGCCACTGTTTTAGTCTCTTTTGGCATGCTTCTTTTAGTTGTCTTGCATTTTGGTTTGTAGGCCTTGCTTGCATGGAACTCTAGTATGTTTAGCTTGACTTGATCTCATGATTTGGCATCATTATGGGTGGTATTTCAGTCCTCATATCATGTTCAAGAACCTCCATTTACTATCCTATCCATGCTTTGAATTGTTGGTCTTTTATGCCTTGAGAAGAGCATTATGCATGCTTCCATGTTTAGTGCATTTTGGGGTTGCCATTAAGAGGGTTTGGGTGCCATTTTCCATGCAAAAATTCTGTTTTGGTTGTTAGATGCATGCCATGAGTGGTTGTGTAAGTGGTGTTCAGTTACTCTCTTCGGTGCCTTAAACTTAAGTCCATTGACTAGCATGCTTGTGTAGCATTTTAATCAGATTTTGAGGCATATTTTGCCACTGTTTTAGAGGAGTTTGAGGGCTGCCTCACTGTGGTTAGTCCACCATTGTATGCTCGTTACATGGTTGTTGCATGTTTGATCAATGAGGCCTTGAGCACATGTTAGTTCTATGCTTAATTGGTCCCTCTTTGTATGACTTTTATGCCTTGCACATTTTAGCATTTTACATGCCTATTATGCTAGCATCTTGATTTACCATATTGCATTGTTGGTGCATGCTTGCTTGAATTGCATTCCATGGCTTGGTTTGGGGTTGTCAAACCAAGCATGAAGATTGAGAGGAGTTCACACTTCAAGTGGTGAAACTTGTCTCAATCCTCATGTCACTAAGGCCCTTGATTATGGCATGATAGGGACTTAGTTCTCATGTTTGTGTTGCATGCATTATTACATCAAAATAGCAATCTTGGTTCTTTAGGATATCATGCATCCAATGCATAATTGATGGCCCTAGAACCAAGAGTCATGCCTCCTTGAGTCCCCAAGCATGATAGGAGGCCATGACCATGCTTATATATGCTCAAAAACCATGCCTTGCACTGCTGTTTTGCTGCTGCTGTCAAACTGTCCTCTGCAGGAAATTTCTGCCGGCCGGCAGTATAATGTGCCGATCGGCACTGTATTTGTGCCGATAAACATCAAAGGCAGCCGGTGGTAAACTGGAGCATCCGATGAGCTTTTCCCCCAGCCGGCAGTGTTCAGCAGTATGCAAATGAGGTGTTCTGGGACTTTGAGAATGTTTTGGAGAGGCAGGGCAGTGAAAACAGAACCAACAGTGGCACGGTACGGGTTTTCCGGGCAAGTCGGATCGAGCATGCATCATTCGCGCGCCCCAAGGCAGGGCTGAGGCTCCCCCCCATTGCATTTATTTATTTATTTGCTTTAATTTTAATATTTAGAATTTTGTAATAATTTATTTATTTATTTATTCCTTTGGACTGTATTAATTATTTGGTCCCTCCGAGTGAGGGCGAATTTGTAATAAGTGTGTGTGAGTGGGTGTATGTCTTCCAACCCCTATTTCTTTCTATCCCTTTTATTTAATTGCTTATGATGGTAGATTAGGGCACATCTAAATTAGCATACCTTATGCAATGCATGCGTGCATACATGCATTCGTTTACATGCATCAGGCCCGGCACATCATGCAAACTGCATCGTACTTTCAATTCCAAATTGAATGCGTGATAGTTGTTGCATCTCATGTGCCATGTTTAGGGTTAGCCGAGCCTGCCTAGATTACATCTTTGCATGTGTTGCATTAGACATTTCAGTATGCTCAGGTCCATGCATGGATTTCTAATAAGCTTCTGTTTTGGCTTGGAGTACTAGGTGAGCTTTTATGCCTTAGCATATCGCATGTGTGTGAATGTTTACCATGACAGTATGCTTGCCATGCGGCTAAGTGCTTACATGATAAACTGTTTGAATGCCTGTGGGTGGAGGTTGGATTGCCTGAGTTGGAACAACTCGTTAAAATCCGTATTTTAGCCTACTTGCGAGTAGCAAAATCTAACACGTTTTTCGAGACAAAACGGATATGCAATGTTTATTTCCAAGTTAGGCAATCTAGTCTATACTTTTGTGTTGTGCGCATCACATAGTAACTCTAGGCTAAACAATTGGAATAAGAGCACGTAATGTTTTCAAAAACGAATATCACGGTTAGTAGAGGCCGGTCTTCGGACCGGGCGAAAGGGGGTGCTCATAGCTGACCTTCCCCGATCGTACCCGAGCTCCCGAGCCAAGACCACTTTGGTGATGACGGACATGTGGCCTTCGGCACCGAGTCAGGGTTTCCTAAATTTCTCATTTTAAAATATTTAGGTGGCGACTCTGTAATCTGGCAAAGCAGTCCATGTTTGGCACTACTTTTCAAAAATTTGTTTTCTCAAAACGATTTGCCGGATGTGGACTCTTTGGTTCAGATTTAGAACCGACACAAATCGAGTCCGAACTGTAGTAAACCCAATATGAACGGAACGGGACTTAACCCTCCCGGGGCGTTCGGGGACGTCTACAGCAACCGATAAATAAAGAGTCACATAAATAACAATCAAATCATTTTAAACATCAAATCGCAGGAACATTCCTTATATAATCTATAACATATATAAAAAGAAGGTAAGAGTGGCGTAACGCTGCTGCTGGTTTCTTTGTTTAGTGTAAAGTTGATGCTGGTTTGGTGTAATGCCTTGTTTTACATCTACAACCGATTGACCAACCAATCGGAGGCCACCATCTCTCCCTTCTTGAATCTTGCACAAAACGCATGCACCGTATCACCGTTTCAAGAAGACCACAAGCAGCAGGAACCTTCAAGAAGGGATAAGCTCATGACACAAGCGATAAGCTCTTTAGGAGTTGAGTGGTGCGATCGGTGAAACGATGGAAGATCTTCAAGAGTTGCACGGGTTTTCAAACTCATCACCGAAACAGAACCTTCAGTATATTTATGGGCATACATACTGAATTGTTGTATGTTCTATGAGCTGGAACAACCTGCAGAAACTGAGGTGTGTCTTCTTCTTTTTGTCCATTATGAAATTATTCCTAATTTGTCTATTTGGGTCTCTATTCCTGATCCTCTCAACTGTTTAATTGTGTGTCCACCATGTGCTCGATCATATGCCAAAATGAAACAAACACAGACACAGACACAAACACAGAGAGCGCTTCATCTCTTTTTGGTTTTCATACTCTTTTCATTCTTGTTTTGCATACATTCTTTAGTAAAGAATTCTCTTCTTCTTATAAAGCAATCCAAGGAACAAAATTGATATTTCTATGGTTCTATCATTCTCAGTTGATAAGATGGGTAGTTATTAAATCATAAATATCTATATAAATTAGTGAAAGTTTGCAATGGCTCCAAGTTTTGATAAAGCCTTCTATGTGCAAAAGACAACAACAGTGAGGAATGGGGACTTCAATTTGGGGGCTACAAAAGAGGTTGTTGATTGGATTGGAAAGGTTGGTTCGTGAACCTTCTTTAATGGGTTTCTTTTTTTCTTTTTCTTTTTGATTTTTTTATGGATAGTTGTTTTTCTATATGTTTTTGATGATATCAATGACTAGGGCTTTTTGGATTTTCATTTTATTTATTTATTCATTTTATATGAAATTTTTGGGGTTTTCTTCTAATGATGTTTAGTTTCTCTTCTCTTTGTTTTTGAATGAAATGTTGATTGGGGCTATCAGTAAATGTCTATATCTTTTTCAATTTGGGGCGTTCTTCTAATTATGGAGCATATCAAGGAGTTACTTGCCCACATAAATATAGATATATATATATATATAGAGAGAGAGAGGGAGAGAGAACAACAATAAAACATGGGTTGGCAATGATTTGAATGTGAATATAATGATTCCAAAGTTTCAGTTTGGCTCAAGCACATCGACGAATTGGCAACGACAATGGGAAGTGGAAAAACACAATTTGTGTACAGTGTTCCAGCTTCCCATCAACAAAAGATATAGACATCTAAATAAACTCCAAATTCAATTCCAAACCTATGAAGAATTCTGTCTCTTGTTTTAAAGTAGTTGGTGAAAAGTTTGTAGCAAAGCAACGACCTTCGATGTTAGCTCCAGGACTTTCAATAAGTTGGAATGATGAGCGTTTCTATTCTGCTGCCCTCTAAATAGAATAGATGTTCCTGCAAAAATGAAAACATCACTCTAGAAATGGAAAGAAACAAAATCAACCATACAAATTGCAAAATTGTATTATTTTCTCTTTCACACGTGGCTAACTATATCTATTAATGAAAGTCTAGCTAATAGACAAGTAAGCACAAGAAGACTACTGACATTTTATCAACAGGCGTGGAGAACACAAAAAGAAGAATTAGATGTATTTTAGCCAGCTATAAAAAGGCAGACAAATACAATTAACATAATCTGCAGCAGCTAACTCAAAAATAAAGAAGAGAAGAATCCCACGTAACTGATTTTAGGTTATGTGTGAAAGCAATAAAAAGAAGCCAAAAATCCAATCCAGTCCATTAAACACGTCATAGTTAATGATAGCCCCAACATGTAATTCAAAAACAAAGAGAAGACAAACTAAACATCATTGAAACAATTGAATGGTGAATGAGTGTCAAAAAAAAAAAAAAAGAAGAGATGTTTTGATCATCACTCCAATTTCATTGTTGGATGGAAATGTTTCATGAAGACTTACATCATGTACCTACACCAATGGATATTGATTTTCACAAGCTTCCAATACTAACAGATAAAGGCCTTTTCCATTTTTTTTTCCCTTCAACATATGTGTGATGCACCATAACCATAACACCTACCATGATGATAAAGTGAAATGCTTATGGACCCCAAGCTTGACATGTTCTCATTCGGAGAAAATTTTAAAACAAATAAAAAAAAAACCCGGCTTTACATGTTCCCAAGGCTAAGGGCAAGATTACTTTTGTTGTACTTGTTTCTTTTATTATTCAATTTGTGTTTGTTGCTGAATTTGTGAGTTTTCCTTTCTTTTGTTCAAAGTGGGTCCTCTACTCTATTAATGATTTTTCTTTCTTGATGAATTTGGAACTGGGTTAGAGTAGTTGTTTTTGTTTTGTCCTTCTTTAATCTTCTTGTTCTTCAAACTTTTGCATTTTTGTTGATTCTTTGAGTTTGGAACCTTTGGAATGAAGCAATGAAAATCAATTGTACACCATCAATTTTCCATATTATAAACTTATATTCAAGCGATATGAAATAATATTATTTGCCAAGATGCAAACAGGCCAGTTCAACATAATATCTAAAATATTATGACATGGGTTGTCTTGATTGGATTGGAAAGGTTGGTTCATGAGTCTTCTTTAATGGCTTTCTTTTCTTCTTTATGCTTTTTATTTTTTATAGGTATTTATATTTTCTGCATACCTTTAAGCTCCTTTGTATGGATTTGCACTAATTAGATTTTTTTTGCTTGTTTTATGAGTGCAAGCTTATATAATACTTTGTGGAAAATAAATTTTTTTTTTATTTTTTTTTTATTTTAAGAATAGAGCTGAATATGTTATGGAGTTGAAGCAAGACCTTAAACAGGGAAGTAAAATGAATGTGATTTTTGTAGGTTACCAAAGACGGCTAACTGTCATTTTCCACGATGAATTCATCATTTCTGAAGACTATATAAGCTCTTATATCTATTTTCTCTCATACGCAATTATTTTAGAAATTCTTGTGGTTAATTTTTGAAAAGATGCCAATTAATCAAATTTAGAATTGTGAATTTCGGGGTACTATATATGGGAAGAGGGTGACAGAACTATCACGACCCAACCCCAGGGCTTTGGGCTGGAATCGCTACTTACTAAATAATTCTAATTGTAACAAATTAAATTATGCCGGCAGAGGCAAAATGGAAGGAAGAAAATAATTAAACAGAAAATTTACTTCATTCTACTATTTCAATAAAAGAAAGTACATTTATAGGGTTTTTATTATTTTATTATTTAATGACCGGCCCTCAGTAACAACAAAAGGAAAAAGAAAAGAAAAACAAAATAAAGTAGCAGTATCAAATTCTTGTGCGGGTTCCACTACACGACGACGTACGGCTACCCTACGAGGATTAGAAACTAGTTTTCTGCACATAGAAGGCTTTATCAAAACTTGGAGCCATTGCAAACTTTCACTAATTTATATAGATATTTATGATTTAATAACTACCCATCTTATCAACTGAGAATGATAGAACCATAGAAATATCAATTTTGTTCCTTAGATTGCTTTATAAGAAGAAGAGAATTCTTTACTAAAGAATGTATGCAAAACAAGAATGAAAAGAGTATGAAAACCAAAAAGAGATGAAGCGCTCTCTGTGTCTGTGTCTGTGTATGTTTCATTTTGGTATATGATCGAGCACATGGTGGACACACAATTAAACAGTTGAGAGGATCAGGAATAGAGACCCAAATAGACAAATTAGGAATAATTTCATAATGGACAAAAAGAAGAAGACACACCTCAGTTTCTGCAGGTTGTTCCAGCTCATAGAACATACAACAATTCAGTATGTATGCCCATAAATATACTGAAGGTTCTGTTTCGATGATGAGTTTGAAAACCCATGCAACTCTTGAAGATCTTCCATCGTTCCACCGATCGCACCACTCAACTCCTAAAGAGCTTATCGCTTGTGTCATGAGCTTATCCCTTCTTGAAGGTTCCTACTGCTTGTGGTCTTCCTAAAACGGTGATAGCGGTGCATGCGTTTTGTGCAAGATTCAAGAAGGGAGAGATGGTGGCCTCCGATTGGTTGGTCAATCAGTTGTAGATGTAAAACAAGGCATTACACCAAACCAGCTGCAGCTTTACACTAAACAAAGAAACCAGCAGCAGCGTTACACCACTCTTACCTTCTTTTTATATATGTTATAGATTATATATAGAATGTTCTTGCAATTTGATGTTTAAAATGATTTGATTGTTATTTATGTGACTCTTTATTTATCGATTGCAATCAACAAATGAGAGATAGTCACGATCAAGGTTTAGATGTAGCGAGTGAAAGAATGAAATATTGTTGAAGAATGAATGGACAGTTTTTTTAACTGAATTAATTAATTATTCTTTTTCATCATTTCTTTCCTGTGTTGGTGGGGTACATATTATATTATATAAGTCCACATATTTAATTTTTTAATTTTCAGTTAGAAAGTTGATAATGTGTTTTATTCAAAAATCAAAATCGAACAAATAATACAATCAAATCAAATAATTTAATTTCAAAGTTAATTTTTAAATTAAATAATTTTATTTAAAAATAAATTTTCAGACAAAAAGAAGATGTCCACTGAAAAAAAAACGTGTTAAATAAGAGCTCCAATTGGGCCCAAAATTTAGGGCTTATGGTTGTTCAAAAAACAATGGTGATTTTGACTTGGCTCGGGTATTTTAAGTTTAAATTTATACTTGAGGAGCTCATAAAATTAACTACAAATGTCGTTTGAATGATTGAAATTATTCAGTTTGTAATTTATATATATATATATATATCATTTATAAAAAAATTAAATCAATTCGATAAACGTAACTTTTTACAATCACTTCTTTTTCAACTTTTTTATCTGTATTTTTAACTTATAAAATTATCATCACCTTATTTTCACACATAACATCATCACCACCACTATCACTATCACTATTACTATTAATACTTTGCATCTCTTTATTTTCTCTCACATCATCACAAACCCACCGACATCCCAATCTCTCTTCCCTCTGCCAAACCACTACATACTCACCCCACTTTCCATTCATCTCACTAGATTAATTACCTCCTACGCCACATAAATTGCTTTATTAAAACCAAATGGTCTCTGCCAACACCCAATTAATCACCGCCCAAATGATCAAAAATCTAATTATCATGTGAGGATATTGCAATTTGGCAATAGTAAGATTAATTCGGAGTTCCTTTTATGATGTTGTTATTTATTTCTTTATTTATACTTGAAATAAGAAACAAATATTTTGAAAATAAAAACAAAATAAAAAAAAATATACATGTTTGGTGAGTTATTAAAAATAGTGATTGGCTGTAGAGGGTGGATAGAAGTGTGAGTGGTTGGAGGACGTGGTCAGAGGTCACAAGATGAATAGAAGGGTGCGAGAACGCAGCCTAAGGGTTACTAAAGGTCATGGGAGTAACTAGAGGGTCACTAAAGATCGATCGAGCTTATTAAGAGTTGTGGATAGTGATAGATGGTTAGAGCTAGTGAAAATTTATTTTGAAAAGAAATAAAAATAAAATTGATCCCACTATTATGGGGAAAAAGTACATACCAACTATTTTTTCCATTTATAGTTAAAAAAATAAAAATGAAAATTTCAAAATACAGTGAATAGTAACTCCGATTAACTTTTTATACTAATAATTATTCAGAAGTTTTGAAATACTATGTAGACATTAACTAACCTAACATTTCCAAAAAAAAAAATGATATAAATATCTTTGATTAACTTTATAGTCAAGTTGGTTCGATTGTATCATTGAACTATTACTCAAACCGATCTACTTTGGGTGGAGAAGTATTATTTGATTTCAAGGTAATGCTCAAAACCATGCACATCAGATATTTGGTTTGACGGGTGATTTTTAATTGAGTAATCATTTACCAATTCAGTTTTATGACTTTTGACACTACACCTTGTCTCCTACAAAATCACGTTACCAAACACATAAACGGAATAACAATCTTTGGAAAGAGAAAGATAAAGAGATGAATAGATTGTCATGGAGAAAAAGATAGATGAGACCAATTGACTTTCTTAGGTAAAGTTGATTGAGAGATAGAAAAAAAGTAATTGAAGGAATAAAAAAGAAAGAAAGTAATAAAGGGATAAAAATCTAGGTGAATTAATTGAGAGAGAGGAATTATCATTATATAAAAATAAATAAAAAGACCCAAAGACTATAATAAAGTCACACATCTGATCAAAAAAGGAAAAAGTCACACATGTTGGTAAATAAGGAAAAATAATTGTAATATTATTCCCCGCCTTGAGCCGCACCCTGAATAATCCCCGTACATATCAACAATGATAGACCCCCTTTTCCGAAATTATGTATAATATTATTCCCCGCCTTAAGCCCCACCCTCTCTAATAAAGTCACACATCTGATCAAAAAAGAAAAAAGTCACACATGTTGGTAAATAAGGAAAAATAATTATAATATTATTCCCCGCCCTGAGCCCTACCCTGAATAATCCCCGAATCCCCGTACATATCAACAATGGTAGAATCCATTTTCCGAAATTATGTATAATATTATTCCCCGCCCTGAGCCCCACCCTCTCTAATAAAGTCACACATCTGATCAAAAAAAAAAAAAAAAAATCAAACATGTTGGTAAATAAGGAAAAATAATTATAATATCATTTCCCGCCCTGAGCCCCACCCTCTCTAATAAAGTCACATCTGATCAAAAAAGAAAAAAGTCACATATGCTGATAAATAAGGAAAAATAATTATAATATTATTCCCCGCCCTGAGCCCCCCCTCTCTAATAAAGTCACATCTGATCAAAAAAGAAAAAAGTCACACATGTTGGTAAATAAGGAAAAATAATTATAATATTATTCCCCGTCCTGAGCCCCACCCTGAATAAACCCCGAATCCCCGTACATATCAATAATGATAGACCCCCTTTTCCGAAATTATGTATAATATTATTCCACACCCTCTCTAATAAAGTCACACATCTGATCAAAAAAGAAAAAAGTCAAATATGTTGGTAAATAAGGAAAAATAATTATAATATTATTCCCCGCCCTGAGCCCCACCCTCTTTGATAAAGTCACACATCTGATCAAAAAAGATAAAAGTCACACATGTTGGTAAATAAGGAAAAATAATTATAATATTATTCCCCGCCCTGAGCCCCACCCTGAATAATCCCCGAATCCCCGTACATATCAGCAATGATAGACCCCCTTTTCCAAAAACCCCCACAACCCCCAAACCACTCATGATGTGTGGGGCCCAAAGGGGGTCTCACTCATTTTCCCTTATATATATATGTTGTTTTTCCTATTCACTCATTCACTTCTCTTCTCTCTCTCTCTCTCATCCACTGAGCCAAACCTCTTTCACTAAGATCTCTTCTTTCCTCCTCAACATCACTTGCCGCCATCTCCATCATCACCGCCGAACTTCGATACGCATTCCTCCACCAAGCAAATCGGACGATGGCGGTGGAGGGGACAAGATCCATGCGATGACGTCCTCTCTCTCTTCCATTTCCGATATGGCTCTCTCTCTTCTCTCTCATCCACCTCTTAGAAGTGGAACCAAACCTTATCTTAGATCCTGATAAGATAAAGTTGTTTAAACAAATAATAATGCATCAAGGGTGTGAAATACTAAATATGGATGATAGGCACATCTGCATTTGCACCCAGGATCCTGTTCGCAAGGGTCGCCATTTTGAGGGGCAGACGCTTTTGGAAAATAACAAATGGCACGAATGAGAAAGCAGCCAGCTGAGCTGGAAGACCAGGCAAGACATCCGGTGGAATCTCCGGATCAGTAGAATTCAAAGAAATTATTGGAGAACCGGCTCGAATATCATCTTTGTCTTCTCTGATCTGTTATGTTCATGGGCACAAAAGTGCTTGTTTGGTTGTCTGTTGGAATTGATAGGCCGAAAGAAGTTGCAATGAAACTTGCTGTTAGATCTGAGGATAAATCTATCAGTGATGCTATTGATGAGCCAAATTTGGCCCATCAATAGCATCACTGATAGATTCATCCTCAGAAGTTTCATTGCAACTTCTTTCGGCCCCTCAATTCCAAGAGACAACCGAACAAGCACTTTCGTGGCCATGAACACAACAGATCGTTATTTGTTATATTTTTTTATTTATAATATAAATATATATATATATCAATTAAAAATAAAAAAATAAATTAAATAAATAAATTAAAAATATTATCAATAAAAATAATACCTAAGATAAAAATAATAAATATATTTAAAAATAACTATTTAACTCATCTTTATCTAATAAATATATTTTAAAAATAACTATTAATATATATATATATATATATTACCGCTCCCCGAGACGCTCACAACCTAAGAAACTTCTATCTGCTCACTCTTCCTCGCTCTCGCTCCTGCCCTTCCTCCCGCTTCGTGCAACTATGGTCTTGTGGGCTCATACGAAAAAATGTGCACTTCTGGAAGGGCTTGGTCCAAACCGACTTCTATTACATGTGGGCCTTTATTTTTATATTTGTTTTGAGGATCTTTCTTATACATATTTATAATTTTCTTTTAATGTACTAAAAAAATTATAATTAAAATACAAGGAAAAATATGTTAAGATTGTTGTGAAGTTTTCTTAAACCTATTATTTGAAGGCATTTGTTATTCTCCGATTTTTAGAATTATGATTTGTTTTAATCTTTTCTTTTCTTGTCTTGTCCTTGCCATTTTTGTCGGCAAATTTAAAATCCAAACACAAAAATAAAAATTAAATATTCTAAAATATACCCCTTCCTCAGTCATTGGGCATGTTATTTGCATCTTCATTCATCATTCAAAAGAAGTCCCAAAAAAGTATGAAGTCATTAATAGGTGTCAAGGAAGAAAAATCAAGATTTTCTTTCTAAATTGTTCATTATTTTTTAAAAGACTTTTGCTTAATGAATAAATTATACACGATTTTCCCATAAAACACTGAGTTTACGAACAGCCAATCGACCATCAACATATAAGCAAAACAATAGGCCCACCACAATAAAATATTCCATCCCACCACTATAAAATATTCCATCACAATCCTTCACTCGCTTGCTCTTTTCCTCTTCGCTTGTTTAAATTACAACACTATCCATCATTCACCAAAACCCAACACCAATTCATTGGTTTAATTTGTTCAAATTACAACTTTGATGGTGATGATACGTTCAATTGGGGGTGATTTCAAACATGAAGATGCATCTGTGCGGTCAGCAGTCATGGGTTTTTTCATTTTATTGGTGTGTTGAAGATTGGGCTAAAGATTCAGCCGCGAACTACTCACGTGGGTTGAGGGGGTGATTTGTTGGATATCACCCCATGTAAGGGGTGATTCCTTCACATGTGAGTGCATAAGCTTGCCAACCTACCAAGGTAAGTTGGCCATGTGAAGAAAGCCACCGAAAGGAGAAAAGGTGAGTTGGTCATGTGAAGAAAGCCACCGAAAGGAGAAGAAGTGGGCTGGTAGCCAGCTCACTTGAAAGCCTCTCCACCTGCATCTGTAATGTGCATATATAGAGAGGCTAAGGAGAGTTGATAGAGTGTGAGTGTAAGTGAACAACTATCTGAGTGTATTGTTTGTAATTCTTCCATTTCTCTCCATATAGTGAAATTCGCTGCCCGTGGACGTAGGTGACTTGCCGAACCATGTTAAATCTCTTGTGTTATTGCTTGTTTGAGTTTCCTGGTGTGCCCCCGATCCACAACAATTGGTATTAGAGCTCGGGTGGTGAAAAATCGAATTTTTCCCGAAAGTGCCCAGATTTCAAAGTGCTCAAAATCAACTTTTGACCATACCAGGAGCAAGAACTCCAAGAGAGCAGTCCAGAAAAGCGAAATCCAAGCCCAGAAGAGGTTCCACGCGCTCTCACGAGCCGTCTGAAGAAGAAGAGTGAAGCCACTCTCCACACGCGCCGCCACGCGCCGTTTGGCCACCAGCGCGTCATCACACTCTCAGACACGTGCTCTCACGCGCGGCGTAAGGAAGAAGGCGACTGAGTAATGCGCGTGTAATCCACGCAGACGCCACGTCAGCGCCACGCAGACGCCACGTCAGCGCCCACGTGTCAGACTGTCAACTACGTGTTAGACCACGTCATCGCTGAGTCGTTGACTGCGCCGAGCCGCCATTGACCGAGCCGACAAGCCTTCGTTGACCGCGCCGTTCCGGAGTAATTATCCGGTGCATCTCAAACGCACCAAATTCTGCAGATCTGAGGCGTCCAAACTGTTTTGGCCTGATCTAAGTCATTCGGAGTCCGTTTTTGACGATCCAATAGTGTTTTCCAACTATTTGGAATATTCCGGACACATCCGTATGGTCTGTTTTTTGAATCGGAGTTTCTAAAAAAAACAAACAGTTTAATGGCAGAATCTACAGAGACCAGATCAACTGAGTCTAGATCAACCGAGTCAATAAGTAATCCATCGATTACAAGCCACTCTAGGCATTGGACCCCGGTGTCCCATGCTAAGTTCGAGGTAGAAAAGTTTGATAGAAGTAGCAACTTCGGCATGTGGAGATGCGAAGTTAAAGATATGCTTGTCCAGATGAACCTGCACTTCACTCTGGGAGACAAACCAGATGACCTAGACGGGATAGAATGGGAGAAGGTGAATCTCCTGGCCTGTAGTTCCATCTGACTTTGCCTTGCAAAAGAGGAGAAGTACGCCTTCACAGAATATGATATTGCGAAGAAGCTTTGAAAGGCGTTGGAAGATAAGTTCATGACAAAGAGCATTGAGAACCGGCTCTACTTGAAGAAGAGGTTGTTTCGTTTCGACTACAAGAAAGGTATTTCGATGAACGAACACCTAAACAATTTCAACAAAATTCTCACCGATTTGAAGAGCTTGGATGATCATATTGGTGATGAAGATAAAGCACTGTTATTGTTGAATTTCTTACCTGACTCATATGATCATCTCACTACCACTTTACTGTACGGTAAAGAAAAGATCAAGTATGTAGATGTTGCAAATGCCTTGGTAAATAATGAGTTCAGAAGGAAAGATAAATCTGCAAACAGGGACTCAGCATCCGAGGCATTGACAGTCAGAGGCAGAACAAATAACAGGAGATATACAGGGCGAGGAAAGTCTCGCTCAAAATCTAGATGGAAATCATCAGATAGAAGACGTCTTGCAAAAGACAAGTGTGCTACTTGTTGCCAGAAGAGGCATTGGGCAAAAGATTGTCCCAATAAAGGCAAGAAAGAAGAAAAGGTAAACGTTGCACGAGATGGAGATAATGGTGAAGGATCAGCCTTCACAGTTTCATCATATGGCCAGTCTGATGAATGGATTATAGATTCCGGATGTTCTTACCACATGTGTCCGAACAAGCAGTGGTTCTCGAGCTTACGAGAGTTCGATGGAGGAGTTGTGTTGATGGGCAACGACCAAGCTTGCCAGACAAAGGGGATTGGAACAATTCGACTGAAGATACATGATGGAACAATCAGAATTCTTGAAGATGTTCAGTATGTACCAGATCTAACAAAGAATCTCATCTCAGTGGGAGTTTTAGACTCCAAAGGTTACAGAATAACCATGGAAGGTGGAGTCATCAAAGTTGTTCGAGGAGCATTTGTTGCAATGAAGGGTACTCGATAGGTAAATTTATATTTCCTAGACGGCACTAAAATCACAGGGAAAGTGGTTGTCTCCACCAGCTCAGAAGATGATGTATCAGACACTTCCAGACTTTGGCACATGCGCCTAGGGCATGTCGGTGAGAAGGCTTTACAAGGATTGGTAAAGCAAGGTGTAGACACCCCATTTTTGACCGTCCTCAAGACTTGGACGTCACCGTTTGAACACTCGGTGATTATCCGTGTTTGTGTTCGTTTGGAGTTCCCGGAGGTCTCGGCTACGCGCCCTGCCTCAAGATCTTTGAACTCGACCGTTTTGTGTCTGGTTTTGCACCAAACACTTGTGTTTTGCCTTGGAAGGACAGGGAATGGCATATTAGCCATCCCCACACACCCCCGGCCCTCCTCTACCATCACCGGCCGCATATGTGTACCACTGGCACTGTTTTCTTAAAAACAATGGCCGGCCGGCACTATGTTTAGCCGACCGGCACTTTATTATGCCGGTGACATTTTTGGCTGGTCGGTGTGACCTCTTTGCACCCTACAAGCCTGGTGCATGCCAGCTGTGCCAGCTGGAATGCACCATCACATTCCCCCGTGCATAACTGTGACCACTTTGCACCTTTGAACACTCTAAGCTTCTTGGAGAAGCTTGGCCAGCTGTCTTAGCTTCTCCAAGAAGCCTAGACCCATTTGCACCCTTTGCCCCTTCTAGTTAGCTTCTTAGAGAAGCCTTGAGCCTTGATTTGTGCCTATATAAACACCATCTCTCTCCCTTTGAGGGAGGTTGGCCATTTTTGATCAAAAACCAGAGCTTGTGTATCTATATATCTGCCATATATCTCTCTCTCTCTACATTTTCCCTCTCTCTCCTCTTGTGTGTGTGTGTTTTTAGGCCTAAAAGTGTGGTTTTACCTTACTTTTGCACCAATACACACACCATTACACCTTAGCTCGAGATTGGGAGGCTTGGAGGGTTGTTTGTTGAGTTTTTGGACTGGTTTTGATCAATAGAGGAGGGCTGCACCACCTGTTCTTCAAGTGTTCTTCAAGGGTGAGCACTTTACTTTAGATTTCCCATTTTTGCAACAAGTTTTTACCTATCTTGCTTTGTGTTTTGAGCTTTGTGTATAACTGAAAAAAGTCTTAGATTTTCTTTCTTTTGAACTTTCATTAAGGTCATTTTGTGGTTTGAGTGCAAACTCACCCTTTTAGGCCTTATTTTGGCCTATTTGGTGTCTTTACTTTGAGCCTTATTTGCCTTGTTGTTTTGGGTCCTTTCACCACTAAAAACCAGTGGGTTTTTAGTGGTAAAGAAGGTGGTTTGAAGTCTTGTATAGGGGAGGGACACCCCTCTCCCCTTTGTCCCTCTTTTGCCTTTGTCTTTGGCTTAAAAGGGAACATGCATGTTTGCTTGTTTTTGGCGCCATTTCAGAGTTTTTTTGGATGTTTTGGAGCATGTTACATCTCTGTCTAATGGTGGTTTTGTGGTCCTTAGCATGCTTTGTATACTTGCTTTGTAATCCTCCATTTTGCCTAGAAATGTGCCATGGGTTTAGCCTTGTATATCCTCATGTTTTGGCTTGACTTATTGAAGCTTTTGGCCATGATTTGTCTTGTTTTAGGTCATTGGCCTAACGGGTTTTACCATTTTTGGCATGCTTAATGTAGTTGTTTTGTATTGTTGCTTGTAAGCCTTGAGGATGTGATCCATGTATATGCATTGGATAGGTTGTTTAGATGATTCGAAATCATTTAATATGTTATTTCAGTCCCTGTACCATGTTTATATGTCCCCATTTGTCATGCCTTTCATGCTTTGAAACATTGGTCTTTTACGCCTATGAATGGACATTGTGTATGCTTGCATATTTAAGACATTTGGGACTACCATGTCAAAGGTGTGTGTGTGTTTTTTTTTTGCATGCTAGAAATCTGTTTTTGGTGGCCTAATACATGCTATGAATGGTCATGTTGGTGGTAGTGAAAAGCCCCTTGTTTATGCCTTGGTTTTGGGCCCATTTGCTTGCATGTTTGCATAAGTATTGGTCCATCATTTTGGGCATTTTTTGCCACTGTTTTGGGGAGGTTTGAGGTCTGTCCCATTATGGTTTAAGTCTACTATTGCTTGCTTGAATCATGTTTGTTGCATGCTTGATTAGCAAAGCCTTGTTATATGCTAGTTCTTTTACAAGAATTGTCCATGTTTGCATTATACTTTGCATCTTGCATGCCTAGTATTGCACACTTGCCATAACATGTTGCATTGCATTTGGTATGTCTTGTACCTCATGTCATGTTGCATCATTTGAGCCATGTTGTATACATGCATTCCATGTCTTGGTTTGAGGTGTCAAACCAAGTGTAAGGGTTGAGAGGAGTTCACACTACAAGTGGTGCAACTTGTCTCAACTCTTGGTCACTAAGGCCCTTGATCTATACATGATAGGGTCATGGTCTCATTTGTGTGTTGCATGCATATTGACATTGAAATGCAATCTTGGTTCCTTAGGCTATCATGCACCAAGATGCATAATTGATGGCCCAAGAACCAAGGGTCATGCTTCCTTGAGTCCCATGCATGATAGGAAGCATTGGCCATGCTTACATATGCTCAAAATCCCATACCATGCACTGCCTGTCTGCTGTTCCTGTCAAAAACTGTCTTCTGCAGGAATTTTATGCCGACCGGCAATATGGAGTGCCGACCGGCACTATATGGGTGGCCGATAACCTCCTAAGCAGCCGATGGAAATTTTAGCTGGCCGGTGGGCACTTCCTCCAGCCGGTGGTATACAGCAGCATGCAAGGAAGGTGTTCTGGGACTTTGGCAATTTTTGGAGAGACAGGGCAGTAAGAACAGAGGCGGCAGTGGTATGGCGCGAATTTTTCGGGTGAGTCGGATTCGAGCATGCATCATTCGCGCATCCCGAGGCGGGGCTGTGGCCTTTTCTATAATGCATTTCAATTATTAATTAAATTAGAATTTTTTGTAATAATTTATTCTGTATTTGGACTGTTTATGCTTTTGGTCTCTCCGTGTGAGAGCAAATCTGTAATAAGTGTGTGTGAGTGGTGTATATGTCTTCCAATCCCCATTTCTTTCTTCCCTTTTGTTTACCTGCTTACGATGGTAGATTAGGGCATATTTAAATTAGCATACAGTATGATAGCATGCGTGCATCCATACATTTGTCTTACATGCACCGGGCTCGGTACATCACGCTAACTGCATTGTATTTCAATTTCCAAATTGAATACTTGTTACTTGTAGCATTTCACATGCCATGCCTAGGATAGCCGAGCCTGTCTAGATTACACCATTGCTTGTGTTGCATTAGTCACTCGACATGAACTAGGATCATGCATATGATTACTAACTGGTTTTTGTTTTGGCTTGGAGTACGATGTAAGTATTTATGCTTTAGCATATCGCATGCGTGTGAATGTTAACATGACAGTATGATTACCATGTGGCTAAATGCTTATATGAGATAAACTGTTTGAATGTCTGTGGGTGGAGGTTGGATTGCTTGAGTTGGAAAAACTTGTTGAAATCCGTGTTTTAGCCTACTTGCGAGTAGCAAAGTCCAAAGCATTTTCAAAACAAACGGATATGCAATGCTTGTTTCCAAATTAGGCAATCTGGTCTATACTTGTTTACTGTGCGCATAACATAGTAATTCTAGGCTAATAACCAGAAAAAGAACACATAATGTTTTCAAAATCGGATATCATGGTTAGTAGAGGCCGGTCTTCGGACCGAGCGAGAGGGGGTGCTCATAGCTGACCTTCCCCGATCGTACCCAAGCTCCCGAGCCAAGACAACTTTGGTGATGACGGACACGTGGCCTTCGGCACCGAGTCAGGGTTTCCTAAATTTCCCATTTTAAAAAAATATTTAGGTGGCGACTCTGTATCTGGCAAAGCAGTCCATGTTTGGCACTTCTTTTCAAAATCTATTTTTTTTCTCAAAACGATTTGCCAAAGTTGGACTCTTTGGTTCAGATTAAGAACCGCAACAACAAAAGGGAGTCCGAATCGTAGCATCGAGGTCCCTCGCGCCAAGCATAGCTTTCGTGACTCATTGGGAGTTTAGAGAGCTTGACTCGAACTCGTGATATCTGCTTTTGACTACACTTATGTTTCTTTGCATTGCATGTGCATTGGTGCGCCTAGGACACCGTGTTGGCCATCTACTATTCTCGAGCGGTTTGCGAGGCTTGTCTTGTCAAGGCATGACCATAAGGTCGACCGGTTATGGCTCTGCCAAGATAGAACACAAACCCCTTCTACCGGGCACCCTTCGACCATTTGACCTAGTGCATATTCGAATCCATAGCGACCATTCCAAACTAGGACAAAGTTGCTTACCCGATGTTAGGTTGTTTGAAACCGGCCAAGGCGTAGTGAAACCCTAGCTCCTGACAAAATAGGACAGGGAAACCCTACCCCAACATAGGGGTGTATTGGCTCTCTTTTACATGCTATGTGCTTTTTAGAGTGTATCTCTACAGGGAATGCGCATATCAGTTTGCAAGTTTTGGTATCTGGCCTGAGGGCACCAGTAACAGTAGTTTGGGGAATCAGTTATCTGTGGGTACCAGATTCAGACATGGGGGCAATGATTCAGAAACAGTGATCAGTATTTGAGGAACAGTGTATGCAGTTCACTAGCAGTGTGTTATGATATCCGAACCGTGTGTTGTATGTTTATTTTATGCCGTTGTGCTGTCCAATTGTCTGTTTATTTATACGCTTTATTTATCTTTTTACTAGGTAGTTGAGCACGATTGCTTCTGACCCAGTAGATACGCCCCAAGCACTCTGGACTAGAGGTCGTCAACTCCATCGATCTGAGGATCTGGTAGACGGACAACCAGTGTACAACTCACTACCCCCGGTTACTAGACGAAGGTCAGTTAGGCAGAGGACATCAGTACAGCAGTCAGTTCAGAGGGCCTTATCTACCCCACCTGTGTTCAGTAGGGATCAGGATTCCGTGTCACCAACAGAGAGAGAATATATACCGGTAATTCAACCAGAGCAAAATAGTATGGCTAGTTTGGAGGAAATGGTGCGCCACCTCCAAGAGGGCATGAAAACAATGCAGCAGGATGCCGTCCGTCAGGCAGAATTCGCCAGGCAACAGGCCACACTCGTGAAGGAACAGGCAGAGACAATTGCCAGGCTAGAGCAGCAAACCGGAGCATCTGTTTCGCATCAAACTCCTCCCCCGCCAGGAGTTCCAAACCTCAGGGAGGCAACCAATGTTCAGAATGATACAGAGTTTCCCACAGGACCACCCCCACCTCCAACCTTACCTCAAGTCCAACCTCAGCTATCAAAAACACCCACCAACCTACCGGACTCTCCCTTTGAGTTCGAGACTGATCCCACCGCACTAAAGTTGAGCAAGCTTGAAAAGTTGTTCAAGAGATCCCAAGGGGTCAAGACCATCCCCGACATCGAAGATGGGTACACCGATGCAGCTGTGACACTGCCCGATAGATTCAAAATGCCTCATATTGATCGATTTGACGGGTCCGGGGACCCCATGGTGCACTTAAGACTGTTTTCAGATGTTCTAAGGCCAATGGGTCTCAGTAGGCTTTAGAAGTTGTCTTTATTTGGCTGGACCCTGTCAGGTGTGGCGGCCATATGGTATGCCAAGCTAGAAGATGACGTCAAGAGAAATTGGGACGAAATGGCTGAGGCCTTTATCGCGCAGTACTCGTACAATACACAGATTGAGGTTATAACTCGTGATCTCGAGACGACTAGGCAAGAGCCTAAGGAGAGTTTTTCAGAGTTCGTAACCAGATGGAGGGCCAAGGCTTCGATGATGACCTTGAGGCCTACGGACAAAGACCAGATTCGGATGATTGTGCGCAATCTTCAACCGAAGTTGATGCAAAAGATGATAGTACTCCCCTTTCCTACCTTTTCTGACCTACATGAAATGGGGGTACAGATTGAGGACGCCTTGAAGCAAGGCTTGATTGATAACGACCGAGAGCAACCCCGACGAACTTTCAATCGTGGTAGCAATGCAGGCCCGAGCGGCACCATAACTACGAGAGCCTCCGAAGTAAGCATGGTCACCACTAACCCCCCTCCAAGAAATACGACAGCTGCACCATTCTCCGGTGCGTCCGGAAGTAACCCACAAACAGCCAGATACCCACCCAAGAACACCCGAACCTTCGCCCCACTTTACATGCCCCTGTCCAAGGCTTTGGGGGTGCTAATCAAAAAAGGGCACTTGAAGCGCCTGGAGCCGCGGCCCCTACCAGAAAAACTTCCCCCCATCCATAACCCAGCCAAGTATTGTGCATTTCATCAACAGCACGGTCACAACACCGACCAGTGCTATCGGTTACGCCATGAAATTCAAGATCTCATTGATAACAGGGTGATTCTGCCTCCCGAGAAACCCAATGTTACCACAAACCCTCTCCCCACACATAACCAAGCTCCACCACCCAAAAGACTCAATTTCATCCATACTGGGGCCGTGTCCTACGACCCTAGTATCTATATCACACCTACCCACCTGCCTAAACCGGAGGTGTTTCTTCCCGATTGCACCGACTTGTGCATGATGGACATCTCCATCACTCAACCTAAGCCAGCGGTGGTGACCGCCGAGAACACGAGAGAGGAGATCCCGAAGGAAAAACGAGTTGTTGAGCCAGAGTCTGCGGGATTTGGAAGTTGTGTTGAGAAAATGTATAGTCCGGATGACTACATTTCATCGATAGGCCAAGATGGGCCCGGAGTAGAATTGCCAACAGAGGAAGAATTGTGTGTGATTCACGGGGATAGTTTGGGATAGGAAACAGATGGTGTAACAGCTGTGGGGGAGGACCTTGCCGATCTCCAGTTTTACAGTGACCAAGATCCAGAGGATGTGGCAGTCGCATGGTTCGATTATGAGAATTCAGCAGAAGTTACTGGGTGGTTGGACGATCAACCTGATGTGATAGGAGAGTTTCAGTCCGAACAGGGCTCAGCAGGGTTGAGAATATCAGCGGCAGCCGGAAGGGTCAAAGAGCAGAGTACGTCGCCGGAGGGCACCGGTGTCAAGAAATTCGCCCGAGATTGGAATATTTTGAGTGCGGAAATTATTGAACAGTCAGTTATGTCAGAACAAGCAAGTTTTGAAGATTCCGAGAGAATCAGGAAGGCGAAGGCCCATGTGGGAGTTGAAACTGCTGTGTGCACAGGAACCGAGAATGTTGCGGGCATGTGGATGGAAGCTGCTGCGAGTGCAAAAACAGTCATAACAGAGCCGGACAGGTGTCTGTCGGTCGCTGATGGAATGTGGTGGGAAGATGAGGACTTATGTCTTGCCCACACGGATGAAGAT
Source organism: Camellia lanceoleosa (assembly GCA_025200525.1). Classification (NCBI taxonomy): domain Eukaryota; kingdom Viridiplantae; phylum Streptophyta; class Magnoliopsida; order Ericales; family Theaceae; genus Camellia; species Camellia lanceoleosa. Next base: position 14,850,744 of record CM045770.1, read on the forward strand.
TGGGGGAATAACCAACCTGATGACACCTGGTACCTTGGAGAGGTCGACCACATGACGCGGAGTGGGCGGTATTTCAAACCCCCACACTTAGATCAGCCAGAGGCCTCGGGGAAGGATAGAGAAGCTGAGAAGCAAAAGGAGAAGCAACTTGAAGAGGAAGCCGTACTCAAACAGCTAAAAAAGATACAGGCAGACATCTCCATCTGGGGACTGCTCATGGCTTCACGAGTACATAGGCATTTGTCTTTTGACGCCATGGATAAGGCCAAGCTCTCTATAGAGACCACACCAGAGCAATTGGTTGGGCTGGTTTTCCCGGGAGGAGGTTCCCCGACATTAACCTTTTCAGACAAAGAACTTCCGCCCGAGGGCACAAATCACAATAAACCCCTCTATATCTCCGTGGAATGTAGAGATAAGTGGATACTGGTGGTACTTGTTGATACCGGGTCTGCCATCAACGTCTGCCCAGCAAGGACAGCATATGCGATTGGCTTGAAAACCGCAGATTTCGTACCAATGACCCAGTCATCCGGGCATTTACAATACAAGTAGAGAAGTAATGGGGACAGTTAAAGTTCAGACAAAGGTCGGGCCGAGGCAGCACGAGATAGATTTTCATGTCCTAGAAGTTCCTGCAACTTTCAATTTGCTTTTAGGGCGACCATGGCTGCATCAGGTAAAGGCAGTGCCATCTACTTTGCATCAAATGGTGAAATACCCCTATAGGAAGGGAGTAGCCATTGTCTTTGGGAATTCATCAATCCACCCGCCATCGGAGGTATCCACGCCTATTTTAGAAATCGAGCATGGCATGGAGGATGTGTTCATATCAGGTTTTACCTTGGCCGAGGCTTAGGTCGTACAAAATATCATGGCTGCTAATGAAGGGATATATGTCAGTGCCCAAGCAGTATATCTCATGAACAAGCTCCAATACATCCCCGGGATGGGATTAGGAAAAGGGCATTGCAAAAAGGACCGGTGTCAAGACAACCCCCATACCTTCGGCCTAGGTTATCTGCCCACCAAGGAAGATTGGGTAAGGAAAGGAAAAGAGATGGCTGGAAGAGCCAAAGCAAAATAGACGGGGAAACCCTTTGAATTGATGCATCGGCCCATTCGGGGTACCCTAAACGGACGCTTCGTCCGGGAGGGGGAAGACTTTCCATTCTGTGGTTTTCCGGAGCCGTGGCTGAACGCAGAGAAGAAGCGCGTGCCAGGATTCGAAATTTTCTTTGACCTGCAGTTGCTTGGGGATGATGTTGCTGAAGAGTAGACAGACCCAACAGTTAAGGATGAGCATAGCAAAAAATTAGAGTCTGCGGACACAGAGTTTGAAATGGGGGTAGCACTGGCATGTCTACTTTCAGATCCTTTGATCAACCAGTTGTGCTTGGGGGATAACTCCTCGGTATCCATGATCGGAGATGAAACGGTTGTGGGCCTACCAGCAGCTATTTTGGATGCATCCATCGCACCCTCCCTCACCTGGCAGTACGAGGAGGGGTTTTTGTCGAGCAGCACCGGGTCAGGTAGTGAGCCGGAATCTGATTCCACCGAGTCTTGTGAGTCGGAATCAGGTTCAAGCTCGTCTGAGTCTGAGTCCGGTATTCCTGGGGGTGATAACCTGGATGCCACAGTCCTGTCCAGGTCGTCTTTTTCTTTCTCTTTTGAGTCTGTTGTAACAGAAGAATTGGACGGTTCGGAAGTATCTAATGAGAACGAGGTGAATGTGGTTTCCGAGTACTTTTCCATGTCTTTGATTTATTGCTTAAATCAGGACTTTCAAAATTTTGATGAAAACGACGAGGATGAAATTCCTCCGATTTTGCAACGACTAATTGAACAAGAGCAGGAGAGGTTTGTTAAACCCTTAATGGATGAAATCACTACCGTGAACATTGGTACTGAGAAGGACCCGCGGCTGGTCCAGATCGGGTCCACGTTGTCTTCGGAGGAACGCGAGCGCTTAGTCGCTTTATTAAAAGATTTCAAAGATGTTTTCGCGTGGTCCTACGAAGACATGCACGAATCGATCTTGAGATTGTACAAAGACCGGATCCCTCTTGACCCGAGGCCCGACCACAAGCGAAACTTCGAAGGATCCGCCCTGATTGGGCCATTAAGATCAAGGAAGAGGTCACCAAGCAGATTGACGCAGGCTTCCTGCTAGTATCTGAATACCCGACTTGGTTTGCCAACATTGTTTGATCAGAAGAAGGATGGCGTAATCCGCATGTGTGGATTTCAGGGATTTGAACAGAGCCAGTCCGAAGGATGACTTTCCCTTACCGCATATCGACGAATTGGTAGATTTCACAGCGGGGCATGCTTTGCTTTCGTTTATGGATGGCTTCTTAGGTTATAATCAGATAGTAATGGCACCCGAAGACCGGGAAAAGACTGCTTTTACCACCTGGGGTACGATATACTCTGAGTGATGCCATTTGGGTTGAAGAACGCTGGGGCTACATATCAATGGGCTGCAACCACAATATTACATGACATGATCCATAAAGAGGTCGAGGTGTATGTGGATGACATGATTGTCAAGTCCAAAGAAAGAGAGGGCCATTACACCGCCTTGCAAAAGTTTTTTCAAAGGATCAGAGAATTTCGGCTGCGGCTGAATCCTCAGAAGTATACGTTTGGTGTTACAGCGGGAAAAATGCTAGGATTTTTGATTACACAAAGGGGCATCGAAGTCGACCCTTCCAAAATCAAGGCCATCCTAGAAATGCCACCACCAATGACTGAAAAGGAGGTGCGAGGCTTTCTGGGTAAAGTGCAATTCATAAGGAGGTTTATCTCAAAACTAACCTTAACTTGTGAACCACTTTTTGGTCTTTTGAAGAAAGGAAAGAAGTTCCAATGGGACGGCCGACGCCAAGTTGCATTTGAACAGATTAAAGAGTATCTACAGAATCCGCCCGTGTTGTCACCACCAAAGATGGGGAAACCGTTGATATTGTATCTGTCAGTAACCGAGACTACAATGGGCTGCATGCTCGCACAAGAGTCGGAAGATAAAGTGGAAAGGGCCATCTACTATCTGAGCAAGAAGATACTAGATTACGAGACCCGCTACACTCCGCTGGAGAAGGCTTGTTTGGCCTTGGTATGGGCTACCAGGAAGCTACGGCACTACCTGTTAGCTCATTCTGTAATGTTGGTTTCACGACTTGATCCCATTAAATATCTTTTCGAGAAACCAGCACTTACGGGTAGGCTAGCTCGTTGGCTGCTGTTGCTCTCCGAATTTGATCTCAAGTATGTGACGCGCAAGTTGGTAAAAGGGAGAGCGGTAGCAGAGTTCCTTGCCGACCACCCGGTTGAAGGGGATGAAGCAGTTGAGTACCTATTCCCAGATGAAGCTATTCTGCACATCAAAGATGAAACTTGGACGATGTACTTTGATGGAGCGTCAAATCAATACGGGTATGGGATAGGAGGCATGTATTGCCGGTCTAGAAGCTCATTCCCGTATCCCTTTAGCATTCAAGCTCCGGTTCAAAGTCTCGAACAATGAGGCAGAATATGAGGCATGTATTGCCGGTCTAGAAGCTGCCCTAGAACTAGGGACAAGACGATTGGACGTCATTGGGGACTCGAACCTTGTTGTGTCTCAGGCGAAAGGAGACTGGAAAGTCAAGGAGGAAAAGATGATAATTTACCACCAGACCTTGGATTTATTAATTCCTCGGTTTGAGAAGTTAAAATTCACTCACCTAGTAAGAGAGAACAACAGGTTCGCAGATTCGTTAGCAACTCTATCTTCCATGATAGACATCCCATCTGGAGTCCGAATGCGTCCAGTCATTATCGACCAGAAATTTGCACCTGCTTATGAGTCAATCTCTGCCACAGATGAAGTGCAGGACAACAACCCCTGGTATTACGACATATGGAACTTCTTGGAAAAGGAGGCGTACCCACAAGGGGCAAATGCCAAGGACAAAAGGGCAATTAGAAGAATGGCTGTTCAGTTCATCATCTGCGGGGGTAAATTGTACAAAAGAGGTCACCTGGGAATGCACAAGTTGTGTGTAGAAGCTGAAGAGTCGAAGCGCCTGATGGAGGCCATCCATGGAGGAGAATGTGGGGCACATATGAATGGGGTAATGCTGGCACGGAAGATCCTCAGACAGGGCTACTACTGGTCTACCATGGAAGAGGATTGTATTGGCTTTGTTCGGCGATGCCACAAATGCCAGATCCATGCAAACCGCATGAACATCCCGCCGTCAAAGCTGTACAACATGACGTCGCCGTGGCCGTTTTCAGTTTGGGGAATTGATGTGATTGGGGCTGTTACGCCGAAAGGGTCGAATAGGCACGAGTTTATCTTGGTAGCAATAGATTACTTTACGAAGTGGGTCGAGGCCCAATCTTATGTGGTGCTAAAGGCTTCGCATGTCGCAAAGTTTATCAGAAACAACATTATCTGCCGTTATGGAGTCCCGAACGAAATCATTTCAAACAATGGTTCCCACTTCAAGAAAGAGGTGATTGATTTGTTGGAGAAATACAATGTGACTTTTCACAAGTCGTCCACATATCGGCCGCAGACCAACGGAGCAGTTGAGGCCGCCAACAAGAACATCAAACACATATTACAGAAGATGGTGGAAACCTATCGGGATTGGCCAGATAAGTTGCCGTTTGCTCTGTGGGGCTACCGAACTTCAATTAGAACTTCTACCGGGGCGACTTTGTATTCCTTGGTTTATGGGATGGAGGCCATTCTGCCTATAGAGATTGAGGTTCTGTCTTTACGAGTATTGGCTGAGTGTCAAATAGCGAAATGATTGGCGACAAAAGCGATTCGAGGAACTCATGCTTTTTGATGAGAGGAGATTAAAAGCACTATACCATGTCCAAGGATATCAACGCAGAATTGCCCGGGCTTTCAACAAGAAGGCTAAGTCTAGGAATTTGAAGGAAGGAGATTTGGTACTCAAAGACAACTGAGCTCCCATCCATGACCCAAGGGGCAAGTTCAGACCCAATTGGACCGGTCCCTATATCATTAAGTCTATCTGGTCAGGTGGAGCTGTGGTTCTGATGGACCTAGATGGCCTAGAGTTCTCCCAACCGATCAACATGGACAAGTTGAAGAAATATTACCCCTGAGAGGCTCGCTTGGCCGAAAACCCGAAAGGGCGACCTAGGCAAAATCCAGAGCACAAAAAATTAGAAAAATATAAAAATTGAGCTCGCAAGGTTGAAAACCAGCAAAGGGTGGCCTTGGCAAAAGTTAGAGCGCAAAAGGAGAGCGAAAATACTCGAGTGAACCCAAGCCTGAACTACGTAAGGCTTGATTCCCATCTTTGGGATACGTAGGCAGCTTCATCTTGAAGTTCAGCCATAAAACTTTTCCCCGATCAACTTTGTCCATTTGATCATCTTGGTCATCTTTGTCCATCAGCGTCTATCGCAATCTCCGGTGCAATGCTATTCAGACTAGGGGCAACTTTCCGTTGCTATCTGATCTTGTGATGCAGATCAAACAAGGGGCAACTTTCCAGTTGCTAGGATCCGGGATTGTGCATCTCAGTGACAGATCTCAGGCGTGTCCAGTTCTGATCCATATCGAAAATAGTTTTGAAAAGTTTTAATAAAGGTGACTATGTTCAAATAAATCTTTTTACAACTAAAACCACTTCTGGACCAAAACGAAAAATTTTCAGTACCACAACCTTCAATCTCATTGATTTCAAAACAGAGTTCTCTTGCTCTTGCATACAATCAAAGTTGCTTTTTTATTACACTCGCAAAGAAAACTTGAAAGTACTAATAAAGCAATAAATCCGGGGCATAGTCAAGTCAGGTGCTCCTACGCCCCCTCCCAGAGCTGGTCGAAGCCTCTGATGCCAAAATAGGCCCTTCCTGTGCCTCTTCATTAAGCCAATCTAAGCACTCATCAGATAAAGTGCAGCTGAAGGTGGGAGCGGGAGCCAAGAGTTCTCTCGTCCTCCATGCTGTGGCATATCCGGCCAGCTGTGCGCCTCGAACCGGGAATGTAGCCGGGTACTCTATCCCTTCTGGTGGGCAAGTCTGATCATGACCGAACTGGCGCAGGATACGGAATGGAAAGTAGAAGACACAGTGAGTCAAGCCGATCAATTGGATCCCGGGTTGACGGGTCATGCTGTAACTCATTACCGGGAGATTGAGCCAAGGGCACCGCCAAGCAATATGGTCTGTGGACAAACTGCACATCCATTCGAACCACCAACCCTCGTCAAGGGCGTCAACTAGGCGCTGCCTAAAAAAGTAACCGCGAGCTGAATAAGCTGGGCAAGAGTCCACCACCTGCAGTTTATCCATCAACCATACCTGGGGAGGGATGAAAAATGAGAGAATAAAGAATAGAAAGATGTACGATGAGAGAAAAAGTGAGAAAAAGGGTTTTGTGAGAAAAATCGAGCCTGAGGGCCGAGTGATGTGAGCAAACAGATATGTGAGATTGGGTGGAAAACATTACCTGCAGTAATAGTGGACTCCCTGCTAATCTGGTCGTCTCTCGACAATAAAAGGCGTCTAAGCCCAGCAACGTCTCAGCCAGAATCATGGCGATGCAGCTTTTGCCCTCCTTCAAACCTTGGGCAACCTCAATCAACCGGACACTAGACCCTCCGGAACCTGAGACAAACAGAAAATGAGACAGCATGCACAAACAAAGGGCGTGTCGCCTGAAGCCTTGCCAGTAATGGTCGCCGCGATCACCAGTCTCAGAAAAACGGCAAACCAAGCTCGGAACATCCAGCATCCCATCACAAATCAGAGAACGAGCATCGGGTATTGAAAGCCCACACATTTTCCCTAAGGCTTGGGCATGGCCAAAACGAAGTTGGGGCAAAAGTTCTTCGTTACGCTCAGTTTCCATTAGAGCTTAGAAATCTTCGAAGGTAGGACACACCTCTTGCCCGCTAAAGCTGAAAACGTGAGTCACCGGATTTCAGAACCTTGCCGCGGCATGAAGAAATGGAAAATGCAGCGGGGTACGACGCAAAGTGAATAGTGCGTTTATGCCGAAAGCCTGAAAATTCATCTTTTCCGAGCCATCCAAGTTGTTAATCCAAGTTGCGAGATTTTGGGCAAGGAATTCTTCCATTTGGAGTAAATCATAGTGGAAATGAAGAAAACTACGAAGCTGGAGTCTTTTGTAGGAGATAAGGTTGAATGGAGGACAGGTGTCAGCATTCTGCTGGTTCCTCCCATTCTTGGCCGACCGGCCAAATAGATTGCCGACCGGCCAAATATATTGCCGACCGGCCATCTGTTTTGGCCGATGGATCATTGTTTCGGCCGATGGCCTTTGCACACGGCCGGTGGACTTTTAGCTGGGCCGGTGGTTCTCCCCCTTGTCCCCTGAGCTTTCCATGCTAAGTATTGGGGAATCCCACCACCTTCCAATACCCTCCAGTGATCAATTCTCACGAGGGCGTGCCCATTTGCTTATCGAGTTGTTGTGTATTTGCTTATCGAGTTGTATTTCACTCTCTTTAAGTCTTTGTGCTGTTTATCGAGTTGTACTTGCACCTGGTCGAAACGAGATCCTTTGCTTTGCTTATCGAGTTGTAATTGGTTCACTACCTGATTATTACGATTAGAATGCTTCGTTTTCAAAATACAGTGTCAATTTGATTCACATTGTTATGTGATACCTTGTGATGCGATGCATAGAACGTGCAAATGCAACGCCTTTTGAACAAATAGCTGTTTCATTTCCGTCATGTATTTCTAAAAAAGAGAAGAAGAAAAATATGCGATTTCAAAAAAATTAGAACCTGCCTGAGGCAATGCAATATGCTTAAACTCCTAATAAAAAGGAAAGTAAAGCAGGAAAATAACAGGGAAGCAGGGTACCGGAATAGATACCAGTAACCTCCTCTCGCGGTCATTGTACCTTTCGCGCCCTTGTTCGGGTCAATTGTGTGGTTTGGCACCTTCATCACTCGAGGCAATACAGGAAAATGCACTGCCAGAATACAAGTGGACCTTCGAGTTGACCTCAGGCCATGACTTCTGTGAGCAATGCTCGGTACATGCGAAAGACGCTCCTTCCCGTATCCTTTTATATCTTGTGGATTCCATAAATCATATCACTCATATTGTGTCGCAATACGTTGCGTTTCTACATCATGTTCTACAATGTGCAAATTCAAGTTCCTTTTTATACACGTTGCGTGCATGCGTGCATTGCTTTACTGATATGTGTTCAAGTTCCATTTTATACACATTGCGTGCATGCGTGCATTGCTTTACTGATATGTGTTCAACTTCCTTTTTATACACATTGCGTGCATGCGTGCATTGCTTTACTGATATGTGTTCAAGTTCCTTTTTATACACATTGCGTGCATTGCTTTACTGATATGTGTTCAAATTCCTTTTTATACACATTGTGTGCATGCGTGCATTGCTTTACTGATATGTGTTCAAGTTCCTTTTTATACACATTGCGTGCATGCGTGCATTGCTTTACTGATATGTGTTCAAGTTCCTTTTTATACACATTACGTGCATGCGTGCATTGCTTTACTGATATGTGTTCAAGTTCCTTTTTATACACATTGCGTGCATCGTATTGCTTCTTGATATGTGTTCAAGTTCCTTTTATACACATTGCGTGCATGCGTGCATTGCTTTACTGATATGTGTTCAACTTCCTTTTTATACACATTGCGTGCATGCGTGCATTGCTTTACTGATATGTGTTCAAGGTCCTCCTTTATACACATTGCGTGCATACGTGCATTGCTTTACTGATATGTGTTCAAATTCCTTTTTATTCACATTGCGTGCATACGTGCATTGCTTTACTTATATGTGTTCAAGTTCCTTTTTATACACATTGCGTGCATACGTGCATTGCTTTACTTATATGTGTTCAAGTTCCTTCTTTATACACATTGCGTGCATTCATGCATTGCTTTACTTATATGTGTTCAAGTTCCTTTATACACATTGCGTGCATGCGTGCATTGCTTTACTTACATGTGTTCAAGTTCCTTTATATACACATTGCGTGCATGCGTGCATTGCTTTACTTATATGTGTTCAAGCTCCCTTTATATACACATTGCTTGCATGCGTGCATTGCTTTACTCACATGTGTTCAATCCCACTATCTTGCTATACACATTGCATACGTTGTCACGCACTTTCGACTGCATTGTCATGCATATTGTTAACGATACTGTACCTGTTAAGTTTGCTTTCTTTGCAGGCACGATATTGTATGTACGGTTCATTTGAAGCTGGTGCAACCAAACGAACCGCACAGGTATTGTATCCTCCACGTGAGACGTACAGAAAATTACATAATTCTCTTACATCCTTTCTGCATTGTAGTGTAGTCTGATGTATGCTACCTTAAAACTGTTGCATGCATGCTTCATTACAGCTTTCTTTGCATGATCATAAGTTATGCTCGGCTTCTTGCATTTTCAGTTGCATTTTGCCCCTGCCTTCGGGCGCATATCTTGTTTGTCTTGCATGTTTGTCTAAGTCTTCGGCCTTGTCAAAAATGGGTCGTCTCTGGGCTTTGACATTCACTCCCGTCATTGTTATGACTTTCGAGTTCTGTCAAAGAGGGGCAACTGTAGACACCCCATTTTTGACCGTCCTCAAGAGTTGGACGTCACCGTTTGAACACTCGGTGATTATCCGTGTTTGTGTTCGTTTGGAGTTCCCGGAGGTCTCGGCTACGCGCCCTGCCTTAAGATCTCCGAACTCGACCGTTTTGTGTCTGGTTTTGCACCAAACACTTGTGTTTTGCCTTGGAAGGACAGGGAATGGCTTATTAGCCATCCCCACACACCACCGGCCCTCCCCTACCATCACCGGCCGCATATGTGTACCACCGGCACTATTTTCTTAAAAACAATGGCCGGCCAGCACTATGTTTAGCCGACCGGCACTTTATTGTGCAGGTGACATTTTTGGCTGGCCGGTGTGACCTCTTTGCACCCTACAAGCCTGGTGCATGCCAGCTGTGCCAGCTGGAATGCACCATCACATTCCCCCGTGCATAAGTGTGACCACTTTGCACCTTTGAACACTCTAAGCTTCTTGGAGAAGCTTGGCCAGCTATCTTAGCTTCTCCAAGAAACCTAGACCCTTTTGCACCCTTTGCCCCTTCTAGTTAGCTTCTTAGAGAAGCCTTGAGCCTTGATTTGTGCCTATATAAACACCATCTCTCTCCCTTTGAGGGAGGTTGGCCATTTTTGATCAAAAACCAGAGCTTGTGTATCTATATATCTGCCATATATCTCTCTCTCTCTACATTTTCCCTCTCTCTCCTCTTGTGTGTGTGTGTTTTTAGGCCTAAAAGTGTGGTTTTACCTTACTTTTGCACCAATACACACACCATTACACCTTAGCTCGAGATTGGGAGGCTTGGAGGGTTGTTTGTTGAGTTTTTGGACTGGTTTTGATCAATAGAGGAGGGCTGCACCACCTGTTCTTCAAGTGTTCTTCAAGGGTGAGCACTTTACTTTAGATTTCCCATTTTTGCAACAAGTTTTTACCTATCTTGCTTTGTGTTTTGAGCTTTGTGTATAACTGAAAAAAGTCTTAGATTTTCTTTCTTTTGAACTTTCATTAAGGTCATTTTGTGGTTTGAGTGCAAACTCACCCTTTTAGGCCTTATTTTGGCCTATTTGGTGTCTTTACTTTGAGCCTTATTTGCCTTGTTGTTTTGGGTCCTTTCACCACTAAAACCAGTGGGTTTTAGTGGTAAAGAAGGTGGTTTGAAGTCTTGTATAGGGAGGGACACCTCTCCCTTTGTCCCTCTTTTGCCTTTGTCTTTGGCTTAAAAGGGAACATGCATGTTTGCTTGTTTTTGGCGCCATTTCAGAGTTTTTTTGGATGTTTTGGAGCATGTTACATCTCTGTCTAATGGTGGTTTTGTGGTCCTTAGCATGCTTTGTATACTTGCTTTGTAATCCTCCATTTTGCCTAGAAATGTGCCATGGGTTTAGCCTTGTATATCCTCATGTTTTGGCTTGACTTATTGAAGCTTTTGGCCATGATTTGTCTTGTTTTAGGTCTGTTGGCCACTGGTTTTACCATTTTTGGCATGCTTAATGTAGTTGTTTTGTATTGTTGCTTGTAAGCCTTGAGGATGTGATCCATGTATATGCATTGGATAGGTTGTTTAGATGATTCGAAATCATTTAATATGTTATTTCAGTCCCTATACCATGTTTATATGTCCCCATTTGTCATGCCTTTCATGCTTTGAAACATTGGTCTTTTATGCCTAGGAATGGACATTGTGTATGCTTGCATATTTAAGACATTTGGGACTACCATGTCAAAGGTGTGTGTGCGTTTTTTTTTTTGCGTGCTGGAAATCTGTTTTTGGTGGCCTAATACATGCTATGAATGGTCATGTTGGTGGTAGTGAAAAACCCCTTGTTTATGCCTTGGTTTTGGGCCCATTTGCTTGCATGTTTGCATGAGTATTGGTCCATCATTTTGGGCATTTTTTGCCATTGTTTTGGGGAGGTTTGAGGTCTGTCCCATTATGGTTTAAGTCTACTATTGCCTGCTTGAATCATGTTTGTTGCATGCTTGATTAGCAAAGCCTTGTTATATGCTAGTTCTTTTACAAGAATTGTCCATGTTTGCATTATACTTTGCATCTTGCATGCCTAGTATTGCACACTTGCCATAACATGTTGCATTGCATTTGGTATGTCTTGCACCTCATGTCATGTTGCATCATTTGAGCCATGTTGTATACATGCATTCTATGTCTTGGTTTGGGGTGTCAAACCAAGTGTAAGGGTTGAGAGGAGTTCACACTACAAGTGGTGCAACTTGTCTCAACTCTTGGTCACTAAGGCCCTTGATCTATACATGATAGGGTCTTGGTCTCATTTGTATGTTGCATGCATATTGACATTGAAATGCAATCTTGGTTCCTTAGGCTATCATGCACCAAGATGCATAATTGATGGCCCAAGAACCAAGGGTCATGCTTCCTTGAGTCCCATGCATGATAGGAAGCATTGGCCATGCTTACATATGCTCAAAATCCCATACCATGCACTGCCTGTCTGCTGTTGCTGTCAAAAACTGTCTTCTGCAGGAATTTTATGCCGACCGGCACTATATGGGTGGCCGATAACCTCCTAAGCAGCCGATGGAAATTTTAGCTGGCCGGTGGGCACTTCCTCCAGCCGGAGGTGTATAGCAGCATGCAAGGAAGGTGTTCTGGGACTTTGGCAATTTTTGGAGAGACAGGGCAGTAAGAACAGAGGCGGCAGTGGTATGGCGCAGATTTTCCGGGTGAGTCGAATTCGAGCATGCATCATTCGCGCATCCCGAGGCGGGGCTGTGGCCTTTTCTATAATGCATTTCGATTATTAATTAAATTAGAATTTTTTGTAATAATTTATTCTGTATTTGGACTGTATTATTTTGGACTGTATATTCTTTTGGTCTCTCCGTGTGAGAGCAAATCTGTAATAAGTGTGTGTGAGTGGTGTGTATGTCTTCCAATCCCCATTTCTTTCTTCCCTTTTGTTTACCTGCTTACGATGGTAGATTAGGGCATATTTAAATTAGCATACAGTATGATAGCACGTGTGCATCCATACATTTGTCTTACATGCACCGGGCTCGGTACATCATGCTAACTGCATTGTATTTCAATTTCCAAATTGAATACTTGTTACTTGTAGCATTTCACATGCCATGCCTAGGATAGCCGAGCCTGTCTAGATTACACCATTGCTTGTGTTGCATTAGTCACTCGACATGAACTAGGATCATGCATATGATTACTAACTGGTTTTTGTTTTGGCTTGGAGTACGATGTAAGTATTTATGCTTTAGCATATCGCATGCGTGTGAATGTTAACATGACAGTATGATTACCATGTGGCTAAATGCTTATATGAGATAAACTGTTTGAATGTATGTGGGTGGAGGTTGGATTGCTTGAGTTGGAAAAACTCGTTGAAATCCGTGTTTTAGCCTACTTGCGAGTAGCAAAGTCCAAAGCATTTTCAAAACAAACAGATATGCAATGCTTGTTTCCAAATTAGGCAATCTGGTCTATACTTGTTTGCTGTGCGCATAACATAGTAATTCTAGGCTAATAACCAGAACAAGAACACATAATGTTTTCAAAATCAGATATCATGGTTAGTAAAGGCCGGTCTTCGGACCGAGCGAGAGGGGGTGCTCATAGCTGACCTTCCCCGATCGTACCCAAGTTCCCGAGCCAAGACAACTTTGGTGATGAAGGACACGTGGCCTTCGGCACCGAGTCAAGGTTTCCTAAATTTCCCATTTTAAAAAAACTATTTAGGTGGCGACTCTGTATCTGGCAAAGCAGTCCATGTTTGGCACTTCTTTTCAAAATCTGTTTTTTTCTCAAAACGATTTGCCAGAGTTGGACTCTTTGGTTCAGATTAAGAACCGCAACAAAAAAAAAAAAAAAGGGGAGTCCGAACTGTAGCATCGAGGTCCCTCGCGGGCACTGTTACACAAGGCCTGTTGAAAGGCGCCAAAACAGGGAAGCTTGAGTTCTGCGAGCATTGTGTACTGGGCAAGCAAACAAGAATCAAGTTTGGTATTGCTATTCATCGTACCAAAGGGATTTTGGACTATGTTCACACCGACGTATGGGGTCCTTCCAAGAATGCTTCGTTGGGAGGTAAACACTACTTTGTGTCATTCATTGATGATTTCTCAAGAAGAGTTTGGATTTACACAATGAAGCACAAAGATGAAGTCTTAGACATCTTTCTTATGTGGAAGAAGATGATTGAGACCCAGATAGACAGAAAGATCAAGAAGCTCAGATCTGACAATGGTGGGGAATACACATCAGATCCCTTCTTAGAGGTTTGCCAGAATGCAGGGATAGTGAGACATTTCACAGTTCCTGGAACACCGCAGCAAAATGGAGTTGCAGAACACATGAACCGCACTTTGGTAGAGAAAGTCCGGTGTATGCTGTCACATTCTGGATTGAGCAAGGCATTTTGGGGCGAGGCATTGAACTATGCTCGTCATCTTGTCAACAGACTACCTACTGCAGCACTAGATGGCAAAACTCCCATGGAGGTATGGTCAGGAGTGCCCGCTACTGATTAGGATCAGCTACGTATCTTTAGATGTCCAGCTTATTGTCATGTTACAGAATCTAAGTTAGATCCAAGAGCCAAGAAAGCCATCTTCTTGGGCTTTAGTGACGGTGTCAAGGGATACAGACTCTGGTGCCCTGAATCAAAGAAAGTTGTCACCAGATGAGATGTCACCTTTGATGAGTCTACAATGCTGACACAGCTAAATCGTCAACAGAATGAGGAAGCATTAAAGAAGTCAGTGCAGGTGGAGTTTGAGACTCCAGCAAAGACTAGTCAGCCAATCAACCATCCTGAAGAAGTCTCAGTGGATAGCTCTGAAAAGAGTTCAGATGAAAATGAAGATCCAGAGGCCCCACAACAATCAGAACCCATTGCAATCAGGAAAGAAAAAAGGGTTACTAAGCAACCCGGTTGGATGACCGATATGGTAGCCTATGCACTTCCAATCATTGAAGACAATGTTCCTTGCACTTTCAAAGAAGCCGTGCAGCATGCAAAAAGTGTCAATTGGAAGGAGGCTATGGATGAAGAGATCGGGTCACTTCACAAGAACCAGACTTGGGAGTTGATGCAACTTGCAAAGGGCAAGAAAGAAATTGGGTGTAAGTGGGTTTACACCAAGAAAGAAGGCATCCCAGGCAAAGACAACATTAGATTCAAAGCTAGATTGGTAGCTAAAGGCTATGCTCAGAAGGAAGGAATATACTACAATGAGGTATTCTCACCTGTTGTGAAGCATACGTCTATTCGTATCTTGTTAGCTTTGGTTGCACAGGTTGATCTCGAGCTCGCCTAACTCGATGTCAAAACTGCCTTTTTACATGAAGATCTTGAAGAGGAGATATACATGTCCCAACCAGATGGTTTCAAAGTTGCTGGAAAAGAGAATTGGGCCTGTAAGCTGAACAAATCGTTGTACGGATTGAAGCAATCCCCGAGACAGTGGTACAAGAGATTTGATCGGTTCATGATAGAGAAAGAATACACAAGAAGTCAATTTGATCATTGTGTATATTTCCGTAAGCTTCCAGATGGGTCCTTCATCTATTTGCTCTTATATGTAGATGATATGTTAATTGCATCAAAGAGCAATGAGGAGATTGACAAACTCAAGGCACAGTTAGCAAGGGAGTTTGAAATGAAGGATTTGGGAGAAGCAAAGAAAATTCTTGGCATGGAGATCAAGGGAGACAGAAAGAAGGGCACGGTTCATCTGACACAAACTCAATACTTGAAAAAGGTGTTAGACAAATTTGGCATAAATGGGAAAACAAAAGCTGTGAGTACACCATTGGCCCCTCATTTCCAACTCAGTGCTTCGATGTCTCCACGCACAGAAGAAGAACGGAAGCATATGGCACAAGTTCCATATGCAAATGCAGTTGGTGCATTAATGTATGCTATGGTTTGTACAAGGCCTGACATCTCACATGCTGTGAGTATGGTAAGCAAGTATATGCATGATCCAGGAAAAGATCACTGGCAGGCAATGAAATGGATCCTAAGATACATACATGGCACGGTTAATCTGGGGTTGAAGTTCGAGAGAGATAACCAACTTGGTCAGAATTTTGGTGGATATGTGGACTCAGATTATGCTGGTGACTTGGACAAACGCCGTTCAACAACAGGGTATGTATTTACGCTTGCTAAAGGGCCGGTGAGTTGGAGGTCAACGCTTCAGTCAACGGTGGCTTTGTCTACTACAGAGGTAGAGTACATGGCAGTGACAGAAGCCTTTAAGGAAGCTATTTGGCTACATGGGTTGATTGAAGACTTGGGTATTGTTTAGAAGCACGTTGAGGTGTACTGTGACAGTCAGAGTGCCATTTGTTTGGCAAAGAACCAGGTTTATCATTCTCGCACCAAGCACATTGATGTCCGTTTCCATTTCATCCGAGAAATTGTGAATGAAGGGGATATTCTGCTTCAAAATATTAGTACTATAGATAATCCGGCCGATATGCTCACAAAAGTGGTTTCTGGGATCAAGTTCCAACACTGTTTGGACTTGGTCAACATCTCTCGGAACTGAGCACCTTCGGGTGCATGGCAGTGTTGATCGATCACTATGTTGGATAAGAGAATTCTCGCCAAGGTGGAGATTTGTTGAAGATTGGACTAAAGATTCAGCCGTGAACTACTCACATGGGTTGAGGGCGTGGTTTGTTGGATATCACCCCATGTGAGGGGTGATTCCTTCACATGTGAGTGCATAAGCTTGCCAACCTACAAAGGTAAGTTGGCCATGTGAAGAAAGCCACCAAAAGGAGAAAATGTGAGTTGGCCATGTGAAGAAAGCCACCGAAAGGAGAAGAAGTGGGCTGGCAGCCAGCTCACTTGAAAGCCTCTCCACCTGCATCTGTAATTTGTACATATAGAGAGGCTAAGGAGAGTTGATAGAGTGTGAGTGTGAGTGAACAATTATCTGAGTGTATTGTTTGTAATTCTTCCATTTCTCTCCATATAGTGAAATCCACTGCCCGTGGACGTAGGCAACTTGCCGAACCACATTAAATCTCTTGTATTATTGCTTGTTTCAGTTTCCTGGTGTGCCCCCGATCCACAACATGGTGTCCATCAATGGCCATGAAGAATTTAGGTAGGGAATAATGTCACAACTTGGAAATTTTATCAAATAACTACAAATTTGATTCTAGATTGGTGTAAAATTTTGAAGAAATGTCTATAATTCGGTAGATAATTGTAAAAATTTTCCATCATAAGGTGGTGGAAGAATCTAGATAGCTTTCATACTACTAGATCATTGATATTTGTAAATGTCTAGACTATTTGTAAACGTCTATAAATATGGGAGGCAATCATTTGATTATGATGGAAGAATCTAGATTGTTTCCACACCATATGTGAGGCATCATTTGGCCAAACTAACAAAGCAATTCTACACTTGCGAATTCTATTAAAGTGTTTTTCTTTTGTGTACTCTTACTTTCAACTCAAACTCTACCTTCTTGTGATTTTACTACTCTCAATTCAAACTCTCTCTATCCACTTCTAACTCAAACTCTATACTATCTTGAAAGTCCATTAGGGGCAAGTATCTTCTAACTCAAACTCTATGTTATCTTGAAAGTCCATTAGGGGGCGAGTATCAAACCATGGCCCTCCATGGCCTAGTACACATATATTCACCTGTTTCTAGGATTCTCAAATCTATTCACCTTAACTATGTTAGTTCCTTTTATAGTATATGTTTGTGTTCATATTTATTTTTTTTGCTCTTGATTATTGAGAAGATTGAAGAGAAAGAGATTTAAGATTTGGAATCGATAACTAAATAATAGAATCCTCAATAGTTTAAGATTGCACGCAAGTAATTAATATTAATTTTGTACCCTAGTAGATGTTGCAGTTTTGAGGACTGATAGTTTTCTTTGCCATGTTTCTAGTGGAAGTTATTGGGCCTATATTGATTCTTGACGATTTTCATGTAAATTAAAATAAATTTTCCTCTTGTTGTACGATGTCCTTCTGTCTCAGGGCCTGTAGACACCCCATTTTTGACCGACCTTAAGACTCAGACATCACCGATTGAGCGCTTGGTGATGTTGCGTATCGTGCTCGTTCAGAGGTTTTAGAGTCTCGGCTGCGAGCCTTGCCTCCGAACTTCCGGACTCTTTCATGCTTTGCCTCGATTTGCGAACCAGGCTCGGTTCTCTCTGTTTTCTCTTCCAGAAGGGAGGGAGAGGTCACGTAGATCATCTCTCAGTGGCCGTAGGCTACGTTTTGTGGTCGTAGGCCATTTTTCCCATTTCGGAGCCCAGTTCTCGGTTTTTGGAGCCGTCAGGCCGAGTGCCTCAGTTTGGGACCGCCTAACCACCTCCGTTTGCTCCGGTTTTTGGCACGCATCCTAT
This sequence comes from Camellia lanceoleosa, assembly GCA_025200525.1. Lineage (NCBI taxonomy): Eukaryota > Viridiplantae > Streptophyta > Magnoliopsida > Ericales > Theaceae > Camellia > Camellia lanceoleosa. The sequence goes on from CM045770.1 coordinate 14,868,739, forward strand.
TTCCTCCCTTTTGAGGGACACTGCGGTCCGAGAGGCCAACTTCGTGGTCGAACACCACTTCCGGTGCCTAACAGTCAGTTTTCGGGGCCCCGAGCTGCGCGTTTTGGCCCCCGAACCTTCATTTTGCATCGGTTTGGGTTCATTTTTGGCAGGGACCTCTGTTTCATTGTTAGAAAGGTCATAGAGGGGTGGGAGGCCAGTAATTGTTCTGACAACTAGTTTTATTCCTCAATCGCCCTCCGTCGCCCGTTTTTCTCACTTGAAAGCCAATGTTGACCACCCTAAAGCCACTTTTTCTTGCCCTAAACCACATATTTGTGTTGTAGACACCTGGGAGGCCACCAATATCACATGGCCGGCCAATAATTGTGTGTGACCCTTTTGAACCCCTCCAAAAAGTGGCCTTTTCTCTCTCCTGGTTCACTTTCTCAAGTTTTTGACCACATGGCTATGTTGAGCACACATGGGAGGCCACCAATTTGTGGTGGCCGGCCACTAATACCACTTGACCCTTTTGACCCTTGGCCGGCCGGCCATGGGGAGAGCTGGCCGGCCACCTAAACCCTAGCCAGCTGGCCGGCCATGATCCTCAGGGTTGGTACATTACAAATATACCCTTCTTTTCCCCCCAAATTTTGTATCCAGGGGGCCAACTTTTGGAGGGAAACTTGAATTGTTTTCCCCCCCATTTTTTCCCCTATTTCTCCCCCTCTTTTTCCTATATAAACAGCACCCCAGCTCTGGTTTTAGGGGTTAGAAAAATTGCTTTTGGAGCCTTGCATTACATCTCTCTCTTTCCCTCACTTCAAGCACCAAAACCCCCCAAATTCTACATCCTTTACTCTACAACCCATAGCCCCACCCTTCCGTCCTCCATTCCAGTAGCTTGCAGTTGTTCTTCAGAGCTTAGGAGCACCCAAACTTGGGCCAAAAGCAGCTGGAAGTTGAGTCTTCAAGGGTAAGCTTCATTTTCCCTCTTTCGTGCTTCATTTTGTTCAATATTCTAGCTCCTTGTGCTTACATTTTTGGGCTCCGACCCTAACTAGAAATAGGCTTATTTTGAGATATTTTGCATGTTTGATTAAGGGCCTCTCACTGTTTGAGACTTCCTTTTTGCACTTGCTTCTTTACCTCTCTTGTATGCCTATTTCTTGTGTAGTATTTTTGGCGTATGTATAAACTGTTTTGAGCTCTGTCATAAACTGTAAAGTAGTTTTTTTGAGCCCTTCTTCAACATTGTTGAAGGGCTCATCACTGTTTGGGGCCTCCTTTTGTCACTTGCCTTTGTATCCCTCTTTTGGCCCCATTTTTGCATGATTTGTTAGCCCCTTGTGCTTGTATTTTTGGGCTTTGGTCCAAACTGTAAATGGCCTTATTTTGACCCGCTATTCATGTTTCATTAAGGGTCTTTTTCTATTTGAAGTTTTATTTTTCCTCTTTGTGTTATAGCTCTCTTTTTTGGCCTTATTTTGCATAGTATTTTGAGCATGCTTGTGCACTGTTTTGGGTTTGTTCATCAATTGTAAAAGGTCATATTTTTGGCCCCTCTTCAACATTGTTGAAGGGCCCTCATCTGTTTGGGGCCGGCAGCCATCACTTCCTTCTTTGTCTCCTTTTTGGCCCATTTCTTGCATGAGAGTTTAGCCGTACTTGTGTTTGTTTTTGTGGTTTGTTGTAAACTGTAAAATACCATATTTTGGACCCCTCTTCAACATTGTATAAGGCCCCTTCTCTGTTTAAGGTCAGTAGCTTCTACTTTCTTCATTATCTTGCTTTCGGGGCCATTTTTGCATGCTAGCTTAGCCCCATTTGTGTTCACTGTTTGACCTTGTTTAAAACTGTAAACATGCTTTTTTTTTGGGCTTTCTTGATTCTTTCTTCACACTTCATGTTCAAATAATGCACGCATTGCATAGCCATAGGTCATTCCATGCGCCTAATTTCATGTTTCGGGATTCATTTCATGCATCGGGTGTCATTTTGCCATCTTTTGGGGCTGTTTTGCATCACTTGTTGCCTCTGAAATTTGCATGCTAGTATGCCATATTCCGTGCTTTGCCATGTCTTGTTAGAGTGGCATTTCGTGCCTTAGGGTCGGTCCTCGGTTTGCGTGCACATGTGCACGCATTTCGAGTGTCTCATTTTCATGTAATGGCCTCTTATGTGAGTGTGGCTGAGGTCCACTTGTGTTAGTGTAAGTCTATATTGCATTGTGTATGCCATTTCATTTCATAGCGCTGTGTATGCTAGGTTGTATGTTAGCGCATTGTGTATGCCATGTTACCTCGTGCATCGTGTATGCCATTTCATAGCATGTTGCATGTTAGGATGTATCTTAGTTGCATTTCATGCATGTCATGCATATTGCATTGTGTTCGGGATAGGGGTTAGCCCGAGCACGGGAAACGAGGTATGTTTCGTACTCCAAGAGACGGAACGTGTCTCAATTCCCTAGTCACCGACACTCCGGATTATCCATGATGGTGTTAGGTCTAGTTGAGTTTTCATGTGCATTCATTCTATATTGAGTTGTGCCATTCAACTCCTCAGCCATCATGCATCGAGATGCGTGATTGGTGGCACGAGGATCGAGACATGCATACATTTGTGAAAATACATTGCCATGCCCCTTTCCTGCTCTCTGTTGCAGCAAATCAAGAATCAGCAGTCTTCCGAGGCTTGGCGCACTTTCCAAAAAATTATTGCAAAACAGAGGCTAATTGGGGCATCACAGTGGATTTCCGCGCAAAGGCAACCCGTATGTGCATCATTCATCATCTGAAGAAGAGTCAAGGCAGTCCCTGGCTTGCATGCCAGTTTATTCTTTTCTTAGTTAATTTGTTAATTAATTAGGATTTTGTACATATTTGGACTGTACTATTCAGGACTGTATATTATTCTTTCGGACCCTCTACGCGATGGCATAATTTTAATAAGTGTGCGTGCGTGTGATGTATGTCTTCCAACCCCACGTCTTTCTTCCCTTTTATTTACCTGCTTATAATGGCTAGATTAGGGCATGTTTCAATTAGCATACAGTATGATAGCCTGTTTGCATTCATTCATCTGTCTTGCATGCACCGGGCTCGGCGCATCATACTAACTGCATTTGTATTTCAATTCTAAGTTGAATACATGTTAGTTGTAGCATTCCATACGCCATGTTTAGAATAGCCGAGCCTACTATAGTTGCATTTTTGCATGTGTTGCATTAGGCATTTCTGTATAGTTAGGATCATGCATGGATTTCTAATTAGCTTCTGTTTTGGCTTGGAGTACTCGGTGAGTTTTTATGCTTTAGCATCCTTGCATGCGAGTGAGTAACTGCCATGAATAGCATGCTTACCATGAGGCTATGTGCTTATGTGATATAACTGCCTGAATGCCTATGGGTGAAGGTTGGGTTATTTGGAATGGAACAATTCATCAAATGTTTGTTTTAAGCCCACTAGATAGTGGCAAAAACATGTTTTCTAAGCCCACCCGAGGGTGGCAAATCCACGTCTTAGCCTACCTGCGGGTCGCACCATCAAACCATTTTCAAACAAACAAACATGAAATGTTTTGTTCCAATTCAGGCGACCCAGTCTATACTTGTATGCTGTGCGCATCACATAGTAAATCTAGGCTAATAACCGGAATAAGAGCACACAAAGTTTTCAAAACTAGATATCATAGTTAGTAGAGGCCGATCTTTGATCGGGCGAGTGGGGGTGCTCACGAAGTGACCTTCCCCAATCGTACCCAAGTTCCCGAGCCGAGGCAACTTTGGTGATGATGGACACGTGGCCTTAGGCAAACGAGTCAGGGTTTCCTAAATTTTCCAAAAATAAAATATTTAGGTGGCGACTCAGATTCCGCAAAGATCCATGTTTGGCACTTCTTTTCTAAAAATCTGTTTTCTCAAAACGATTTTCCGGATTTGGACTTTTTGGTTCAGATTAAGAACCGTGACAAAAATCGAGTCCGAACTGTAGCGAGGTCCCCCGCGGGCTTGTTACAGTTTCTGGCGACTCCGCTGGGAAGTTTGGAGAACTTGACTCGAACTCATGATATCTGGTTTTGACTACACTTGAGTGTTTCTTTGCATTGCATTTGCATTGATGCGCCTAGGACACTGTGTTTGCCATCTACTATTCCTGAACGGTTTGCTGGAGGCTTGTCTTGTCAAGGCATGACCATAAGGTTGACCGGTTATGGGCTCTGCCAGTATGGGAACACAAACCCGGTTTTACCGGGGCACCCTTTTTGACAATTCGACCTAGTGCATATCGAAATCCGTAGTGACCATTCCAAACTAGGACAGGTTGCTTACCCGATATAGGTTGTTTAAAACCGCTACGTGTGTAGTGAAACCCTAGTTCTTGACAAAATAGGACAGGGAAACCTTACCCCAACATAGGGGTGTTTTGGCTCTCACTTATCTGTTATGTGCTTTTAGAGTGTGTCTCTATAGGGAATGCATGTATCAGTTTATGAGTTTGGGCATCAGGCCTGCGGGCATCAGTCAGTATTTGAGAATCAATTATCTGTGGGTATCCGATTCAGTCTTTGGGGAACAGTGATTTAGGGACAGTGATCAGCATTTGAGGACAGTGTGTATTCAGCTTATCAACCGTGTGTTGTATGCCCGACTGTGTGTTGTGTATTTATTTTAAGCTATCATGCTGTTCATTTATCTGGTTATTTATTCCTTTTCGCTTTATTTATCTTTTTGCTAGGGCAGTTTTAGCACCATTGATTCCGACCCAGTAGATATTCCCCAAGCACTTTGGACACGAGGTCGTCGACTCAATCGATCTGAGGATCTGGTTGACGGACATCCAGTGTTCCATTCTTTACCCCCCGTTGTCAGGAGAAGGCCAAGGAAGCGCAGTGTCGTAACGAGGTTGCGAGCAAAGGGTTACTCCATCGAGGACAAGATGGGGCGAGGTCTCAATTGTTGCTATAGAAATAGACATACCGGTCAGTCGGATGGATTAGCAAAATACATCAGGGATGGAAGCCCTGATGTGCCAAATGCAGGAGAGCATGAGACAAATGCAGGAGGACTCTGCCCGCCAAGCGGAGTTCTCCAAACAGCAGGCCATAATCATGGCCCAGTAGGCCGAGCTAATCACTAGACTGCAACAGTAGAATACGGCATCTGCTTCACATCAAGTTCCTCCCCCACCAGGGGCCCCATTACCCGAGCAGGCACCTACTGTCCAGAATGCTCTGCCAAACACCCAGAACACCGTGCCAAATGTTCAGAACATCCAAGAGGACACAAACCTTCCAACGGGGCCAGCTCCGCCCCCGCTTCCGCCTCAACTATCCAAGACCCATACACCCAACCACCCAAACTCTCCCTTCGAGTTCGAAATAGACCATACAGCTCTGAAACTGAACAAGCTTGAGAAGCTTTTCAAGAAATCACAAGGGGTAAAGGCTATTCCGGACATCGAGAACGGATATACCGATGTGGCCGTGACATTGCCCGATAGGTTCAAGATGCCGCAAATTGACCGCTTCGACGGGTCTGGGGACCCCATGGTCCATCTTCGGCTATTTTCAGACATATTACGGCCAATGGGCCTAACCAGACCACAAAAGCTTTCACTATTCGGTCGAACCCTGTCGGGTGTGGCTGCTATCTGGTACGCGAAGTTGGAAGACGAGGTCAAAAGAAGTTGGGATGAAATGGCTGAGGCCTTTGTTGCACCGTACTCGTACAATACCCAGATCGAGATTACAACTCGTGATCCCGAAACAATGAGGCAGGAGCCCAAAGAGACTTTCTCAGATTTCGTAACTCGATGGAGGGCGAAGGCATCGATGATGACTTTGAGGCCTACTGACAAAGATCAAATCAAGATGATTGTGCGCAATCTCCAACCAAAATTGATGCAGAAGATGATCGTACTCCCCTTCCCCACCTTCTCAGATTTACACGAGATGGGGGTACAGATCGAGGATGCCATGAAACATGGTCTGATCAACCAGGATACGGAGCAACCTAGGAGGACTTTCAACCGTAACAACAACGCAGGCCCGAGTGGCGCTGCAACTGCACGAGCTTCAGAAGTGAGCATGGTCACCACCATTCCCCCTCCCCCAAGACCCATGGCCGCCACACCCTTCTCCGGTGCATCCGAAAGTAATACCCAAACCCCTAAATATCAGCCCAGAGGCCAAAGAACCTTCACCCCATTATACATGCCTTTGTCCAAGGCTCTCAGGGTATTAATCAAGAAGAAGCATTTGACGCCCCTAGAGCCGAGGCCACTACCAAATCCACTCCCTCCCTCTCATGAACCGGCAAAATACTGCGCGTATCACCAATAGCACGGTCATAACACCGACCGTTGCTTTAGATTGCGTCATGAGATCCAGGATCTTATTGACAAGCAGGTGATCGCGCCTCCCGACAAACCCAACGTCACGACAAATCCTCTCCCACCACATAACCAAGCTCCTCCTCTCAACAGAATCAACTTCATCCAAACTGGGATCGCGTCTTACGATCCTAGTATCTATATCACCTCATCCCACCTACCTAAGCCAGAGGTGATCCTTCCTGACTGCACTGATTTGTGCATGTTGGACACCTCCACAACCCGATCTGAGCCAATGGTGGTGACTACCGAAGATGGGACAGGGCAGGTTTCAGAGGAAAGTGGAGTTGTTGAGTCTGCGATTGAACAGTCTGGGAATTTCGCTAGAGGGGTCTACGATCCAAGTGAATACATCCAGTCAGTGGGTCAGTCTGAGCTGAGTGTAGGGCTGCCAGAAAGAGCTGAGTTATGTGTAATTCAGGGGGACAGATTTGAACGGGGAACAGATGATCTAACAGCTGTAGGGGAGGACCTTGCCAACCTCCAGTTCTTCAGTGACCAAGAATCAGGGGATGCGGCAATCAACTGGTTCGAGTATGAGGAGTCGGCAAAAGCTACTGGATGGTTATATGATCAACTAGACGTTGTAGAATTTCAACCAGAACAGGGCCCGGCAGGGGCGAGAGTATTAGTGCTGGCCGGAAGGGCCGAGAGTCAGAATACACCGCCGGAGAGCGCCGGCACTAAGAATTCCGCTCAGAACTTGGGCATTGTAAATGCAGGGAGTATTGAACAACCAGCTGTACTGACGCAGTTGGAACGACAAAAATTTGAGGATCCCGAGAGAATCAGAAAAGCTAAGGCCCATGTGGGGGTCGAAAGTGCTGTGTGCACGGGAACAGAGAATGCTACGGGCATGTGGACTGAAGGTACTGCGAGTACGATCATCTGGAGGCCGGACAGTGTCATTGCCCGCCCGGAATAATGTGGGAAGACGATGATTTATGTCTTGCCCATACAGATGAGGATTGGGGGAATAATCAACCTGATGATACCTGGTATATTGACGAGATCGCCCATATGACAAGGAGTGGGCGGTATTTCAAACCCCCGCACTTAGACCAACCTGAGGCATCTAGGAAAGACAAGGAAGCTGAGAAGCAGAGGGAAAAGCAGATTGAAGAAGAAGCTGTGCTTAAGCAATTAAAGAAGATACAAGCAGACATCTCTATCTTGGGACTGCTTATGGCATCATGGTGCGCAGACAGCCGCCCTATCTCGCCATGGACAAGGCCAAACTCTCTATAGATACTACACCGAAGCGGTGGTTGTTGGTCTTTCCGGGAGGAGGTTCCCCAGCATTAACCTTTTCAGACAAAGAACTACCGCCTGAGGGCACAAATCATAACAAACCCCTCTACATTTCCATGGAATGTAGAGACAAGTGGATACCGGTGGTACTTGTTGATACCGGGTCCGCCATCAATGTCTGCCCAGCCAGAACAACGTATACAATTGGGTTGAAGCCCGCGGACTTCGTGCCAACTACTCAGGTGATCAGAGCATATGATAATACTAGCAGGGAAGTGATGGGGATTGTCAAAATTCAGACCCAGGTTGGTCCGGGACAACACAACATTGAATTCCATGTCTTGGACGTTCCCGCAACCTTCAATCTACTCTTAGGGCGGCCGTGGTTGCACCAAGTGAAGGCAATCTCTTCCACTCTACATCAGATATTGAAGTACCCTCACGGGAAGGGGGTGGCTATTGTTTTCGGGAATTCATCAATCCATCCGCCGCCAGAAGTGTCCACACCAGTCTTGGAGATCGAGCATGGCACAGAAGATGTTTTCTTATCAGGGTTCACTTTGGCTGAGGCCCGGGTGGTGCAGAATAAAATGGCTATGAATGAGGGAGTATACGCCAGTGCTCAATCCGTCTATTTCATGAACAAGCTACAACACATCCCCGGGATGGGATTAGGAAGGAGCGGCCGAAAAGGTGTCGCAGCATTGGCCGAAGTGCCACACAACCCTCATACCTTTGGTTTGGGTTATCTACCCACCAAAGAGGACTGGGTGAGGAAGGGAAAGGAAATGGTCGGAAGAGCCAGAGCAAAGCAGGCTGGGAAGCCTTTTGACTTAATGTATAGGCCCATCCAGGGTACCCTGAATGGACGCTTCGTCCGGGAGGGGGAGGACTTTCCATTTTGCGGCTTCCCAGAGCCGTGGCTAAACGCGGAGAAGAAGCACGTGCTAGGTTTCGAGATCTTCTTCGACCTGTAATTGTCCGGGGATGATGTTGCCACAGAGCAGACAGACCCACCAGCTGAGGTTGAGCAGTATAAAGCAGGGGATGCCGAGGGCGCTGAAATTGAAATGGGGGTAGCATTGGCAAGTCTACTTTCAGATCCTCCGATCGACCATAAGTGCTTGGGGGATAACTTCTCGGTTTCCATGATTGGGGATGAAACGGCTGCGGGCCTACCAGCGACTATGTTGGATGCATCTATCGCACCCTCTCTCACTTGGCAATACGAGAAGGGATTTTTGTCCAGCAGCACCGGGTCAAGTAGTGAGCCGGAATCTGATTCCACCAAATCTTGTGAGTCGGAATCAGGTTCCAGCTCGACTGAGTCTGAGTACTCCAGGGATGATAACCGGATACCTGATCTGTCTAGGTCGTCTTTTTCCTTTTCATTCGAGTCTGTTGTAAATGAATCGGATGATTTGGATGTGCTTAATGAGAATCAAGTAACTGTGGTTTCTGAGTACTTTTCTGTGCCCTTGATTTATTGCATTAATTTAGACTTTCAAAACTTTGACGAAAACGACAAGGACAAAGTTCCTCCGGTTTTGCAACGTTTAATTGAGCAAGAGCAAGAGAGATTTGTCAAACCTTTAATGGATGAAATCACTACCGTGAATATTGGTACTAAGGAGGACCCGCGGCTGGTCCAGATCGGGTCCACGTTGTCTTCGGAGGAACGCGAGCGCTTAGTCACTTTATTAAAAGATTTCAAAGATGTTTTTGCGTGGTCCTACAAAGACATACCTGGAATCGATCCTGAGATTGTACATCATCGGATCCCCCTTGACCCCGAGGCCCGACCTGTCAAGCAGAAACTCAGGAGGATCTGCCCGGACTGGGCTCTCAAGATTAAGGAAGAGGTCACCAAGCAAATCGACGCAGGCTTCCTGCTGGTATCCAAATACCCGACTTGGTTGGCCAACATTGTTCCAGTGCCAAAGAAAGATGGCAGGATCCGGGTATGTGTGGATTTCAGGGATTTGAACAGAGCTAGTCCGAAGGACGACTTTCCCTTGCCGCATATCGATGAGTTGGTGGATTTCACAGCAGGGCATGCTTGCTCTCATTCATGGATGGCTTCTCAGGCTACAACCAGATAGTGATGGCGCCAGAAGACCGGGAAAAGACTGCATTCACCGCCCCGTGGGGGACATACTGCTATAGAGTCATGCCATTTGGGTTGAAGAACGCTGGAGCTACTTATCAACGGGCCGCAACCACAATATTACACGACATGATCCACAAAGAGGTTGAGGTGTACGTGGACGACATGATTGTCAAATCCAAAGAAAGAGAAGGCCACTACACCGCCTTGCACAAGTTTTTTCAAAGGATCAGGGAATTCCGGTTGCGGCTAAACCCTCAGAAGTGTACATTTGGTGTTACAGCGGGAAAAATGCTGGGGTTTCTGATTACACAAAGGGGCATCGAGGTCGACCCTTCCAAAATCAAGGCCATCTTAGAAATGCCACCACCAAGGACTGAAAAGGAGGTGCGAGGCTTTCTGGGTAAAGTGCAATTCATAAGACGGTTTATCTCAAAATTAACCTTGACTTGTGAACCACTTTTTGGTCTCCTCAAGAAAGGAAAGAAGTTCCAATGGGACGGCCGATGTCAAGCTGCATTTGAATAGATTAAAGAATATTTACAGAACCCGCCCATGCTATCACCACCAAAACTGAGGAAACCATTGATTTTGTATCTGTCAGTATCTGAGACTACAATGGGCTGCATGCTTGCGCAAGAATCAGAGGACAAGGTGGAGAGAGCCATCCACTATCTGAACAAGAAGATGCTAGAGTACGAAACCCGCTACACTCCACTGGAGAAGGCTTGCTTAGCTTTGGTATGGGCTACCAGGAAGCTGCGGCACTACCTGTTAGCTCACTCTGTAATGTTGGTTTCATGACTTGATCCCATCAAATATTTTTTCGAGAAACCAGCACTTACGGGTAGGCTAGCTCGTTGGTTGCTGTTGCTCTCCGAATTTGATCTAAAATATGTGACACGCAAGTCGGTCAAAGGAAGAGCAGTAGCAGAGTTCTTAGCCGACCATCCAGTGGAAAGGGGTGAAGCAGTCGAGTACTTATTCCTAGATGAGGCCATTTTGCATATCGACGACGAAACTTGGACGATGTACTTTGACGGAGCGTCAAATCAATACGGGTATGGGATAGGAGTGTTGCTGATAGCACCCGACAATTCCCGTATCCCTCTAGCCTTCAAACTCCGATTCAAAGTCTCGAACAACGAAGCAGAATATGAGGCATGCATCACTGGTCTGGAAGCAGCCCTGGAACTAGGGGCAAGACGGTTGGACGTCATCGGGGACTCGAACCTTGTTGTGTCTCAAGCAAAAGGAGATTGGAAAGTGAAAGAGGAAAAGATGATGATGTATCACCAGACCTTGGACTTGCTGATTCCTCGGTTTGAGAAGCTAAGTTTTACTCATCTACTAAGAGAGAACAACAGGTTCGCAGATTCTTTAGCAACTCTATCTTCCATGATAAACATCCCGTGTGGAGTCCGGATGCGTCCAGTCATCATTGACCAGAAATTTGCACCTTCCTACGAGTCGATTGCTGCTATAGATGAAGTTCAGGACGAAAACCCCTGGTATCACGACATTTGGAATTTCTTGGAGAAAGAAGCATACCCGCCAGGGGTAAATGCCAAAGACAAAAGGGCAATCAGAAGAATGGCCGTTCAGTTCATCATCTGTGGCGGTAAGCTGTATAAAAGGGGTCATCTGGGAATGCATAAGCTATGTGTTGATGCCGAAGAGTCAAAACGTTTGATGGAAGCCATCCACGGGGGAGAATGTGGTGCGCACATGAATGGGGTAATGTTGGCACGAAAGATCCTCAGACAGGGTTACTACTGGTCCACCATGGAGGAGGATTGTATCAGTTTTGTCCGACGATGCCACAAATGTCAAATTCATGCAAATCGCATGAACATTCCACTGTCAAAGCTGTACAACATGACTTCGCCATGGCCATTTTCAGTCTGGGGAATCGATGTGATCAGGGCTGTCACCCCGAATGGATCGAATGGGCATGAGTTCATCTTAGTAGCGATAGATTATTTCACAAAGTGGGTCGAGGCCCAATCTTATGCGGTGTTGAAAGCTTCGTACGTCGCAAAATTTATCAGAAACAACATCATCTGTTGCTACGGAGTCCTAAATGAAATTATTTCAGACAATGGTTCCCACTTCAAGAAGGAGGTGATTGATTTGTTGGAAAAATACAATGTGGCTTTTCATAAGTCCTCTACTTATCGGCCGCAGACCAATGGAGCAGTTGAGGCCGCCAACAAGAATATCAAGCACATACTACAGAAGATGGTGGAAACCTACCGAGACTGGCCAGATAAACTGCAGTTTGCTCTGTGGGGCTACCGGACTTCAATCAGAACTTCTACTGGGGCGACTCCGTATTCATTAGTTTGGGATGGAGGCCGTTCTACCTATTGAGATTGAGGTCCCGTCATTATGAGTATTGGCTGAATGTCAAATAGCCGAAGCAAATTGGCAGCAGAGCAGATTTGAGGAACTCATGCTTTTCGATGAGAGAAGACTGAAAGCACTGTACCATGTCCAAGGTTATCAACGCAGAATTGCCCGGGCTTTCAACAAGAAGGTTAAGTCCAGGAATCTAAAAGAATGAGATTTGGTGCTCAAGGATAACCGAGCTCCTATTCACGACCCAAGGGGCAAGTTCAAACCCAATTGGACTGGTCCCTACATCATCAAGTCAATTTGGTCAGGTGGAGCTGTGGTTCTGATGGATCTAGATGGCCTAGAGTTCTCCCAACCGATCAACATGGACAAGTTGAAGAAACATTACCCTTGAGAGGCTCGCTAGGCCGAAAACCCGAAAGGGCGACCTAAGCAAAACTCAGAGCGCACAAAATTTGAAATTATAAAAACTAAGCTCGCAAGGTTGAAAACCCACAAAGGGTGGCCTTGGCAAAAGTTAGAGCGTAAAAGGAGAGTGAAAATACCTGAGCGAACCTGACCCTAAACTACGTAAGGCTTGATTCCCATCTTTGGGATACGTAGGAAACTTCATCTTGAAGTTCAGCCATAAACTTTTCCCCGATCAACTTTGTCCATTTTGATCATCTCAGTCATCTTTTTCCATCAGCATTCATCGCGATCTCCGGTACAGTGCTATTCAGACTAGGGGCAACTTTCCGTTGCCACACAGTGCCGCAGTGCTATTCAGACTAGGGGCAACTTTCCGTTGCCACACAGTGCCGCAGTACTATTCAGACTAGGGGCAACTTTCCAGTTGCTAGGATCCGGGGTTGTGCATCTCAGTGACAGATCTCAGGCGTGTCCAGTTCTGATCCATATCGAAAATAGTTTTGAAAAGTTTTAATAAAAGTTGACTTTGTTCAAATTAATCTTTTACAACTAAGACCATTTTTGGACGAAAGCGAAAAATTTTCAGTACCACAATCTTCAATTTCATTAATTTCAACACAGAATTCGCTTGCTCTTGCATACAATTGAAGTTGCTTTTTTGTTACACTCATAAAGAAAACTTGAAAGTACTAATAAAGCAATAAATCCGGGGCATAGTCAAGTCAGGTGTCCCTGCGCCCCCTCCCAGAGCTAGTCGAAGCCTCTGATGCCAAGCTAGGCCCAACCTGTGCCTCTTCATTGAGCCAATCCCAGCACTCATCAGACAAAGTGCAACTGAAAGTGGGAGCGGGGGCCAGGAGCTCTCTAGTCCTCCATGCTGTGGCATATCGGGCAAGCTATGCGCCTTGGACCGGGAAAGCAGCCGGGTACTCAATCCCCTCTGGCGAGCAAGTCTGATCATTGCCAAACTAGCGCTGGAACCAGAATGGAAAATAGAACACACAGTGAGTCAGACCAATCAGCTGGACCCTAGTCTGCTGGGATATGCTATAGCTCATTGCCGGAAGATTGAGCCAAGGACAGCGCCAAGCAATGCGGTCAGCAGACAAATTGCACATCCAGTTGAACCACCATCCCTCATCCAGCACATCAACCAGGCGTTGTCGAAAGAAGTAGCCGCGGGCTGAGTAGGCAGGGCAAGAGTCCACAACCTGCAATTTATCCATTAACCATACCTGGGGAGGGATGAAAAATGAGAGAATAAAGAATAGAGAGACGTGCGATGAGAGAACAGTGAGACAAGGGTTTTGTGAGAAAAACCAAGCCTGAGGACCGAGTGATGTGAGCAAATACATATGTGAGATTGGGTGGGAAACATTACCTGCAGCAGTAGTGGACTCCCTGCAAATCTAGTCGTCTCTTGACGGTGGAAAGCGTCCAAGCCCATCAGCGTTTCAGCGAACGCCATAGCAATACAGCTCTTCCCTTCCTTCAAGCCCTGAGCAACTTCAATCAAACGGATGTTGGGTCCACCCAGGCCCGGAGCAAGCAGGAAGTGAGATAGCATGCACAAGCAGAGGGCATGTTGTCGGAAACCTTGCCAATGGTGGTCGCCACGGTCACCGGCACCAGAAAAGCGATGGATCAAACCGAGGATATCCAGTTCTCCATTATAGATCAGAGACCGAGCATCATATGCGGTAAGTCCACACATCTACCCTAAAGCTTGGGCATGGCCAAAGCGAAACTGAGGCAAGATCTCTTCCGAATGTTCAGACTCCATCAAAACTTGAAAATCTTCAAAAGTTGGACATACCTCTTGCCCGCCAAAGCTAAAAACGTGCGTCACTGGGTTCCAAAACCTCGTCACGGCATGGAGGAAAGGAAGGTGCAGCGGAGTACGGCTCAGCAGGAATAGTGCATTCAACCCGAAACCCCGGAAGTTCAACTTTTCCGAGCCATCTAGAGAAGCAATCCAAGATGTGAGATTTTCAACAAGAAATGCCTCCATTTTTGTGCAAAACTAAGATGAATTGAATGAACCACGGAGCCAAGGCTTTTAAAGAGGAGAAAACACTATTCGGGGGACACGTCTCAAAAATTTGATGGTTGCTGAATTAAGTGGCCGGCCGGCCACCTTTTTCTGGCAGGCTGGCCATTTCCTTTTTCAAAACCTGGCCGGTGGCTTCCCCTTTGCAATAAAACTGGCCGGCCGGCTCCCAAAAGTGGCCGGCCATGCTCCAATGTGTGTCCTTGGCCCTATTTTACCCTCCGAGAGGAAGTCTCAAGCATTTCCATGCAACGGGTGTGTCGAAGGCCTCCATTTCCCTCTGTTTCGGATGTGTTCCGTTGCCCAGATCGTCCGAAGTACACTTTGTTTTGTTAAGTTTTGTTTATTGAGTTGTTGTTTTGCTTATCGAGTTGTCGTTTTGCTTATCGAGTTGTTTGTCGAGCTGTCGTGTTTCGTATTTTTGAGTTGTTACCCTTTGTTTAAGCAATTTTTGTCGAGGCTTGTTTATTAAGTTGTCAACACTGTTGTATTTTGTTTATCGAGTTGTAAACTTGCTAAGGTTTTGTTATATCTTAGTAAGTTAAGTTGTTGCGTCGGTTCACTACCTGACTGGGCCACAATGCACATTTTTATTCAATCTCATTATGGTGCAAAATGATGCGATATGATGCTAAGAGTTTAAAATACAACACTTTTTCAAAAGCTGTTTCATTTCATCATGCTTCGTTTTGTTACAACATTTTACAAACAAGGGCACAAGTTTTACAAAAATAAAACTGCCTAATAATGTACAATGTGCTACAACTACTAGCAAAAAGGTAAATAAAACAGGGAACCGCAACATCAATGCCCTCAAGAGCGGGAATAAGAGGCCCTTTTCATCCTCTTCTGCGAAGTAGCCTCTGCACCCCCATCACCATCCGAGTCGGAGTTGTCATCCTCAGGATCCCCCCTCAGCCTCGCCTCCACTCCCGGGGCCAAGACCGGAGCCCTCCTCTCTGTCAGCAGATGTCTCCGACTGACGATCTGTAGCCTCCTCCTCCTCATCCTCACCGGGCTCCTCCTCTATAATGTGTACCCTGCGTCTACGAGACGACCCCCCTCCTCAAGCTCCCCGAAAAGGCCTGGATGGCCCAGCTCCTCGAAAAGGCCCAGATGGTCCACCTCCCCGAGAAGGCCCGGGTGGCCCGGCCTGCGGCTGAGCATATACTAGAGGCATCTGAAAATGAAAAATGCAGTTTGAATACATCAGCCAAAACATGTATGTCAGATACAGATGCAAACAAGCTACACAGGGTGGATGTACACAGGAATAATGCACGAATGTGGTGTGTGTCAGATGTGCTCTACACAAATAGCCTATTAATGCAGTAAAATGTCCAAAATCAGCATGTTATCAGAAGTACAATGCTAGAAAACTAAAGGGTACCTGGAAGCCCATAATGGACAACTGCGCCTCCCTCCGCAGGACCATCCCCTCAAGTGAGGCTACCATCTCGAGCACCTGATCCATGTACTCAACAGGGGGCTGCAGATGCAAAAGGCAGGGGGATCAGTAAAGGAATGAGTGTCCAAGTATCTGAGCAGTGAATCAAAGCTGTAAAACATACCGGTGGCGAGTCGGGGTCTCTGACATATCAGTGGCCAGGCATCGGAGGCTCTATCGGGATCGGAATCAGAGAAGTAGTCCCATATTGCCACCCCATCAGCTCAGTCGGCATATTTGGCCATCCAGGATGATGATAAGTCGGGGGAATCGGGGGAACCAATCCACCCCCACCTCTAGATGTACCAGCCCTGCTGGTGGAAGGGGCGTCTGCAGCCCGAGCCTGGGCCTGACTCGAAGATGGCATACTAGCAAGCCTCATCGTCGGAGTACGGACTCCTGTCAATGGAGGCATCAGATATATGTGACGGTAAGTAGCATAATCCCCCTCCTCAAGATGGAGTAAGGCATCAGTACCCAGCATAGCATTAACAACATCCCGGGAGGAGAGCCTATCAGCGATCCGCATCTCGACTGGGGGTGCTGAGGGAGAGTCCTGAGAAGTATAGCCCCATACCTGACGCAAGAAGCGCTCCCCTAGAAACCAGGCCCTACCAACTGGCCCTTCGAATAGGATCCTGTACTGGGAGGCACCCCGCCTTCCAGCAAACTAGAATCGGAGACCCTCACCTAAGGGTGCCCAGGGCTGCCATGTGATCTGCGGATAATCAATGCATAAATCAATCAGAAATCGGGAAGGTACAAGACAAATCAAAGATGAAAACACAAAGAACAGAGAATTCTGAAATACCTCCGTCGACCGCACCATGTCGAAATACTGCCGTAGATAAAGGAGAGACTCCCAAGTTCTTGGCCGGTGCTGACCTTCAAATACAAGTGAGTACGGGGTCACGAGGGGCCCCTCCACCACCAACTCTAGGGCTAATGTCGGGAAATACACATAGACCCATAACTGTGGAAAACAGTGCAGAATGTGAATGCAAAGTGCTGAGGGCAAAATACAGAGTGTAAAGTGCGCCGTGTGTGCAATATACAAGTAATGAGGGGCAGAAATGTGAATCAAGAGGGCAGAAAGTACCTTCCAAGCTCTCCAATAGCCGCCAAGTAAGTCCCCCCGTCCGTGGGAGGTCGCACTCATGTAGCAGTAAAAAGTAGCCAAGTCGGCGCCACCCCAATCATACCGTCTGACCTGTGATAGGTCCACCAAAGCACTCAACAGATATAGCCCAACAATGTTCCCCCTATCAGCAAACAAAGTAGTCCCGAAGAGGAACATCAGAAAACCACGGCATCTTGATTTGCCTCCTCAGGGTCCTGCTCCATCTCCACCTCCAAAATGGGAGGAGAACTGTGTGTATCGACCGCTCAAGATCTATCAACAGCGGCGAGCCCCAAAGAGATATATCCAAGCGGCCTCCATCGCCCATGTCCTCGTCGTAAGGGATGGGCCAACCTCCCACGTCAAGGCCAGTCAATACAGCAAAGTCAAGCGGGGTCATAGTCAAGTCCCCTGTGGCAGAAAAATAGAAGGAGTTGGTGGTGTCCCACCATCACTCCACCAAGGCGGCCATCAACGTCCTCCTGGCAGGACAACGAGATAGCCCAGTGCAGAAAGGCCCGAACCCCGCCAAGTCAACTAAATGTCGGACAGCCTCCAGGAGCTCGGCATACCAATATCTCGCCACGGTAGAGCCATACCCCCGCACAGTGCGAGAAGTCACCTGCATCCAGAATGAATACATATTTTAGCATAAAATGAATAAGCTGCGTACAAATAAAATGAATAGGCTGTGTGCAAAATAAAGTAAGCGGACTGTGAATTCAGAAAATCAGTGTTTGAGCTGCGTGTTCAGCTCTCAATCAGTGTGTGCCGCGTGTTCACCTTCAAATCGGGCTGTGTGTTTAGAAAATCAGTGTTTGGGCTGCGTGTTCAAATCTCAATCAGTGTGTGTCGTGTGTTCACCTTCAATTCGGACTGTGTGTTCAGAAAATCAGTGTTTGGGCTGCGTGTTCAACTCTCAATCAGTGTGTGCCGCGTGTTCACCTTCAATTCAGACTGTGTGTTTAGAAAATCAGTGTTTGGGCTACGTGTTCAACTCTCAATCAGTGTGTGTTGCGTGTTCACCTTCAAATTCGGACTGTGTGTTCAGAAAATCAGTGTTTGGGCTGCGTGTTCAACTCTCAATCAGTGTGTGCTGCGTGTTCACCTTCAATTCAAACTGTGTGTTCAGAAAATCAGTGTTTGGGTTGTGTGTTCAATTCTCAACCAGTGTGTGCCGTGTGTTCACAATCAATTTATGGACTGAGTGTTCAGAAACTCAAGTGATTGAACCGTGTGTTCAGAATGCAAACAGAATGCATGAAAAATTCATAATATGTTGCAGAAAATGTGAAAACAAAGTAAATACCTCTCGTGCCTCATGAGAGAGGTGATACACTGGCTCCCGCAAAAGCAGATCCCCGGGCGCTCGCTCGTCGAAATCGGTAAAGTGATAGAAAATAGCCCGCGGAAGAATATGTGCCGGGGGGTCGTACCTCTCGGGCATGAAGGATCGAACCCTCGGAGGTAGAGCCATGATAACGAGATCACCTCCGGTGCCCGGAGGACCTCCACCGTGAGGAAAATGATCAGCCATTTCAGAAAATCTGCAAAAGGGGCAAAAAATGAGCAGAAATGAGCAAAAATTGGAAAAAGTCAACTCTCGGGAAATGAAAAAGTCAACAAAAGTCAACTCCCGAGAAAATCTTCCAAATATTGAGACAAACTCACCTCAAGTGGCGAAAATGAGAAAAGAAGCCCCGAAATCAAAATTTAATCGGTTCAAAGTGCTTAAAACTGAAAGATTTCGTGAAAACAACTTGCATGGGACGTTGGAAAACGCGTATAGAGCACAGATCTGAGAGAGAAAATGGTTTGGGAAGGTAGAGGAAGTATTTTCGGATTTGCACTTGTGAGCTCAAAGAGTTTGGATGAGTGGATTTAAAGAAAAGAAGGTGAAAAGACAAAGATGCCCACGGATTTGGACAAGTGGCCGGCCGGCCACCTTTTCTGGCAGGCCGGCCATCCCCTTTTAAAAAATTAGCCGGTGGCCTCCCCCTGGAAATAAAAGCGGCTGGTGGTGTTCCCCACATCCCCTCCAAGGTCTCTGCAAATTTTGAGAAGGATTGGAGTCCCCGGGACCTGAAAAGTACAAGAGAAGTGCACTTTCTGTCGCGAAGTCGCTCCGCCGGAACTTCAGGTTCAACTTCTGACGTGTGTCTCATCATTACTCATCAAAATCAAGGTGTATCCTTTTTGAACATGTTGTAACCTCTCCGGGAGGTGAACCGGAGGCCGCGATCGAGTCGCCCTCGCCGAAACGCGTATTTCCTTGCTCGCCGTTTTGTGACAAACACGCATCCTGATTTACGTTTGTTCTGCATTGTTGTGCACGTAACTTGCATTCTCATGCACGTACTTGCATTGTTATGCACGTCTCTTTAATATCACCAAGCCTCCGTGCTCAAACTCGTGTCGCCACGCGTGTTTTCCCCGCATTGTGATGCACCTTTCTACCGGCACTGCATTTATCTGCATTCAAGATCACTTTGAACATATGTTGTTGGATATGTTATGCTTGTTGAGTTTCTTTCTTTTACAGGCACGATATTGTATGTACGGTTCATTTGAAGCTGGTGCGACCGGACGAATCGCGCAAGTATTGTATCTTCTCCGTGTGAGACGCGACGAGAATTGAATAATTCTCTGCATTCTTAACTGCATGAAATGTAGTTGTTGCTTTGCATTCTTGCTTAAAACTGTTGCATCTGTTTGCAAATATTTGCTTCATTACAGCTTGCTGCATTTGCATGATCATTAAGTTACATCTGGCCTTGTGCATACCGTTTTGCATTTTGCCCCTCGTCATGGGAACGCCTCATGAGCACATATCTGCTTATCTACTTTGTTCGTCTAAGTCTTCGCCTTGTCAAAATGGGTCGCCTCGGCTTTGACATTCACTCCGCCACTTATGACTTTCGAGTTCACAAAGAGGGCAATCAGAGACACCCCATTTTTGACCGACCTTAAGACTCAGACGTCACCGATTGAGCGCTTGGTGATGTTGCGTATCGTGCTCGTTCAGGGGTTTCAGAGTCTCGGCTGCGAGCCTTGCCTCCGGACTTCCGGACTCTTTCATGTTTTGCCTCGGTTTGTGAACCAAGCTCGATTCTCTCTGTTTTCTCTTCCAGAAGGGAGGGAGAGGTCTCGTAGATCATCTCTCAGTGCCCGTAGGCTACGTTTTGTGGTTATAGGCCATTTTTCCCATTTCGGAGCCCGGTTCCCGGTTTTTGGAGCCGTCAGGCCGAGTGCCTCAGTTCGGGACCGCCTGACCACCTCCGTTTGCTCCGGTTTTTGGAATGCATCCTATTTCCTCCCTTTTGAGGGACACTGTGGTCCGAGAGACCAACTTCGTGGTCGAACACCACTTCTGGTGCCTTCAATGGGCCCCTGTCGCTGCTTGGCCCCCGAACCTTCATTTTGCATCGGTTTGGGTTCATTTTTGGCAGGGACCTCTGTTTCATTGTTAGAAAGGTCGTAGAGGGGTGGGAGGCCAGTAATTATTCTGACAACCAGTTTTATTCCTCAATCGCCCTCCGTCGCCCGTTTTTCTCACTTGAAAGCCAATGTTGACCACCCTAAAGCCACTTTTTCTTGCCCTAAACCACATATTTGTGTTGTAGACACTTTGTGTTGTAGACACCTGGGAGGCCACCAATATCACATGGCCGGCTAGTAATTGTGTGTGACCCTTTTGAACCCCTCCTAAAAGTGGCCTTTTCTCTCTCCTGGTTCACTTTCTCCAGTTTTTGACCACATGGCTGTGTTGAGCACACATGGGAGGCCACCAATTTGTGGTGGCCGGCCACTAATACCACTTGACCCTTTTGACCCTTGGCCATGGGGAGAGCTGGCCGGCCACCTAAACCCTAGCCAGCTGGCCGGCCATGATCCTCAGGGTTGGTACATTACAAATATACCCTTCTTTTCCCCCCAGATTTTGTGTCTGGGGGGCCAACTTTTGGGGGGAAACTTGAATTGTTTTCCCCCCCATTTTTCCCCCTCTTTCTCCCCCTCTTTTGCCTATATAAACAGCACCCCAGCTCTGGTTTTAGGGGTTAGAAAAATTGCTTTTGGAGCCTTGCATTACATCTCTCTCTTTCCCTCACTTCAAGCACCAAAACCCCCCAAATTCTACATCCTTTACTCTACAACCCATAGCCCCACCCTTCCATCCTCCATTCCAATAGCTTGAGGTTGTTCTTCAGAGCTTAGGAGCACCCAAACTTGGGCCAAAAGCAGCTGGAAGTTGAGTCTTCAAGGGTAAGCTTCATTTTTCCTCTTTCGTGCTTCATTTTGTTCAATATTCTAGCTCCTTGTGCTTACATTTTTGGGCTCCGAACCTGACTAGAAATAGGCTTATTTTGAGATATTTTTCATGTTTGATTAAGGGCCTCTCACTGTTTGAGGCTTCCTTTTTGCACTTGCTTCTTTACCTCTCTTGTATGCCTATTTCTTGTGTAGTATTTTTGGCCTATGTATAAACTGTTTTGAGCTCCGTCATAAATTGTAAAGTGGTTTTTTTTTAGCCTTTCTTCAACATTGTTGAAGGGCTCATCACTGTTTGGGGCCTTCTTTTGTCACTTGCCTTTGTATCCCTCTTTTGGCCCCATTTTTGCATGATTTGTTAGCCCCTTGTGCTTGTATTTTTGGGCTTTGGTCTGAACTGTAAATAACCTTATTTTGACCCCCTATTCATGTTTCATTAAGGATCTTTTGCTGTTTGAAGTTTCCTTTTTCCTCTTTGTGTTATAGCTCTCTTTTTTCGCCTTATTTTGCATAGTATTTTGAGCTTGCTTGTGCACTTTTTTGGGTTTGGTCATCAATTGTAAAAGGTCATATTTTGGGCCCCTATTCAACATTTTTGAAGGGCCCTCATCTGTTTGGGGCCGGCAGCCATCACTTCCTTCTTTGTCTCCCTTTTGGCCCATTTCTTGCATGAGAGTTTAGCCATACTTGTGTTTGTTTTTGTGGTTTGTTGTAAACTGTAAAATACCATATTTTGGGCCCCTCTTCAACATTGTAGAAGGGCCCTTCTCTGTTTGAGGTCAGTAGCTGCTACTTGCTTCATTATCTCGCTTTCAGGGCCATTTTTGCATGCTAGCTTAGCCCCATTTGTGTTCACTGTTTGACCTTGTTTAAAACTGTAAACATGCTTTTCTTGGGGCAGTATTGATTCTTTCTTCACACTTCATGTTCAAATAATGCACGTATTGCATAGCCATAGGTCATTCCATGCGCCTAATTTCATGTTTCGGGATTCATTTCATGCATCGGGTGTCATTTTGCCATCTTTTGGGGCTGTTTTGCATCACTTATTGCCTCTGAAATTTGCATGCTAGTATGCCATATTCCATGCTTTGCCATGTCTTGTTAGAGTGGCATTTCGTGCCTTAGGGTCGGTCCTCGATTTGCGTGCACATGTGCACGCATTTCGAGTGTTTCATTTTCATCTAATGGCCTCTTATGTGAGTGTGGCTGAGGTCCACTTGTGTTAGTGTAAGTCCATATTGCATTTTGTATGCCATTTCATTTCATAGCGCTGTGTATGCTAGGTTGTATGTTAGCGCATTGTGTATGCCATGTTACCTCGTGCATCGTGTATGCCATTTCATAGCATGTTGCATGTTAGGATGTATCTTAGTTGCATTTCATGCATGTCATGCATATTGCATTGTGTTCAGGATAGGGGTTAGCCCGAGCACGGGAAACGAGGTATGTTTCTTACTCCGAGAGACGGAACGTGTCTCAATTCCCCAGTCACCGACACTCCGGATTATCCATGATGGAGTTAGGTCTAGTTGAGTTTTCATGTGCATTCATTCTATATTGAGTTGTGCAATTCAACTCCTCGGCCATCATGCATCGAGATGCGTGATTGGTGGCACGAGGATCGAGGCATGCATACATTTGTGAAAATACATTGCCATGCCCCTTTTCTGCTCTCTGTTGCAGCAAATCAAGAATCAGCAGTCTTCCGAGGCTTGGCGCACTTTCCAAAAAATTATTGCAAAACAGAGGCTAATTGGGGCATCACAGTGGATTTCCGCGCAAAGGCAACCCAGATGTGCATCATTCATCATCTGAAGAAGAGTTAAGGCAGTCCCTGGCTTGCATGCCAGTTTATTCTTTTCTTAGTTAATTTGTTAATTAATTAGGATTTTGTACATATTTGGACTGTATTATTTATTTGGACTGTACTATTCAGGACTCTATATTATTCTTTCGGACCCTCTGCGCGAGGGCATAATTGTAATAAGTGTGCGTGCGTGTGATGTATGTCTTCCAACCCCACGTCTTTCTTCCCTTTTATTTACCTGCTTATAATGGTTAGATTAGGGCATGTTTCAATTAGCATACAGTATGATAACATGTTTGCATTCATTCATCTGTCTTGCATGCACCGGGCTCGGCGCATCATACTAACTGCATTTGTATTTCAATTCTAAGTTGAATACATGTTAGCTGTAGCATTCCATACGCCATGTTTAGAATAGCCGAGCCTGCTATAGTTGCATTTTTGCATGTGTTGCATTAGGCATTTCTATATAGTTAGGATCATGCATGGATTTCCAATTAGCTTCTGTTTTGGCTTGGAGTACTTAGTGAGTTTTTTTGCTTTAGCATCCTTGCATGCGAGTGAGTAACTGCCATGAATAGCATGCTTACCATGAGGCTATGTGCTTATGTGATATAACTGCCTGAATGCCTATGGGTGAAGGTTGGGTTATTTGGATTGGAACAATTCATCAAATGTTTGTTTTAAGCCCACTAGATAGTGGCAAAAACATGTTTTCTAAGCCCACCCGAGGGTGGCAAATCCACATCTTAGCCTACCTGCGGGTAGCACCATCAAACCATTTTCAAACAAACAAACATGAAATGTTTTGTTCCAATTCAGGCGACCCAGTCTATATTTGTATGCTGTGCGCATCACGTAGTAAATCTAGACTAATAACCGGAATAAGAGCACACAAAGTTTTCAAAACTAGATATCATGGTTAGTAGAGGCCGCTCTTTGATCGGGCGAGCGGGGGTGCTCACGAAGTGACCTTCCCCAATTATACCCAAGTTCCCGAGCCGAGGCAACTTTGGTGATGACGGACACGTGGCCTTAGGCAAACGAGTCAGGGTTTCCTAAATTTCCCAAAAATAAAATATGTAGGTGGCGACATCATGTCCGCAAAGCGATCCATGTTTGGCACTTCTTTTCTAAAAATCTGTTTTCTCAAAACGATTTGCCAGATTTGGACTCTTTGGTTCAGATTAAGAACCGTGACGAAAATCGAGTCCGAACTGTAGCAAGGTCCCCCACGGGCTTGTTACAGGGCCGAAGCATCATTTACTTTCAAAGAAAATTTGCCAATTTGTAGCTTTAACTTAACATTCAGAGGAGCTCATTTTCGGCAGTATTCTAGTGAAATAATTCTCATTAAAATTTGAAAGATACATTATTTACTTTTTTTTATTTTTTATTTTTTTTTCGTGCGAATCAAATTTTTAACAAATTGTTGAAGATATATTTTGTGTCAAGTCTGTTTGGATACTTAAGCTTTAGCGACATTGTCAAGTTGGTTCTTCCTATATATGGCCTTATTTGTTATTGCAGTAGTAATGAGATGATCATGGTGACTATGTAGCAATGCTCTTGTACATTGTTAATGGAGATTTGATCAAAGTAGTTAATAAAAGGTTGAATTTCTTATTTGTGTAAAAGCCGCCCCTCTCTCTCTCTCTCTCTCTCTAAGACTAGTCAAAGTAGGGCAACTCTAAAGGAGTGAGTTGAGTAGTTTTGATGATCCCTCAACTCTAGCTGCCAACCCACAAGTCCATGGTGATTTCGCACGGGATCATGGGTTGCTCGAGCATTCCATAACCATGGCACCAACCCCGAAGGAGTCCCTAGTCCTTGCTTCCAACCTAGACAGGCCATACAATGTCAAAGTGCCATTTCAGAGTTGGAGCCTTGGCAAGGTAATATGACTATCGAGTGGGCAAGGTGAGGCTGAGGCACATGGTGCGCAAGTGGGAAGTTACAAAGCGAAGACAGTGAGGCAACCCAATGGTCAGGAAGCGGGTGTTGTGAGGTGAGTAAATGGTCGCAGAATAAGAATGGTGCATAGCACTTGGAGAAGGGAAGGTTCATGAACCAATGTAAAGTGCTCAAGTGAGCATCTTCCAAGACAAGGCTTATGCCTTAAGGTTGTGGGGTCCACTCCTTACTAGTCATATGACCAGTCGAAGAAATTCAAATACCTATATAATGTAGGAAAGAGTAAAATTATAGGTAATGCTAAGGAATAGAATAAAAAAATTAACACGAGTTGAGATAGAGGGAAGACATACTATTGTGTAGTTTGATAGATTTTGCAGGCCTATACAAAGCATACTACAAAACAATATTCATGTAACCAAGCCCAAAGAGTTGCGACAAGCATATGTTGAGTTAAGCAAGTAAACAATACACAAATCTTTCAAATGTTGCACAATACAACTAAAAGATCACCTAGCAGATAACCATAATATACAAATTCAACAAAGTGCTTGATGTCATCAACTAGATCTAACAAATAACAAATAGAAAAGCAAAAGCATACCAAGTAAGTAAAAATGAACTCCAGTATGACCAACTCCAAAAGAAAGAGATTCCTCCATGATGTTGACCAATTATTGTCTGCATAGAAAAAATGAGATGGTTCTATTACCCCATAATAATAAATAAGCATGGTCACTTTGCAAATGTTGCTCACTCTAGTTCAGGATATTCAAATTTCTTCTAGGACATTTTAATTGTACAAACCATTAATGTGACCAATTAGAAAATTCTAATCTTAATATATAAAAAAAAAAAACTCCATATAAGACGCAATTACTTGAGCAATGAAACAACCCACTGACTCATTTTACAGTCTGTGTGTGGCCCATTTTACAGTACATGTAAAACAACTCTAAAAATTACCAACTGCTCTTAACAACTAAAATGTAATAAACACTGATAATAAAACCATCCAATATCATACTGACCTATAAAAGAGATAATTAGGACTCAAATTAAGCCTAAAATTCATTACAAAACAACATGGAAAGCATGTTCCATGTGTTATTCCTAATTTGCCCCTTTTCTTTGTACCATGCTGCACATCATGTTCCATCAATATTAATCGCAACTATCTGACTCTTCAATTTGGGCCTCATATATAACTAAATGCATCTTAGCTCCCAATAAATCCCAACAAATTAACTGAATACCAAATTAGAATATATGTTTGAGGAGAGTTTAAATGAAAATGACCTAACAACATATTACAATACCTAGATAAGAACATAACATGTAGCTTAAAATTGATATCAAGTGCATTATCAAATAGTCAAGTTTGCAGCTTTGAGGACAACAAAGGAATTAGTTAAGCCTACTCAACTCACAACTACATTACTAAAATATAATTTAAGCCTTTCTTCAACATTCTAAGATTGCCAATAGTTTTAAATATCACATCTACTACCTGTTGTCCATATGTATGATAAATACAAATAGATTCATAAACAATTCAATTTACATAACATGAAACATGCTGAAAATTAGAATACATCATAAGATAAAATAGCGAAGAAAGCAAACCGAAGCCTGCACGGAAACAGTTTCCTTAAAACAGATTTCGCTGCCTCACGGGTCGAGTGCTTGAGGAATTCCAGTGCCTGTCTCCCATGATACGACGGTCAAAAACCAGCTACAGCAGAAGCACTCTCTGTCTAGCTTAGCGAACAGAAATTGTGGCAGCACTCTCCCACTATAGGAATTTTCTGGCAAACTGACTTGTGAAATGGAAGGAAAAATTTGTGTGTAGAGACTAGACAGGAGGGTCTCAATTTATACATGTATAGGGGAGAGAGGAGGAGCCTCCAGCCTTTATGGTTGGTCAAATGCACCATTAACCTGCCTTTATGGCTGGTCACTAATGGTCACTAATGCACCATTAACCTCTGCAATAATGCAGGAGTTACAAACAAATTATGCACAATAATCCCACTACCTTTTTCATGAAGCTAACTTCATGAGGCAATTTCTCATTCAATTCTCAATAGTTTTTGGTGATCCTTTTTTGTGGTGTAAAGATCTCATTGCAAAATATCTAGACCCACTTGGACCCAACTCAATAGATGGTTAGGACCCACTTTAATATTTAATTAAAGTCACCAAAAATCTATTTTTTCCAACAATCCCCCACATGAATAAAAATTGACCGAATGACTCAACAAACGGACACCATTCAACAATAATGACTCGGAGAGAGAGTACAATGAACTAACCCCGACATCAGAGAAGGTAGCTTTTGGCTTTGAACCTCTCCCAGTGAAAACCTATCGAGTTTACTGGCTGATCAGTGAATATGACATCTTGAACTGCTCTGCTGTTTATGTAAACTGAGACAATAGATCTCACACGGGAATTACTCCTACCACCATTCTGTTCTCACTAGTGTGCCCTGTATGGCCCTGAGCACTAGCCTGGTTCAGTGAGTGGTTTCAAAGAATTTTGGCCTTCCCAATTCTTCTAAAAGTGGCCCCACTTTACACTCACATAGGTGACCTACATAAGGTATTTCTCTATACCACGGTTGACTATTCACAACACTTAGGTCATTAAAAGCATCAGCTTAACCTCTCACCCCACAGGGTATCACTATATAAAGGAATAGGTAGGAGGATTACCTCCATAGTGACTCATCTGTTACACACAATTAGGTTGTCCCTTTGAACCTAGACCTTGGGATCTCCAGTCAACTAGGTTGGGTTTTCCATTCCGGTAACATCATTAAAGGCCTTAACCCCATTCCTCTTGACGACGTTTCTATTAACTCTCGAGTTAACCCTTTGGTTAGTGGATCCGCAATGTTGTCCGTAGACTTTACATAGTCTAGAGAGACAACTTCATTAGAGAGTAATTGTCGTATGGAATTATGTCTACGACGGATATGTCTAGACTTTCCATTATACATATGACTCTGTGCCCGTCCAATTGCCGATTGGCTATCACAATGAATACAGATAACAGGCACAGGCCTCGGCCAACGTGGAATATCCTTAACGAACTGGCGAAGCCATTCAGCTTCTTCAGTTGCTTTATCTAAAGCAATAAACTCAAATTCCATCGTTGATCTCAATATACGCGTTTGCTTGGAAGATTTCCAAGATACGGCTGCCCTTTTGAGAGTAAATGCATAACCACTAGTAGATTTGGAGTCCTTTATATCAGATATCCAATTAGCGTCAATATACCCTTCTAGTACCGCTGGGTATCTGGTATAATGCAGTCCATAATCCCAGGTATAGCGTAGATAACCTAACACCTGCGCAATGCCTCTCCAACGAGTGGCATTTAGATTACTCATGTATCTACTAAGCCTGCTAACAGAGTAGGCTATATCCGGCCTTGTACAACTCATCAGATACATCAAACTTCCAATGACCCAAGAATATTTTAGCTGAGAGCTTCTCTCACCATTATTCTTGGTCAAATGTAGACTTACGTCTACCGGTGTCCTAGACACACTTGTATCTGATTTACCAAATTTTTCAAATATCTTCTCAACATAGTGAGATTGAGAAATTACAATACCATAAGATGTTCTGGTAATCTTAACACCCAGAATTACATCTGTCAGGCCAATATCTTTCATGTCAAACTTAAAGTTTAACACTCTCTTGGTAGTTCTAATCATTTCATCATTAATACCTATAATGAGCATATCATCAACATACAGACACAAAATGACATAACTTCTGTCTGTGTCTTTGACATAAACACACTTGTCACATTCATTGATTCTAAACCCACTTGACAATAGTACGTTGTCAAACTTCTCATGCCATTGTTTAGGCGCTTGCTTCAAATCATATAATGATTTGAAAAGTTTGCAGACTTTCTTGCTTTGTCCTGGAGCTGAAAACCCTTCAGGTTGCTCCATGTAGATTTCTTCATTCAAATCTCCATTTAAGAAAGCTGTTTTTACATCTATCTGGTGTATCTCCAAATTGCGCAAAGCTGCTATCGCAATCACCATATGAATGGATGTTATCCTAGTTACAGGTGAATACGTATCAAAGTAATCCAGGCCTTCTCGTTGCATGTACCCTTTGATAACGAGCCTAGCCTTATACTTATCAATTGACCCATCGACCTTTATCTTCCTTTTATAAATCCACTTGTAGCCTAAAGGCTTACTACCTGAAGGTAAATCCACCAACTCCTAGGTGTGGTTCTGTAAGATGGAGTCAATCTCACACTTAATTTCTTGAAGTCACAACTTCACAGAAAATTTGAGGTTCTTCCTCTCACATGTAAGTCAAGAAGTCCGAACCAAAGGACTTTGCAGTCCGAGCCCTTTTACTCTTTCTTGGCTCATCTACTTCCTTAGCTTGATCATTGACTTGATCATCTATGTGATCATTGTCACCTTCAACCTCTTTCATGGAATTCGAAACCCCTTCTTGGAGACAATGCAGTTTTGGATTCCATGATAGTATTCTTATGTATATCTGGAACAACAGATTTTACACACAAGAAAACGATATGCACTATTATATTGTGCATAACCGTTGAATACAAAGTCAACGGAATTTTTTTGGCTTATCCTAACCCTCTTAAGTTTAGGTATTACCACCTTTTGCATAACACCCCCCACATTTGTAGAATTTATACAAAGGCTTTTGGCCTTTTCCAAAAATTCATACAAGGTCTTTAAACAATTCCTTGTGTCACACTGATTATGAGACTCTCATAATCATATCACAGAAAACATATTCCCAAACCGTCATTAATCAAATTAGGTCTTTCATGAATTCAATGCACCAAAACAAGTTTGGTCCAACATATCACTCTGAAGCCAATAGTCTTACTACTAGGAAACACAAATCTAGTGTTCAATAGTCCACTATTCGGAACTTCATAACATGGCAGTAGTCTTATCACTAGAAATCACTAATTTCTCAACATGTGGTCAGTAGACTTTCTACTACTAGGAATCACGATGTCTTAACCTGTGATCAGTAGTCACTTTATTACTAGGAATCACAACGTCCTGACATAGGATCAATACTCTTTCATTACTAGGAATCATCATGTCTTGACATATGATCAGTAATCTGTTCATTACCAGGAACCACAATCTCATAACTGTGTAGCCAGTGGTCTAACACCTTCTCGGAACCACCAGTTTTCTATCTTTGTGATTAGTGATCTTATACTCACTAGGAGCCACTAAATTAAGAATATATTTGGAATTTCACAAAATATATTCACCCACTCCATCGGGTTGTCTCATCTTTGCTTTCAAGCAAAGTTATATATATCAATCATGTACTTACCCCAAAAAAATATATCAATCATGTATGCTATAATTGACACAAGGATAACATACTAATTGCCTCTGATAAATTCAAAGATATTATCATGCAATCTTATGATTTCCCTTAATCACACTTAATCTCTCTAGATCTTCCTTTAAGAACCTCGCAAGACTTAAGGTTATCAGGGAGAACAACATTTCTGTTTTCACCTCTTGAAACCATTTCCGAAAAATCACAATAGAATTTCACTTTCTGTATTTTCAGAAATTAAACTTAATACTAGAAAATCCCACAGTTGGAAATTTAATTCAAAACTAGTCTCACCACTTAACCTAGAATCAAACATGGTCAGGAATGTTCCCAGGAAGATTGGAGGGGTCACATCGGTCCCACTTAAAACTCAGTTAACCTTTTGACAAAACTTTCAAGAGCATGTTGACTCCTAGTCCATGAGAAACAATTTTTAGAATTAAATCTTCCAAGGGATAAACCAGGTTATAACAAACCAATTCCCAAGCAAATAAAATTTGCTACCAAAATTACACCACTCATAAAAATTAACCGGTACTCCCGGAACTGAGCCCATTATTCCTAAATAAAAATCAGAAATATTTTAGCTAATGCTAAAATGTGGTTTCTTTTCTCAAAATCAAAACACTTTGGAACTAATCAGATTATAAACCAAATACTTTGGAAGTAACCAAATTATAACCAAAGACTTTCTCCAAACTTGGTTTACGACCACTTTGGGAATAAAAAGATTTAAACCCAAAGATTTCCTCTAACCACAAAGGTTTGAAACCAAATCCATCTTAGTTGTCATTTTTGAACTAATAAGAAATACTCTTTAGCCAAGGTTAACCACTTTGGTTTCTATTACAGAAAACCAAACCACTTTGGGAATAATTAATCCCAAAGATTTTCTCTAAACCCGAAAGTTTATAATTTCTTTCTTTTCCCCTTTCCTTTCACTATAGTGAAACTATTACAAACTAGATATTAAAATTACTACAAATTGAAATGCAACTTACAATTAAAAAATTGTCCAAATATGCAAAATCGGAATTCACAGTTGCACCTAGAGTGGTCTGTTTAGCCAAAATATTTAGGGGCCAAAACATAACTTCATAAACTTCCAAAGGCTAAATTGCAAATACCATAAGCTCCAATGATCAAATGACGTGTTGCTGACTGGTTTGCCACATGTCACTGACATGGCTGCTTACTAGGCTACTGACATCATATCTGAATCATGATGATGTCATCATTTGATAACAAAAACTAGCAAACTTTCCAACAACCGTGTGGGTTCATCCGGACACCATTTGAGACGTTCTTTATATCGTTGGACAGCTCATAACGAGACGAATCTCCTGAAATTCTCAAAACAAACATTCCAACACTTCGTTTTTTTTTCCCAAAATGTAATTAATCGAATTAAATCGAAATAGCTACCAAACTTTCAAAACAATATATGGAATAAATCCAAAATAAGACTCAACAGTAAAGTGAATATTTCAATTCACAGATATGTCCAAAAAACCTAAAAATCCAATCTTATTCCTTATTCCACGCAAAGTTAATCCTGTTCAAATCGCAAATTAGTATTTTTTGTTTTACAGTCCCAAATCCTATTCATTTGGATTTGTATTTTTGTTTCCAATTTCGTTCTTCCTGTAAAGAAAGTTAGTAGAAAAATACAACAAAATATAAAACAAATAATCTAAAGAAACTATAAAAGCAATAAATTAATTAAATAGCAAAACTAATTATGCTAGACAAGTTATAAAATTTATGACTCCCAAATAAATTACAAACTTTTGTAACTCTAAAATTAAATTAAAATTAATGTACAAGAGTTATAGAAAAATTATTACACCATTAAAATATAAATAAATGTAGCCAAGTTACAAAAAAAAAATTTGATAACTCCAAAATTAAATTTATAATTAATTTACACAATAAATATATAAATAAATTTGAACAATTAACATGCAGGAGTTCCATATAAAACTAAAACCCCAAAATTAAATTCATAATTTAATTTATACATTAACTATATAAACAAGTTACAAAAATTTGATAACTCCAAAACTTTAAACTACAAAATTAATAGACTGGAGTTGCATAGAATTTAATTTACACTAGTCATACAACTGATTCTAACAATGCAAATATTCTAGAAAATATTTAACATGTCCAAAATTGCAACACTCGAAAGTATGCAAATTATATTATAAAATTAAAAACATGCAAATCATGATAAAATTATAAATTATGAGCATGCATTATACAGAACTATATACTACTCATATAATAAAATTATACTAGAACAAATAAAAACCAAATTCTACACAAATGCTAGAGATCTAGAAATAAAAGCAGTCTAATTAAACTTTGCATATATTAATCCACTTTCATAAAAACCAATGAACTAAAAACCAATTTTGGCTTTACAAGAATAAACCACTAGCATGCTAATCCTAAAAAAACCAGAACCAAGAACAAGCATATAAATATTTATATTAATTTAATATCATATTCATGCCTTTGAAACCAGTTTTAGTTGTTTTTTAAAACCCGGCCACACATCCTAATTATGAAGGTCATAGAAGCTAC
The DNA here is from genome assembly GCA_025200525.1 of Camellia lanceoleosa. NCBI lineage: Eukaryota > Viridiplantae > Streptophyta > Magnoliopsida > Ericales > Theaceae > Camellia > Camellia lanceoleosa. The sequence goes on from CM045770.1 coordinate 14,901,826, forward strand.
AGTTACCCTTACAAATGCTCCAGAAAATAGCATGCATATATGGTCTTTTCTTTTTTGTCCTGTTTTATTTTATTCTTTTTTTTCCAATGACATAACATGAACCATTCAAACAGTGAGTAATTCCAAACCAGAAACAGTTTCAATTTGATTCAGTATTATGAACAGGCAGTGCACAAAATTTTTGAGGAACAAACATAATATTAAAGCAAACATGATAATGACCATCTACTCACGAAATAGCAGGTTTTATGTATGCTACAAAATCTGCAGTGATGAACCACGTTCTGTATTTTTTTTTTTTATTTAAAACAAATGACTACTAGCAGCAACTATTACATATGAATCTATGCATTAATTTGAAGGAAAATATAAAATCTGTTGCAAGCTTGTTGTCCATGTGTATGATAAATACAAATAGATTCATAAACAATTCAATTTACATAACATGAAACATGCTGAAAATTACAATACATCATAAGATAAAATAGCGAAGAAAGCAAACCGAAGTCTGCACGGAAGCAGTTTCCTTAAAACAGGTTTCGCCGCCTCACGGGTCGAGTGCTTGAGGAATTCCGGCGTCTGTCTCCCAGAATACGACGGTCAAAAACCAGCTACGGCAGAAGCACTCTCTGACTAGCTTAGCGAACAAAAATTGTGACAACACTCTCTCACTATAGGAATTTTCTGGCAAACCGACTTGTGAAATGGAAGGAAAATTTTGTGTGTAGAGACTAGACAGGAGGGTCTCAATTTATACATGTATCGGGGAGAGAGGAGGAGCCTCCAGCCTTTATGGCTGGTCACTAATGGTCACTAATGCACCATTAACCTCTGCAATAATGCAGGAGTTACAAACAAATTATGCACAATAATCCCACTACCTTTTTCATGAAGTTAACTTCATGAGGCAATTTCTCATTCAATTCTCAATGGTTTTTGGTGATCCTTTTTTGTGGTGTAAAGATCTCATTACAAAATATCTAAACCCACTTGAACCCAACTCAATAGATGGTTGGGACCCACTTTAATATTTAATTAAAATCACCAAAAACCCATTTTTTTCCAACACTACCAAGCCATCGCTAATTAGTGAAATGAATTATGATCTAATAATGTATTGATTAAGGAATATTTTAGAGAGAGAAAGAGAGAGTACCGTCCAAATGTCGGCGGGGACGAGGATGATGATGGAGAGAGAGCAGAACCAGGTGTATGCAACCGTGAAAAGGACATATCGAGGCACATATGGTCCAGCGAAGTATTTCAGAGTTAAAAGCACCATGCCCAGCGTTAGAGGCATCGATATCAGATAGAACACCCACATCATTCTCTCTCTCTCTCTCTCTCTCTCTCTAGTCTCTCCTTCCCTCTGTGTGTGTGTGTGTGTGTGTTCCTCGGGCAAGGGAAATAAAAGAATTGCAGCTGGGGTTAGGTTTTGAAGAAGAAGAAGAAGAAGAAAGCTTTAGCGTAAATGTGAAGCGTTAGGATCCTCTGGAGTGAAATGGTAGAGTGATCCTCTACAGTGAAAGTTTTGAACACGACACCTGTCCCACTAAAGAGGTAGACGGTTGAGATCTTCCTACATCAAAACAACGTCGTTTTGATGAAGGGAAAAAAAAAACTTTCTTCAATTCAGATAGCGGAGAGAGAGAAAGAGAGAAGCATCGAAGAAGAAGAGAATAAGAGAGGCGCCACAGCTGCAAACCCCTTCCCCACCATTGTCGAACCCACCAACCTTTTCCTCTCTTTCCCATTCCCTGCAAAACAAGATTTGGGGAAGAATCTTTTATCTTTTGGCAGGTGAATCTTTGAAGAAAAAAAAATCTGGGATTGTTTCACATGGAATGGAAAGCAGATATGAAAGAAAAAAAAAACAAACAAACAAAAATTGTGATTGCTTCACTCATTAAATCAAAGAAAGTAAAGATCACTGTATTATATAATATGAGTGAAAACATTAGATGTAAGAACATGAGATCTACAGAAAATAAGTAAAATTTTTAAATAAAATAAAATCATTTTCAGATTAGATGTACAGAAAATAAGGGAGAAAAAAAAAATCATATTCAACACATAAAAGCTTAAATCTATAATGTAAGAACATGAGATCAACAAAACTTCAACGTCTTATGCTGTATATAACTTTAGTATCATGATCAAAGTGGAGCTCTTAAATAAACTAATCTCTGTACATGGTCATGGTGAAATTCCCAAACCCACCTGATAATTTTTCCTTTCTCTTCCATGGAGTCAGTCTTGAACTCTTGGGGGTTTTTTCTTCTGTCAAAGGCGTAGCAGCGGCGGCGACGGGAGGGTGGGAAGGGGCGGAGCGAGGCGGGGCGGCGATGTCCTGCTCCTCCTCTCTGCCCTCTCTCTCTCTCTCTCTCTCTCTCTCTCTCATGCTTCATATTTGCAAGAGATGTTTTAAGTTAAAGCTGTGTTTTTTTTTTTTTCAAATTACTCACCAAAACGACGTCGTTTTGGTAAGGTTTGATTTCAGCCATTAGATGAAGTACTTTAGGAGATCACTCTAGGACTTTAACTCTAGAGGATCCTAACGCGTTGAGTCAATTTGTGAAGAGATAGAGAGAGAGAGAGGGGGGGGATACCAGACCCGGTCAAGCGGAGCTCCAATTGCTGCTTTATTACTCTTTCTTTAAAGGAAAATGTTGTTGGTGCTAAATTTTTTATCAAACAAATGATTAAGGTTTTGTTTGGCAAGTAATTTTTTCATTTAAAAAGTTATTAAAAGAATTTAAAAGCTAATAATCTATATCAAAAAGTTTTTAAAAAAAAATTTTACTTTTTGTACATATTTTCGTAAAAATACAAAAAGTCATCCTAAACATATTAATTTTTTTATATCATATTTTAACTAAAAAGTCAAAAAATTACTAAAAAAATCTGTTCTCAAACGAGGCCTCTCATATAGGTGTGGGGTATCTTAGCGTTACTCTTCTTTAAATTGGCCCCCACTGGCTTGAAAAAAATTGAATAGCTGGACTAATTATTTGGGTAAACTACCAATAGGTCATACTTTTGAGACTTATTACCCATTAAGTCCTATTGATAAATTTATTAAGTGATAAAGATAAATTTATCAGTCTTTTATTTTTATGAATAAATTTATAATATAAATTTATCAGTCTCTTTCTTTTTATGAATAAATTTATAGTGATAAATTTATCAATTTCTTATTTTTATAGTGTTAAATTTATTAGTTAGGACCTGTAGGTAAATAAGTTTAATTAATAGGACTGATTGGTAAGTACCCCTAATTATTTAGTAGGTCGAGAATTAATTACATTTTTTTATTAAATATTATTTTAAAAGTTATTAATTATTACTTTTTAACAGTAGCTTAAAAATTCTGTTAAAAAAATATTAGCAATTATAAATTTTAGTGACAGTTTAAAAAAACATCGCAAAAAAAGTTATTAATTTTAAACTTTTAGCAATAGTTTGAAATTTTTGTCACAAAAAATCACTAATTGCAAGTTTTAATTACAATTTATAAAAATCGTAACAGAACAAAATCACTAATTATCAATTTTTAGCAATATATGTAAAAAATTGTCACAAAATTATTTTTAATAGTGATTTTACTATAATTATATTTCAATAAGATTTATTGGGAATTAAGTCAACTATTATGACTTGTTAGTAATTTACCCAAAAAATTATTATAATTTGAGAAAATAAAATAAATAAGAAAAATTACAACAACCAACAAAAAAAAAATCTAGATTTTATAAAACTTTAACTAATTTTTTTATTGTTTTAGTTTAAACTTTAAATTTTTAAAAAGATATCAATTTATAACTGTACGGGAAAGAAATACACCTTCTCATATAATCCTGTTGATCAAGTCTGCGCTCCTCCGTACGACGTCGTTTTATCACCTGAAAACACAAACGTGAGCTAGCCGGCGGATGTGTGCCGGAAACCTCTCCGATGCCTAAGTCAGTAAGCTTGACAAATAGACAAAAGCTCTGTGTATTCAGAAAACAAAGTTGTGTTACCTCCCCAAAGGTGATATTGGTGAGCTTTTATAGGTTTCGTGTGGCATAATCCAAGTAGGACTCTTATTCCTCCATGTAGAGTCCTCCAAGGATTCATACTCCTGGAAGATAATGCTTATCCTCCAACACCCCCCTCACTGCTTAAACCAAGTGAGATGGTTTTACTTCGGAAAGATATCATATAACCGAAATAGCATTTCCCTGTCAGACCGGCTGTACAACCGAGCTAACCCACCGCTCGGTTTCGCCTTCCCATGTCCTCACCTCGGCTCCTCATGCCGAGGTCGAGTTAGCCGTACCATGCCTCGACCGGTCTAACGGTTACATCGGTTCTCCATAACCTTTCTCCTACCTCGGCCTCATATGCAAAGGCCGAGCTAACCTTTACTTAGGTCCTAAAACAGGCCCAATATACCTCGGTTCCAAACAGCATGACCGAGCTAACAAACAATAGAAACCAGACTAAGCATCCCTACACCGGCAGCAATCTTATACTTCGGCCCGGACCACCACATGGCCCATCCTCTCAGCCTTCTCAATACGGCCCAAAGAGCGGCCCACCATCTTAGCTCGGCCCAATTTATTTGTATAAATTACCCTCTCAATTGCCCCTTAATCCCATCTGCGTAGCATGATAGGGATTACCTGTCCATTAGCCGAGCTAGAGTTTTAACCTCTCCTGCCGAGCTAAAAACATCCATTAGCCATTCCAGCCGAGCTAAAAACCCCCTTAGCTTTTCCAGCCGAGCTATACTCAAGCCGAGCTGTGCACGTCCGGTCAAAACGTCTCTTCAGTGATAGCAACTGAAACGCTTCCTCTCCTAGGGACACGTGGCAGCCTCTGATTGGTTCGCTGCAGCTGTCACGCCGCCCTCGTACTCCACACTTTTTGAACAGTTCCTGCCATTTTTCCTCCTAAACAAAACAATCCCTTCATTTTCTTCGATCTACCTTTACACTTTTTGCTTCTCTTGTTCTCTCCCTGTGCTTCTGCTTTCCCAACTTCTTCTAACTTCTAAGTTCGTGTTTTCACTATTGCTACTGCTCCCTCTTCTAGTTCTTCCTCTCTACCAGGTAAGCACATGAATCCATTCTTGTTTTCCTTTATTTTCTGTATTCTGTTTCATATGTTTTTGCAAAACACTCGCTATGCTTAGTTTTGTGTAGTTTCTGGAAAAAAACTTTGTAAGAACCTTTAGAACACTCATTTGATCCATAAAACACATCCAACCGAACTAGGAAACTGTTTTTGCTTATATAAAGATTTAGGTAGATTGGAACCGAACTAGAACTTGTACATATCACAGTAGTTTCAATAGGTCACCATCTGATTCACACTAGCCGAAATAAAAACGCATCGAACTAGAAATCTAGGCCCTCAACCGGGCTAAGCTTTTGGGGCTAAGCCAGCTTTCTTAGTTTCTAAACTGGACTCAGAAAGCTGCCTTTGAAGCCCAACCGGAGTAACAAAACCCATAGGTGGAACCGAGATAACCAATCATACTGCCGAACCGAGATAACAAGCAACTTGTTAAAACCGAGGTAGATCCTGTAGCACCCTATTTAGCCGAAATAAGGCTTCCTTTTCTTGCTTTGTTTTTGTAGCACGGTCAATGATCTGTGCTTAACACCTTGTTTTTCCACTTTGCAGACTTAGGTTGCCCAGGCACTCCCTCTGCGCGCTCAACCGAGCTTCTGAGCACAACTTCTCAACCGAAGTAACTTATACTTAATTTATACAATAAATGGGTAAATATAGGTTCCTAGTAGAAACACCAAGGGGTTTGGCCGAGTTTCGAAAAGACTACAACATTCCCGCCGATGTAAACCTTACTTTAGCCGAACAAGACGTTGACCCATGGGATAACGAAGGCTTTGTCCCCTTTACCATTCAATCAATAATAGAAACCGGACTTAGATTCCCAGTCCAACCTTTAATATGCGAATTCTTTAGACAAACCAGACTATGTCCAACCTAGCTATCCACCAACACTTACCGTATAATAATGGGCATAGACGTGCTAAACCGCCAAACCGGCCTCAACCCCGGTTTAGCCGAAATATTCCATCAATACTCCTTAGGATCCAAAGATGAAGGCTAGTGTTATTACTTAAGAATACGCCGTGGCCGAGAGAAAATAATAAAACATACTCCGTACAAAGACTTAAATGACGACGATTTCTTCTGGGTGTCTGGGAAATTCGAAGATCATCAAGCCCAGATTCCTGGCCGAAGAATAAATGGGAAAAAAGGAGTACCTGGTATACATGCTTCGGTTCCAATCCTACTTGTCCTTTTAATTCGGTTTTCACTCTGAACCGGACTAACAGTTGTCTTCTTTTGCAGATAAAGCCCATCTCTTATCGAATTACGGTCATCCGAACCTCGGTATTTTGCGCGCCGCACTAAGGGTTAAGGAGAGAAGTTGGGCTAAATTGCTAAACTTCGAACCGACATACCGATACAGCGGTCGCCGAAAAGCGAAGGTAACCGACTTTTTTCTCGAAGAAGCACCAGAACCGGACCCATCCTTGCCCCAGATCAACCTCGTGCCTCTTACTGCCGAACAAGAGATGGCAAAGAAGAGCAGGCTAAAGGCCCTTCTAACCGCAACAACTCCAGCCGACGTGCGACCAACCGGCCAAACCACTGATACCGTGGTGGCCCTTCCATCCCAGCAGCCATCTTCTTCTCGCCGAAACAAGTGTGCCCGGACTAGCCAAACCGAGCCACGACTTGCTGACGAGGATGAGACCGTTCTGCCACAAAGCCCTCCTCCAAGCCCTCAGCAAAGCCTCCAACCGGAACAGTCCGACCGAACTGCCTCCTCCTCCAAATCGACTCCTACCCTCACCTTCAACGACCGAGATATCACCGCTTCCGATTCGGTGGTTTCAGAGAAGGACCACTTAATGGCTTTTAACCTAGCCAAAAGTGTGTGCCTTCCAAAAGATATGGAGCACCACTATAAACAGCTCAACACCGAACTGAAGTCCATTCGGTCTTCAACCAAGTCCATGATCCTGGTAAATAGCTTTCTAATTTCTTTGCAATTTTTCCCAACTTTCAGTCCGGCTAACGTTACTTCTCCTTTGCAGGCCATCCAGAAAAATCAAGTTACACACAGGAGGGTCATGGAGCTTAGGAGGAACACGAGGGAGGCCATGGCTGAGGCCGAACTTAAAATGGCCGAGCTAGAAGAGGCTAAAAAACAAATGGCCGAACTACGAGCAGAGAATGGTCGGCTGACCGAGCTAGCTAATTCGGTCGAAGTCGAGAAGCAGAAGGTTGCCAACGAGGCAAAAGACAAATATCTGCGTATCTTGGCAAAGATTGAGAAGAAAAAAGATGCCGAGATAAACCAACTGAAGGCCGGAATAAAGAAAGCCGAAAAACGAGGCTTTAAGAAGGCCGAAGACGCATACACCCTCCAGTGCGAAGCAGCTAAGGATTTATTTTTCAAGTGCGGCTGGAGGAGTGCGGTGGAGCAACTCGGTTGTTCGCCGGACACCGATGTCTACGATGCTCCACCGTACTCTATTCCGGTTTCGCTGTCACAATATGCTGCTGATCTTCAAAGGCAATTTCTGGAAGGGTCTGATAATGATGAAGATGATGATGATGATGATGATGAAGATGAGGAGCCAACCATTACTCCGGTTGTCAATGAGCAGGCCAACAATCAATCACTTCGGTTGGAGCCGGTTGTGGAAAACCCAACTGATGGGCTGCCAACTGACACTGTGCTGCCAGTTGATATCTAGGTCCAAGTTGAGACCGAGCTCCCAGCTCAAACTGTGCTCCCAACCGACACCAGACTCCGGACAGACGCTGATGCTACTTTTGATGCTGAAATTGATGAACTTTTCCGTATATTTTTTTTTTTGGATAGTGTAACCGGAGTGAAGTAACATCCTTCTACCTTTGACAATTCGGATGCTTCTCTTGTCTTGAATTTGTAACCGGGCTACGGCCCCTCAATTGTACTTGCTTTGTACTTTTTAATGAAAAAATCTTCTTCAACTCTTATTCCGGTTTTGTGTATGTATGTTTGCACTTGTGATGATTTTTCCATGTACTCATTTGCTCAACTGTGATCTCGGTTTTAGCTAACTTACTAGCCAACCACTCTTTGGCCGATATAGCTACTTCGGCTGAAGAGTATCCAGTGTTGGTTTAATCCAGCCAACCACTCTTCAGCCGATATAACTTACTTCGGCTGAAGAGTATAAAGAGTTGGTTTAATCCAGCCAACCACTCTTCAGCCATACACTTACTTCGGCTGAAGAGTATAAAGAGTTGGTTTAATCCAGCAAACCACTCTTCAGCCATACACTTACTTCGGCTGAAGAGTAGAAAGAGTTGGTTTAATCCAGCCAACCATTCTTCAGCCATACACTTACTTCGGCTGAAGAGTATCCAGTGTTGGTTTAATCCAGCCAACCACTCTTCAGCCATACACTTACTTCGGCTGAAGAGTACAAAGAGTTGGTTTAATCCAGCCAACCACTCTTCAGCCATACACTTACTTCGGCTGAAGGGTATAAAGAGTTGGTTTAATCCAGCCAACCACTCTTCAGCCATACACTTACTTCGGCTGAAGAGTACAAAGAGTTGGTTTAATCCAGCCAACCACTCTTCAGCCATACACTTACTTCGGCTGAAGAGTATAAACAGTTGGTTTAATCCAGCCAACCACTCTTCAGCCATACACTTACTTCGGCTGAAGAGTACAAAGAGTTGGTTTAATCCAGCCAACCTCTCAGTTGGTTTTTCCAGCTAACTTAGAATAAAGTGTTTTGGTTATACCGACCAAACATCCTGCAGCCTGGATCCTGATCCTGGGCTTAGGAAGGGCCATAGTTGGTTATTCCGGCCAACTATGTTTACAATGCTACTAACTTACTAAAGCTACTTTCTACCGAAAACAATTATGCTAAAAAAAGAATCTATTTGTTTTATTGAGGAAGTAAAAAATTACACATATTTAAAAAGAAAAAAAACTAGAAATAAAACAACTTGAGATTTGCAGTGTTCCATGGCCTGGGAATTGCTTTGCCGTCCTTATCTTCCAAGTGGTATGCCCCTTTGCCCGCTAATCCCATCACTTTGTAAGGTCCTTCCCAATTAGGTCCCAACTTGCCATCTCCTGGAACTAAGGTGTTTCCCATTACTTTGCGCAGTACCCAATCTCCAATCTTGAATTGTCTTGGGTGCACTGTTTTGTTATACTTTCTAGGCAACTCTTGTTGGTAGGAGGCGATGTGAACCAATGCTCTGTCTCTTCTTTCTTCTGCAAGGTCAAGCTCAAATGTTATGGCTTCGCCATTTAAGTCTGGATCGAAGTTTTCGCTTCGAATTGTGGGGAGGCCAACTTCTAATGGGATGACTGCTTCCATGCCATAAGCTAAGGAGAATGGTGTTTCTCCTGTTGATCGTCGAGGCGTGGTGCGGTAAGCCCATAAAACATGGGGGAGCTCTTCTGCCCACTTGCCTTTTGCTTGTTCTAACCTCTTCTTTAATCCATCCAAGACTACCTTGTTTGATGCCTCTGCCTGACCATTTGCTTGGGGATATGCCGATGTAGAATTGTAGAACTCTATCTTGTACTCTTCACAAAAGCCCCTGAACATTCTGCCATCGAACTGAGTGCCGTTGTCTTAGATTAAAGCCTTTGGTATGCCAAAGCGAGTGATAATATTCTGCCAAGCAAACTTCTTTACATCTTTCTCTTTGATTAACGCCAAGGATTCTGCTTCCACCCACTTAATGAAGCAGTCGGTTGCGGCGAGAAAGAACTTCCTGTTACCTAGTGCCGTTGGGAGTGGGCCTACTATGTCCAATCCCCACATTGCGAAGGGCCATGGACTAGTCAAAGGTAGAAGTTCTCTGGCAGGTTGGTGTATTTGGTGTGCGAATTTCTAACACTTTTCGTATTTTTTAACATACTTCTCCGAATCTACTTGCATGTATGGCCACCAATATCCTTGTGAGATCGCTCTGTATGCCAAGGATCTTCCTCCTTGGTGGCTGCCACATACACCCTCATGTATTTCAAACAAGAATGCTTCCACTTTGCTGGGGTGAACACACTTCAAGTAAGGTCCTGAAAACGACTTCTTGTACAATGCCAAGGATGGGGAGAGCCAAAATCGCTGTGACTTTGCTCTTATTCTGTTGGCTTCTTTCTTCTCTTCTGGTAAGGTGCCGTCTTCAGGAACAGTATGATGGGATCCATCCAAGAAGGGCCTAACTCTGCACAACATATCTCTCCTGCTTCTGGGCCTTCAATGCTTGGTCTAGGTAGGTAGTCGATTAGTAGTGGGTGAGGTATGGAGGTATCTGCCATTGAGGCGAAGCCTGCGAGTTCATCTGCTCTGTTGTTTTCCTCCCTGCCGATCTGTTCTATTCTTACCACTTCAAACTTCTTTATCTTCGTTCTGACCAGTTCTTGGTACTTGGTCATCCTATCATCCTTTGCCTCGTAATCGCCAGATATTTGGTTTACCACCAGCTGCGAGTCGCTGTAGACCATTAGCTCGGTGGCCTTCATGTAGAGTGCTAACTTGAGTTCTACTAGAAGCGCTTCATACTCCGCTTCGTTGTTTGATGCTGGGAAGCCAAGGTTGATTGCCTGCTCCACTACTAGGCCGTCTAGAGAGATGAGAACTATGCCAAGTCATGCTCCATGCCGGTTGGATGCTCCATCCACGAAGAGCTTCCACATCTCTCCAACGAACAACTTCCAGCAGGTAGAGGGATCAGATGATGCCTTGGGATCTTCCATGTTGCTGGTGGCTTCTTCAGAGTCCATGCTCGCTGTCTGTCCCTTGCTTTCTGTTTGCACCAAGTCTTTATTTGTTGGTGAGTCCTGACTTGCTGTAGCATGGTTTGTTTCTTCCTGCCTCTCTTTACTCTGGTCTGTCTTGGGGTCTAACTGAGTAACCAGTACTAGGGGTTACGTTATTCCGACGTCAACTTCCATCCCTAGTTCGGCTGTCTCAGTTAGGTCGACTGGGCAGATGTGATGACTTCCTGGTGTGAATTCTGCGACAAAATCTGCCAATGCTTGTGCTTTTATTGCGGTCCTAGGTTGGAACTTGATGTCGTATTGTCCCAACTCCACTGCCCACTTCAAAATTCGCCCAGAGAAGTTCGCTCTTTTAAATAAAGCCTTTAATGGGAAGGCTGTGAGAACAACTATGGTGTAGGCGTGAAAGTAATGCGATTACTTCCTTGAGGCCATCATCAAGGCCAATGCCAATTTCTCCAGTGGCAAGTACCTTGTTTCGGTGCCCAATAATGTCTTGCTGACATAGTAGATAAGAAGATGTTGGATTCCTTCTGCGCGGACCAATACTGCGCTAATTGCATGCTGCGAGACCGCCAGGTATAAGAAGAGTTCTTCTCCAGGGATTGGGGTTACAAGTAGTGGTGGAGAAGACATGTATTTTTTTAGGCTTTCCAGGGCGTGGTCGCATTCTTCGTCCCACTCAAACTTAGCCTTCAATGCATGGAAGAATGGTCGTAGCCTGTCTGATGACCGGCTTATGAACCGGTTGAGTGCAGCCGCCATGCCAGTGAGATGCTGCACTTCCTTTACTGAGTTTGGCCTCTCCAGATCCTGTATTGCTTTGATCTGAGAAGGGTTCGCTTCTATACCTCGGTTGGTCACCAAGAAGCCTAGGAATTTGCCAGATCCTACTCCGAATGCACATTTCGACGCGTTGAGGCGTAACTTATGCTTCTTCAGGATCTCGAACATCTCACCTAAGTCGTTGAGATGGTCATTCTCATCTTTGCTCTTGACCACCATATCGTCGATGTAAGCCTCCATTGTTTTGCCTAACAATGGCTCAAACATCTTGGTGACCATTCTTTGAAATGTCGCCCCTGCGTTCTTCAGGCCGAAGGGCATGACCTTGTAGCAGTACAATCCTCTTGGAGTTATGAAGGATGTGACCTCATGGTCTGGTTCATGCATGGCGATTTGGTGGTAGCCTCTGTATGCATCCAGAAAGCTAAGTCGGTTGTGCCCTGCCGTTAAGTCTACCAGTTAATCTATCCTTGGTAGAGGAAAGCTATCTTTTGGGCACGCCTTATTGACCGTTTTGTAGTCGACGCAGACACGCCACTTGCCATTCTTCTTTGGCACTACGACGGTGTTGGAGATCCATCTTGGATAGTGCACTTCTCTGATTGCCCCTGCTTCTAGCAAGTTTCCTACTTCTTCCGCCACTATTTCGGCGTGGTGGAGTGCCGATCTGCGGGTGCGCTGAATGATTGGTCTGGCAGAAGGGTGGACGTTGAGTTGGTGACAGATGAAATTGGGATCAATGCCTGGCATGTCGTATGGGGTCCAGGTGAACACTTCGATGTTGGAGGTCAGAAATTCCAAGACTTCCAATCTCTCAGTGCTGGACAACGACGAACCAAGCAGAAAGAACTTATTCGGGTTCTTTTCATCTATTCTGACCTCCACCAGGTCCTCTACCGCTTTCTGACTAGCCGCTTTGCCGACATCCGCGAATAGTTCATTACTCTCAGGTTCTTCAACCGAATGAACATATCCTTTGGCAGCGCGGCTGCCGTTCACTGTGACAAAGCACTGCTTTGACATGATCTGATCTCCATAAACTTCTTCTATTACTCCGGTGTCGTTTGGAAACCGCATCACTTGGTGGTAGGAGGACGCCACCGAGCGCATGGCATGCAGCCATGTTTTGCCCAAGATGATGTTGTAAGTGGAGGGGACTTTCAACACCCAAAACTCCACTTGTTTTGTCACACTCCCTGCTCTGACTGGGAGGATAATTTTGCCGACAGCCATTCTGGCATGGAGTTGAATCCGATAAGGGGAGATACGGCAGGCGCCAAGTCTTTATCTTGCAACTTTAGTTGTTTGAAGGTTTCATAGTACATGATTTCACACGAACTACCTTGGTCAATCAGAATCTGCTTAACGTCAAAATCCTTGACCCGGAGAGTGACGACCAAGGCATCGTTGTGAGGGCAATAAATCCTTGCTAAGTCTTTATCTGAAAAAGACATGACATTAGTGGCCTTTGTCTTCCCTTTCTTGACGATCGGTTGGGCACTTAGTACCTCTCTTAAGTGCTCAGCCTTTTTGATTGAACCTCTGAGCTCGCATACACGCTCAGGTTCAAAGACTCCATGTATTACGTTGATGATGCCTTGAGATGGGGCATCGATCGGCATGCCGTTGGGGTTGTTATGGTCCTGGGGGGCTGGCTGTGCCCCTCCTTTGATGTATTTGTCCAGGTGGCCTGCTGCCACCAATTCCTCCAGATGTTGCCTCAATGGCGTACAATTCTCAGTGCGGTGCCCCTTTTCTTTGTGGAGGGTGCACCTGGATCTGTCATCATAGTCCTTCTGGGCCTTACCTAGCTTGGCTGGCCATTTGACGAAAGGCTCGTCTCGAATCTCACTAAGTATACGGTAGATCGGTTTCTTGAATACCGTGGTTATGGCAGTGCGGACTCTCAACCATCTCTTGTCCTGGTCCTCGCCGTTGTCTCGCCTGCCTCGTCCGTTTCGGTTTTGGCGATCTACCGTATTGACCTTTGCTGAGGTCTTCTTCTCTAGTACTGTGGTCGTGCCAGATTTTGCTTTGGCACGAGCACCATCCTCTTCCACCCTGATGTGCTGATGCACTCTCTCCATCAGGGCATCCATGGTGAGGGGTGGTGTCATGGTGATAGAGTCCCTCAGTCTGTTCCCGACTGGAAGGCCTCTTTTATATTGCGCAATGGCGAGATTGGTTGAGCAGTCCCCAATCTGGTTGAATGTCTCCCGATGGCGATTGTATATGACCTCGGGGTCTCCTTATCGCCCATGTCGATGGAAATGGCTAGTCGATCTCCAGGGGTTTTCGTGTTTGTTACGAATCGCGTTACAAACACCTCACTTGATTCTTGAGGAGGCTATGCTGCCCTCTAGAAGCTTTTCAAACCAAGTCAAGCCTAGGTCGCCAAGGCTTGAAGGGAATAGGATGCACATCAGGGCCTCGTTCATGGGTATCTGACCATGACACAGTGAAAGTGGCTCAAGTGCGAGTAGGGGTCCGTCTTCCCCTCATACGTTGTGAATTTGGGCTGTAGGAAGCCTGACAGAAGGGGCACGTTCTCTATTGCTGGGACGAATGGTGAGGTCTGCAGCCTCGCCAATGCCTTGTCCGTTGGTTCGTATGCCGGGCGCGGTATTGGCATTCCAACCTCGACGCTTCCATGCGTCCGAGGAGCCAACCGCTTTAAGGCAAGAACCCTGTGTGGATCGCGCGCCCTGGCGTCCTCCTTCCATCGTGCCTTCTCCTCTAGCACGGATCGTAGGTCGGACGATCTGGGTAATTCCGTCCGTCTAGACCTTGTCTGGTGCGTATGTGAGGGCCAATATGTGCTTCCCTCAGTGTATGACCTCTCAGACCTCGTCCTCTCAGACTTGGAGTGACGAGTCCTGGAAAATTTGGATTGCGTGTCGCCTATCCTGAGGCTTCTGTTTTCTGCTTGAGAGGGTGTAAGATTTTTACTACGACCCTCTGAGTGGCGAGGGGGCGTCTTGTTATTGCGCCCCTCTCCTGTCGCCACTTCTTTTCCTTTCACCTGGCGCTTTAGAGACTCCATGTCCGCCGCCATCTTACGAATCAATTCGTCTTGTTGTCTGACGCGATCCTCCAGAGTTTGAGGATCAATCATGCGCCTTTGTCTTTCTGGGCTTTGCGAACGAGAGGGATGAAGGCTGTTATTCCACCTTCGTCCCCTCGCATCCCTCTTGGAATTCTGTCTCTGTGGCTCCAGGTCTGCCATGGGAGTGACCAAGGGTAGGCCTTCGCGCCTTGCACACCCATCTGGAGTTTGTCCGTCGATGGCGGACTGAGGTAACTCTTCGTTGTTCGCCATTGATGTTTGAGAGAAAAAGCCTGATCAAGAGGTTGTTCTTGTCTGTATTCTCATAAACGGCGCCAATTGTACGGGAAAGAAATACACCTTCTCGTATAATCCTGTTGATCAAGTCTGCGCTCCTCCGTATGACGTCGCTTTATCACCTGAAAACACAAACGTGAGCTAGCCGGCGGGTGTGTGCCGGAAACCTCTCCGATGCCTAAGTCAGTAAGCTTGACAAATAGACAAAAGCTCTGTGTATTTAGAAAACAAAGTTGTATTACCTCCCCAAAGGTGATATTGGTGAGCTTTTATAGGTTTCGTGTGGCACAATCCAAGTAGGACTCTTATTCCTCCATGTAGAGTCCTCCAAGGATTCATACTCCTGGAAGATAATGCTTATCCTCCAACACCCCTCTCACTGCTTAAACCAAGTGAGATGGTTTTACTTCAAAAAGATATCATATAACCGAAATAGCATTTCCCTGTCAGACCGGCTGTACAACCGAGCTAACCCACCGCTCGGTTTCGCCTTCCCATGTCCTTACCTCGGCTCCTCATGCCGAGGTCGAGTTAGCCGTACCATGCCTCGACCGGTCTAACGATTACATCGGTTCTCCGTAACCTTTCTCCTACCTCGGCCTCATATGCAAAGGCCGAGCTAACCTTTACTTAGGTCCTAAAACAAGCCCAATATACACTGATTCCAAACAGCACGACCGAGCTAACAAACAATAGAAACCGGACTAAGCATCCCTACACCGGCAGCAATCTTATACTTCGGCCTGGACCACCACATGGCCCATCCTCTCAGCCTTCTCAATACGGCCCGAAGAGCGGCCCACCATCTTAGCTCGGCCCAATTTATTTGTATAAATTACCCTCTCAATAACCATCATTAAAGTAACGGTGTTACCTTAGACAATTTAATTAATTTTACAGGATTACTTTAGACAATTTAATTATTTTTTGTCTATAGTGTTGATTGGCATGACGTTAGTGGCTACGGACTAGGAAAAGATAGAGAGGGGGTGGCAATGACTTCTGGCAGGGGAAGAGTATCAATTGATTGCTAACAAGGTTGGAGGGATGATAGTGGATTGGGATAGAGGATGAGTGGTGATAGACAACGGTATAGTTAAGTTGTATGTCAATAATAATTAAGGAAAATATAGTTAAATTGTTTATATTGCCTATTTTTCATTAGTTATTACTAACAAATATAAATGAATGATTAGAATTAATACTATATTAAAAATTAAAGGTACACATTGAATCAATTAAAAAATTAGAATTCGATTTGTGGGCCAAAGTCAAACCTTGAATTTTTTTTCCTCCCAAATAAATAATTCTGTTTTCTCCCTATTATGTTTACATGAGTAAAAAACAAAAATATATGACATAAATGCCACTCATATACAATGGTAAATAGTTAACGAGTCTAACAGTATAGTTCTATCCACAAATCACATGAAGGTTATGCAATCATTTCCAAACGTTAAAAGAATAGACCGTACATGGTCCAAACTACAAGAGATAAAGTGAAGTTTGCTCAAAAAAAAATTTCACCCATATTTTTACTTTTTAAATATATTAAGATTAAGTGAAGCCAAAGATTAAAAAAAATTGATTAAAACATTTTAAAAAAATCATTAAAAATATAAAAATCTAAATCAAAAACTTAGAGAAAACTGTTTCTAAAAATTGCAAACCAAACCGGATTTAGGCACTAATCATTAAACCACAAAAGTAAACACTCGTGCTCTGGAATTAAAAAACAATAATCACATCAAATCCTAGAGGCTCCAAACCAAATAGATAGAGGGTCCAAACAACTTCTCCAGTCAAAAACAAACAGAGGAGAAGTGGAATACTAGAATGAAAACGAATCAGTTTACTGCTTCTCCTCTTCGTGCTTGGGTGCTTCTTTGATCTCCTCTGCTCCATCATCCTATAAATAGGTCCAGTAATGCATGAGTTAAAACAATACATTGATACATAACCAAAAAAAATGAAATGTAAAAGGTACTAAACCTGCATGTCTGAGGTCCACAAAGTCAGATTATCACGAAGGAGTTGCATTATCAAAGTGCTGTCCTTGTACGAATCCTCTCCCAGTGTGTCCAACTCTGCAATGGCTTCATCAAAAACCTGATGGAAATCGGATTACAATTAGAAACAGGCACTAGTTACTAATAAATTAAAAATAACTCACTCATTAACCAACTATAACAATAGAACTATCAAGAGGGCACCACAATTATGCTTGTAAGGAGCATTCGTCTAATTACTCTTTTTTGGGGCAGTTTCTCATTTGCTCACTAGTTTGGTTCATGAAAAAGAAGACTTCTGGTTCTTAAGAGCCCCAGACAAAAGTCACACAACAATGTTAGTTATACCCTAGGCCCACATTCATGAAATGAATCTAGTTAACTAGAATGAAGTACGGATTATAAAGTACAAATATGGCTACTTTTTAGCAGAGGACCCATATGTTGTCCCCGTATTTGGTAAGCATCTGAATTATACAAAAAGGGTCGCGATAAAATTCAGATCAAAGAATGTGCAAAAGAAAAGTGAACTTGTCATGTCCTTCCCCAAATTAACATTGAACCTTGATTAACAAAACTTTCAGTTATTAATATCCTCTTTTTATCTATAGAGACTAAGATATGTTCCTTTACCTGTTTTGCAAGGCTGCATGCTCGATCAGGAGAATTCAAAATTTCATAGTAAAATACAGAGAAGTTAAGAGCCAATCCAAGCCGAATTGGATGTGTTGGAGCCAACTCTGTATTTGCTATATCCTGCAAAGAGAACATTGAAATCAAGATGGAAGCAGTAAATAACAAGAATGAATCACAATTATCAAAACAAAGAAAGTTCTATAAAACAACCCTAAAACCTAATCTAACTTTTACCGTTAGAGAGAGCGCAACATTTGCAATATAAAAAGAAAAATCTACAAAACTGCATATATAATAAAAGACAAAAGTTTACCCATAGATCACAGAAGTGTTTAGTTCATAAACTCCACAGACGCCATGTGCCAATACGTTGGCATTTAAAGGGAAAGGGTGGGGTAAGGGCATAGTTGTTAAAGGCTCACGGCGCACTAAGGTGAGAAAATCTCCCAAAGCCGAAGCGAAAGGCACAACATAAAATGTGAGCATGAAAGAAGTAAAGTGCATGTGACATAAGAATGTATATTACATATGCACTGGCAAGCATAGTTGTCAAACCGGGATTCGTATCGGGAATCAAAATGGTCTCGTACCAAATCGCGAAGCGAATCGAATCGAATCGTGAATCATAAAGATTCAGTCATTTTTTTTTAAATTACTTAAAAACATATATCTACACATTTAAATGTTATACATATCTTGTGAATATGAAATATTTAGACTTAAATTAATAAAAATGTTATTTTGAATGATAATCACATAGTTTAATAGGTAAAAAGTTAACAAAGGTTATTATGTAAGGTCACCATCATATCTTTTTCTTTTTTTTTTTAGACAACCATTCTTAATAAAGATAATAACCAAATGGACAAACTATCAATTTCCAAAGTAACAATAATTAACAACGGTATTGATCACTAAAAACCCCATGATCACTAAAATAACAAATTATGTATATATGTTGGTTATTTTAGTATTAAATGCTATTAGAAGTTGCATTATGTAATTTTTACTAAAAAGATGGAGGAAAAAAAAGTCGAAAATATGCCGGACACAATAATTTCAAAAATTGTATGAATAGTAAAAAGTGAATCGAATTGTGAATCGATTGTGAATCATGCAACTCACTAGAGATTTACTTCCAAAATAGATTCACCCATAGATTCATATAGATTTTATAAAAATTGTGAATCGAATCGTGAATCATAAGATTCTGATAACAGAGCTTGCAAGTGAAAGCATTTTGAAATATGTAACCGAAACAAAAAAAGGAGAAATTTTGTTGACACATCAACTAAGAAAGTTAGACAAATCAACACAAATGTAAATATTTTGAATTGATAATTTTGGTATAGGCATTCACGAAAGCAAATAACTATTTCCATTTTGCAAATTACAATAATGAAAAAGTTAGTTGTAAACTTTTTAAACATATTATTAAGCTAAGCATTACAAAGATCTATTTCATATAATCAAACATAAGCTTATGAACCTAGAATACAAAAACAAAAACAAAAACAAAACAAAACCAAAAAAAAAAAAAAAAATTATTGGTATAAAGACTGTAAATATGGTATAAAACATATCCATTAGTGGCTATTGAAAAATAAATAAAAGATGAAGTTACTTTTTTATTATCTAAAAAAGCATGCCTTTCTTAAGCCTAAAGCCTACAAATGGAGCCAAATAAAAGGCACGAACCTAAGGACTTTATGTGAATCTGAAGAAGGTGTCTAACTTGGCATCTATGTTACACGGACTCATTAGATTCGACGAAGTACCCATGTTGACACGACACGACACGATACGGGTATGGGTACGAGATCTGATCGAGATCTGACATGGAGAAAATGGATATGGCAAACGAGGAAGAAAGATGGTATATACGGGTGAAACTCAGAGATGGAGAGAGAAAGAGATAGAGAGAGAGAGAGAGAGGGCTGAAACTCACCTTTGCGAAGCATGTCGAGTCACGAAGCAAGATCGAAGGGTAAACCCTAGTTGCGAACTAGACTGAATCAAAGGAGATCTGAAAACCAACATCGCGAAGTTGATTCCACCTAGAAAATGACTCTAGGACTTCGATTTCCCTTTGTTCTGTGTGTGTGTGTGTCTCTCTCTCTCTCTCTCTCTCTCTCTTCTTCTTTGACTTCGTCTTCTCTTCCTCTCTGTTCTCTTTCTCTGCATTCTATTTATAAATGATACTAATATAATAATATATAATAGTATTCTTATTATATAATATTATTCACTCAAAAAAAATATTGTATAATATAATATACCATAAATAATATAATTTTTATGTCTAAAATTAAAAAAAAAATTTATTTTATCATATATAATATAATTTATTTTATGCCTAAAATAATTTTTATTTGTTATTCATATTTTATTTGTTATTTTTTTAACAAATTTGTTATTCCTTTTTTTTTAACTCATCTTCATATAATAAATATATTTAAAAAAAATAATTATTTAACGTATTCCCATACCCGTATCCAAATTTAGATCCATATCCACGTATCCTCAATTTTTAATTTTGAAATGTCCGATCTCTACATACACACCCACACCCGATACCCGCACTCGAGTCCGTGTAACGTAGCTTGGCATAGAATAAGGCACTTTCTTCGATGCTTGCTAAGTAAGAGGGCATTTTTTGGATCCTAAGCATGCCTTTAGTGGTTAGTAGTGGATAGGATTTAGTTTTTTTTTTATTTTATTTTATATATATATATATAATTCTTATACTAATGTTTCTAACAAAATATGAATTTCTTATCCCAATGTTTCTAACAAAATATGAATTTATTTAATTTCAATAGTGAAAAAAGATCCATATAACTAACCCCACCTAAATAGGTCTAAGACTTCGTTTCATATGATTTGGTTACCCTAATGTTCATATTCAAATTAAATTTTCAATTGAGCAGGTCAGTAGCACCAGCAATCAAAATGATTTGTGCTATATAGACACTTAAAATGTGTTGTGTAGTGTAACTATGTCATGCTTGGTCCTTGATTGTCAAACAAAAGGGGAGATCAGGTTCCTAGTTCACTTGGATACCTTTCAATGCCTAATATATAAACACTCTTCGTATTTACACTTAAAAGATCAAATCAAATCCTGTGCCTATCATTTTAAGATGAATTCGACATTCAGACATACATGACAATCTGACATGAGACGAGATTTATTTCAAAGCATCGAGGTTATTTGGTGGTCTTGGAGCAATGTTCTACACCATCCTTCACATAACACTCGTCATCTTGTATATATAAAAAACAAACACACACACAAAAGTCGTGAGTCCCTCTATTTTAGCCAACAAAAGTCAAGTCAAGGCACCACAAGACCACCGTATAATTTTTCCTACAGACTCTTTTCAATTCCTAATATGTGAACAATCAAATCAAAACCCATGTCCTGCCATTTGACAATGAGATGAATTTGACAGTCAGACATACACCAGCATGGCATCACTGACATGGGACCAGATTTATTTCAAAAACATCTCACAACTGACGCTGACCTAACAATTATTACAAGATCAATATTGCAATATTGACACAAAGGGAGACAGCTACATAACGCAAACAAAAATATTCCAATCATACCACAATAAGCCATGAATGCAAACCAAAATCTAACAACACAATCCAAATTCCAACACCAAACATCTAACAATCCATAGTGTTTCTTCATCATAGCAGAAAGTAACACACACCACTTTCATAAAACTTGCAATATAAAATAAAAGGCCATAAAAACAAAATGCCTCTCACCAAACCCCAAATTAATTAACATTTAACAGAAACATAAATCAATAAAACCCTAATCTCTCCTAACCATCGCAAAAATTCACCTTGAAGAAAACCTAAAAAAATCAAATTGAAGTACAATAACAATAAAACAACCCTAATTTCTCTCAATCACAACAAAACTCATGCAAACAACGGACCAAAATGCAATCAAATCACAAACCTGCGCTGCCTTATAGGCATTGAGAGTGTTTTCAGCGGCCTCCTTCCTCTCACCACCAGTCTTAAACTCCGCCAAATACCTATGATAATCCCCCTTCATCTTCAAATAAAACACCTTCGAATCTCCAGACATAGCCGAAGGAATCAACATCGAGTCAAGCAATTTCAGAATACCGTCGCAGATCGATGAAAGCTAGGACTCGATCTTGGTCCGATACTCCTTGATCGTTGCGACATGGTCGGCATTGCCGCGAGACTCCTCCTTCTGCCCGATCGAAGATATGATCCGCCACGAGGCGCGGCGGGCTCCGATGACGTTCTTGTAGGCGACGGAGAGGAGGTTGCGCTCCTCGACGGTGAGCTCCTCGGAATCGCAGACGGCGGCGGAGACTTTCTCCATGAATTCGACCATCTCTTCGTAGCGCTCTGCTTGCTTGGCGAGTTTGGCCATATAGACGTTGTCTTCGCGTGGGGTTGGGGTCGCCATTGGAGGGGGATTTGGATGAGATCTGAGAATGGAAAAAAAGGGGATTTGATTTGAATGAAGGAAAACGAAAGAGGAGGAGTTGGAGGAGAGAGAGAGAGAGAGATATTGGCTACAATACAATCTACGGCAGTGATAGGTAACTGGAAACCGAGCGGCTCGAAATGGCTCGAATCAGGGGAGGAGGAAAGAGGAGGAGGAGGGACTGGAGGGGCCCAACATTTGGGCCTGGAAGTGGGTGGCAGGGGGCGGAGGCGAGGCAGTGATCGTGATCTGCTTGACGATCGGCAGCCGAGGCGACGCCCGGCAGCGTGGCGAGCAGCGACGATCCTCCCTCCTCTGCTTCTTCCTCCTCTGTTCTTCCTCCTCTCCACCTCTTCCCCTCTGTTCTCTCGCCTGTGTTCCACAAAAACGAAGAAGAAGAAAAAAAGAAAGAAAGAAAAGGAAGAGAGAAAGAAATAAATAAATAAAAAAGACAGCCCAAAACCACATCCTTTTGTGCTGTCGAGCCAAAATCGAGCCACAGATTCAAGCTACTAGGAATTATCCTACAATCTAATTGTTGGTACTTTACAGTGGTGGGATGTCTTGGGTCAGGGTATCGGACACGTCAGTATGATGTTAACGGTTGTGTTGACCGAACCGTTGACGGGGCAGAGAAAGTGTTTGGTTCAATTTTTAAAATATGATTTGAATCAAAAAATATTAAAAAGTTTAGAACGTGTTTAAAATGATTTAAATAAATATATTTTTTATTTTTTATTTTTTGTAAAAAATATATAAAAGAGTAAAAAGGTAATATAATTCAAATAAGTATATTTATCTAAATAAATACACTTATATAGGTTATACTAAACATTCCTTACTTAGTTAATTAGTTTTTAAAATACAATTCAAAACTTAATTTTCTCTTTTTTCTCTCCTTTTTATTATTATTAATAAATCAATATTTTTTTTCTTTTTTCTCTTATCTTTCGTTCTCTCACATTCTATACATCAATCAATTAAATTTTCTCTCACATACCATCTATTCAACTAAAAATAAATTTAAAAAAAAAACTACAAATCACAAAAAAAATATTTTCAAAACTCATAACCAAACAAATTTTCAACTTTTAAAATAGGGTAAATTACACACCCTTGAAGTTTCTAATTTTATAATAAATAAGTCATTTATTAATAAATCATCAAGTTAATTAACATTTTTTAATAATGTTAAAATTTTATTTCAATTAATAATTCATATAATTTTATTATTGTATAGATAAACAGTTAGAAATTTTACTTTTTCAATTAATTCTGTTAAATAAAAAATTCTGACAAAGAGGTAAATCAAACGAAGCCTACGTCAATGTGTGCTGATCCAATAATGTATTGCCATTTTTGCCATTATTTCATTTATGTTTTAAGTCATGTAATTGTGAGGTCCTTCGTTATTAATTGGACACACCGATAACATGAAATTCTTAAAATATAGCATAATTGCTCATGACATGGAGTATAGACTATCCAGCTTGATAAATCATTTGGGTTTGACGGATTTATTTTGGGTCTGATCTTAGTTATTCGAACTATTCATTTTTCAATATATGTTTTAACCAAATTTATTTTAAAAAAATGAACAACGTTTATAATTTCAAATATAATTTTTTAAACTTTTTAAATATAAATGTGATTTAAATATATAGTTTTCAATTTTTAATTATCTTAATTTTTATATGGATATTTTCCTCAACGAATATTAAAAAGTGAACGATTCGAATTATTGAGGTCAAGTTTCAAAATGAGCCTATTAAACTCACGCGTTCTCTCAAATTGAGATGACTAACTTGATAGAATCTTTAAAAAGTACAATAAATAAATAAATAAAATACATTTTCATATATTTTTTATTTATTAAGTTTGTTTTATTTATAAATACCTTCACATTTTTTTTTTTACTTTTTAATCGCATTTAAATTATGTACATTTAAAAAAATTAACAAAAATATAAAACAAATTCACTAAATATAACAAACACACACAAATATATATATATATATATATTTAATTTTTTTTAGAAAAATTCAAAACCAAAGAGTTTTGTCATTTCAATATAACAATTGAATTATTTTAATTAATATATATATTTTGTGGGCTGCACAAACATAATAGGGGTGATTCTATTTGCACCCAAATAATAATTTAGTATACTCAACGAAAATTTGGAAATTTGAGTTTCTATTATACCTTAATGTAAATTTACTAAGAAGGACAATACACATTAAATTCTAAAATAAAACCATTTTTTTTTCTTATTGTACACCCAAATCACTTGTAGGTAATTTTCATATTCAACTATCTTCATCTTTTTTCTCAAATTTTAATGATTTTCTCTTCTTCTTCCTCCTAACTCTAGAACTCTAATCCGCCACACAAAAGTCACCGTTATCATAAACATCATTCTTTTTGTTTTATTATCATTTACAAATTGAAAAAAAATCGAACAATAAATAAAATATATATATATATTTTTTTTGGTTAGAACGACATCGAAGATATTATAGATAGTCGAAACACAACACCACCCTCAATCCTCAGAGAGCCCAACAACCACGAAGGAGGGACACCCTCCCAAGTACAGCACACACTTTTACTAATGCCAAACTTAGCCATCAAATGAGCAACCTTATTCCCAACCCTTCTGCCATAACACATCTGGTCACATTTCTAACTGAAACAAATCATGAATAAGCATACTATAGCTCGACTTTTTCGATGCCTTCCTTTCGGAAGTCGAAATAAGCCCTACAGTTCGGACTCCTGTTACGGTTCTGAATCTAATCTCACAAAGTGAAATGTGAAACTGATAAACATCAAAGAGTCCAATCCGGCAAATCATTTTGGAAAAACAGTTTTTAAATCAAATAATTTCAAAATTGGACTGTTTTGCTAGATTACAGAGTCGCCACCTAAATATTTTATTTATGGGAATTTAGGGAATCCAAGACTCGTGCCAAAGGCCACATGTCCGTCAACACCAAAGTTGCCCAGGCTCGGGAACTTAAGTACGAGCGGGGAAGGTCATGGATTGAGCGCCTCGCTCACCCGATCAAATGATTGACCTCTACTAAGCATGATATGTTGTTTTATAAACATTGTGTGTTCTTATCCGGTTATTAATCTAACTTTACTACGTGAGATGCGTGCAAGCAAGTATAGACTAAATCACAAGAATTGGAACGAATTCAACTCATGGTTGTTTCTGTTTGAAAATAGTTTGAATTTGCCACTCTCAAG
Organism: Camellia lanceoleosa; assembly: GCA_025200525.1. Taxonomy (NCBI): domain Eukaryota; kingdom Viridiplantae; phylum Streptophyta; class Magnoliopsida; order Ericales; family Theaceae; genus Camellia; species Camellia lanceoleosa. Next base: position 14,927,178 of record CM045770.1, read on the forward strand.
TGGGCTTAGAAAAATGGATTTGCCACCTTGGTGAGCTTAAAACTTGATTTGCCACTTCGCAAGTGGGCTTTAAAAAACTCACATTTGTTGAATTGTCCCAATTCAAGCAACAAGCCTTCATCCACAGGCATTCAAACAGGTATATCTAATAAGCAGTGAGCCTCATGGCAAGCATGCAAACATGGCAACACTCACACTCATGCAAGTATGCTAATTCAAGAAAAACTTACATAGTACTCCAAGCTAAGAATAAAAAAGAGTTGGGAAAAATATACATGATTCCTAATTGATACAAAAATGCCTAATGCAACACATGCAAAATGCAACTAAGTAGGCTCGGCTACTAATGAAATGATTTGGAATAATTTGATAGCATGCTTTGAAATACGTATTCAAAGAAGTATTTAAATTACAATGCAGTTTGAATAATGAACCGAGCCCCGATGTATGCTGTCACGACCCAAACTCGACCCTATAGGTTTAGTGTCGTAACCGGCCAATAATCCGAAGATTATCTACGGCCTCAGAAACAAAATTCAAAATATTTAAATATAATTGGGGCTTGAAGCGGAAGCAAAACAAATATAATAATGTCCATTGAGCTATAATACAATCTAAGGCCTCGTTTGGGAACAGACTATTTTAGTAATTTTTTAATTTTTTGGCTAAAAAATGAGGTAAAAAAAGCTAGTATCTTTGGGATAACCTTTTGGCTTTTTAACAAAAGATGTGCAAAAAGTAGAGAAAAAAAAAAGAATCTTTGACTTTTTGGTATAGGTTGTTAGCTTTTTGACTAAAATAGTAACTTTTTGACTTTTAGGCTAAAATAGCCTCTTCCCAAACGAGGCCTAATTGTTGGTACTTTATAGTGGTGGGATGTCTTGGGTCAGGGGATCAGACACGTCAGTATGATGTTAACATTTGCGTTGACCGAACCCTTGACAGGGGCAGAAATAGTGCTTGGTTTAATTTTTAAAATATGATTTGAATCAAAAAAAAATTAAAAAGTTTAGAACGTGTTTAGAATGATTTAAATAAATATATTTTTTATTTTTTATGAAAAATATATAAAAGAGTAAAGAGGTAATATAACTCAAGTAAGTATATTTATCTAAATAAATACACTTATATAGGTTATACTAAACATTCCTTACTTAGTTAATTAGTTTTTAAAATACAATTCAAAACTTAATTTTCTCTTTTTTCTCTCCTTTTTATTATTATTAATAAATCAATTTTTTTTTTCTTTTTTCTCTTATCTTTCGTTCTCTCACATTCTATACATCAATCAATTAAATTTTCTCTCACATACCATCTATTCAACTAAAAATAAATTTAAAAAAAAAAAAACTACAAATCACAAAAAAAATATTTTCAAAACTCATAACTAAACAAATTTTCAACTTTTAAAATAGGGTAAATTACACACCCCTGAAGTTTCTAATTTCATAATAAATAGGTCATTTATTAATAAATCATCAAGTTAATTAATATTTTTTAATAATGTTAAAATTTTATTTCAATTAATAATTTATATAATTTTATTATTGTATAGATGAACAGTTAGAAATTTTACTTTTGCTATTAATTCTGTTAAATAAAAAATTCTGACAGAGAGGTAAATTGAACGAAGCCTATGTCAATGTGTGCTGATCCAATAATGTATTGCCATTTTTGCCATTATTTCATTTATGTTTTAAGTCATGTAATTGTGAGGTCCTTCGTTATTAATTGGACACACCGATAACATGAAATTCTTAAAATATAGCATAATTGCTCATGACATGGAGTATAGACTATCCAGCTTGATAAATCATTTGGGTTTGACGGATTTATTTTGGGTCTGATCTTAGTTATTCGAACTATTCATTTTTCAATATATGTTTTAACCAAATTTATTTTAAAAAAATGAACAACGTTTATAATTTCAAATATAATTTTTTAAACTTTTTAAATATAAATGTGATTTAAATATATAGTTTTCAATTTTTAATTATCTTAATTTTTATATGGATATTTTCCTCAACGAATATTAAAAAGTGAACGATTCGAATTATTGAGGTCAAGCTTCAAAATGAGCCTATTAAACTCAGACGTTCTCTCAAATTGAGATGACTAACTTGATAGAATCTTTAAAAAGTACAATAAATAAATAAATAAAATACATTTTCATATATTTTTTATTTATTAAGTTTGTTTTATTTATAAATACCTTCACATTTTTTTTTTACTTTTTAATCACATTTAAATTATGTACATTTAAAAAAATTCAAAACCAAAGAGTTTTGTCATTTCAATATAACAATTGAATTATTTTAATTAATATATATATTTTGTGGGCTGCATAAGCATAATAGGGGTGATTCTATTTGCACCCAAATAATAATTTAGTTTACTCAACGAAAATTTGGAAATTTGAGTTTCTATTATACCTTAATGTAAATTTACTAAGAAGGACAATATAGATTAAATTCTAAAATAAAACATTTTTTTTTTCTTATTGTACACCCAAATCACTTGTAGGTAATTTTCATATTCAACTATCTTCATCTTTTTTCTCAAATTTTAATGATTTTCTCTTCTTCTTCCTCCTAACTCTAGAACTCCAATCCGCCACACAAAAGTCACCGTTATCATAAACATCATTCTTTTTGTTTTATTATCATTTACAAATTGAAAAAAAAAAATCAAACAATGAATAAAATATATATATTTTTGGTTAGAACGACATCGAAGATATTATAGATAGTCGAAACACAACACCACCCTCAATCCTCAGAGAGCCCAACAACCACGAAGGAGGGACACCCTCCCAAGTACAGCACACACTTTTATTAATGCCAAACTTAGCCATCAAATGAGCAACCTTATTCCCAACCCTTCTGCCATAACACATCTGGTTACATTTCTAACTGAAACAAATCATGAATAAGCATACTGTAGCTCGACTTTTTCGATGCCTTCCTTTCGGAAGTCGAAATAAGCCCTACAGTTCGGACTCCTGTCACGGTTCTGAATCTAATCTCACAAAGTGCAATGTGAAACTGACAAACACCAAAGAGTTCAATCCGGCAAATCATTTTGGAAAAACAGTTTTTAAATCAAATAATGTCAAAATTGGACTGTTTTGCTAGATTACAGAGTCGCCACCTAAATATTTTATTTCTGAAAATTTAGGGAATCCAAGACTCGTGCCAAAGGCCACATGTCCGTCATCACCAAAGTTGACTCGGCTCGGGAACTTAAGTACGAGCAGGGAAGGTCATGGATTGAGCACCCCGCTCGCCCGATCAAATGATCGGCCTCTAGTAAGCATGATATGTTGTTTTTATAAACATTGTGTGTTCTTATCCGGTTATTAATCTAACTTTACTACATGAGACGTGTGCGAGCAAGTATAGACTAAATCACAAGAATTGGAACGAATTCAACTCACGGTTGTTTTTGTTTGAAAATAGTTTGAATTTGCCACTGTCAAGTGGGCAAAGAAAAATGGATTTGCCACCTCGGTGGGCTTAAAACATGATTTGCCACTTCGCAAGTGGGCTTTAAAAAACTCACATTTGTTAAATTGTCCCAATTCAAACAATAAGCCTTCATCCACAAGCATTCAAACAGATATATCAAATAAGCAGTTAGCCTCATGGCAAGCATGCAAACATGGCAACACTCACACTCATGCAAGTTTGCTAAAGCAAAAAAAACTTACATAGTACTCCAAGCTAAGAGTAAAAAAGAGTTGGGAAAAATATACATGATTCCTAATTGATACAAAAATGCCTAATGCAACACATGCAAAATGCAACTAAGTAGGCTCAGCTACTAATGAAATGATTTGCAACAATTTGATAGCATGCTTTGAAATACATATTCAAAGAAGTATTTAAGTTGCAATGCAGTTTGAATGATAAACTGAGTCTCGGTGTGTGCTGTCACGACCCAAACCCGCCCCTATAGGTTTAGTGTCATAACCGGCCAGTAATCCGAAGATTACCTATGGCCTCAGAAACAAAATTGAAAATATTTAAATATAATTGGGGCCTGAAGTGGAAGCAAAACAAATATAATAATGTCCATTGAGCTGTGCGTACATGATTAACTGTAGTAATTAAAACATTTTTAACACACTTTAATATATACATGTACGAAGGCATATCTTATAACATATCTTACACACTTCATGAAGGACTTTTAATAAAATACAAGGATTAACCTAAGCTTGACAAAACAAAACAAAGCCTCTACACAAGGCACTCTTGGGTGGCTTGACAAAGAGGTGGACTCCTGGGCAGACTCTAAAGTTGATCCTCCAATTGCTCATCTACACCTACATATATATAAACAAAGAGTGAGCTAACGCCCAGTGAATAATATCAAAATAAAGGGGTTGGGTGAATGAGTCCCTTTTTATAACTGAGATAACACATTCATACAATAGCTAATATTTAGCAAAACGACCTTAGGCCCAATAGCTCGGAACGACCTCGGGTCCAATATATGTAACTGAACGACCTTAGGTCCACTATATGACAGAACGGCTTTAAGCCCAACATATGTCAGAACGGCCTTAGGCCCATGATGGCCATTTAATCAATGCAATTGCATATTGCTTATCAAACTTATCAGAGACTCGGAACGACCTTAGGTCCAACTTATTTCTGAATGGCCTCGAGCCAATCACATTACAGTACTGTATAATGGCCAATCAATTTGTCTTATCAGAATTCTAGAACGACCTTAGGTCCACTCAGAAATATAGAACCATTTTGGGTTCTCTTAACAAATATCCACAACGCCTCAAGCCCAACTTATTATATATTTGGAACGGTCTTAGGCCCAAATCATTCATACAAAACGACCTTAGGTCCATCCTGCATGTTTGTGATCGGTAACCCATTCACATTTATTATATCAAGTGTACAGAAAATCTTACCACAAAAAAACAGTCAGGAAAAATAGAATATATTTGAAAATATCTTTATTAAGATATTATTCACAGTGTTTAGATGTCTGGTTCACCCTTGTAGTTGACCCTACACAATTCACAATACACATAGAAATCGGGTCACAATATAATTCATTCCATTATTAACTTGTTTAATTCTCTTAGGCTTCTTTCTTGCTCTTTTAATTCATTTATAATGCTTAATGTATGCCTAAGAGTGATTGGAAATAAAAGAGAATGAAAACCGAAACATGAAACACCTTTTTAAAATTTTCTAAAATAGGGCTTTTCGCTCGAGCGCAACATTGGTCGCTCGAGCGAACCCTTTAGTCTACAAAAATACTGGTTGCTTGAATTCCACGCTCGAGCGCCAACTTCTTCGCTCGAACGATGATGACTAATTTTAGGCTTTCAAAGTTAAAAAGTTGAGCTTCCACATTCCAATTCAATACTTGGGGTCGCGCACAATTTTCATAAAACCATATAATCTCTTTTAACTATCAAGAAAACATGATTAATTTCTAACCATTTACATCCAAACTTTTTTAATTCAAGATTAAGCTCCAAATTTCCATAAACTTGAGCTTACAAAACTTTCCTTTTTCTCTCCATTATGTGAAATCAATCCTTCAAAGACAACAAAAATCAAACCTACAAAATGGTCAATTCTAATTTAATTTCTACAATTGAATTTAATTCAATTCCTTCATCTTTTCACTACTTCCTTTTAAATTACATAAAATTGACTCTTAACTCTTTTCTATTTTCCTTTAAATCATGAAATTGGAGTTATGAAACTTTGCATGTATGGAATTAAGATCAAAACTAAATAATTTTAATTAGAATTGCTCTAATTTGGATTCTTCTTAATTTCTTCATATAACACCGTCATATTTCACAATCTTCCATTTATTATTATTCACACTCATCTTAACCCAACATAGACTTAATTTCATAAATTTAATGTTAATTGAAGTATTCTTCATTTTCAAAAACTAAATTTCATAACTAGAGCTAAGCATAAATTTGGGCTTTTAGTTTTGAGGTACAAAATCACTTTCTAACTACACAACAAAGTTCTTAAATCTTTACTTCCTCATCTTATCACAATTTCCATGTCATCCATATCATTAACAATTTCTTCCCCCAAATTTTGTTTCATATTATCACATGATTTAAAATATCAACAATACGAGTTCAATCACAACTTTTCATAATTTCCAAACACTTCCAAAATTCAATTAAACTTGCATATATATAAAATTCAACCTCTCAATTTCATAATTCTACTTTCAATTTAGGGAAAATCATTAATTATCATTATGTCAACTTAGGGTTTTCAAGAAAAGTCAAGACTTTCAAGAAAAATTAAAACTTCTCACATCACTACTTTTTATTCCAACTTTTCCATTGATTATATTCCTAAGGTTCATAATCCACAATCTTAACCCAACAATTGAACCCCAACACTTCAAACCCTAAGCCCTAAATCTCATGACATTGTAACACTACATGCTAAAAAATGTAGATTTTGTATTTATATAATCAAAATACCACAAATCTATCTATTAATGCAAGTATTGAAGAAGACTAGGACACCTACCTCAAGAATCAAGCAAAAGAGCAAAGCTTTGATGAGATTCCTTCACAAATCCAAACTTCAATCAGTTGAAAAGTGAGATCTTCATGCATTCTTCACTTTTTGTAAGGGGTCTTGCCTAGATCTTTGAAAAATTAGAGGTATTTGGGCCAAAATCTCTGGGGTTTTTGGACTAAGGTTGAGAGGGAGGAAGAGAGAAGATGAAGGTGTGAAGAATGATCTAGAAAACTGCTTTTAAGCTTGTTAAATTCGCGCAGTCCGCTCAAGCGTCTCTTTCCACGCTCGAGTGTACCTGCTTCCAGCATAGATACCAAAACTGGAAATGGGTGTAACTTTCTTATCCGAACTCCGTTTTAGGTCGTTCCTGTGTCCAAATTGAAGCCCCGGAAACAAGCTTTCCAATGGTTCTAGCCACACACCCAAATTCAAAGTGTGGAAAAAGAAAAGGGCAAAAGAGTGATGGATGTTCACAAGAAAATTATCTTAATCAAAATTCTTGGTTTGCTTTTACTTTACCATTATGTTACCACTTCGATCATCATCCAAAATGGAACACGGAGACTCCAAATACACTAATAAAAAAAAGTCAAGGGCAATCTCACTTTCTACGCTTGAGCGACACTTCCAGCGCTTGAGTGGCCCGCCTGCAAACACACGAGATACTGGGAGCAACAATTCTACGCTCGAGCGCCACTTCTTGCGCTCGAGCGGTCACCTGGTCGGACTATCTCAATCTCTCCCCCTTAGAGAATTTCATCTCCGAAATAACATCCGTTCTCAAAACAAGAACAAAACATAGCAACAATCCCCAATCTAATAATAAGGCATGACATCAACAATATATATATCTATCAATTCTTAACAACATTCAATTACACCTCATATCAATTTTGAACCCTAAAGTACAAAGTGTTACATATGCAATACAAATGAATGATGCAATCATGCTAGCATAAGGTATGCTAATTGAAAAAATGTCCCTAATCTAACCAACAAAGTGGGTAAATAAAAGGGAGAAAGACGTAGGGTTGGAAGACATACACACACTCACGCACGTTTATTACAACATAGCCCTCGCAAGGGACGAATCAAAGTCCAAATGTCCAAAATGTTCAAAGAATACTAGCTATTACAAGCCAAATGAATAAAATAATTAACTAACTAATTCTAAGTTAACTAATTATTACAACACAATGAATAATTAATTTAAACTAATCTAAGCTAATTAATTAAATATTACAAACCAATTGATCAACTATTCTAGTTAATTGAACACAAATAAACTAATTAATTAAAGGGTAAACTACCAATAGGTCCTATTTTGGAGACTTATTACCCAATAGGTCCTACTTTGGAGACTTATTACCCATTAAGTCCTATTTGATAAATTTATTAAGTGATAAAGATAAATTTATCAGTCTTTTATTTTTATGAATAAATTTATAGTGATAAATTTATCAGTCTCTTTGTTTTTATGAATAAATTTTTAGTGATAAATTTATCACTCTCTTATTTTTATAGTGTTAAATTTATTAGTTAGGACCTGTAGGTAAATAAGTCTAGTTAATAGGACTAATTGGTATTAATTAACTAATAAAAAAACAGCTAATTAAACAATTGAATGGCCTCCCGGACGAGGGAGACATGCATGATCAGTTGGTTTCCTCAGGGAATCCTTTGCTTTGCGTACTGCTTGAACTTGTTCGGTTTCAAAATTGTCCACACTTCAAAATTGCTTTCTTCAACTCAACACCAACACGTCAAGAACAAAAATTTTGGTAAAAATTTTTTTCGGCCTGCGGGTTTTTGTGTGTGGCTTGGGCGGGTCGGGGTCGTGGTGAAGGGGTCGTCGGGGGTCGGTTCTCTTCTTCTCTCTCTCAGAGCAGAGCAAGCAAAGAGCAAGCAAAGCAATATAAAATAAGTATGCACCCCTATGCCCCTATCATCATTACACACAAACTCAAAAAACTCTCACAACATCAATCAAATCACATCAATCATGCATTTTCATGCAAGAAAGCCAAAGAGAGCTAAGCTTTTTGCAACACAAACAACAAAACAAAAAAACCACCCACACTATCATCATCATGCATGGGGGTGGTGATGAAAAAGAAAAAAAATTTTCATCACTTTGAGTATGAACCCCATATTTCTTTTTTTTTTTTGATTAACGCCCCATCCAAACACATGCAATACAACACAACACATGCTTATCTTGGCCAATTTTACTTGTCCAATTTTGTTTACCCATTTTAGATTACCAATTAATTCTTTAACCGGTTAAGTCCAAAAGTGAGAGTCCTCTAAGGAAAAGAGGCTTGAACCACAAGTACCTTAAGCATGAAAGAGACCTCATGCCATTGGTAATGAACTCCCGAAGGAATTAAACCATTAAGCATGAGAGGCTCAATTCCACACTCAAGCCATCAAATGGTTCAAAGCCACTTTCAAAGGCAAATGAACGAGTGAAGAATAGAGGGGGGTTGCAGAATTTCAGTGCTGAAATGACATGAAAAATGGCACTAAATCATGCAAACAACCCATGCAAGTCATGCTCAATGACTTAAAACATCATGCCAGCAAAGAGTATTGCACTACAACCATGCAAACCACAACTCATGTGACCAAAACAGCCCAAAAGAGAGCTCATGTAGACCAAATCAGTGGCCAAAACATGCTGGAAATAAGTCACAATGTGCTAGAAAAACATGCTCACATGTTATGCCATTTAAGCTACTAAACAAGCAACTCTTAACAATCATGAAAGAGTGAAACAAGTGAATATGTGATAGAGCTAAACATGCTGAAATTACATGGAAAAGAACCTCATATCATGCAATCAACTCATGAAAATAGCATTTACAGGCTCAAAACACAAGGCTAGTGAAGAGAATTACACTACAACCATACAAACCACAACTCATGTGACCAAAATAGCTCAAAACAAAGCTAAAGCAGCTTAAAACTAAGCTCAGAACATGCTGGACTTGAGCTAATTTAAACTATAAAAACATGCTAATACATAGAGCTAACTAGGCATGCATGTTAGACACAAGGAGGGAAGGCTAACCCCTCCATTTTTGGACTTCAAAACCTAATTTTTCCCACTGAAAAACTTCTAAAATTCAGTGGTTTAAAGCTCCAAAAAAGGCGGTTTAGAAAGCTTTGAAAATGGTTCAAAAGCTTGACAAAGCATGCAACAAAGAGAGTGAACCACCCCTAACTCTCAAAGGGGGCCAAACCACTATTTTTAGCACATAAAAGCAGAGGTTTTTGAGGTTTAAAAATAGCCCAAAAATAGCATATTAAGATAGCTAAACAAGGAAATAAAGAAAGCTTACAAGCTAGAAGCCTTACCTCTTGAAGCAATTATTTGATTTTAGGCACCAAATGCATGCTACCACCCTCTTCTACAGCTCCAACAAGCCTTCAAGAGTGCACAACTCAAAGGCAAGCAAGGTAGGTTAAGAGTGTATAGGCAAATATGTAGAGATATGCAAGTTTGTATGTAAAAACTCTAGAGAGAGAGATATATATAGAGAGAGAGAGGGAGAGAAATTTTGACTCTTGAATTTTTTTAACCCTCAAAGATGAAGGAGAGGCCTCCTTATATAGAAAAACAAGAACTAAGCTTGTATAGATCCCTCCATACACGTGTATAGTGATGGCTTTCAGTGGACAACAGCTGGCACAACTGGCAAACAAATATCTAGAAGAGGAGAAAAATGGCCGCCGGCCATCATCCCTGGCCGACCAGCCATGAACATAGCCGACCAACCATCAATGTGGCTGACCGGCCACCACTGATGGCTGGTAGGCACAAGCCATGGCCAATGGCCTGTAGGGATGGCTGACAGGCCACCCTCTCTTCCAGATCTAAAACAACAAGCTCTTGGTCCACAACCAAGCACAAAACAGACAAACTCGGAGGCTCAAAGGCAAGGCGCTCAGCCAAGAACTTTAAGCACCCAAAACGAACACGAACATGCAAAACAATCGAGTGTTCAAATAATGGCGTCTAAGTCTTAAGGATGGTCAAAAATGGGGTGTCTACACATACCCACCCTTTGCTTCACCTCCTTGCGCCCATTTACCATATCAACAGTTAATATTAATGAATTTAGGGTTCGTTTGGGAAATGGGTTGGCTTTTTGGTTTTTTTGACTTTTTGACTATTTTAGGGGTTATTTGGAATGACCTAAATAAGTGCCATTTTTGTCTTTTTACGAAAAGATGTGAAGAAAAGTAGAGAGGTGATGTGATGGTAAAAAGATAAAAAGATAGATTATTTGGGACTTCCCAAACTTGGCCTTACTCTGTGCCTAAAAAATCTTGTTTGAGAAGGGTTTTTTGGCTTTTTTTTTTGACTTTTTGTGAGAGAAAGAATGTAATGATTATGGGTTAAACGTGATGCTTTGTCTTATTGAGCTAAAAAGCCTATTTATTCTTTTTGTGACTAAATAGCCCCAAACCTAACCCATCTTCCCAAATGAAACCTTAATTGATATTGTGGAGGCATCATGCTTTTCAAAGTAATTTCAAAAATAATACATCCCTTTAATTTTGGAGCACTAAAAGAGCACTAATGATGTAGGAAAAAAAAAATCAAGGCCAAAACATCACATCACATGGGACTCACACACCAATTAGAACTATTAGAGCTCTTAATTTAGAGCTTGTAATGACCCAGAATATATTTTTTTTAAAATTGCCAGTGCATAATTTAATTGAGCAAATTTTCAAATTTGAGTGCTGTGTAAATTCTGTGCGAAAACAGTTCGGTTTTGTATTTTTTAAAAATAGTTACCGGTCTCAGAAAATTATGAAATTTTTGTATGTTGTTCACATACGAGTCTAGCACGTCGAGTAAAAATTTCAGGATTTATTGATGAGTATTTATTTTATGAAAATTCACGGACTGATTGGTGTTCAGTTTAATTTACAGCAGAATTTGAAAGTGAGTTTTGGATGTTTGGTCCTTTTTAATTATATGATTGGTAGTAACCACCTTGGGAGTTGCTATTATTTATTATATAGGGTTATAATAAATATTCATAAGTTAAATTTATGGTGTGTACCATACGGTGAAAAATTATATATTTTATAAAGAATGAAACATGTATGTTTTGTGAAATGAGCAAAATATTATATTTTGTGGTGTACAAAAATGTTATATTTTTATGGTGAGAAAAATTATATCATTTTATAATTTATATTATAAAATTCTGAGTTATTATTACAAAAATTAAATTATATTTTTTTTTAAAAACCCATCATTAAAGAAAAAGCAAACCCACATGGGGTTGTCTCCCCCATGCTTTTGCCTCTCCCTCTTTTTGCTTTTCATTTGGCTGAAAATATCTCTCCCTCTCAATGTCTCTCTCTCTCTCTCTGACACAGTGTGTCTCTCTCTCTCTCTCTTTATATATTCTCCATTGTTGTTCAAGCTTTAAGCTTAGAGTGGGAGTCCTTAGAGTGAGATTTTGCAAGAGTGTTGTAAATGAAAGTTGGAGAACTCGTCGTAATCTTTGCAACGGTGTTCTCGGATTCATGATCGGGCGACGTTTGCATTTTCAGATTTATTTTTCTTCATATTTGAGGTAGGAACTTTCTTCATATTTTTACATTAAAGCTATATTCGGATTATTTTGAGAAAATATATCATTGTAAGAGGTATTGCATATAGGTATATTTTCAGATTTTTGTTTGGTAATTTTTGGAAGAAAAATTATGTTAAAATGTTAAGAATGTTGGTATTTTGAAATTGATTTTGAAAAAATCATTTTGTGTTGTTAATTTTGTAAAAGAAATCTGAAAATAGAATTTAATAGTTGTATGGATTATATCTACATCATATTATGGTTAGATAATTTATTTTGAGAAATTAAGGTTGAAATATTTATCTCATCCTTGAGTTTTGGAATTTATTTTTTAGAGAAAAGTAAATTGATATTGAGGAATATTGTGTAAAGTGTTAAGTAGAGATTTTTCCTACACTTCTTTATGAACTTTTGCTTGATTATATGGAGTTTAGAGTTGTATATGATTTAATTAGAATTTTTGGAAATTTTGTGTTTTATTTGCTTAAAAGAGAAATTTTGAAGAAAATAAAAAGTTGATGCCCAAATTGCGAAAGTATAAACTTGGAATATGTTTGTAAGGTTATGAAAGAGTTATGTTTTTAATTTGAACAAAAACGGACTTCGATTCGATTGGTTTTAAAATTTTTGCCGGTTTGTGGCCAAAAGAGCATTTTTAAAGAAAACAAAGGAATTACGTTTAACTTTCAGGGCTTTCAATCAAAATAGGATGTCATAGTTGAATAATGCTTGGAGAATGAGTTTGGAAAGAAAATGATGTTTTCTCGAGCATTAACGGTATTATTTTACTTAATGTATTTGTTGAAATAAAACCGACACGGTTAGAAATGGACCTTGAGAGGTTACCGGACGTGATTGTAATATGAAAACTAGTGTGGTTGTTCATCTTTGATAAAATGAGGAATATGATTTGTTTCTAAATGTTGGGAATCATGGGAGATTCCAAGTTATAGTTATATGTTGGATTATATGCCTATGCTGTTATCTTTTAATTAATATGTTAGAGATAACTATTTTGACTATCGGTGAAAATTTACCGTGTTGCAGTTAAATGAGGATTTTGATAAAAATGGTAATATTTAATAAGTAGGGATATGCTACTCCTCTTTATGAGCTTTGTCTTTAAATTTTAGCATTTTGAAATGTTAGAAGCTGTTGTGTAATTTTGAGAAAGTTTGGGCCTTTGTGTAATTTTACAAAAGTTGGGGTTTTAAATATATAAAACCTATATGCATGTTTGACATGGAGAAATGAGATTAATGTTGACACATTAATGAAAATGGAACCTTAGGGTTGTTATGTAATTTTTGGGAATAATGCCTTAATTACATTGAAAAATTAATTTGTGAAATTAATTTGAGAAATGAGAAATGAAATTGAAAATGTTGGAATTGGGAATGTACGGGACTAAAGGGTGTAGTTGGACAAGTTATCGCTCACCTAGTTGAAATGTTGATTTTATATCCATTTGGTGCATTTATTTTCTGTTTAGAAATAACTGCTTTGGGCTATCGATAGAGGATAGTCTTGATTGTTGTAGACAATGCATGATGATTAGGCAAACTAAAACTAATCAATTGAGTATGCTATTGAATATAGCGGTTGGAATAATACATTAACTTTATGTATTGATTGATTGTATATGATCTATGTTTATATACATGTGTTGTGTGGGAGGAGATAGGGGATGTACTCCGCGGTTTAGGAGAAGATAGGGGATGGACCTGTAAACCGGATATTGTTTAGGGGAAGATAGGGGATAGACCTCTAAACTGGATATTGTTTGGGAGGAGATAGGGGATGAACTCCGTTGATACAGCACTAAAATGTGTATCAAGTGTGGATTATGGAAGTGTTTAAATTGATTTGATATAGCACTAAAATGTATATCGTTATCAATTGTGAAGTATAGAAGTGTTTCTATGTTATGTTGATACAGCACTAAAATGTGTGTCTTCGGTACAGTAAGGAAGTGGTTTATGTGTTTTTGATACAGCATCAGAATGTATATCCATTGTGAATTACAAAAGTGTTCAAAAGATGAGTTACAATCTCATTAAATTATTTGGCTAAGTGTTGAGTCTTGCTTCAAACTTAAAGTTGAAAGGAAATGGAAAATGAACTGGAACATGGACTTTAATGTCATAAAACTGAAATATGTTTTTGAAAAGATGTAAAGGGTATGGCCAGGTTCTCAGCCAGGATTATGAATTAAGAAATGGAAATTGTTATGAAACATGGATACATTTGTCATGTAATTAAAATGGATTTGATAAATTGTTTAATGATTCAATTGATAATGAGATAATTGAATGGATTAAAAAGAATGTCATGTTACTATTGAAGCATGTTTATTCATTTAAGTTAACTGGTTGTGGTTAATTAAATAAAATGGATTTAAGAGATTATGTGATAAAACCTTATGATTTTGACATGATATAATGTCACAAAAAATTTATAAGTATCTTTGTACTCGCATATCTATTAATGTTTTAATATGGGATTGCTCGGTGAGTTTTGCTCACCCCCTGCCTGTACATGTGTACAGGGAATGCTTTTCGGAATTGAAGATCAAACAATGGGTTTTACCATTTCATAAGTGTAATGTAGAAATGGATTGTACTACTTCATTTGTTGTTTGGCTGAGTGCTATCTTTTTGTAAAGAGTAGTGTCCTCTTTTTTTTATTGTAAGCCTCAGGGCATTTCTTTTACTTGTATGTAAATGTCATTGTTGTATAACGAGAGGGAATATGTATATTTAATTATTCATCATTTCATCCAATGATGAAATGTTATTTGTAAATGGACTTAATTAATTTATCCGAGTAATAAAATACGGGGTTTGACAGAGCTCTTAATATTTTTTCAGGATTTTTGATGTGTTTATTATTTATGTGTACCTTAAAGGATAATTTAGAAAAAAAAATAATAAGATGTACAAAGAATAAATTATAATCCTAAATAATCTAATAAAGTGTATTAAAAAATTAGACGTACTTAGCATTCGTTTGAGACGTGGATTGACTTTTTAGTTTTTTTAACTTTTTTTTAGACTATTTTAGCTTGGGGCTAAAAAGTCTCGTTTGGGATGAATTTTTTAATTTTTGTGAGAGAAAAAATAAAATAATTATAATTTAGACGTGACATTTTATTTTATTAACTTTTTAACCTATTTTATCTTTTTATAACTAAAACAGCCTCAAACCAACATCCCAAATATAACCTTAATGACTTTTTAAGTGCAAAATAGAATCCCCGCGTAATAGGGTAGGACCTTCTAAAATTTGTTTGGGGGCCCTTTCGGATTTAGAGCTGAAACCAAACCCATATAGATGTGATGTGATCGTTAACCCAAATACCCGACCCGATCCAAGTTTATCCCTATACCGGTCCTATGCTTCGTCACTGCGGAAAACGAGAGGGGTCGATCCAAGATGAAGGTGTTCTTCGATCGATTTTCCAAAAACTCTAATTTCACTTCTTACATAACTCAGTTTAGCTTTCCCTTATCCCACACTCTCTTTTTTTTCTTTTTTCTTTTTTGTTTGTCTTGCAGTTCAACATAGCAAATCCACCTACTGGGTGCCAGAAAAAGCTTGAAATCGATGACGATCAAAAACTGTAAGCTTCAAATTCATGCTATATATATATGATTTATAATTTTTGTTTAGTATCCAAAAGTAATAATAAAAATGAAAACTTCAATGTTTATCCATAAGATACATGTTTGATTTACAATCGACTCTACATTTGTTCCCCTAAATTGGTCTTATTTATTAAATCGTATATATGTATTTATAATTTTAACAAAATTACACCTAAGGTGAATGAAATTCAATATAATTATGATTATAATGTCAAAACCCTTACATGAACAAAATTAAGAAAATCAGCAATACTTAAAAATTAAGACACGCATAATCTAAAGCTTTTTATTAATTAGAAGTATGTTATTTTAATATGTGAAAGTGAGTGCTAAATCTTGGGAGTGTGTTGTGTTAATACATCATACATGAGTAATGTTGCCCAAGCAAATGCAACACGGTAGTAGTTCAGTGTCAAATAAGCAACAACAATATTAAATGGCGACTTTTTGGAAGGTCAGTGGGGGCTCGGCACAAGTCTGCCCATGTATTTTTGATAATTACTAAGCATGTATAGATAGTCCTGTGATTTTTGATAATTACTAAGTTAAGATACTGATACTAGTCTTCCTTTGGAGCCAAAAAGGAAGACTAAAGTATCAGTATTTTGGAGATATTCACCCCGCCAAAAGGTATTCCTTTGGAGTTAGTTGAAAAGCTAGCATATTCACTGAAAATAAGCTTACAAAAACAAAACCAAAAAAAAAAAAAAAAAACTAATG
Organism: Camellia lanceoleosa; assembly: GCA_025200525.1. Lineage (NCBI taxonomy): Eukaryota > Viridiplantae > Streptophyta > Magnoliopsida > Ericales > Theaceae > Camellia > Camellia lanceoleosa. The sequence continues at coordinate 14,943,690 of CM045770.1, forward strand.
CTAAAATGCTAGTTTGTTTGGCATATTTCTAGTTTGTTTGTTTGTTTGTTTGTTTGTTTGTTTTTTTTTTTTTTTTGTGGCTTTCTAATGGCTTTTTAGAGTATTAAGTGTGGTTAAAAGTAGGCTTTTTGGCGAGAGATGGGTTTGCCAAATGACCAAAGATAGTTTTAGCAAAATGGGCTTTTTTAGCCAATAAAGTTGGCTTTTAAGCCACAGCCAAATGAAGCCTTAGAATATAATATATATATATATACATGATGGCAGGGTTTCACGTTCTGTATGTTATGGATTTTTTATCTCCATTATCGGTGGATAAAAAAAACATAATTTTTGTATCTGTAATATGCTGGATTTTGCAGTCATTTGTCAAGTATGTTACTAGAGGCTACAATGGTCAATAATTGATCTTGATGCTTATGCTTCTTTTCCTTATTTGTTTTGCATATTGTATTCTTCCAAACAATGAAAGGTAAAGATGTATCTTCATCTTGAATGAAATGCCAACAAAAAGCATTTTAAAGGCCACATTATGGGTTCAATATTGTTGGGTGCTACTTGCTGTATGGATGATACATATTATAACTAGATCTTTGCAACATAGAAGTTACAGTGGTGGTGATGATTATGACGATGAACTTGATTATCATTCAATTAATGTCAGAAAGCTCAGGAGCACCGGGTGATACATAACCGAAGGTGCATTCTTCAGGAGTCTCGGCATACATGAAAGGTATACATACATGTATTATACCAGTATACATGAAAATACAAAATGTAAGCTTGTAACTTTAACTATGGATGTTAGTGACTGCAATGGAAGATGATAGTTCTCAATGAATACAAAATTTTCCCTCTTGAAAAAAAAGTTGTCATCATAGAACATCTTGTGCAATGTATTATGAAATTCAATTCATTGTTTTGAGTTTCCAAGTAATTTCTGGTAATTTTGTTCTTTGATCCAATATTGTAACTCAATTATTAGAAATTGAAATTGAAGAAAGGTTTTCTTAGTCTCAACCTTAGTTGCACGAAGCAGGAGCGGAGGTGGGAGCGGGAGCGGGAACGGGGGCAGGAGTGAGGAAGCGTGAGCCGATAGAAATTTCTTAGGTTGGGAGCGCCTTGGGAAGCAGTAATATATATATATATTTTAATACACATTAGAAGTTTTTTATAAATATTTTTGTTTTAACACACATTAATTATTTTATTTATTTATTATATTTTTTAAATAATGTATTATTGTTAATTTATTTTTTTATTTTTAATTGATATATATATTATAAATAAAAAAATATAACAAATAAAGAATAATAAAATATGTTAAATAAATAAAAAATAAAAATGGTATGATTTATTTTATAGATGTTATTATATATATTTTTTATTATATATAATTTAATTAGATTTATTATTATATAACAAATTATATTATTTATTATATGTTATAAATGGGAGGGGGGAGGGACACAAATCAGACACAGAGAGAGGGAGAGAGAGAGAGGAGAAGAAGGAGAAGAAGAAGATGACGAAGGCGAAGGAAGAGAAGTCGAAGGCAATCGACATCGATAAAGACAAAGAGAAGACGAAGGCGACGGCTAGGGCTAGAGCGAAGGTCGCAGATGAAGGCGAAGGTGAAGGCTAGGGCTAGAGCAAAGATCGACGTCGAAGGCTAAGGTGAAGGTCGAAGTCAACGGTGAGACCAGGTTTCTCTCTCTCTCTCTCTCTCTCTCTCTCTCTCTCTCTCTCTCCTCTTTACGATCCCATCTTGGACTGAATCGCGTTTCTCTCTCCACAGAAACGCGATTCTTACACGTTTCTTTCTAGGAAACAAGGAATCACGATTCTGAGTAAGAATCGCCACCTGGTTGCACGATTCCTACAACTAAGGGTAGGACTTTCTAAAAGTTTGTTTGGGGCTCTTTCGGATTTGGAGCTGCAACCAAACCCATATAGATGTGATGTGATTGTTAACCCAAATACCCGACCCGATCCAAGTTTATCCCTATACCTGCCTATGCTTCGTCACCACGGAAAATGGGAGGGGTCGATCCAAGATGAAGGTGTTCTTTGATCGATTTTCCAAAAATCCTAATTTAACTTCTCACATAACTCAGTTCAGCTTTCCCCTATCAGACACACAGAGAGGGAGAGAGAGAGAGAGGAGAAGAATGAGAAGAAGAAGATAACGAAGGCGAAGGAAGAGACGTCGAAGGCAATCGACATCGATAAAGACAAAGAGAAGACGAAAGCGACGGCTAGGGCTAGAGCGAAGGTCGCAGACGAAGGCGAAGGCGAAGGCTAGGGCTAGAGCAAAGATCGACGTCGAAGGCTAGGGTAAAGGTCGAAGTCAACGGCGAGACCAGGTTTCTCTCTCTCTCTCTCTCTCTCTCTCCCCTTTACGATCCGATCTTGGACTGAATCGCGTTTCTCTCTCCACAGAAACGCGATTCTTACACGTTTCTTTCTAGGAAACGCGGAATCGTGATTCTGAGTAAGAATCGCCACCTGGTTGCACGATTCCTACAACTAAGGGCAAGACTTTCTAAAAGTTTGTTTGGGGCCCTTTCGGATTTGGAGCTGCAACCAAACCCATATAGATGTGATGTGATTGTTAACCCAAATACCCAACCCGATCCAAGTTTATCCCTATACCTGCCTATGCTTCGTCACCATGGAAAACGAGAGGGGTCAATCCAAGATGAAGGTGTTCTTTGATCAATTTTCCAAAAATCCTAATTTCAGTTCTCACATAACTCAGTTCAGCTTTCCCCTATCCCACACTCTTTTTTTTTTCTTTCTTTTTTTCTTTTTTTTTAAATTGTGTTTTTTTTCTTTGTCTTGTAGTTCAACATAGCGAATCCACCTACTGGGTGCCAGAAAAAGCTTGAAATCCATGACGATCAGAAACTGTAAGCTTCAAATTCATGCTATATATATATATATGATTCATAATTTTTGTTTAGTATCCAAAAGTAATAATCAAAATGAAAAACTTCAATGTTTATCCATAAGATAGATGTTTGATTTATAATCGACTCTACATTTGTTCCCCTAAATTGGTCTTATTTATTAAATCGTATATATGTATTTATAATTTTAACAAAATTACACCTAAGGTGAATGGAATTCAATATAATTATGATTATAATGTCAAACCCTTACATGAACAAAATTAAGAAAATCAGCAAAACTCAAAAATTAAGACACGCATAATCTAAAGCTTTTTATTAATTAGAAGTATGTTATTTTAATATGTGAAAGTGAGTGCTGAATCTTGGGAGTGTGTTGTGTTAATACATCATACATGAGCAATGTTGCCCAAGCAAATGCAACACAGTAGTAGTTCAGTAGTGACTTTTTGGAAGGTCAGTGGGGGCCTGACACAAGTCTGCCCATGTATTTTTGATAATTACTAAGCATGTATAGATAGTCCTGTGATTTTTGATAATTATTAAGTTAAGATACTGATACTAGTCTTCCTTTGGAGCCAAAAAGGAAGACTAAAGTATCAGTATTTTGGAGATATTCACCTCCAAAAAAGTATTCCTTTGGAGTTAGTTGAAAAGCTAGCATATTCACTGAAAAGAAGCTTACAAAAACAAAACCAGAAAAAACTAATGCTAAAATGCTAGTTTGTTTAGCATATTTCTAGTTTTTTTTTTTTTTTTGGCTTTCTAATGACTTTTTAGAGTTTTAAGTGTGGTTAAAAGTAGGCTTTTTGGCGAGAGATGGGTTTGCCAAATGACCTAGGATATTTTTAGCAAAATGGACTTTTTTAGCCAATAAAGTTGGCTTTTAAGCCACAGCCAAATGAAGCCTTAGAATATAATATATATATTTTTTTTTTTGATCGGCAAATATAATATATATATATGATGGAGGGGTTTCACGTTCTGTATGTTATGCACTTTTTATCTCCATTATTGGTGGATAAGAAAACCATATTTTTTGTATCTGTAATATGCTGGATTTTGAAGTCATTTGTCAAGTATGTTACTAGAGGCTGCAATGGTCAATAATTAATCTTGATGCTTATGCTTCTTTTCCTTATTTGTTTTGCATATTGTATTCTTCTAAACAATGAAAGGTAAAGATGTATCTTCATCTTGAATGAAATGCCAACAAAAAGCATTTTAAAGGTCACATTATGGGTTCAATATTGTTGGGTTCTACTTGCTGTATGGATGATACATATTATAACTAGATCTTTGCAACATAGACTTAATCCAAAAAGAGAATTGATGTTTTGGAAGTTTATGTTTCATCTTTAGACTTTCAAGACAAGCATTTTGTTCAGCTTGCATATCTAAGTAACAAACAATAGTTGACTAACTTATTTATCAAAAAAAATAAAAATAAATAGTTGACTGACTTTGTAATGAACAGTCGTGCCGTCTTTGACAAGAGAATCTCACAAGAGGTCAGTTGTGATTCGCTTGGTGAGGTATGTTATTGATAATCTTTTTTCATATGCTTAAAAAAAATTATCATTAGCAATATGTTTATATGCTGAAAAGATGGGTTTTTATTTATTTTTTCTTTCCTTGTTACATATTTTCAATAGGAGTTCAAGGGTTATGTTTTCAAGATCATGGATGGCTGTGACAAGCAAGGATTCCCCATGAAACAGGGAGTGCTGACTCCTCGTCGTGTTCGTCTCTTGCTTCATAGAGGTGGGTGAATTGGGCCTTTTTTTGTGTCTAAAAGTGAACTGGCCAAATTCATTGAGGTAGGATTTGGACACCACATTGCATTTTGGCACTTTGTTTAATCAGATGTAGTAATTGTAATTTGTACCTACTGACTTAGTGACTATACAATATGCAGGTGATGCCTTTTATTTTTATCTTTATTTTATTTTTTATCATTAGTTAGGCTGGAAATCCTTCTTAGCAAAAGTAATGACTGCATTATCATGGTTGATTTTCTGCCACAAAATGCATGAATTGATTTTTTTTTTCTTATTTTGGTTGTGGTGGCTTTATTCATCATAACTTATGGTGGTTTGGGACTTCAAAAGCTTTTTTTTATTTGAGCTATAAGCTTGTATTCAAATGCAGCATTTGCTCTATTAAGTTGATTTCATGTCATGTTTATTTGGACAGGCACTGCATGTTTCGTGGTTACAGAAGACGCAAAGGAGAGCGGAGGAGGAAATCTGTTTGGGGGTGCATCGTTAGCCAGGACCTCTCTGTTTTGTACTTGGTTATAGTGAAGAATGGTGAGAATGATCTGCCTGGATTAACTGATGTAGAGAAACCCAGGATGAGAGGTCCAAAGAGGGCATCAAAGATTCGGAAGCTCTTCAACCTCTCCAAGGAGGATGATGTCCGAAAATATGTCAACACATACCGCCAGACCTTTACTACAAAATCTAGTAAGAGTCGCTTGTTTCCTACCATTTTAGTTATTAAACACAAAAAGCTAAAGGGGAGGTGGAATTTTCATTTTGCTGCCTGATTTCTATTTACTTTTCAATGTGAGGGGTCAAGGTGTTTGGTTGGTGCTCCGCATTATTTAAGTGCAATTTCCAAATATTGAATATAGCTAAAACATTTAAATTGGGGTGATAATGATTTCTTGTGATTGGTTTTGCTAAATTATTTATTTAGCATAATATATAGTTTTGTATATATATAATACATGTAATATTTAAAGTAAAATAAATATTTATATAACTAAATTGTATATATGTATATACATATTAAAGCATGTGTATTAATATAACTAATTGATCTTTCTTTTCTTTTCTTTTCTTTTGATTTTTGTTTTTTGTTTTTGTTTTTTTTTTTTTTTTGGAGGGGTGGGGGGGGGGTTTTCAAATGTAACCTCATTTTATGTATTATGCAAATAGAGCTGCACTCAATTTAAGATTCAATCAACAGCATTGATCAAATCGTTTTGGTTGGAAAACTCGTATCGAATTGTGAATCATAAGACTCTAACAATCATGTTTCCAATATATTACTAAAAATTAATGGGAGCTTTTGATAAATCCCCTTTCTAAGAGTTTTATTCCATCTAACCCATATTCTTTTTGACTATTCCACTAGGTCCTATTTGAGGTAAGAAGACCAAACACCCTCAATCTCTCCTGCCCGCATTAATGTTGATATTTAATGTTCATTGTCATTATGTTTTGGTCGTTCCCATGACCATTCCTATTCCCCATATCTTTACTCCAGAAAAAGGCATTAACTACACACCACTATTTAATATTGATATATATTACACTCAAAAAATTAAACATGGTTCTTTATTGATTGTCATTATGTTTTGGTAGTTCCTATGCATTCAAATGTTGATTGTACGTGATGACGTGAATGTTCACATTAGATAACGTAAATGTAAATGTTCACATCAGATGACGTTGTGATAAAGTTCACATTAGATGACGTGAATATAAATGTTCACATCAGATGAGGTGAATGTTCACATCAGATAACGTGAATGTGAATGTTCACATCAGATGACATTGTGATAAAGGTGATGTTAAGGTTCACGCATTGCATCAAATTACACAACCACAAGCCTTAACTTTCTTTGAATATAAACATGACTGTATGTGATGACGTGAATATTCATATTAGATGACGTGAATGTGAATGTTCACATCAGATGACGTGAATATGAATGTTTACATCAGATGACGTTGTGATAAAGGTGGTGTTAAGGTTCACATCAGATGAGAGAGAATGTTCACATTATTTTTAATGTGTTGCCAATTAAAAATATATTCACAACAGATGAGAGACAATGTTTACATTATTTTTAATGTGTTGTCGATTAAAAATATATTCACATTACATAATAATATAAAATAATAACATCAATGTTATTTAATTTGTGTATGAAATTTGTGTATGAATATCAAAGAGTGACTAGTTTCATTCCTTAGGTATGAATCTCTGATGCAATACAATGGATGTTAAAGATGGATGAGTGGTGAAGGGAAGGACTATAAAATTGTACGTATTGCATTCCTAAGATGGTAGAAATGTAAGGTAGTTGGAAAATGAGATACAAACTGGTAAGGTAGTTGGAAAGATCCTTTTTTACGAGAGAGTTGGGCCATGGAGGCCAGTGAGATAGCAATGGGTAGGTATGATACAATTCCCAATTTATCACATGACTTGGTTAACCTTGATCTTTGTGTAAAAGCTGCCTCTCCTCTCTCTCTCTCTCTCTCTCTCTCTCTCTCTCACACTAAGACTAGTCAAAGTGGAGCAACTCTAAAGGAGTGAGTTGAGCAGTTTTGATGATCCCTCAACTCTAGCTGCCAACCCACAAGTCCATGGTGATTCTGCACGGGATCATGGGTTGCTCGAGCATTCCATAACCATGGCACCAACCCCGAAGGAGTCCTTAGTCCTTGCTCCCAACCTAGGCAGGCCATACAATGTCAAAGTGCCATTTCAATGTTCAAGCCTTGGCAAGGTAATATGACTATCAAGTGGGCAAGGTGAGGCTGAGGCACATGGTGCACAAGTGGGAAGTTACAAAGCGAAGATAGTGAGGCAACCCAATGGTCAGGAAGCGGGTGTTGTGTGTAAGTTTTCTGAATGAAACTATATATTCAATTGTGTATATTTACAAAGAATTCATCGGTTTATATAGCCTAACCTATGACAAAAAAAAGGAAATACAAGGACGGAAAAAGGAAATACAAGGAAAAGGAAATTTTGCCTGATTCCTAATATACATAAGCATGCCATATATACAATATATATTCTCACACTCCCGCTCAAACTCAAAGTGTTTTAGTAGAAAACACTGAGAGTTTGCTAAGAAGAAACTGAAACCAAGCGGTAGTGTGAGTCTTGGTGAAGAAGTCTACAAGTTGCAAAGTTGAGGAGACAAAAGGAAGCGAGATAGAGCCAAACTGCAGATGCTGGCAGACAAAGTGACAATCAATCTCAATGTGTTTCATCCGTTCATAGAAGACAGTATTGTGGGTAATCTGAATAGCATTGCGGTTATCACAATAGAGGGAGGTCAGAGAAGACTGAGGTACACCCAAATCAGAGAGAAGACAACGAAGCCAAACAATCTCAGCAGTGGCATGGGCCATAGCACGATACTCAGCTTCGGCAGTAGAACGAGTAACAACAGTCTGTTTCTTGCTCTTCCAAGAAATTAAGGAATCACCAAGAAACATACAGAAACCAGAAGTGGACTTACAATCATTGACGTCCCCAGCCCAATCAAAATCAGCATAGGCCACAAGGTCCAAGGAAGAAATGGACGAAAGTAGTAAGCCCTGAAAGATAGTACTTCGGAGATAACGAAGAATCTGAACCAAAGTGGCCCAATGCATGGAGCGAGGAGCAGAAACAAACTGACTAACCACATGAATAGCATAAGCAAGATCAGGTCGAGTGACAGTCAAAACTAAACAACCCACAAGCTCGCGATATAAAGTGGGATCAACCAAAGGGACACCATCAGTAGAGTTGAGCTTCACATTAAGCTCAATAGGTGTATCAAAAACCTTAGTATCAGTAAGACCAGCACAGTGAATAACCTCATTAGCATACTTAGCCTGAGACAGAAAATAGCCCTTTGGAGAAGAAGCAACCTCAATACCAAGAAAATACCGCAATGAACCCAGATCCTTCATTTCGAAGGTGCGGAAGAGATGTTGTTTGACCTCAGAGATAGCAGAAGAGTTAGAGCCAGTAATGATCATATCATCTACATATAGTAAGAGAGCAACAAAACTAGCCAAGGTATGTCTCAGAAACAAAGCAGAGTCGGAAGCAAAAGGATGAAACCCAAGTTCGGTAACAGTAGTTTGAAAGCGATCATACCAAGCACGAGTAGATTGCTTCAAACCATACAAAGCACGTCGAAGATGACAAACCTGCCCAGATGAGTGGAGAAGGCCAGGGGGAGGACGCATGTAAACCTCCTCAGTGAGATGGCCATTAAGAAAAGCATTCTTAACATCCATCTGATAAAGAGGCCAAGAACGAACAGCAGCGACAGAGATCAAAGTACGAACAGTAGTCATCTTAGCAACAGGAGTGAAGGTCTCCTCATAATCAATTCCATACTCCTGTGAGAAACCTTTGGTAACCAGACAAGCTTTGTAGCGCTCAAGAGAACCATCAGAATGAGTATTGACTTTGTAGACCCATTTGCAACTAACCAAATTCTTACCAGCAGGCAAAGGAACCAACTCCCAAGTACGAGTTTTCTGTAAAGCAAACAACTCATCCTCCATAGCTTGAACCCAATGAGGATCCTGACAAGCCTCTTTATAAGACTGAGGTTCTAAAAAAGAGTGAATAGCAGACAAAAAAGTACGATAGGAAGCAGAAAAACATGCATTAGACCAACCCAACCTGTTTGGAGGACGACGCTCTCGAGTCGGATATCGAGGGGCAGCAGGATCAGAGTCATCAGAAGTAGAAGGAGTAGCAGTAGAGGTAGAGACAACTGGTGGAGGGGGAGCTTTGCGACGAGAATAAACTAACAACGGAGAAGGAGATATAGTTAGAGATGAAACAGGAGGAGAAGTAGGAATAGCCTCAAGGGGGTCAGTGGAGAGGTGCTCAACAGGAGGGATGGAAGATGGAGAAGATGGAACAAGTTCAGAAGGAATAGTAGAGACGTACTCATCAAGGGGAACCTCAAAAGGAAATTGATCAATGTGAACCAAATCCTCTTTGGAAACCGGAGCAGTGGTATGAGGAAGCTAAAAGTAAGGTAAATGTTCTAGAAAAGAAACATGATGGGAGACATAAAGACGACAGGAAATAGGGTCGTAACACCGATAGCCTTTCTGAGTAGGACTATAACCCAAAAAGACATAAAGGACAGACCGAGCACTAAGTTTAGTCCTATCTTTGCGATGGAGAAGGACAAAACAGGCAAATCCAAACACACGAAGAAGGGAGTAGTTAAGAATTTGAGAGAACAAAGCCTCATAAGGAGACCGACCAGAAAGAAGGGGACTAGGTATGCGATTGAGAAGAAAAGTAGCAGTAAGAACTGCCTCCCCCTAGAATGGAGCCGGAACTGAGGCAGAGAGAAGAAGAGACCGAGCTGTCTCAAGGAGATGACGGTGTTTACGCTCGGTTCGACCACTTTGGGCAGGTGTATCTGTACAGGAAGTTTGGTGAATAGTACCCAAATTGGCCAAATACTCACAAAATTCTTTTTTAAAATATTCCCCACCCAAGTCAGACCGTAACACTTTAATTGTAGATCCAAACTGAGTAGTAATCATAGACTGAAAGGTACGGTATATCTGATAGAAATCGAATTTATGAGTCATAAGATAAACCCAAGTGTAACGGGTGCAGTCATCAACAAAAGACACATAGTATGCAGAACCCCCTTTGGTGAGAACATGAGAAGGGCCCCAAACATCAGTATGAACTAAAGAAAATGGTGTATCAGATAAAGAAGTGCTTTTACGAAGAGGTAAGGCTGTCATTTTGGCAAGTTTACACCCCCGACATTCAGTAAGTTCACTAGGAGAAACTTTACCCAAGACACTTGATTGAGCTAAAGACCGTAAGCGATCAACACACAAATGCCCTAATCTAGAATGCCACAAGTAGAAAGGACTAGACATAGAATCTAACTGAAAAGAGGAAAGGGCAGTTAAAGAGATTGCCATAGGCAAATGCAAGCTTTCCACCACATAGAGGTCTCTAACTCTACGACCAGTCCCAATCTGCTGCTGAGACATCCGATCCTGCACAGAACAGATAGAAGAAGAAAAGAGAACATCAAAACCAGAGACATCAAGCTGACTGAGAGATAATAAACTGACAGATAATTGAGGAACATAAGGGACAGATGGAATAGAGGCAATAGATATAGCAGACGGTAGGACAGACCCAACAGATACAACAGACATACCAGACCCATTAGCAGCATTGACAGTAATAAGAAAGGGGGGAGGAGTACAATTTTGAAGTAAAGAGAGATAGGGAGTCATATGATGAGAGGCACTAGAGCCAAAAATCCAAACAGACGAAGAAATACCTGAAGAAGATCCAAGCAAACCTGAATGAAGATATAAGACAATGGAGGCAGATGGGCATGGCTGGGAGGTAGACAATGTACACTGAAGCTGACTAATCTGAGCACGCAAGGAAGCCAAGTTAGGATCAGGAGTTGGAGCAGATGTAGTAGAACCGGTGGGAACCTGAAAATTACTCGAAGAAGAAGAGCAAAACTGGGTCCGAGACTGTTGAGAAGATGAGCTAGACAGGCATCCCTTCTTGGGACAATGATACTTCCAATGGTCCCTCTGATGGCAGAAGGCATACTCATCCAAAGCCAGAGACATAATAATAAATAGAAAACTGAGGGGTTCAAGTACAATAAAAAAATAATAGCCAAACCAGGGGTTCAAGTGTAATACTCAAAATACGAGGGGTCAAACTGTAATAATCAAGAATTTGTTTGGTCCAATCAAGAATAAAAGAGAACTGGGTAATTTCAAAACTAGGTCACAGCTAAGTGAGATGTCACAATGGTCAACTTCGAACCACAGAGAGAGAGAAAGAGAGGGAGAGAAGAGTCGAAGCCGATTGAGAGGAACAAGGCAGACAGTTTCTTCGATTGTGCGAATCGAAGTAGGAGAGGACCAGCGATGACGATGACTTAATTTCACAAGTCCAGTGAGAGATTACGAAGGCAGGAACTAGAGAGACGAACCAGATGGCCAGACGAAGAACAACTCAGGGCCTTCACTCGAACCAGATAAACATAGAAGAAGAAGAGGGAGTCACGACTTGCTACTCAGATAGATAAAAACAGAGGGCTGATTTCCGAGAGACAATTGTGATTAACTCAAAGACAACTTCTAGGGTTTCGATTCAGAGTGGCTCTGATACCATGTAAGTTTTCTGAATAAAACTATATATTCAATTGTGTATATTTACAAAGAATTCATCGGTTTATATAGCCTAACCTATGAAGAAAAAAAGGAAATACAAGGACAGAAAAAGGAAATACAAGGAAAATGAAATTTTGCCTAATTCCTAATATACATAAGCATGCCATATATACAATATATATTCTCACAAGGTGAGTAGATGGTCGCGGAATAAGAATGGTGCATAGCACTTGGGGAAGGGAAGGTTCATGAACCAATGTGAAGTGCTCAAGTGAGCATCTTCCAAGACAAGGCTTATGCCTTAAGGTTGTAGAGTCCACTCCTTAGTGGTCGTATGACCAGTCGAAGAAATTCAAATACCTATATAATGTAAGAAAGAGTAAAATTATAGGTAACGCTAAGGAATAGAATAAAAAAATTAACACGAGTTGAGATAGAGGGAAGACATAGTAGTGTGTAGTTTCATAGAAATTGCAGGCCTATACAAAGCATACTACAAAACAATATTCATGTAACCAAGCCCAAAGAGTTGCGACAAGCATATGTTGAGTTAAGCAAGTAAACAATACACAAATCTTTCAAATGTTGCACAATACAACTAAAAGATCACCTAGTAGATAACCATAATATACAAATTCAACAGAGTGCTTGCTGTCATCAACTAGATCTAACAAATAACAAATAGAAAAGCAAAAGCATACCAAGTAAGTAAAAATGTACTCCAGTATGACCAACTTCAAAAGAAAGAGATTCCTCCATTATGTTGACCAATTATTGTCTGCATAGAAAAAATGAGATGGTTCTATTACTCCATAATAATAAATAATCATGGTCACTTTGCAAATGTTGCTCACTCTAGTTCAGGATATTCAAATTTCTTCTAGGACATTTTAATTGTACAAACCATTTAATGTGACCAATTAGAAAATTCTAATCTTAATAAAATAAAATAAAAACTCCATTTAAGACCCAATAACTTGAGCAATGAAACAATGCACTGACTCATTTTACGGGGCTTTTTTTCCAAAATAAGCTAAATTAGCAACCTATTTCCCAAACTAGGCCTAGTTTGGGCGGAATTTCCAAAATAAGCTGAAACGCTATTACAAACCACGCTTTCACCGTTTTTGTGGCCCAGCTGCTGAAGATTGGTGATATCGTAAAAGTGTGGTTACAAACTACGCTTTTAATTAAGAAGGCGTGGTTACGAACCACGCTTTTAATTAAATTTATTTTCTATAGAAAGCGTGGTTAGAAACCACGCTTTTAAATAAAATTTGATTTTTTCAGAAAACGTGATTCATAACCACGCTTTCACTAAAGAAAAGGTGAACAAATACTAACAGAATATCTTTCAATGTGATCTCAATAAGATATCAAGTAGATGAAAAGTGGAAGAACCATATACAATTTGGAGAAAAAATAACACAAGAATGAGTGGAACTACCATAAAACTCATGGTTTCCCTTTATGCTCAATCTCAACAATTATATATATATATATAGAGAGAGAGAGAGAGAGAGAGATAGAGAGAGAGAATTCATACTTCTCTTGAACCAAACATGTACAGTTTGATGTGCATACATGACTAAGTCGTCAGCTAACTCTGTTCATCGCCAACCAGACCAGCAGATGAAATAGACAAATGCATCGATTAAAGTGTCATAGCCTGGTGGCTTAATTTGTGAAGTTCATTCATTGTTTACTCATATGTCACATTCCAACTTGTGCTCACACTACACAACCCTTGAAACCTTTTATGAGTGCAGTTTCGTCCAAGTTCCGACATTTTCTTTAGTGAAAGCGTGGTTATGAACCACTTTTTTTTGAAAAAACCAAATTTTATTTAAAAGCGTGGTTCTGTAGACACCCCATTTTTGACCGTCCTCAAGACTTGGACGTCACCGCTTGAACACCCGGTGATTATCCATATTTGTGTTTGTTTGGAGTTCCCGGAGTTCTCGGCTACGCGCCTTGCCTCAGGACCTCCGAACTCGACTGTCTTGTGTCTGGTTTTGCACCAAACACTTGTGCTTTGCCTTGGAGGGGCAGGGAATGCCTTGTGAGGCATCCCCACACACCACCGGCAGTGGCTAAAGGTCACCGGCCGGTTGGTGTTGCCATCGGCACTATATTGTGCCGGTCGGCACTGTTTAGTGCCGATCGGCAGTCAATTTTGTCAAAATGACAATTTTGCCCTGCCGACTACTGTTCAGTTGCTTTTTGAGATATTTTTAAGCAGCTGTATCGCACTTGCTTCCCCTCCATACACGTGTATGGAGGGATGAGCCTCTTGTTTGCTTAGTTGCTAAGCTTACAAGATTGTCTCTTCTATAAGAAGAGGCTTAGTCTTCTTGGCCAAGGGTTGGCCATTGGAGAGACACAAAAACCAGAGCTCATATATCTCTCTCTCTATATTTTCCATCTCTCTCATCCTTGTGTGTGTGTTTTAAGCCTAAAAGGTGTGTTTTACCTTACTTTTGCACCATTACACACACCATCACACCTTAGCTCGAGATTGAGAGACTTAGAGGGTTGTTTGTTGAAGTTTTGGACTGACTTTGATCATTAGAGAGTGGCTGGACCACCTGTTCTTCAAGGGATCTTCAAGGGTAAACTCTTTACTTTAGTTTCCCCATTCTTGCAACTAGTTTCTACCCCTCTTGCTTTGTGTTTTGAGCTTTGTATATAACTGAAAAAACTCTTGTTTTTACTTGCTCTTGAACCTTCATTAAGGTCATTTTGTGGTTTGAGTAAAGGCTCACCCTTTTAGGCTTTGTTTGGCCATTTTGGTGTCTTTTTGGTAAGGCCTTGTTTACTTGGTGTTTTTGGTCTTCTCACCACTGAAAACCAGTGGGTTTTCAGTGGTGAGGAAGGTGTCTTGAAGTCTCATATAGGGGAGGGACACCCCTCTCCCCTTTGTCCCTTGCTTGCCTTTGTTTTTGGCCTAAAAAAATAGCATGTGCGCATGGTTGGTTTTGGCTTCATTTTAAAGCATATTTGTGGTTAATATGATGTGTTATGCCTCTGTTTTAGGTTGGATTTATGGCCCTTAACATGCTTCTCATACTTGCTTTGTAATGCTTTACTTTGCTTGGAAGTGTGCCATGCCATTAGTCTACCATATCCTCATGTTTTAGCCTTGCATGTTATAGCATTTGATCTTGATTTGCCATGAAAATAATTGGAACAAGAATGCATAAGGTTTTCAAAATCGGATATCATGGTTAGTAGAGGCCGGTCTTCGGACCGGGCGAAAGGGGGTGCTCATAGCTGACCTTCCCCGATCGTACCCAAGCTCCCGAGCCAAGACTACTTTGGTGATGACGGACATGTGGCCTTCGGCACCGAGTCAGGGTTTCCTAAATTTCCCATTTTAAAATATTTAGGTGGCGACTCTGTAATCTGGCAAAGCAGTCCATGTTTGGCACTACTTTTCAAAAAATCTGTTTTTCTTCAAAACGATTTGCCAGATTTGGACTCTTTGGTTCAGATTTAGAGCCGCAACAAACAAAAGGGAGTCCGAACTGTAGCCGATGTCCCACGCGGGCGCTGTTACAGTTTCTGGCGACTCTGCTGGGGAGTTTAGAGAGCTTGACTCGAACTCGTGATATCCTGTTTTGACTACATTTATGTGTCTCTTTGCATTGCATTTGCATTGGTGCGCCTAGGACACCGTGTTGGCCATCTGCTATTCCTGAGCGGTTTGCTGGAGGCTCTTCTTGTCAAGGCATGACCATAAGGCTGACCGGTTGCGGGCTCTGCCAGTATGGGAACACAAACCCCGGTTTTACCGGGGCACCCTCTTTGACCATTCGACCTAGTGCATATTCGGAATCCATAGTGACCATTCCAAACTAGGACAGGTTGCTTACCCGATATAGGTTGTTTGAAGCCGCTGCGTGCGTAGTGAAACCCTAGCTCCTGACAAAATAGGACAAGGCAACCCTACCCCAACATAGGGGTGTATTGGCTCTCATTTATCTGCTATGTGCTTTTAGAGTGTATCTCTACAGGAACACACATATCAGATTGCAAGTTTTGTTATTAGGACTGAGGGCACCAGTAACAGTATTTTGGGGAATCAGTTATCTGTGGGTACAAGATTCAGACTTAGGGGCAATGATTCAGAAACAGTGATCAGTATTTGAGGAATAGTGTATCGAGTTCAGCGTGTTATCCAACCGTGTGTTGTTTATTTTATGCTGTTATGCTGTCCGATTTTCTGTTCATTTATACGCTTTATTTATCTTTTTATTAGGTAGTTGAGCACAATTGCTTCTGACCCGATAGATATCTCCCAAGCACCCTGGATTAGAGGTCGTCGACTCCTTCGATCGAGGATCGATGAGCGGACAACGGTGTACTACTCACTACCCCGGTTACTAGGCAGGTCGATCAGGCGAAGGACATCGATGTAGCGATCAATTCAGAGGGCTCTATCTACCCCACGTGTTCGAGGGATCAGGATTCTGTGTCACCAACAGAGAGAGAATATATACCAGTAATCCAACCAGAGCAGGATAGCATGGCTAGTTTGGAGGAGATGGTGCGCCACCTTCAAGAAAGCATGAAAGCAATGCAGTAGGATGCCGTTCGTCAGGCAGATTTCGCCAGGCAACAGGCCACAGTTATGAGGGAACAGGTAGAGACAATTGCCAGGCTAGAGCAGCAAACCGGAACATCTGCTTCGCATCAAGCTCCTCCCCCACCAGGAGTTCCAAACCTTGGGGAGACAGCTAATGTTCAGAATGATACAGAACCGCCCACAGGACCACCCCCACCTCCAACCCTATCTCAAATCCAACCCCAGCTATCAAAAACACCTACCAACCTGCCGGACTCTCCCTTTGAGTTCGAGACTGATCCCACCGCACTAAAGTTGAGCAAGCTTGAAAAGTTGTTCAAGAGATCTCAAAGGGGTTAAGACTATCCCCGACATCGAAGACGGATACACTGATGCAGCTGTGACATTGTCCGACAGATTCAAAATGCCTTACATTGATCGATTTGACAGGTCTGGGGACCCCATGGTGCACTTAAGACTGTTTTCAGATGTTCTAAGGCCAATCGGCCTCAGTAGGCTTCAGAAGTTATCTTTATTTGGCCGGACCCTGTCGGGTGTAGCGGCCATATGGTATGCCAAGCTAGAAGATGAAGTTAAGAGGAATTGGGACGAGATGGCTGAGGCCTTCATCGCACAGTATTCGTATAATACACAGATTGAGGTTACAACCCGTGATCTCGAGACGACTAGGCAAGAGCCTAAGGAGAGTTTTTCAGAGTTTGTAACCAGATGGAGGACCAAGGCTTCGATGATGACTTTGAGGCCTATGGACAAAGACCAGATTCGGATGATTGTGCGCAATCTTCAACCGAAATTGATGCAAAAGATGATAGTACTCCCCTTTCCTACTTTCTCTGACCTACATGAAATGGGGGTGCAGATTGAAGATGCCTTGAAACAAGGTTTGATTGATAATGACCGGGAGCAACCCCGACGAACTTTCAATCGTGGTAGCAATGCAGGACCGAGTGGCACTACTACCACGAGAGCCACCGAGGTAAGCATGGTCACCGCTAACCCTTCTCCGAGAAGTACGGCAGCTGCGCCATTCTCCGGCGCGTCCGGAAGCAACCCGCAAACAGCCAAATACCCACCCAAGAACACCAGAACCTTCGCCCCACTTTATATGCCCCTGTCCAAGGCTTTGGGGGTGCTAATCAAAAAAGGACACCTAAAGCCTCTGGAGTCGCGGCCCCTACCAGAAAAACTTCCCCCTAACCATAACCCAGCCAAGTATTGTGCATTTCACCAGCAGCACGGTCACGACACCGACCAGTGCTATCGGTTACGCCATGAAATTCAAGACCTCATTGATAACGGGGTAATTCTGCCCCCCGAGAAACCCAATGTTACCACAAACCCTCTCCCCACACATAACCAAGCTCCACCACCCAAAAGACTCAATTTCATCCATACTGGGGCCGTGTCCTACGACCCTAGTATCTATATCACACCTACCCATTTGCCTAAACCGGAGGTGTTTCTTCCCGATTGCACTGATTTGTGCATGATGGATGTCTCCATGACCCAACCCAAGCCAGCAGTGGTGACCACCGAGAACCGGAGAGAGGACATCCCAAAGGAAAAACGGGTTGTTGAACCAGAGTCTGCGGGATCTGGAATTTGTGTTGAGAGAATGTATAGTCTGAGTGACTACATTTTATCGATAGGCCAGAATGTGCCAGTTGTGGAACTTCTAGCAGGAGGAGAACTGTGTGTAATTCGAGGCAATAGTCTGGGATAGGGAGCAGATGATGTAACAGCTGTGGGGGAGGACCTTTCCGATCTCCAGTTTTATAGTGACCAAGACCTAGAGGACGCGGAAGTTGCATGGTTCGATTATGAGGATTCAGCAGAAGTTACTGGGTGGTTGGACGATTAACCTGATGTGATAGAAGAATTTCAGTCAGGACAGGACTCAGCAGGGTCGAGAATATCAGTAATGGCCGGAAAGGTCGAAGAGCAGAGTGTATCGCCGGAGAGCGCCGATGTTAAGAATTTCGCCCGAGACTGGAGTATTTTGAGTGCAGAAGTTATTAAACAGTCAGTTATGTCAGAACAGGCAAGCTTTGAAGATTCTGAGAGAATCAGGAAGGCAAAGGCCCATGTGGGAGTTAAAACTGCTATGAGCACGAGAACCGAGAATGTTGCGAGCATGCGGATGGGAGGTGCTGCGAGCACAAAAACAATCATACCGGGGCCGGACAGGTGTTTGTCAGTCGCTGATGGCATGTGGTGGGAAGATGAAGACTTATGTCTTGCCCACACGGATGAAGATTGGGGGAATAACCAACCTGATAACACCTGGTATCTTGGAGAGGTCGACCACATGACGCGGAGTGGGCGGTATTTCAAACCCCCACACTTAGATCAGCCAGAGGCCTCAGGGAAGGATCGAGAAGCTGAAAAGCAAAAGGAGAAGTAGCTTGAAGAGGAAGCCGTCCTCAAACAACTAAAAAAGATACAAGCAGACATCTCCATCTGGGGACTGCTCATGGCCTCACGAGTACATAGGCAGGCTGTCTTGACAGCCATGGATAAAGCCAAACTCTCCATAGAGACTACACCGGAGCAACTGGTTGGGCTGGTTTTCTCGGGAGGAGGTTCCCCGACATTAACCTTCTCAAACAAAGAACTCCCGCCCGAGGGCACAGATCACAATAAACCCCTCTACATCTCTGTGAAGTGTAGAGATAAATGGATACCGGTGGTACTTGTCGATACCGGGTCTGCCATCAACGTCTGCCCAGCAAGGACGGCGTATGCAATTGGTTTGAAAACCGCAGATTTCGTACCAACAACACAGGTCATCCGGGTGTACGACAATACAAGTAGAGAAGTAATGGGGACGGTTAAAGTTCAGACAAAGGTTGGGCCCGGGCAGCACGAGATAGATTTTCATGTCCTAGAAGTTCCCGCAACTTTCAATTTGCTTTTAGGGCGACCGTGGTTGCATCAGGTGAAGGCAGTGTCATCTACTTTGCATCAAATGGTGAAATACCCCTACGGGAAGGGAGTAGCCATTGTCTTTGGGAATTCATCAATCCACCCACCACCGGAAGTATCCACGCCTGTTCTAGAAATCGAACATGGCATGGAAGACGTGTTCATATCAGGTTTTACCTTAGCTGAGGCTCAGGTCGTACAGAATATCATGGCCACTAACGAAGGGATATATGTTAGCGCCCAAGCAGTGTATCTCATGAACAAGCTCCAATACATCCCCGAGATGGGATTAGGGAAGAGCGGCCGGAAGGGCATTGCAGCATTGGCCGAAGTGCCGCACAACCCCCATACCTTCTGCTTGGGTTATCTGCCCACCAAGGAAGATTGGGTAAGAAGAGGAAAAGAGATGGCTGGAAGAGCCAAAGCAAAACAGATGGGGAAACCTTTTGAATTGATGCATCGGCCCATCCAGGGTACCCTGAACGGACGCTTCATCCAGGAGGGGGAAGACTTTCCATTCTGTGGTTTTCTGGAGCCATGGCTGAATGCAGAGAGGAAACGTGTGCCAGGATTCGAAATTTTCTTTGACCTACAGTTAGCTGGGGATGACGTGGTTGAAGAGCAGACAGACCCAACAGTTAAGAATGAGCATAGCAAAGAATCAGAGTCTGCGGACACAGAGTTTGAAATGGGAATAGCACTGGCATGTCTACTTTCAGATCCTTTGATCGACCAGTTGTGCTTGGGGGATAACCCCTCGGTGTCCATGATCGGAGATGAAACGGCCGCGGACCTACCATCAGCTATTTTGGATGCATCCATCGCACCCTCCCTCACCTGGCAGTACGAGGAGGGATTTTTGTCAAGCGACCGGTCGGTGGTAGTGGCCGAATCTGATTCCACCGAGTCTTGTGAGTCGGAATCAGGTTCCAGCTCGTCTGAGTCTGAGTCCGGTATTCCTGAGGGTGATAACCCGGATGCCACGATCTGTCAGTCGTCTTTTTCTTTCTCTTTTGAGTCTGTTATATGAAGAATTGGACGGTTGAAAGTATCTAATGAGAATGAAGTGGTGTGGTTTCGAGTACTTTTACGTGCCTTTGGTTTATTGCTTAAATCGGGACTTTCAAAATTTTGATGAAAACGACGAGGACGAAATTCCTCCGGTTTTGCAACGACTAATTGAACAAGAGCAGGAGAGGTTTGTTAAACCCTTAATGGATGAAATCACTACCGTGAACATTGGTACTAAGAAGGACCCGCGGCTGGTCCAGATCGGGTCCACGTTGTCTTCGGAGGAACGCGAGCGCTTAGTCGCTTTATTAAAAGATTTCAAAGATGTTTTCGCGTGGTCCTACGAAGACATGCCTGGAATCGATCCTGAGATTGTACAGCACCGGATTCCTCTTGACCCCGAGGCCCGACCTGTCAAACAGAAGCTTAGAAGGATCCGCCCCAATTGGGCCATTAAGATCAAAGAAGAGGTCACCAAGCAGATTGACGCAGGCTTCCTGCTGGTATCCGAATACCCGACTTGGTTGGCCAACATTATTCCAGTGCCAAAGAAAGATGGCAGAATCCGGGTATGTGTGGACTTCAGGGACTTGAACAGAGCCAGTCCGAATGATGACTTTCCCTTGCCGCATATCGACGAGTTGGTAGATTTCACAGCGGGGCATGCTTTGCTCTCATTCATGGATGGCTTTTCAGGCTATAATCATATAGTAATGGCACCCGAAGATCGGGAGAAGACTGCTTTTACTACCCCGTGGGGTACGTATTGTTACAGAGTGATGCCATTTGGGTTGAAGAACGCTGGGGCTACATATCAACGGGCTGCAACCACAATATTACATGACATGATCCATAAAGAGGTCGAGGTGTATGTGGACGACATGATTGTCAAGTCCAAAGAAAGGGAGGGCCACTACACCGCCTTACAAAAGTTTTTCCAAAGGATCAGGGAATTTCGGCTGCGGTTGAATCCTCAGAAGTGTACATTTGGTGTTATAGCGGGGAAAATGTTGGGATTTCTGATTACACAAAGGGGCATTGAGGTCGACCCTTCCAAAATCAAGGCCATCTTAGAAATGCCACCACCAATGACTGAAAAGGAGGTGCCAGGCTTTCTGGGTAAAGTGCAATTCATAAGGCGGTTTATCTCTAAACTAACCTTAACTTGTGAACCACTTTTTGGTCTTCTGAAGAAAGGAAAGAAGTTCTAATGGGACGGCCGATGCCAAGCTGCATTTGAACAGATTAAAGAATATCTACAGAATCCACCCGTGTTGTCACCACCAAAGCCGGGAAAACCGTTGATACTGTACCTATCGGTAACTGAAACTACAATGGGTTGCATGCTCGCACAAGAGTCGGAAGATAAAGTGGAAAGGACCATCTACTATCTGAGCAAGAAGATGCTAGATTATGAGACCCGCTACACTCCGCTGGAGAAGGCTTGTTTGGCCTTGGTATGGGCTACCAGGAAGCTGCGGCACTACCTGTTAGCTCACTCTGTAATGTTGGTTTCACGACTTGATCCCATCAAATATCTTTTCGAGAAACCAGCACTTACGGGTAGGCTAGCTCGTTGGCTGCTGTTGCTCTCCGAATTTGATCTCAAGTACGTGACGCGCAAGTTAGTAAAATGAAGAGCGGTAGCAGAGTTCCTTGCCGACCACCCGGTTGAAGGGGATGAAGCGGTTGAGTACCTGTTCCCAGATGAAGCCATTCTGCACATCGAAGATGAAACTTGGACGATGTACTTTGACGGAGCGTCAAATCAATACGGGTATGGGATAGGGGTGTTGCTGATAGCGCTTGACGATTCCCGCATCCCTTTAGCATTCAAGCTTCGGTTCAAAGTCTCGAACAATGAGGCAGAGTATGAGGCATGTATCGCCGGTCTAGAAGCTGCCCTAGAACTAGGGGCAAGGCGATTGGACGTCATTGGGGATTCGAACCTAGTTGTGTCTCAAGCTAAAGGAGATTGGAAAGTAAAAGAGGAAAAGATGATAATTTACCGCCAGACCTTGGATCTGTTAATTCCTCGGTTTGAAAAGCTGAATTTCACTCACCTAGTAAGAGAGAACAACAGGTTTGCAGATTCGCTAGCAACTCTATCTTCCATGATAGACATCCCATCTGGGGTCCAGATGCGTCCAGTCATTATTGACCAGAAATTTGCACCTGCCTACGAGTCGATCTCTGCCATAGATGAAGTGCAAGATAACAACCCTTGGTATTACGACATATGGAACTTCTTGGACAATGAGGTATATCCACCAGGGGCAAATGCCAAGGACAAGAGGGCAATCAGAAGAATGGATGTTCAGTTTATCATCTGCGGGGGTAAGTTGTACAAAAGAGGTCATCTGGGAATGCACAAGCTGTGTGTGGAAACCGAAGAGTCGAAGCGCCTGATGGAGGCCATCCATGGAGGAGAATGTGGGGCACACATGAATGGGGTGATGCTGGCACGAAAGATCCTCAGACAGGGCTACTACTGGTCTACCATGGAGGAAGATTGCATCGGCTTTGTTCGGCGATGCCACAAATGCCAGATTCATGCAAACCGCATGAACATCCCGCCGTCAAAGCTGTACAACATGACGTCGCCATGGCCATTCTCAGTTTGGGGGATCGACGTGATTGGAGCTGTTACCCCGAAGGGGTCGAATGGGCATGAGTTTATCTTGGTAGCAATAGATTACTTTACAAAGTGGGTCGAGGCCCAATCTTATGCCGTGTTGAAGGCTTCGCATGTCGCAAAGTTTATCAGAAACAACATTATCTGCCGTTATGGAGTCCCGAATGAGATCATTTCGGACAATGGTTCTCACTTCAAGAAGGAGGTGATTGATTTGTTGGAGAAGTATAATGTGGCTTTCCATAAGTCGTCCACGTATCGGCCGCAGACCAACGGAGCAGTTGAGGCCGCCAACAAAAACATCAAACACATACTGCAGAAGATGGTGGAAACCTATCAGGACTGGCCAGATAAGTTGCCGTTTGCTCTGTGGGGCTACCGAACTTCAATTAGAACTTCTACCGGGGCGACTCCGTACTCCTTGGTATATGGGATGGAGGCCGTTCTACCTATAGAGATTGAGGTTCCATCTTTACGAGTACTGGCTGAGTGTCAGATAGCTGAGGCAGATTGGCAGCAGAGCAGATTCGAGGAACTCATGCTCTTTGATGAAAGGAGATTAAAAGCACTGTACCATGTCCAAGGATATCAGCCCAGAATCGCCCGGGCTTTTAACAAGAAAGTTAAGTCTAGGAATTTGAAGGAAGGAGATTTGGTGCTCAAAGACAACCAAGCTCCCATCCACGACCCAAGGGGCAAGTTCAGACCTAATTGGACTGGTCTCTATATCATCAAGTCTATCTGGTCAGGTGGAGCTGTGGTTCTGATGGACCTAGGTGGCCTAGAGTTCTCCCAACCGATCAACATGGACAAGCTGAAGAAATATTAGAAAAAATTCAGAATCGGATATCATGGTTAGTAATTCTAGGATAATAATTGGAACAAGAACGGATAAGGTTTTCAAAATCGGATATCATGGTTAGTAGAGACCGGTCTTCGGACCGGGCGAAAGGGGGTGCTCATAGCTGACCTTCCCCGATCGTACCCAAGCTCCCGAGCCAAGACCACTTTGGTGATGACGGACATGTGGCCTTCGGCACCGAGTCAGGATTTCCTAAATTTTCCATTTTAAAATATTTAGGTGGCGACTCTGTAATCTGGCAAAGCAGTCCATGTTTGACACTACTTTTCAAAAAATCTATTTTTCTTCAAAACGATTTGCCAGATTTGGACTCTTTGGTTCAGATTTAGAATCGCAACAAACAAAAGGGAGTCCGAACTGTAGCCGATGTCCCACGCGGGCGCTGTTACAGGTTCCTAATCACGCTTTCTATAGAAAACAAATTTAATTAAAAGCGTGGTTTATAACCACGCCTTCTTAATTAAAAGCGTGGTTTGTAACCACGCTTTTACGATATTAAAAGCGTAGTCCTCACTGGTCTTGTTTATTGCTTCCCTGAGTAGAAACATGAAGTCATGTAGCTCCATCTTGTTCTCCTCTATCATAAATCTATCGGTTGAGTGAGTGAAGAGGTTGCCAAAGGAGTTTTTGGGTGGTTGTAAACCGATTCTCTCACGTAAGTCCATTGAAAGGGACAACAAGGAAGGTCTTAAGTACCCGTGTTTCGCTCGAGCAATGTGGATGAGAGTCCTCCATATGAGGGCTGTCACCACAAGGACTCTTGAAGGTTGGCGTTTGGGTGGCGTACCTGATTCAAAGGATGAAGATTTTGTTGGAATTAGATCTAAAATTTTATTGAAAATTAGTTGTATGAAATTATGAACACATTAATACATGAGTAAATAAATAAAAAAATGAAAGTTAAAGAGTATAGGCTAGTTGAAATATTGTCCTAAAACCAAAAATCAAACATCATTTGGTTGTTAGCTGTTTGGTTGCATAAAGTGAAAAAATAAAATAAAAAGAAAATTTATTTTCTTCTTCATTTGGTTGATCAAAATTTTGAAAGAAAGTTAAAAGATATTTTGTAATTTTTTTTTTACAAAAAAATTGAAACCTAAAACATTAAAAAAAAAAAAAAAAAAAAAAAAAAAAAAAAAAACCTTGCTTGATGTACACAAAAGTTTTAAAAATAAATAAAACAAAATTAAATAAATATATTTGGTGAGTTGCTGGAGATGGTAGTTGGTGGTGGAGTGTGGACTGTTGTAGTGGTTGGTTGGTGGAATTGATGGCCAAAATGTCACAGGATGGTTGAGGGTTGTCGGAATGTGTCTTGAGGTTATGGGTGGTGAGTGTTCGATTACTAGAGCATGTCGAAAGGTGACCAGAGCTCACCAAAAGGTCGTCGGTGGATGGTGGCTAGAGCTAAGGGAGCACAGAAAGAAGAAATTTTTAAAAAAAAACAAGTAAAAACACTTTTTTGTTTTCAAAATTTTAAAATAAAAAAAAAAAAATGACAAAACATAGTATAACAACAAATCTTTATTTCTAGTTTTAAAAAAAATTAAAATTTAAAACAAAAACACAAAACGAAAATTTTATCAAAGATTGTACAAGAAATTTTACTTTCATGCATTTTTCTCCCCTAAACAAAATCCCAAAAAATATTTAAAATTTTCTTTTTCCTTTACTTTCTAAAAGGTGTTTTGGGAAGTGAGTTAAAAGCCACTTCTCAGCTTTTAACCCACTTCCCTCTCTCACAAAAAAATCAAAAAAAAAATCAAAAAGCAATTTTTAACTATCTTCTCAAAACACCCCTAAGCCTTTCATCCTACCCAATTTTAAATTTAATATTTTTAAAATAATCAAAATCAAACTCAAACAAATGGGAAAACACAAACTTTTAAAGCTTCCCTCCTCCTTACCCAAAGAAACTCCAACAACGTCGGCTTTCAAAGTTGATATCGTTGCAGCATCGAACACAAACCTTTTAGTGACAAGCTTTTAACCCCTTCGTCCCTTCGGGGATGCGACTTGAGGCTAGAAAGTTCTCTCGCTGGAAAAAGAGAGAACCCAACTCGAAACTCGACCACATTACTTTTTCAATCCCTTCTTTGCTAGCAATTGCCCATTCTTTAATGAATGTTGCCTGTGTAAAACCATCAATGATTTTGTGTGAAATTCGCATCCCCTTCCCCACTGCAAATCCATCCTGCTCAAACGTACTGATCTGGATGGCGGCTACTAGACTCGGGTTCAAGCTAGCCATGGTCATTGCAGTGGGAGCAAAATAATCCACCAGCTCAGGTCTTCCATGGACAAGCTTTGCGAGTGAAATGTTATGTATTCGTGCTTTAAAAACTTCAACCCCTTGGTCGTTACAATCAACCAAGAGATCCTCTTTCACATACTTACCTAACATAGAGGAGATGAAAAATGAAAAATAAGATGAAAAAATATGGAGCGAAGTCCAAATATGAATTAATCTCAATTATAGATTGATGTTTTAGGATAAAATTCATAATAAAATTTCCAAATTTGTACTGTTACTAAAAAAAAAAAGGAGAATAAATATTTCTTTAATGAACTTTTTTTTGGAATTTAAAAAAAAATACTTTTTAGATTTTTTAGACTAGTTGGACCTATTTGACACATATTTTTTAAAATAAGTCACTAAAAAAAATTAAAATAAAATAAAAACTTTTTTAGGTGTAAAGAGAGCCTGAAACGACAAGTAATTAATGTCTTTTTTTAGGTGATCCAAGTACTAACTTGATAACTCTAGTAGCTTCTTTCCATGCTATGTGGCTAAGGCTTGTCATCCACAATAATAGGTTAAAGAGAAATTAAACTTAAAATTTTATTTTTTTCTTTAAAAAAAATTAATTTGTATAATTAGAAAATAATTAATAACTAACACTATTATATAGTAAATGAAGTATGTCCAATTGCCCTTTTAAGTCCATCTTTATTTACCTGCTAGCGGATAAAAATGTGTTAAGATCTCAGAGAGTGACTTCTCTAACTGCTTGAGCTTCTTGACATTGTCATTCTCAACTTTGACTTCATGGTTTTTGTCATTTGAAAGGAAGAAGAAGACGATGCAGGGATAGGCAGGAGGAACGAGCTGATCGAAGAAGGAAAGCTTGTATTTTCGATGGGTAGGGGGTGTTGGGAGTGATGGTTTTATGAACTTGCTGGAGATGATTTCAACCTTCATTTTCATCAACTTTTCTAGATTGCTCATGATCATGAATGGCAAAGATGCCATTGCATGATATATATATATATGTATTTAAAAATTTTGATCTGTCTAACATTCAAATGTTTGTCACATGGGTGGGGGTTGAAGAAGAATGGTGGATATATGCAGATATAGGTGTACGGGGAGCAAATATTCCGGCAAGCCCGTACTCCTTTCTTCCAAGCTTCGTTTCTGTCCGATCACCTGTGGACACAACGGCGGTGAGCTACCCGGCGGTGTGTGGCCGGAAAACCCCTCCGACGATCAAGTTAGCACACACCTTGGGATAGAGAGAGAAAGAGGAGAGAGTGTTAGAGTGTAAATATTTCTTACAAAATGTTCGTCTGTCTCCGTATGGGGGGCACAGACACGCTTATATACCCTCTGTGTCCCAAATCTACTCCCAGTGATCTCTCAACACGTGGCACTACTTTCCCATCTATCAGCACAAATCTTGCTGAGCATTACCTAACCTAACTGCCTGCCCACTCTACTGGGAGCTCGGCAGCCGAGCTGCTCCATCTCGGCTGTCAACGGCCATACTGTGCTTCATGCCTAAGTATTCCAATAGTTGAGCCCAATGAGGACCGGGCTCGGCTGCATCCCGGCATGGCGGGACAGCTCACGAGCAAGTGTGTCGTCGGCCTTCTTGCCGAGCAAGCACAAGTAGCTCGGTTCGACCTCACCTTCCCTGGCGCCGGACATCTCACTTGACCGGCTTCGACTTCAGGAAGCCATGCAGCTCGGTCAATTCGCGCCTTGCCTTAACCGAGTAGCCTCTTACAAGACAAGGCCGCACTACCTTGGCCCAATCCTTGTTTGGCCCATTAGCCTAACCCTTGTTCGGCCCAAATCTGTCTGGCCCAGTTCTAGATCACAAATCTCCCTCTCAATTGCCCCTTAATTCCGTCCGCACAAGCGTGACTGGGATTACATATTCCGACCGGGATAATCTCCTCCTCGGTTCATAATTTGCAAGAAACCAACCGAGCTAACTTCCATGCTAGCTTTCTAGTCTTGCTCAGTCGACGTCTCGTCTGACCTTCCCGTCTCTTGACTTGCCCGGTCGACGCCTCATCTGATCTCCCTGTCTCTTCAACTCTGACGCTGCCATTAATGGGGACACGTGTCAATCCCCCATTGGTCCTCGAGCAGCCAACCCTGCCGTCCCCTAGAATTCAAATTTGGGCAGTCTTTCTCTCTTATATACACCTGGTTCACCTCTCATTTCTTCTTTACTAATTCTCTTTACCGTTCGTGTGTTCAGAGCTCCAGTGCCTCTTGTCAAGCCTCCATTCTTGCCATTCCTGAGCTTGTACTCGAAGAAGAAGTCTCTGCCCTTCACAGGTATGCCCTCCAACTCCCCTTTTGTTGTTATTTCCTTTGATATTTCTCACATTAGGGCACTAAAACGTAGTTTTTAGGACATAGGCACTAAAACCATCCCAAACCTTCAACTGTGAATGGTGTTCTTCATTTTTCCTAAAGAATACTGAAGATCTGGGGCGGACCGGGCTCCAGGTCTTAATTTGATCCAAAAAGCTAATCTGGCCGAGCAAATAACCTGTTTGTCCCAACCTTAGTAAAAACCGGGATAGCAAAAGGACCTGGCCGCTCGACCGGGCTAACATCTGGTCCGCTTGAGCGACCGTGCTCCTTGGTTAGCCTTTACAACCGAGGTGGTTTGGCACTCCTCATGACCGAGCTAAAGTCAAGCTCGTTTTGCGCGACCACGCTCACACTTACAATTCATTACCATCTTTTTTTCCTGCAGAGTCCAAGGGGACCACTGCCTAAATATTGGGGCTCCCAAAGACCGAGCAGCCATCAATACACCAGACAGTGCCAAACCTCCTCAGCCGAGCTAACTTAGCCGATTTCACATGGGAAAATTCCGCTTCCTCGTCGATACTCCGGCTGCGCTGGCCGCATTCAGGGAGGAATACGGTATCCCGGCCGACGTCCACCTTGAGCTTGCGCCAATTGAAACAACCCCTTGGGACAGACTAGACCAGTGCCCCTTTACCATGTTGTCCATCATAGAAGGAGGCCTCCGCTTCCCGGTCAACCCATTGATGACCGAGTTTCTGCGCCGGACTAAACTTGCGCCCACACAAGTATCAACGAACACTTACTGCATTATCAATGGCGTCCACGAGCTTAACAACCGGCTAGGCACCAACTTAGGTTTAGCCGAGATATTGAGGCAATACACACTTGGGCACACCGGGGATGGCCTCGTATATTACTTAAAAATCTAACCGGGCAAAGAGAAAATAGTGACCGGCACCCCAGATAAAGACCTTCATGACGACGACTTTTTCTGGGTGTCCGGCAACTATGAACCAGCCGACGTACCGGGCTGGGCGATTAGCAAGAACTTCGGTTCCACATGTAAGCCGCACTAATTTGCTCGGTTATCTGCCTTTCTTCAATATTCTGTACTTAACAACTTTTCCTGTTTCTTTTGCAGCAATTCAAGCCTTACAAGCCAACTACCAATTTCCCAACGTTGAGGCCATTCGGACCGTGCTCCGCTACAACCACCGGGATTGTAACGAGCTGCTCGGCTACACCCCTACTTACAGATATTCAGCTCCACGTCGGAGTAAAGTAACAGACTTTCTCCGTGCTCCATCACCTCCTCCAGACCCAACTCTGCCAGACGTTCCACTAATCCGGTTGACAGAAGCCGAAGAGATGGCGAAAAGAAGTCGCATCAAAAACTTGCTCACGGCGACCTCAGCCGAGATACCGAGCATTGTTAACCGCTCCCCCGCTGCCGATCAATCCAGCGGCCCCGTGGTTGCCTTGGCATCTCCAGCCGCTGGACAATCCAGACAGGAAGCTCGCCGGGCAAGCAAAAGGCCTCGCGCAGACCCATCTGCTGAGCTGGTTGCCAAGCTAACCACCGAGCAGGCTGCCGTCACGGCTGACCCAACACCGCCATGGCGACCGCAGCTGAAGCACCGGGGAAAAGACATCCCGGCAAATGCTTCTGTCAAGGGCGACAAGGAGCACTTGCTCACCTTCGACCTCTCAAAAGCTCTGCTGCTACCGAACGACGTGGTTGGCAGCGACCACGTCCCTCACACCCGGTTGCTGAAATCAGTCGTGAAGTCCATGACCAGGGTAAGAATCTCAATCATCTACTTAAATTTTTACAAGTGTTTGCACGGTTTTTTCTCTGATCAAATTCTCTTTTTGCAGGCCATCCAAAAGCAACACTTGGTCTTAGAGCGCATCCATAGACTGCGGCAAAAGGTGAATGACACCGCCAGCCAAGTCCAAAGCCTTCAGACCGAGCTTGGCCGAGCAAAGTCCTCACTTGAAATCGCCAACGCCGACAACAACAAAGTTGCTTTCGATCGACAGCGAAGCGGGATGAGCTCCAGGCCGAGCTTGATGCACTCAAAAAGTCAAGGAAGAAGGACTGTCAAGATGCAAACAACGCCGGCTTCCTTGAAGCCGAGGACAATTACAAGAAGCAGGTCTTCGCAACTCAAGACATTTATTTCAAAGCGAGTTGGAAGTCTTCCTGCGAGCATCTCGGTCAAGGGCCTGATACCGATGTATTTGCCATTCTGCCGCCTGCCTTCCTACCGACCTTTCTCGTGCCATATGCCAACGACGTCTTCAGCGCGTTGCAGGCTGAAGCCGAGGAAGGGCTTGAAGAAGAAGAAGAGGCCGAGGCAGATGCTGAGGGAGAGGACCGCGAAGAGCAAGAGCAGCCCGGCCAAACTTTGACCGGTGTACAAGACCAATCTCCAACAATCAACTTGGAGACAACCGAGGATGAATTCACCAATCTATCCCCCTTAGCTTAGTTTTCTTTTTTCTATGCTTTTTGCTTTACATATGTAACCGGGCTGTCAGCCCCACCTTTTGTACTTATTTTCCATCAATGAAAAAGTTCGAATTTCATCAAGTGTTTGAGCGGTATACTTGCCTCATGACTTCAGCCGAACAAAGCACCTCGGCAAGACAATCCACTTTAATTAATTCATACAATCGAAAAAGACATCTCGGCGTAAATCTCATAAGTGAACAAAACATCAACTCTTTCAACCAGAAATAAACATCTCGGTTGAGAGTAACTAAGTTGAACAAAACATCAACGCCTTCAACCAGAATAAATCATCTCGGTTGGTCATAACTAAGTTGAACAAAACATCAACTCTTTCAACCGGAGTAAATCATCTCGGTTGAATATACCTAAGTTGAACAAAACATCAACTCTTTCAACCGGAATAAACATCTCGGTTGAGTTGAACAAAACATCAACTCCTTTAACTGGAATAAATCATCTCGGTTGGACATACCTTAGTTGAACAAAACATCAACTCTTTCAACTGGGATAAACATCTCGGTTTAATTCTGAGAGTCGAACAAAACATCAACTCTGCCAACCGGAGTAAACATCTCGGTTTGATTCTGAGAGTTGAACAAAACATCAACTCTGCCAACCGGAAAAATCATCTCCGTTGAGGGTGCCTAAGTTGAACAAGACATCAGCTCTTTCAACCGGAGTAAACATCTCGGTTTAGGGTGCCCAAGTTGAACAAGACATCAACTCTTTCAACCGGAGTAAACATCTCGGTTTTATCTTCTAAGCTGAGCAAATCACAGACTCAATTGACCGGAACACATCATCTCGGTTTTTACATCAAAACAACAATCTGAATGCTAAAGTAAAGAAGAGACACTTCTATATATTAACAAAAAGAATTACATTCTGAAGTGTAAGGCAAAAAATTCCTTTGCACAAAAAGAAAGCTAAAGCTAGAAATAATACAGTTTGAGGTTGGCCTCATTCCATGGCCGGGGTATTGTTCTACCATCCAGATCCTCCAAGTGGTATGCCCCCTTGCCTGCCAGACCAGTTATCTTGTAGGGTCCTTCCCAATTTGCCCCTAGTTTGCCTTCACCGGGCACCAGGGTGTTGCCTATAACTTTCCTCAAAACCCAATCACCTACTTTGAACGGTCTGGGGTGCACCGTTTTGTTGTATTTCCTTGAAAGATCTTGTTGATAGGCGGCCACATGGATGAGAGCCTTTTCCCGACGCTCTTCCACTAGATCCAGTTCCAGGGCAATGGCCTCGGCGTTTAGCTTGGGCTCAAAACTTTCGCTTCTGAGGGTGGGCATGCCTACTTCCAAAGGTATGACGGCCTCCATGCCATAAGCCAAAGCGAATGGAGTTTCCTCGGTAGACCGCCGAGGAGTTGTTCGGTATGCCCAAAGGACGCTGGGGAGTTCCTCAGCCCACTTTCCCTTTGCCTTCTTCAGCCGTTTCTTCAACCGATCAAGTATGGTCTTGTTTGATGCCTCGGCTTGACCATTGGACTGCAGGTAAGCCGGAGTAGAGTTGTAGAAGTCAATTTTTAAATCTTCGCAAAACCCTCTGAAGAGGTGACCGTCAAACTGGGTGCCGTTATCAGAGATCAAAATCATGGGGACGCCAAACCGCGTGACCACATTCTGCCAGACAAACCGCTTCACGTCTTTCTCCTTGATTGTCGCCAAGGGCTCAACTTCAACCCATTTGGTGAAGTAGTCTGTGGCCGCGATGAAGAACTTCCGGTTGCCTGGTGCGATGGGGAGCGGCCCCACTATATCTAGCCCCCACATCGCAAAGGGCCATGGACTGATGAGGGGAAGAAGTTCCCTGGCCGGCTAGTGGATCTGATGGGCAAATTTCTGGCACTTTTCACACTTGCGAACATACTTTTGTGCGTTGGCCTATATGCACAGCCACCAGTAGCCCTGCGAAATAGCTCGATAGGCCAGCGACCTGCCCTCTATATGACTGCCACAGATGCCTTCGTGAATTTCATACAAGAAGGTCTCCACGCTACTCAGGTGCACACACTTCAAGTAGGGACCGGTGAAAGATTTTTTGTATAAAGCACCAGATGGAGAGAGCCAAAACTGCTCTGACTTCACCCGCACTTTATGTGTTTCCTTCTTGTCGGCTGGAAGAGTCCGGTCTCTGAGAAACAGGATTATAGGGTCCATCTAGGAAGGACCTAGCGCGGCGCAGAGTACATCCGTCTGCCCGACTTCCTCAATGCTGGGCCGCGGAAGAAATTCAATCAAAAGAGGGTTAGGAGATGTACTATCAACCATAGAAGCTAGGCCGACCAACTCATCTGCTCGGTTGTTTTCTTCACGGCCAATCTGTTGGACTCTGATCGCCTGAAATTGCTTGATGTCTTCCCTAACCAGAGCTTGGTACTTTGCCATTCTGTCATCCTTTGCTTCATAAATCGGCTGACTGGTTAACCACAAGCCGAATCATCAGATACCATTAGCTCGGAAGCCTGCATCTGAAGCGCACTCTTGAGTCCGGCCAAAAGTGCCTCGTACTCGGTCTCATTGTTGGATGCTGGGAAGCCAGGGGTGATAGAATGTTCAATAGTCAGGCCATCCGGCGAGATCAGAACGATACCTAGCTCGGCACCATGACTGTTCGACGCTCCATCGACAAAAAGTTTTCACATCTCCCCCACAAAGAGCTTCCAACATTCTGAGGGGTCCTGAGAGGCTTGAAGGTTGATGGGATCACGATTGCTCAACTGTCCGGCTTCACGTTCTGTGCTGATTGGTTCCACTTCAGCCCCCCTTGGTGATTCGGCATCGGACTCAGCAAGTTGATCTACAATGCCTAAGTCCATAGGTGAATCTCCAGGTTGCGGTATTATGCTAGCCGCAGGCTCTGTGCTGAGTGGTTCCATTTCTTCCCCCCTTTGTGATGCGGTACCGGACAGAACAGGTTGGTCGGTGATACCCAACTCCGTCATCGCATCACCGGGCGGTGGAATTGTACAAACTGAGGGTGCTTCGGTGGGGTGCGCAAATTCCGCATCGCCAACTCCACCAAGTTGTTGTGTCTCAGTCAGGCTTGCATTCACCTCCTCATCTGCCGCGGCAATATCGACTGGGCACACCGGATGAGTTCTAGGTGAGAATTTAGCAACGAAATCGGCCAAGGTCTAGGCTTTTATAGCAGTGCGCGGCTGGAACTTTACATTAAATTGTCCCAATTCGACCGCCCACTTGAGAATTCGACCAGAGAAGTCCGCCCGTTTAAACAAAGCCTTAAGGGGGAACTCGGTGAGAACGATGATGGTATGGGCGTGGAAATAGTGCGCTAACTTCCTTGAAGCCATCATCAATGCCTACGCAAGCTTTTCCAATGGCAAGTATCTCGACTCGGCCGGTAGCAAGGTTTTACTAACGTAAAAGATTGGAAGATGCTTGATTCCTTCAGCTCGGACAAGCACCGCACTAACAGCATGCTGTGAAACGGCCAGGTAAAGGTAGAGATCCTCGCCGAGCTTTGGCGTCACCAATAGTGGCGCCGAAGACAGGTACTTCTTGAGCTCCGCCAAAGCCCGGTCATACTCCTCATCCCACGAAAACTTCGATTTCAATGCCTGAAAGAAAGGGCGGCAGCGATCTAATGACCGGCTTATAATAAATCGATAAGCGGCCATTCCGAGATCTGACGCCTTAGCCGAGCTAGGCTGTTTCAAGTCTTGCACGGCTCTGATCTGTGTGGGGTCTGCTTCAATACCTCGGTTCGTGACTAGGAATCCCAAAAATTTCTCGGATCCCATGCCAAAGGCACACTTAGACGCATTCAGGCGTAGCTTATGTTTTTTGAGAATGGAGAACACCTTGGCTAAGTCGGACAGATGGTCTGCTTGATGCCGGCTTTTAACCACCATATCATCAATGTAAGCCTCCATTGTCCGGCCCAGCAGAGGAGCAAACATCTTGGTCACCATCCTCTGAAAAGTTGTCCCGGCGTTCTTTAAACCAAAAGGCATAACTCGGTAGCAGAAGAGTCCCCTTGGAGTCGTGAAGGAGGTGATCTCTCGGTCGGGCCCATGCATGGCAATCTGATGGTAGCCGCGGTAGGCATCTAATAAACTAAGCCTGTTATGCCAGCCATCAAGTCCACAAGCTGGTCAATTCTGGGCAAAGGGAAGCTGTCTTTCGGACAAGCTCAGTTGACTATCTTGTAATCGACACAAACTCGCCACTTCCCATTCTTCTTGGGCACCACTACTGTGTTTGAAATCCATCGAGGGTAGTGCACTTCCTGAATTGCTCGTGCCTCAAGCAAGTTCTTCACTTCCTCCGCAACTACCTCGGCGTGATGCAGCGCTGATCTCCTTGTGTGCTGAATGACTGGCTTTGCGCCGGGGAAGACATTGAGGTGATGGCAGATAAAACTTGGATCGAGGCCGGGCATGTTGCAAGGCGACCACGCAAAGATCTCGATGTTGGCCATCAAAAACTCAACCATTTCGGTCCTTTCTTAGGCAGTAAGGCTGGAGCCGAGCAAGAAGAACTTGTCCGGATGTTCTGTATCAATTCGTACCTCCACCAATTCCTCGACGGCTTGGTCCTCTGCCCTGGTGCCCACATCGTCAAGAACTCCCCGGTCCTCCGGTCCTTCTATCATTTAAACGAAGCCTTTGGTAGCCTGGCTACCGTTGACTGCCACAAAGCACTGCTTTGACATGACTTGATCTCCCCAAATTTCTTCGATTGCCCCCATAGCCGAGGAGAATCTCATCACCTGATGGTAGGTTGATGCCACGGCTTGCATCGCGTGAAGCCATCCTCTTCTAAGGATCAGGTTATAAGTATATGGTACTTGCAACACCCAGAACTCCACTTGCTTGACCACAGACCTCGCTTTGACCGGCAGGATAATCTTTCCCAAAGGCCACTCTGGTTGTGAGTTGAAACCAACCAGTGGTGAAGTCGCCGAGGCCAAGTCTGTATCACGGAGCTTGAGCTGCTTGAATGCATCGTAGTACATGATCTCGACCGAGCTTCCCTGATCGATCAAGATCCGTTTGACATCAAATTCCTTGACGCGGAGCGTCACCACTAAGGCGTCATTGTGCTGTGTCTGAATACACTCTAGATCCCTTGAGGAGAAACTGAGCATATCTTTTTCTTCGGTCTTCCCCCTCTTGATCGCAGGTTGAACTGACAAGACTTCCATCATATGTTCTACCTTCTTGATCATACCCCGAAGCGCGGTGAAACGTGCAACAATACTGCGGATTGAAGCCCTTCTAACCGTCGCCCAACTTAGCTAGAAACCGGACATACTCCTCGTCTCAGATTTCACTAAGAACACGATAGATTGGAATCTTGAAGACCGTGGTGATGCCTGTCCTGGCCTTCAACCTTTTGTTTGCTTCGGCCACGTCATTGCGGGGGTAGTCATCTCAATCATTCCGACGTCCCCTTCCCCGGTTCGAGCCACGGTCCGATTCCTCAGTGCGGTCACTTGATCGGCTGGACTCTTGCCCAACTACGTGCACCTTGCTAGCTGACTTCTTATCTATTGCTACCGGAATCTCCTTCGTGGTAGATGCCGACACATCATCCTCTACTCGGATGTGCTCATTAATACGCTACATGAGCTGGTCAATGGATGTCGGCTGGTGCATGGTAAGCGAGTCCCGCAGTCTATGTCCGACCGGGAGTCCACGCTTGTATTGAGTGATTGCAAGGTTAACCGAGCAATCCAAGATCTCGTTGAAGGTCTCCCAATATCTGGAGTTGTACGCCTTCAATGTGTCATTCGGTTCCATCTTGACACTCAGTAGGTGATCAACTTCCTTCGGTGTTTTGGTGTTGGTTTTGAAGCGCGTCATAAAGGCTTCGACCAACTGATGCCACCTCTCGATACTCCCTTCTGGTAACCTTTCAAACCATTTCAAGCCCAGTTCGCCTAAACTTGATGGGAATATAAGGCACATAAGTGCGTCATTCCGCCTATGTCCGGCCATAACCTGTCGGAAGTGGCTTACATGCATGTAAGGATCGGTCTTTCCGTTGTAAAGTGTGAATTTAGGCTGGTGGAAGCCTGCTGGAAACGGTTTTGTTTCTATCTCTAAGGAGAAAGGGGTGGCGCTCAGCCTTGCCAAGTCTGAGTCTACAAGGAGCGGCGCTGCTTGGCGGGATTGAGGCATTCCGACCTCCTTGTTGGCGTGAACTCCGTAGGATAGCAGCTGGAACGCCGGCACCCTCTGAGCCTCCCGCTGGCGAGCCCGTTCCTTTAAGACTGCTCGCAAATCTTCTGAACGAGCGGAATAGGAGTACCTCGATGTCGTTGCCGGACGTGAGGGCTGGTAAGTGCTATCTTGCGCGCTAGACTTCTCTGCTCGCACATCGGAATCACCAACCTTGTAACTTCTAGTGATAGAAATGGACGGAGTGTGTCACTGACTCTGACTGCCTGAACGGCGGGGTTGGGTGCGCTCACTGCGGTCTCCCACTCCAGCTACACCCTTCCCTTTCACATGCCGCTTCAGCTCCTCCATCTCCGCCGCCATCCGCCAGACGACGGCGTCCTGGTCCCTGAGCTTGTGTTCCAAATGTCTCGCATGTGATTCTCTCCGGCACCGATGACCATCTGGGCTCCGTGAATGACCATAGCTCCTTCCGCGCTTATCCCGCGTGTCTCCCGACTGCCCTCCTAGGAATGTCTCCAAGTTTGCCATTGGAGGGACGATAGTATGACCTTCTCTCCGTTTGCTTGACTTCGGGGTAACTCCGTCGATGGCGGGCAACGGAATCTCCTCGTTGTTCGCCATGAACGGCGATCAGACGAGCCTGGAAGACAAGGTTTTGTCTGCAAAGCTTCCCATAGACGGCGCCAATTGTACGGGGAGCAAATATTCCGACAAGCCCGTACTCCTTTCTTCCAAGCTTCATTTCTGTCCGATCACCTGTGGACACAACGGCGGTGAGCTACCCGATGGTGTGTGGCCAAAAAACCCCTCCAACGATCAAGTTAGCACACACCTTGGGATAGAGAGAGAAAGAGGAGAGAGTGTTAGAGTGTAAGTATTTCTTACAAAATGTTCGTCTGTCTCCGTATAAGGGGCGTAGATACGCTTATATACCCTTTGCATCCCAAATTTACTTCCAGTGATCTCTCAACACGTGGCACTGCTTTCCCATCTGTCAGCACAAATATTGCTGAGCATTACCTAACCCAACTGCCTGCCCACTCTACTGGGAGCTCGGCAGCCGAGCTGCTCCATCTCGGCTATCAACGGCCATACTGTGCTTCATGCCTAAGTATTCCAATAGCTGAGCCCAATGAGGACCGGGCTCGGCTGCATCCCGGCATGGCTGAGCTCGGGACAGCTCAGGAGCAGGTGTGTCGTCAACCTTCCTACCGAGCAAGCACAAGTAGCTCGGTCTGACCTCGCCTTCCCTGGCGCCGGACATCTCACTTGACCGGCTTCGACTTCAGGAAGCCATGCAGCTCGGTCAATTCGCGCCTTGCCTTAACCGAGCAGCCTCTTACAAGACAGGGCCGTACTACCTTGGCCCAACCCTTGTTCGGCCCAAATCTGTCCGGCCCAGTTCTAGATCACAAATCTCCCTGTCAATAGGTATGGCAATTATGGCAAGTCTCACTAAGTTGGACATCTATTTATTTATTTTTGGACCACATGTTATTGATGTTCATGTGTTGTCCGTCCTAACAGGGTTGTTGCGATATATGGCACATGTCTTGCTGTGAGATTATCTGTAATCCCATGATTTGATTTATTATTTTTTTAAAGATTGTTAAAATCATGTTAATTGTTATTTAAAAGAAAAAGAAAAACAAATGTGATCTTATTATGGGGTTACAAATGTTCAATTAATCTGGTTTTTTACATAGATGATCTACTCGATAAATTTTACAATAAAAACGATTCAGATTATTGAAATATGCCTAAGACAAACTCTCACAGTGTAACGCTCTCGAAAAAAATACATATAAGGCTCAACTTAGAAGAGTAGGAGACAAGAGATCAATACATATATTCCATTCATTTGAGATTGTATTACAAAAGGGTAAAACATGCATCATACATTCATAAAAATCCATCCAGAATCTACAGCATGTAATACCGTTAAAGTTTACAAGGAAATGTCCTACGGGCTTACATCTTTCCAAGTCTTAACTTGGTTACACAAAAGATTAATTTTATACACCTTAAGCCCTAGGCTTTACAAAATACACAAAAAAAAGGGTATAAAGCCCTTGCTTCCAAAAAGGGTCCTCCCATGCTATTGCCTTGGTGGAGGCATGCCATTGTTACCTGAAATGTTATTCCCAAATAGGGTGAGCCACAGCCTAGTAGAAATTATCTAATACAGTATATGAATCTTAGCAAAGGTATAAGTACATTATATAACCACAATCATTAGTGACCAAGATGTTCACCACTGTGTCATCATAAGGTGCCAACTCCCTTTCCGTTTCATTATATAGATCAATTTTCACTATCTCTTCAACATTTTAAATGAGACTACAACTCAATGATGCATGAACACTTCAAACTTTACTTTCACGGAAATTTCGTCCGCGGGCTGCCGTCAAACAGGACCTATGTAAACGTAGGCTATACAAGCACTACAATTGTTTCACAGAAATTTCATCCGCGGGCTACCATCAAATGGGACCCATGTATTATTTCGGGACTTGCACCCAAGATACTCCGGCCAACTTAATTATCATTGAGGTCTACTCCTTTCTCCTCTTACATATCATCAATGCATATGCAATGCAATTTAAACACAACATCAAACAACGGAGCACTCCCCCTTGCTACTCCCACATAATCATACATATACAATGTAAATATACATGTAGTCATATTCAATGACAAACAATAATAGATTAGTTTCAATTTACCTAATCCTCATACAAAGTCTACAACAATTATAGCTATCCTCCACCGATAGCGCAAAACAGTTATTTCTGAACAAATATTCAATCTCATAACATGTAAATTATCCAAAATTTCCAACAATGTGAGGTACTACATACATGATTTCACCATCTATCCCAATATTTGCTCAAATTCATGTTTACAACATCAACATCAATTATTTATACAAAATAATTATGGTAATCGTTTTAGGGCAAAACCCCATCTTTTAAAATATTGATCCCAATGCCGAATCCACTAGATTAAACATCTCAAGGCCTCATTCTCAAGCCCTATACTCATTTATTCTACTTTTAGCCCAAATCTCTCTTTTTACTATTCACCCAAACCCTAGGTTTGTCCCAAACGTTTCCAAACTTCACCATTTTTACACAAGGACAAATAACCAAGCTAAAAATCATATAAAAGTGTAGAAAATCCCTACCTCAAAGAGAAAAGACGAGTTGAGCAAGAGAGAAACTCCAAAAGTGGCGAAATTAACTTGCACCCGGATGAAAATGAAGAGCTTGAGACCCTCTACCTTTTTTATGAAAGCACTAGGGTGTATAGATCACTAGATCTAGGTGAAATCTTAGAGAGAAGGTAGGTTTTAGAGAGAGAGGCTCTCAACTTTGGGTTTTGAAATGAAAAGATGTGAAAAAGTGATCCAAAAAGTGTTTTTCGCGATCTGAAATACGCACAGTCCGCTCGAGCGGAGGTTTCGACGCTCGAGCATCAGACACAATAAGTTGTTTCGCTTGAGCGCAAGAATGGCCGCTCGAGTGCCAAGACACAACGAACAACACGATCACCGCTCGAGCTCAAGAATGGCCACTCGAGCGTGGATAACACACTTTCAGTATTTTTGCAGATGACAAACGAACGCTTGAGCTCAAGAAAGGCCGCTCGAGCGCCAACCCGCTCGAGCGTAGAAAACTCCGTTCGAGCGGAGAAAACATCCTTCCAATATTTTTTTGCAAACGCGCAAAGTACTGAAGGCAAGCAATTCACGCTCGAGCGCAAAAAGGTCCGCTCGAGCGGAAAACCAAAAATCTGGGGAGCAACAAAGGGAAAAAAACAAGGCAACCAACCTGTTCCAAATGCAAACACAACAATCCAAATACCAAACTCAAGAGATACAAGGGAGGAAAGGAAACAACAACAATATGAGAGCATGAAACCGGAGCCCGGAATACCATACATGAGCTGGGTCAAAACTGGGATCGCTATACACAAGCCTTAGATGACATAACAACAACCTCAATTCTTATTGTAACTTGATTCAGATAATGAGACTCAATACTTTTATATTGAATTTTTAGAAACAACATAACAAGTATCATGTAATAAATAGTATGGAGTATGTGGATGTGGACGCGCCCTCGGGTTTTATGCCACCACAGTTCGGACTCCCTTTTGTGTCATGGTTCTTAGTCTGAACCAAAGAGTCCAAATCCGACAAATCGTTTTGAGAAAACAGATTTTTGTAAAGAAGTGCCAAACATGGACTGCTTTACCAAATACAGAGTCGCCACCTAAATATTTTTTATGGGAAAATTTAGGAAACCCTGACTCGGTACCAAAGGCCACGTGCCCGTCATCACCAAAGTTACCTCGGCTCGGGAGCTTGGGTACGATTGGGGAAGGTCAGCTATGAGCACCCCCTCTCGCCCGATCTGAAGATCGGCCTCTACTAACCGTGATATCTTGTTTTGAAAACATTACATGTCCTTATTCCGATTATTAGCCTACAATTACTATGTTATGCACACAGCAAACAAGTATAGACTAAATCGCCCAAATTAGAACAAAACATTTCATGTTTGTTTTGAAAGTGATTTGCTACTTGCGAGTAGGCTAAAATGTAGGTTTTGCCACCCTTAAGTGGGCTTTAGAAAAGATGGTTTTGCCACTATTCTAATGGGCTTAAAACTCACAGTTTTAATGCATTATTCCAATTTAGGTAATTCAACCTTCATCCACAGGCACTCAAGCAGTTATATCACATAAGCAGCTAGCCTCATGGTAATCATGCTATTATGGCAACACTCACACGCATGCGGTATGCTAAAGCATAAAAACTTACAGAGTACTCCGAGCCAAAATAGAAGCTAGTTAGTAATCATATGCATGATCCTAGTTCATGTTAAAATGGCTAATGTAACACATGCAAAATGCAACTATAATAAGCTCGGTTATCCTAAAGATGGCATGTGAAATGCTGCAACTAACAAGTATTCAACTTGGAAGTGAAATACAAGTGCAGTTAGTATGATGTACCGAGCTCGGTGCATGTAAGACAAATGTATGGATGCACGCATGCATAGCATAAGACATGCT
This sequence comes from Camellia lanceoleosa, assembly GCA_025200525.1. Classification (NCBI taxonomy): domain Eukaryota; kingdom Viridiplantae; phylum Streptophyta; class Magnoliopsida; order Ericales; family Theaceae; genus Camellia; species Camellia lanceoleosa. The sequence goes on from CM045770.1 coordinate 14,985,889, forward strand.
AATTTAAATATGCCCTAGTCTAACCATCATAAGCGGATAAATAAAAGGGAAGAAAGACGAGGGATTGGAAGACATACACACACCCACACACACTTATTACAATACGCCCTCACACAGAAGGACCGAAAGAATAATACAGTCCGAATAAATAATACTAAATTAATTGTTACAAAACTCCTAATTAATTAACAAATTAAATGCAACATTAAAATGGCCACGGCCCCGCCTTCGAAATGTTTGGATGATGCATGCTCGACTCGTACTGCTCAGAAACCCGTTGCCATGGCACTGTTGCCTTTGTTTACATTGCCCTGCCCCTCTGAGGATCATACAAACTTCTAGACCTGCTTTGAATTACTCCCTGAGTGCTCCGGATTGCCACCAGCCAGAACAAAAGGCCACCGGCCATGGTAATTGGAGTATCGGCCAAAACTTGAATCACCGGCCAGCCATTGATGGCCAGTCGGCACTAAGAGGCCAAATTTGCAACTTAATGTAAAAATGCATGCAACAAACAAATGAAAGCCAACATCCTATCATATTGGGGTCAAGGGCATCGGCGACCGAAGATTGAGGCGCGTTACGTCACTTTGAGTACGAACGCTTCTTAATCCTCATGCTTGGTTTGACACCCCAAACCAAGCAATGTAATGCATGTATGCAAATACGGCTCAAAAATACAACATGAGGCTAATATGCAAAGCATGCCAAATGCGATGTATCTTAAGCATGCAAGCTAAGTTAATATGATATAAACATGCCAAATACGCATGTGAGTATATGAGATGCAATTAGCTAAACGTTATGCAAACATGCAAGTATGATACTATACAAGCATGAGCCCCAAAGCAATGCAACATGACCATGCAATGATAGGCCTAAAACCACAAAGGGCAGACCTCAGTCCACCCTCCAAACAGTGGCCAAAATGCCCAAAATGATGGGCCAATGCTTATGCAAACATACACACCAATAGGTCCAAGACAAGGGGCATTCTACCACAACTACCCTAAGCACTCATGGCATGAACTTTCCAACACAAAATAGAGTTTTAATATGCAAAATGACCCCCCAAAACCCACTGATATGGCAGCCCCAAAACTTAAACACTTAAGCATGTACAATGCCCCTTTTCAAGGCACAACAAAACAATTCTTCAAGGCATGAAAGGGATGATAAGTGCAGGCATACAAGCACGAATTAGGGACTGAAATGGCATGTGAGATGACCCCAAATCACTTAAACAACCTAACCCAAGCATGCTCATGATTCACATAACCAATGCCAACATGCTAGAATGCTAAGGAGCCATATAAAGCATATCAAATATGACCAAACCAGCACCTAACAGACCTCAAGCATGGAAAAATATGACCAAGAACTTCACAAAGTAAAGTCAAAACATGAGAGCATGGTTGTCAAATGTCATGATACATTTCTAGGCAAAATGAAGGAACACAAAGAAAGTACAAAATGCATGCTAAGGGTCAACAAACCAACATGTAACAGAGGTATAATACGACCCAAAACACCCAAAAAGCCTCTGAAATGGAGTCATAAACAACTAAGCATGCATGCTACCATATTGAGCCAAAAACATAGATAAATGAGTCACAAAGGGGAGAGGGGTGTCCCTCCCCTATACAAGACCTCAAACCTCCTCCTTCACCACTGAAAATCCACTGGATTTCAGTGGTGAGAAGACCAATACACAAGAATAACCAAAGCTTGCCAAAAGAGCACAAAAAGAGACCAAAAGAGGCCTAAGAGGGGGAGGTCGACCCCCAACACCAAAACAACCTTAATGAAGAATCTTAAGCATGAAAATACAAGAATTTTTTTAGTTATACACAAAGCCTAAATCAACATGCAAGACAGGTAAAAAACTAGCGCAAGATTGGGGAAACTAAAGTAAGATTGTTACCCTTGAAGAACTCTTAAAGAACAGCAAGATCAATGTGACACCCCTGTTCCGTAATATGCAAATTGGTCCTTAATTTGAGCATGATTATGTGTTTAGCATGATTTTATGTGCCATTATGTGAATGTATGTGATTTTAGAATTTTATCTGTTCACCGTAGGAATATCTGTTTGAATAATCCGCTTCGAAAATTAAATTGAGGGCCTTATCGGCCACAGAACCCGAAATTGATAACGACATTGTGGTTGGCATAATTTTTAGAGCCTACGGTGAAATTTAATTGAAAATTGATTCTGGTCAATTTAAACTGATTAAATTGGTGAATTAATGGCCCAAATATTTTATATTAAAATATTTTATTAGTGGGCCTTGTTGTATTATAGCATTACACCCCCCCTTAGCTCATTTGAGCTCAAAAACCTGAGGATACCATTGTGAGAGAGTGAGGGCCGGCTGTTAGAGAGAGAGAGGGAGAGAATTGTGTTATTTTGACTCAAGTTTGAAGAATTTGAAGTCCATCTCTAAATTGGACCATAGATTGAAGGAATTGAGCTTCTAGGTAAGCCATTGACTCTTGAATTCATGGAAGTAATGTGTGATCTTGTGTGTTCAAGGGTTGTTTGTACTCAAAAGCATGAGTTAAGTTAGTTTTTTTGGAATTAAAGCTTGATATAAGCATGCATGTATGAAATTGTGTTGAAATAGCATATGTAAGCTTGAAAATAAATGATTCATGTAGAGGTTTAGTTGAAACTCACGTTTTGATCACCATTTGTGTTATCTAAGTTGAGAATGTGGCTAAATCATCACATGAATGTACAATTTGAGAAGATATGAGCTTAAATGCATGAACTTGTACATTGTTAATGAGTTTTGATGAGGAATTAGGGCATGCATGTGACTTATTTATGAAATTGAGCCTCATTGAGTTGTAATTTGGGGTCTATACCATGTTAGCATGATTGTACATGAGATTTGAGCCATTGCATGCAAGAAGTGTAGCTAGGAAATTGAATTGGAGCTCAAGAACACAATCTGGGAAACCCAGAATTTTGATGTCCGCTCGAGCGGGGAAGTTCACGCTCGAGCGGGGATTTCGAGCTCCCAATATTTTGTTCTTGCAGGCATGGTGTCTGCTCGAGCGGGGATCATGGAGGATGAATTTCCGCTCGAGCATCCTATCTTGCGCTCGAGCATAAAAATGATGCATCCAGTACTTTTTGCAGACATAGAGTCCGCTCGAGCGGGTAAGTGCACGCTCGAGCGGGGAGCTAAGTTAAGAGGCCTTCTGCTTGAGCGCCAGTTTGGACAATCGAGTGTAAATTTCACCTATCCAGTACTTTTGCAGGCCTTAAGGGTCCGCTCGAGCGGGGAAGCTTACGCTCGAGCGGGGACCCTGTTTTCTGAAATTCTGAAATTGCATTCTGTGTTCTGTTTTCCGTTCTCTTTCACTTGTAAACACTCTTAGGCATATGTTAAGCATTGTAAATGAGTTAATGAAATGTGAATAAAGCCTAAAGAGGGATATGTGAATTAAAGAACGGATTGAACTGTTAGTGACCCTTTTGTGTTCATGAAATGTGTAGGGTCAAGCTCCAGGGCAAATCCACAAGCCGATCACTGTGAGTGATATCGATATTCGAATATTTGTGAATGTCCAATTGTTTATTCCCTTATAAGTTTTATGAGTTGCTATTCGGGATTGTGGACGAAAGTCTGATATGAATAAACATAAATGGACCAAAGGTCGTTCCGGTAAACATAAGTGGACCAGAGGTCATTTTGATAAACGTAAATGGACCAAAGGTCGTTTTGATAGGAATGAGTGGGCCAAAGGCCGTTTTGACATGAATGAGTGGGCCGAAGGCCGTTTTGACATGAATGAGTGGGCCAAAGGCCGTTTTGACATGAATAGATGGGTCGAAGGCCGTTTTGACATAAATGGACGGGCCGAAGGCCGTTTTGACATGAACGAAAATCTAGATGGGCCAAAGGCGAGAATGTTTGGAACTACGGTCACTTGATTTGGAATTTCGTATAGTTTTATATATTTGTTAAATAGAATTATGAACTGGGCCCAAGGCCGTTTGGAACATGTTGTTCTACATTGTTATGATATTCTGTATTTGATATTATCCACTGGGCTATCGCTCACGCTCATTCATGTGTTTGTAGGTGAGCCGAGAGAAGCACAAACCCAGCCCCAGTGAAGTCTGCCAGGAACAACATGAGTTTTGGAGAGTCAGCCTTGCGTCTCACGCACGAGACCTTCCTTGCCCTTTTATTATGTACTTATGTTTTGTTTTGTTGGCAAGGGCTTTGTGTATATCTGTACATAGTCTGTCATAGGTTGACTCGTTCTGGATGATCCTGGTTGTAATGAAATTTGTGATGCAGTACTCTTGATGTGAGTTATTAACGTATCTGAGTATTTGTTGTGTGATGTGCATATAAGCACGGCTCTGTGGACAAAGTTTTAAATTTTTACTTCCGTTTGGCCCCTTTACTCTGATGAATTATGTCTGTTTTGGTCTGAGGCCGTAGGTAGTCACAGGATTACTGGCCGGTTATGTCCTTAACCCATAGGGGCGAGTTAGGGTCATGACAATCAAACACCTTCCTCTGGTCAAAATCAGTCCAAAAACTCAAGAATAAACCCTCCAAGCCCTTTAAGGTAGAAGTATGGTGTAATGGTGTGTGTCTTAGTGCAAAACTAAGGCAAAAACACACTTTTTAGGCCTCCAAACACACACAAAGGATGAGAGAGAGGGAGATATAGAGAGAGAATGTATATGACAGATATGTATATGTATGTCTCTGGTTTTTTTTGTTCAACCCTTGACAATGGAGGAAGAGGGGTCCTTAAATAGACAAGGGAGATGTTTTGAAGCTTCTCCAAGAAGCTAAACTAAAAAGAGTCAAAGGGGGCAAAAGGGGCAAGGCTTCCTGAGGAAGCTGGGACAGCTGGCCAAGCTTCTTGAGGAAGCTAAGACAAAGGTCCAAGCTTCCTCAAGAAGCTAGACCAAAAGGGTGCAAAAGGTACATAACAACCACACTATGCACAGGGAAGAGTGTTGGTGCATTCCAGCTGGCATAGCTGGCATGCACCATGCCTGAAAGGTGCAAAAGGTGCATACCGGCCAGCAGAAAAGGTCACCGGCCAAACAAAGTGCCGACCGGCCACAAAAAGTGCCGATCGGCCATTGGTATCAAGAAACCATGGCCGGTGGCAACAATGAATGGTCGGTGAGGCAAAGGAAAGGCCGGTGGGGTGTAGGGATGGCCAACAAGCCATTCCCTGCCCCTCAAAGCAAAAAGCACAAGCATTTGGTGCAAAACCACACACACAACAAACGAGTTGAGAGATCCTGAGGCAAGGCGTGCAGCCGAGGCCTCCGGGAACTCAAAACGAACACGAACATGGATGATCACCGAGTGTTCCAACGGTGATGTCCAAGTCTTGAGGACGGTCAAAAATGGGGTGTCTACAGTTGCCCCTCTTTGACAGAACTCGAAAGTCATAACAATGACGGGAGTGATTGTCAAAGCCCAGAGATGACCCATTTTTGACAAGGCCGAAAACTTAGACAAACATGCAAGACAAACAAGATATGCGCCCGAAGGCAGGGGCAAAATGTAAGACAATGCACAAAGCCGAACATAACTTATGATCATGTAAAGAAAACTGTAATGAAGCACACACAATGCAATAGTTTTAAGCTAACATACGCCAAACTACACTACAATGCAGAAAGGATGTAAGAGAATTATGCAATTCTCGATACGTCTCACTCAGAGAATACAATACCTATCCAGTTCGTCTGGTTGTACCAGCCTCGAATGAACCGTACATACAATATCATGCCTGCAAAGAAAGCAAACTTAACATGTACAATATTGTTAGCAACATGCCTAATAATGCAATCGAAAGTACGTGACAACGCAATTCAAGTGGGACGCATAACAATACTGTGAAGGCACAAACACATGTAAGTAAAGAACACGTGACAACGTGCACAATGTGTATGAAGAAATTTGAACACATGTAAGTAAAGCATAACATGACAATGCATGCAATGTGTATAGAAACTTGGAATTGAACACATGTAAGCAAAGCAATGCACGCAGGCACGTAATGTGTATAGAAACTTGAAATTGAACATATGTAAGTAAAGTGTGCGGTCTACGCAAGCAATGTGTATGGAAACTTGAAATTGAACACATGTAAGTAAAGCGTGCGGTCTACGCAAGCAATGTGTATAGAAACTTGAAATTGAACACATGTAAGTAAAGCGTGCGGTCTACGCAAGCAATGTGTATAGAAACTTGAAATTGAACACATGTAAGTAAAGCGTGTGGTCTACGCAAGCAATGTGTATAGAAACTTGAAATATGGTAAAGGCAAGCTATTCAAGACGTCGAAATACAAAGTACTGCAATACATTATAATTGAAGTGATTTGTGGAGTTCACAAGATACACAAACAATATGGGAGGGGATGCTCCTCGCACGTACGGAGCATTGCTCATAGCAGACACAACTTGAGGTCAACAGGGAGGTCTATGGATGTTTCAAAGGTGTACTTCCTTGCATTGCCTTGAGAAACTTGAGGTGCCACACCAAACAACGGATCCAAACAAAGGCGCGAGAGATGTATTGACCTTAAGGGATGGGTTACCGGTATCAACTCTGATACTTTGCTGCCCTACTCTCTTTTTGCTTTACTTTCCTTTTTACTGGTAGTTTAAGCACCCACTGCCTCAGGTAGGGTTATTATTTTTCAAAACTGTGTATTTTCGCAAAACATATGACGGAAATGAAACTGCTATTTTGTTCAAAAGATGTTACATTTGCATTTTTTATGCATCGCATCGCATGGAATGACATAACAGTGTGAATGAAATTCGTTTGAAAATAGAGCGTTCGCATCGTAATAATCAGGTAGTGAACCCATTTACAACTCAATAAGTAGACCAGAGAGACTTGATACAACCGAACAAGTGCGAGTACAACTCGATAAGCAAATCAAAGACTTAAAGGGAGTGAAATACAACTCGATAAGCAAATATACGACAACTTGATAAGCAAATAGGCGTGACTCCGCAAGAATCGATCACCGGAGGGCATTGGAGGTGGTAGAATTCCCCAATCCTCAGCATAAACAGTTCATAGAACAAGGAGGAAGACCACCGGCCAGACATAAAGGCCATCGGCCATGAGAAATGGCCATCGGCCAGAAACTTTGATTCATCGGCTAAAGTGGTGGCCGGTCGGCACTACATTTGACCAGCCGGCCATGAATTGTTAGAACCAGCAGAATGCTGACATCTGTCCTCCACTCAACCTTATCTTCTACAAAAAGGCCTCAGCTTCGTGGTTCTCCTCAATTCACCATTGATTTGCCCCAAATGGAAGCGCTTCTTGCCCAAAACCTCACAACTTGGATTAACAACTTGAATGGCTCGAAAAAGCTGAATTTCCGAGGTTTCGACATAAACGCACTATTCACTCTGGGTCGTACCCTGTTACACCTCCTGTTTCTCCATGCGGTGACAAAGTTTTGGAATCCGGTGACACATGTCTTTAGCTTTAGCAGGCAAGAACTGTGTCCTACCTTTGAAGATTTTCGAGTTTTACTGGAATCTGAACGTGACGAGGAGATCCTGCCCCATCTTAATTTTGGCCATGCCCAAACCCTAGGGCGAATGTGTGGACTCACTATGCGTGACGCTCGGTTTCTGATTTATGACGGAATGCTGGACATTCCCAGTTTGATCTATCAGTTTTCCGATGCCGGCGATCGGAACGACCCTCATCGGCAAGGCTTCCGGCGACAAGCCCTCTATTTGTGCATGCTATCTCATTTTCTGTTTGTCTCAGGCTCTGGAGGATCTAACGTTCGATTGATCGAGGTTACCCAGGGCTTGAAAGAGGGCAAGAGTTGCATTGTCATGACTTTGGCTGAGACGTTGATGGGGTTAGACGCCTTTTATCGTCGAGAGACGACCAGATTTGCGGGGAGTCCACTATTGCTGCAGGTAAAGTTTCCCACCCAATCTCACATATGTACTACTCACGCCACTCGGCCCTCAAACTCGTTTTCTCACAAAACCCTTTTCTCACTTTTTCTCTCATCGTACATCTCTCTATTCTTTATTCTCTCACTTTTCATCCCTTCCCAGGTGTGGTTGATAGACAAGTTGCAGGTTGTGGACTCTTGCCCAAAGATACTTTCGGCTCGCGGCTACTTCTTCAGAACGCGTCGGTCGGCCTTGATGAGGGTTGGTGGTTCGACTGGATGTGCAATTTATCTGCCGACGTCATTGCTTGGCGGTGCCCTTGGCTCAATCTACCGGCAATGGGCTACAGCATGTCCCGACAGATTGGGATTCAGTTGATTGGCTTTACTCGTTGTGTGTTCTATTTCCCATTCCGGTTCCGACGCCAATTCGGTCATGACTAGATTTGCCCCGCAGAGGGGATAGAATATCCTGCTGCCTTTCCGTTTCGAGGTGCGCAGCTTGTTCGGCAGGCCACAGCGTGGAGGACAAGAGAACTCCTGGACCCCGCTCCTACTTTCAGTTGTACTTTGTCTGATGAGTACATAGATTGTCTTAATGAGGAGGCACAGATCGGGCCCAACTTGGCACCGGAGGCTTCGACCAGCTCTGGGAGGGGACGTAGGAACACCTGACTTGACTATGCCCCGGATTTATTGCTTTATTAGTACTTTCAAGTTTTCCTTATGAATGTAATAAAAAATAACTTCAATTTGTATGCAATGGCAGGAGAACTCTGTACTGAAATCAATGAACTTGAAGGTTGTGGTACTGAAAATTTCCCGTTTTGGTCCAGAAATGGTCTTAGTTGTAAAAAGATTAATTTGAACAAAGTCAACTTTTATCAAAGCTTTTCAAAACTATTTTCGATATGGATCAGAACTGGTCACGCCTGAGATCTGTCACTGAGATGCATAAACCCCGGATCCCAGCAACTGGAAAGTTGCCCCTAGTCTGCCAAGCACTGCACCGGAGATCATAAATGAGCTCTTGGATGCTGAATAAACAAAGATGGCCTAAGACGATCAAATGGACGAAGTTGATCAGGGAAAAGTTTATGGCTGAACTTCAGGATGAAGCTGCCTACGTATCCCAAAGATGGGAATCAAGCCTTACGTAGTTCAGGCTTGGGTTCACTCGAGTATTTTCACTCTCCTTTTACGCTCTAACTTTTGCCAAAGCCACCCTTTGCGGGTTTTCAACCTTGCGAGCTCAGTTTTTATATTTTCTAATTTTCCGTGTTCTAACTTTTGCCTAGGTCGCCCTTTCGGGTTTTTGGCCTAGCGAACCTCTCAGGGGTAATATTTCTTCAACTTGTCCATGTTGATCGGTTGGGAGAACTCTAGGCCATCTAGGTCCATCAGAACGACAGCTCCACCCGACCAAATAGACTTAATGATGTAGGGACCAATCCAATTGGGTCTGAACTTGCCCCTTGGGTCATGGATGGGAGCTCGGTTATCCTTAAGTACCAAATCTCCTTCTTTCAAATTCCTGGACTTAACCTTCTTGTTGAAAGCCCGGGCAATTCTGCGCTGATAACCTTGAACATGGTACAGTGCTTTCAGTCTTCTCTCATCAAAGAGCATGAGTTCCTCGAATCTGCTCTGCTGCCAATCTGCTTCAGCTATTTGACACTCAGCCAATACTCGCAATGACGGAACCTCAATTTCAATAGGTAGAACGGCCTCCATCCCATAGACTAATGAATACGGAGTCACCCCAGTAGAAGTTCTAATTGAAGTCCGGTAGCCCCACAGAGTAAACGACAACTTATCTGGCCAGTCCCGGTAGGTTTCCACCATCTTCTGCAGTATGTGCTTGACGTTCTTGTTGGCGGCCGCAACTGCTCTGTTGGTCTGCAGCCGGTATGTGGATGACTTATGAAAAACCACATTGTATTTCTTCAACAAATCAATCACCTCCTTCTTGAAGTGGGAACCATTGTCTGAAATAATCTCGTTTGGGACCCCATAGCGGCAGATGATGTTGTTTCTGATGAACTTTGCAACATGTGAAGCCTTCAACACCGCATAAGATTGGGCTTCGACCCACTTTGTGAAGTAATCTATCGCGACCAGGATGAACTCATGCCCATTCGACCCCTTCAGAGTAACAGCCCCAATTACATCGATTCCCCAAATTGAAAATGGCCATGGTGAAGTCATATTGTACAGCTTCGACGGCAGAATGTTCATGCGATTTGCATAGATCTGGCATTTGTGGCATCGCCGAACAAAGCCGATACAATCCTCCTCCATGGTGGACCAGTAGTAACCCTATCTGAGGATCTTCCGCACTAGCATCACCCCATTCATATGTGCCCCACATTCTCCTCCGTGGATGGCCTCCATCAGGCGTTTTGATTCCTCAGCTTCTACACACAACTTATGCATTCCCAGATGACCTCTCTTATACAGCTTACCCCCGCAGATGATGAACTGAACAGCCATTCTTCTGATTGCCCTTTTATCTTTGGCATTTGCCCCTGGTGGTACATCTCTTTCTCCAAGAAGTTCCAAATGTCGTAATACCAGGGGTTGTTGTCCTGAACCTCACCTATGGCAGCAATTGATTCACACGCCGGCGCAAACTTCTGGTCAATGATGACGGGACATATCCGGACTCCGAACGGGATGTCTATCATGGAAGATAGAGTTGCTAGTGAATCTGCAAACCTGTTGTTCTCTCTTACTAGATGAGCAAAGTTTAGCTTCTCAAACCGAGGAATTAACAAATCCAAGGTCTGGTGGTACATTATTATCTTTTCTTCTTTGACTTTCCAGTCTCCTTTTGCTTGAGATACAACAAGGTTCGAGTCCCTAATGACGTCTAGCCGTTTTGCCCCTAATTCTAGGGCTGCTTCTAGACCGGCGATGCATGCCTCATATTCTGCCTTGTTGTTCGAGACTTTGAACCGGAGCTTAAATGCTAGAGGGATGTGGGAATTGTCGGGTGCTATCAACAACACTCCTATCCCATACCCGTACTGGTTTGACGCTCCGTCAAAGTACATCGTCCAAGTTTCATCTTCAACATACAAAATGGCTTCATCTGGGAATAGGTACTCGACTACTTCATCCCCTTCAACCGGGTGGTCGGCAAGGAACTCTGCCACTGCTCTTCCCTTGACTGACTTGCATGTCACATATTTCAGATCGAATTTAGAGAGCAACAGCAACCAACGAGCTAGCCTACCTGTAAGTGCCGGTTTCTCGAAAAGATATTTGATGGGATCAAGTCGTGAAACCAACATTACGGAGTGAGCTAACAGGTAGTGCCGCAGCTTCCTGGTAGCCCATACCAAAGCCAAACAGGCCTTCTCCAGTGGAGTGTAGCGGGTCTCGTAATCCAGCATCTTCTTGCTCAGATAGTAGATGGCCCTCTCCACCTTACCCTCCGATTCTTGTGCGAGCATGCAACCCATTGTAGTCTTAGTTACTGAAAGGTACAATATCAACGGTCTTCCCGGTTCTGGCGGTGACAACACGGGTGGGTTCTGTAAGTATTTCTTGATCTGTTCAAAAGCAGCTTGGCATCGGCCGTCCCATTGGAATTTCTTTCCTTTCTTCAGGAGACCAAAAAGTGGTTCACAAGTCAGGGTTAATTTTGAGATAAACTGTCTTATGAATTGCACTTTACCCAGAAAGCCTCGCACCTCCTTTTCAAACATTGGTGGTGGCATTTCTAAGATGGCCTTAATTTTGATAGGGTCGACTTCGATGCCCCTTTGTGTAATCAGAAACCCTAGCATTTTTTTCGCTGTAACACCAAACGTACATTTCTGAGGATTCAGCCGCAACCGAAATTCTCTGATCCTTTGGAAAAACTTTTGCAAGTCGGTGTAATGGCCCTCTCTTTCTTTGGATTTGACAATCATGTCGTCCACGTACACCTCAACCTCTTTATGGATCATGTCATGCAATATCGTGGTCGCGGCCTGTTGATAAGTAGCTCCAGCGTTCTTCAACCCAAACGGCATTACTCTGTAGCAGTAAGTCCCCCACGGGGTGGTAAAGGCAGTCTTTTCCCGATTTTCAGGTGCCATCACTATATGATTGTAGCCTGAGAAACCATCCATAAACGAAAGCAAGGCATGCCCTGCTGTGAAATCCACCAATTCATCAATATGCGGCAAGGGAAAGTCGTCCTTCGGACTGGCTCTATTCAAGTCCCTGAAATCCACGCATACTCGGATTCTACCATCTTTCTTTGGCACTAGAACAATGTTGGCCAACCAAGTCGGGTATTCGGATACCAACAAGAAGCCTGCGTCGATCTGTTTGGTGACCTCTTCCTTAATCTTGATGGCCCAGTCAGGGCGGATCCTTCTGAGTTTCTGTTTGACAGGTCAGGCCTCAAGGTCAAGAGGGATCCGGTGCTGTACAATCTCAGGATCAATCCCAGGCATGTCTTCGTAGGACCACGCGAAAATATCTTTGAAATCTTTTAATAAAGCGACTAAGCGCTCGCGTTCCTCCGAAGACAACATGGACTCGATCTGGACCAACCGCTGGTCCTTCTCAGCACCAATATTCACAGTAGTGATTTCATCAACTAAAGGTTTAACAAATCTTTCTTGCTCTTGATCAATTTATCGTTGCAAAATCGGAGGAATTTCTTCCTCGTCGTTTTCGTCAAAATTTTGAAAGTTCTGATTTAAGCAATATATCAAAGGCACAGAAAAGTACTCGGAAACCACATCCATATCATTCTCATTAAGTACTTCCAAACTATCCGATTCTTCTGTTACAACAGACTCGAAGGAGAAAGAAAAAGACGACCCGGACAGGACTGTGGCATCTCGGTTATCACCCCCAGGAATACCGGACTTAGACTCAGTTGAGCTGGAACCTAATTCCGACTCACAAGACTTGGTGGAATCAGATTCCGGCTCACTACCTGACCCGGTGCTGTTCGACAAAAATCCCTCTTCGTATTGCCAAACGAGAGAGGGTGCGATGGATGCATCCAAAATAGTTGATGGTAGGCCCGCAGCCATTTCATTCCCGATCATGGACACGAGAAGTCATCCCCCAAGCACTTCTGCTCGATCGGAGGATCTGAAAGTAGACATGCCAGTGCTACCCCCATTTCAAGTTCGGTGTCCTCAGACTCCATTTTCCTGTTCTGCTCAAACTCAACTGTCGAGTTTGTCTGCTCTTCGGCAACATCATTCCCAGGTAACTGTAGGTCAAAGAAAATCTCGAACCCTGGTACGCGCTTCCTCTCCACGTTCAGCCACGGCTCCGGAAAACCACAGAATGGAAAATCCTCTCCCTCCCGGACGAAGCATCCGTTTAAGGTACCCCGGATGGGCCGGTGCATCAACTCAAAAGGCTTCCCTATCTATTTCGCTCTAGCTCTTCCAGCCATTTCCTTTCCTTTCCTTTCCTTACCCAATCCTCCTTGGTGGGCAGATAACCCAAGCCAAAGGTATGGGGGTTGTGTGGCACTTCGGCCAATGTTGCGACACCTTTCCGGCCACTCTTTCCCAATCCCATCCCGGGGATGTGTTAGAGCTTGTTCATGAGGTGTACTGCTTGAGCACTAACATATACCCCCTCATTAGCAGCCATGATGTTCTGTATAACCCAAGCCTCAACCAGGGTAAAACCTGATATGAACACGTCCTCCATACCATGCTCAATTTCTAGAACAGGCGTAGATACCTCTGGTGGTGGATGAATCGATGAATTTCCAAAAACAATGGCTACTCCCTTCCCATAGGGGTATTTCATCATTTGATGCAAGGTGGAGGACACCGCCTTTACCTGATGCAGCCACGACCGTCCCAAAAGCAGGTTGAAAGTTGCAGGAACCTCTAAGGCATGGAAATCTATCTCATGCTGTCCCGGCCCCACTTTAGTCCGAATTTTCACCGTCCCCATGACTTCTCTACTCATGTTGTCGTATGCCTGAATTACCTGGGCTGTTAGTACAAAATCCGCGATTTTCAAACCGATTGCATATGTTGTTCTTGCCGGGCAGACGTTGATGGCGGATCCGGTATCAACAAGAACCACCGGTATCCATTTATTCTTACACTCCACAGAGGTGTAGAGTGGCTTGTTATGGTTTGCCCCCTCAAGTGGCAATTCCTTGTCGGAAAAAGTCAGCGTCGGGGTAGCCCCTCCCGGAAAGACTAATCCCACCAGCTGTTCTGGTGTGGTTTCTATCAAAAGCTTGGCCTCGTCCATGGCTAATAGGACAGCCTGTCTGTGCACTCGTGATGTCATAAGCAGTCCCCAGATGGAGATGTCTGCTTGTATCTTTTTTAACTGTTTGAGCACAGCCTCCTCTTCAAGTTGTTTCTCTTTTTGCTTCTCAGCCTCCCTATCCTTCCCAGAAGCCTCTGGTTGATCTAGGTGTGGGGGTTTGAAGTACCGCCCGCTCCGTGTCATATAGTCGACTTCTCCAAGGTACCAGGTGTTATCGGGTTGGTTGTTCCCCCAATCTTCATCCGTATGGGCAAGACATAAATCCTCATCTTCCCACCACATTCCATCAGCAGCCGACAGACACCTGTCCGGCTCTGGTATGACTGTTCTCGTACTCGCGGTACCTTTCATCCCTATGCTCGCAGCATTCTCTGTTCCTGTGCACACAGCAGTTTCAGTCCCCACATGGGCCTTTGCCTTTCTGATTCTCTCAGAATCTTCAGATCTTTCCTGTTCCGACCGTATCAACACATTTGCTTTCAATAATTCTGTATTGAGAATGCTCCAATCTGGCGAAATTCTTGACCTGGCGTTCTCCGTGGCGTGATACGTTCTCCGACTCTCTCGTATCCGACATTTGTGTCCTTAATAAGACCTGTCCTGGTTAGAACTCTTCCACCACATCCGGTTGATCATCCAACCACCCAGTAGCCTCTGCCGATTCCTCATAATCAAACCAATTGACTGCTGCGTCCCCTGGATCTTGGTCACTGTAAAACTGGAGATTAGCAAGGTCCTCTTCCACAGCCGTTAAATCATCTGTTCCCTGTCCCAGACTATCTCCTTGGATCACACACAGCTCTCCCCCTGTTGGCAATTCCACATCTGGCCCATCCTGGCCTATTGATGAAATGTAGTCACCCGGACTATATGTCTTCTCAACACAACTCCCAGATTCTGCTGACTCTGACTCAACAACCCTCTTCTCCTTTGGGATCTCCTCTCTCCTGTTCTCGATAGTCACCACCATTGGCTTAGGTTGGGTTATGGAGATGTCCATCATGCACAAGTCGGTGCAGTCGGGAAGGAATACCTCCGGCTTAAGCAGGTGAGAAGGAGTGATATAGATGCTAGGATTGTAAGGCACGACCCCAGTTTGGATGAAGTTGATCATTTTGGGCGGTGGAGCTTGGTTATGTGTGGGGAGAGGGTTTGTTGTAACATTGGGTTTCTCGAGAGGCAGAATCACCGCATTATCGATGAGATCTTGAATCTCATGACGTAATCGGAAGTACAGATCGATGTCATGACCGTGCTGTTGGTGAAATGCGAAATATTTGGCTGGGTTGTGGGTAGAGGGAAGTCTTTCTGGTAAGGGCCGCGGCTCTAGGGGCTTCAAATGCCCTTTTCTGATTAAAACCCCCAGAGCTTTGGATAGGGGCATATACAGTGGAGCGAAGGTTCTTGTGTTTTTGGGTGGGTATTTGGCTGTTTGGGTATGGCTTCCGGATGAGCCGGAGAATAGCGCAGTTGCCAGGGTTCTTGAAGGGGGGTTGGTGGTGACCATGCTCACTTCGGAGGTTCTTGTAGTTGTAGCGCCGCTCGGGCCCGCATTAGTGTTGCGATTGAAAGTTCTTCGGGGTTGCTTCTGATCATTATCAATTAAGCCTTGCTTCAAGGCGTCCTCGATCTGTACCCCCATTTCATGTAGATCGGCAAAGGTAGGAAAAGGGAGTACAATCATCTTCTGTATTAACTTCGGCTGAAGATTGCGCAAAATCATCCGAATCTGATCTTTGTCTGTGGGCCTTAAGGTCATCATCGAAGCCTTAGCCCTCCATCTGGTCACGAATTCCGAGAAACTCTCTTTAGGCTCTTGCCTTGTTGTTTCGAGATCGCGGGTCGTAATCTCAATTTGTGTATTGTATGAGTATTGTGCAATAAAGGCCTCAGCCATCTCGTCCCACTTTCTCTTGACGTCATCCTCTAATTTAGCGTACCATATGGCCGCCACACCTGACAGGGTTCGGCCGAATAAAGACAACTTCTGTAGTCTGGTGAGACCCATCGGCCTTAAGACATCCAAAAACAACCTCAGGTGCACCATAGGGTCCCCAGATCCATCAAATCGGTCGATATGAGGCATTTTGAATCTGTCAGGCAACGTCACAGTTGCGTCGGTATATCAATCTTCAATGTCAGGGATGGTCTTGACTCTATGGGATCTCTTGAACAGCTTTTCAAGCTTGCTCAACTTCAGTGCTGTGGGGTCTGTCTCGAACTCAAAGGGAGAGTCTAGTAGGTTGGTGGGCGTTTTAGATAACTGGGGTAGGACTGGGGGTGGAGGCTGTCCTGTGGGAATGTCTATGTCATTCTGAACATTAGCTGTCTCCCCGAGGGTTGGAACTCCTGGCGGGGGAGGAACTTGCTGCGAAGCAGATGCTCCGATTTGCTGTTGTAACCTCACGATTAACTCTGCTTGTTCATTCATAACCGTGGCCTGCTGCTTGGCAAACTCTGCCTGTCGGACAGCATCTTACTGCATCATTTTCATGCTCTCCTGAAGCTGGCACACCATCTCCTCTAAGCTGGCCATACTATTCTGATCTGGCTGAATTACCGGTATATACTCCCTCTCTGTAGGTGAAACAGAACCTTGATCCCTACTGTATTCAAGTGGGGTAGATAAGGCCCTCTGAACTAACTGCTGAACTGATGTCCTCTGCCTAACCGCCCTCCGTCTAGTAACCGGGGGTAGAGAGTAGTACACTGGTTGTCCGTCTATCAGATCCTCAGATCGATGAAGTCGACGACCTCTAGTCCAGAGTGCTTGGGGAATATCTACTGGGTCAGAAGCAATTGTGCTCGACTACCTAGTAAAAAGATAAATAAAGCATATAAATAAACAGACAATTGGACAGCATAACAACGTAAAATAGACACAACACACAGCTGGGTATTACAACAAATTGCCAACAAGCTGAATGTACTGTTCCTTAATCACTGATCACTGTTTCCAAATCGTTGCCCCTAAGTCTGAATCTGATACCCACAGATAACTGATTCCCAAAAACACTAATGCCCGCAGGCCTGACACTCAAACTTGCGAACTGATATGTGTGTTCCCTGCATAGATACACTCTAAAAATACATAGCAAGCAAAAGAGAGCCAAAACAGCCCTATGTTGGGGGAGGGTTTCCCTGTCCTATTTTGTCAAGAGCTAGGGTTTTACTACGCACGCAGCGGTTTCAAACAACCTAACATCGGGTAAGCAACCTGTCCTAGTTTGGAATAGTCACCATGGATTTCGATATGCACTAGGTCGAATGGTCGAAAAGGGTGCCCCGGTAAAATCGGGGTTTGTATTCCCATACTGTTAGAGCCCATAACCGGTCAGCCTTATAGTCATGCCTTGACAAGACAAACCTCCGACAAACCATTCAAGAATGGCAGATGGCAAACACGGTGTCCTAGGTGCACCAATGCACATGCAATGCAAAGAGACACATAAGTAAAATAAAAACAAGATATCATGACTTCGAGTCAAGCTCTCTAAACTCCCTAGCAGAGTCGCCAGAAACTGTGGACGCGCCCTCGGGCTTTATGCCACCACAGTTCGAACTCCCTTTTGTGTCATGGTTCTTAGTCTGAACCAAAGAGTCCAAATCCGGCAAATCGTTTTGAGAAAACAGATTTTTGTAAAGAAATGCCAAACATGGACTGCTTTGCTAGATACAGAGTCGCCACCTAAATATTTTTTATGGGAAAATTTAGGAAACCCTGACTCGGTGCCAAAGGCCACGTGCCCGTCATCACCAAAGTTACCTCGGCTCGGGAGCTTGGGTACGATTGGGGAAGGTCAGCTATGAGCACCCCCTCTCGCCCGATCCGAAGATCGGCCTCTACTAACCGTGATATCTTGTTTTGAAAACATTACATGTCCTTATTCCAGTTATTAGCCTAGAATTACTATGTTATGCGCACAGCAAACAAGTATAGACCAAATCGCCCAAATTGGAACAAAACATTTCATATTTGTTTTGAAAGTGATTTGCTACTTGCGAGTAGGCTAAAATGTAGGTTTTGCCACCCTTAGGTAGGCTTTAGAAAAAATGGTTTTGCCACTATTCTAATGGGCTTAAAACTCACAATTTTAATGCATTATTCCAATTTAGGTAATTCAACCTCCATCCACAGACACTCAAGCAGTTATATCACATAAGCAGCTAGCCTCATGGTAATCATGCTATTATGGCAACACTCACATGCATGCGGTATGCTAAAGCATAAAAACTTATAGAGTACTCCGAGCCAAAATAGAAGCTAGTAAGTAATCATATGCATGATCCTAGTTCATGTTAAAATGACTAATGTAACATATGCAAAATGCAACTATAATAGACTCGACTATCCTAAAGATGGCATGTGAAATGCTGCAACTAACAAGTATTCAACTTGGAAGTGAAATACAAGTGCAGTTAGTAGGATGTACCGAGCCCGGTGCATGTAAGACAAATGTATGGATGCACGCATGCATAGCATAAGGCATGCTAATTTAAATATGCCCTAGTCTAACCATCATAAGCGAATAAATAAAAGGGAAGAAAGATGCGGGATTGGAAGACATACACACACCCACACACACTTATTACAATACGCCCTCACACAGAGGGACCGAAAGAATAATACAGTCCGAATAAATAATACTAAATTAATTGTTACAAAACTCCTAATTAATTAACAAATTAAATGCAAAATTAAAATGGCCACGACCCCGCCTTCGAAATGTTTGGATGATGCATGCTCGACTCGTACTGCTCAGAAACCCGTTGCCATGGCACTGTTGCCTTTGTTTACATTGCCCTGCCCCTCTGAGGATCATACAAACTTCCAGACCTGCTTTGAATTACTCCCTGAGTGCTCCGGATTGCCACCGGCCAGAACAAAAGGCCACCGGCCATGGTAATTGGAGTATTGGCCAAAACTTGAATCACCGGCCAGCCATTGATGGCCGGTCGGCACTATATATGGCCGGCCGGCCATAACTTCCTGCAGAACCCTGTTTTTTGACAGCAACCAAGGACAGACAGTGCGCGGCATGGAATTTCAAGCAAATGTAAGCATAGCCACTCCCCCTATCATGCAATAGATTCAAGGGAGCATGACCTTCGACCCTCGGGCCACCAATTATGCATTTCGATGCATGATGGCCTAAGAGGCCAAATTTGCAACTTAATGTAAAAATGCATGCAACAAACAAATGAAAGCCAACATCCTATTATATTGGGGTCAAGGGCATCGGCGACCGAAGATTGAGGCGCGTTACGTCTCTTTGAGTACGAACGCTTCTCAATCCTCATGCTTGGTTTGACACCCCCAACCAAGCAATGTAATGCATGTATGCAAATACGGCTCAAAAATGCAACATGAGGCTAATATGCAAAGCATGCCAAATGCGATGTATCCTAAGCATGCAAGCTAAGTTAATATGATATAAACATGCCAAATACGCATGTGAGTATATGAGATGCAATTAGCTAAACGTTATGCAAACATGCAAGTATGATACTATACAAGCATGAGCCCCAAAGCAATGCAACATGACCATGCAATGATAGGCCTAAAACCACAAAGGGCAGACCTCAGTCCACCCTCCAAACAGTGGCCAAAATGCCCAAAATGATGGGCCAATACTTATGCAAACATGCACACCAATAGGTCCAAGACAAGGAGCATTCTACCACAACTACCCCAAGCACTCATGGCATGAACTTTCCAACACAAAATAGAGTTTCAATATGCAAAATGACCCCCCAAAACCCACTGATATAGCAGCCCCAAAACTTAAACACTTAAGCATGTACAATGGCCCCTTTTCAAGGCACAACAAAACAATTCTTCAACGCATGAAAGGGATGATAAGTGCAGGCATACAAGCACGAATTAGGGACTGAAATGGCATGTGAGATGACCCCAAATCACTTAAACAACCTAACCCAAGCATGCTCATGATTCACATAACCAATGCCAACATGCTAGAATGCTAAGGAGCCATATAAAGCATATCAAATATGACCAAACCAGCACCTAACAGGCCCCAAGCATGGAAAAATATGACCAAAAACTTCACAAAGTAAAGTCAAAACATGAGAGCATGGTGGTCAAATGTCATGATACATTTCTAGGCAAAATGAAGGAACACAAAGAAAGTACAAAATGCATGCTAAGGGTCAACAAATCAACATGTAACAGAGGTATAATACGACCCAAAACACCCAAAAAGCCTCTGAAATGGAGTCATAAACAACTAAGCATGCATGCTACCATATTGAGCCAAAAACATGGATAAATGAGTCACAAAGGGGAGAGGGGTGTCCCTCCCCTATACAAGACCTCAAACCTCCTTCTTCACCACTGAAAATCCACTGGATTTCAGTGGTGAGAAGACCAATACACAAGAATAACCAAAGCTTGCCAAAAGAGCACAAAAAGAGACCAAAAGAGGCCTAAGAGAGGGAGGTCGACCCCCAACACCAAAACAACCTTAATGAAGAATCTTAAGCATGAAAACACAAGACTTTTTTTAGTTATACACAAAGCCTAAATCAGCATGCAAGATAGGTAAAAAACTAGTGCAAGATTGGGAAAACTAAAGTAAGATTGTTACCCTTGAAGAACTCTTGAAGAACAGCAAGATCAAACACCTTCCTCTGGTCAAAATCAGTCCAAAAACTCAAGAATAAACCCTCCAAGCCCTTTAAGGTCGAAGTATGGTGTAATGGTGTGTGTCTTAGTGCAAAACTAAGGCAAAAACCCACTTTATAGGCCTCCAAACACACACAAAGGATGAGAGAGAGGGAGATATAGAGAGAGAATGTATATGACAGATATGTATATGTATGTCTCTGATTTTTTTTGTTCAACCCTTGACAATGGAGGAGGTGGGGTCCTTAAATAGACAAGGGAGATGTTTTGAAGCTTCTCCAAGAAGCTAAACTAAAAAGAGTCAAAGGGGGCAAAAGGGGCAAGGCTTCCTAAGGAAGCTGGGACAGCTGGCCAAGCTTCTTGAGGAAGCCAAGACAAAGGTCCAAGCTTCCTCAATAAGCTAGACCAAAATGGTGCAAAAGGTGCATAACAACCACATTATGCACGGGGAAGAGTGTTGGTGCATTCCAGCTGGCATAGCTGGCATGCACCATGCCTGAAGGGTGCAAAAGGTGCATACTGGCCAGCAGAAGAGGTCACCGGCCAAACAAAGTGCCGATCGGCCATTGTTATCAAGAAACCATGGCCGGTGGCAACAATGAATGGTCGGTGAGACAAAGGGAAGGCCGGTGGGGTGTGGGGATGGCCAACAAGCCATTCCCTGCCCCTCAAAGCAAAAAGCACAAGCATTTTGTGCAAAACCACACACATAACAAACGAGTTGAGAGATCCTGAGGCAAGGCGCACAGCCGAGGCCTCCGGGAACTCAAAACGAACACGAACATGGATGATCACCGAGTGTTCCAACGGTGACGTCGAAGTCCTGAGGACGGTCAAAAATGGGGTGTCTACAGAGTACTGTTCTAAAACTACTAAATAATCTCTCCTATACAATGACCATCCCTATAGCATGATCGATGTTTGAAAAACATCTATGTCAATATGTATTCATTTTAAATTTAATTGTCAAGGAAAGTTCACATACATAGATTGCATTTGACATACAGTTAAAAATGTCACATTTTAAATTATTTTGTTTTTTTAATAATTTTTTTAAAAATTATTCAATTTTTTTAAAAACTTCTTAGGTCCGTTTTGGGTAGATGAATTTAAAAAATAATATTTTTTTTTTGTCAATATGTATGACTTTTAACATTATTTATTTATTTATACTTTTTAAATCCTTCTACATTAGACAAATCGAAAAAACAAAAGAATTTGACACAAATTTGAAGAAAAATACTAGTGATTAATTTTTTAAAAAAAATATGACTTTTTTAGTTAGATCACAAACCAAGCCTAACAGGATATATGTGTAATTATGTTCAATAAATTTGGGTTTGTTATAATTTTTTTAGAGGACTAATATTTACCCCCACTTAATTACTTTGGCCCACCCACTTCTTTAAATCCCCACTTAGCAAAATAAAACCCCTACATTTTTTCTTTAAACCCCCACCTTAATACCAACTATACCCCTAATCCCAAAACCAAAACCAAACCCAAACCCTAACCCCTTCTACTTCTCTCTCTAATTTGGATTCTCTCTTTGTTTTCTTTGTTTTCTTGCATTCAAATCAAGTTTGAGTGAGAAACAGAGCAAGAGAAAAGACCCATCAACAACGACCACCATTAAAACCTCTATCACAGGCTATGGCGAGTGATTTCTTATATTTCTTCTCCCTCTTCTCTTTTTTCTTCTCCCTCTTCTCTTTTTTCTTCTTCATCTTCTTTTGAAAACCTTAGGTTCCGTTTGGTAGAGCTTTGTAACTATGATTTGAGAATATGAGTTGTATTTTGAGTTTGTGTGTTTTAGAATTATGATTTGAGTGTAGAAAATTTGTTTGGTTATGGTTTTTGAATAAAGTGTTGAATTGAGTGAGGAATTGAGTTTTGAATTGAGTGTAGAATTGAGTTTTGAAAGTTTGATTTGACATGTGAAGTAAGAAAATTTATTTGGTTATGAGTTTTGAAAAGAGTTTTAAAAACTTAATTCAAATTGTTATAGCTCATAACAAAACACATTACTTTCACATTATTGAAAATTTTGATCAACACTCATAACCAAACTCTTTTTAAAATTCAATTAAAAAAATTTATTATTAAACAAAAATAACATTAATCAATTTTTTAATTGAAAATACTACAAAGGAAATAATTTTTTTTCAAAATAAATATTCAAAAAATTTAAATCATAAATATTTAAATAATCTAAAAAATTTAATAAGTAAAAAATTAAAATAAATATTCAAAAATTTTAAATCGTAAAAATTTAAATAATTTAAATATTCAAAAAATTAAAATAATTTAAAATTTTAATATTCTAAATTTAAAAACAACTCTACACTCAAATCGTAACCAAACACATAAAACAAAACTCAATTAAAAAATTATTTTTAAAACTCATAACCAAACACATAACTCGAAACTCCATACTACTTTTACAACTCTACACTCAAATCATAACCAAATACACAACAAAAAAATTAAAATATTTAAAAATATTTTTATAAAATAGAGTTTGAATTTATTTTTATAAAATATTTTAAAATTTAAAAAATTAAAATCGTAATATTTAAAAATTAAAATATTTAAAAATATTCAAAAAATTTAAAAAAATTAAAAAATTAAAAAAATCGTAACATATTTAAATATTAAAATATTTAAAATCTTAACAAAATTAAAATATTTTTAAAATATTGATTTGAATAGAGTTTTGAAAAGAGTTTTGAATTATGTGTTTGGTTATGAGTTTTGAAAAGTAATGATTATGTTTTGAATTGAGTTTTGAGAAATGAGTGTAGAATTATGATTTGAAAACCCTAAACAAACACCACACTCAAAAGTGAGTGTGGAACTAGATTTTGAAAACTCCACCAAACGGAGCCTTAGGTTTTCATCTCTCTCTCTCTCTCTCTCTTGCTCATTCTCTCTCACAATGGATATGGAGGTCACGATGGCGGAGTGGGTTTGGGAACACAGCACTGAACAAATCCTGAATGTTTGGCAACACAGTGTTAAACGTATCTTGAATGTTCGGAAACACAGTGCTGAACGAATCCTTTTAGTTTGATAACACAATACTAAATGGGTCGATCTCTCTTCTTTGATTTAGATTAGGGGTGAGTAGCGGATATACCAATCCGCCTAAACCGATCGAACCAAATCAATCCGCCGCATTTTGGACGGACGCGTGATCACAAGCGGACGGTTGCAGATTAATTTTTTAAATCTACCTAATTTTGGACGGATGGCAGATTTGAGGTTCCTTTGGCCGCAACCAAACCACCAAACCGCAAGCACCCCTAATAATTTGTAAAATTTTGTATTTTTAATTTATTTAGATATTCTATTTGTATTTTCAATTGAAAAATAGTTTAACTATTTTGTTGAATATATTATGAAAAATTGAGGAACTCCCCTAGATATTGATTTATGATTATGTATCAATTTTAAATAGTAAATAACAATCACAATCAAACAATCAAGACAAATCAACACAACGATTTTACGTGGAAAAATCACAATTGGAGCGCCTCCAATTGTGATAAAAAACCACGGGCAACAGCCACAAAACAATCCACTAAGAAGACATAAAGGAATTACACAAGTGTACTTTCAATTACCTAGCGAATCCGCGCCCGAATTGAACCGACCCCTATGTACCTCTTCCAACCCCGTCTTCACCTTGGAATTGTCTTGCCCAACGTTGAATCCACAATGCCAATGTCGAATCCACGACGATAAACCACTCCGGAATCCACCAAAGCTTCAGGTTCAAGTTCCACGGAATCCACCAAAGAACACCACTCTCTTTTGTTGAATAAAACAAATAATCTTTTAATGTAAACTTCTTAAACCATGAGTTAAACTCCAACAAACATCAAAGAAACTAGTAAAATAGCCCCAGAAGAAAACCTTTGAAACCTCAAACACAGATCTGGAAGAATTACCCCAAAAATCTGACTGAACAGCATATTTATAGAAAACGGAGCCGCGATTTCCACTCGAGCGCAAGAATGGCCGCTCGAGTGGATTGACTAAAACGTGTGTTTTTGCGGATCTATGCTCGAGCACAGGAATGGCCGCTCGAGCGGGAAAAACCAACTCTCAGCACTTTTGCAGACGAATCAAACTTCTAGAACCTCGGATTCTCCGACATTATCAGTGAAGTGGCAAACTTGAAAGAATTAGGATCACAAACTCCTCTGAATAGGGCACAATTCGGGTTGGATTCGCATCTAAAAACTCAAACCCTCACTGAAATAAAAGAGCGAATAAAATTACAACTGAAAAGAGTTTTGTCAAACGGAATTGCCAAGAAAAAAAACCTAACATATTCGATTGAAAAAAAGTTTTCAACTTGAATATATTTTTTGGTGATTTGAATTATTTTTATATTAAGAACCACAAACTGTAATACTTTATGTGGATGAGGCACGTTGTGATGGTAATATGTGGATGAGACATGCGTTGATTGTAATATTCTAAAATTTCAAACTTTATTTCTTTGGATGAGGCATGCAGTGATTGTAATACTTTTTTTAAATCATTGACTATAATATATATATATATATATTATTTTTTTTTTGTGGAAGTGCACAAGTTGAATTATGTTAAAAATTTATAAAATTTTAAATCGCTAAACAGATTCGCATCTATCCGCCAATCCGCCAATTCGCTCAATCCACATCCGCCAGATTGGCAGACGGATGCGGATTGATTTTCTTCAATCCACCAATCTGGCAGATTGAAGGTTCCGTCGCGGCTACCGACCCGCGCCCACCCCAAATTTAGATATGCAATAGAGGATGCGGGTGCCTATTGGTACAGGTGATGACTGATTGCGATGGAGGGAGTGGTGGTTGTGATGGTGAGGAGTGGTCAGAGATGGTAAAGGTTGTAGTGATGAGAGGTGGTCGGAAATGGTGGTGGTCGCGGCGGTGAGAGGTGGTCGAAGATGGTGGTATTGCTGGAGGTGATTAGAGTTAGGTTAGAGTTTGGAAATTAGGTTTAGAAGATTAGGAATGAAGGTAAAAGTAGAATTTTAGATTGAGACAAAATTGAAATTAAAAAAAAAATTAAATGAGGTAGGAGGTCTAAGAAAAAAGGTAGAGGTTAATAGTAATACTCTTTTTTTTTAAGGTGGACACTGTAATTTACTTTATAATAAGGGGTTTTCTTAGGTGTGCAACCCACAAAAGGTGTAAGTGGGTTGCACACCATGTGCCACTTACACAAAAGGTATAAGTGTAAGGTGTAAGTGTAAGTGTAAGTGTAAAGTGTAAGTGTAAGGTGTAAATGTAAGGTGTAAGGTGTAAGTGAGTTGCACACCATATGCCACTTACACAAAAGGTGTAAGGTGTAAGGTATAAAAGGTGTAAGTATAAGGTGTAGGTGTAAAGAATAAGGTATAAGGTGTAAGTTGCACACCATAACCAAATCCTTATAATATTATACATTGTATTCTCCTTGTTTGTTACTTTTTCATATTAAATTATATATGAAATGATGAGAATGGACAGTTTTTATAACTGAATTAATTAATTATTTCTTTTTCATCATTTCCTGTGTTGGTGGGGTACATATTATATTATATCAGTCCATATATTTAATTTTTTAATTTTCGGTTAGAAAGTTGATAATGTGTTTTATTCAAAAATCAAAATGGAACAAATAATAAAATCAAATCAAATAATTAATTTGAAAGTTAATTTTTAAATTAAATAATTTTATTTAAAAATAAATTTTCAAACAAAAAGAAGATGTCCTCTGAAAAAAAAATCACGTGTCAAAATAGGAGCTCCAATTGGGCCCAAAATTTAGGACTTATGGTTGTTCAAAAAACAATGGTGATTTTGTCTTGGCTCGGGTATTTTAAGTTCAAATTTATACTTTTTTTATTTTTATTTTTCATCAGTAGAAGATTTCATTAGTGAAAGTCAAAGCGACATTTACAAGAATTCATCTCAATCAAAACTTACATCTAACAAAGTAAAAATTTATACTTGAGGAGCTCATAAAATTAACTATAGATTTCGTTTGAATGATTCAAATTATTCGGTTTGTAATTTACGTATATATCACTTATAAAAAAAAAATTAAGTCAATTCGATAAACATAACCTTTTATAATCACTTTTTTTTTTCCAACTTCTTTATCTATATTTTGAACTTGTAAAATTATCGCCACGTTATTTTCACACATAACATCATCACCATCACCATTACCATTACCATAACTATTACTACTACTATTACTATTAATACTTTGCATCTCTCTATTTTCTCTCACATCATCACAAACCCACCGACAACCCAATCTCTCTTCCCTCTGCCAAACCACTACATACTCACCCCACTTTCCATTCATCTCACTAGATTAATTACCTCCTATGCCACTAGATTAATTACCCTCCTATGCCGCATAAATTGCTTTATTAAAACCAAATGGACTCTGCCAACACCCAATTCACTACAATGCCACCAAATCAACCACCACCTAAATGATCAAAAATCTAATTATCGTGTGAGGATATTGCAATTTGGCAATAGCAAGATTAATTCGGAGTTCCTTTTATAATGTTGTTATTTATTTCTATATTTATACTTGAAATAAGAAACAAATATTTAGAAAATAAAAACAAAATAAAAAAATATACATGTTTGGTGAGTTATTAAAAATAATGATTGGCTATAGAAGGTGGATAGAAATTTGAGTGGTTGAAAGAGGTGGTTAGAGGTCACAAGGTGAATAGAAGAGTGCGAGAACAGAACCTAAGGGTTACTAATGGTCATGGAAGTAACTAGGGAGTCACTAAAGATCAAGCTAGTGAAAATTTATTTTGAAAAGAAATAAAAATAAAATTGATCCTACTATCGTGGAAAAAAAATAAATACTAACTATTTTTTACATTTATAGTTTAAAAAAATTAAAAAGAAAAATTTCAGAATAAAGTGAAAAGTTACTCTGATAAATTTTTTATACTAGTAATTATTTAGAAGTTTCGAAACACCATATGTAGACATTAACTTACCTAATATTTCAAATAAAAAATTGATATAAATATCTTTGATTTAACTTTTCATTGGGGTTGTACATAGTCAAGTCAGCTTGATTTTGTCACTGAACCGTCACTCAAACTGATCTACTTTGGGTGTGGAGAAGTGTTCATCTAATTTCGACTGACATAATACTCAAAATCATGCACATCGGATGTTTGGTGACGGGAAATTTTTAGTCGAGTGATCATTTACCATTTCAGTTTTATGACTTTTGTTCTCTCCTACAAAATCACATTACCAAATGCATACACGGAATGACAATTTTGGAAGGAGAAAGATAAAGAGATGAATGGATTGTCTTGGAGAAAAAGATAGATGAGACCAATTGACTTTCTTAGGTCTTGTTGAGAAACATGTTATTTTAGTAATTTTTTTAATTTTTTGGCTAAAATATGAGATAAAAAAATTCACCAAGGATCCTCTAGAGTGTTTTTTTCTTAAAGTTTTCTAAAGTGGTGTATTGTGTGGTTGAGATTTAGTACTGAAAAATTGATGTGACTTGTCATTAAATCTCAACCACACAATGCACCACTCTAAGAAACTTTAGAAAAAAAAAACTCTAAAGGATCCTTATTCAAAAAAATTAGTATATCTGTAATGACTTTTTAACTTTTTACAAAAAAATGTACAAAAAGTTGAGAGAAAAGGAAATCTTTAACTTTTTTGTATAAATTATTGGCTTTTTAATTTTTTTCAATAATATTTTGACTTTTAAACTAAAATAGTCACTTGCTAAATAAAGCCTTAAGTAAAGTTGATTGAGAGATAGAAAGAAAGTAATTGACGGGATAAAAAAGAATGAAAGTAATGAAGGGAGAAAGAAAGAAAGTAATGAAGGGATAAAAATTTGGGTGAATCAATTGAGAGAGAGGAATTATCACTATAAAAAAAATTAAAAAAAAGACCCCAAGACTCTCTAATAAAGTCACACATGTTGATAATAAGTCTATATATATATACAGAAAATATTTATAAAATAAGTCACAGACCTCTAATAAGATATGGGATCCACATCCTAACATTATTGATTAAAGAAAAAAGAAATGATCTTCCAAATTAATAAGGTGAAATCCTCACTAACTAATGATATTACACCACGTGAAACGAAGATTTGAATTGGTATTTTTGATTGATCGAATTTCAAATTGGGTGGAACGTTAAGAATTTAATACTCTAATGATGAATCATTTTTTTCTGTACATGACACGCGATTATTTGATCGAAATCGACTATATTAATAATTATTTGATAATTCCAAAACACCGTATGCTATTACTTACCCAATACTTACCCAAAACACCGTATCCTACTTTGTATATTGATAATTATTTGATAATTCTAAAACACCGTATGCTATTACTTACCCAATACTCCAAGGCGCCCTTACTTGCTTTCCTCCATAGTCTATGGGAGCTCTCCAAGAATCATATTTGTTTGGAGAAAAGTTTTATGGGGTTAGAAATATCTGATGCAATCGAATGAGAGATGTAATATTCAAATTCAATTCCTAGGGTTTGATTATTATAATAAAATAAATTTTAAATTTATTAATTTAAATATTAATCTTTTGATTTATTTTTAATCTAAATTATTTATCTATTTTCGTTAAGAAAAATTGTCAAAAAATAATATTTTAGCCATTAAACTCAATATAATATATGTAAGCACTAATAAAGAGACCCGCAATCCTATAGAATGCCCAATTGGGATGTGATAGAATTCTCATAAAATATCATTTTTTGTTGAGTTTAATGATCAAAATATTATTTTTTTTTTTTTATCAATTTTACTTAACAAAAATAAAAACATGATCTAGATTGAAAATAAAATAAAAAAGTAAAGTTTAAATTGTTAAATTAAAAATTTATGATTTATTTTATTACAATGATTAATTTTTTTGGTATGGAATGATATGTATTTTTCTAATTTTATTTTGATGGAAATTTTTTTATTACACACAGCTATTATGTCTTTGTTATAATATAAAATTATTTAATTATATGTGATATTATAATTACGTTTTGTTTGGGAACCTATTATTTTAATTTTTTTTAATTTTTTTATGAAAAGATGTATAAAAAAATAAAAAGAATAATACCATAATTTATAATGACATTTTAATTTTAATTTTAATTTTAATTTTTTTTTACCCATACATTCTGTCTGAGAGGTCATCCAGGTCTGCTGTTGAGAGTTGGTCGTAAAAGTCATCTCCATCTCCCATGGGTGGTTCATCGTACCATTCTTGATCATTTTCTCCCATTACCGGTGATTCATGAGAGACACTATGCTGATAATCGGGATACTGGCTTTCATCGATGAATGTCTCTTTGCTGAAAGGATATTCTGGGATGGCTAAATTACAAAATATCTTCTGATTTCTATCTTCACAGACTAGGCGCCCATAATTACCATTATATGCTAATAAAGGATTGTTAGCAAACTTTCTCTATTTATTGAGCTAATCTCTGAGTGGAAATCTCCTGCATGGTCAGGGTCTTCAATTGAGAAGTCCTAGGAATCCTGGAAAAGTCGAGGTTCCTCTGAGGTACATTTTATGTTTAGCCGAATTGCACCATATTCCCTTCCACTCTGATAATTTGCTATCTTCAATGCTTCTACATAAGGATGATGTTCTTCCATTACGCACAGTACTCTATGAGCAAGTTTATTTCCGAAGTTATCTGTTTGATCTGGATCTGAAAAAATTATTCTAGAGACAAAGCCATAGTCTAACAATTTTGCAACTATTAGATAACGTGTTTTGCCCCTAATCTCTATCTCCAATGGCTCAAAAGTAGCTAGATTTATCTGGCAGAGGCAAATGCTGAAGTCTAAGTTACACTGACATCTATTAAAATGTTCTGACCTCTTATTGCATTTTTCTTCTTCTAAGCAGGGCTGCTCTTCATCTTCATAGGTATAGGTCCATTGATATGCTAAGCCAGGGCAATCAACTCTTGCAATGGAGGGTCCTGAAGAAATTGCTGAATAATGACTAACTCGCTATTTTTGCTATCTTCGGCTAAGGTATAAATATAGGATTTTAGGTCTTCCATTACTTGGCTTTTCTCACAAAATGATCGAATGATAGAATGCCTGAAGAAATACATTCTAGCACTCAATTGGTCAAATTCCTCACTGGTGAGTTGTCTGATTTCTGGGTTAGAAAGGTGGATAGTTGTTTTTCCTGGAGCTAATTTTTTAAGCTGGTTGGTTAGGGTTCGAATAGTGGCTTTCAATTGTTTTTCTTCGTCTCGGAGCTGGTCTAGCTCATCACTGACCCTTTTGCCTTTATCCATAATTTTCTTGAAATTTCTAGAAAGGCCTTCACAATGCCTGCACATCTGGAGAGGATTTTGTGAATCTATCTGAGGGTTAGAACTACTGCTTCCAGAGCTACTGCTTCCAATTATCTGGCTAACTGGAACTCCACTAGTAGCAAGAACGGTTGACCTTATCTTGTTTAATGTGTCCAGGTAATCTTTAGCTATCTGATTGATAAAATAACTGGTTCCTATTTGTCTTCTGGCATAGGTACTGGCTGACTCAAAATCATAAAATCCTTTAAACAAGGGTATAGGAAAATTTTTAACTAAGGGTTCTACTTCTATCCAGTCATGGTAAATACCAGGCTTGGTTCCTTTAGCTACTACATAAAAAGAAAAACTTTTAGACAGGGGTTTATTTTAGATTTTTGAAAAATATATATTAAGAGAATTTAGGGCTAAAAGTCGTTTTGCTGGGTGGTTATGACTGGTCCAAAGGTTATCTAAAAGACACTGTTGAACTGAGTCTATCTCAATCCCTGTTAGAGGTTTGAACTTGATTCTGCCTTCATGAATGGGAAGAGAAAATCCCCCAAAGTTCATGGTCTTGCTGTTCTCCATTATCTGCACAAAAATTAAACTGGTTATCTTCTTTTTCTAAATAAATTTTCCTACTTAACCAATCTGTTAACCTATTATCGCTCCTTTTAATATGTTCAAATTCTACCTTATATCCTTGTCCTACTATACAATCTAAAAATTTTGCCCATCTTCTAGTACTTAATTTACGCTCGTTAAGTTTGTTATGAAATCTTACTATAGCTTCATAATCTGTTTTAATTGTAAAAGGTTTGTTCAAAAATAATCTAAATTTATTTATTGCGTATACTACTCATAATATTTCAAAATCTAAGCTAGTCATGGTTGTATCTTTTTCTTTAAATTTTCCAGAACTGTATCTACAAATGCGTTCTTTATTTTTACTATCATACTTACTAGGTTTAGCTAATAATATTGTTCCCCATCCTAATTGACTTGTGTCTGTTTCTACGACTATATATTCTGATTCTAGGGGAAGTTGTAGGTCTGGTAGATTTTTACAAATGTCTTTAATTTTTCTGACTAGAGCTATACCTTATTGATTGAAATATTTTTGTCCTGTGGGTGTGGTCTTACTATATAGAGGTCCTATTATTTTACTAAGATTGGGAATATACATTCGTGCATAATTCAAAATTCCTAAAAATGACTGAAGTTGTTTTGTATCTTCTAATTTATCTGGGTAATCTAAAATTTTCTTAACTATGTGAGGTTGTAATCTAATTTTTCCATCTCCTAACTCCATTCCTAAAAATTCTATGTGAGGCTTATTTAATACCATCTTTTTCTTGCTAATTATTATTCAATTATTTATGAATTCTTCTAATGTTGTATATAAATGATCTATGTGACTATTTTTATCTGGACTGAATACTAATATGTCATCTATATATACCAGTATAAAACTATATTTATTAAATATACTATCCATTTTACACTGA
Organism: Camellia lanceoleosa; assembly: GCA_025200525.1. Taxonomy (NCBI): domain Eukaryota; kingdom Viridiplantae; phylum Streptophyta; class Magnoliopsida; order Ericales; family Theaceae; genus Camellia; species Camellia lanceoleosa. The sequence goes on from CM045770.1 coordinate 15,018,611, forward strand.
AATATGGAAGGTGCATTTTTTAATCCAAAAGGCATAACTAGCCATTCGTAATGTCCTTGTGCGCAACAAAAGGCTATCCAAGGTATGCTTTCCTTATCCATTTTTATCTGCCAAAATCCTGACTTGCAATCAAATTTACTAAATATTTTTGCTGTCTGTATTCTATTTATGAGTTGATCTTTATCTGGTATATTATATTTATCATCTTCTGTGTTGTCATTTAATCTTTTATAATTTATAACCATTTTAGCTTTTCCTCTTTTTATCTCTGCATGATTTCTAACCATAAATGCAGCGCTCCTATGTGGACTATTACTGGGTCTAATTACTCTTAGATCTAGTAACTCCTTAATTTGTGTTCTAAATTCCTCTATGCCTGCTGGTGTATGATCTATTTGTGTTGAGGTAATCCTATAATCTTTATTTTTTATATCTAGACTGGCTAAAATTTTATTTCTTTCCCAATATTTCATGGGCTGTTCTCCTAAGATCTCTGTTGTTTCAACTAATCTTATTATCTCATCTAAATCATTTTCTGTTCTTCTGTATATTGGTTTTTTCTTTAATTTTCCTATTTTTGCAAAAATTAGTTCTAAGTTAACTATTTCTTGAAAATCTTCTAGGTTCCAATAGTCTTCTTTTTCTTCAAACGCTTCTAACTCATAATTTTCTATTTCTAAATTTTCTAGAGAAATGTTTGCTATTTCATCAGGTAAGTATTTCTGGGCTAATTTAGGAAAAATATTTTTACTAGGAAATAAAAAACTAACGGGAACTGAATCTACTCCTATGGTACCACCACGTTTCGCACGTAACTCTGATGAATGGGCTATGGTACTAAGGGCATAGGCTGTAGGTGTATGGATAGTTCGCTTGAAGAAGCTAATGTTGTGTTGACTAATAAACATGACGCCCTGTAAGCTGAGTATGAAGTTAAGTCCTAAAATTAAAGGATGATTCTGTCTAGAGTTCCCAATCCAAACTTGAGGTAATGGGAACCATTCTACATGCTGATCTTGAGAACCTAGATGATGAAAACTAATTTGTGCGCCATTGATGCAATGTGTATATGTCTGTTTAGTGCCATCGGCGATACTGAGGGTTGGTTTGGGATGTACTAAAAAAGTGCACTTTTTGACTTATTGGTGGGTTTGGGTTGGGTTTGATGTAATGTGTTAGAGAGGTGATGTGATTTAAATAAGATGATGTGACTTAAATAAGATAGTGACTTTTTGACTTTTTGGCTTATTTAGGACATGCCAAACCAAGCCTGACTAAGGCTGGTGTTGCTAAGGCTGTGCTTCATCTTGGTGGAACTACATGTTGTTCAATGTATGATTTATTGGCTCCTGTATCTATCATGGCATCTATACTAAAGGTTTTTTCTACAAATTTAATTACAGAGGCAATCTCAACTAAATTTGGTTTGGGTATAACAGGATAATTAAATGGTACATATGTATTATCTGGTTGTGCTTGAGAGTAATGACTAAAGGGTTAAGAATCAACTAGGTTGACTAACTCTAAAGAATTCATATGTTCTTCAATTAGTTTATCTTTTAAAGGGTATTTATTGTGAAATTGTTCTAGCTGCTGTTTAAGCTGTCTATTTTCTAATTCTAAACATTCTATGTCAAAACTAGTCTTAATTTCTTTTTCTCTTATTTGAAGTTTAAGTTCTTTTACTTGTACTTCTAATTCTCTAATTGTTAAATATAATTTTCTATTTTCTATACTATGATCTTCTCTGTTATTTTATAATGTTATCTTATGTGTCATATTTAATTTTTCAAGACAAACTATACAATAAGTTATGCTGCATAATAAACACTAAGCTCTCTTATCTTTGGCTAGGAACCAATTACAATAACTGCATCTAGTAGTATCAAATCCTAATCCTATTTGAAAATTATGCTGACATTCAGTATCTGTATTACATTCTATCATAAAGAAAATATCATGAGAATGAGTTGTTCCTATTTTTTGATTGAGTTGTCCTAAAAGATTATCTATATCTGTATCATTTTCTGAATCACTGTCTGAACTTATGGCTTCTATTTGATATTCATAATCACTAACTATACTATATACTTCTGAATCATCACTATTTATGCTGACGATATCTTCTTCTAAGTCTTCTATAATATGTAATCTTTCTATCTGCTTATTAGTATTAGGTCTTTGTCTTTTTGGGTAGGCTTCTGCAAAATGATTAGGTTCTCCACATATAAAACAATTACATTTTTTACTGTTGGATTTTCTAACATATCTTTGCTTTTTCTATTTTTTTTTTTTTTTATATCTTTTTCGTCATTGCATAATCTCTTATAATTTGTCCTATTAAAAGTCCTACTTTTCCTAATGAATTTCTATTTTTTCCATGGTTTTCGATATTTTTTCTTCCAATATTTTTCTTTTCTATATTTTTCATATTTTTTGTATTTTTTCCTATTATATTTATCTTCATATTGCTGAGGAGTATATATTACACTGCTACAAAAATCATAATTTTGTTTTTTCAAGTCTTTTTGTATTTTAACCTCTACACATTTTTCTCTAAGTCTATGGAAGGTAAAAACTATTCTAGGTCCTATTCCTAAGGTTCCTTTTATTTTTACTTCTCTTGAGTCTATTTGGACTAGTAAATTTGCATAATAAATAGACCATTTATTTTCTATTTCTCTTCCTAGTTCTCCGGGTAATTTTCTAAAATATTTATTTCCTATTTCTTCATCAAAACTTTTTCCAGTTCTAGTTGCTATGGCTAAATATTCTTTACTGAAGGGTACAATAAATTTCCAACTTCCTAAGGTCATCTGATCTAAATCAGTTAATGCTATGCTTTAGATGTAAGTATTTCGTCTAGAAGGGTCATAGCCTATAAGTATTTCTTTTATAAAGCTAGTGAAATTCCATGGATTATCTCCTAGTTTTTTAACCTGTCTAATTATCTTCTCATATTTTCCTTTAAATGTTAAGTATATATTAAAAGCTGAATCTCCTAAAAGTGTCTCCATATATTCCTACATATCTGTTGATTCAAAGGGATTACTCATCCATGCCTTTACTGCATCTTTTTCCCATCTTTCTATCACTTCCTGCCATATCTGAGGGTCAAATCTGGCTAAATCTAAAAGGGTTCCTTGGTTATTAGCTGGCTATAATTGTATACTCATATCTGGTTGTTTACGCTTTCCATGAAATCTATAACTTTTATTTGGATTTGCTTTACTGTGTCCTGAACTATCTAATGGTCTTCTTTCTCCTACTGCATAATGTATTGGTTCTACGGGATCTTCTACAGCTGGTTGTTGGTTACTAGTTTCGGAGCTCTCCGTATTCATGTAAAAAGTATCTTCTAAATTGGATTGTTCTGGTATTCTAAATATTTTGTTAGGATGTACTTTATCTTCTATGATATCATCTATATATTTGGTATGAAATTCTTGATTTAAAAATGATACTGCTTCGTCATGGGTATCTCCTCTGGCTAAATATTCGAAGTATCTGGCATCTAATATTTTATTCATGTCTTCTAGGGTGAATTTTTCTAAGTCTATCTCATCAATATTATATATATTATTTTGTGAGATTGTCTTTTCTTCTGTCATTACATAAAACTGATTTATTTCACTATGATTATCTTGATTTTCTTCCCTATCTATGCTACTGAATTCATCATCTTCCGATTTTTTTGGTGCTATATAAGTATATTGAGTAAATCTTACTGCATAGTTTCCATCTGCTCTTTGATATAATAAGTTATCTTGTGGGGCTAATCTCTTTTGTTCTAGAAAATCTCCTAGTTTCCTATCTAAAGCTGCAATATCTTCAGAATTAAATTTTTTAGTTGGTAATGCCTTTATTCCTTTTGCGCCTAACAATTTAACTATTTGGTCATTTGTAAGTCTATAATGATTATTACTTCTGAAACTGCTAAGTCTAAAAATCCTGTGCAAACTAATAAATTCTTTTCTCATTTTTTCATATTGTATCCTCTGCTCTTTATTCCTATTTTTATCTTTTTATGAAAGGTCGAGGTTGGTAATAGAAAATCTGGTGTAAAATAAACTATTCCTCCTTTTGCATTCATATCTAATTCATAGCTGCCTAAAATGCTTTGTCCTACATCATTAAATCTATCATTATAAAGACATACAAAAACTTTAGTTCCTAAGTTTTCTCTAGTTAAAGCTTTAACTCCTACCACTACTAATCCTAAGTGAGTCATTTTAAGGTGTTCATTTACTGCATATTTATAGCTTTTTCTGTCTATTAAATTTAGCTCTATTTTTTCATCTTCATGGGTTACACTAATCATCTGTTCACCATAGTGTTTAAATAAATATTGTTTTTTTATGAATCTTACCTAGCTTATATACATATTTAGCTGGAATTAATTCTAATTTTTCTTTCTTAAATTTTTCTATTTGTTGTTCTACATATATAAATTCTTCCATTTTAATATTTTCATCTTCATTACGCTTTTTGCTACTACTTCTTTTTATTAGCTGTTTAAACATTTTTATTTTCTATAAGTTCTACAAACGGATTTCTTTGGTAATTTAAGCTTTTCAAAGTATCTAGCTATGTCTTCTTCGTTTATCTGAGATTGAGGTTTATTTGTTTGTCCTTCTATTTCTTTACCTTTTTGAAGTATTATTTTTTCTAAAAGAAGCTAGACGATTTTCTAAGCTATGTAGCTGTTCTGATAGATATTCAAATTTTTCACACAATCTAATTAGAAATAAAATTTCTATATTATTTTGTCTTACTGATATTTTATCTGACTGATTTATACCCTGATAGCTACTAATTTCTTCTAGGTTATTATGAAAATCTTCTGCCTGTTTTAAAATAGTCTGGTAATTTCTATTAGCTTTTTTATCACTACTCATAAACTAAGATCTTACAAGTTGTTCTAGAATTTCTAATTTCTGTTTTAAATTATCTTGAATTTGATTAATTTGTTCTATTTGTTTAGTTATTTGATTTATCTGACTATGAGTTTGTTCAATTAGCTATTTAAATTCTAACTCTATTTGTTTTGAGCTGCTAGTATTTATAGCTGAAATTAAGGCTTCTATTTCTAGCTTAGTGGGAAATTTTTCTTTAAATCTGTTCGTTTTTCTAAGATTGAACTACACTGATCTTGGATATAATCTAATTTTTTTATCTTGATCTTTAATTATACTACGATTATTACGGAGATGATCTACAGATGAAATAAAAAGATTACTAATTTTATTTATGTCCTTTTTGATATTTTCTGCAAAATTAATCTGATAATCTATGATACTATTTAGCTGAGGATTATGTTCACTATGAAGCTGATGTGTAAAAGTATCTTCAAAATTACAACGAAATTTATTTTTATTTATGCCAAAACGATGATTATAATTGCTGAGTTCTAAATCTAAATATTCTACTCTTTTCATACACAAAATTAACTCCTACTTTAAAATTATTACAAGCTACTATAATATGAAATTTATAACTAAAATGTCCAAAAATAAAAACTATTCTATTTCCATAAGCAAAATGCATAAACTAACATAAACTGTCCTAAAACTGAACACTGCTCTGATACCAATTTTTTTTTGGGGTGACGAGTTAGTGGTTTACCACTATTTGAAATTGGGCTGAGAATTATCTAATTAATTCTACAGTTATGCTAAAAGGTCTTCAAGCTGGTGTATGGCTAATTTTAAGGCTTCTTGTTTTACAGTTAGCTGTCTATTTATTTGAGAAATTTTTAAACTGTAATTTTCTAGGGATCTGCCAGAAGCTAATGATAAAAGAAACTGATATCTTAATTTTTGATCTTCTAATTCTTGTATTAGTTCAGTACAAATTTTAATTTTAATTCTAAGTTCTTCTTCTAAGGGCATACAATTTTTTGATTTTTTAAAATTCTTATATGGACAATATTTCTTTAATATTTTTACTCGGGTGGCTTTTCTTTTATTCTACAATTCTTTTCTATAGCAAAACTTTTTTTAGGCAATATTTGTTTTCATTACAAGTACTCCTACCTTGAAGCTAAGTCTCGTTCAACATAGTATATTTTTATTTCTAATTTCTACCTTTTCATTTCTGCCTACAATTTACCCTCAAACGCCTAACCACGGCTCACACGGGCTCTTCAGCTAAGGTCACTCAGTAATAAATTAGAAAACAGCAGATATTACGAAGGTTCAAAGCATGTAATATTAATGAGCAAACAAGCATTCCATAAACTTAGTTTTTCCAAAAAGAAAATAAATTTTTAGAATATAAAAGTTACCATTTTGAAATATTTAAGGAAAAAGAGAAACTACTCACACTTCATATTAATATGAAATATACTTACAAAGATTATATTACAGATTTTGAAATTCTGAAAGACTTAGTATACTTACGCTGTGTTTGGTTAAGGGATTTGAAGAGGGATTTGGAAAGGGAAAAGGAAAAGTTAGGTGAAATGTGAAAAAAAAAATCATACATTTCACCTAGTTTCACACACCTTTTCCCTTTCCCTTTCCAAATTCCTTCCCAAATCTCCCAACCAAACACACCATTAGAGGTTTTTAAGAGGAATTGAAAATTTTTACAACGCAGAGTGAAGGGTGTTTTTCATTCTGCTTCATCCGTTGGCAAATATGCCAATTTATACACAAAGTTGATACATACAAGTCTAAATAATCCAAAAATCATTACGTCAAAAGTTTTGGCAAAGAAAACAAAAAAAGTCTAAAAGGCTATTTTACCTAGACCGTAGACTCCTACCTAGATTACCTAGATTCATACAATAATATCTATGCCATAAATGCATAGAATTGGACATAAGTTTTTATTATAAATAAAATCTTATCAATAAAAGACTAGGATAATGATATCGGGTACTGCTTTAGGCCCCATTACATATCATTCAATTCTCATTTTTTGACAAAATTTTGATACTATAAGACACGTATAAAGATTTTTACAGCTTTTCTTTAATAAAGCAGGGTAAGAAATATCTACTTTATTAAAGTAGTGAGTGAAGGAAAATCCTTATCACTAACAGACTTAAATAATTGCAGACACAAAATTTGCAAAATCCTTTTTGTCTTTTCTTGGCGTGTATTTTTCTGATATCTGAGGAGAATTCTTATCTTCTATGGATTTTGTCTTCTTTTACTGGAGCGTCAATTATTGATGTCGATCCTTAGAGTGATTCTTCAAAGTTGGGTCTTCGTAGAGAATTTTCAAAATGTTAAGAGTCAAAAAATAATTTACTACGACATGTTCAAAATATATTATGAATCTTGTAGTGGGACTCCTGCTTCTTTTTTTTTTTCATTGAGTTTCATTGAGTTATCTTTCTTTTATTCTATTGTTGTAATTTGGTAGTATCGTAACTCCAAAACGTTGACAGAGGAGAGTTGTGTCCGTCGCTTACTTTAGCGTTTGATCTCTCACTCCGACACGCAACTCACACACCACCTTTCCCCCACTTCTTTTCAAATTTTCTCACCATTTTCTCTCAATTTTCCCTCTCTTTCTAGGGTTTAACAGTTCTTCGCTCCCCCCTCCAATGGATCATCACCACCGCCATCGTCCCTTCTTCTACTCCCCCTCCAATCCCCACCCACATTGGCTTCCTCTTCCTCCTCCTCCTGCTCCGCCTCCACCTTCCGCCGCCTCCCTCAGCCAACAACCACCGCCTTTCATGGTCGAACTCCACTCCCGCTGCCCCTTTTTCCCTACACTCGACCTCGTTTCCTTGATCAATCAATGCAACCCTACCCCTCACAACTTCTTTGTCAATCCCACCGGTCTCGTCGCCGGAATTTTGTTTTTCCGCCACCTTACTGATGCCGCCGAAGCTATTGTTTTCTTCTGGGAACGCCGGATCGCCGGCGATCATTTCATGACTCCGGTGTCCGAGGTTTTGGATGATGAATTGCAGGAGAGAGTGAAGGGTTTGTTTGTTTCTCATGTGGAGAGTTTATTGGAAGGAGAGGTTATGCAGAGGATGGTGAAAAAGAGGGAGGTTTTGCAGAATGAGGCTGAAAATCTCTCTGCTCGGCTTCGGAAGCCGCAGAAATTGGGTTTGTTGTTCGGTGACTTGCTGGGGAAGGCTAAAGGTTTGCGAGATGAGATTGGGTTGATTACGAATAGGATGGAAGAATTTAGGTCTGCTATGAAGTGGGTTCTTAATTATCTTCAAGGAAACAACTCTAAAGATTCGGTAATTAGTGGTGAAACTGAGGTTTTTAAGTTTAAGAACGGTTTGGATTTGAGTAGAATTCATTGTATTGTGATGCGTGAGTGTCGAAGACTCGAAGAGGGATTGCCAATTTATGGATTCCGACTTGAAATCATTCGCAAAGTCCTTTCGGAACAGGTTTGCCATTGCATTTATTCTTTCACTGAACAATTGTATAGGCTAAGTTAGCTGGTTTGTGTTATGATGTTTGATAATTGAACCACTATTGCATTCTTGATCAGAATGCAAACCAACATACTCTGAGCAGGGATGGAACTAGGATTTTCATCTGCAGAGGCACCAAGACATAAAATTCAAATCTCAGTATATATATTGACTAATACCCTTAAGGCACTTGTAAACAAATTTTTTTAATTTTGTTTTGTTTTCTACTTCTTTTTAGAATGAAAATCAATGAGCACTGATAAAAGTTCAAATAATGCCAAAAAAAAAAATCAAAACTCTATTACATTTTCATATATTCTTATTACTTCTATATATTTTTTTGGTCTTGCTAGCAAGTGTTCTTGGGTACAAGAAAACGACAAAAAAATTTAGAAACACAGTGCATTTTTGCCTGAAATAAATGCACCTTTTGACTATTTTATCTATTTTTGTTGAATGTAACAAATCCTATACCTACTCCACTATAGTTAGTGCACCATAGTTAGTGCTCCATTACCATTTAGTGCTCCATTACCATTTAGGTTAATGCTCCATTGTGCTCCATTTAGGTTAATGCTCCATTAGTGCACAAGCAAGTGCTCCATTTAGGTTAATGCTCCATTAATTTAGTTTAGTGCTCCACTAATTTGATTACTACATTGTATCCCATTCTCTCTATAAAAGAGAGTTCATTCTCTCCATTGAAAGATCATCAATCAAATATCAATCAATAATATCAATACATTAATTTCCTACATGGTATCAGAGCTATAAGTTAAGCTCTTGGTGTTCTTCGCCTTACCGGCGGGCGGCAACCTTCCCTTGGCCGTCCGCCGGACCTCAACCTATTCCGCTTGTCTTTCTACACATACCTTCTTCCATAGCTGAGCTCTTACCCCTCATTTCAGCCTCTCAGAGATCGCAGCAAACAGCAGCAGCAGCGTTACAACTCCATCATCATCATCTATGGTGCATGGGCCACAGTTGCTCGTTTTCAAACAAGCAGCCCACTTCTCTCTCCCACCACAAAACAGTGCTCCTGCTGCTGCAACTTCAGTCCTAAGATTCATGGTTGATTTGGCAAAAATGTGCCCCCCTTTCTCTGCTGTTTGCAGACGGGCAGAATTTCTTGAAAGCTGTATCAACCTTTATTTTTCATGTGTTAGGGCTGCTCATGCAGTAAAGATGGCGAAGGAACTTTCTGTAAAGCCAGAAGAGAAGAGTCTAAATGATGGTGATGATACCAATAGCTCCCAGAATACATTCTCTAGTTTGCCTCATGAACAGGAACAGTCTGTCAAAACCTCCATAAGCGTTGGAAGCTGCCCTGAGGGGCAGCTGAGTACAAGTTCTGAGGATATGCCTATGCCTCCAAATAATATGGCTGGTGACAAAGCCGAGACAAGCATTACTAAGCACCAGCAGGAATCAAACAAGGCAGCTCAAGAAGATGCTCAAACTTTTCTGAGCTTAGATGGTGAAGCTGTGGACCAGATGTCCACTGCCAGCACTAGCGAGTTCAGTTTTTTTGTGATATTAAAGGCACCCCAGATGCCATTAACCAGGCTGACTCAAAAAGTTCTGCATCATTAACTATATTTGCTTCTCCCATTTTTTTCTGAGAAGTCTAATTCCAAGATCCAACTCACGCCCTCTCCATCCCTAGTCATTGCATTGACATCTTGGCTGGGAAGTTCTAGTCACAGTGAGCTCTCACCTGCAATCACTTCAGTTGAAGGATACTAAGGACAGTGATGAAGGAAAAATTCCTGGGGTAAAAGATGTACAAACAGTTTCAAAACAGGCTGCTACTCCAATCGACGATGGGGACTTTCCACATGGACTGTCTCTGAAGGATTCATTAGCTGCTGTCTATAATGCTACTCAAGCTGCTGCTCGCATTCATCAAGTCTACAGGGTGCAGTCATTCCAAAGAAAGCAGCTCAAAGAGTACCGGATGTTTCCAGACGAAGAGATCACCATTGCCAAGGGCTATATGAGCATAATTGAGTTCATAGCTTCTGTTTTGCCTCCTGGTTCGATCCAATTAGGCCGAAAGGTCACCAAGATCGAATGGCAGCCTGAAAATTACCGGGTTTTTGGAGAGTGAAACCGGTGATTTTAGGCCTGTGAAGCTACATTTCTCCGATGGGTCGGTCATGTTGGCCGACTATGTCATTGTCACAGTCTCATTAGGGGTTCTCAAAGCCAGAATCTGTGAAGGTTCTGTTTTGTTTTTTGATCCACCACTTCCAAATTTCAAAACTGAGGCAATTTCAAGGCTTGGGTATGGTCTTGTTAACAAGCTATTCTTGCAATTGAGTCCAACCCATGATAGGGAAAGTGATGATCTCAACAAGTTTCCATTCTTGCAAATGGTTTTTTATCGGTCAGACTCCGAATTCTGGCACCCGAAAATTCCATGGTGGATGAGGAGGACAGCTTCTCTATCCCCAATCTATGGCAAGTCTAGTGTTCTGCTAGGTTGGTTTGCAGGCAAAGAAGCTCTTGCACTTGAGTCTCTTGATGATGAAGAGATTGTTATGGGGGTTTCGACAACAATCTCTAGCTTTCTATCAAGTTCACACCACAAAGTGAATTCTAATTCTCATGAATTGAGCAATGGGAAGGTGAGTTCTGTGGATAGCTCCAATGGAGGAGAGTTAAAATTCAGCAAGTTTTTGAAGACCCAATGGGGCACTGATCCTCTGTTCTTGGGATCTTATAGCTATGTTGCTGTGCCATTGCCCAAGAATTGCAGCAATGGATCTTGTTCTTCTCCTCCACTTCAAATCCTGTTTGCAGGGGAAGCGACACATAGAACCCATTATTCTACTACCCATGGTGCCTATTTTAGTGGTCTTAGAGAAGCCAATCGGCTTCTTCAACATTACCATTGTTACATGGGCATGTTTTCTTTTCTTGTTTTATCGCCTTTTGATGGCACGCTTTTTGATGGCACGCCTTTTGATAAGAATTGGCACACCTTTTGAGGGTGCGACTTTTGAGGGTCCGACAAGACTCGGTAAACTGTCCCGACATTGATTCCGGTTAGCTCCTATATTGGTCCGACAAGACTCTATAAACTGTCCCGACTTTGATTCCGGTTAGCTCCTATATGGGTCCGACAAGACTCTGTAAACTGTCCCGACATTGATTCCGGTTAGCTCTTATATCGGTCTGACATGACCCAGTAAACTGTTTTCTACAACGGTCCGACATGACCCAGTAAACTGTTTTCTACAACGGTCCGACATGACTCAATAAACTGTTTTCTACAACGGTTTGACATGACCCAGTAAACTGTTTTCTACAACGGTCCGACATGACCCCATAAACTGTTTTCTACAACGGTCCGACATGACCCTGTAAACTGTTTTCTACATCGGTCCGATATGACCCCATAAACTATCTTCTACAACGGTCCGACATGACCCCATAAACTGTCTTCTACATCGGTCTGCCATAACCATACGGTCTTCTACAACGGTCTGACACGACCATACAGTGTCTCCTATCCACTTTTATTTTATTTGTCAGCTTATTTTTCTTGTTTTGTTACTCTCTCCAAACTCAAGTTGGTTAGTTCCTAACCCCCTTGAGTTTGAGGGGGGCTGTTGAATGTAACAAATCCTATACCTACTCCACTATAGTTAGTGCACCATAGTTAGTGCTCCATTACCATTTAGGTTAATGCTCCATTGTGCTCCATTTAGGTTAATGCTCCATTAGTGCACAAGCAAGTGCTCCATTTAGGTTAATGCTCCATTTAGGTTAATGCTCCATTAATTTAGTTTAGTGCTCCACTAATTTGATTACTACATTGTATCCCATTCTCTCTATAAAAGAGAGTTCATTCTCTCCATTGTAAGATCATCAATCAAATATCAATCAATAATATCAATACATTAATTTCCTACAATTTTCAAAGCACATTTTTATTTCAATCCCAATATTCAACAATGTCTCTGGCCACTTGTTAGCATTTGCCATATTTTTTTTACATAGTTTAATACACGTTTTACACACACTCGCGCGGGCTCTCGCGTGCGCACGCGCGCACACACACACACACATATATATTAATATTTACTAACATCCATTGGATTATGATTATCAGTATGCACCAATTATTTGCCTGTCAATAATATTATGCCGGCATTAATCAGGGCCCATCTCTAGCCATATACAATGGAAAGTGGGCTTTCAAAGTAAAATTACTGAGAACGTTTCAGTTGAGTGGGAGGGCCATGGCCCCTCATGGTCCCCTCGTTCCATCCCTGGCTTTAAGTGATGGTTTATAGTTATGGCTTTTCCTCTATTGTAGGTTTTAGTGCTTCACTCATATTGTTTGTTGTTTTGAATAAAATCGCAAGCAATATGGCATTACTACATTGGTATAACTTAAAGCAAGTCACTATATGTGTGAATTATCTAAACACCATGAAGTCATTTAGGTTTGAATAATTTATATGTTATAGATTATCAATTTAAAATTGTCCAAATTTGTCATCCAAGATTTTTGTTATTCAATAGGAGATAGCAAGTTTTGAGGTGAATGTGTGGATCTTTTTAAAAGTACTTGCTCCTTATTGGGCCTAAAAACTTTATATTTCTTCTTTTAATTGTTTTCAAATTGTTTTGTGGTTGATTTTGCTCTGTGCTTTTATGCATCCACCCTGAATGGTAAGTAAATAAACTTTAAAATCTTGATTACAGGCTGAAAATTTTGATGTTTGTGGAAAAGGAATGAAGTAAAGGACAAATTGGTGGCAATAAGTAATTGTTTTACATTTTCTAAGCTGCATGCTAATCTTTGCAGAGCTATTTAATGCAGTAAAAGATTCATTTTTGTTTTTCCGATCCTCTTTTTTTTCTGTTTTTCTGTTTTTTTTTTTTTTTTGTGTGTGTGTGTGTGTATATTTATTTATATGAAGAATGCATGAAGGGAATTGGAGCAACCAGCCTAAGGTTAATTTTTTGATCGTATTTCTTAGTATTGACACGTGTGTTGGGAGTTGTTGAATTTTTTTTCTTTTTTCTTTTTTAACAAGTAGAAGTCTTTCATTAAAAACACAATAGAATGGGCATGCAACCTATATAGACGTGCCATATGCAGCTATGGTCCTTATAAAAGGCAAACAGAACCTGAAATCCTTTAAGTCAAGGGGCGGTGCCAGGATTCCATCATTGGGGGGAGGCCAAAAAAAAGGAAGGCATTGAGCAAGTCTAAGTGGTCGGGTAAGGATAGGTTTAAACAGCTTAAATTATTATTGAAATCAACATATCACTATTAAAGATAAGTTAATAAAAAATGAGTGTTGAACTTCATTGATTCACCACTATAGAAATATAAAAAATCAGAAGTAATATCATGAGTGAAGAATAGATATTGCATAATTCACCTAGTAGTAGTACATGAATGGTTAATGAATTGCAAATTGCGTTGGGTACATAGCCTTTTGAAGCTATTTCACAGTAATGAGTGAAGAGTAAAATAGTTAAGTGAAAGGAGGGAAGACTAAAGAGGGAAAAGAGAAAAATGGAAAAAAAAATCTGAGTGAAAACATGAAAAGAGTTGTTTGTGACTGAATGAGGGAAAGAGGGAAAGATAAATAATTAATTGTTTAAGAAAAAAAAAAGTACCTTTGAGGGGGTCATGTGTATTCAAATATACGTATGGTTAGATGATGTAAATTCCACGTATTTTATACACATGTATTAAGGCTATGTAGAATTTGGTAGGGGAAATTTTTTTTAAATCATGAGTTTACTCTCCTCATTGTGCAAAATTTGAACCAAACCTATAAACTCACTCTTTATTTGTATATTGGAGGCTCCACTCTATCAAATGACTGCTTTCACTCCTAATTAAACCACCCCCATTTTCCCTTTTTAGAAGTTCTATGCCCTTTCCATATCAAACAATTCAGTCACCACTTTTAGCATCACCCAACAACATTCTTAAAAAAAGGTAAATAGAGGGCCCACATCTCCCCTTGCCACTTTACAATTAAGCGATTGATCAATGGACTTCACCTCCTTACATATTAGTGCTGTTCAACAATTCGATCCAACCGACCAACCCCGTTCGATCCGACTGACTGTACAACGAATTGGACAGTTTTGTTGAAGGGTACGATTGGCTGCGATCTATAAATGATGCATATCTTGACTACGTGGTCGGTTGTCGAGTTTAAAATGGAAGAATCGTTCAAAACCGAATCGGTTGACTTTATAATTAAATGTGTTAACTTTACATGTTTCACCATATTATTAGCTAAGTAAATGTTTCACCTTATCGTTGTCTTTCACTTTTACCCAAATCTTTTTATCTTCCCAATGATCTGAAGAAGCCAAATGTTACAAACCCTATGCCATCTTTTCTCTTTCCCTCTTCAAAGTCATCTCTATAGGCATCCCTTACCTTTTGCTTTGGGCATTGATTTTGCAATCGCTTTGTAATAATCAAAGAGAAATGTCGTGAGCAATGGTGGCTTAGTGATCGCTAAAGTCGCAGTCTCTCTCTCTCTCTCTCTCTGTGGGTAAGTGATGGCGGCGATGGCATTCGATTTCGGTTGAGCAATGGTCTAGTTGAGTACTGGTGGCGTTAAGCGATGGTGGCAGTACTACCTTAACACAATCGGTGAGTCTCCTCTCTCTTCTTCTCTTTTATTTTTTCTTCACTCTTTCTCATTCTCTTAGATCTATGTCTGCATGTGTGAGTTGTCTTTGAATTAGTTTCTCTTTTAGACTTTTGCGTTTGTGACATTTTTTTTTCTTCCCCACTGTAGACACCTCATTTTTGACCGTCCTCAAGACTTGGACGTCACCGTTGGAACACTCGGTGATCATCCATGTTTATTTAGAGTTTCCGGAGGTCTCGGCTACGCGCCTTGCCCTAGGATCTCCGAACTCGACTGTTTAGTGTCTGGTTTTGCACCAAACACTTGTGTTTTGCCTTGGAGGGGCAGGGAATGCCTTGTGAGGCATCCCCATACATCACCGGCCATGGCTAGAGGCCATCGGCTGGTGTTTTGTTGCCATCGGCAATGTATATTGCCGATCGGCATTCTTTGTTGCCGGTCGGCAGTTTATTTAGTCAAAATGGCACTTTTGGCTGGCCGACTACTGTTCATCTGCTTTTGCAGATATTTTAATACAGCTGGCTGGCATTTTGTTCCCCTCCATACATGTGTATGGAGGGATGGCTTCCTTGTTAGCTTCTTGAGTAAGCTTTACAAGATTGGCTTCTCTATAAGAGGAGCCCTCCTCTCTTGGCTTTAGGGTTAGACCAAAAGGTTAGAAAATATACAGAGGAGAGCTCTGGATTAGGGTTAGGGTTTGTGTCTCACTTATCTCTATTTCTCTCTCTTTTTACCTTTGTGTGTGTATAAGTGTATTTGTGTCTTACTATTGCACACAAACACATAGTGTTACATCTGCCTTTGGCTATTGAGGTTCTAAGAGGTTGTTCTTGAGGTTCTTGGGTGATTTTGAGCTTGGAGGAGCAGCTGGTCCACCATTGTTGAAGAGGTTCTTCAAGGGTAACAATCTTACCCCTTTTTACCCCATTCTTGTATACTATTTTTGCCTATCTTAGAACTGTTTTTGAGCTTAGTGTATAATATAAAAAAGTTCTGTTTTTGGGCCCTCTAAATAGTTTGTTTAGAGTGTTTTGTGGTTTGGAGGTGTTTGACCCCTCTTAAGCCTTGAGAGGCTCCATTTTGTGCTATTTTGAGTGAGCTCCGGGACTTTGGTGTTTGGGCCTCCTCACCACTGAAATCTTGAGGGATTTCAGTGGTAAGGATGGTGCCTTGAAGTCCCAAGAAGGAGAGGGCCACCCCCTCTCCTTATTGTCCTTGAAAAGGGCCATTTTTGCCTCTTTAATGAGCACCTAGCTAAGCCTCATGTTGACCATGCCTTGGCTGTTATTTATGCTTATTTTGCCATGAAATAGCATTGTTGTATGTTGGTTTTGGTACACCATGCTTGCTTAGCATACATGCCTTGTAATGCCATTTTGTTGCCTTAACATGTCTTAGGTTGTAAATCATTGTTCTAGCATGTTTTAGGCTTGGCTTTGTGAAGCTTTTGTTCTTATTTTGCTATGTTTGAGGTCTGTCCTTAGTTGTTTGGGTCGACTTTGGCATGCTTAGTATAGCCTTTTTGCATTTTTGGTTTGTTGGCCTTAAGTGTGTGAATGTATAGCATGCATCCTTGCCTTAATTTAGTGGGTTGGGACCATTTGCCATGTTATTTTAGTCCCTTTAACATGCTTGTATGCTTGCCTTGGATGCTTCTTTGAAGCTTTGAAAGCTTGTCTTGCATGCTCTATGTTTTGGCCATTGTGCATACCCTTTGAATTTGAGCCACTTAGATGCCATCTAGGTGTCCCTTGGGTGTTGTCTAGGCCTGCCTTAGACTTGTTTTAAGTCCTCTTAGCCTTGTGAGGCTTGGTGGACTTAGTCTTGGTTTAAGCCTCTTGGCTTGTCTTGGGTTTTTGGTCTTGTTTGCATGCCTTGTTTGTCTTGTTTAATTGGTTTAGCACCTTTTGTAACATGATTTTCAATGCTTACCTTGCATGCCATTAGTCCATGTTATGCCTCTTTCAAGTGTGCTTGAGAGTTGCTCTTTTGTGCTTGAGTGTTAGCCCTTTAACATGTGCGTGTGTGTATGTGTGTTTAGTCCTCATTTCATAGCATTTTGGCCACTGTTTTAGGTCTATTTAAGGCTGCCTAAATCATGTTTAAGTCCATCCTATGCTTGTTTGCATACTTACCTTGCACGTTTGCTTGCATGCTTGCATGTATACATTGCATTGTCCATGTTGCATGCTAGTTCATATGCCTAGGTTGCATTGCATCTTGCATGCATGTCTTGTTCCTTGATTTAGTGATAGGAATTGGGCCCCTTTGGTTTGTTGGTTTGCATTGCATTTGACATTAAAATGTGCACACTTGGTCCCTTGGGCCATCACGCATGGAAATGCGCGATTGATGGTCCGAGAATCAAGGAGCATATCCCTTTGAGTCACTAACATGATAAGGGACATGATTGGTGCATATATGGCTTGAATTGCATTGCTATGCAAAGCTCTGTCCTCTGCTGCTGTCAAACAGGTTTTGCAGGAACTTTTTGCCGATCGACTGCACAGAGTGCCGACCGGCAAACAATTGGTGGCCGATGGATTCATTCTCAGCCGACGAACATCTCCTACGGCCGGTGGCCATTCTATCCAGCCGGTGGTACTGTACAGTGCTCAGAGAGGCAACCCTGAGGCTTTGGAAGCCTTCGAAGGAGTACAAGAGGGAAAACAGAGGCAGCTTGCGCATGGCAGTGCATTTCCGAGCAAGACCGAGCATGCATTGCATCAGGCTCTCCTCCCGAGGCGATTTATTGTTTTCCCTAGATTAGTTAATTTGCTTAGCTAATTAGATGGCCTGTAATATTTAATTAGCTTGTAGGTTAATTATCTGTAATATTGATTTGGTCCCTCCGGGCGAGGGCGAATCTGTAATAAGTATGGGTGTGTGTGTGTGCATGTCTTCCAATCCTCACTTCTTTCTTCCCTTTTATTTACCCGCTTATGATGGTAGATTAGGGCATGTTTAAATTAGCATACCTTATGCTATGCATGCGTGCATCCATACATTTGTCTTGCATGCACCGGGCTCGGTACATCATGCTAACTGCATTTGTACTTCGATTCCAAATTGAATACGTGCATCAATTGATTGCATTTCACATGTCATGTTTAGGTTAGCCGAGCCTACCCTAATTGCATCCTGTATGTGTTGCATTAGTCAATTTGACATGAACTAGGACCATGCATGTTTGCTAACTAGTTTATTGTTTTGGCACAGAGTACGATGTAAGTATTTTCATACTTTAGCATATCGCATGTGTGTGAATGCTATCATGACAGCATGCTTACCATGTGGCTAGATGCTTATGTGATAAATTGTTTGAATGCCTGTGGGTGAAGGTTGGATTGTCTGAGTTGGAAAAACTCGTTGAAATCCGTATTTTAACCTACTTGCGAGTAGCAAATTCCAAAGTGTTTTTCAAGACAAACGGATATGCAATGCTTATTTCCAAATTAGGCAATCTAGTCTATACTTGTTTGCTGTGCGCATAACATAGTAATTCTAGGCTAATAACTGGAATAAGAGCACATAACGTTTTCAAAAACGGATATCATGGTTAGTAGAGGCCGGTCTTTGGATCGGGCAAGAGGGGTTGCTCATAGCTGAGCTTCCCCAATCGTACCTAAGCTCCCGAGCCGAGGCAACTTTGGTGATGACGGACATGTGGCCTTTGGCACCGAGTCAGGGTTTTCTAAATTTTCCCATTAAAAAATATTTAGGTGGCGACTCTGTATCTGGCAAAGCAGTCCATGTTTGGCACTTCTTTCAAAATCTGTTTTTTCTCAAAACGATTTGCCGGATTTGGACTCTTTGGTTCAGATTTAGAACCGTGACAATCGAGTCCGAACTGTAGTAGACCCACAAAGTGAACGGAACGGGGGTCATCCTTCCCGGGGCGTTCGGGGACGTCTACAGCCTCGCACTCTTTCTCCCTAACTCTCATATCCTTAGATCAATATTGTTTGAAACTGGCCAAAATCTGACCGTCAACTGAATCAAAGGAGTGGACGGTTTCGAACAGAACTATGGTCGACACCGGTTTGTTAAATCTCCAAACCAAAAATTCAGTTTGAGCATTAGTTTCCACTGGAAACCCGATCCGTGAACTGCCCCGTTGCACATATAACACTAGTTAGGAATGATCTTCTCCCTCTTCTGCATATTATACACCATTGCAACCTTTCGGTGGGAGGCTGTGGATAAAAAAAATATAAAGAAGCAATGTTGCAAGATAATTTAGATTTTCGTATGCTTGTCCAAGGGAAGTCAATTTATATTGAGTCACTCAAAACCCCCAAAAAATGACTTGACCTCAAATACCTTGGGTATCAAGACTTTTGTTTACATCGTTTTTCCATCTCCGAACATTATTTGCTCTACACAGGACACCTGAAGCTCTGCAGCTGCTTTTACTCTTAGTCATTTACATCTTTCTTTGGAATCGGAGATCTCAAACCATTGTCTCACCGATATGGGAAAAGCAATTGACCACCAAAGCATCCCTACACAAAGTGACATTTTGCTTCAATATGCTTAACTAGCTCATCCATAACTGATACTTTAATCCCACTAACTTGAGATGGGTTGCTCAGATCCATTTTCTTTAGTTGGAGTCCCATCCTTGGTTAAATCAAAGGTTTTCATGGTATTTTTCATTGCCTCACTTTCTTGACATTGTGATGCGGAACACGTGTGCACCATGGAGTTGCTATAATTTTTTCTTTAAAATTTATTGTCTAATTTATTTTAGTATTTTATTTTTAATTATAGTTTAGGTAAGAGTTTTCTTTTGATTAAGAGTTCAATTAATATTTATTTTCCTATTCTATTAGGTTTTAGTTTCCTAAGTTAATTGAGTTTTAATAGGGGCCTAGATTATGATTTAGTTTCCTATTTTGCATTGTAATCTTTAGCTTTGAATTAATGAATTGAGTGTGTTTTAGATTGTGGCTGTGTGTTAGGGTTGTGGTTCTCTTGTTCCTTTTTTTTTTTCAATAAATAAATCTCTCTTGTTCCTTTTCTCTCTCCTTCCTCTATTCTCTCTCCTTTTTTCTTAAGGCGTTCGACAGCACATCCCTTTTGTCCTTTTAGCACCTTTGAACTATATCAAATTTCTTCTTTTTAGTGGCACATAGAACAGTCTATGTTGCAGGTGGCCAAGCCATCTTAAGGACTTTCCATCGTTTTATTTTAGGGGGTGTTACGTCTAGATCCTAATAGGTGGACTTATTATCCAATAGGTCCTATGATAAATAATGACATTTTTTATCAAACACTATTAAAAAACGTCACTAATTGTTAATTTTTAGTGACAATTTGAAAATTGTCACAAAAATGTCACTAATTATAAGTTTTAGCAACCGTTTAAAAAAATCTTCACAAAAAGATGTCACAAATTTTCAACTTTTAGCGACAGTTTGAAAAATTCATCACAGAAAAAGTCACTAATTTTAAGTTTTAGCGACAATTTATAAAAACCGTGACAAAAAAAAGTTATTAATTGTCAATTTTTAGCGACATAAAACAATCGTCACAAAATTATTTTTAGTGACTATTTTGCTAGGACTTATTTTCAATAGGACTTGATGAGAATTAAGTTCAACTATTAGGACCTATTGGTAGTTTATCTTTTATTTTTTATTTTGTTTTTGTTTTTGTATCAATCTCCCCATCCCCCTTATGATATTTTTTATTTTTTGGTGATTAGTACAAAATTTTATTCTAGTTTATAATATTATATATATATGTATTTGTGTGAGTATGTATACTAAAGTTGTACATGGATCTATGGAACACCTTCATTGACTTCTGTTTCACATTGCCTTTGGGATGGTTTAATGTTCATAAAAGGGCACTAAAGCATTAGGGGCTCAATTGTATGGTATCAATTAAATTTTGCTTATTTTCACAATTCTTGCAGGTAATGGTCTTGATTGGAGAGACTGGTTCAGGGAAGAGCACACAGTTGGTTCAGTTTCTGGCTGATTCAGGACTAGGTGCTAGTGGTTCAATAGTATGCACCCAGCCCCGCAAAATTGCTGCTGTCTCTTTGGCAAAAAGGGTTGGTGAAGAAACTAACGGGTGTTATGAAGGTAATTCAATCATTTGTTATCCAACATATTCTCATGTTCAGGCATTCAAGTCCAAGGTAATATTTATGACCGACCACTGTTTGCTTCAACATTACATGAACAATAAGAATCTGTCTGGAATTTCATGCATCATTATAGATGAAGCTCATGAAAGGAGCTTGAATACTGATCTCCTGTTGGCTCTGTTAAAAGAGTTACTTTGTCAGAGGGGTGATTTAAGGCTCATAATAATGTCTGCAACAGTTGATGCAAGCAAAATTTCGGATTACTTTTATGGTTGTGGAACCTTTCATGTGGTTGGGAGAAGCTTTCCTGTTGAAATCAATTATGTTCCAGGTGAATATGGAGGGACTTCTGGCACTTTAAAATCCAGTTCTGGTAATTTAGCTCCATATGTTTTTGATGTTGTTAAGATGGTTACTGAGATCCATAAATCAGAGAATGAAGGGGCTATTCTTGCCTTTTTGACTTCTCAGATGGAAGTTGAATGGGCTCGTGAAAATTTCCAGTCTCCCTCTGTTGTCTCGTTAGCTTTACATGGAAAACTATCCCATGAAGAGCAATGTCGTGTATTCCAGGACTACCCTGGAAAGAGAAAAGTTATTTTTGCTACGAATTTAGCAGAGACATCCCTGACTATTCCTGGTGTCAAGTATGTAATTGATTCTGGCATGGTAAAGGAGCGCTGGTTTGATTCAAGTAGTGGTATGAATGTCCTAAGAGTTTCCTGGATCAGCCAGAGTTCAGCTAACCAGCGAGCTGGCCGTGCTGGCCGAACAGAACCTGGAAAGTGTTACCGGCTCTATTCGGACTGTGATTATCAGTCTATGCTTTTTCAGCAGGAGCCTGAAATTCGTAAAGTTCACCTAGGCATTGCAGTTCTAAGAATTCTTGCCTTAGGGATTAAGAATGTACAGGAATTTAATTTTGTTGATGCCCCCAGTGCCAAGGCAATTGACATGGCCATCAGAAACCTTGTGCAGTTAGGGGCTATCATATCCAAAAATGATGCTTTTGATTTAACTGAGGATGGACATTGTATAGTTAAATTGGGTATTGAGCCTCGGCTTGGAAAACTTGTTCTTGACTGCTGTCAACATCAGTTGTGTAGAGAGGGTGTCATACTTGCTGCTGTTATGGCAAATGCAAGTAGCATATTTTGCAGAGTTGGTACTAGTGACGATAAATTAAAAGCTGATTGTATTAAGGTACAATTCTGCCATCGTGGTGGAGATCTGTTCACTCTGCTTTCCGTCTACAAGGAATGGGAATGTATGCCTCGAAGGAGTCAAAATAAATGGTGTTGGGAAAATAGTGTCAATGCGAAGTCTATGCGTAGATGTTATGATGCTGTGCTAGAATTAGAAAGTTGTCTTAAAAATGAGCTAAGCATCACTGTTCCTAGTTTCTGGCTTTGGAATCCTGACGTTGTTTCTGAACATGATAAATGGATGAAGAAAGCGATACTTTCTTCCTTGGCAGAAAATGTAGCCATGTACTCTGGATATGATCGTCTTGGTTATGAGGTGGCTTTAACTGGAGAACATTTTAAACTTCATCCTTCATGTTCATTGCTTGCATATGGTCAGAAGCCTAGCTGGGTTGTATTTTCGGAAATGCTATCTACGCCAAATCAATATTTGGTCTGTGTAACTGCTTTTGACTATGACTCTTTGTTTTCCATTAGTCCTCCTCCATTCAATATCTTACAGCTGCAGAGTCGGAAGCTGCAGGTAAGGGTGATTACTGGATTTTCAAGTGCGGTCCTACAGAGATTCCGTGGGAAATCAAACAATAGTTTACTTCGTCATGTTTCTCGCATTCAAACAACTTTCATGGATGAACGAATTGGTATTGAAATGGATGCTGATAAGGATGAAATTCACTTATTTGCCTCTTCAGAAGACATTGAAAGGGTTCTCAGCCTTCTGACAGATGCCTTGGCATATGAAAAGAAATTGTTGAGAAATGAATGCTTGGAAAAATGTCTACATCGTGGGGGCCAGCCCGGTGTTACTCCCCCAGTGGCATTGTTTGGAGCTGGTGCTGAAATTAAGCATCTGGAGTTGGAGCAGAGATATTTGACTGTGGATGTGTTTCATTCAAAGGTGAATTCTTTTGATGACAAGGAGCTTTTAATATTCTTTGAG
The DNA here is from genome assembly GCA_025200525.1 of Camellia lanceoleosa. Classification (NCBI taxonomy): domain Eukaryota; kingdom Viridiplantae; phylum Streptophyta; class Magnoliopsida; order Ericales; family Theaceae; genus Camellia; species Camellia lanceoleosa. The sequence continues at coordinate 15,041,901 of CM045770.1, forward strand.
AATTTTGTCTCTGGAGTATGTGGTTTTCACAAGTTCACTCTCAGTGGACAAGATGGTGAAGACAACGAAAAGTGGGGCAGGATAACATTTTTCACTCCTGTTGCAGCTCAAAAAGCTGTTGAGTTAAACGGTGTTGAATTTTGTGGCTCTTCACTAAAGGTTGCCCCTGCTTGGGCATGTGTGGTGGGTGATCATAGAATGTCATCATTTCCTGCAGTAAGAGCCAAAGTGTTTTGGCCCCGTAGGCACAGCAAGGGCTTTGCAATAGTTAAATGTGAAAGGAATGATGTTGATTTTATTGTTAGTGATTGCACTAACATTCTGATTGGAGGTAGGCTTATTTACTGTGAGATCGATAGAAAGTGCATGGATTCTGTTGTCATCAGAGGTATAGATAGAGAAACTTCGGAACCAGAAATTCTAGAAATCTTGAGAATGGCCACAGATAGGAAAATTCTGGATTTATTTCTCGTAAGAGGAGCTGCTGTTGATGATCCACCATGTGGTTCTTGTGAAGCAGCACTTCGTAAAGAACTTGCTCCATTCATGCCTAGCAACAGGCCATTAAGCAATTTTTGCTATGTCAAGGTCTTCCCCCCTGAACCAAAGGATAACTTCATGAAAGCTTTGATTACTTTTGATGGAAGACTGCATTTGGAGGCAGCGAAAGCTTTGCATCATATTGAGGGGAAAGCACTTGCTGGATGTCTTTCGTGGCAGAAGATACAGTGCCAGCAGTTGTTCCATAGCTCTTTGTCGTGCCCTGCTCCTGTCTATGTGGTCATTAAGAGGCAACTAGATTCTTTATTCAATAGCTTTAAGCATCGTAGTGGTATCTCCTATTACTCTGAATATGGTTATTTCTATTTCATGAAATAGTTTATTTTTATTGAACATGTTCTTTTTCTATTCGTCACACTCGTAGTTAAGGGAAAATCCTCCACTCATGCTTAAATCTATTCCACATGGTGTGTACAATTTTCTTTTGTTTTATTCAGCCAATTCACTAATTTTGTCCCAGTTTTTGATTAGATGCTTGATTATTCTGATCTAGTTCAGATTTTCTTTTTCTAGAAGTCATTGAGAGCTGTTTTTGTTGGTAGAATTCATTTACGTATATCATATCATATATGAATGCTTTGTTAATTATGCAATCTAGGAGGACTAGGACTTGCTGTGCCTTTTAGATTTTTCAACTGTGTTTTTCAGATTTTCGTGAGGAGAAATGGGTGACACTACAGTTTATATTAGTAAGAGTTGAAAGATAGGTTCATTTGTAACCATAGTGTTTACTAAAGTATTTCTTTTTATTTTTTGATAATTTTGAATGGCCAATAAAATCTTTTAACTGTTCAGCATTCCATTTGACTGCATGTGTTTGGACAATTTGTGTTTCTTGATGACAACTCATTAATTGGACAATTGCAAAAAGTTTGATGATAAGGTTGTGTTAGTTTTTTTTTATTTTATTTAAGTTTATTTTTAAAAATCACGTATGTATTTATGGCCTTATTGAATTTGTTCTGCAATATTTGAAGTCAGAGAATTAAAATGAATTTATGATTATTTTTCACTACACAATGTAAATAATTGTTCTATAATTTAGCTGTGAGAGGCATGAATCAATTTACTTCACAGGTGTATCTTACAATTTGGAAAGGACTGAGTATGGCTCTTATCGGGTCAAGATATCTGCTAATGCTACAAAGGCAGTGGCAGAGTTGAGGAAACCTCTGGAGCAGCTAATGAAAGGAAAGCTTGTGACTCATGACAGCCTCACGCCTACTGTACTGCAGCTTCTCTTTTCCCGAGAGGGTATTATGCTCATGAAATCACTCCAGCAAGAAACAAGAACATACATTTTCTTTGACAGGCAGAACCTAAATGTAAGGGTCTTTGGTTCAGAAGACAAGGTTGCTTTGGCTGAGAAGAAACTGGTACAGTCTCTTTTAACTCTCCGCGAAGACAAACCACTGGAAATCTGTCTTCGAAACAGAGTTTTGCCTCATGATCTTATGAAAAAAGTGGTTGAGAAGTTTGGGCCAGACATACGTGGGCTTAAGGAGAAGGTACCTGAGGCTGAGTTGACCCTTGATGCGAAGCACCATGTCATCTGTGTCCGTGGAAGCAAGGAGGTGAAGCAGGCAGCAGAGAAAGTAATCTATGAATTTGCTTGCTCTCTTAATGTTAATGATCTAGTAGAGCATCCTGGTGGTGAGGCCTCCACCTGTCCTATCTGCTTGTGTGAGGTTGAGGACTCATATCAGCTGGCAGCATGTGGACATGAGTTCTGTCAATCGTGCTTGGTTGAACAACTAGAATCTGCAATTAAAAGCCGTGATGGGTTCCCCCTTGATTGTGCCCGTGAGATGTGTGGTGAGCACATCTTGCTTATGGATTTGAGGGCTCTGTTATCTTGTGAAAAGTTGGAAGAACTCTTCAGGGCTTCTCTGGGGGCATTTGTGGCATCTAGTGGTGGTAAATACAAGTTTTGCCCATCTCCCGACTGCCCTTCAGTTTACAGGGTAGCAGAACCAGGGACGACTTGTTGGCCGTTTGCATGTGGGGCTTGCTATGCGGAAACATGTACTGGTTGTCACTTGGAGTATCACCCGTTCATGTCATGTGAAAGATATAAGGAGTTCAAGGAGGACCCAGACTCGTCACTGAAAGAATGGTGCCAGGGGAAAGAACATGTGAAGAGCTGCCCAGTCTGTGGGTACATGATCGAGAAGGTGGATGGGTGCAACCACATTGAGTGCAGATGTGGGAAACACATTTGCTGGGTGTGCTTGGAATGCTTCTGCAACAGCGATGACTGCTACGTTCACTTGCGGTCTATACATCATGCTATCATATGAAGTTTCATTAATCTTACAAGTCGTTGATGTATATATATATAGTTCATGTATATATGTTGCCTACAGGATTATGTTAATGAGCTCTTTATTTGTCAAAAATAAAAAATGAAAAAAGGATTATGTTAAGGTGCTACTTGTTTCTTCCTTTGACCTTAATAATTGTGCTCAAACTGGCTTTTTTAACGACACTAATCAATTTTGGAATCCACATATTCCACAACCCCGTGGTTGTGTTCATGTAAACCTGTGCGTTTGTTGGACATAAGTTCCCCCGCCCTTTTTCTTCTTTCTTCTGGTTGGTTCATTATAAGTCGTATGATGGAGGCCCTTGCAAACTTTTTGACTACAAGTCTGTGCTTTGTTTATTGAAAAAATTTGGAAAAAAAAATTAAAAAATGTCTGAAATTAGGTGAAGTAGAGATATATTTTATTCATATTTTATCAATATTTTCTTTTTTCCTTTTCAAATCTCTTCCTAAATCTTCTAACCAAACACAACCTTACTCTTGAAAAGGGTACTTTGCCCAGTTATTATATATCTATGCTCTTTTTCACTATTTATTTATGGTATATTTTGCTATGTTAGCTGGTACTCAAAAGATCTTTAGTTAGTTGTTGTTGTTGTTGTTTTTTTTTTTTTTTTTTTTTTTTGGTGAAACTTGTGATTTGAAAATTTCTATAGGGAGATTAACTTTTTTTGGGGGAAGTAAATGAAATTTTTATTCCATTAAAGTACGACCCATTGACATGGATAAGCAATCTTAAGTACTGGGAGCAAGACCTAGTAACCTAGATAAGCAACCTTAACTACTGGGAACAAGATCCATTGACATAGAAAAGACCTAAATCGACGAGAAACTTGAAAAAAAAAAAAAAAAAAAAGGAACATAAACGGCATAAACACCTGCCCTATTAGCCGAAACATTAACTAAAGAACCACATGCTGCATAAAACACAACCTAAGGTTGACAAACTCTGGCTTAAGTGGTGAAGGCTCTAATGGTCTGATCCTGTTCAAAGTCAACCATGTCTTTCTCATCCAAGAACACCCATGCTTCAATTCCATCACCCTCTTTATTGTCCATTAGACATATAAAATTCTTCACAGGCACGCTGACAAGACTTGTCCAAACAGGCTTTCCCCAACCGAAATCAATTTCATAGAAGGGGAACCTACACCAGCTAGTAAATAGATAACTATCCATCTTTGCATTGGAGAAGTTTTGGTTCGCCTCTATGAAAGCTTTGATCAACTTCATGTGCCCATCCTCCCCCAGCGATAGTACATTTGCAGAGTCTGTCACGGTGTTTCTGATAGCAGCGCCTATCAGATCCACAAAGCCTTGCAACTCCATCCTGCTCTCATCTCCCATGCACCCCGTCATAGCAAGTCCCCAGAAGTTTCCACATGAATGTTCCGGCAGAGGAGGGACTGTTTTTTTCCTCAAGTTTATTGTCTGGAGCACACCAGAGGCCCTTGGGTGCCCATGTTTTGCCTGAGCCACAGCAACCAGTGCCCTCCATATAACTGCTGACACCAGCAGCACCCTCGTGGGTCCGCGTTTCCCCTTATTGTCATTGTCTGTGCTGGCTTTGGTTCTCAGAGTTGATATTGCCTTCTTATTGAAGAAAAACATTCTCGTCTTGGCCCCATTGTCCCCACTCCTAGGTATCCCGAGGTTCAGCGCTGGTAAGTTTCTTCCTGGGATGAAAACCGAGTTGAAACTTGGGTGGACGGTTACATTATCGATCCCCACTCGGCTTGCAATGGCCCATGCATTAAGGAATGTGCTGAGTGTGGATGCATCTGCAATCCTGTGTGCAATGCTCACACCAACCGCTAGTCCACCACACTCGAACATGCTGAGTTGAATTGATAGCAGAGGATCTGTGGTTTCATCAACCGCCCCAGTTTCGCGTGGAATGAATTGATTGAAAAACTGTGGTTTATTATCGCCATGGTCGAGAAACTCAAGCAACTGAACATCCACTCGGGCTTCCACATAGTCAACCCCTTGGTCATTACAATAAATGACATGATCGTCTTTGATATACCTTCCGGCTAGTGGGTAAAACTGGGTTAGGGTCTCCGCTAGTGATTTTTCTAGCTGGTTAAATAACGAAGCGTTTTTGGCTGCGTCATTGTTGCATTGGGCTGGGTAGTAGAGAATGATAGGCACGTTCATTGATGGAGCAAGCTCATCGATGAATGATATTTTGTGGTCGCGAAGGCTATGGTGAGTTAGAGTTGATGGTTTTATGAACTTTCTGGATAGAATTTCTACCTTCATTGTTGCTTTTTGGTTGAGCTTCCTACTCTTTTATCAAGGAACATTGATAGGTTCTCTAATTTGCTTTGTGTAATGTGTTGGGATAACTTGAATTCTCCTAGAAAGCCCGGCATTTATATAGTGGTAGGATATGTAGATTCAATATTTTTCTTCTTATAAAATTTTTTCTTTAGTTTCCAGTTGTTTGTTTCTCCTTTTGCTGGTAATGCAATAAATCATATTTGCTTTATTTTCCACCACACGCATTTTTAAGTTAAAGAAAACAAATATGATTTGCTTTCGTTTTCAAGGGGAGAATGTGTTCAATCACACATACGTGGGTATAAAATTTTCGAGTAATGTTAGGTATCATAAAAATAATCATACAAGATTCTTCATATTTGGATTATACATATAATAAAACACCATATACTAATCAAAGGATGAAAATTTTTTTATGATAAATTTCATGATATTTCTATCATGATTCTTAGGCTTTGTTTGGCATGATCTAAAAAAGTCAAAAAATCAAAAAGTCGCTATCCTATTTAAGTCACATCATCTTATTTAAGTCATATCACCTCTCTAACACATCACTTCAAACCCAATCCATACTCAACCCATATTTATATAAAAAGTCAAAAAATACACTTATTTAGATCATCCGAAACCACCCTTTAGTAGCAATGCTAGGTATCATAAAAGTTTTGTAATCCTTGGATTACACTTAAAATAAAGCACCGTACACTAATCAAAGTAATTCAAGAATTATAAATTTTTCATGATCATTTTCATAAATTTTTTTTCATAATTCCTAACTTTTCGCTTCAAAATTTTCATTACTGAAAAAGATGCCGGTTTCTTGTTCCATAAACACACAACCACATGATTTCATTTTTAAGTTGAAGAAAATCAAATCACACGGTCATAAGTGATGAGTGAAAAGGACATGCACTTATGTTGGGATTGTTTTCTATATCGAGGGTAAATTTGTGCTTTTGGTCCAAATGAAGTCACGTTGGAAATAAGTTCGACTTGTTATCGAGGTACCTTTGTTATTTAAATTACAAACAACCATTCAGACTAGAAAAATATTTGGGAGCTCTAAATTACGAGCACTAAAGAAATTCTAGAGAGTGGGTCTTACTGACTGATGTAATGTTTTGGCCTTAAGTTTTTTTTTTTTTTTTTTTTTTTTTTTTTTTTTTTTTCACCTCATTAGTGGTCCATTAGTGCTCCTAAATTAGTGGGATGTATCATTGTTGTTCAGACTAAGGGATCTCAAATAAGTATGAGAAATTTTAGGCAATGTTTGTTTAGCTTCATAGGGTGGAGGGGATTAAGAGCACGATAAGATTGAGTGAATAAATTATTAATGTGGTGGTATTATGTTAGTAATACTATAGATAGTATTAATATATAAATTTAATATTTTTTAAGTTTTAGTATTTTTTTAATATTATAATTATTTTTTTATTCTAAAAAATATATTTTTTGCTTAAAAATTATTTAAAATGTCACTAATTCCTTCGCTCAATTTCTAATCCCAACCCTTCCATGACTTTGTTAGTCCTACCATATGGGGGATTACTAGTCCAAGAAGATAGTTAATCTCCAGACTCATATCTCGAACCAAAGAGTCTCTAAGTGAGCCCCCATAAATTATTAGTCTAATCCCTTTTTTTTTTAAAGAGTCAAACAAATATGATCATAGAGAGTAAAAGATAACAGAGGTTGTAAGTGAATAGGTGCAGAAAAAAAAAAAAAGTTTTAACTTAGCAAAAAAGCTTTGTGAGAATGCCATTGCCATTTGGCATAATTAAATTATTGTTTACTTGTGGAAAAGTTTTTGACACCATTATTGTTTATCATTGATGGATGGTTAAAAGTGTATAATTATTATTTTTTTAATTATTAATGTATTTTTATTAAATTAATTCCCTCATTTTATTTTTAGTTGTGAGTTTAATGATTTAGTTTTAATTTTCACAGAATAATTTACAATTAGAATGAAAATTTGAGTTGATTTTGCAATTAAAGGAAATGCAGAAGAAGCCAAAGTGGAAGCAAACTCTTTACATCACCTGGCCAGTTAGATTTTGGTGGCTCACACAGATAATCAAAACAATTAGTTGGACCATGCATGGGTTTCAAAAACAAATGGATGGATGAAGGAAAAATTATTCTATTCTTTTTAATTATTAATATATTTTAATTAAATTAATTATTTTATTTTATTTTTAGTTGTGAGTTTAATGATTTAGTTTTAATTTTGGACAAAATTTATTTTATCTTCTTACAGTGGGACTTGATAACACTTTATCCCTTATCTTTTAAAATAGCCATATGTTTCCATATGATTTTGGTCTAAAATGCAACCATTAATACCATTAACTAAATAGTTAATTTTTATATTATTAATTTAATTAAAAGTCCCTTTTTTGACCTTTAGCAACACTCTCTCCCCCACTATGCCACTACAACCTCACGCGAATATTAATGCAACATATATTATTTATATACTATTTATATTAATACAAACTATATAAATAAATAATTATTTTTATTTAATGTATTTTATGTAAAAAATGGTTTTAAAAAAAAAAAAAAGCTAAAGCTACTAATTTTTTTTTTTTTTTTTTTATTTTCTAATATCGGGAACTTAAACCGACTTTTTAAGTCGCCAAAGTAAGTCATTAAAAGACTTAAAAGTTTTAGTCAACAAAAGTGCTTAGGTTTGGCGACAAAACTGATTTTAGTCGCCATTTCCACTACTTTCAGCGACGAAAATGCTTTTTTTAGTCGCCAATTGTGCATTTTCTTGTAGTGAACTATAAATGTGAAACGACTACAATATTCTCAAACATTATATTTTTTTTATTATTTTCTTTCTCTCTCATCTCTCATACACATAATTTATAATGTCTAGTATTCATTCAATTAAATCACAATTAATTATAAATTCTTAATTATTTATTATAATTCTTAAATTTTTATTTAATTATATTTTAGATCACAATTAATCCTAAATTCTTAATTATTTATTATAATTTCTAATATGTTAATCTAATTTTAATTTAATTACATTTTAGATCAATTCTTAATTATTGTTTATTTTGTATTTTATTTAATTATATTTTCAATCAATTCTTAATTATATATATATATATATTATATTTTAGATTAATTCTTAATTATATTTTAATTAACATATTAATCTAATTTTAAGTTTAGAGAAAATAAGTATAAAATTGTTCTTTTGTTGTATTCATTTCATTTTAATTTTTCAGAAAATAAAACTCACTCTTAAAAACTAATGGTAGCACTTTAATCGAGAATCACATGTGAATTTTCAAACTATATTTGAACGATAGGGGGTAAAGTATTATAGCCCCAAACTAAAGGGGGTAAAATAAATTTAACTTTTAAATTTTTACAGAATAATTTGCAATTAGAATGAAAATTTTGGTTGATTTTGCAATTAAGGAAAAGGACATGAATAAGAAGCCAGAGTGGAAGCAAACTCTTTACATTACCAGGCCAATTAGATTTGGTGGCTCACACAGATAATCAAAACAAATAGTTGGACGATGCATGAAGAAAACTCATTAGATGGATGATGTATGAGATGGTGGATGAATGATGCATGAAGAAAGCTTATTGGAAGGATGATACTCGAACCACCACAAATTCACGGCCTTGGGAGTCACTATAAATACTTGTTAATCTATTGAGGAGAGGATTCATTCCAGAAAACATTTTTTTTTTTTTAAATATAGATTTTTAGTTTATTTTTATAATATTTTAATTTTAATTTTAATTTTTTTTTGTGTGTTAAGGTTAGGGGTGAAACTTTAATAATTTCTTTATAAATATTTTATGATTCAACCATGATTTTTAATGTCAGATTATTTTTATTGATTGATTTATTTATTTGAAAATTTTTTTTGTTCCGTATAATCCCTTGTTTTATCATAGATTCCGAGCACGATGAAAACTTAATATTCCCTGCAAATCAAATTATTAAATTTTTATGGTATAATCAATCAGTCAAAATAATCAATCTTTTGAAATTAATTTTTATATAAAATAATTGTTTTTATCTTCCGATTAATAATACCATGTCTCAATTAAGTTATATAAATTGAATATGAAATATTTTAAAGAAAATATTAGTGGAGAATTCTTGATGCCTTAACATCTCAATTTGCTTTTTCTTTATTTTATTTGATTGCTCGGTCATGTTTTTTTGAACAAATTGGCCTCTGAGATTCGACTTTCGGCTCATCGATATATATTATTTCGCTACATCTTACGCTTGGAATTGTAATATTAAGTTGCTACAAGTTTTTGACACCATTACCGGACATCACGTCATTATCTCAAAAATGCCGAGGAGGTTTGCATTACGATACAAATTTGGTAAACTCTTTCCATTTACTTTTTACTTTATTTTTATTTTTATTGATAAAGTAGAGTTTGTGTTATTTTGGAAAAATTACCAGTAAATCCTATATGGTAGAAAGTTAAACCATTTAGTCCTACAAGTTTTCTTATGCACCATTTGGTCCCACTATCTACATCAGTAACATCAACAACATTATTAACATCATCAAAACATTAACTACATTAACAATAACTGCCCCAATCTGCCCCAATCGACAATATCAAACATTAACAAAACATCATCAAAATTATTCTTCATACATGATGGCGTGTATTATCAATGTTTAATAATCATCATCAGCACCAACATTATTCTTCGAAGAACATCACAGATCCGAGATTCGACTCATCATTGCTATTATTATCCTCATGTATAGATTCTTTTAATGAAGTCTCGGGGAATTGAAAAGACAAAGGCGAGCGGACAATTTGAGAAACCCTAATTCCATTATCGGTAACGTAATTCGAAAACCCTAACTTGGGGTTGCTTAGAATGAGGAAGCTTCCATTGGCGGGGGTTTTGGGGTGGGAACCGAAGAGGGAGCGAGTGTTATCCTCATCGCCGGAGAAGAAGTCGTCGAGGTTGACGCGGTGAGGTGGAGGAAGGCGGCGCGCGTGGGAAAGGGGTTTCAGAGGGGGTTTTGAGGGAATGTCGAGGCGAGAGAGGAGGGATCGCATGGAGGGGTCTTTGTCGATGAAGGGGGTGAGGAAGTGAGTGCCATTTTCGACATTGGAGTGGAAGGTGAGGATGAGGAAGGAAAGGAAGATGAATGTGAGAAGATGAGACCAGAAGATCGACCTCGTCTGTCTCAGAACTTGCGCCGTCGTGTGCGAGTTCAGGCCTGGCGGCGGCGGTTGGTGGTTGTTCATGGCGGATTTTGCCGAGTGTGTTTGCCGAGGGAGATCAGAGAGGATTTTGACGACGGCACGACTTTGTCCGACAGTGCACTGATGGTGGGAACATCACTGTGTTGAAGAACATTACAGATCCGACATTCAAGAACATCAATGTGTTGAAGAACATCACAGATCCGAGCTTCGATCCGATTTGAGGGAAGAATTTCACTACTGTGTTGATGATGTTTTGTTAACGTTGATCTGTTTTGATGTTGTTTGACGATGTTTGATGTTCGAAAATTACCCAGAATTGCTGATAAAAAAAAAAAAAAAATTATCCAGAATTTTTTTTTTCTTTTTGATGATGATATTTGATGTTGTTTTGATAATGACGTTGTGATGTTTGATGTTGTTTTGATGATGATGTTGTTTTGACGATGATGATGTTTGATGTTTAATGGTCATTAACATTGGGATAGGACCTAACGGTTCATAAGAAAATTCATAGGACCAAATGGACTACAAGATACAAAGTTGGGATTTATTGGTACATCCCCCTTTATTTATTTATTATTATATAAAAAAAGTATACTCCGAGACAGTAGCTTAAAAAAAGGAAAAAGAAAAGTTATGTTGTGTTTTAGTCTTACTTTACTTGCACATCAAAGAATTTAAAAAAGTTTGTGCCACCTTTCTTGTTGCATATGCTAAATACAATTGCATTTTCCTACGAAAATGGTCTAGAGCAATTTTAGTGTACCTTGGTTTTGTGTTTTTGTAAAACATAGTTTTTTTTTTTTTTGGTTTGTAGCCGCCTTGATTGCTAGGAACTAGCAATAAATTGGTTGGGGGTGTGATGAATGGTTAAAAATGTATAATTATTTTATTCTTTTTAATCATTAAAACACTTACATTAAATTAATTCTCTCATTTTATTTTTAGTTGTGAGTTTAATGATTTAGTTTTAATTTTTACATAATAATTTGCAATTAGAATGATGATTTGGGTTGATTTTGCAATTAAGGAAAAGAAAATGAAGAAGAAGTCGAAGTGGAAACAAACTCTTAGATTTGGTGGCTCACACAGAAAATCAAAATAATTGGTTGGACGATGCATGGATTTCTAAGCAATTGGAAAAATAATGAAAAAATTATTGTATTATTTTTAAATAATAATATACTTTCATTAAATTATTCTATTCTCTGTCAAATGGAGTCCAAGAACAGCCAATACAGCAGTACTTTTGGTCGCCCAAGAATTTCTGTGTGGTCGTCTTCCACTGAATTGGGTTTCCCAACCTCCACCTGCTGTTGCTCTGTTGTTCGTATTGGCCTAGATGTTTGCTCTGTTTAGGCTTTGTTTGCCTCATGTTTCACTTGCTTTGTTCAAAAAAAAATAAAATAAAATAAAAAATAAAATACTTTTATTAAATTAATTTCCACATTTTATTTTTAGTTGTGAGTGAAGATTTGGGTTAATTTTGCAATTAGGAAAAGATAATGAAGTAAAAGCCAGAGTGCAAGCGAACTCTTTACATCACCTGGCCAAGTAGATTTGGTCTCGCACACAGATAATGAAAACAATTAGTTGATCCTCAATTTTTTATTTTGTCTCATATTGATCCAATTAGTTCTGATTGTTAGCATAGTTTTATGGCAAATGTGTAGATAAGTAGCATGTATCATAATGTTAGGAACAAATTATAAACTCGATCAATTTAGTGACTTCAATCAATTTAATAAAAATTTTCTACCAAAAACCCAAATAATATTATCAATTGAACCAAATTGATACAAAATTTAAAATTAAGAGTTAAAATTGAGCCAATATGGAATTGTAGAAGTTAAAATGACATATGCAACGAAATTCAGGGGCTACCTGTATAATTTGCAATAAATTTTTATTCTATTATCATTAATTTTAATTTTATTTATTTGTTGATAATATAAATTGATTTTTAGTATTTGACGTAATAAGTTAGGACTAAATTGAGACAAGTAACAAACTATAGCAATGTCTAAATTGTTTTATGTAATTATATTTAAAGAAAATTAGTAATAAATTCAATTTAAGGAGGGTATAATGTATTAGGTTCAGGGAATATTTTTTACTGGTGAGAGATCTACCATTTTAAATAGTTTGGTAAGAAGTCATTTTGTTAGTTTTTAAAAACATTTTGTTTCTAATTTCATCTATTTAATTTATCTATTGACTATTTTTTTATCTGTTAACTTTTTTTGATTATCCGTCCAAAATTTTTTCCCTATTTGTTCAAGTTCATTGTCATTAAAGACTTTGGTCAGAGTTTCTTTGCATTTGTTTATGTTACCTAAAAGACAACCTAAGAGAGGGGGGGGGGGATGAATTAGATTTTTACAAATAAAAATAATAATATCTTAATAAAAATTATGATTAGCACAATAGATAAATATAGTTAATGAAATAAAAATAATTAAAACAAATGTTCTAACAACTACGTCAGTTAATAATTTTAGCACAGTAAAAATGTGAAATATAGCTATGACAATTTAAATAAAACAAAGAGATAAGGGAGAGTGAGACAAACAAATTTATAGTGGTTCGGTTTCAAGTCGGCCTACGTCCACTCCTTAAACTTCACTTGAGATTTTCCACTATATTCTAGTTTCATAGGGTGCTAGCAACCTTTTCACAGATGGAGTAATTTTACACAAATTTTCTAAGTCAAAAACACTGAGTGTACTACACTCTTACAAGGTTGAAAAGAATGTATTTTTTCTTTCACAGAAAGTTACAAGAATTATCTCTCAAAGATAGATATAGAAATGAAGTTCTGGTTTTTTTGTAAATCTCACACAGGAAAGATGGGCTTAAAGATAGACATACGTCTGTTGGCTTTTTGGCTTTTCGAAGGGTATTTTTGTAAATGCGAGCGTGCCAGCAAGGATCAATCAGTCCTTACAGAAATTATAATTGCCAACCAATTATCAGACGATTGTGTTTTAGTTCTTTCAGCCTCAATGAAGAGGACTTTTACTGGTGGCTTGACTTAGGAGAAATTAAGAGAAATAACAGTTAGGCCTTGTTTGGGTACTCCCAAATAATTCAAAAAGTCAAAAAGTTACTCAAAAAGTTAAAAAGTTAACACTATTCACCAAAAGTCAACAATTACGGCTGCACAACTCCCAATTCAAATTTTCCTCTAAAAATCAATTTTCACAATTTTTTATTACACATTTTTTCATAAAAAGTCAAAAAGTTAACCCAAACATCCATATTTTCAACCTCAATTTTTTAGTCAAAAAATACAAAAAATGCACTTATTTAGTCTTCCCAAACTTGGCCTTAATATGAAGAACAATCGAAGTATTTCATTAAAATGAACACTTACAATAGTCTAAACTCAGTCTCGAAGAGGTTTACAGCAACAGTCTACTTGAATCTACTTGAAACTACTCCTATGAATCGAAGTGTAGTGCTGGTATTTAAAGTGCAGGTATTTAAAGAACAAGAAATGTAAAATTGGAAAGGAAAATATGAAGTAAAAACTGGTTTGTATGATCTGAGTCTGGGGGGCTTTTTTGAGGGCTTCTCTGCTATTTATACTTGTCAAAAATGATCTTCGAACTGCACTTCAAACTGTCGAACTACTCCTCCATGATCGTTGATCATGCTGCCTTAGAAGTAGTCCCACTACGCCATCTCTTGCAGTTGAGCTTCCCTCCTGTATTTGAATTCGAATATGAGTAACCGTTGAAGCCACGTCACTTTGTATCTCTTTACTGATCTAATGCTACTCAGATCATGTGAGAACCAATGTTCATTGCCACGTGTTCGATCAGGATCGAAGACTTGAATTATCTTCCCATAATACCCTTATTCTGCCACGTGTCAAGCTGTGATTTGGCTTTTACAAAATATGTAGCCAACATTACCCCCCGCACTAATATATCCAATACATGGAGATATTAGTGGATCAAAAGCTTTTCCCGCGCTTTTAGAACGTGCAAGGAGTCCATCTTCAGGAAGCACAACCGTCATCTATTTGGCGGTCATTTGCATTTACTCTCAACTTGTTTTGAACATTCCAATACCTCTAGCATTCGAACGGACTATGGCTCAATCAACTTCTCACTCTATTGATCAAGCACACGAAGAGCCATTGAGTAATGCTGTTTCCCCTCGAAAGAATCTCCACGCATTCATTAGCCACCTTTACCCGCCCTTCTATATTCAGGTCATGGAGGCTTTTGCAGATTATCAACCTTTGGACTACGAACACATTGCCCTTAATCCTTTGATTTACAAATTTTCAGATACAAGAAGTTCTTCCTCTAAACTCCCCTTGTACTTTGAATGAACTACTCTCAAGCCTTTGCTTCAACAAATTGCAAATATGGACTTAGGAAGTTCTTCTTCACAAACCTCTGCTTGGGATGAAGCTACAACTTCTTCATCTTCTGGGGTTTCCGGATGGACAACCGGTCAAGATCTCGAGTCCTGGGGACTTGAGGGAACGAATTAATCACCATTTTGTTGAGTTCATCGACCCTTTAGATTTTCCTTCTACGCTCAAGCTCGGTGGTCTATCCTTATGTGCCCATTGACCTTCGACGTAGTTTGGAGGAGAATCTGCCAGGCCCTGCACACATCCTCTATGCCCACAAGGATAATGCACACTGCCCGGCGTCTGGAAGAATCACAAGGGTATACCCCTTCATTTTTAGCCAAGAAGGCGAAAATTTTCTCTTCTGACTGGCTTGACTATATTAATGCCTTTGTTCCTTCCACTCTCGTGCCATCTCCCCTAGCAGAAACATCCACTTCTTCTTCTCCATCTTCTGAAATTGAAACATCCACACCTCCTTCTCCACCTTCTGGAATAGAAGCATCCACACCTTCTTCTCCACCTTCTGGAATAGAAGCATCCACACCTTCTCCATCTTCTGAAGCAGAACCATCTACTCCTTCTTCTCCTCCCATTCTTTCCTGGACAGAGAAACTAAGGCTTGCCCTTCCCATGGACA
This sequence comes from Camellia lanceoleosa, assembly GCA_025200525.1. NCBI lineage: Eukaryota > Viridiplantae > Streptophyta > Magnoliopsida > Ericales > Theaceae > Camellia > Camellia lanceoleosa. The sequence continues at coordinate 15,057,321 of CM045770.1, forward strand.
AAATCTTTCCACCTTATAAACCTCCATCATCTCCAACTCCAGCTGAGCGGAAACAAGCTCAACTTCTGCTTGCGGCTTTCTCTCACTTGCCCTTCAATGTTCTTGAGGATGACATCCCTCTCAAGAACTTTCGATGGGCTTGTGATATTCTGACTAGGGGCCATGTCCTTAATCCCATTGCCCAAGCAGAACTTCACATGTTCCTGGACCAACTTCCAGTACTCTTCCACTGGCATCGAAATTCCAAGGTCACCATCCAATCTTTGGATCAACTTTCATCTCTCCGAATTCATGCCCAGTATGAAGCAGAAAACTTCATCGAAGATTTCGATGACTTCAAAAATAAAGATTCTGCGTATTGGGATGATTTGGTTATAGATGAGTTGGAACAAAAGTTGAGGGAAGAGGCTTTCGAAATAAAGGCTGAGGAGCTCTACTATGAAGTGAGAGCACACCAACTCATGCAGCCAACATTAGAGGAGATAGAAGATATAATAAAGAAAGAACAAATATTCATTGATCATTGTTGGACAAAGTTTCATGATCTTGTTATTTATTCTATTCCTTATTTTTATGAACTTGAATTTGTACCCAAATAAGGTTACTTAATGTAATTGTCTTGGCTTTAATACAAACAAAGTCTTTCTGTATTTGACATTGTCTGACTCTGCTTCCTTTTGTCTTCAAAAGCCAACTTATAGCTTCGAATTGAACAATCTCACCCTTCGAATATGGACTCAATTGTTTAATGAAATGCTGAAAGAACCAACATGTCTTTTTCCAATTTATGGAGTATAGTCGACAATTCTGGCTGATATCATCTAGAATTAATGCTTTAAATTTTAACAACATTACTCCTCAAAACTAACTATGACCAATATATGGTCATGGTTAATGTAGCCAATCAATTTCAAACTGACTATTTTGCTTCGAAGAGTAATCCACACTGTTTTTTGGTTCAAAAGCAATTCCTTCTTCTATATATAAAAACCAACGATTGGTTTTAATGCTTCGAACAGTGCTCATCCTTTAGAGGATCTAAGGAATTGCTCCAAAGGTCGTTACTTTGATTAATAATCCTCAAACAGGTCTTTAAACCTTTTGATGTAGACCAATATTCGAGCATTCTAGCAATTTTAAGCATGTAGTACGCTTCGAAGCCGACTTATGTATTTCGAAGCCGTTGTTATTTGATTTTTTGGCGCCAAAATCTCATTTCGAAGCCAAATATCTTGCTTCGAAGCTGGCGTCAATATCCGGAATATACTTTTTCCCTCCAAAACTATCAATATTGGAAGAGACTCCTCGTATTCGTACTTTTAGTACTTAACGACTTATGCAATATATTTCCAGACATAAAAAGCTTTTCTTTTAAAACCCTCTCACTTTGTGTTTCTGAAATTACTTGCTCTTTTAACGTTCAAACCCTCATATCTTCCACTTCTCTTTACTTCTCCATTTATTTTCGAAAATCGTACCATTAATGGTCTCTTCTTCACGAGAAGTGCCAATCGTAGAACGTGTGAGCTCATCCGTAGCCTTGAAAAGGCTCATTGATGTGGAGTGTGAGAAGTACAAGGCTGGGGGGAAAAGCGCCATTGACGGGCGTATCTTTGTCCCTCGTCGTCATGAGCGACAAGACTACGTGCTTGGGCCAATCTTCAAGGAGATCCCTATTAAGCTCCCAGCTCTGTACCCTCGTCTGGAAAACCAATGTCTCATTTATGAAGGTGGTCTTGATTGGAGGAACTGGAGAATCAATCGCCCCCACCGATGTTGGCCCACGATGAGACCGGAGTGGCAAGAGTGGTATGATCGGGTCATCCCTGCGAGGGCACTGGACCTTCAAGAGCTCTGCCTTCTCGATGCTCTCCGACTATCTAGGGTAACTATCCCGGAGGACCCTTTCTTAGTCCCTGCTGCTTTATGCTTTTGGAACCCTATCTTCAATTTCTTTTAATTTAGATGTGGGATGATGGCTCCTACTGTTCTTGATATTTGCCATCTACTAGGAGTATCCCCCATTGGTACCATTATTACACCAGACTTTCCTGATTTAACAGTCTCTTTCTCCCTTCCTTCTCTTAACTTATCTTACAGCGATTTTGTTAAAGCTGAAAATAAAAAAGAGGGCCCAGTAACTGATAGGGAATTCTTCTATTTCTTGTTATATTGGCTTTGCAAATTCCTTTTATGCACCTCTTCACAAAGAATTATGCCTGAATTTGCTCCACTTGCCAAAGCCTTTGTTTTGCAAAAAAGGGTAGCCTTAGCCCCATATATTCTAGGTCATGTATACAGACTTTGCTCCCCTTTTTTGTGAGAAGCCTTTAGATGCTAATCAAGGGGGGCCATTCTGGATCCTTCAGCTTTGGCTTTTTGCCTATTTCACTGAACTACAATCCAAATGTCTTAAATTTTCTGGCTTACACTCTCTTACCCATGGCATAAGACTAGCCAATGCCTCTCTCTATCCTTCTTCTTTTGCCTTTTATTTCTCTTTCTTCCATCAACTACCAGCCGAACTCCCTATTTACCGTTTCCGTCCCTTCGAGACCAACATAGGTCCACCTTGGTTGAGTCACTTTTTGAGTGACAGGCTCTGTGCTTCGCCTATTCATAAAGATATATGGGCCTCTCTTCTGCTTCCTAGGGAATTGTTTATTGGGACCACAAACCCCAGAGCTTATAAATGTATAGCTGAACCTTATTGTCCTACTCAATTTGCTAGACAATTTGGTTTCACACAAGGGGTCCCAATACCTCTCTGCAGCAACACCAATCTGAGCCTTACCAGGAGAGATTTGAAAGTTAGAAAATCAAGGCTGGAGGAGGAAACCTTCAAATTCATGGATGACTTGGCTAATTTTGAATACACTCCTTTCATTCCTAAGGGAACTGCATTGAAGAGATACCAACAGTGGTGGGAAAGTAATATGGAATTCTATTTAGCCATTCACCTAAAAACCTATTGGAGGTATTAGATGTGTCCAAGCCCAAAGGAGCTGAAACTGTCCCTTCCTCTACTGTGCCTCCTACAGCTCAGTCCATCCCTGCTACCTCAACTCCTTCGAAAGCCACTCGGGCTGCTTCAAGGAAAGGTATATACTTTCAACTTCTCTTTTTTTTTTTTTGAATCTCTTGTTTGTTTCCTTTACACTTATGTTCTTTGGTGCAGGGTCCCCGCAAGAAGAATCTCCTAAGAGAGCTGAAACTTCAGCTATTCTCAAAAAGAAACAGCAACAGAAACAAAAAAGGAAGCTGATCCTCCCCTCTGAGGAATCTGAAACTTTGGGAGAAGAAGCAGTTAAACAAGAGCAGGAAGTGCCCTTACAAAGAACAAAGAGACAAAAGGTGGCTGCCTCCCCTTCTGATACAATTGAGCATCCTTCTCTCGAGGCAAACATTATAGTAATGGAGAAAGAACTAACCTCTGAAAAATCTGAATCCCAAATTAAGGAGAGAGAGATTGAAAAGGAACCAGTAGCATCTCCACTAAGGAGGAAGAGGAGAAGAAAGATTACTGTTTCTCCTTCTGACTTTACTGAGGATTCTGATTCCGAAACAATCGCCCAAGCAATAGAAAGGAGAAGGAAGGTGACTGTCTCAGCTACTATCTTGGTTGAGGATCCCATTCACGAAGCAGCTACCAAGACAGTAGAGCAGGAACATCCCAAGGCAATAATTGTCTTTGAGAGGGCCGAGAAGAGACGATAGCAACAAATTTTGAGAGATGAATCTGCTATTGTTGATGCACTTCAAAGGGAAATTGCAAGAAGGCAACAAACCGAACATTACTCCCTTCGTAGCTCTATCATCAGTACTAATACCACTGGATCAAGTAAATTCTTTCACACTTCCGTTGTCTTTCCTTTGTCAACTTTTAATGTTGAATTTTGACAGTCCTTTGTATTTCTTCCTCTTGCTGCAGCAGCTACTGCATTCATCTTTCCAGCGAGGCCTCCCTTGACTTCAGTTGAAGCTGACCAGATGCAACATATGAAAACTATTCAAATCCTGCTCTCACTCTCCAAGCCTATATTCGATGTATCTTCTTTGAGTCCAAACATCCCTGCATCTCTTTTCCTTGGCTTAGAGCCATATCTCCCTTTTTTAACTTTTGATCTGCCTCAGTTTACCTCTTCTTCGAGCCTTGCTCTTCCTCCTTCCTTCTCAGAAATTCCAACTGCTGCTCCATTCCCAATGGCAGTTGATCCTTCCACAGAGGGTGCTGGTAGTTCTCCAATTCATGGTTCATCACCTGTGCCTACTTCCAGCCCCTCTTCACTTGATTCGTTGGTGGCTAAGACCATAGAGGCTGCCAAAGATGCTCTATCTATTTCTCCCATCCCCATGCAGTCCCCTGTGTCCTCCACCACAACACTCTCTATGCCCTTCATGTCTAGGGATGAGGTAGACATCTTCGAAGGAAGACTAGCTAGTCTCTTCGACATACCTTCTACCTCTCCAACATTTAGTCTTTGGTGAGCCATTAAGTTTGGTGACTTTCATCGAAATTTTTGAGAGTCTTCCTTCCTCCAGCAGCAAGCCTTCTACACCTTTAATAGATCTGGACGTATGCCTGGAACTGCTGACTTCTTTTTCGAGGATCCCCTTCGAAGCTCTACAAAGGCCTATCATTAGGAATGGGTTCCTTCAATGCTGTAATATTGCTGAACAGTCTGGCATGAATGTCTCAAGTCATCTATCCCAGGCTGCAGCTACTATTGATTTTTATCTCAACATTTGCCATGCTGCTAAGACTGCAGATGAGAGACTCGCTAGGGACCAGAGTTTTGTTTCCCATGTGCACACCGAGGTATCAACACTTAAGGAACAACACTCCTCTGCCTCCCAGTTTCGAATTCAGTTGCTGGAGAAGAAAGCTTAACTTGAGGAGGAGTTAGCTGCAGTAAACCAGGCCTTGGTTCGAACTGACACCAAATTGCAAATCACCAACCAAGAACTGGTTGAACGAAAAGAAGACATGGCTACAGCTATTCACCTGTTTCCATCACTTAGTAGTAGGAAATCAACTGTACAAAAACAATTGAAACATTGTAATGATTTTTGGGCCAATTTGTGGCACCATGTACTTGATTCTTTATGAAAAATCAAATCCTTATCTATTGTCTGAGTATCTTGTGTTTTTGTACATAATGTTTATTTTATTCCTTGTGTTTCCCAAATGGTTGGAAAATAAGGCTTCAAATATCTGCCATTAATCTTTTTGGGATGTATATAGCCATTCAAATTTCTTAAATGGTATGCTCTAAAAGGCAGAACTCTATGAATTTGATATGGTCCTTCCCAGTTAGGTGACCATTTGCCAAACTTATGGCTTTTAATTCCTATTGGGAGTATTGTTTTCCATACCAAGTCACCTTCATCAAAGCTAATATGCTTGACTTTCTTATTATAATTCTTGGCTGCTTTCTTCTTTTGAAAAAGAATGCTATTTAACGCCAAAATCCTGGCTTCATCTATGCCTTCTAATTCCAAGCACATGCTTTGCTGATATTGCTCAGGATCTAATTGATCTTGGCATCTTACCCTCAGAGATTTAACATTAATCTCCACAGGTAACACTGCATCATGTCCGTATACTAAAGCATAAGGGGTGACTCCTGTGCTTGACCTTGGGGAAGTTTTGTAAGCCCATAAAACATCCAACAATAGGTTATGCCAATCCCTAGGATTATCTTCCACCACCTTTTGTATTCCCTTTTTTAAGGACTATTGGATGACTCAGCTTGACCATTGGCTTGTGCATAGTAAGGTGTGGAATTAATAAGGCTAATTCCAAATTCTGCCACAAAGGACTTTACCATTCTCCCATCAAACATAGTCCCATTATCTACAGTAATGGTTTGTGGGATGCCAAATCTATGGATCAAGTCTTTAATGAACCCAATGACCTCTGTTTGGTCTACAGCCTTATATGGTTTGGCTTCGACCCACTTAGTGACGTAGTCAGTGGCCACTAGAATGAAACAATGATGCTTCGAAGAAGGTGGGTGTATTTTTCCCATCATATCCATGGCCCACCCTCTGAATGGCCAAGGTTTCACTACCGCATGTAGGTCAGTTATGGGCACATGCCTTATTGTACCATGCTTTTGACATGCCTGGCAACCCTTTGCATATTCTATGCAGTCTTTAAGGATAGTTGGCCAATAGTAGGAATGCCTTCGAAGCAACCATCTCATCTTCACACCAGGTTGATGAGCACCACAACTGCCTTCATGAACCTCAGCCATAGCTGTTAATGCTTCTTTTGGGCCTAAACATTCCAGCAATAAGCCATCTCTCCCCCTTTTATAGAGAGCATTACCATATACCATATATTGCATGGATTGCAATTTAACCCTTCTGCTGGCCTTCGAAGATGGACCAGCCAAATACTACATTATTGGATGTCTCCAATCTTGTTCTTGTAAGTCATTATGATTGACTTCCAAGATCACATTCCTTTTATTCAAAGGTTGTATTAATCTCTGATATGTTGTTTGGCTTATGTCCCTTTGGGTATTATCCCTTCTCTTGAAGTTCGAAGCTTTTTGAGCCACATCGTTAGCTCTATTATTCAAGAATCTTGGAACATGGGTTACATTTGCTATTTGAAACTGAGAAAGCAGATGTAATGCAACAACATAATATGGTAGGATGCTCATACTTTGACACTTGAAAATCCCTTTTACTTGGTTAACCACCAATTGAGAGTCCCCAAATATGTCAACTGCATGTACTTGTAATCCAATGAGGATTTCTAGCCCTACTATTAAGGCTTCATATTCGGCCTGATTATTGGAACAAGTGGCTTCATCCACTCTGAAACCATGTGTGGTTTCTACCCCTTGTGGAGATTTAATCACAACACCAATTCCAACTAAGCCATTGGCTTTCGATCCATCAAACCACATCTGCCATGGCTCAACATTAGCCATACCAAGCTCCATTATCTCTTGACTTTCTGTTTGAGATGGATGATCTGCCAGGAAATTGGCTAAAACTTGCCCTTTCACTGCTCTTTGAGGGACATATTCTAAATGAAATTCCGATAAGGCTAGTATCCACTTGCCAATTCTTCCCCTCAACATAGGCCTAGATAACATGTATTTAACCAAATCTGTGGTTGCAATTACCAAGACAGTTGTAGGTAAAAGATAATATCTTAATTTCATTGCAGCAAAATACAAAGCAAGATACAGCTTTTCAACAGCTGAATATTTACATTCACAAGGATTTAAAAACCTACTAAGGCAATAAATAGCTTGCTCTTTGCCTTTTTCGTTGTCTTGGGCTAAGAAAGCTCCCAATGAATCTTCTGCTGCAGCTATGTACAACTTCAAAGGCTTGTTCCCTTTTGGTGGCATCAGCACTGGAGGTTTGGCCAAGTAGGCTTTGATACCTTCGAAAGCACTTTGATGCTCTGCTGTCCACACAAATTCCTCTTCATCTTTCAGCCTTAACAAGGAAGAAAATACTTTAGTTTTCCCTGCAGTGTTAGAAATAAACCTTCGAAGAAAGTTAACCTGCCCCAGGAACCTTTGTAATTCTTTCTTACTTGATGGAGGCCTAGCTTCAATGATGGCTTTAGGTTTATTCTGATCAATCTGTATTCCTTTCTTGTGCACTACATAACCCAAGAAATTTCCAGATGATACACCAAAAGCACACTTAAGAGGATTAAGTTTCAACTAGAACTTCCTCATTCTTTCGAAAACTGTTTCTAAATGAAACAAATGCTCCTCCATGGACTGGGGTTTCACCACAATGTCATCAATATAACATTCTAGATACCCTCCAATGAGATCATGAAAGATAGTGTTCATAGCCCTCTGATATGTAACCCCAGCATTCTTCAGACCAAATGGCATTTTAACCCATTCGAAGGTGCCAATATTCCCAAGACATCTGAATGCTGTCTTGTGGATATCTTCCTCTGCAATGCATATTTGGTTATAACCAGAGTGGCCATCCATCATCGATAAAACTTGATGCCCTGCTGAACTGTCTACCAGCAGATCCACTATAGACATAGGGTACTCATCTTTAGGAGTTGCTAGATTTAAGTTTCTGAAATCGATGCATACCCTCATTTTGCCATTTTTCTTAACTACAGGCACAACATTAGATAGCCATTCAACATACTTGGCTGTCCTAATAAAGTTTGCCTTGAGTAGTCTAAGAATTTCTTCCTTGACCTTCTGAATTACTTCTGGACTCATCCTTCTTGGTTTCTGCTTGTATGGCTTGAAATTAGGCTTCATAGGGAGCCTATGTTCCACCAATGATCTATCCAATCCTGGTAGTTCATTATAGGACCATGCAAAGCAATCTTTGTATTTCTTTAGAACAACTAATAACTGGTCTCTATCCAGAACATTCAAGCAAGTACTTATATAAGTGGGTGTAGACGTCCCCGAACGCATCTCGGGGGAAGGGAGTGCAAGTCCCCCCCGTTCTGGTTCGATATTGGGTCACTACAGTTCGAAGGACTCAAATGTCACGGTTCTCAATCTTGAACCGAAGAGTCCAAATCCGGCAAATCGTTTTGAAAACAGATTTTTTGAAAGAAGTGCCAAACATGGACTGCTTCGCCATATACAGAGTCGCCACCTAAATATTTTAAAATGGGAAATTTAGGAAACCCTGACTCGGTGCCAAAGGCCACGTGTCCGTCATCACCAAAGTTGCCTCGGCTCGGGAACTTGGGTACGATTCCGGAAGGTCACTGCCGTGAGCACCTACTCGCCGGCCGAAGACCGGCCTCTACTAACCATGATATCTGATTTTGAAAACATTGTGCGTTCTTATTCCGGTTATTAGCCTAGGTTACTATGTGATGCTCGCAGCAAACAAGTATAGACTGAATCGCCTGAATTGGAACAAAACATTTCATGTTCGTTTGTTTGAAAATGATTTGATGGTGCTACCCGCAAGTAGGCTAAGACGTGGATTTGCCACCCTCGGGTGGGCTTAGAAAACATGATTTTGCCACTATCTAGTGGGCTTAAAACAAACATTTGATGAATTGTTCCAATTCAAATAACTCAACCTCCACCCACAGGCATTCAAGGCAGTTATATCACATAAGCATTTAGCTTCATGGTAAGCATGCTATTCATGGCAGTTACTCACACGCATGCAAGGATGCTAAAGCATAAAACTTACCGAGTACTCTAAGCCAAAACAGAAAACCGATTAGAAATCATGCATGATCCTAAGTATACTGTAATGCCTAATGCAACACATGCAAAGATGCAAACTATAGCAGGCTCGGCTGTCCTAAACATGGCATGTGGAATGCTACAATTAACACGTATTCAATTTGGAATTGAAATACAAATGCAGTTTGTATGATGCGCCGAGCCCGGTACGTGCAAAACAGATGAATGATGCAAACATCTTTGTCATCATCAGTATGCTAATTGAAATATGCCCTATATCTAACCATCATAAGCGGTAAATAAAAGGGAAGAAAGACGTGGGATAGGAAGACATTCAACACACTCACGCACACTTATTACAATTTTGCCTCGCAGAGGGTCCGAATAAATAATACTGATCAAATAAAAGAATAATACATCCGAATATACACCAGAATAAATATCTGATTCCTAATTAATTATCAAATTAAATAAGAAAGTCAGAATTGATGCAAGTCGGGTCGCCTTTGATTTCGCCCGGATAATGAAATGAAGCATGTTGGGTCGCCTTGTGAAATCGGGATGCCCCAATTAGCCTCTGCTTGCAATGTTTCTAAATGCGTGCGGACCAAAAAGTTCTCGATTCTTCATTTTGTCGCAACAGAGCAGAGGGGCATAGCAATGTATTTCACAAATATATGCATGCCTCGATCCTCGTGCCACCAATCACGCATATCGATGCATGATGGCCGAGGAATCGGATTGCACAACTCAATATAGGGTGAATGCACATGAATGCTACAACAAAACCTAATTCCATCATGGATAATCCAGAGTGTCGGTGACTTGGGAATTGAGACTCGTTCCGTCACTCGGAGTACGGAACGTGCCTCGTTTCCCGTGTCCGGACTAACTCCTATCCCGAACACGATGCAATATGCATGATATGCATAAAATGCGGCTAATATACAATCCTAGCATGCACAATGCTATGAAAATGAGATGTCTCGAAATGCGTGTACGCGGGCATGCAAACTGAGGCGATGATCGTAAGGCATGAAATGGCATACGCAATGCAAATTGGACTTACACTAACACGAGTAGACCTCAGCTACACTCACATAAGAGGCCGTGAGATGAAAAATGAAGTACCTCGAAGTACGTGCACACGGGCACGCAAACCGAGGCAATGACATAAAGGCATGAAACGGCCTAAAATATGACATATGATGAGACCAAAATGAGATGTCTCGAAATGCGTGTCCACGGGCACGCAAATCGAGAAAATGGCATACGGAATGCAACAGGACTAAAATGAGATAAACAATGCAAAATGGACTTACACTAACATGAGAGAGCCTCAGCCACACTCACATGAGAGGCCGAGAGATGAAAATGAAGTGCCTCGAAATGCGTGCACACGGGCACGCAAACCGAGGCAATGGTACTAAAGTATGAAATGGCATTCCAAATGCAGATTGGACTTATACTAATATGAGAGGGCCTCAACCACACTCACATAAGAGGCCGTGAGATGAAAAATGAAGTGCCTCGAAATGCGTGCACATAGGCACGCAAACCGAGGCAATGACATACGGAATGCAATGATGCTAAAATGACATACAGAATGCAAAATAGACTTACACTAACATGAGTGGACCTCAGCCACACTCACATAAGAAGCCGTGAGATGAAAATGAAGTGCCTCGAAATGCGTGCACACGGGCACGCAAACCGAGGCAATGGCCCTAAGGCGCGAAATGACATGGAAAATGATATGCAAACATGCAAATGGAATTTCAGCACTCACAAATGATGCAAAACAGTCCCGAAAGGTGGGGAAATGACACCAAATGCACGGAACGGTCCCGAAATGCGATATTAAGCACCCGAAATGGCCTACAGCCATACTAAACATGCATAATTGGTACATGTCATGCAAAACAGTAGCAAGGCAGCCCCAAAATAGCATTTTTTACAATACAAAACATGGCGAAATAGTGAGCATAGATAGGACAACAATGGCATGCAAAAATGGGGACCAAAAGAGGGGTATTGAAGCAAGTGATGTATGCGATGCTCAAACTAAAAAATACCCTTCTACAACACTGATGAGGGACCAAAAATATGCGCATTTACAGTTTATGAAAACCCTCGAATCAGTATGAAAACTTGCTAAAAATGTCATGCAAGAATGAAGCCAACAAAGGCTAGAACATGAAGTATGCCTTACATTCATCAAACAACCTTGGACCCTTAACAAAAAATGACAAGAAGGCCAAAATATGGATATTTTTAGTACTGCTCATGGCCGAAAACAGAAGCTAGATAGGCCTAAAAAGCATGCAAAAATGGGGGCCAAAGGGAGATATAAAGACAAGCACAACATGGAGACCCCCAACAAGGTTGATCCCTTCTACAATGTTGTAGAGGGACACAAAATAAGCTTACTCACAGTTCATTACATGCTCCAAAACAGACTACATGCAGGTCAAACAAATCATGCAAATTTACGGTAAATATGAGGGATTATGAAGCAAGTGCATGATAGAGAGGCCAAACAGGGTTGATCCCTTCTTCAATGTTGAATAGGGGCTCAAAATAGGCCCTCTTACAGTTTACATTATTCTCGGAAATAGATCACACATAGGACAAATATTCAATGCAAAATAATGGCATATAAGAGGATATTGAAACAAGTGCAAAACATGAAGAATAGCTTAAAATAGACCTAGTTTCAGTTAGGGTCGGAGCCCAAAACAGTGAGAAAATTTAAGAAATGAAGCAAGAAAATGCTACAAAAGAGGGAAATGAAGACTTACCCTTGAAGACCTCTTCTTTTCTACCTCTTGGCTTGAGAAATGTTGCTTCTAAGCCTCTGAGAACCTCTCCTTGCTGCTGGAAATGGAGTGGTGATAGTGGTGCTTGAAGATGATGAAGAAATGGCACCAAACTTAGGGAAAATGAGAGAGATAGAGATGGAGATGTGTATGTATGCTTGAGGGAATTTTTCTAACCCTAGGGACAGAGCTGGGAGGCCCCTTATATGGACAAAAAGAGGGGTGTAAAGGTGGAGGGAAATGCACCCAAGTGTTTCCCTCCAAAATATCCCCCGGATACAGATCTTTTCTGGGGGAAACAGCTATACAGCTGTAAAGTATGCACTGAGGGGAGTATGGCCGGCCAAGTATTTTTACTGCAGGTGGTCGGCTGGCCACCCCCCATGGCCGGTCGGCCAGGGGCAAAAATGGAAAGTTGGATTTGCTGGCCGAGCTCTACATATTGGTGTCCTCCCATGTCTCCTCTTCAAGGCCCTGTGGTTGAAAATTGGCAACTGTAAAACAGGAGAAACAACAAGCCACTTTTAGAAGAGGTCCAAAAATGAAAAGGTGAATTACTGGCCGAGCACTACTTTTTAGGGTCCTCCCATGTGTGTACAACACAAATATGTGATTTTGGCTCGAAGAAAATGGCCCTAGGGTGTTCAACATTAGCCCGGAAGTGAGAAAAACGGGCCTCGGGGGGGCGCCGTAGGAGCATAACTGGTTGCTGGGACAATTGCTGGCCTTCCGCCCTCTAGTGACCTTCCTTATGATAAAACAGAGGTACCTGCCAAAAATGAACAAAAACCGATGCAAAACGAATGCTCGGGGGCCAAAACACGCAGTTCGGGGTCCCGAAAACCGGCCGTTAAACACTGAAAGTGGTATTTGGCCACGAAGTGGGTATTTAAGACCCCAGTGTCCCTCGAAAGGGAGTAAATGAGATGCATGCCAAAAACCGGAGGAACCGGAGATAGTTGGGTGGTCCCGAACCGAGGCACACGGCCTGACGGCTCCGAAAACCGGGAACCGGGCTCCAAAATCGGCAAAATGGCCTACGGACACGAAATTTAGCCCACGGCCACTGAGAGATAGTCTACGGGACCTCTCCCTCCCCTCAGGAAAGAAAATAGAGAAAATCGAGTCTGGTTCACAAACCGAGGCAAGGCACAGAAGAGAGTTCGGAAGTCCGGAGGCAGGGCGCACGGCCGCGACTCTGAGACTTCTGAACGAGCACAATATGCAACATCACCGAGCGCTTAATCGGTGACGTCTGGGTCTTAAGGTCGGTCAAAAATGGGGTGTCTACAGTGGGCTGCTGCACAAAACCTTCCCCTAAATTCACTTCTTTTAAGGGGTCTTGCGTCTGAGAACTCATTGAAGCTTCTTCTTTGGTTTCTTCAAATTTCGAAGCAACCTTTTCGCCTTGTTCTGATCTTAGGTTCTTTAATTCGACATCTCTGCCCTCTTCCTCATAGACAAAATCTGTCCATAAGGCGTCTTCTTCCTGTATCTCCTGAACTTTTGTTTCAATGTCCAATGCACAGTATTTCCCAAGGGTCAAACTTCTGACCTGTTGCTGCTCTCGTTTATAGCCAATTATCGTGGCCTCTCTCTCTTGCTTCTGTACCTTCTGGACTATTGCTTTTACGTCCAATGATGAGAATTTAATCAAAGCCAAGGACTTGGCTTCTCGTTCTTCACTTCTTTGCCTATAACCAGGTATCATTGTCATCTTTCATGACAACCTTTTCATCAGCACTTTCTTGGACTAAGTGCTTCAGGTGTGTTACTTCCTCATCAGCCGTCACTTCGGCTGAGCCATCAGCTTTCCTCAGTATACTGAGTGGTGTCACTCCCTCAATATACAATTTGGCCTCTGCAAAGTCTGCACAGGCTATGAAGGGTTGAGGATCTGCATCAATCTCCTCTGTCTCTCCATTGCCCAGGGCCATCATGATCTTCTGATGCAAAGAGAAAGACACACATTTGTTGGTGTGGATCCAATCTCTCCCAAGTAAGGCATTATATTTAGCATTGCTGTTGATGACGAAGAATGCTGTCATACAATCTCTGGTTCCCACACTCAAATTAATAGGCAAAATCCCTTGAGCCATATGCTTATCTCCGGCAAAGCCAGCAATGGTTGTGCTGGTTGGGATCAACTTGGGATTCTTCTTCCCTAGTTTCTTCAAAGAAGATTTCGGTAATAAGTTTACCGCTGCCCCATTGTCTATTAGGACTCGGTTTAGCTGTATCCCATCAAAGAAAGCCTTGATGTACAAAGGCTTGACATGTTGGGTCATGGAATTTGAGGGGTATTCAAAAGGATATGAGAGGTTGATGCTCACCTCTTCCTCACTTTCAAACTCAGTTTCCATTGGAGTAGCCATTTCAGGAGCATCCTGTACCATACTCACTTGTGACTCCTCGCTAGAGACAGGAATTGGATCCATGTCTTGGTCACCCTGATCCTTATTTTCAGCCTGGAATTCATGAGGTAGTATGTGTACCATGTTGACTGATACAGGGGGAAATGAGCCAAACTGGATGACTGGCTGTACCTTCTTCCTCTCTTGGCTACCTTGCTCAGTGTCTTCAGCAGCATCCTCCATGCTGCATTCTAGTATTTCATTGATAACTGATCCCTTCGAAGGATCCTTCTCAACTGGTTCTTCAGTCAGAAACGTTTGTTCAGCCATGAAGGCTTCGAACATTTCTTCTTCTGCCATTTCCTTCTTTTGGCTCATGCAAATTTCTTCTTCCATTTCGCTATCACTTTCCATCAGAGCCTTCTCCAGCCCTGCCAAACTAGACTTCTCCCTGGCCTTTAGTTCAGAATGAACTTGGGCCAATTGTTCTCTGCTACAAACCACTTTACTTTGTAGAGTCGGTTTTGGAGCATGGTCTGACTTCGAAGCTTTCTTTCCTTCATCTTGACACGTGAAGAACTCTCCACTTTCCTTCAGATCTTCTTTATCGGGTGTACTGCTGAATCTTCCTTCTTTGTGATCTGGAAATAACTGGAACCATATTTGGTTCCTTTGTCTTTGGGTGTTTCAGCAATACCCAGTTGTTCGGAGCCACCAAAGAAGGCTTGACCATCCTGCCTGTGATTCCAACATCTCTCCTGGCAGATAATTCCCTAGGTTTGTTTTGCATTACAAACCAATCTGGAACCCCAGGTACCCAAGAGCTTACTGATTCAGATGTTGAATCACCTTTTTCCACCTTCGAAGCCATCTTCGAAACTGGCCGTGGAGGTAAATGCTTGGTTCTGGTCTCATGCTTCGAGCTTGATTCTGGCCTTTGATGGAGGTGGCCACTTTCTGTTCTGTGTGAGGTTGGTCTGGGGGGCCAATCTCTGGCTTTAGTCCCATGACCTGAACTCCTCTCCAATCTTCTTTTAGAATGTTTGCTCTCCATTTTGTAGTAGTTAAGTGGCCTAGACTCATACAAGGGCCTTTTGCCTTTAGCATTCATTCTGTCAACTGCAGGCTCAACCACTAATGGTCGCTGCCTATCACTAGCCGGGTACGGCCTTTTGTTGTAAGCGTTGGTTGATTTGGGACGCCTCTGAACATCCTTATAGTATTGCTTTCCATCAATTGGAAGCCCCTTCAACCATTTGTAGCTTAGTCTACATCTGGGACACATCCTCTGCATTACAGCTGCTTCCAAGGAATCATCATCCAGTATTTCTTCATCAGAGTGCTCCTTCTGATGTGAGAAACCTTGTCCAATAACTGGCGGGTTTCTAGTCTCCTTCTTGGCAGCTGTCTGGTTGGCAATATGCATTTGCACATTGACCTCTTCCAATTCCTGCAGAGATAGATTCTGAAAGTTTGGTACAACCACATTAGCCGCACTTTCTCCAACTTCTAGAAATGGGTTACTGTCAATTCCCATTGCTTTTTCTGTTTTGGTTGGGAACTTCAGACTTCCTTTCCGGATTTGCTCTTGGATCCTGTCTCGAAAAACAATGCAGTTTTTAGTCGAGTGAGACTAAGAATTATGCCATTTACAGTATACTTTTCCTTTAAGTTCATCAAGAGATGGCAGTTTTACCCCTTTTGGTAACTTAAGGAAATTGGCTGCAAGCAAATGATCAAAAATGTCATCTGCTTTTGTTAAATCGAAAGAGTACTTTCTGTGAAAGTCTTTATTTTTAAATTGCTGGTCGATGGTTGTATCCTTATGAATTAATGCTTCACAGATTACAGGTTCTTTGCCCACAATCTCTGCTGCATTGATCTCATAATTGGGATCTCTATAGTATGTCTTATACGAAGCATTATTTCGATCTTGTTCCTCCTCTAGTAATGCTTCATATCGAGACACCTTATAGGTTAATTCAACCAAATCCCTGAATTCAGTTGAGTCAAACTTCTTTCGAAGCCTGAACTCTAAACCGTTTTGAGCCAATCTTACAAATTCTGGCTCTGGAAGGATGACTCTACATTTATTTCGAGCCCTTTTAAATCTGGCAATGAACTGAGTAGCCTTTTCTTCAGGCCTTTGACTCAATCTTGCCAAGTCTGCCATGGACACCTCTGGCTCCGATTGGAAGAATTGGACATGAAATGCCTCTTCCATTTGTTGCCAAGTTTGAATGGAGCCAGGTGTAAGGTTGATATACCATACAAATGCTCTCCCAGTTAAAGAGTTTGGAAATAATCTCAGTTTTATGTAGTCATGATTAGTGAATTCACCACATTGAGCAGCGAATCTGGCAATATGCTCTACTGTTGATTGATTTCCAGTTCCATAGAATAGGGTAAAATCTGGTATTCTGAATCCTCTTGGATATTCATGTACCCTATCTACCCACTCTGGGTATGGCTTTCTGTATACAGGAGTTTGGACCCCCCGAGCCATCGGTCCATACATCTCCCTAACAATATCAGCAATTTGGTCCCTAAGGACTATATTTTGGGCTTGCTGAACCACTACTGGAGGGACAAACACAGGGTTTGGTGGACAAACTTGTGCCTGTGGTCCTCTTGGTCCAAAAGGTGGTATATTTGGGACTGGTTGCCCCTGTGGTGCAGGTTGCTGTTGAGGGTATGGGTAACCCCTTTGAGCCTGTCCTGCGAAAGGACCTGTGAAAGGTGCTGGAACAGGTATTGTGTCCCTTCCATTTGTGGGAAAACCTTCCAACCCCCCGGGTATAAATTCGAATAAGGGGTTATTATACCCCCTAGTGCCAGGTATGGCTTCGAACATGGGATTTGCCACCATTCTTATGCCAGTTTCTTGTACTTGGCCAGATCCACCACCTTGTGTGGCTTCATTGCTGGGTACTGAGGCATTTTGGCCTACTACAGGCCTTGAAATGGGTTCATACCAAGACTGAAGCGATGGTCTTTCATGGTTTTGAGTACTAGCCTGACCATTAAATTGTCCATTAACTTGCATAGGCTGTTTTTCTCTAGCCAATCTTTGCTAAGGGACATTTAAGATTTCCTCTGTGTGTCTTATATTTGTTGGTTGGTGGTTATTCATTCGATCCAAAAAGGATGTTGCCCACCTTTCCATTGTGTTCATTAATTGTTGTCCCATAGCATCTACCAAGCCATCCCATGAATTTGTTGGCTGAGCAGATGAAACGGTGGATGGTCCAATTCCTTGGTTTCATCCAATATTATGAACATATGGTTCTTGTCCAGAAGTACTGGTCTGTTCGACCAAAGGTTCTGATAGCATAGGAGTTTCCATAGGATGTGTTACCACATTCTCCTCTGGATTAGGTATTTCTACCTCTCCTTCTACGCCTTCTTCCAACCGTTCATTTTCTCCTTGTCGTCTTCGTTTAGCCATTTTGACGAGTCCCACTGGGCGTGCCAAAAATATATGTTGGCTTTTGGCTTTTCGAAGGGTATTTTTGTAAATGCGAGCGTGCCAGCAAGGATCAATCAGTCCTTACAGAAATTATAATTGCCAACCAATTATCAGACGATTGTGTTTTAGTTCTTTCAGCCTCAATGAAGAGGACTTTTACTGGTGGCTTGACTTAGGAGAAATTAAGAGAAATAACAGTTAATATGAAGAACAATCGAAGTATTTCATTAAAATGAACACTTATAATAGTCCAAACTCAGCTTCGAAGAGGTTTACAGCAACAGTCTACTTGAATCTACTTGAAACTACTCCTATGAATCGAAGTGCAGTGCTGGTATTTAAAGAACAAGAAATGTAAAACTGGAAAGGAAAATATGAAGTAAAAACTGGTTTGTATGATCTGAGTCTGGGGGGCTTTTCTAAGGGCTTCTCTGCTATTTATACTTGTCAAAAATGATCTTCGAACTGCACTTCAAACCGTCGAACTACTCCTCCATGATCGCTGATCCTGCTGCCTTAGAAGTAGTCCCACTACGCCATCTCTTGCAGTTGAGCTTCCCTCCTGTATTTGAATTCGAATATGAGTAACCGTTGAAGCCACGTCACTTTGTATCTCTTTACTGATCTAATGCTACTCAGATCATGTGAGAACCAATGTTCATTGCCACGTGTTCGATCAGGATCGAAGACTTGAATTATCTTCCCATAATACCCTTATTCCGCCACGTGTCAAGCTGTGATTTGGCTTTTACAAAATATGTAGCCAACAACGTCCAAGTGTATAATTTCTGAAAGAGGATGTAAACAAAAATTGAAGAACAATTCTCAAAGAATTTTTCAGAGAATAAATGTGAGTGATTATAGATCAAAGAATATTTTTTGATTTTTTTTTGTAACTTGTTTACATTAGAGGTTTTGATATATATAATGAAACATATAGCCGTTTATAACCGTTTATAGCCGTTGTACTCCATCATTACTAATTTGAATATCTTCCCCTCTATTATTACTAATTTGAATATCTTCCACTCTATTATTACTAATTTGAATATCTTCTACTTGAACCTTTTGGCCTGCTGCTGTGCCGGGCTGTTTGAACCTTTGTTTTGGGCCGTTTAAACCTCTGGTTTAGGCATTATTTTTGGGTTGAAATGAACTCCTGATTTAAGTAAATATTAAATACATTCAAACAATATTGAGGATAAAAGTTTAGGTAAGAAATAATGGGATAAAATAAATTTTGATTCTATTTTTCTCTTTCAAATAAATTAAAACATAATTTAAATAAATCATCAAAATAAATTTTGGATTCTATTAAAACATAATTAAATAAATCATCAAAAGAAATTTTGGATTCTATTTTTCTTTTTTAAATAAATTAAAATTAAATAAATCATCAAAATAAATTTTGGATTCTATTTTTCTCTTTCAAATAAATTAAAACATAATTAAATAAATCATCAAGATAAATAAGTCTAACAATTTCCCTTTTTTTGATGATGGCACACAATGATGTTTTGATTTGATTTGGGAGTAAGAAAAGCTCCCCCTCAAGTAATGCTCCCTGAATTTATTTCTAAATATATATGTTAGCACATGTATAATAAATAAGTTTTAATTAGAGACATGATATGAGACTATGATATCAAACTATAAATACATAACATCATAACAAAATAATACCATAATACATAACATCATATAATTTTCTCCCCCTGTGACATTATCAAAAAGAAATTATGGGTCAGAAACAGGAGGAGGAGGAGGAAAATGATAGTGATAAATGGCATCTATACAATTCAAAACATATATATACATATATATATATATATACGATTCGCGAGCCTCTCTATTTTCCGTCAAAAATTGCGTCGGACACGCGTCCTCACTTTTGCATTAGCCGACCGACAAAAGCGAGACGGGTCAATCAACGGCCTCGGCTCTATCTCTCTCTTGTTTTCTTCTCCTTTGTCTTTTTCTTAATCACTCTCTTCTCTTTTTGCTTTCTCATTCGCTTCCGTCCCTTTCTTCTTCTACGTGAGAGAGATAGAACAGAGCAGAAATGCTGCAAAAAAAAAAAAACCTCCTTTCGATTATATCTCTCTCTTTTACTTCATGGCCTCGTCCCATTCCTTTCCTCTCTTTCCAGACCTGAATGATCCCATAAGCGTTGCTAGGCCGAGTGCCTCGGTTCCTACTCTTCCCAACCTTCCTATGATGTTGATTGAGCAAATAATGGCAGCTCAATCAGATATTGAAGCCAATCATTTCACACTATAGCAACCCTGGTTTTGGCCCATTTTTTGTAGTGTTCCAGACTCGGGTTTGTATGGTTTGAAGGGGTGGTTTATGTCTTGATTCTCTTGTCTTCCCCTTAATGTTGGTTATTGGGTTGTAGTTGTGTGTTTGGAACAGGTTGGTTGCTTGTTTTTCCAAAACTTTGTTGCCCAGAAATTTGCCTCTTCGCTTGAGCGAGGCTTCTTGCGCTCGAGCGAGCTTTGTGAAAATGTGTCTTCGTTCGAGCAAGCTTTCCTTCGCTTGAGCGTGCGTCTGCGTCTCTGTAAAACCTGAAGGTTGGTGGTCTTCGCTCGAGCGAGCTTTCCTTCGCTCGAGCGTGCTTCTGCTTTGTAGACCTGAAGCTTTGCATTGGTCGCTCGAGTGAGCATTCCTTCGCTCGAGCGAGGAGACCTTTTATGTCTGGTCGCTCGAGCAAGAACTCCTTCGCTCGAGCGAGCCTGTTCATATTAGATCGTGAATGTGACATTTTAGGTCACTTTCAGCAGCCCATTCTCTCCCTCAAGCTCTCCAAAAAAACGCAGGTATTCATACTCTCTCTCTAAAACTCACATTCTCTCTAAGATTTCATCTAGATCCATTGTGTTCTTGACCCTAGTGTCTTTGAGAATAAGGTAGAAGGCATCAAGAGCTTCGTATAGATCTAAGCAAAAGTTGGTTTCGTCATCTTTGAAGTTCCACCTTGTTGCTTGGGTTTTCTACACTTGAGGTAGAGATTTTGTACACTCTAGTATGGTTTTTAGCTTAGTTATTTACTATTGTGTATAGATGATGAGATTTGGTTGTGGTTTGGATAAATCTAAGATTTGGGTGTAAAAGGAAAAGATGGGTTTGTGATGTATATGGGATAAATGATGTTTGAGGTTGAATATAAACTCTTGGTGTACTAAAATAGTTGATTTTGGGTATTTGGGTTAATATTGGAAAAGAGGGGATTTTTGCCCTAATTTGATAAAATGATTATTTTGTATAAATAATTGGGATTAACATTGAATACGTTAAATTGGATGATTATTGATATAAATGGTGATATTGGATATGTATATCTCACCTATGGAAGTTTTGAATAAACTATTAAACCCGATATTGAATATATCTTAGAAATAATTGTATTGGGTTATTGGTGGAGGATAGTTATGATTGTTGTAGAAATTGTATGAGGATTAGGCGATTTAATGCCAATCTATGGTTGGTGTCATTAAATATGACCATGTTGTAAATACATTGTATATGTATGTTTATTGGGAGAAGAAAGGGGATGTACTCCATAATATGACCATGTTATTAATACATTGTATATGCATGTTTATTAGGAGGAGAAAGAGAATGTACTCCATATATGATTATGTTTATTAATACATTGCATATATATATTTGTTTGAGGAGGAGAAAGGGGATAGATTCCATTTAAAGCAAACTGGCCTGAGTGTCCTGGGTGAAAGACCCGAAATCTATTATAATATGGCCTGATTGTTTCAAATCATATAAAGCTTTTGATAGTTTAAAAACATGATTTGGAAAAGCATGATCTTCAAAACCTGGGGGTTGTTTAACATAAGTTTCCTCATTTATAAAACCATTAAGAAAGACACTTTTTACATCCATTTGATAAAGTTTGAAGTCTCTAAAACATGAAAATGCAAGTAACATGCGAATGGCTTCTAATCTAGTAATCGGAGCAAAAGTTTTATCGAAATCAATATCTTCTTCTTGATTGTATCCTTGTGCAACAAGTCTAGCCTTGTTTGTTATAATTGTGCCGAATTCATCAAGCTTGTTTCGAAAGATCCATTTGGTACCGATAATGGTATGATCTTTAGGTTTTGGCACAAGTTCCCATATTTTGTTTCTCTCAAATTGGTTAAGCTCTTCATGTATAGCTATCATCCAATGTTCATCGAATTCGGCTTCTTGAAAATTTTTAGGCTCAATCTGTGAGAGGAAAGCTAAGTTACTACAAATGTTTCTAAGTGAAGAGCGAGTTTCAATACCTTTTGTAGGGTCACCTAGGATTAAATCCTTAGGGTGATTATGAACAAACTTCCATTATCTTAGCAAATCATCATTGTTTCCTCTTTCTTCTTGAGGTGGGAGAATAGGTTGTTCAATCTTTTTGTTCAACTTACATGGTTGGCTCTCTTCTTTGTAGATACTTGAATCTTCCACATTTGGTTCCAAATCTATATTATCACTAACAATTTGCTTTTGAGCAGAGATGTTAGTTTCATCAAATGCCACATGTATAGATTCTTCCACAACAAGAGTTCTTTTATTAAAAATCCACGATAAGCTTTGCTAGTTAAGGAATAGCCAAGAAAAATTGCTTCATCAGATTTTGAATCAAATTTACCTAAGTTATCCTTACCATTATTATGCACAAAACATTTACAACCAAAAACATGCAAGTGACTTATGTTGGCCTTTTTATCATGCCAAAGTTCATAAGGAGTCTTTTTGAGAATAGGTCTAATTAATGCACGATTTAAAATATAGCATGCGGTGTGAACGGCTTCGGCCCAAAAATATTTAGGAAGATTATTTTCGCAAAGCATTGTTCTACTCATCTCTTCTAAAGTTCTATTCTTCTTTTCTACTACACCATTTTGTTGAAGGGGTTCTAGGTGCTGAAAAATTATGTCCAATACCATGCTTATTATAAAACAATTCAAAATTTTCATTTTCAAGTTTTTTATCATGGTCCGTTCGAATATTAGTAATAAGAAAGCCTTTTTCATTTTGAATTTTACAACAGAGTTTTATGAAAGAAGAAAATGTTTCATCTTTGTGTGCTAAAAACATAACCCATGTAAATCTTGAATAATCATTATCAATAACAAGACAATAATGTTTACCACCTAGACTAGATGTCCTTGAGGGACCAAATAAATCCATATGCAGCAGTATTAAAGGTCTAGTTGTGGAAATGTGAGATTTTGACTTAAATGATGTTTTAGTTTGTTTTTCTTGTTGACAAGCACTACAAAAATGATCTTTTTCAAATTTAATTTTTGGAAGTCCAATGACCAAATCTTTTATCAAAAGTTTAGCAATTAAATCCATATGAACATGACCAAGTCTTCTATGCCATAACCAACTATTTTCATTATTAACATATAGACATTTAACATCACTAGCATAGACATCATTGAGATGAAAAATATAAACATTATCGTGACGATTACTAACGAATAAAGCTTTATGATCATTTGTGCTTTCAATTGTATAATGTGATTTATCAAAAATAACTGGATTACCTTTATCACATAATTGACTAATACTAAGTAGATTATGTTTAAGTCCATCAACAAGTAAAACATTTTCAATAGAAAGGTTAGGAGAAATACCAACGCTACCAATGCCGATGATTTTTCCTTTCTTGTTGTCTCCAAAAGTAACAAAGCCTTCATCTTTGGATGACAGTGTAGTAAAGAAGGATTTATCTCTGGTCATGTGTCTGGAACATCCACTATCAAGGTATCATTTCCCTTCTTTAGCTTTGGATTTAAAGCAAACCTACAAGATGACAATCAAGTGTTGGTTTTTGGTACCCATAGTTTCTTGGGTCCTTCTTGGTTAGTTTTGTTAGATCCCTTAACAATCCAAATCTTTTTAATTCCCATGTTTATATTATTTTTGAATGGACAAGAAGATATATAATGTCATTTCTTTCTACAATAATAACAAGTAATATGAGGGTGAGTCATGAGAGGTGCCTTTTTAAAAATTGTATTGAGATTCTTTTATTTTTTAATAGGGTCATATCTAATGCCTGCTTTATCGAAAACACATCTTTGATTTCCAAGAAGCATGTTGAGATTATTTCTACCTTTTACAAAATTTTCAAGTGTTTTTGTTAAATCATTAATATTATTTTTTAAAGTAGTTTTCTCATTAGAGATAATATCAAAATTATTTTTCAAAACAATTTTTTCTTTCTTTAATTTTTCTACATTAATAAATAAAGATGCAATAGATTTCTTCAACACATTATTTTTGACACAAACTTTTCTAAATTCATCTTGTAGTTCATGGAATGCACTTTCAAGTTCTTCATAAAGAGTAGTTACCTCATCTTGAGTAGAGTCTTCATCTTCAAGAGTCATGAGACATAAGTTGGCTACTTCATTTTTAATTTCATCACTTGAGTTTTTATCTTCACTTTCTCTCTAAGCTGCTACCATGGCCTTTTTGTTTCTTTTGTAGTCTTTTTCATGATTCTTCAATTTTGGACAATCCATCTTCATATGCCCAAGATTTTTGCACTCATAGCAAATAATAGGCCATTTCTTGTTATCTTTGTTGTATTATTTCTTGAAAGGTCTTCTTCCTCCATAATTGTTTTTCTTGAAGTGTTTTTTGAGATTTCTACTAAACATGGCATAGCTTTCATCCTCACTGGATTTTTCATGTTCTTCTTTATTTGATGAGGCTTTGAATGCAATTCCACTTTTCTTTTTGTTTTCAACAGCCTCATGTCCTTTCATGATGATCTCATGAGTCATAAAGGAACCCATAAGCTCATCCAATCCATGTGTGGAGAAATTTTTGGCTTCTATAATGGCCGTGACCTTTGCTTCCCAATTATTTGGTAAACACTTAAGAATTTTTCTCACCAACTCACTGTTAGTATAAGTTTTGCCAAGAGATTTTAAAGAGTTTACAATTTCAGTAAATCTAGTAAATATACTTGAAATAGATTCATCAGAGTTCATTTTAAACAATTCATAACTATGAACAAGCATATCAATACGAGATTCCTTCACTTGGTTTGTACCTTCATACGTTACCTCAAGTTTGACCCAAATTTCTTTTACCAAATCACAACTTGAAATTCTATTACACTCCTTAGAGTCTAATACACAAACAAGGGTGAGTTTGGCTTTAGCATTGGCTTGCAATAATTTATGATCCCTCTCATCACATTTATCTTCAGTTTTAGGTACACTAATATTGTCTACTAATTTGGTAAGAATTTTTGGACCTTTGGTGACAATAATCCACATGGCATAATCAGTGGCTTGTAGGTATAGGGTTATCTTATCTTTCCAATGACTATAGTTGTTTTTGTCAAACAATGGTGGCCTATTTGTGGCTTGTCCTTCAGCTAAGGTTGCCATGGATCAAAACTCCCAGATGGTTAAATTTAAAACAAGAGTCTAGGTTCTGATACCAATTATTACGCAAAAGACAACCTAAAAAGAGGGTGAATTAGGTCTTTACAAATAAAAATAATAATACTCTAATAAAAATTATGACTAGCATAATAGATAAATATAGTTAATGAAATAAAAATAATTAAAACAACTGTTCTAACAATTATGTCAGTTAATGATTTTAGCACAGTGAAAATATGAAATATAGCTATGGCAATTTAAATAAAATAAAGAGATAAGAGAGAGAGAGAGAGGCAAACAAATTTATAGTGATTCGGCTTCAAGTCAGCCTACGTCCACTCCTTAAGCTTCATTTGTAATTTTACACTATACTCTAGCTTCACAAGGTGCTAGCAACCTTTTCACAGATGGAGCAATCCTCCACAGATTTTACACAGACTTTTTAAGTTAAGAACACTGAGTGTACTACACTCTTACAAGGTTGAAAAGAATGTGTTTTTGCTTTCACAGAAAGTTACAAGAATTATCTCTCAAAGATAGATATAAAAATGAAGATCTGATTTTTCTGTAAACCTCACATAGGAAAGATGGGCTTAAAGATAGATATACGTCTCAGTGTATAATTTCTGAAAGATGATGTAAACAAAAATTGAAAAACACTTCTCAGAGAATTTTTCAGAGAATAGATGTGAGTGATTATAGATCAAAGAATATTTTATGTTTTTTTTTTTTTTTTTTTGTAACTTGTTTACATTGGAGGTTTTAATATATATAATGAAACTTATAGCCGTTTATAGCCATTTATAGCCGTGGTACTCCATCATTACGAATTTGAATATTTTCCACTTGAAAGTTTTGGCCTGCTGCTGTGCTGGGTTGTTTGAACCTTTGTTTTGGACTGTTTGAACCTCTGGTTTGGGCATTATTTTTGGATTGAAATGAACTCCTGATTTAAGCAAAAATCAAATACATTCAAACAATATTTAGAATAAAAGTTTAGGTGAGAAATAATGGGACAAAATAAATTTTGATTCTATTTTTCTCTTTCAAATAAATTAAAACATAATTTAAATAAATCACCAAAATAAATTCTGGATTCTATTAAAATATAATTAAATAAATCATCAAAAGAAATTTTGGATTCTATTTTTCTTTTTCAAATAAATTAAAATTAAATAAATCATTAAATAAATTTTGGATTCTATTTTTCTCTTTCAAATAAATTAAAATATAATTAAATAAATCATCAAAATAAATTTTGGATTATGTTTTTCTCTTTCAAATAAATTAAAACATAATTAAATAAATCATTAAAATAAATAAGTCTAACAGTTTAGTGTAGCTAAAAACTCATTAGAGGGACTGGTAAAAGAATAGGCGGGATAAGGTAGGTTTTGAATCAAAGGAGGTTGTCGGACTTGATTTGGAGGAACAAAAATCTAAAGTTTATCAAATATAAAGTTTATCAGCACATTCCTTAGTGCAGGTAGTTTGTTTAGCAATTGCTTGAAGGTACATATTTGTGAAATTTAACTGTTCATAAACTTGACCAGTATCATAACTAATGGAGGTTCACCATTGAGGACAGATCAGTTTTTTTGTATAACATTGAAATGAGTTGTGAGGAGTTATGTTGTGATGCCTCAAATTTTTTTTGGAACATCATAAAATTTAAATAACAAATAACTTGTTAAATAAAAATTTTAACAACTAATTAGGGAAATTTAGATTTTCACATAGTCAAAGGCTTAACAGCAAAACTAAATTACGAGTCCACATATAATATTACAACAACTTTATAACATTCCTAATTACTAATACCAAGGATAATAAAATTTTATAGTGCTAAATTCTTGATCTCAAGTTAGCCATGGTTCTATACTAGCAGCGGTCCCAATTTCGGCTTCAGTCATTTCCTCGTCATAATCAGGCATAAAACGCCAGGGCAACAAAATATATGCCATGAGTTTTTCAACACAGTAAGAAAACATAACCAACCTACCATTATTTTTAAGAGAAAATAATCAAATCATGACAATTAAAATAATAGTAAAATTAATAGTATGATAAAGGTAACAACCATTATAATAATTTTGACAATTTTAATAGTTTAGGTGACACTCAGAATCTCACCAAAAAGATTTTCTTACCAACCACTAAGCCATGACCAGAGTTAATTTGGAAACCCCCTCGGTCAATATTCAAGAACTACCAAGGATGCTCGCACCCAGAGTTATATACCCAAGCTGTGGTATCCGTGGTCTGCCCCAAGGGAACGGTTTGCCAGGGGTATGTAACCTCCATGCGTGCCACTCGCACATCCACCTTTATCCTAAAACAAAATACTGATAAGTGTTCAAATAAGTCCCATGCCATTTTAGGGTTGCGCAATACAATTTAAGTAAGAATTCTCAAAATCAAGACTCACCCTGAACAACCGGTATTAACCCTCAATTGTTAACTTTGTATAAGTCGTTTATCATTTCAGTTAGTTTTTATATTAATCACAAATAACGTTACGCCAACTCATTAAAATTCTTAACATAAAATATTACATATGTCACGCAATAATAAATAAATGTACGAAATTTAAATAAATAATTTATTTAAACCATGATATGAAATAATAATTTAGATACAAACAAAATAAACCATAATTACACACATGCACGGATTTTTAATTTATTAGACTAGCACAATATTAAATAAATCACAATACACCCATACATGGATTACTAATTTACAATATTTAAAGAATTAGACTAACACAATAATTAATTTTTATCCAAATAAAAATTAATTGAAGTTATGATCTTAAACCTGTCTAGAAATTTTTAGGATATACCTTAGGTAAATAAAATTATAAATAAATTATTTATAAAATTCTAAAATTCATGAAAATCTACAGAATATTCAATAAACATGTTTAGATCATTTTTCAGAAGAATTTCCCAAAAATGAGTTATAAATAATTTTGTAAAATTCCCAAAAAGTTTATGACACAGATTTATCACATTTTCTTAAATTAATTCCATACTTAAATTTATAAACCAAATCCATAATATAAAAATTTATTATGAAACTAGACTTCTCAAATTTCATATTTTAGTGAGAAATTACCAGATTTGGCTTAATATAGAATTTTTAATAAATTTTTAAACATATAGTAAAATCTGTCTTACAGTTTCAAATTTAATTAAAAATTTGTAAAAATTTGTACAAAACTCAATAATTGTTTCAAAAATTTCTGGATGAACTAGACATTATTCTCAACAACTTTGTAGAAGAAATAATCTTCAAATTTTAAGTATAAAATTATCTAAAAATTTGTACAAATTTTTTGTCAGATTTAAGGGCCAAATAAAATCTTCAATAATTTTTTTAATTGCATAAACTACACATGCAAGTCCAAATTCCACAATATTATCATGATTTTAAGACTACCAATATCTTCAAATATTTGATATACAAATCATAAATTTACATACAACTATAAATAAAATTCTATTTACAAGTTTAGTCATTTTATCATATAAATATAATCTGAAAGTTTCAACATTTAAAAGAAAATGAGAGGGTTGAGAGAGTTTTCTTACTTAATAATTGAATGATGAAATAGTGGAAAATTTGATCTTCCTTAATCTTCCACTCTTCTTCTTCTCCTACCACTTTGTTACTCATAGAATTTGTTTTTTTTTTTTTGCCTCTTCTCACCACTGATCTGAAGGAGTAAACGTACATATATATATATAGATGAATCAAGCTGAGCCTTCTCTCTCTCTCTCTCTCTCTCTCTCTCTCTCTCTTCATTCTCTTAGGTGGTCTAATCCAATCTTCCAATTCCAAGAAGCATAGTGGGGTCTAATTCCTATATTGACATGCACACTAACAAGTGGCATTCTATGTCACTGAAAATCAAATTTTGATTTGATTTTTTTTTAATGTATTTATGTGAGTGTAGACACCCCATTTTTGATTGACCTTAAGACTCAGACGTCACCAATTGAGCACTTGGTGATGTCGCATATTGTGCTCGTTCTGAGGTTACGGAGTCTCGGCTGCGAGCCTTGCCTCTAGACTTCCGGACTCTTTTGTATCTTGCCACTGTTTGCGAACCAGGTCCCGTTTTCTCTGTTTTCTCTTCCCAAAGGGATGGAGAGGTCTCGTAGACCATCTCTCAGTGGCCGTAGGCTACGTTTCGTGGTCGTAGGCCCATTTTCCCGTTTCGGAGCTCGGTTCCCGGTTTTTGGAGCCGCCGGCCGTGTGCCTCGGTTCGGAACCGCTTAACCACCTCCGTTTGCTCCGGTTTTTGGTATACATCTTATTTACTCCCTTTTGAGGGACACTGAGGCTCGAGAAACCAACTTCGTGGTCGAGCGCCACCTTCGGTGCTTAACAGTCAGTTTTCGGGGCCCCAGGCTGCGTGTTTTGGCCCCCGAACCTTCGTTTTACATCGGTTTCGGTTCATTTTTGGTGGAGACCTCATTTTCATTGTTAGGAAGGTTGTAGAAGGGTGGGAGGCCAGCAATTGTTTTGAAAACAAGATTTATTCCTTCATCGCCCTCCGTCGCCCGTTTTCCTCGCTAGAAAGCTGATGTTGACCACCTCCGGGCCACTTTTTCTGACTTTTCTCCACACCATTGTGTTGTACACACCTGGGAGGCCACCAATATGTCATGGCCGGCCATTAACTCTCCCTGACCCTTTTGAACCCCTCTAAAAAGTTGGTTTTTCTCTCCTAGTTCACATTTTTAGGGTTTTGACCACATGGTTGTGTTGTGCACACATGGGAGGCCACCAATATGGGTAGCCGGCCAGCTAAATTTGATTGACCCTTTTGACCCTGGCCGGCCGGCCACTTGAACTCTCTAAACCTGGCCGGCCATGCTCCCCTCAGCTTACAGCTGCACCCTCATTTTCCCCCCAGATCCTGTATCCGAGGGGGTGTCTTTTCGGGGGGAAATTTGAATTTCATTTTCCCTCCCTTTCCTCCACTCCTTTGCCTATATAACCAGCACCCCCGACTGCATTTTAGAAGGTTAACAAAATTGTTTTGGAGCTCTTGCATAAAATCTCTCTCTCTCTCTACTTCAACCCTCAAAACCCTTAAGCCCCTTGCATCATTTACGCTATACCCCATAGCACCACACCTCTATCGTCCATTCCAGCAACTTGAGGCTATTTTTCAGAGGTTGAGAGCCCCCAAACTTGGTCCAAAAGCTGTTGAAGATTGGCTCTACAAGGGTGAGTCCCATTTTCTCTCTTTCTTGCCTTATTTTGCTTTATATTTTAGCCTTTGTTGCTTGTATTTTTGGGCTCTGACCCAAACTGTAAATAGTCATATTTTGATCCCCTTTTCATGTTTGATCAAGGACCTCTTACTGTTTGAGGTCTCCTACTATCACTTGCCTCTATTCTCTCTTTTAGGGCCATTTTTGCATGATAGTTTAGCCCTATTTATGTTCACTTTTGAGATTTGTCATAAACTATAAAAAGGATTTTTTTAACATCATCTTCATGTTTTGTTAAGGGAATTTTCTTGTTTGAGGTCACATGCTCCCATATATGCTTGATTGTCCCTTGTTTTGAGCCTCATACCTAAGCTCTTGTTGCATGATGTGTTTGACCTCCTAGCCACTAGAATCCAATGGATTTCCAGTGGCTTTGATACTATTTTGAGCCTCCAAATTAGAGGGGGGTGACCCCCTCTCACCTTGACTTGTTTGGTGGTCATTTTGGCATTCCAAAGAGACCCTATCTCGCATGCTTTGAAGTCATATTTTGGCATGTTTAGTTCACTAATTTTTTCTGGTTTGGTGAGTTCTCACTTGCTTCATGTACTTACCATGTAATCCATGTTTGATAGTCGAAATTGCATGCTAATTTAAGCCATCTTGCTAGCACTTTTTGGCCACACTCTAAACTGGAAAAGTTCATGTTTTGGGACTGCCTTGACTCTGTCTTCATGCTTCATGTTCAAATAATGCATGCTTTGTATAGCTATAAGTCATTCCATGTGCCCAATTTTGAGTTTCGGGTCTCATCTCATGCATCGGGTGCCATATTGCCATGCTTCGGGGCTGTTTAGCATCATGTTTTAGTGCTGAAATTTGCTTGTTTGCATATCATGTTCCATGCCTTACCATGCTTTGGTAGAGTGGCATTCGTGCCTTAGGTTCGGTCCTCGGTTTGCGTGCATGCGTGCACGCATTTCGAGTGTCTCTTTTCCATCTTATGGCCTCCTATGTGAGTGTGGCTGAGGTTCGCTTGTGTTGGTGTAAGTCCATTACGCATTGTGTATGCCATTTTCATTTCATAGCATTGTGTATGCTAGGTTGTATGTTGGCGCATTGTATATGCCATGTTATCTCGTACATCGTGTATGCCATTTCATAGCATTGTGCATGTTAGGTTGTATCTTAGTTGCATTCATGCATGTCATGCATATTGCATCGTGTTTGGGATAGGAGTTAGCCCGAGCACGGGAAATGAGGGACGTTTCGTACTCCAAGTGACGGAACGTGCCTCAATTCCCGGTCACCGACACTCCGGACTAACCATGATGGAGTCGCGGTCTTGTTGTATTTATACGTGCATTCATTCTATATTGAGTAGTGCAATTCGACTCCCCGGCCATCATGCATCAAGATGCGTGATTAATGGCACGAGAATCGAGGCATGTATACATATGTGAAAACACATTGCCATGCCCCTTTCTTGCTCTCTGTTGCAGCAAATCAAGAATCAGCAGCCTTTCGAAGCTTGGCACGCATTCCAAGAACAATTGCAAATAGAGGCTAATTGGGGCATCGCAGTGGATTTCCGCACAAGGCAACCCGAACATGCATCATTCATCATCCGGAGCAGAGTCGAGGCAGTCCCTAGCTTGCATGCTAGTTTATCGCTTTCCTTAGTTAATTTGTTAATTAATTAGGATTTTGTATTTATTCGGACTGTACTATTTATTTGGGACTGTATATTATTTATTTGGACCCTCCGAGCGAGGGTAATGTTGTAATAAGTGTGCGTGCGTGTGATGTATGTCTTCCAACCCCACGTCTTTCTCCCTTTTATTTACCAGCTTATGATGGTTAGATTAGGGCATGTTTCAATTAGCATACAGTATGATAGCATGTTTGCATTCATTCATCTGTTTTGCATGTACCGGGCTCGGCGCATCATAACTCACTGCATTGTATTTCAATTCCAAGTTGAATACATGTTAGCTGTAGCATTCCATATGCCATGTTTAGAATAGTCGAGCCTGCTATAGTTGCATTCTCTGCATGTGTTGCATTAGGCATTTCTGTATAGTTAGGATCATGCATGGATTTCTAACATAGTTTCTGTTTTGGCTTGGAGTACTCGGTAAGTTTTTACGCTTTAGCATCCTTGCATGTGTGTGAGTGACTGCCATGATAGCATACTTACCATGAGGCTATTTGCTTATGTGATATAACTGCCTGAATGCCTGTAGGTGAAGGTTGGGTTATTTGGATTGGAACAAATGCATTGAATGTGAGTTTTAAGCCCACTAGATAGTGGCGAAACCATCTTTTCTAAGCCCACCCGAGGGTGGCAAAATCTGTATTTTAAGCCTACTTGCGAGTAACAAACCATCTTTCAAAAACAAGCATGAAATGTTTTGTTCCAATTCAGGCGATCCGGTCTATACTTGTATGCTGTGCGCATCACATAGTAAATCTAGGCTAATAATCGGAATAAGAGCATACAATGTTTTCAAAACTAGA
Organism: Camellia lanceoleosa; assembly: GCA_025200525.1. Classification (NCBI taxonomy): domain Eukaryota; kingdom Viridiplantae; phylum Streptophyta; class Magnoliopsida; order Ericales; family Theaceae; genus Camellia; species Camellia lanceoleosa. The sequence goes on from CM045770.1 coordinate 15,090,296, forward strand.
TATCATGGTTAGTAGAGGTCGATCTTTGATCGGGCGAGTGGGGGTGCTCACGAAGTGACCTTCCCCAATCGTACCCAAGTTCCCGAGCCGAGGCAACTTTGGTGATGACGGACACGTGGCCTTAGGCAAACGAGTCAGTGTTTCCTAAATTTCCCAAAAATAAAATATTTAGGTGGTGACTCTGTATCTGGCAAAGCAGTCCATGTTTGGCATTTCTTTCAAAAAAATTTGTTTTCTCAAAACGATTTTCCGGATTTGGATTCTTTGGTTCAGATTAAGAACCATGACATTTGAGTCCTTGAACTGTAGTGAACCCAAGATGAACGGAACGGGGGACTCATCCTCTCCCCAGGGCGTTCGGGGATGTCTACAAACCGGAATAAGAACGCACAATGTTTTCAAAACTAGATATCGTGGTTAGTAGAGGCCGATCTTTGATCGGGCGAGCGCGGGTGCTCACGAAGTGACCTTCCCCAATCGTACCCAAGTTCCCGAGCCGAGGCAACTTTGGTGATGACGGACACGTGGCCTTAGGCAAACGAGTCAGGGTTTCCTAAATTTCCCAAAAATAAAATATTTAGGTGGTGACTCTGTATCTAGCAAAACAGTCTATGTTTGGCACTTCTTTCAAAAAAATCTGTTTTCTCAAAACGATTTGCCGGATTTGGACTCTTTGGTTTAGATTAAGAACTGTGACATTGAGTCCTTGAACTGTAGTGAGCCCAAAACGAACAGAACGGGGGACTCATCCTCCCGAAGCGTTCGGGGACGTCTATAGTGAGTTTCTTAAAATTGATACACTAAGATTTTTAACTAAGGTATTTAGTAAAAATAATTATTATATTGAATCTTTATTAAAATAATTTATAAATAACAAACATTAAACCTCCACAAAATTATTATTCTTAATAATATCTTTATTAGTGATTGAATTGGGTTAATTTAAAACTAACTTTTACACTAATATATATTTTAGATAGACTCGTGATAAAATTAATTAATTAATTAAGTTATTTATTTTTTTAAAGAATAATCAAATGCGGGTTTTCACATATGTGGAACATTTATTTGGTAATATGGGCAATACTGATGGAAATACAAATGGAAAAAAGGTATATGAGTTTGTAATGTAAGAAAATACTCATACCGAATAAGTTGTTGTTATGGGATGGTATGGTTTTGCTTAAAATAAATGTGATTAGGTGGATTATATGGAGCATTATATTCTTTGGAGTGTAATTTGTAATTAATTGTGAAATCATTTTGAATAACATATTGATGGATAAAAAATTAATGTCAAAGTCAATATCGTGAGAGAATCGACTAAAATCGGCATGGTTTGTGTGAAGAATTTGATCAAGTTATCGTTGTGTAGAATGTAAAGGTAAGTCTATTGAATGTCAATAAGGATATTGAGGTGTTTGTTCTAGAGTATGATACCTTGTAAAAGTAAAAAGTTGTTGGGAAAAGGGTTGTGATTTGCTTCATACAGATTAGGATCGTTGCAATCTAAGTACAATTGAACCATTTAGATTTTGGAGAATTGTGTTAGGATTTGTATAAGGTAGAGAGGTGAGAATTGTGATAGCATTGGAAATTATCCATTGGAAACTATCTGTTCAAATTTTTTTCTATTTATTCAAAATTTTTTTCTATCTGTTCAAATTTATATCTATCTATTCAAATTTTGACTATCTGTTCAATTTTTTTCCTTATCTGTTCAAATAACTATTTAAATTCTATTATCTATTCATTTTTTTATTTGTTAACATTATTCTAATGTATATGTTTTAATTTTTTTTATCTGTGCAAACTAGAGAGAGAAAAGAATGAAAATTATCTATTTAACCAAACTATCTGTTCAATTATTTATTTATTTATTTTTTCTATCCTCATTTTCTAGGGATATGAAATTTGAAACACCATAGCAAGTATAACTAAAGAGAAAATAAACAGATCTGTCAAGCATATCTCAAACCAAAAAGAAAGATTTATGATGTTAAAATGCAATATATTTATAGGTGTAAAAGCCCTAGGTATACATAAATCTACATATGTAGGATACTTTAAATCTGACTCTATTTGTGTGCATATAATATATATATATATATATATAGAGAAAGAGAGAGAGAGAGATCAGAGGAGATCGGAGCATATTGGAGGCAAAGGGGTAGATTGGAGAAGATTTGAAGCAAAGGGGGTAGAGGAAAGTCGGCGATCTGCGGCACGTAGTTCGACGATTCGACGGTGCTGATGAACATTACTTCTATAAACCAAATAACTATGCATATGCTGATGAACATTACTAGATTATTTCAATAAACAAAATTTGGATAGAAATATATATACTTTCCCCCTGTCTTTTTGAGCCATTGAAGACTTCGCTCTGCAATCGAATTTCCTGAGAATCTTCTTGGTCTGATTAGCGAACAAACAAGGGGTTTAAGGATGAATGGTTGAAATCTTGCCAGAATGCACGACAGTGATCGATGAACTGAGGGGAGGCGCGTGACCAATGTGCGCGGGTCAGCAGTGTGAGTGCGAGACGAGGAAACCATGAGAAATGACCTGGGGATGACTTGTTGGCCGTTTGCATGTAGGGCTTGAGATGCGAAAACAAGTACTGGTTGTATATATACAATGAATTCAAGGAGGACCCAGACTCGTCATTGCTATGTTTGGTTGGGAGATTTGAGAACGAATTTGAAAAAGGAAAGAGATAAAATAAATGAAATGAGAATAAAATATATTTACATTTCACGTAGTTTTACACACTTTTTCTTTTTTCATTTCTAAATCCCTTTTTAAATCCTCCAACCAAACACAAGATGAAAGAATGGTGCCAGGGGACAGACCATGTGAAGAGCTACCCAGTTTGCGGGTACATGATTGAGAAGGTGCATGGGTGCAACCACATTGAATGCAGATGTAGGAAACACGTTTGCTAGGTATGCTTGGAATGCTTCTGCAACAGCGTTGACTGCTATGCTCACTTGAGGTCTATACATCGTGCTATCATATGAAGTTTCATTAATCTTGCAAGTCGCTGATGTATATATATATATATTTGGTTCATGTATATATGTTGCCTACAGGATTACGGTAATGTGCTCTTTATTTATCAAAAAAAAAAAGAAAAAAAAAAGGATTATGTTAATGTTCTACTTGTTGCTTCCTTTGATCTTAATAGTTGTGCTCAAACTAGCTTTTTTAACGACAGTAATTAGCTTTGGAATCCACATATTCCACAACCTCATGGTTGTGTTTATGTAGACCTGTGCGTTCCTTGGACATAAGCTCCCTCGCCCCCTTTCTTCTTTGTTTGTACAAAAAGATGGATCTGCTTGGCTCATTGTAAGTTGTATGATGGAGGCCTTATAAATTTTTTGACTACAAGTCGGTACTTTGTGTATTGAATATGATAAAAGGGTACTTTGCTCAATTATCATATATCTATGCTCTTTTTTACTATTTATTTGTGATATATTTTCTATACAGTATATATTTTGCTATGTTATCTGGTACTCAAAAGATCTTTAGTTAGTTGTTATTTTTTTTTTTTAATTTTTTGTGAAACTTGTAATTTGAAAAGTTCTATAGCGTGATAACTTTTTTTGGGGAAGTAAATGAAACTTTCATTCCATTACAAAGAGCATAACACATATTTATGAAAAAAGAGCGTACATATTAGGAGAAACCTAAATTGACGCGAAACTTGAAAAAAAAAAAAAAAATTGAAAGTGGTTTCCCTTCCGGCCATAATTCGGAGTGGAGGGTACTGTTCGAATCCTTGGGGCTCATCACATGTCTTATTTTGATAATCTGAATCGTTCATTTTGTCGTATATTTTGTATATTTTATTCACACAAAAAATTAGATTGATCTGATAATCGTAACGTATTTAATTTATCGCGTTTATCACCAAAAAAATGAATGATATATTTTTAAAAATACAATTGTCATCTATTTTTTTGGTGATAAACGCGATGAATTGAATATGTTATAAGGACTTTTCTTAAGTATGTTATAATTATCGAATCGACTTAATTTTTTGTGTAAATAAAATATATAAAGTACTCAACACAATATACGATTCAAATTATTAAACACATCCTAAGGTTGACAAACTCTGGCTTAAGTGATGAGGGCTCTAATGGTCGGTTAACCATGTCTTTATAACATTCTTCAAAGGCATGTTGACAACAACCTAGACCAAGTAAATAAATAGGTAACTATCTTTCTTTGCATTGAGGTTTTGGTTTGCCTCCATGAAAGGTTTAATCACCTTCATGTGCCCATCCTCACCTGCGATAGAGATCCAAAAGCCTTGCAACTCCATCTTAGTTTCTATTGTTGTCTCTTCTTTTATTGATTAAACTATTCAAATAGTTTAATAATAGATTAAATTATTTAAATAGTTTAATAAAACTCTGATACCAAGTTGTAACGCCCTCAAAATAATGACATTAAACCCAACAATATTGACATGCCAAGATATATAAAAGATCCACGTCCTTCCATTCAACAGAGTTCTATTACAAGAAGTATTACATGTTAACAACAAAAGCAAATGCCCTAAGGGCTTACAGCTTTCCAAGTTAACACTTGGTTACAAGAAAGTAGAGTGCTAACTCATTTACACATTTAGCCCTTGGCTTGAATTTACATGTAATATTACAAAAGGAAAGACAACCAAAAAGTCCGTCCGCCACTAGCCTTCCAAGCTAAGTCCTTGGAGGTGGCATACTACCTGTACCTGAAAATGATATTCCCATATAGGGTGAGCCACAGCCCAGTAGAAATATACTAAACCAGTTATGAATAATGACTAAAAGGTTAACAGTTGATAGATGGCCAACTCTTTTACATTCTTTCATAACATAATACAATTCCAAGACGTTTAAGTCTATATTTCCTTTTCACTTGCCATATCATAACCTTGGCTCAAACATCTCACATGAGACAAGCACTCATGCCAACACATTTCACTTCAACAAATATAAACATAATACCATATTCATACTTCCAAAGACAAGCATATGCGCTCGTCAATACATTTCTAGATAAGCATACATGCTCTATCTACTGAGTTCATCCCCTATCTCCTCCCAATAACATCCGGTTTAGAGGTCCATCCCCTATCTTCCCCTAAACCGCGGAGTACATCCCCTATCTCCTCCAACACAACACAATGTATATAAACAACAATTATACACATCACATAACAATACATAAAGTCAATGTATTCTATCCATCATTATAATTCATAACATAACAACCCTTAGGTTCCAATTTCACTAATGTTTCAACATTAATTCCATGTTTCTATACCAAACATGCTTCTAGGTTTATTATAGACAAAACCCCAAACTTTTATAAAATTACACAATGGCCCAAAGTTTCCCAAAATTACACAACAACTACCAACATATCAAAATGCTAAAATTTAAAGACAAGACTCATAAAGAGGAGTAGGATATCCCTACCTCAAAAGATGAGCTCCAAAGGAGAAGGACCCAAAACCAAAATGCTCCAAACACCAAACTATTCGGATCAAAATGACGCCCTCGACGATCAACACCCTTTTTGTGAAGACAAAAGGTGAACAACACACTCTAGCTAGATCAATACTTAGAGAGAAGTTATGGTTTTAGAGTGAGAAGCTCAAAATGGCGTTTTGGTAAAGTAGGAGAAAGAAGATAAGTCAAAAGTGATTTGAAATGCCCGATCCCACTCAAGTTATCTGACAGTCCGCTGAGCGTAAGACACTCCGCCGAGCGTAAAGACACATAAACGGTTCCGCTGAAGCGCAACATTGTCCGCCGAGCTCAAGACAAGACATAATAAAGTTCGCCCGCCGAGCGCAGATCGGCCAGCTTCGGCGCAGTCTCCCGTAACTCTCACCAAAAACATCAGACGCTCGGCGCACAAAGGCCCGCCGGCGATAAACCACACTTGCGAAGTTTTGCGGTGTGCACGAAATCTTGAAAGGGTGCATTCTCCGCCGGCGCCAAAACCTCCGCCGAGCGCATAAGCAACAACAACCCATCCGCTGAAGCGTAAACATGTCCGCCGAGCGGACTACCAAACTCAGGCAACTAGACTTGGTTCGTAAGCTTAACCAACCCGTGACAAACACCGCCCAACACAACTCAGAACTCAAAAACAAAGCAAGAAAGGACATAAATAAGACAATACTCAACTACCAACATCCACGGACACATGTCCAGATCACTATACAACAAGGGGTAAACCCGGGACCGCTATAACCTCCCCCCCTTAAAGAATTTCGTCCCCGAAATTAAAAACAAGTTTTGAAAAGCAAGTTTTCCTTTCTTTTAAACAATGTTATACCACAACATTACACAATTCGACCCATTACCGGTCATTCCATCTCTTATCAAGAAGCATTTGACAATATATACATTTCAACATGCATTTTCTTTTCATGTCAACCATTCCCCACATAGATGGTTTATAATTCATATCATAAGCAATAATCATGATACAATTCCATTTCTATAATATGGCCAACATATGCAATATTATAATCAACTCCCATAACAAGGCAAGTTCTACAACATTTCATTAACCAAAACATGCTCCATGTTTTACAACTTAAGGCATTTCAAATGTTCTTAAAGTTCATTACAATTACACAATTGCAACACTTGATTACACATCAACAAATAAGTCCGGATATTTCTCGCGGACTCCCAACTCACGTTCCCAAGTGGCCTCCTCCACTCCGTGATGTTTCCACAAAACCTTAACCAAAGGGATGGTCTTGCCACGCAGGATTTGATCCCGCCTATCCAAGACCTGAACCGGTCTCTCCTCATACGAGGCATCCTCATCTACCTCTAAGTCGGTCCAATCCAACACGTGATGGATCCGCTCATACTTCAAGCATACTCACATGAAACACGTCATGAACTCCGCCAACCGTGGCGGCAAAGCTAAACGGTAAGCAACCTCGCCAATCCGCCAAGGATCTCAAAGGACCAATAAACCGAGGGGATAACTTCCCACTCTTCCCAAATCTCAACAAACCCGCCTAGGTGATATCTTGAAAAGACGTGATCACCCACCTCAAACTCAACGCCTCCTCCTACGGTCGGCATAGGACTTCGACGACTGGTCAGAACAAGCCTCCTACGGATAAGCTCAACTTTCTCCGCTGCCTCCCCTAACCAACTCCGGACCCAACAAAGGTGTGTCACCCACCTCGCCCAACAAGCCGAGACCTACAAGGTCGCCATACAAGGCCTCAAACGGTGCCATACCGATACTAGATCAAAACGTTATTGTAGGCAAACTCTACCAACGGTAAGTGCCTCCCACGCCCCATCAAATCAAGGACACAACCCCGAAGCATATCCTCAAGGATCTGAATGGTACGCTCAGACTGCCCATCGGTCTGAGGATGATAAGCCGTACTAAAGGTCAACTTAGTACCTAAAGCACTCTGTAAACTCTGCCACAACCTAGCAAGAAACGAGGATCTCTATCTCGAGACAATCGCCTTTGGGACCCCATGCAACCTTACTATGTCCCAATATATAAGTCGGCAAGATGATCTCTTGAATCTCTCACGCCAAGACGGAATGAAATGCGCCGACTTGGTCAACCGGTCTACAACCACCCAGATAGCGTCACTACCCGCTGAGTCCTCGGAAGACCTACAACGAAGTCCATAGTGACATGCTCCCACTTCCACTCAGCAATAGGCAAGGGTTGTAACAAACCCGTGCCTCTCGATGCTCGGCTTTCACTTGTCGACAAGTAAGGCACTTAGACACTAAACCGCCACATCTCTCTTCATACCCCGCCACCAAAATGGCGACCCAAATCGATACATCTTAGTACCTCCGGATGCACCGCAAGGCGCGAATGATGAAACTCTCGGAGTACCTCCTCTCGGCAAGCCTCCGGTACAAGCAAACGGTCTCGGTATCTCACACTCAGGTCGGGATACACCGTCAAACCCTTCTCAACTTTCCCACTGGAGATCTTCTCTCTGAGGGATTCTACCTCAAGGTCACCTCTCTATGCCTCCAACACTCGAGCCACAAGTGTAGGCTGCGCAACAACAGAAAACAAGGCCGCAGCCTCAACGGATTCGCCCAGAAGCAAATCAAACTCGCCAAGTGCCCCCAACATCTCCCACTCTCGGATGGCTACACAAGCTACATCACTAATGGATTTCCTACTAAGAGCATCGGCCACAACATTGGCCTTCCCTGGGTGATAATGCAACTCGAAGTCGTAATCCTCAATAAACTCCATCCACCTCCTCTGCCTCAAGTTCAAGTCTTTCTGTGAAAACAGATACTTCAGACTCTTATGATCCGAGAACACCTCGAATCTCTCACCATAAAGGTAGTGCCTCCAGATTTTCAAGGCAAAGATTACAGCCGCTAATTCTAGATCATGCGTAGGGTAATTCTTCTCGTGAATCTTCAACTGACGTGAGCCATAGGCTACTACTTTCCCCTCTTGCATTAACACACAACCCAAACCCTCTCGTGAGGCATCACAATAGACTGCATAACCCAACCCTCTCTCCGGAATAATCAAGACCGAGCGGTGGTCAATCTAACTTTCAACTCTCAAACGACTTTTCACAAGTCTCACTCCATACAAAGCCGACTCCTCCGAGTCAATCTAGTCAACAGTGAAGCTAACTTGGAGAAATCTTTCACAAACCGACAGTAATACCAGCTAATCCCGTAAAATCCGGATCTCAAACACACTCTTAGGTCAGGCCCAATCTTGCCTTGCCTCAATCTTGGATGTATCAACAGACACCCCTTCCCCGTAAAACCACATGGCCTAAGAACTTCACCTCTTCTAGCCAAAACTCACACTTCCGAACTTAGCATACAGACTTATGGGCCCTAAGTAACCCAAGCACCACTCTCAAGTGCTCATCGTGCTCCTCTCGAAGGTGAATAGATAAGAATGTCGCTCACGAAAAACGACTACAAAACGATCCAAAAATTCCTAAGATCCGGTTCATCAAGTCCATAAAGATCGCTGCGTTGGTAAGCCCAAATGGCATTACCAGAATTCATAATGGCCATACCGCTGCGGAATGCCAAGTCTTGAATATCCTCCTCCCCGACCCTTAACCGGTGGTAACCCGATCTCAAATCTATCTTAGAGAAACAACGGAACCCTTCAACCGTCAAACAGATCATCTATACGGGCATAGGGTACTTATTCTTAATCAGAGTCCGATTCAACTTTCGGTAGTCAATACACAATCTCAAGGCACCACCTTTCTTTTTAGCAAAGAGTGCGGTGCTCCCCATGGTGAAACACTAGGGCGAACAAAACCCTTATCTAGCAATCCTCGAGTTGAACTTTCAACTCAACCAACTCTTGCCGAGCAAAACGGTAAGGTGCCATAGAAATCGGCGCCGTCGCACTAAATCGATAGAGAACTCAATCTCTCGGTGAGGTGGCAAATCGACAAGGTCCTGAAAGACATCCGAGTACTCACAAACTACCCTTGGCAACACAACTGAGTCTCATCACACTCACCACTCTCAAAGCTAGCAAGTAGGCCACTAAGCTCATTTCGCCTCATGGACCATACCCGGTGGCACAATACTACCAACCCGTCTCCAAGAAATGAAAACACTCCCGCTCACGGTACAACAAGTAACCCTCTGGTAGCAATCAATAACATTTCGGTATGACGCGATAACTCCATACCCAAAATAACATCAAAGCCCTTCATGGGCATAACTACAAAGGAAACGGAAGCCTATGATCGTCAACCTCTATGTCACAACCTCTACACCCGTGTTTCAAAATCAACTCACCCCAATAGGTGACACTACACAAATAGGAGATGCCAACATCGCTAACTCCAATTCCAACACAGATGCAAATGCAAAGAGATACAAAAGAATGAGACGCACCAGATCAATCAACACACTAGCAACCGAATTGCAAAACAAAAGGTACCTCTCACTCTTGATGGAGCCAGATTAGGTCTGCAGTGATAAAGATACACGCGCCAGAGGCCTCGATCCACTGCCGCCTCTGGAGCATAGGATCACAGACCGATCGACGACGAAGCCCCGGATTGGCCCTCGAGGCTGACAGATCGAGCTGGTTGAAATCCTGCGTCTGTAGAACCAGACGCCTCAAGTGGCACTCAATCGTGGCAATACCTCTTCATGTGCCCACACTGGTAACACGACAAGGGCTGCCCCCTACCCGAACTCTGGCTCTGCGGCTAGCTCGACCCCCGCCTTCATGCAGATCAAGCCTTGTGACCCGGTGGCCACACTTGTAACAGAACTCTCCTCGACCGCCTCCCGAGCTGCAGACTCAGTATTGGGAAAGTCGACCTGGCCAAACCACCCTGGGACGACTGAGGGTTATAACCCCTCTGCCTCCTGCCATCACCCTGTCCCTCTTGGCCCCTCTTGGAGCCCCCATGTTTCTCCTCTTCTCCCTCCTGCATCCTCAGCTCCCTATGAGCCGCAAAGATCCACCAAATGCCTGACTCTCGAATGTAAGGTCCACCAACTTTCAACTTGAGGTCCCACCTCAACTTCCGCTCAAACTCATAGCAACGGCGCCTCTGTCGCCACAAGTTCAGTGCAAACTCGACAAGCTAGTAAATGTAGCCTCAAACTCGGCCAGACAAACCCTCCTGCTTAAGCTTGGTAAACTAATCCTCGGTCTCTCTCTAGCCATCATGATAAAAACCTTTCTGAAAGCATTCACAAACGCCTCTCAAGTACCACCCACACGAACTTTCTCATACTTCCACCATTGACCAAGATCTCCTTCACCTGGAAGGATGCCAAGGTCACTTTCAATGCTCCGTCCTCAATGCCTAGCATCTCGAACGCTTTTACTCATTTGTTCTAGCCACTAAATGCGCCTTCAATGGCTCCTTAGGATCCCCAACAAACTCCTCCGGTTAGACCGAAGAACTCCCTCTTCAAGAAAGAAGGTCCCGCCTCGGTTGCGATTTCTGCTCCGAGAATACCCAAAGCCTCGCTATCTCCGGGCCAAGGCACCCATAGCTCGCCGACCCATGGCTCGGCCACATTGGCCTGACCAACCCCCTCCTGGACTACTGGAACCTCATCCGGTAATGGCACTTCCTGCCTCCTAGGCCTACCACGCCTACCACCTCTTGCTCGTCCTGACATCCTAATAAAGGTAACACAGAACGTTAGCACATTTATAAACGTGCCAAAACTAAACACTCACGTCCTAATGCATGGATAACTGTAATTCATTCCACGTAAGCACATAAACACATAAGCACTTACGAATTTCATTTCCGGATGATGATAGTCCCAAGGCGTTACTAGAGTACTGGTTAGAAACAGCATTGATCAAGTGCCTTTCCAACAAGACTCCCAGAAACCCAAAGACCCAATCAACATCCTAAAAATTAAATCCCATACCCAAATAATCACATAAGCATGTTATCACATAAACATATAACAGTACGCCTAAGTCTCTATCAAGCGAGACAAACCCATTGTGATCCTAATCACTTCCCACGTACCCAAAGTATTCGAACCCGGTACGCTCTGATACCAAGTTGTAACGCCCTCAAAATAATGACATTAAACCCAACAATATTGACATGCCAAGATATATAAAAGATCCACGTCCTTCCATTCAACAGAGTTCTATTACAAGAAGTATTACATGTTAACAACAAAAGCAAATGCCCTAAGGGCTTACAGCTTTCCAAGTTAACACTTGGTTACAAGAAAGTAGAGTGCTAACTCATTTACACATTTAGCCCTTGGCTTGAATTTACATGTAATATTACAAAAGGAAAGACAACCAAAAAGTCCGTCCGCCACTAGCCTTCCAAGCTAAGTCCTTGGAGGTGGCATACTACCTGTACCTGAAAATGATATTCCCATATAGGGTGAGCCACAGCCCAGTAGAAATATACTAAACCAGTTATGAATAATGACTAAAAGGTTAACAGTTGATAGATGGCCAACTCTTTTACATTCTTTCATAACATAATACAATTCCAAGACGTTTAAGTCTATATTTCCTTTTCACTTGCCATATCATAACCTTGGCTCAAACATCTCACATGAGACAAGCACTCATGCCAACACATTTCACTTCAACAAATATAAACATAACAGTCATATTCATACTTCCAAAGACAAGCATATGCGCTCTGTCAATACATTTCTAGATAAGCATACATGCTCTATCTACGGAGTTCATCCCCTATCTCCTCCCAATAACATCCGGTTTAGAGGTCCATCCCCTATCTTCCCCTAAACCGCGGAGTACATCCCCTATCTCCTCCAACACAACACAATGTATATAAACAACAATTATACACATCACATAACAATACATAAAGTCAATGTATTCTATCCATCATTATAATTCATAACATAACAACCCTTAGGTTCCAATTTCACTAATGTTTCAACATTAATTCCATGTTTCTATACCAAACATGCTTCTAGGTTTATTATAGACAAAACCCCAAACTTTTATAAAATTACACAATGGCCCAAAGTTTCCCAAAATTACACAACAACTACCAACATATCAAAATGCTAAAATTTAAAGACAAGACTCATAAAGAGGAGTAGGATATCCCTACCTCAAAAGATGAGCTCCAAAGGAGAAGGACCCAAAACCAAAATGCTCCAAACACCAAACTATTCGGATCAAAATGACGCCCTCGACGATCAACACCCTTTTTGTGAAGACAAAAGGTGAACAACACACTCTAGCTAGATCAATACTTAGAGAGAAGTTATGGTTTTTGAGTGAGAAGCTCTGAAAATGGCGTTTTGGTAAAGTAGGAGAAAGAAGATAAGTCAAAAGTGATTTGAAATGCCCGGTCCCCACTCGGTTATCTGACAGTCCGCTCGGCGTAAGACACTCCGCCGGCGAAGACACATAAACGGGTTCCGCTGAAGCAACATTGTCCGCCGAGCTCCACTGAGACACAAAGTTCGTCCGCTCGGCGCAGATCAGCCCGCCGGCGCAGTCTCCTCCCGAACTCTCACCAAAAAACACATCAGACGCTCGGCGCACAAAGGCCCGCTCGAGCGCATAAACCACACTTGCAGAAGTTTTGCAGGTGCACGAAATACTGAAAGGGTGCATTCTCCGCCGGCGCCAAAACCTCCGCCGGCGCATAAGCAACAACAACCCATCCGCTCGAGCGTAAACATGTCCGCTCGAGCGGACCAGTCAAAACCTGGGCAACTAGACTTGGTTCGTAAGCTTAACCAACCTGTGACAAACCTGCCCAACACAACCTGTAACTCAAAAACAAAGCAAGAAAGGACATAAATAAGACAATACTCAACTACCAACATCCACGGACACATGTCCAGATCACTATACAACAAGGGGTAAACCCGGGACCGCTATATGTTCTATTTTACAACTCTGAACCTGGCTCGTTTTCTCCGTGAGGATGCTCCTATTCTGAAAGAGGATGAAACCGACCGGCAAGTGGTTGCTGCGGTTGATGCCTGGAAACATGCTGATTTCCTTTGCCGGAACTATATCTTGAACGGACTTGACAACACATTATACAACGTCTATAGTCCTATCAAGACAGCAAAGGAACTTTGGGAGTGTTTGGAGAAAAAATACAAAACGGAAGATGCCTGCTCAAAGAAATTTATGGTTAGCTAATTCCTGGATTTTGTAATGGTTGATTGAAAAACTGTGATCAGCCAAGTTCAAGATCTCCAACACATTCTACATGACATTCACGCAGAAGGCATGTCTCTCAGTGAATCCTTCCAAGTTGCAGCCTTAATTGAAAAATTACCACAAGGCTTGAAGGAATTCAAGAACTACCTCAAACACAAGCGCAAAGAAATGTCTATGGAAGAATTAATTTTGCATTTGAGGATTGAAGAAGACAACCGCAATTCTGAAAAGCGGGCTGGTAAGCATCCTATGGAGTATAAGGCAAATGTGGTGGAACATGCTTCAAAAACCAAGAAACAAAAGTCTTTTGGAGAAAGTACATCACAAGACTCTAAAGGGGGGGGGGGGGAAATTAAAAGTACAAGTTTAATGGCAAATGTTACATCTGTGACAAAGAGAGACATCGGGCCAAAGATTACCGTAGCGAAGGCGAAAACAAAAGAACAACAAGCAAGAAGCCTGCTCAAGCCCATATGACCGAAGTGGACAATATTTCCAATGGTATAGATGACATCAATCTTTCTGCAGTTGAGGCAAATCTTGTCGGAAATCCTAAAGAATGGTGGGTGGACACTGGAGATACTAGCAACATTTGTGCCGACAAAAAGATGTTCACATCTTATTCTACAGTGGACAATGGTGAACAACTTTTTATGGGCAACTCCTCAACTTCCAAAGTTGATGGACAAGGGAAGAATGTTCTCAAGATGACATCTGGAAAGGAACTCACTCTCAACAATGTGCTGCATGTACTGGACATTCGCAAGAATCATGTTTCCGGATCTTTGTTGTGTAAAAATGGGTTTAGGCTAGTATTTGAGAGTGATAAATTTGTACTTACTAAGAATGGGATGTATGTAGGAAAATGTTACATGTCTGATGGCCTTTTCAAGTTAAATGTAATGACCGTTGTACTCTCAGTTATTAATAAAAATACATCTTTATCTTACTTGCTTGAGTCTTCAAATTTTTGGCATGGTAGACTAGGACATGTTAATTATGAATCTTTGAGTAGATTAATTAATATGGAATGTTTACCTAAATTTGACATTGATTCAAATCATAAATGTGAAATTTGCGTTAAGGCAAAATTATCCAAAACTCCTTTTCATTCAATTGAAAGAAGTACGGAACCACTTGAATTAATTCATAGTGACATATGTGATTTTAAATCAATTCAAACAAGAGGTGGGAAAAAATATTTTATCACTTTTATAGATGATTATACTAGATATAGTTATGTTTATTTAATTCGAACCAAGGTTGAAGCTTTGGAAACTTTCATTCAATATAAGAATGAAGTTGAAAATCAACTTGGTAAGAAAATCAAGAAACTTAGAAGTGATGGAGGTGGTGAATATGAATCACCTTTTGGTGAATTTTGTAAAGAACATGGAATAATTCATCAAACCACTGCTCCTTACTCACCTCAGCAAAATGGAATTGCTGAAAGGAAAAACAAGACTTTAAAAGAAATGATGAATGCCATGTTAATCAGTTCTGAATTACCTCAGAACTTGTTGAGGGAAACAATGCTTTCTGCTAATTATATTTTAAATAAAGTACCCCGAAAGAAAGTGAAGCAAACACCTTATGAATTGTGGCATGAAAGAGTACCATCCTACAAATACTTAAAAGTGTGGGGGTGTTTGGCTAAAGTGGCTATTCCTAGTCCTAAAAAGACTAAGGTAGGTTCTAAGACCATTGATTGAATTTTCATTGGTTATGCTAATAATAGTAGTGCATATTTGTTTTTGATTCATAAATCAGAACATACCGAAATGCATGTAAATACTATTATTGAGTCTCAGAATGCATCTTTCTTTGAACATGTATTTCCAAATAAGACTGGACAAGAGACTAGTAAAAATAAAAGATCTCATGATGCTATTACTAGTAATGCTCAAGAACATGATCAAAAGCAAGAGTTAGATCAAAATGAAGAAGAGGAACTTAGGCATAGTAAACGTGCTAGAACCTCAAAATCTTTTGGTCCAGATTTTCTAACATATTTGTTAGAAAATGAGCCTTTAACTTTTAAAAATGCTATGTCCAGTCCTGAAGCTCCTTTATGGAAAGAAGCTGTTAATAGTGAAGTTGAATCCATCTTGTAAAATCACACTTGGGAATTGGTGGATTTGCCACCAGGTTGTAAACCTTTTAGGTACAAGTGAATTTTCAAAAGAAAAATGAAAGCGGATGGATCAATTGACAAATACAAGGCAAGACTTGTGGTCAAAGGTTTTAGACAAAAAGAAGGTCTTGATTATTTTGACACATACTCACCGATTACTAGAATAACATCCATTAGAATGCTAATTGGCATTGCATCTCTATACAATTTAGAAAATCATCAAATGGATGTGAAAACCGCTTTCTTAAATGGTGAGTTAGATGAAGAAATTTATATAGAACAACTAGAAGGGTTTTCTGTTCCAGGAAAAGAAAAGAAAGTGTGTAAATTGGTTAAATCATTATATGGTTTAAAACAAGCGCCAAAGCAATGGCATGAGAAATTTGACAAGGCAATAATGTCAAATGGATTTAAAATTAATGAGTGTGACAAATGTGTTTATATTAAAAACACAGACAAAGGTTATGTCATTATATGTCTTTATGTAGATAATATGCTCATCATAGGTAGTAATATTGATATGATTAAAACTATCAAGAAAATGTTGAATAAACATTTTGACATGAAGGACATGGGCATTGCTGATGTAATTCTTGGTATGAAAATTACCAAAATATTAGAAGGTTATGCTTTGTCACAACTTCATTACATTGAGAAAATACTTGACAAATTCAGTAAAGATGATGATCGTCTTGCTAGAACACCTGTAGATGTTAATTTGTTTCTATCTAAGAATGTACAGGAAAGTATTTCTCAATTAGAGTATGCCCAAATTATTGGAAGCTTAATACACTTGATGAACTGTACTCGCCCGAATATAGCTTATGCAACAAGTAAATTAAGTAGATATACGAGTAACCCGGGAGTAGAACACTGGAAAGCAATTATAAGGGTTCTAAGATATCTCCAATTTACTCGTAACATTGGGCTTAATTATACTAGATATCCAACAGTACTTGAAGCATATTGTGATGCAAATTGGATATCGGATACTAGAGACTCAAAGTCCACCAGTGAGTATGTCTTTACTCTTGGTGGAGCAGCTGTATCTTGTAAATCTTCAAAACAGACTTGCATTACTAGGTCTACTATGGAATCAGAATTCATAGCATTAGACAAAGCTGGGGAAGAAGCAGAATGGCTTTGCCACTTCCTTGAAGATATTCCAATGTGGCCTAAACCGGTGTTTGCTATATGCATACATTGTAATAGTCAATCAGCAATTGGTAGAGCATAGAGTCATATGTATAATGGTAAGTCACGACACATTCGTCGTCGACATAACACCGTGCGAAAACTATTCTCCAATGGAATTATTTCCATTGAATATGTGAAGTCTAAAGACAACATAGTGGATCCACTAACCAAAGGGTTAGCAAGAGAGCTAGTTGATAATTCATCAAGGGGAATGGGACTAAAGCCTATTAAATAAGAGTTACCATAACGGCAACCCAACCTAGTTGACTAGAGATCCCAAGATCTAGATTCAAAGGGACAACCGAGTTGTGAATGACTCAGAAGGATCACTGGGGAGTCCAACTCCTACCCATTTCTATGATGAAATAGTGATGTCTGCAGCGGTTTAGGTTAAGTAATACTTTAATGATTCTTATATCTAGGTAAACCTAGTGGAGTATGGCAGGATACTCTTCATAAGAATCACCTATGTGAGTGTGAACTGGGCCGGTTCTGTGAGATTTGTGAAGGGCTACAATTCTCTAGAGCACTCATGAAAGACCAGGTCGTTCAGAGCCAAAATGAACACAATAGTGAGAACTAAACTGTGTCTGGGGATATACTGTGTGAGTTCTATTGTCTTGGTTTATACAAACGGCTGAACAGTTCAAGACATCTTGTTCACTGATTAGCTAGTAAATCCGATAGTGTCTCACAAAGGAAGGTTCAAAGCCAAAAGCTACCCATCCTTTACAAAATATTTCCAATTTCTGTACTCTCTGTAATTAGATCATGCTGTTGCATTTTCTCTCTGTCAAATTCCATTTATGTGGGGGATTGTTGGAAAATTGGTTTATTAGGCTTATTTTGGACCGACTTTGAGCCCAAAATTGAGTGGGCCCCAAATGTTTTTTAGGGCGAGTCTGAAGAGGTGAAGTGTTCCTTGCCGCGTGGCAAGTCACACGGTGAAGACGGTTCATCAAAACCATTTATGAGTGAATGGGAACATGACTTCATTTTCGGATCTAACATTAATTTTTTAAACAAAATTCATTTGAATTTTTTCAATAAAAAAAATATTGTGGGAATTTAATTTAAATCTAAATTCAAATTTTGGGTTACTAAGTAGTTTCCTAAAGATTGTACCTCTTCTTTTATTGATTAAACTATTCAAATAGTTTAATAATAATATTCCAAACAGTTTAAAAACTGTTCCACCAACGGCTTTATTGATTAAATTATTCAAATAGTTTAATAAAAAATATTCCAACAGTTTAAAACATTGTCCACCAACGGATACTTTTTCAAATTGTTTGAATAAAACTGTTCCAAGTGCAACGGACAGAATCTGTTTGAATTCAAAACAGGTTGCTTCTGTTCACTTTCAGAACTGACTCTATTGGACAGATTCACACCTGTTCGGACAGGGCTTTTTGTGCCTATAAATACCAACATTCCAGCAGTGTTAGAGGATTAGAAAATTAGTCTGTAAATCCCATCTTTTGCTATGCAATTTTGCTCCATTGCATATATTCTTCATATATAATTTTTTAAAAAAATAAAGAGAGCATAGAACACAAGGTTCTAGTTCGCCATACAAATTTGTTTGAAGTGCTTCTACAAATTTGTGAAGATCATTGTATCCTGGGAGACAGACGCCACTCAACCGTAAGCACCGAAGCGGGACGAATTTGTCTTAAGGACAGAGTGTCACACACTCGACTTGGTCTTTTAATTTTTTTTTTTAAAATTTGGTTCGATAAATAAATTCGGTACGTTATTTATTTATTTTGTTTGACTTTGTTTCAATTTATTTTATTTACACAGAAGATTGTTCCAACATGTTTTGCCTGAGCCACAGCAACCAGTGCCCTCCATATAACTGCTGACACCAGCTGCACCCTCGTGGGTCCGTGTTTTCCCTTATTGTCATTGCCTGTGCTGGCTTCGGCTCTCAGATTTAATATTGCCTTCTTATTGAAGAAAAACATTCTCGTCTTGGCTCCATTGTCCCCAATCCTAGGTACCCCGAGGTTCAGCGCTGGTAAGTTTCTTCCTGAGACTAAAATCGATTTGAAACTTGGGTGGATGGTTACATTATCGATCCCCACTCGGCTTACAATGGCCCATGCATTAAGGAATGTGCTGAGTGTGGATGCATCTGCAATCCTGTGTGAAATGGTCACACCACCAATCGCTAGTCCACCACACTCAAACATGCTCAGTTGAATTGCTAGCAGAGGGTCTGTGGTTTCATCAACCGCCCCAGTTTCGCGTTGAATGAATTGATTGAACAACTCTAGTTTATCGCCATGGTCTAGAAACTCAAGCAACTGAACATCCATTTGGGCTTCCACATAGTCAACCCCTTGGTCATTACAATAAATGACACGATCGGCTTGCATATACCTTCCGGCTAGCGGGTAAAACCGGGTTAGGGTCTCCTCTAATGATTTTTCTAGTTGATTAAACAACGAAACGTTTTTGGCTGTGTCATTGTTGCATTGGGCTAGGTAGTAGAGAACGAGAGGCACGTTCATTGATGGAGCAAGCTCATCGATGAATGATATTTTGTGTTCACGAAGGCTATGGTAAGTTGGAGTTGATGGTTTTATGAACTTTCTAGATAGAATTTCTACCTTCATTGTTGCTTTTTGGTTGAGGTTCCTACTCTAATTTGCTTTATGTAATGTGTTGGGAAAACTTGAATTCTCCCAGAAAGCCCAACGTTTATATAGTGGTAGGATATGTAGATCTATGAATCACAGGTGTGGGTATGAATATTGGTACATGCAGTGGCAGAGGCAGAAATTTAATGTAGGGGGGCACCTATTAATTATAATCTCAATTTTTTTTCTTCCCTAATCAATAACAATAACATAATAATAATTTTTCGAGCTACTATGAAACATTAAAAATTAATATTCATTGATCAGATTGTTTGAAAAAAATAGTTTGAATATGTTCATTTTAGTTTAACAAGTCTTGACATTTACTCGAAGCTTGATTATAAGCACTATTGGGACCTCCAACATGAGTCTGAATTTTTTTTTTCTTCCAATTTGTGAAACCCTCACCAGCAAAAGAATCACCATCAGCTTGATCTCCAATATCGGGTTTGAAAAGATAACAACATAAACAAAATGCTGCATCTTTTGCTACGCTATACGCCAACCAATTCGGAAATTCACTAAACCAAGCCTGATTAAATCGCCGAAATTTTTGTCCAAATGATTTTTGTGAAAAATTATGATCACGAGGTTGACAAGGATCTTTTTGTAGATATGCCCTACGAATTTGGTCTCGATCATTAGTATTATAGTCCATAATCCGAGGCCGTAGTCCTAGATCTACAGGAAAGTCTACTAAGTTGATTTCTATGTGACTTTGTTTTGTGGAAGAATAATTATAATCTTCTTCTTGATGAAGAGATGATTCCAATTTTGATTTTCTTTTGAAATATTTCTCCGTGACTGTTTTAAAAAATAAAAATAAAAATTCATAATCAAAATCACAAACCCCCACAAATTAAAATCTCCAATTTTAATACAAATCAAAAAATTTAAATTTAGCACAAATCACAACAAATAAAACTTCTAATATACCAATATTATAACAAATGAAAGTCTCAAATTAAAATAACAAATACTAGAAATTAATATTTTTAATTGTAGCACAAATCAAATTCCTAATTTTAGCACAAACAACAACAAACCAAAATCCCTACTTTTAATATAAATCACTACCAATTAAGATTCATAATTTTAACATATCAAAATCTCTTATTTTAACATAAATAATGACAAATCAAAATTTTTTACAAATCAAAACTTAACAAATAACTATAAATTGATATTCATAATTTTTATTTAAAAATAAAAAATCATAAATAAAGTTACCTGTAAACAATGAAGATAAAAAATAAAGGTTGTAATGTGATCCCAAATCTGTATTGGGTGATCCTAATCTGGTAAATCGCAAGTTGATAAATTGTAAAGTAACAAAGAGAGATAAACAAGAAAAAAAAAACTCTTACTGCGGTTTTTCCATGAATTAAAAAAAAAATTTAATTCGATTGAAGGTGTGTTTGGAAATTGGGTGGCGTGTGTCAGTAGATGCCAAAGTGGGCTGCTGTATGTATATAAAGCACTGCGTTAAAAAACAAAAAATAAAAAAATAAAAAAAATGAAAAGTCAGGGGGGGGCACGTGACCGCCCTAGCCCCCATGTCCCTCCGCCCCTGGGTACATGTATAATTACAAAATAAAGTTTCATTTCAAAAGCAAGCTAAGTGAAATTTGAAGACTTAATTATTAAATATTTTGATGATGTCAAAGGGGAGAAGAAATATGAATTTGAATTGTGTATGTACTTTAATTATTAAATATTTTATGTTGCATATATTCAAAAGAAATTGATTTTGATTTTAATTTTAATTTTTGTGTCAAATCCATACATGTTTTGTCATTATAAAAAAGAGGAAGATTATTAATCCTATGATTTTATTTTGATGATATCTCATATATTATTAGATATATTATATTTTTGAATATACATATTTTGTAATCATTTGACACAAAATATAAATACAATTATAGATATTGGTATTGGATGTTTCATTTGTATGTAGAAAATGATTTTATGAATAGCATCTATTTTGACCGTGCAATATTTATCACGGTTGCATAATTTGTTTTATTTATTATATTATTATATACTTACTATTCATCAAACAATGTTTTCTCTATGGGAAAATTAGTCTGAGGTCCCTCTCCCAATTTTAGTAATGGAAGAGATCCACAATATTATTTTATAATGTCTAAGGTCCCACAACCCCATACCCATGTATTACAGAGAAATCTGGTATAAGCTTCAAACCTTTACCCCTCTCTCTTTCTCTCTCAGATTCACGCCTCACCTCTTCCAAACCCATCATCCAATTCACAAATCTGATCCCACATATCATTCGGAACTGACACAATCGACAATCTGGGCTGCCTGAACAGACCAAAATCCTTCAACCCATTATCTCCTTTCAACTCCTTTAGGTCCACCAACCTCTTCATCTCCCTTACTGCTTTCACATCCACTGCACCACCATTATCTTCGTACTATTCTTGGACGACGGAGACTACGCCGACGATGCGGTGGGCTTTGGGACCGAAGTGGTAGAAGAAGCAGAGGTCGCCGAGACGCATGGATTTGAGGTTCTTCTCCTTCTCTCTCTACAAAAATGGCAAACTAGCAGCTCTGCTGATCTAATGTCAAAGCGACATATGAGGAACCAAACACCCAATTCCAGCTGGAAATGCATATGCCACACACGAACAATCATTTAAGCACCATTGTTGGCAACCGGAGGTATCATCGACCACGATCAACAAAGATTGATAATTATCAGGCATCTTCACTTTACTTATCTGCCAAAAGCTATCATTTTTAGCTGCTGCATTTGCTAGGGTGCTAATGTTCTTTTGGCATAGCAGTTCAGTTCACCTCACACACCCACCTGTCCAATTTCCTTTGCTCCATTCCTCGGTTGAATTGGGTACAAACCCTTTCAAGCATTGACATATTGGAGTATTATTGTTGTCGCAAACCCCGAAAGTTTCACAAAATCCATAGACATCACATGGATTTCCCAGTGCTGATGCTGTCCAAGTAGTATACCAGTCTTTTCCTTTCTCTCAATTTATCGACGTCATAAAAATCCTGCTTCAAATTTGACAAAGGGGGATAAGGTTTTGACAGATACATATTCAAGTCCTCTTGGTAGGATCTCTGAATCAGCAAAGGGAGCTTTACAAGTGGAAAAGGTAGACAGAAATGGCAATATATCAAACAACTCCATTATGGAATCTATATCAGGTGTGGATATATCCCTAGAGAAATTCTCTGGGTTTGAACTGAAATTTCTCTGGGTTGATCTAGAGAAATTTCAAAATTTTGCTAAAGAGGTAATGTTGTGGAAAGGCAGAGAAATTTAAAATTTCTCTCGAGAGATAATTTTGTGGGAAGACAGGTGAAGTCAAATTTCTCTGGACCAACCCAATTTTCTCTGAAGTAGAGCATTAGAAACTAAAGAATTTCTCTAGACCAACCCAATTTTCTCTGAAGAGCACTAGTTCAACCTAGAGAATTTCTCTGAACCAACCCAATTTTCTCTGAAGCAGAGCACTAGTTCAACCCAGAGAAAATTGAGTCCAAACCAAAGAATTTCTTTGGACTAACCCAATTTTCTCTGAAGCATAGCACTAGTCCTCATTGTTGTCCAGAGAAATTTAGAATTTTCTTTGTGATTTGTCTAGAGAAATTCTCTGGATCGAATTTTCTCTGAATTGAATTTTCTCTGGATTGATGTTGAGAGACCTTAGACATCATGAAAATATTGAGTGTCCTTTATGCTATAAAATTTTAATACCAGGGATCTTAAAAAAAAAATTCCCCTTTCTTTATTTACTTGATGAATTGAATAAATTCATTTTTCCCGTTTTCATCAAACCTTCCATGTGAGTTACTCAACTTTTGAATAAATTCATTTTTCATCAAACCTTCCATGTGAGTTACTCACATTTTGAATAAATTCATTTTTCACGTGCTCAAATCTTCAGCATGGAGCATCCAGGTTTTCTTCCATGAGGCGTGCTTAATTCTTCCACTATTTGTGCTCTGCATGGTGTCTCCAATAGCTACTTTTTTTGAAGATTAAGAGTCCTTCTAGTTGAAGAAAAGCATATTTGCAGAGAAAAGAAAAGAGAAGTAAAGAAAAATTTGTGATATTTATTTATCGTCAAAATATTATTTTGCTGAGTTATACTTTTGAGAGAAAATTTGTTGGGAGTTTGAGTAAAAATTATAAAAAAGTTTTCATACACTTCATATTATTTTTGTAAAAAGAGTTTTTGTGAGTGAATTTTCGGGATAAAATCACTTGAGTTTGGTATGGCTAGACACCAGAGTCAAAACTAGTCGGATTATTTTTGTGAATGATTTTTGGGATAAAATCACTTGGTTAGATGTGATTAGACACAGTATTTTAAACTAGTAAGAATGATTGGGTTTGATCTATTGTTGTAAATGTTCACTAACACTATAAAGTTAGTAATGTATTACTATTTGAAGAATATTACAAAACTTCCAGAGAACAATACTTGAGGAGTAAATATAGGTTCGAGTTAAGCCAAATCACTATAACTTGCAGTGTTTATTTTTTCTTCCTTTTACTTATTTCATTTTTATTACTTTCATCTTTATTGCTTCATATTTTTATTTATTTGTTATTTGAGTTAATTTTTTTTTTAATTTAACAATTTATTTATAAACTCAATTCATCCTCTTTTGGATTGCCTGACTAACACAAAGAAAGAGAGAATTTGTGTTCAATCATGCACACGTAGTACAAGAACACAAAGAAAGAGAGAATTTGTGTTCTATCATACACACGTAGTACAAGATCTTCAGTGCCTAAAAAGATGTCGGTTTCTTGTCCCATGCACTCATAACCGCATGATTTTATTTTTAAATTAAAGAAAATCAAATCAATGGTCATAAGTGACGAGACAAAAGGACATGCACCTATTAAGGAAAATGAAATGGAGAAGAAGCCAAAGTGGAAGCATCTTCAAAGGGATAGTTTAAAAAGATTTGTTAGGTATTTTAGTCAATATAATTTTAATTTTAAACTTTAATGAGCTGACTATTGAGCTGGCTATTTTACCATCTTGTTTTTTTAGTGGCTACAATTGAAGAGCCCCATGGCTCTCTAAACAAATATGTATATATATATATATATATTTTTAATTTTTGTATATTTATGTCTTGGATTTGAGGTTTTATATATGTTATACATATATATGTATATGTAGCAATTTTATATGTTCTTTTAATTCTGTTTGATGAATTACGGAATAACTTGTTTTGTATTTTGTATTTTTTATTTTTTTTTCTCCTCATTCTATAGGTTTTGTATGTTTGTATGGGCAAATTTATTATTATTGCAAATTTATATTGGTAAAATATTAGCAATTAGAATTTTTTGTTTTAAAAATTAATTAAGTTAGATTGAATGATTAGCTAAAATAAAGAGTGTGGTTGGAGAATACAATAATTAAAGTAATTAGGTAAAATAAAGAGTGTACTTTTTTGGTACTTTAACTAATGAAAAGTAGAGTGTGTGATTGGAGTTGCTCACATCGCCTGGCCAGTTAAATTTGGTGGCTCACACAATCAAAACAATTAGTTGGACGATGTATGAGTTTCAAAACAATTGGATGGTTAATGGAAAAATTATTCTATTCTTTTTAATTATTAATATACTTTCATTAAATTAATTCCTTTATTTTATTTTTAGTTGTGAGTTTAATAATTTAGTTTTAATTTTGGACAAAATTCATTTTATCTAGTATGGCTTGATAGCATTTTACTCTCTATGTTTTAAAATAGTCATATGCCTCTTCCACATGATTTTGAGCTAAAATGGGGAGCTTCTATTTGCACACACCATTTACCCTCTTTACACACACTTAATGAATTTTTTTTATTACATTTTAGTCCTAACATGAAACTACCAAAATACTCCTTTCTTCTTCAAACTACCAAAAACCTAACCCTAACCATCAGTCACCACCATCCTCCATGGCTGCTGCCTCTCTTTTCCTCCATCACCGCCGTTATCTCTTCCTCCACCACTGCAACTCCCTTTCATCTGTGAACCCATTGCCTTCCTGCTTCTCCTCCCCACCATGTCGGGTATCGTGGAATCGCCTCATTTTCTTACCATTCGGACTACTAGTGTTGAAGAAATCGCCTCCGTTCGAAAATCAACCATTGAACCAATGAATTTGGTTCGACTATCACCATCCGAACAAAACACGTTGGTTCGACCATCAACATCCGAACCCCTTTTTGTCTGCGAGTCATTTATGCGCCTTTAAATGCGAGTAAATGCCGCCTTCCTTTTCATGGCCCGAGAGAGAGAGAGAGAGAGAGAGAGAGAAGGGGGTCGCGGTACGTCGCCGGTGCTGCGTCGCCCCCGGAAAGGTGGTTGCTGCCTAGGGTTAGGGTTAGGGTTTGATCGTTGCTTTCTGGTGTGGAAAAAGGTGTGTGAATTGAGAGTGTGTGTATAGGGATATAATTAAAACAAAATTGTGTATGATGAGTGCATTTTTTTTTTTTTTGGGTGTGTGAATTAAGAAGGATGTGTAAAAAGAAGAATGTGTCTGTGTAAATAGAACCTCCCACTAAAATGTAACCATTATGGTTAAAATGACTATAATAACCCTATATATTTTGTTATTTTCTTTCTCTCTCATATCTCATACACAATTTATATTGAAGAGTGCTAGAGAGAAATTTTGAATCATTTTTTATTGTAAATATTGTATTTGTCTTCTATAGGCTTAATTTGGTTTCTTTTGATGGAGTAGCTTTGTTTTTGTTTATTTTTGTTCTCCCTACAAAAGATGTTTATTGAACTTCATTGTATATATTCTTTTTTCGTTATAATATGACTTACTTATCCCAAAAAAAGAGAAGTCTAGTATTAATTCAATTAAATCACAATTAATTATAATTTCTTAATTATTTACTGTAATTCTT
Source organism: Camellia lanceoleosa (assembly GCA_025200525.1). Taxonomy (NCBI): domain Eukaryota; kingdom Viridiplantae; phylum Streptophyta; class Magnoliopsida; order Ericales; family Theaceae; genus Camellia; species Camellia lanceoleosa. Next base: position 15,116,906 of record CM045770.1, read on the forward strand.
AAATTTTTATTCTAATTTTAATTTAATTATATTTTGGATCACAATTAATTCTAACTATTTAACTATTTAGTGTAATTACTAACTTTTTAATCTAATTTTAATTTAATTATATTTTAGATCACAATTAATCCTAAATTCTTAATTATTTATTATAATTTCTACTATGTTATTCTAATTTTAATTTAATTACAATTTAGATCAATTCTTAATTATATATTATATTTTAGACCAATTCTTTATTATATTTTAAATTATTTTAATTAACTCATTAATCTAATTTTAGATTTGGAGAAAATAGGGGTACAATTGTTCTTTTGTTGTATTAATTTCATTTTAATTTTTGAGAAAATAAAACCCACTCTTAAAAATGGTGTGTGGAATACACATTCTCTTAATTTGGATGGAAAACTTAACACTTTAGTCCAAAATCACATGGAAATTTTCTAACTACATTTGAATAATAGCGGGTAAAGTATTATAGCCCCAAACTAGAAGGGGGCAAAATAAATTTAACCTTTAAATTTTCACAAAATAATTTGAAATTAGAACAAAGATTTTGATTGATTTTGCAATTAAGGAAAAGGAAATGAATAAGAAGCCAGAGTGGAAGCAAACTCTTTACATTACCTGGCCAATTAGATTTGGTGGCTCACACAAATAATCAAAACAAATAGTTGGACGATGCATGGGTTTCAAAGCAATTGGATGGATGGTGGATGAATGATGCATGAAGAAAACTCATGAGATGTGAAGGGGCTAAATGTGAAATGGGTCGGGTCCAAGCCTTGGGTCGGCCCAATCCACTGAAGTCCAAATCCAAGTGGGTTGGATGAGTATATGGGCAAACCAATTGAGCCCAACTTCATGATCAACAGTCCACCCAAGTCTTCAAGCACTTGGGCCCAACCCGTAGTGGAAAGGCTAGTTTAGCCGTGGTGTTGAGATGGGCCGAGCTGCGAGACTGAACCTATGGGCCAAACAGAAATAGGTCGAGCCCATACAAAGATATCTGAATGGATCAGCCCATCTCCATGAATGATCCTGTAAAAGGCCGAGACAAGGCATAATGATGCCGATCCGAGGCACAGCGGTACTGAGCTGAGGAAACCTCGCAAGGAAACGTGGAAGTTGTGAATGTGTGCATGTGTAAGTTGCCACCTCAGCTGGTCCCCTACACCTAGAATCACGGAAGTTATTGAACCAAAGGAATGTGGTTTGTTATCAGCATGACTACAATGAGTATATGCATTCAATGACAACTACCAGGTGGTCCCCCACCTTGAGCAATGCTAAAAGGACACCTGGCAGCATCCAAGTTCCATGAAACCACCTTGAGAAGCAAGCAAGGAACACTATATATACAACATGAACTTTACATTGAAGGTAACTGAACTATTCCAAGAAAAACCACATTTAGATATAAACTCAACTCGATATACACTCCTTCTCCGATCACTGATTCCCACACTGGAGGGGTTATCTGGCCAACCCCGACCGGGCAGCTCTAACGGTGCTTCTTGTGGTAGGAACCTCAGTCCCTGGATAGTCCAACCGAGTGCAGGGCCCCGATCCACTTTCATCTAGTGCGGAATCTGGTACGCACAATTGGTGCGGTGAACATGGATCACTTTATCTCTAAGTTCTGTGCTCAGTTTCGGCGATGGGGATTGAGGACATTCCGCCTTCAGCACATACTCCACAGACGGAGAAGACAAAGAAAAAAGGCTTGGCACTCCCAATAGTTCTGGAAGAACAAACTGGAAACAACAACCAGACCCCTGAATCCGTTGAGCATCGATTACCCTTTACTGGAGGTTCTTCTCATCACTTTCTTTTGGAAAAGGATTACAGGGATCAAATCATAGACTCCATGGGGATGGAGATACAGGAGCTGAAAGCCCAACTTAAGAGGGTGTTGGGCGATCCGACGGAAAAGAAGACGGAAGCGAAGCCCTTTCGTTTGCGACGAAGGAGCTCATCTAAAGAGCCACCAGTGAAGAAGTTCCCCAGGAATGAGTCTGGGCAACAAAGCCAGCCTATTCCGGTACAGAGTGAGGCAGCAAGCAGTCACACCTGTGGGTTACGCCGAAGAAGGGCCAAGAGGCAAAAGACGGTTAGTCAACAAACTGAAAACCCCTCTCAAGACCTTCGTACTTGGTTCATCGGCAACAAGCAGAGCAAACAACATCGGGATCATCTAGACCATACTGTTCACCAGAGAGAACACTGAGCCCTAGATAGGCTCGTCTCCTCACCATTCTCCCAGGAAATTGAGGCCATGAGACCTCCAAAGAAATTCATCCCACCAAAGTTCACTTCATACGATGGGAAGTCAGACCCGCTGACACATATTAGCCATTACAGACAAATGATGTCCCTATGGAGCCGATATGAGGCACTGATGTGCAAAGTCTTCTCATCCAGCTTGAGAGAAACTGGACTCCGATGGTTCGATTGACTCCCCGCTGGATCGATCCGTAGCTGGAAGCAACTCTCCGAAGAGTTCCTAGCTAGGTTCGTCTCCAACACTAAGATTCCAAAAGAGCCGGATACACTGTTCGGCCTTCGAAAGGAGTAGGAAGAAACATTGTGCAGTTATGCTAGGAGGTACTGGGAAGAATACAATGATCTAGAAAAAAATGTCTGTAGTGAACAGATGGCCGTTTTGTCTTTCAAGTAGGGCCTGCGCCCAGAAAGTAAGTTGAGACAATCACTTACCAAGCGCCCGGCCACAGCATTAAAAGACTTGTGTGCCAAGATTGAGCAATACGCTCGCCTCGAAGATGATCAGATCCCCATTGACGTAGCGTCAGCAGAACAAACAGCTCGGCACAAGAAGAGAACAGATCGAGGAGAACACAGAGGGATCGCAGTGAATGAAGTGGATAAGTCCGAATCCCACGAAGCCGTCGTGACTGTGTTCACAGAGCCAATTTATCGAATCCTGGAAAAGATCAAGAGAGAACCCTTCTTTGTTTGGCCGCCGAAAATGTTAGGAGATCCGGCTCGGCGCAATCAGAAGCTTAGATGCACTTACCATCAAGACAGGGGGCACATGACTCAGAACTGCAGAGCACTGAAACAACACTTGGAAGACTTAGTAGTAGCTGGGCACCTTCGGGATTACATTGATCAGGATAAGGAAGTGACCGAATCGGGGAACCCACCACCAGAACCAAATATTGAGCATCCACATCGGCTGATAATAAATGTGATCCACAGGACAGCGACTCAGGAACCTGAGGAGACACTGAGAGAAGAGATTGCTAAGGCTGTGCAAATCTAACAAGTCATGTCAGTGGAGCCTACATCAAAAAAGGTACGCGCGGTATCCAAATCCCCCTTGTGCACTGTTTCATTTACTAGAAAGGATTTAGAGGGCATATAACACCCACATACTGATGCACTGATTATAACGTTGGGAATTGGAAAACGATTTGATGTAAAACGAGTCTTGGTAGATCAAGGTAGTGCAGCAGATATATTGTATTATGATTTGTTCAGAAAGCTTGGTCTCTCCGAGCAGCACCTCACCCCAGCAGTAGGCCCGTTGGTTGGTTTCAATTCACAGCCAGAATGGCCGCTTGGCAGAATAGTGTTGCCAGTCGTGGCAGGAACAAAAACCCTCCAGATAGAGTTCTTGGTTATTAATACACTATCCCCTTACAACGCCATACTTGGCCGTCCATGGATTCATCAAATGGAGATAGTCTCTTCAACCTACCACCAGTTCATCCGTTTCCCAATGGAACACGGAGTAGAGCAGATCTCAGGGGATCAAGTTGCGTCCAAACATTGCTTCAAGGCAGTATTAAAGGCAAATCAGCTCTGCAATCAGGTACAGACGGTAGAAGTGGCCGAACAGCCAGTCTTGGAAGATATAGGGGGAGCCCCAGAGGAGAAGATAGTAGAGGATTTGGAGAGAGTCCTGGTAAAAGAGGATGACCCAGAAAAGTACTTCCTTATCGGTACCTCGCTAGGCGCTGATGAGAAACTTCAGTTGCTGGAACTGCTGAGGGAAAATATGGAGGTATTCACATGGTTAACATATGATACTCCAAGGTTGGACCCAGAATTTGCTTGCTACAAGCTCAACATCAACCCTTCAGCTCGGTCCATTGTGCAGAAAAGTTGGAGATCCTCAGCTGAGCATACCGAAACAGTAATTGCCGAAGTCGAAAAACTCCTAGCTTCAGGAGCAATCAGAGAAGTTCAGTACCCGCAATGGCTGTCCAACACAGTTGTAGTCAAGAAGAAGAACGGAAAATGGAGAGTTTGTGTTGACTTCACTTGCTTGAACAAAGCCTGCCCTAAAGATAGCTTTTCGTTGCCTCGCATTGATCAACTAGTAGACTCAACAGCAGGGCATGAGCGCATGAGCTTTCTGGACGCTTATAGCGGTTATCATCAGATACCACTATTCGGTTCGGATCAAGAAAAGACAACATTTATCCCTCCGAGAGGAACTTACTGCTACAAAGTGATGTTGTTCGGCCTCAAGAATGCCGGAGCAACCTACCAGCGAATGATCACTCGGATGTTCAAAGACCAACTCGGGAAAACCATGGAAGCTTATATAGATGATATGGTAATCAAGAGCAAGTTCGCTACAGACCATCTTATAGACTTGAGAGAAGTTTTCGACATCTTAAAAAACCATTAGCTTCGCCTCAATGCCTCGAAATGTGCTTTCGGGGTAGGAACAGGGAGGTTCTTGGGATATATGGTCACTTACAGAGGAATTGAGGCAAATCTGGACCAAATAAAAGCAATACAAGATCTTGAAATACCAACAAAGGCTAAGGAGCTGCAGAAACTGGCCGGAATGGCAGCAACACTGAATTGGTTCATCCGCAAATCTTCAGATCGGATGAAGCCCTTCTTCCAGCTTTTGAGGAAAATGACAGCATTTGAATGGAGTTGCGAGTGCACCGGAGCACTACAAAGCCTCAAAAGATACCTCAGTACACCTCCCTTTCTATCCACTCCAGAGCCAGGAGAGGAGCTGTACCTCTATCTAGCAGTCTCAGATCATGCCATAAGTGTAGTATTAATTCGAAAAGTTGACAAGGAACAGAGGCATGTATACTACGTTAGCAAGACTCTACTAGATGCCGAGACACGGTATCTACCATTGGAAAAGTTAGCTTACGCGCTGCTTAGCGCCTCGAGGAAGTTACAACATTACTTCCAGGGGCATATTATCAATGTCCTCACTGAATTCCCCCTTAGATCTGTATTTAGCCGAGCCGATTTCTCTGGCAGAATAGCAAAATGGGCGGTAAAACTTGGCGAGTTTGACATTCGGTATCAACCTAGGACAACAATTAAGGCCCAGGTTTTAGTAGATTTCGTCGCAGAATTTGCTCCCACCCAGAGTACCGAACCAGGGAATCCAAGTTCGGCACAGGTGCCACGCATCACCGAACAAGGAAAGCCCTGTGCTTCGGAAGCTTGTAAACTCTTCATTGGAAACATCTGGCAGCTCTATGTTGACGGGTCGTCCAATAATCGAGGTTTGCGGGCAAGAGTAGTACTTATCTCACCAGAAGGATTTATCTAGGAACAGGCTCTCAGGCTCAGTTAGAAGGCTTCGAACAACGAGGTAGAGTACAAAGCGTTGTTGGTTGGCTTACGCAGTGCCGAACACTTCAGTGCAGAACAACTTCTTGTTTTCAGCGATTCACAGCTAGTGGTAAACCAGTTTTCTGGGGTCTATGAAGCATGGGATGAAAGAATGGCCATGTACGCAGGCAAGGCCAAAGATTTACTCAAAAAGTTTCAATCCATACGAGTGGAACGAATTAGTCGGGACAAAAACGGCCATGCTGATGCTCTGGCATGTCTCGGCTCATCAGTGGATACCAAAGATGCCAGAAAAGTTTGGGTTGTGTTCATGCCAGAACCAAGAATTGCATCTCCAGTCCTTTGCAGCAGCATAGAGCCGAGCTGGATGGATCCAATACTTGCTTTTCTAAAATCTGGTACTCTCCTCGAAGACAAAAAGGAAGCCAACAAAGTCAGACATAAGTCAGCTCGGTTTTGGATCTCACCATCCGGGAAGCTGTACAGACGCTTCTATCTTGGCCCTTATCTTTTATGTGTACATCCAAATCTGGTTGAGAATGTTCTCTATGAAGTTCACGATGGGATTTGTGGATACCACGTTGGCGGAAGGTCATTGGTGCATCGAGCCCTTACTCACGGATATTGGTGGCCACGGATGCAACAAGATGCTCAGCAGTACGTACAGAAATGTGATAAATGTCAGAGGTTTGCTCCATTCATTCATCAGCGAGCCAAAACTCTCACTCCACTCACCAGCCCATGGCCCTTTGCCCAATGGGGCCTGGATATTGTCGGACCATTAGCGTGAGGCACGGTTGCTGCAACCGACTATTTTACTAAGTGGGTCGAAGTCGAGGCATTGGCAAGTATCAAAGAAGTGGATACAAAGCAGTTTGTCATGAGAAACGTGGTGGTGCATTTCGGCATCCCGCAAGTAGTGATTGCGGATAGTGGAATGTAGTTCGATGGTAAGATCTTCAAAAAGTTTTGTGTCGACCTCAAGATTGAGTATAGAAACTCTTCTACAGGGTACCCGCAAAGCAATGGACAGGCAGAGGTGTCAAACAAAACCATCATCAACGAAGTAAAGAAATGGCTTGAGCATGCCAAAGGAAAATGGGTTGAAGAGTTACCCCACGTGCTATGGGCATACCGAACCACAGCACGACACTCAATGGGGGAAACACCTTACTTCCTAACTTATGGAATGAAGGCTGTCATTCTACTCGAAGTAGGCCTCCCAATCCTTCGATCTGAATTGTTTGAGAACACCAGTAATGAGGAAGCTATTGCACAAGCACTAGATATGGCAGAGGGCCGAAGAGAAGCAGCACTGATTAGACTTGTAGCGTACCAGCAGTAGCTCATCAAGAGTTACAACAAAAAGTTTTCCCAAGCCAATTTACACCAGCAGAATTGGTTTTGAGGAAAGTTATGGATCACAAAAGGGTACCTGGCGAGGGCAAACTTGGGCCTAACTAGGAAGGTCCCTACAAAGTCACAATTGTTGTTGGAAATGGAGCTTACTACCTAGAGGATCTAAATGGCAGAGCTATGCCTCGGCCGCCCTAGAACGTAGCAAATCTCAAGAAATACTATCAATAGAATTATCCCCCAACTTCTCTATCAGAATGTAAAGGCATTTATCTGTTGACCAATGCAAATGCTTCCCCACTTCTCTCAAATTTATCAAATTCTTGTAATTAGCTTTGATGTTTATCAAACGGAATTAGCTTTGGTTCTCATCAAACGAAATTAGCTTTGATGTTTATCAAACGGAATTAGCTTTGGTCCTTACCAAATGGAATTAGTTTTGATGTTTATCAAGCAGAATTAACTTTGGTCTTTACCCAAATGGACTTAATTTCAGAACGACTGGACGGAATATAAAACTTGGTTAGCACTCAAGCATGTTAAGTGGTATTGCTTGGTGGAATAATGTTTGGCAACTAAATTGGACTTTAGCCAAGTGGAATTGCTTGGTGGAAACCACACTAACATATCTTAAGTAAACGTTTTTGAATCCACAGAATTCTTTAAGTACCAACACGTCAACACTTCAGTACTGATTCAAACAAACAGAGTTGGAACAAGTATGACCAGGTTCTGTCAGGAGTAAACTTCCAGCATTAGTCTTACTCAACTCCAGGTGGGGGCAAACAATTGTTTTTTTTTTATAAAACCAGCTTGGACCTGAGTAAGACACCTTTTCTTGCCTTTATCTCATTCAAGTGTATCTGTGCTCTCAAAGTTGCAACAGACTTAAGTAGTTCTATCTAAGAGCACAATCTTTAGTACCAATCTTACTTAGCTCCAGGTAGGGGCAGACAATTGTTTTCTTTCAGAACCAACCTGGACCTAAGTAAGACCCACTTACGAACTCAAGCACAGCCATACCACATATCCGTTAGCTACACCGAGCATCAGTTTTGCCCCGAGGTCCCAACAGTGCTCGGCCGGGGGCAAACAGTACAAAGCCACACCGAGCATTAGTTCGGCCCTGAGGCCCCAACAATGCTCGGCCGGGGGCAAGCAATACAGAATCAGACAGAGCATCTATTTAAAAGCAGTACAGAACCAGACCGAGCATTTATTCATCCTCAAGGTCCCAACAGTGCTCGGCCGGGGGCAGGCAGTATAGAAAACATTCAGACATAAAAGCCAAACAGCATCAGATTACAAGTTCAAAGAGAAAATTCTATCACCTAACAAAAGGCACAGATGGCCTCATAACCAGCAGCAAAGAAAAGAAAAGAGAAAAGAAAAATTATCTTGGCAAGTGCAGAAAGAAAGCTCGTCATGGAGACCGAGTCACAATACATCAAAACAGAAAAGCAAAAAAAAGTTCAAATCCTTTCAACATCAACTTTCATTAACAGAGGAAAACTCAAGAGCAGCATCAACAATTTCATCCAGGTTGTCTGGGGGAGGAAAAGTAGAGGCAGCTCCAACTTCCTGAGAAGTAGAAGCCTCCTTAACCACATCTCTCATGGCTTCGGTCTCTAGGGTTTCAATCCCTTCAACATCTACTGTTTCAACGGCAACATTATTGTCCTAGGTCTTGTTTGCAGAATCAGCTTTTGGGGAAACTTCGGCTGGAAGAACAGCAGGGGTGGAAACAGTCTTCGAACCCAAGGATCTCGAAGGAACGGGGACATCCTGAAATAGGGAAGAGCCTTCAAGAACCAGCACAGCAGCCAAAGCACTCGTCCAACCCTTTAGAAAGAGCTTATCTCGCAGCATTAGCACCTCTTCCTTATAGGCAGCCCCAGCTTCATCCCAACCCTGTTGCCAGTGTTTGGCTTCCAGCCTAGAACGCTCAGCAGCCATCACGGCAATAACGGCCTCCAGTTCGGCCACCTTCCCCTTGAGTTGAGCCTGTGTCCCAATAGCAGCCTCCTTCGATTTTTCAGCTGAAGCGACAATCTTGTTCAAACGAAATGCTTCCCTCTCCGCGGTTCGGCGTCTTTCCTTCTCTGTCTCCAAGCTTACTGTTAGTTTCTCAGCGTTCATTGCGACCTCCAGCATGGCCCTTTCTAGTTCTTCAGCACGGGTAATGGACAGATGCATTCTTCGGATACACTGCAATGGACAACGAAGAATTAAGAGAAAATGAGACAGCAACGCAACAATAAAGACAAGTAAAATAAGGAAACACTTACAGCAGTTGTTATTTGAAGGGTCCCCTTCAGAATAGGAATATCACGGGGCCCATTATGGTCGGCCATGTCAACCGGCATCAACAAAAACTTAGTCAAATCAAAGGCAAAATCTTGTGAAGCGACAATTGAATCAGAAGTGGAAATGGGCCTTGTCACGCCCTCAAAAAAATAACATTAAACCCATCCATAGAGACATGCATTGATACACAAAAGATCCACATTCATCTATTTATCAGAGTATTTCATTACAAAGTATTACATTTTAACAACAAAAGCAAATGCCCTACGGGCTTACAGCTTTCCAAGTTAACATTTGGTTACAAAAGAGAGTGCTAACTCTATTACACATTAAGCCCTTGGCTTGAATCTATATGTAATACAATCAAGGAAAGTAAGACAACAAAAGTATGGCCGCCTCTAGCCTCCCAAGCTATGTCCTTAGAGGTGGCATGCTACCTGTACCTGAAAATGATGTTCCCATATAGGGTGAGCCACAGCCCAGTAGAAATATACTAAACCAACTATGAACGATGACGAAAAGACTAGCAACTGATAGATGGTCAACACTTACACTTACATTTACATCTTATTACAATTCCATGACAATCAAGTCTATATTACAATTCACTTTCCATTTCTTATTCAACTTTGTGTTTGAAAACAAGGCTCAATACTCTGGCCAAAACATTTGATGAGATTATAGTTCATCACTAGAACACTTTCAAAATTCAATGTGGATACACATTTTGGTGTTGTATCGATAACACATAAGCCACTTCCATACTTCACAAACGATGATGATATACATTTTAGTGCTATATCAAATCAAACAAGCCATTTCAATAGATAAGCATATGAGCTATATCACTACTTACAACAGATAAGCATATGAGCTATATCAACATTCCAATAGATAAGCATATGAGCTGTATCAACACTTCAATGGGAGAGCATATGAGCTGCATCCCTGGGTCCATCCCCCATCTTCCCTTAACCATTAACCAGTTTAGAGGTACATCCCCCATCTTCCCCTAAACCGTGGAGTACATCCCCCATCTCCTCCCATACACAAACAATGCATACAAACACAGAATCATATACGCAATCAATCAATACATAAAGTTAATGTATTCTATCAACTGGCATACTCTATGACACATCCAATTGATTAGTTTTAGTTTGCCTAATCATCATGCATTGTCTACAACAATCAACACTACCCTCCACCGGTAGCCCAAAGCAATTATTTCTAAACAGGAAATAAATGCACAAATGGATAATATATCAACATTTCAATTAGGTGAGCAATAAAAGGTTCAACTACACCCTTTAGTCCCATACATTCCCAAGTTCAACATTCTCAATTTAATTTCTCATTTTCTTTAATTAATTATATACATTAATTAATTAAACCAATTAGGGCAAATTACCATAATTCACAAAACAACCCTAAGGTTCCAATTCTATCAATGTTCCAACATTAATCTCATTTCTCTATGCCTAACATGCATATAGGTTTATATATTTAAAATCCCAACTTTTTGTAAAATTACACAAAGGCCCAAACTTTCTTAAAATTACCCAACAACCCCCCAACGTATCAAAATGCTAAAATTCAAAGACAAAACTCATAAGATGGAGTAGGTTATCCCTACCTCGAATGATGGAACCCAATGAAGGAGATGAAGAAAATGAAAATGCTCCAAATCCCGAAATTTTCAGATTAAAAGATAGCCCTCGACGATCAACACAACTTTTGTAAAGGCCCAAGGTGAGAAAACAACTCCTACTAGATCAATCATAAGAGAGAAGTTAGGGTTTTAGTGAGAGGAACTCTCAAAATAGCTTTTTGGAAAAGTAAGAGAGAGAAAAGATGTTGAAAAGTGAACAAAAAAGTTGGATCTCGGCTTTATATAAAAGCCTCCCCGCTCGAGTGGCAAAAGCCCTGCTCGAGCGTCACTCACAGATCCCTGCTCGAGCGGCGGATGCACGCTCCTAGAACTTTTGCAGATAGGTCCCCGCTCGAGCGTCCAACTCCCCGCTCGAGTGGCACACACAGACTCCCGCTCGAGCGGCCAATCCCCCGCTCGAGTGTCCAACACTGCAGACGAAAAACTGGATGGGTGACTTTCCTGCTCGAGCGCCAAAACCCTCGCTCGAGCGGAGAAGAAACTAAAGGGGTCCCCGTTCGAGCGACAAAAGTCCCGCTTGAGCGGACAAGCCAAAATCTGGACAACTAGGCTTGGTTCCTAAGCTCAACCAACTTGTTCCAAACCTTCCCAACACAACCCAAGACTCATAAATAAAGAGTAGAGGATGCAAACGACATAAATACAATAATCAACCCCATGGAACCTAAGTCCGGATCACTGTACAACTGGGGTAAAACCTGGGATCGCTATAGGCCTGCCTTTATGCGACATTGGCGGCTCCTATTTCTCAAAAGCCTCATCCTCAGTAGGATCCTCAGAAGCTTCCCCCACCACTGCTTTGCCAGCCTCTCTTTTTCTCTTTTTTGCTCGCGCAGCGACCGAAGCTGAAGGCTCGGCAGCAGTCGCAGGGGTTCCAGAAGCCCTCACCTCCATCTTCACTTCCATAAGGCTCTTTGCCTCTGTCTTTTCCAGAGGGGTTTCCAAAACATCGGAGGCTCCGAAAGCCTCGGCCTCTAAATCCACCAACACCTTTCTCTTCGCCACATACCCACTCTCTGCAAAACTAGGGGCAGGGGAGGGCGCTCTCTCAGAAAGTGCACCCTGACTCCTGCGACGGTTCGTGACCAAAGAAGTGAGAGACGTGTCAGTCTCGGTATCAGAGTCCAGAAGGGAAGCAACGAGCCTCGCCTTCTTTGGAATAGTGGAGCGGTAAGTAGACTGGTAATCCAATAACTCGGGTGCAGATCTCTTTTTATACCTCAGGGTGGCTTTTATGGCTTCAGCATTCTATTGGTTCGGTCTTCGTTGGAAACGAGAGGCCTCTGCAAAAAAAAAAAAAAAATTGTGACACCCGTATTTTTGAAGTATTAATATTTAGTGAATAGTATTTGTGGTTTATTATGATAATTTAATGGTGAGATTTTTAGATAAGAATCTAATTTTAAATTATTTATTTGTATTTATCTCATTCCTTTTATATCTATCATATTGTTATTTATTTTGATATAATAATAAATTAATTTTCCCCATCACGTGAAAAAAAAAAAAGAAGACAAAACCATGAGCAACAAACAAACAACCCACAGTTTCCTGACTTGCCACACCAAACCCACCAATTCCATCATTTCATTTACTTTTAATTTTTTTAATCTTTTTCTTCTTCTTCATTCCTTTATAAACAGACAAAGTGAGGGGCTTCTCATATTCCCTTCTTCTTCATTTATTCTCTCTATCCTGCTCTCATAGATTGTGTATAGTAGAAATATTAAGTTTAGATATAGGAGTGTATAGAGTAAAAATACGTATTTTATTAAATAAATAAATAAATTGAGAGTTCTAGATTTTATTAAATTATACATACTTTATGTCTTAGAAGTTTGATCAAAACTATTTTTGGAGATCCATGGAGCAATTTCAGATTTATGGTGATGAAGTCAATTATTATGAGGTAAATTCGGGTTGTATACAATATGCTCTTTTTAAATCTCTTTGCAAAGATTTCTCTATTTTTAATTATCCTCAATTTGTAATCCACTTGATTAATGTGGTTATTAATAGATTTCGTAAAATCATTTGTTGTTGAATCATTGATATTCTGATCATTTGGTAAAATTCTCTACAAATATTCTGTGTTAAATGGTGATTTGTCTAACTGAATGACATGGAAATACTCCGTACATGGATCGAGTGAATCTTATTAATTGTTTACACCAATATGCCCGGATAAGCGTGGAGCTTGGGTGAGGTGGGTGAATAAATGAATTTATTCACTGGTCTTGTACGGAGTAGGACTGGGTATTTGGTCTAGATAAATTATGGTTGCATTGTTGTGCAATTTGGTAAATTGCTTGATTATCGTATCGTTGATTTAGTGTCTTAAATTGTTGGGTTCCTGTTAATTTATTATGTATCTGAGCCTTGTATTCCTGTCGTATTGTATACTTCCCGAATTAATTTATTTTTCAGGTGCGAAGCAGATTTTAGCAGAGCTCGAAATTGAGATTAGAAAGATTTATTAATACAGAGATTTGGGATCCACCACTTTAATTATTAAATATGGAGATAGTTGTAATATTGTTTATTTTGGGAGATAATTGTGCTATAGAATATTTGGAGGATATTGTATCATTTGGAGACAATTTTGTAGTTATTATTTTTGGGAGCAAAACTTGTATTTTTTTGAGGCTATTTTAGTGTATTTAACGACCCGGGAGTGGGGTGTCACAAAAGTGACCCATTAGAGCAACAACCAAAATAAAGTAAGAAATACAAAAGGCATTAGAAGGAGAGACCTGAACCTGGGTAGCTGTCTTTCTGGGGCATCCGCTTAGACTGAAACTCAGTTCCAGCGGGGAACTCCCAGTTTCCACAAACTTGTAAGAAATCATTGTTGTGTTTATCCGAATCGGGCAACCCAGTAACCAAATGGCAATCAAACAAGCGAACATGCAAGTAATACGTGCTGTGGCCTTTGTTATGAGAAAGAGTATAACAACCTAAGATATCCCATATGTCAAGGTTCAAACCCAATTGTCTATTGAGGGCAGATATGCCGCAAACAACACGGAAAAGGTTCACAGATACTTGCATTGAGGTTAACTAGACTTGATGCAGAAACCGGTGTACCAACGGATCAAGGGGAAACCGAACCCCTCCCTCGACTATGGCCGCGATGGGAAAAGCGATAGTATTCCTCGTGTCCATACGCTTGGTGTCTATTTTCTCCAACAAAAGGGTAACGTCGTCGGGAATATTATAGTCCAGGCGGAACATAGCCATGGCCTCGGGGGTATCAACCAGTGAGCGGAACTTCCCCATTTAACAAACCTAATGGGACAGAGGTAGGACTCAGATAACAGAGTGTGGAACACAGATAGCGAATGGGCCAAACAAGATGATTAAGACAGAAAGAGGCAAGAGAAGAAGAATCACAAGAGGACTTACAGAGACTAAAATAGTGGTAGCAGAGCAAGACCAGCGACGAAAAAGTCTGAGCAAAGCACCAACGAGACTGGTTCAGAGGAACGGGAAGAGTTCTTTCTCTCTCTTTGAAACTCTCTAGAGGAACCAAAAAACAGATAAAGGAGTTTGTATTGACAGCCAGAGCATTAATTGCACCAGCCGGCGCGCAGGTACACAGAGCATGACCTTTGGTATGGATTTGACGCACTATCTCTGCATACCTATCTCACATTGCCACGTGTCACCATGAAAGGACGCATGCAGGGATTGTGTGCCAGGATTGAACCGTCACCAAGGCCAAATTGGGAAAAACTGAAATGACGCGACGCTTGGGAAGCAGAACAATAGCTCCCCCCAAGGGAAACCTTAGCGCGAGCTAGGGGGCAAATAAAGGGGCTAAATGTGAAATGGGTCGGGTCCAAGCCTTGGGCCGACCCAATCCACTGAAGTCCAAATCCAAGTGGGTTAGATGAGTATATGGGCAAACCAATTGAGCCTAACTTCATGATCAATAGTCCACCCAAGTCCTCAAGCACTTGGGCCCAACCTGCAGTGGAAATGCTAGTCCAGTCGTGGTGCTGGGATGGGCCGAGCTATGAGACTGAACCTATGGACCGAACAAAAAATAGGCCGAGCCCATACAAAGATATCTGAATGGATCAACCCATCTCCATGAATGATCCTGTAAAAGGCCGAGACAAGGCATAATGATGCCGAGTTGAGGCACAGCGATACTGAGCTGAGGAAACCTCGCAAGGAAACGTGGAAGTTGTGAATGTGTGCATGTGTAAGTTGCTACCTCAGCTGGTCCCCTACACCTAGAATCACGGAAGTTGTTGAACCAAAGGAATGTGTTTTGTTATCAGCATGACTACAATGAGTATATGCATTCAATGACAACTAATAGGGGGTCCCCCACCTTGAGCAATGCTAAAAGGACACCTGGCAGTATCCAAGCTCCATGAACCCACATTGAGAAGCAAGCAAGGAACACTATATAGACAGCATGAACGTCACATTGAAGGTAATTGAACTATTCCAAGAAAAACCACATTTAGATATAAACTCAACTCGATATACACTCCTTCTTCGATCACTGATTCCCACACCGGAATGGTTATCCGGCCAACCTCGGCCGGGCAGCTCTAACGGTGCTTCTTGTGGCAAGAACCTTAGTCCCTGGATAGTCCAATCAAGTGTAGGGCCCTGATCCACTTTTATCTAGTGCAGAATTCGGTACGCACAAGATGGATGATGTATGAGATGGTGGATGAATGATGTATGACGAAAACTCATTAGATGGATGATGTAGAAACAACATTCTATTGGATGGATAATGCATCACAAGCATGGAGAAAGCTTATTTTGTTAGGACCCTTTGTTGTCAAAATCCGTGGATCAAAACCAAGGTTATAACATGTTAGAGCTTTCCAGATTTTCCAAAGTTTGGTCTCCCCGCTCGAGCGGGGAAAGTGACGCTCGAGTGGGGATTACAAGGTCACAGTATCTCTGCTTCACCTGAAAAAGTACTGGATGGTGTGATTCGATGCTCGAGCGTGGAAACTTCCGCTCGAGCGTGAAGCCTATATGAATCACACAATTTTGAAACCTCCTCTCGAGCGGGATTTCCCACGCTTGAGTGGACCGCGCGAACTCAGATTCTATAAATTCGCATGATGGGCCTGTTTTAGAATTACTTTTCCTAGATCTTGTTTAGGGTTTTCTACGGTTTTGTTTGAAGTTTTCTTCTGAGATTTTTGATAGTTTTCCTTGATGTTCTTGAGAGAGTTCTAAACTTATGAATTGAGATTCATACATCAAGGAGATTGATACTTTATATTCAAGAGAGTTCTCTTCGGTGGCTTCCGAAGATCAAAGACGTAGAGTTTCAAAAGGCGTTTGATTCTATACATCGTCGTTAATTCAACAAGTGAAGTTGTGGAATCAACTTTAGAATTGATTAGTTCCGTGACGAAGGCGTGGTGAAAGAGTTACAGAGGATTCGAGGACTGTAGACGTCCCTGAACGCATCCCGGGGGAAGGGAGTGCGAGTCCCCCCCCCGTTCTGGTTCGATATTGGGTCTACTACAGTTCGAAGGACTCAAATGTCACGGTTCTCAATCTTGAACCGAAGAGTCCAAATCCGGCAAATTGTTTTGAAAACAGATTTTTTTGAAAGAAGTGCCAAACATAGACTACTTCGCCAGATACAGAGTCGCCACCTAAATGTTTTAAAATGGGAAATTTAGGAAACCATGACTCGGTGCCAAAGGCCACGTGTCCGTCATCACCAAAGTTGCCTCGGCTCGGGAACTTGGGTAGGATTGGGGAAGGTCACTTCGTGAGCACCCCCGCTCGCCCGGTCAAAGACCGGCCTCTACTAACCATGATATCTGTTTTTAAAAACATTGTGCGTTCTTATTCCGGTTATTAGCCTAGGTTACTATGTGATGCGCACGGCATACAAGTATAGACTGGATCGCCTGAATTGGAACAAGACATTTCATGTTTGTTTGTTTGAAAATGGTTTGATGGTGCTACCCGCAGGTAGGCTAAGACGTGAATTTGCCACCCTCTGGTGGGCTTAAGAAAATATGATTTTGCCACTATCTGGTGGGCTTAAAACAAGCATTTGATGAATTGTCCCAATTCAAGTAACTCAACCTCCACCCACAGGCATTCAAGGCAGTTATATCACGTAAGCATTTAGCCTCATGGTAAGCATGCTATTCTTGGCAGCACTCACACGCATGCAAGGATGCTAAAGCATGAAACTCACCGAGTACTCCAAGCCAAAACAAAAACTCGTTAGAAATCCATGCATGATCCTAGATACACAGAATTGCCTAATGCAGCACATGCAAAAATGCAAACTATAGCAGGCTCGGCTATTCTAAACATGGTATATGAAATGCTACAGCTATCAAGTATTCAATTTGGAATTGAAATACAAATGCAGTTTGTATGATGCGCCGAGTCAGGTGCGTGTAAAACAGATGAATGATGCAAAACATGCTGTCATACTGTATGCAAATTGAAATATGCCCTATATCTAACCATCGTAAGCAGGTAAATAAAAGGGAAGAAAGACGTAGGGTTGGAAGACATACATCACACTCACCCACACTTATTACAATTTTGCCCTCGCACAGAGGGTCCGAATAAATAATACAGTCCCAAATAAAAGAATAATACAGTCCGAATAATACAAATTCAATAAATATACTGATTCCTAATTAATTATGATTAATCGAGAAAGTCAGTAAATCGGCATGCAAGCTGTGGACGCCTCGATTCGATGAATGATGCATGTTTGGGCTGCTTGGCACGGAAATCCACTGGGATGTCCCAATCAGCCTCTGTTTGCAATGTTTCTCGAAATGCGTGCCAAGTCCCAGAAAGTTGCTGATTCTTGATTTCGCAGCAACAGAGAGCAGGAAAGGGACATAGCAATGTATTTCACAAATATATGCATGCCTCGATCCTCGTGCCACCAATCACGCATCTCGATGCATGATGGCCGAGGTGCCGAATTGCACTACTCAATATAGGATGAATGCACATGAATGCTACAACAAAACCTAACTCCATCATGGGTAATCCAGAGTGTCGGTGACTTGGGAATTGAGACCCGTTCCGTCGCTCGGAGTACGAAACGTGCCTCGTTTCCCGTGCCCGGGTTAACTCTTATCCCGAACACGATGCAATATGCATGATATGTATGAAATGGAACTAAGATACAACCCTAACATACACAATGCTATGAAAATGAGATGTCTCGGAATGCGTGCACACGGGCATGCAAACTGAGAAAATGATCCTAAGGCATAAAATGGCATACGCAATGTAATTGGACTTACACTAACATAAGAGGGCCTCAGCCACACTCACATAAGAGGCCGGGAGATGAAAATGAAATGCCTCGAAATGCGTGCACACGGGCACGCAAATCGAGGCAATGGCATACGGAATGCAATGATGCTAAAATGACATAAACAATGCAAAATGGACTTATACTAACATGAGTGAGCCTCGGCCACACTCACATAAGAGGCCGTGAGATGAAAATGAAGTGCCTCGAAATGCGTGCACACAGGTACGCAAACCGACGCAATGATACTAAAGCATGAAATGGCACTCCAAATGCAAATTAGACTTATACTAACAAGAGAGAGCCTCAGCCACACTCACATAAGAGGCCGTCGGATAAAAAGAGAAGTGTCTCGAAATGCGTGCACACGGGCGCGCAAATCGAGGCAATGACATAAAGGCATGAAACGGCCTGAAATATGATATACAATGAGACTAAAATGAGATGTCTCGAAATGCGTGCCCACAGGTACGCAAACCGAGAAAATGGCATACGGAATGCAACATGACTAAAATGAGATATGCGATGCAATATGGGCTTACACTAACATGAGAGAGCCTCAACCACACTCACACAGGAGGCCGATGGATGAAAATGAAGTGCCTCAAAATGCGTGCACACGGGCGCGCAAACCGAGGCGATGGCCCTAAGGCATGAAATGGCATGGAAATGATATGCAAACATGCAAATGAATTTTGGCACTGAAATGTGGGGGAAAATAGCCCCGTAATGAGGCGAAAGTACACCCGATGCATGAAATGGCCCCGAAACATGAATTTAGGCACCCGAAATGGCCTATAGCTATACCAAACATGCACAATATAGACATGGAATGAAAATATAGTAGCAAGGCAGCCCCAAGAAAAGAATTTTTCAGTCATAAAAAGGGCTAAACAGAAAGCACACATAGGATTAAGCAAGAATGCAAAAATGGCTCCCCAAGAGGGGTATTGAAGTAAGTGATATATGCAATGCCCAAATGGAAAAATACCCTTCTAAAACACTGAAGAGGGACTAAAAATATGCACATTTACAGTAGATGACATCCTCCAACTCAATATGCAAACATGCTAAAAATGTCATGCAAGAACTAGGATACATAAGGCTATAACATGAGGTACCCCAAACATTCATCAAACCAGAAAATACCCTTAATGAAATATGTCCAGGGGGTCAAAATATAACTCCTTCCAGTTCTGATCATGGCCGAAAACAGAAGCTAGATAAGCTTAAAAAAGCATGCAAAAATGGGGGCCAAAGAGGGGTATAATGGTAGGTACAACATGGAGTCCCCCAACAGGGTTGATCCCTTCTACAATGTTGTAGAGGGACACAAAATAAGCTTACTCACAGTTCATGACATGCTCCAAAAAAATTTACATATAGGCCAAACAAATCATGCAAATTTACGGTAAATAGGAGAGATTATGAAGTAAGTGCAAGATAAAGGATCCAAAGAGGATTGATCCCTTCTTCAATGTTGAAGAGGGGATCAAAATAGGGCCACTTACAGTTTACATTATGCTCGAAAACAGATTACTCATAGGCTAGAAATTTCATGCAAAAAAATGGCATATAAGATGATATTGAAGCAAGTGCCAAATGGAGGGCTCAAACAGGGTTGAGCCCTTAAACAAACATGAAGATAAGCTCAAAAGAGTGACCCTTTCAGTTAGGGTTGGAGCCTAAAACAGTGAGAAAATAGGCTTAAGAAATGAAGCAAGAAAATGCTACAAAAGAGGGAAATGGAGACTTACCCTTGTAGACCTTTTCTTTTCTACCTCTTGGCTCGAGGAATATTGATTCTAAGCCTCTGAGAACCTCTCTTTGCTGCTGGAAATGGAGTGGTGATGGGGATGCTTGATAGTGATGAAGAAATGGCACCAAACTTGAAGAAAAATGACTTTGGAGCTTGGAAATGGAGAGAAATGGGAGGTGGAAGGTATAGCTCTCTCTCAAATGTGTCTAACAAATATCTAACCTTGATCCAAGAAGCCAAGCCTCTCCTTTATAGAGGAGAAGCATGAAAAATATCTAAGGGACCTCTCTAATCCTCCATACACGTGTATGGAGGATGGTCCAATTGGCAACCAGCTGGCACAGCTGGAATACACTGAGGGAGAGGAAAATGGCCGGCTAGCTTAAAGGGGCAAAAAGGTCATTTCACAAAAGGGTGGCCGGCCAGCTAGATTTTCTGGCCGGCCAGCTACTTTTCAGGAGCTGTCGGGAAGAAACATGGCCGGTGGGTGCTAGAGAAGTCCAAATGTGGCGATTCAAGTGTCCAAATTGAAGCCCCGGAAGTTATCTTTCCAATGGCGCAAACCTTGCATCAAAATTCCTCCTATGGAAAAATTTATACCAGTTTCCGTGAAGCCGCGCAGATTTCGGTTCAACCGGAGTGATGCCTTACTTCAATCAACCATATATCCTCCGTCCGGAATTGAATTTAGGAGATTCTTGAGTGAAAAATGAAGCCCCGTGAGTAATGGAACGATGGTGGCCTCATACTTTAATTCCTCTTGTGCAAAGAGTTACGCCCGTTTCGGTGAAGCCGCGCAGACTTTTCTCCTTCCCGGATTCATGCTGAACCACTTTTGACCAAGCAAAAAGTTGGTTGTCAAAAAAATTGCTAGCCTCCCACTCTCCTACAAGCTTCCTAACCATGAAAATAAGGCCTCCACCAAAAATGAGCCCAAACCGATGCGAAATGAAGGTTCGGGGGCCGAAACGCAGCCGGGACCCGAAATCGATCATAGCACCGGGAGTGGTGTTCGACCACGAAGTTGGTCTCTCAGACCCCAGTGTCCCTTAAAAGGGAGTAAATGAAATGCATGCCAAAAATCAGAGCAATCGGAGATGGTTAGGCGGTCCCGAACCGAGGTACATGGCTTTGGCTCAAATAAGCAAATGGCCTACGGCCACGAAATGTATCCCACGGACACTGAGAGATGGTCTACGAGACCTCTCCCTCCCCTTAGGAAAAGAAACAAAGAAAATCGAGCCTGGTTCGCAAACCGAGACAAAGTACAAAAAGAGCCCGGAAGTCCAGAGGCAAGGCTCGCAGCCGAGACTCTGAGACTTATGAACGAGCACAATATGCAACATCACCAAGCGCTTAAACGGTGACGTCTGAGTCTTAAGGTCGGTCAAAAATGGGGTGTCTACAAGGACAAATTGACTGGGTTGGGTAATTTGTGTATTATCTTTGTAATCTTTCGTTCTTCAGTAGTGGATTGATTAGTGGCGGTTCGCCCATGGTTTTTGATTACAATTGAAGGTTCTTCAATTGTGGTTTTTTCCACGTAAAAATCGTTTGTGTCGATTTATTGTTTATTCCTAAAAACAAACAAACTAAAATCACTCTCGTAAGTGCTTGTTGATTTTAGATTGAGTGTTTTGAATAATTGGGATTTGGAATATTTTAATCTTGATCTAATCACGAATCACTTAGGATTTTCAATTGGTATCAGAGCAGGTCACTCTTTGTTTTATCAAAACTATAGGAGTGTGATTTTGTGTGACTAGTATTATGGATTCTATTCGTGAAGGTAACTCGACTCATAGACCTCCTTTACTCGACGGTACAAACTATTCTTATTGGAAAGCTCGTATGAGAGCATTTTTAAAATCCATCGATGAGAAAGTTTGGCACTGCGTGGTCTTTGGGTGGAGTGAACCTATTGTCACCATCGATGGCATTGATATTCCTAAACCCTTTGATAAATGGGACACAACTGATTACCAGAACTTGAGTTGGAACAGCAAGGCTCTTAACTCCCTCTTTTGCTCCGTCACACCTGAAGAATTTCATTGAATTTGCACGTGTGAGGTAGCAAAAGAGGCGTGGGATATTTTTGAAACGATTCACGAAGGTACTACCTTTGTCAAAAGGTCAAAACTTCAACGTCTCACCTCCGCCTTTGAAACCCTTTTTATGCGTGACGATGAGACGTTTGATGATTTCTATGCAAAACTCAGTGATATCGTGAATTCCTATTTCACTCTCGGTGAAAAAAATTCTGGAAGTTAAAGTTGTTGGAAAAATTTTGAGGTCCCTTCCCGAGAGGTTCCAATCAAAGGTGACAGCCATTGAGGGGGCTCAGAATGTTGATACCCTCAAGCTCGATCAATTGGTTGGAAATTTGCAGACTTATGAAGCCTACCAAATTTCAAAGAAAAAACAAAAAGAAAGTGTGGCTTTCACGAGTGCTCATGAGACTGCAAAACCTCCGGAGACTGAATTTGATTTAGAGTCTGAGATGACGGCTATGCTCACAAAACAGTTTAAAATTTTTTTGAAAAAGAAGCCTAATTTTAGAGACCCTATTTCAAAAGATAAGAGTACTGATAAACCCAAAACGTTTCCATCAAAATTTGCTCAAAAAACTGAAAAGAAGATTGTAAGG
This sequence comes from Camellia lanceoleosa, assembly GCA_025200525.1. Classification (NCBI taxonomy): domain Eukaryota; kingdom Viridiplantae; phylum Streptophyta; class Magnoliopsida; order Ericales; family Theaceae; genus Camellia; species Camellia lanceoleosa. The sequence goes on from CM045770.1 coordinate 15,139,527, forward strand.
GGGCAAGCGGTCAAGTGCTATGAATGTCAAGGGTTTGGCCACATGTCCCTTGAATGCCCTTCGAAAAAGAATTGAAAGAAAGTTTACACTGTGACTTGGGATGATGAAAGCGGGTCGGAGCAAGAACCCGAAGAACTTGAATCCGGTAAAGATGAGGATAGTGCTTTCATGGCATTTTGGACTACTTTTACTCAACCTCTTCCGAAGCCTTCGGATGTAGCTCGTGGTCAGAACTTGCATCATGCTCCCACCTTTGATGGGACTAACTACCTGTATTGGAAAATCAGAATGAGGGCTTTTCTGAGAGCTTTTGAACTAGAAGGTTGGCAAGCCATTGAAGAAGATACAGAAAGTGCAGATAATTCGGGCAATCAGAGAGCCCTGATCACTATTCGTGGTGCAATTTCCAATGAAGAACAGTAACGGGTTGTTCACTGCACAAAGGCTAAAGATGCATGGGAAATTCTGAGCCAATTCCATGAAAGAAGAGATTCACCTCCACCACCATCCAACAACTTATCTGCCTTGGTTGCTAGATTGGATAAGGTCAAGGAGAATGAAGGGCAAAAAGAGGATGATGAAACATTTGAAGACAATGATGAGATCAATGTTGATGAACTACAACAAGCTTACAAAAAGCTGTATGAGGAATCTCTGAATTTGTCCAAAACCAACGACAAACTCTCTTTTAAACTCAAAACATGTGAGAGTGAGAATGTCCGGCTAAAAGGAGAACTTGTAACAGCAAAACAGAATGTCATCAAGATCTCAAGTGACAGGCAAGACTTATGTGGAAAACTCCTATCCTGTGAAACTGAAAGGAATGAACTTCTGAAGGTGTATTCCACATATGAAGAAAAGCTTGAAAGTTTTGAGTTGTCACAAGCTGCATTGGAAGAGAGAGTTAGTCAGAAAGATGAAGAACTCCGTATCGCTAGAGCAACAATTGCCATGTGGAACAAAGGTTCCAAATCTCTAGAAGACATCCTCGGGTCTCAACAAATGGGTTGTGACAAAAGTGGGCTAGGCTATGGTGCAACAGTATAACAACCCTCGTACTGATTATCGATTAACCACTGAATTACGTACTGATTACTGTTAAACTGAACTGATAATGACTGATAATTGGATTAACTGAAGTACGGAATGGACTGATTGAAATCGAAACTGAAATTGAATAAGTTTACCTATTTAATTGCATATTGCATCTGTTTGATTGATTGAGTATCTGTTTGAATTTATGTGTTTAAACTGCTAATTGAAGGCCTTATCGGCGGCCGAATTAGGAACCGTTTAGAGTTTTGGGATCGGTAGAATATTTGTGATTTAATGGTATATTTATCTGAAAATCGGTTAGGAATGATTAAATTAGATTTAAATGAATTAATTGTCAAGTTGGACTTAATTACCAATTATGCCATTTTGAGTGGACCCTTGTTTAGTCCTATTATTGAACCTTATACATTGAATCACAACATTCATCAGCCATTTGCTTGCTTCTACCGAATTATAGAGTGAGAGAGAGTTTAGAGAGACTTGAGCTCATCTTGCCATTGTTGTGGAATTGCTTGAAGAATTGAAAGATTTATGACATAGATTGCTAAATTGAACTTCTAGACAAGAAATTGAAACTCTAGGTAAGAAATTCATCTTCTTCTTGTTGTCTTTAAGCTCCATCTTGCATGTATCATGGATATAGAGAAGTTAAGACATGAAATTGCTCATATATGTTGAATTGGAACTCCATTGTTGCATGCATGGCCATTTTGGTGCATTTTTGAGTTGAATTCATGATGGATTGTACATGCATGCTCATGTTTCTATCAAAGTCCATGTTTTCATTTTGTTTTCCAACTATTGAGCTCATTTGAGCAAGAATTGAAGCCTTGGAGTTGTGTTAACCCATGCATGTCACGTTTGAAATGGTATTCATGGAAATGGGTTTGAAAATGAGTTTGATTAAACACCCTTGGGCCTTGATTTCTTAAATTAAGCTTTAAAACGTGTTGTTCTATGTGTTTGAAAGAATTTTCCAGAAAATGGGCCCAAGAGGATCGAGTTGAGAGCATCAAACTTGAGTTTTGAACTTGGAACACAAACCTGGATTTTCCAGATTTTTTATGTCCGCTCGAGCGGGGAAATCATGCTCCCAGCATTTTCTTCGACTTGTTTTACAGTCCGCTCGAGCGGAAAAATCGAGCATCCAGCATCTTGTACCATTCATCAGTCCGCTCGAGCGGATAAATGTACGCTCAAGCGGGAACCTTTGTTTGATTGTCCGCTCGAGCGGGGAAACCTGCGCTCGAGCGGATACCCTGTTTCACTGAAAATTCTGAAATTGTTTCCTATGCGCATCTTTGCATCCTCATCCCATCCTAGACATTCTTAGGCCTAGTTTAAGGCATCTTAATGAGGATTTACACATAGAACCACACCGAGGAAATTTAGGGATTTAATTATCATCCTTCCTGACTGTGAAACTTAGTGTGTGTTCTATTTGTTAACTGTTTAGGGTTGGCTCTCGGGGACGCGCTCTAGCTGCTATTAGCCCAACCTCTGTGAGTAACAATTGTGTAAAGATATGGTCAAAATGGTTATCTTTTGAATCTTGGAATCAATTGTTTATTGAATGATATTGTTCTTGAATGAATGTATGTCCTGTATTCGAATCAGTATTGTGGCATCCTTAGCATTGATTGTATTATTATTCTGAGCTCTGTCGGTCCCCTTGTGGAACCATACTATTCTTGATCGATGGCCATCATTCTTTGTTGGTCTTAAGACCAGTCCTTTGGACCTCTTGTTTATAGGCTAATGGATGTACCACATAATGCATCGATTGATGAAATCTTGAAGATCAAATCTTGTTTAATGAACTGATTTCATTACTGTAAGGACATTCATTCATAACCCCTTTACGCATTATGTTATTCATTGGGCTTTAGCTCACTATTTATATATATTTAGGTTCTCAGCAGCCAGACCGGAGCTAGGAGCGTGGGTTGGTCCCCAGTTTTGTCAAGCCAGCCTATGTGCCTCATCGCGAGGTTCCGAGTTGCCATGCTATGGCTTGGGGTGTTTTTGTGTCCCCTATCGGTCTCCTTACTGTTTGTACTTGTATAGGCATCTCTTGTTTTCTTGTACTATTGTCGAGGGATTAGGTCCCCGTACTGAATGTTTGTATATGATTGTATAGACCGTACTGTTCTGAACTGTATGAATGCATGAAAAATGTTTTTGGCATACAGATTTTCACAGCTCAATGGACACTAGCTACTTACTGTATTGGCTTCCGCCAGGCCCTATACTCTGTCTCAGATATTCTTGTTGAGGGCCTTGGTAATCTCGGATTCTTGGCGATTCTGATGCTAAACCCATAGGGCCGGGTTTGGGTCGTGACAGAGTGGTATCAGAGCGATACTTAACCACGAGTTATATCGCACACACGTGTCCAAATGAGCTATAGGGTGTCCTAGAAAAGCAATTAGGGCATCTCATGAACTTGAAAAGTGTGTGCTTATGACTGACTGATTATATGTTAAAGTGTTAAACTGTTTAATTGTACAACTGCTTATAATGATAATCTGTATAATCGCTTATAGTGAAATGGATAATGCAAATGAACTCGAATCATCATCCTCTCGAGGCTTAATGGCGGACTTGAAAAAATGATGGGACTGATAATTGAAAGACTAGATCAACAACTGAACCAACAGCCCCCACCTCCTCCTGCTCCTCCGGTGCAACCGGAACAGAATGTGAATGCTAATGAGGTGGACATTGTTGCACTGACCCATAAGTTCAGCAAGATGAAACCGCCGTCCTTTCAGGGAGGCTTAGAACCGCTAAAGGCTGAAGCTTGGGTGCTTGAAACAGAAAAGTTGTTTGAAATGTTTCCGTGCTCCGAAGCCAATAAAGTACTGTTAGAAACCTTCACCCTTCAGGAAGAAGCAAGAAGGTGGTGTATGTTGACCTGCGATGCGAATACTATTGTGACTTGGACTCAGTTCAAGGAGTCCTTCTTTGAAAAGTATTTTCCCCAGTGCATCAGGGACAGAAAAGTAACGGAGTTTGAACAACTGAGACAGGGCAAAACGTCTGTTGCCGAGTATGAGAAGAAATTCACTGAACTTGCTAGATATGCACCACATATGGTGGATACCGAATATAAGAAGGCCAGAAGGTTTGAAGGAGGCTTTAGTGCTGCTATACTGGACAGAATAAGTGTCTTGAAGTTACCGACTTTTGTGGGTGTTCTCGACCGGGCATTGATGGCCGAGACGAATATTGCAGCAGTGAAACAATCTGAAACACCAACAACTGAGTGGCAAGGTAAAAGGCAGGGTTTTAAATTCAAGAAAGGCAAGCATAACCCAGCAACCAAGAAACAGAATACGGGGTCGACGACTAGCCCCAGCCAAGGGAGTGGGTTTACTCCACCCTGCTCCGTATGTGGCAACAAGCACAAAGGGGTTTGTTACAGATTACGGAGCTTGTTTCGTGTGGCAAGGTGGGCCACAGATTAAAGATCGTCCCTTCCGCCTGCAAGCCAAGAGTAAAGTCAAGCACCAAGTGCGAAGATCACCGCAACACCAAAACCGAACCCCAAAGCTACTGAAAGAGCCTATGAGGCGGTAAGTGTTCGCCCTAATCGGAGACGTGCAAAACACTGAGACTGTTGTGTCAAGTATCCTCTCTATCTGCGCTCAAAATGCTTATGTATTGATTGATTCGGGGTCTACACATTCGTATGTATCGCATGCTTTTTCGCGTAAATTGAATAGACCCTTAGAACCCATGAACTATCTGCTAGCTGTATCATCACCTGTTGGGGGATCCATGACATGTGCATATATGTATCCTTCTTGTGAGATTATTGTTGGGGATATGCACCTATTTATTGATTTACTGCCATTGAATATTGATCACTTTGATGTAATATTGGGGATGGATTGGTTACAAAAATATCATGCCACTATAGACTGTGTAACAAAACAAGTAGTTTTTTGTCCACCGGGTTTGCCTGAATTTGTGTTTAATGGGAGTGGAGTAGTACCTCCTCCGTATCTGATTTCTTCTGTAAAAGTTGTTAAACTGATTAGAAAGGGGTGTAAAGGATATCTGTGTTCTATGCTAACTGTGCCTACTGATGATAGTGTTAAAACTGATGTGAATTGTATTCCTATAGTCAGAGAATTCCCAGATGTATTTCCAGATGATTTGCCAGGGGATTTGATTGACAGGGAAATTGAATTTACTGTGGATGTGATTCCGAGTACACAGCCGATATCTAAAGCTCCTTCTGAGAATGGCCCCAATCGAATCAAGGAATTGAAAGTACAATTGCGAACTGTTAGACAAGAAGTTTATCGGACCTAAAGATTTCACCGTGGGGTGCACCTGTTTTATTTGTGAAAAAGAAAGATGGCTCACTGAGACTGTGTATTGATTACCGCGAACTGAACAAGGTAACTGTAAAGAATAAATATCCATTACCGCGTATTGATGATTTATTTGACCAGTTACAGGGTGCACAAGTATTTTCCAAGATTGATCTTAGATCGGGGTATCATCAACTGAAAGTCAAACCGGAAGACATTGATAAAACTGCTTTTAGAACGAGGTATGGCCATTATGAATTTTTAGTTATGCCGTTCGGAGTTACGAATGCCCCTGCTGCATTTATGGACCTCATGAACAGAATTTTTAAACCATACCTTGATGATTTTATTGTGGTATTCATTGATGACATACTGATTTATTCTAAGACTGTTGAAGAACATGAACACCATCTGACACTTGCCCTGCAAACCTTAAGAGAACAGAAACTGTACGCTAAATTGTCTAAATGTGAATTTTGGCTTGATCATGTTATGTTTTTGGGGCATGTTGTTAGCAAAGATGGAATTTCTGTTGATCCGCAGAAAATTGAAGCTGTAGTGAACTGGCCTAGACCAACCAATGTAACTGAAGTCCGAAGCTTTTTGGGATTGGCTGGATACTACAAAAGATTTGTCAAAGACTTCTCCAAAATTGCCTTACCACTAACTCAGTTGACACAGAAGGGAATATCATTTGACTGGATTGACCAGAGGGAATCAGCATTTCAAGAATTGAAAACCCGACTTGTGATTATACCGGTTCTGACTCTACCTTCAGGTACGGATGGTTATACTGTATTTAGTGATGCTTCTCATAAGGGTTTGGGATGTGTTTTAATGCAGAATGGGAGAGTTATTGCTTATGCTTCCCGACAGTTGAGACCACATGAAAAGAACTACCCGACCTATGACCTAGAACTTGCTGTAGTAGTGTTTGCACTGAAAATTTGGCGTCACTATTTGTATGGAGCAACATGTGAAGTGTATACTGACCACAAGAGCCTGAAATACTTTTTCACTCAGAAGGAACTGAATATGAGACAGCGGAGATGGCTAGAACTGATCAAAGATTATGACCTACAGATTTTGTACCATCCGGGAAAAGCTAACATCATTCTTAGATGCATTGAGCCGAAAGTCAATTGCCAACTTAGCCTGCTTTGGTCGATCGATGTATGAATTGCTTCATGATCTGGAAAAGTCTGAAATTGAAATTGTTTTGAGAGAACAAGGTGGAACCTTAGCTGCTATTTCTACTCAACCAGCATTGATTGAGGAAATTAAAGAAAAACAATAACTGGATGATTTCTTGAAAAAAGGTTATTGAAGAAAGAGATTCAAAACCGAAACCGGGGTTCAAATTTGAGAATAATGTTTTGAAATTTCAACAAAGACTGTGTGTACCAAATGACACTGAATTGAAAAGAAGAGTTCTGCAGGAAGGCCACAGTTCGAAGTTTTCGATTCACCCAGGGAATACGAAAATGTACCAAGATCTGAAATGCACTTCGGTGGCTGTGAATGAAGAAGGAAATTGCCGACTTTGTGTCCAAATGTCTTCACTGCCAACAAGTCAAAGCTGAACATCAACGACCTGCCGGATTACTGCAACCCTTACCCATACCAGAGTGGAAATGGGAGCATATCACGATGGATTTTATCGTTGGATTACCTCGCTCCAGGAAAGGTATGGACTCTATTTGGGTTATTGTTGATAGATTGACTAAATCTGTACACTTCCTACCTGTCAAGACAATTTATAATGCAGACAAATTGGCTGTTATCTATATTGATGAAATTGTGAGATTGCATGGAGTGCCTGTATCTATTGTTTCTGACAGGGATTCGAAGTTTACATCGAGGTTCTGGCAAAGCCTACAGACTGCATTGGGTACTGAATTGAGGCTGAGTAGTGCCTATCATCCTGAGACAGACGGCCAGTCAGAAAGGACCATCCAGACTTTAGAGGATCTACTGAGAATGTGTGTCCTTGATTTTCAGGGAAACTGGGAAAGTCATTTGCCGTTGGCTGAATTCGCCTACAACAATAGCTACCATTCGAGTATTGGAATGGCGCCTTTCGAGGCATTATATGGCAGAAAGTGTAGATCTCCAATTTGCTGGGCAGAAGTTGGAGATGGGCCATTGCTTGGGCCCGAAATTGTTTATGAAACGACTGAAAAGATAAAACTGATACAACAGAGTAAACGCATGCAGTAGATGTAAGAGTTATGCAGATATTAGAAGATGAGACCGAGAATATGAAGTGGGTGATCACGTGTTTGTGAAAGTGACACCAATGAAAGGCCAGACTTGCTTTGGAGTCAAGGGCAAGTTAGCGCCGCGGTATGTCGGACCGTACCAGATTATTGAGAAAATCAATCCGGTGGCGTATCAAGTTGCACTTCCTCCTGAAATGGAGCATATGCATAACGTCTTCCACATTTCAATGTTGAGAGACTATCTCCGGGATCCTTTTCATGTGATTGAGCCTACCCGTATCGTGTTGAGTGATGACTACACTTACGAGGAACGGCCTATACAGATTGTGAACCGACGGATTAAGAAACTAAGAAACAAAGAGATCCCATTAGTGAAAGTTGATTGGCAGAACCATGGTGGTGTGTATGCCACTTGGGAAATAGAAGATGACATGGCGAAAAGATATCCTGATTTGTTTCCACTGGATCCTGTTTTCTTCCAGACTGAAGGTAACTTGAGTTTAGAGGACTAAACTCCTTATAAGGAGGGGAAACTGTAACAACCCTCGTACTAATTATCGATTAACCACTGAATTACGTACTGATTACTGTTAAACTGAACTGATAATGACTGATAATTGGATTAACTGAAGTACGGAATGGACTGATTGAAATCGAAACTGAAATTGAATAAGTTTACCTGTTTAATTGCATATTGCATCTGTTTGATTGATTGAGTATCTGTTTGAATTTATGTGTTTAAACTGCTAATTGAAGGCCTTATCGGCGGCCGAATTAGGAACCGTTTAGAGTTTTGGGATCGGTAGAATATTTGTGATTTAATGGTATATTTATCTGAAAATCGGTTAGGAATGATTAAATTAGATTTAAATGAATTAATTGTCAAGTTGGACTTAATTACCAATTATGCCATTTTGAGTGGACCCTTGTTTAGTCCTATTATTGAACCTTATACATTGAATCACAACATTCATCAGCCATTTGCTTGCTTCAACCGAATTATAGAGTGAGAGAGAGTTTAGAGAGACTTGAGCTCATCTTGCCATTGTTGTGGAATTGCTTGGAGAATTGAAAGATTTATGACATAGATTGCTAAATTGAACTTCTAGACAAGAAATTGAAACTCTAGGTAAGAAATTCATCTTCTTCTTGTTGTCTTTAAGCTCCATCTTGCATGTATCATGGATATAGAGAAGTTAAGACATGAAATTGCTCATATATGTTGAATTGGAACTCCATTGTTGCATGCATGGCCATTTTGGTGCATTTTTGAGTTGAATTCATGATGGATTGTACATGCATGCTCATGTTTCTATCAAAGTCCATGTTTTCATTTTGTTTTCCAACTATTGAGCTCATTTGAGCAAGAATTGAAGCCTTGAAGTTGTGTTAACCCATGCATGTCACGTTTGAAATGGTATTCATGGAAATGGGTTTGAAAATGAGTTTGATTAAACACCCTTGGGCCTTGATTTCTTAAATTAAGCTTTAAAACGTGTTGTTCTATGTGTTTGAAAGAATTTTCCAGAAAATGGGCCCAAGAGGATCGAGTTGAGAGCATCAAACTTGAGTTTTGAACTTGGAACACAAACCTGGATTTTCCAGATTTTTGATGTCCGCTCGAGCGGGGAAATCATGCTCCCAGCATTTTCTTCGACTTGTTTTACAGTCCGCTCGAGCGGAGTTTTTCACGCTCGAGCGGAAAAATCGAGCATCCAGCATCTTGTACCATTCATCAGTCCGCTCGAGCGGATAAATGTACGCTCGAGCGGGAACCTTTGTTTGATTGTCCGCTCGAGCGGGGAAACCTGCGCTCGAGCGGATACCCTGTTTCACTGAAAATTCTGAAATTGTTTCATATGCGCATCTTTGCATCCTCATCCCATCCTAGACATTCTTAGGCCTAGTTTAAGGCATCTTAATGAGGATTTAGACATAGAACCACACCGAGGAAATTTAGGGATTTAATTATCATCCTTCTTGACTGTGAAACTTAGTGTGTGTTCTATTTGTTAACTGTTTAGGGTTGGCTCTCGGGGACGCGCTCTAGCTGCTATTAGCCCAACCTCTGTGAGTAACAATTGTGTAAAGATATGTTCAAAATGGTTATCTTTTGAATCTTCGAATCAATTGTTTATTGAACCGATATTGTTTATCGAATGAATGTATGTCCCAGATTCAATCAGACAGGCATCCTTAGCATTGACTGTTATTGTTACAGAGCTCTGTCGGTCCCCTTGTGGAACCATACTGTTTACTGATCGATGGCCATCATTACTGTTGGGTCTGTTAAGACCCGGTCCTTTTGGACCTACTGTTTATAGGCTAATGGATGTACCACATACGACTGATTGACTGAAATACTGAAAGACTGAAATACTGTTTAATGAACTGATTTCATTACTGTAAGGACATTCATTCATAACCCCTTTACGCATTATGTTATTCACTGGGCTTTAGCTCACTGTTTATATATATTTAGGTTCTCAGCAGCCAGACCGGAGCTAGGAGCGTGGGTTGGTCCCCAGTTTTGTCAAGCCAGCCTATGTGCCTCACCGCGAGGTTCCGAGTTGCCATGCTATGGCTTGGGGTGTTTTTGTGTCCCCTATCGGTCTCCTTACTGTTTGTACTTCTGTATAGACTGTCTACTGTTTTACTGTACTATTGTCGAGGGATTAGGTCCCCGTACTGAATGTTTGTATATGATTGTATAGACCGTACTGTTCTGAACTGTATGAATGCATGAAAAATGTTTTTGGCATACAGATTTTCACAGCTCAATGGACACTAGCTACTTATCAGTATTTCCGCCAGCCCTATACTGCCTAATCAGACATCGCTCAAGAGGGCCTTGGTAATCTCGATTCTTGACATCGCTGATGCTAAACCCATAGGGCCGGGTTTGGGTTGTGACAAACAGCTCACAAGGGACAGGCTTCTACCTCACATAACCTGAAGACTCAAGCAAAAGGAAAGCTGAAGATAGACCAGGATGATCCCTCTCTTCATCTACCGAAAGTGGGTAAGATCAACAAAAAAGAGGTAAAACCTGTGTTTATTTGTCATCATTGTAGTAGGTATGGCCACATTCGTCCTTATTGCTATGAACTGTTTGGTAAGGTGTCTCAAAAGGGTAGAAATTCGAACACTTTTTGGGTTAGGAGACAACCTTACATATCTAGGCGGAATACCAAGATTCATGAGGGTGCTCACAACGCCAAGACATTGACCAAGACCAAAAGGATTTGGGTTAGGAAAGATGATTTGACTTGTTTAGTTGTTTACACTACCTTAAAAGCACGTGACTCACACATGTGGTATCTTGATAGTGGCTGCTCTCATCACATGTCCGGTAACAAATCCTACTTCACCTCTCTTGAAAAATATGAAGGAGGAATTGTTACCTTTGGAGATGGCGGCACTTCTAGAGTCATTGGTAAGTGCTCTATAAGTGTTGCTGGTCTTCCCAAATTGGATAATGCTCTACTTGTTGATGGTCTTAAAGCAAATCTTTTAAGCATTAGTCAAATGTGTGATTCCCATCATGAAGTATTGTTTTCAAAAAATAAATGTGAAATTTTTGATAAAAAGGGAAATACTGTCTTACATGGGGTTCGTACATCTGATAATTGCTATGGGATTGTTACTACTGATGATCTCACTTGTCACTCTGCCATCATAAGTAACATTAATTTGTGGCATCAAAGATTAGGTCACATGAATTTCAAAGACCTAACTAAGATAGGTGGTGTTTGGCAACCCGGTTTGGGTGCAGATTTTAGCCCCAACGGAAAAAATTTGAAAAATCCAAAGATCAGAAATGAAGTTCGAGCATGTCCACCAGATCGCATTACTTAAGGTAAAAGACTTTTGCCCTCCGATCAATTAGTCATCTCAGTAATGAGAGACGAGTATCTCTCATATCTCTCATATCTCACATCTATCCTCTCCTGAAGGTTTCACACAGAGGTAGTAGGTACCTCCGCGACGATTCCGGAGGAACTCACGGTGAACACCAACCAGCCGATTGTCGCCGATTCTTAACGGTAGGGATGCGAAACACCATTTTCATGCTTTTTCTTCACCGATCTGTGAACATTTCTATCTCCCCTGCAATTTCTTTTTTTTTTTTTTTTCCCGGCTTTGACTGTGAACTCCCTTGATCTTCCTGGTGCGCTTCACCAGGAAGTGAGTTTTTCATATTCATGGCTTCCTAATTAATGTATGCAAACCATTAAATAAATTTTTTAATTATTTTAAATATGAGAAAGAAACAGCAAAAAAGAAAATCTTCCTGATTTATAATAATATTTTATTGCAAACCTTAAATTGTAATTAATTTTTATATGTGAAAATGAAAATAAATATTTCCAAACAAATGTTTTTAATTATTTGGAGAAATATATATAGATCTTAAATTAATTAATTATTTTTTAATTATTTTAAATATGAGAAAGAAAAAAAGAAAATCAATTGATTTATGAAAATATTTTATTGCAAACAGTTGACCCATGAACAATTTGGTGGCCACGTGAACATTCCATCAAAATTTGCAATTAAATATTATTAGGGGCAATTTGGTCAATTCACATTCCACAATCATTTCAAACACATTTTTCAATAACAAAATTCTTAAAAAATCAATCACATCTTCCCAAACACACAAACTAAAAATCCTACTAAAATAGTCAAACTACATAAAAACTACATAAAAACTCACTTCCTAAACACCCACATAGCCAACAAAGAGTTTGTGAGAGGAGTACCTAAACTGGGTAAGAATTTGAGCCATGTGTGTGGACCATGTCAACTTGGAAAGCAAACCTATGCCCCTCATAAAAAGGTGAACAGTTTTACAACCAAACGTCCTCTTGAATTGGTTCACATGAATTTAATGGGTCCTACTCGCACTGAAAGTATTGGAGGTAAAAGATACATTTTTCTAACTGTTGATGATTTTACTCAATTTTCTTGGGTAAATTTTTTAAGAGAAAAATCTGATACATTTAATGCTTTTCAGGCCTTAGTCCTTAAAATCCAAAATGAACAGGGTGTTTCCATTGGGCGTATCATAAGAATCTAAACTGATCATGGTCGTGAATTTGAAAATAGTTCATTTTCGGATTTTTGTGATAAGCATGGAATTAAGCATGAATTTTCTGCGCCTATTATTCCACAACAAAATGGAGTGGTTGAGAGGAAGAACAGAGTTGTTTAAGAAATGGCAAGGGTCATGCTCCTTAGTAAGAGTCTTTCTCAAAAGTTTTGGGCCGAAGCCCTAAATACAGCTGTTTATGTCATAAATCGCGTGTATTTAAGGCCCGGCACTTTACAAACTCCATATGAATTGTGGAAGGATTTGAAACCTAATGTAAAATACTTCAAAACTTTTGAGAGTAAGTGTTACATCTTCAAAGATAGAGAGCCCTTAGGCAAATTTGACTCCCGAAGTGATGAAGGTATTTTTCTAGGGTATTCAACCAACAGTAGGGCTTTTCGAGTCTATAACCTGCGAACTTTATCTTTAATGGAATCTATCAATGTGGTTATAGATGACACAGGTGCACCTACTCCAACAACAAATGAGGATGACATTGGTGAGTCTCCAATCTTGGATACTGAACCACAAAATCAAGGAGAAGCTGCGGTCCAATCACAAGAAATTGTTACAGCACCATCCTCACAGGTAAGTTCAAGTCCAAAGAGTGCTCAAAGGGACATCACTCTTGTTGCTTTTGTCACTGCAAGTCCTGAGCTTAAACTATCAGCAAGGGTGAAACTGAATCATCCAACTCAACAGGTGATTGGAAGTGTCTCGGATCGAATGAAAACCCGAAGACAGATTCGAGATTAGGTATCACATATGTGTTATGTTTCACTAATTGAACCTAAGAATTTTAAAGAGGCCCTGCTAGATGATAGTTGGGTCAATGCTATGCATGAAGAGTTAGGTCAATTTGAACGTAACAAAGTTTGGACTCTAGTTCCCAGACCTAGAGACATGAATGTGATAGGTACCAAGTGGATCTTTAAAAATAAATCTGATGAGAATGGTACTATTGTGAGGAATAAAGCTAGGTTGGTTGCTCAAGGCTACACACAAGTAGAGGGTATTGACTATGATGAGACGTTTGCCCCAGTTGCACGTCTCGAATCTATTCGTATTCTGCTTGGTGTTGCATGTTATCTTGGCTTTAAATTGTTTCAAATGGATGTGAAAAGTGCCTTTCTGAATGGGTACTTGAAAGAAGAGGCATATGTTGAGCAACCAAAAGGGTTTGAGGATCCTAAATGTCCTAATCATGTCTACAAGTTAGACAAGGCTTTGTATGGGTTGAAACAAGCTCCTCGGGCTTGGTATGATAGACTTACTACCTTTCTTCTTGATAATGATTTTCAACGGGGTAGTGTGGATAAGACCTTATTTGTGAAACATACGAAGTCTCATATTCTTGTTGCCCAGATATATGTTAATGATATTGTGTTTGGATCTACTGATGAGCATCTTGTGAAATATTTTTCGGATTGCATGACACATGAGTTTGAAATGAGCATGATGGGGGAGTTGTCATATTTCTTGGGTCTTCAAATTAAACAGTCTCCTTCGAGTATATTTGTTTCTCAGTCCAAGTATGCCAGAAATCTCGTGTCCAAGTTTGGTCTTGAGTCTGCCAAACATGCACGTACTCCCATGAGCACCAGTCTTCACCTTTCCAAAGATTCCTCCGGTATTGATGTTGATCCTACCCTTTATAGGAGTATGATAGGGAGTCTTTTGTATCTGACAGCAAGTCGTCCTGATATTTCTTTTAGTATCGGTGTTTGTGCCCGTTACCAGGCCAGTCCTAAAGAGTCTCACCTTCTTGCGGTCAAAAGCATCATAAAATATGTTAATCGGACCTTGGGGTATGGGGTTTGGTTTTCCACTGATACTATTGCTGAAATTACTGGTTTTTTTTATGCCGACTGGGCAGGGTGTGCTGATGATTGGAAAAGTACATCCGGAGGGTGTTTTTACCTTGGGAATAATCTGGTTTCCTGTCATAGTAAAAAGCAAAATGCCATATCTCTTTCCACTGCTGAAGCTGAGTACATTGCTGCAGGGAGTTGTTGTGCACAAATGTTGTGGATGAAGCAAATGCTTCATGATTATGGGATAGAACAGAACACTCTCACACTTTTCTGTGATAACACAAGTGCCATAAACATTTCAAAAAAATCCTGTCCAACACTCTCGCACCAAACACATTGACATTCATCATCATTTTATTCGAGAGTTAGTGGAAGAAGGTCTTGTTGTTCTTGAGCATGTTTCCACTGAGCATCAAAAAGCTGATATTTTTACAAAACCCCTTGATCTTCTTCGGTTTGAGTTCCTTAGAAAGACCTTGGGTGTCATGCTCGATCACTAGAGTATTACTTGTTCCTTGAGTAGGTGTAAGTGTTTTGCCATATTTGTGCTTGGATGCCATAATCTCATTATCATTGATATCTGGTTTTCTTGCATCCAACTTTTTATGTACACTACTCATGCTGCTTACAAGATCTCATTGTTCAGTGTTCATAACTCATTTTGAATGCCCATGCTCATTAACCTCATGATCTTATTCTGTACACATCCTTGAGATAAATTACTGCAGGAGTTTCTGCATAAGTGATCAAAGTTCTCTATGGACCACTAACAGTGTTTCTTGTACTTTTACAGTGGAATTGACCGATACTAGTATATCATGGGTGATGTTGAGTTTCTTAACCATCTACCATCTGTTTTCACTTCCACAGTTTCTCTCTCAGTTCCTTGAAGTCCGGGCATTAGGAAAATGCTACCTCAGAGGGACCAACCAGGCCATCCTTTATGATTTCATTCTTCTCTGGTTTGGTTTCCATACTCTGGAGCGTGAATGCCACCAGTGAGTGCCCACAAGAAAGAAAAAGTTTTAAAAAAAAATTAAAAATTAAAAAAAAAGGACTCATTGATTGAGGGGGAGCCTCCGCTTTTACTCAACAAATGCCCCGTGATTCCTAGTGGTTTGACTTTTCTCTGTGATGTTCAGTTACTCTTGCCAGAGGTCTAGCCATCCGATCACTACTAGGATTAACTCTAGCTCAGTGGACTCTCATGGATTGCACACACACACTTTCTTTTATGAGCTCTCATGTTGGATTTTGAGTTTTACATTCTCATGTTGTTTATGATCACTGATTATATTTTATCTGCTTTGCTCATGGTTTTTAGTGTCATTATTTTTTTTAAACATTGCAAGTTTACAAAATTCATGAATTGCAGATTATTTCATCTCAGTATCCATTTTGGCTAAATGTGATCATCTACTTGTGTTTCAGGGCTCACTTCATGTTTTTGAGTATCTTGTTTTTGTTTTATATAAAAAAAAAAAAAGTTTTTTTCCTCTCCGCTCGAGCAGACATTCCTACGCTCGAGCGCGGTTTTGAGCCTTGCAGTAGTTTGCTCTTTGCTTTTGCAGTTCTGGGAGGGGTGTTTTTCTGCTCGATCTTCAGTTTTCGCGCTCGAGCGGGACTTCGCATGTTTTGTCTCACGCTTGAGTGTTAAAACCCACGCTCGAGCGGATTGGTTTTGTATATCTTTCCCTCATTCGACCTTTCAAGTCATTTTTTTCCTCAACTCCTCTCTCTCCTAGGGTTTTTTCCTTGCGATTCCCCTTCTTTCCTATTCCTTGGTGGTTCCTTGTTGTTTGTTCGTGTGCTTCTACATCTCAGGTATGTTTCTCCTCTCCTTCTCCATTGTTCTTATGTCAGATTTATGTCTCATTGCCCTATTCGACCTTGGGTTTTTCTTTGAGTGGTTCTACCGTAGGTCATTGGGTATATATTGTCTATGATTGTCCTATTTTGGGTTCGGCAATGTTACTTTTGACTATGGCACAGTGATTTTGGTATTGTACATTCCCTCTAGGGTTTTTGATTTGGGTGTTTTTGTTCGGTTTTTCTGTGTCGTTTACATTGGGGATTGTGGTTAGGGATTTTGATTTCATCTATTGTTTTGTGTTTCTGTGATACTATTCTCTTTGATGATTAAGTCCCTCACCATGCTGGCTACATTTGTGCTTTACTGCTATGTTAATGGTCCTTGTTCACATCACCTTTACTATGCTCCATTTTTCCATATTTGGTTCTCACATGCTTATATATTTTGCATTATCTGATATCTTATCTTGCTTCATGTTGCTATATCACTGTAGTACTAATGTTTTGTGGTTTCTTTGTTGGCCTTTGGTTTTTCTTGGGTTAGGATTTGTCTGTAGTCTTCAGTTATGTCTACCTTCAAACGCCGTAAGTCTACAGCCTCTTGCCCTCCATATAACACTGATCGTTTCCCATCGGCTGAAAAAGCCAAGTTATTCCATGAGTCCTACCCATCCCGCTCCATCCATCTTGAACGGAATGTTCAACCCTCCACCTTTGAGTCCATTCCTATCCAATCTTTCTTTGATTCCTTGGGTGGGGATTAGGTCCTTTTGTTTTCTGGGTCACAGAATCAGACTTGGGTTCGGGAATTTTATTGCAATATGGATGGTCTTGACGATATTGGCCCCTCTTTTAAGACTTGGGTTAGATCCAAGGAAATCACAGTTACCACTGATCTTATCCGTGAGATTTTAGGGGTTAGTGAGAGATCTCCCATCTTTTACCCTTTTCCAGTGCGCCCCACGTGTGATTTTAATGAGGTTGCTCAGACTCTTTGTGGTTCTCCTCGGCCCTGGCCTTCCGGTTCTTTGATCAAACAGTATGAACTTCTTCCACAATTTAGGTTACTCAACTTAATTGTGTGTGCCAATATCATAGTTACCACCCACAGCTCTGAGATAAACCAGGATCAAGGCTTCATTCTTCAATGTATTGCCCTCAACCGTCCCATTGATCTTGCCACCCTTATCATTCAAAAGATGGTTGCTGCTTTTGAGCGCAACAATCTTGGGTTACCTTATGGTTGTCTCATCAACAGGCTTTTAGTCAAGTTTGAGGTTCCTACCTTTGATGAGGATGAATTTGCCTCTCCTACTCGCCCATTTACCAAGAAGACTGTCTCCCAGAGTCAGTCTCACATTAGGGGGGTCCCTTCTAGTACTGGTCGCTCTAGTGCAGGTCCTAGTGCAGCAGAGGCCATGACAGAGGAGGCCGAGTATGATGCTGCTGCTGGTGGAGATCTTGGTGAGGGGGGAGCAGCACCCTCCAATTCGTACCATCTGTGGTCAGCTTCAGTCGCTCGAGCGCTCTGTTGGTTCCAGGTTTGATCATTTTGAGGCTCGGATGGATATATTTGAGGCCAGACTCACTGATCTTGAGACCACTACCGATTCCAAATTTCATGCTTTGGAGGCCTCTTCCCAGCAGATTGAGGATTTTGTGGCACAGTCTTCATCCTAGCTGGCTCAGATCTTGACCTTGCTTCAGATGCAGTTTTCGCCTCCGGCTCCATGATCTTTGTTCTTCGCTCCTTTGTTTTCTGCCACATTCTTTTGTTATCTCCCGGCCAAAAAGGGGGAGTGATTTTGGTACATATTTGGGTACATATTTGGTACATACAGTTTTTGGTAGTACATGGTACAGTTGCAGATTTTGGAGTTTGGTTGGTACAGTTGTTTTCTTGTTATCCTTCCTTGGTACAGTTGGATTTTTATATGTTTTGGTTGGATACTATTTTTGGATATATGTTTGTGGATGGATAATGTTTTGATTGTTATGGATTTATCTTTTGCTATTTAATCCAGTTCCACATATTTTTGGTTGGCTTGTGTTTGGTTGTTCTTTTTCAGGCTCATTGTACAAGCGCATGGTTGGTTGTGGTTGTTGCATATTGGTTCATAGTTGGCAAATTGTTTTAGACTAGTTTGTTCATAGTTGGCAAATTGTTTTAGACTAGTTTGGATTGTTTTAGACTAGTTTGGAAACTTGTTTTAGTACTTTTGTGATTTTGATTAGGAAAACTATTTTAGAATGGTTTTGTCTGGGATTTGACAAAGGGGGAGATTGTTAGGACCCTTTGTTGTCAAAATCCGTGGATCAAAACCAAGGTTGTAACATGTTAGAGCTTTCCAGATTTTCCAAAGTTTGGTCTCCCCGCTCGAGCAGGGAAAGTGACGCTCGAGTGGGGATTACAAGGTCACAGTATCTCTGCTTCACCTGAAAAAGTACTGGATGGTGTGATTCGACGCTCGAGCGTGGAAACTTCCGCTCGAGCGTGAAGCCTATATGAATCACACAATTTTGAAGCCTCCGCTCGAGCGGGATTTCCCACGCTCGAGCAGACCGCGCGAACTCAGATTCTATAAATTCGCATGATGGGCCTGTTTTAGAATTACTTTTCCTAGATCTTGTTTAGGGTTTTTTAGGGTTTTGTTTGAAGTTTTCTTCTGAGATTTTTGATAGTTTTCCTTGATGTTCTTGAGAGAGTTCTAAACTTATGAATTGAGATTCATACATCAAGGAGATTGATACTTTATATTCAAGAGAGTTCTCTTCGGTGGCTTCCGAAGATCAAAGACGTAGAGTTTCAAAAGGCATTTGATTCTATACGTTGTCGTTAATTCGGCAAGTGAAGTTGTGGAATCAACTTCAGAATTGATCAGTTCCGTGACGAAGGCGTGGTGAAAGAGTTACAGAAGATTCGAGGATAAATTGACTGGGTTGGGTAATTTGTGTATTATCTTTGTAATCTTTCGTTCTTCAGTAGTGGATTGATTAGTGGCGGTTCGCCCGTGATTTTTGATTACAATTGAAGGTTCTTCAATTGTGGTTTTTTCCACGTAAAAATCGTTTGTGTCGATTTATTGTTTATTCCTAAAAACAAACAAACTAAAATCACTCTCGTAAGTGCTTGTTGATTTTAGATTGAGTATTTTGAATAATTGGGATTTAAAATATTTTAATTTTGATCTAATCACGAATCACTTAAGATTTTCATACTGGAAAGATGATACTCGAACCACCACAAATTCACGGCCTCAGGAATCACTATAAATACATCTTAATCTATTGAGGAGAGGATTCATTCCATAAAATATTTTTTTAAATATAGATTTTTAGTTTATTTTTATGATATTTTAATTTTTTTTTTGTTGTTGATGTTAAGGCTAGGGGTGAAACTTCAATAATTTCTTTATAAATATTTTATGATTCAATCATGATTTTTAATGTTAGATTATTTTTATTGATTGATTTATTTATTTGAGAATTTTTTTTGCTCCGTATAATCTCTTGTTCTATCATAGTCTCCGAGCATGATGAAAACTTGATATTCCTTGCGAATCAAATAATTAAATTTTTATGATTTAATCAATCAGTCAAAATAATCAATCTTTTTAAATTAACTTTTATATAAAATAATCATTTTTATCTTCTGATTAATAATACCATTTGTGTATGTCTCAATTGAGTTATATAAATTGAATATGAAATATTTTAAAGAAAACGTTAGTGGAGAATCCTTAATGCCTTAACACCTTTTTATTATTGACACCTCAATTTGTCTTTCAGTTAATTAATTTCTCTTAGATAATCCAATCACTCCCAAAATTTAAAATCATTTTTTTCTTTATTTTATTTGATTGCTCGGTCATGGTTTTTGAACAAATTGGCCTCTGAGATTCAACTTTCTGCTTATCGATATATATTATTTTGTGACATCTTGCGCTTGCAATTGTAATATTAAAGTCACTGCAAATTTTTGACACCATCGGCAGAGAACGCGTCATTATTTGAAAAATACCGAGGTTTGCTTTACTATCTCTGACAATTTTGGTAAACTCTTTCAATTTACTTTTTACTTTATTTTTATTTTTATTAATAAAGTAGAATTTGTGTTTATTATTATTATTATATAAAAAAAAGTATACTGGGAGACAGTAGCTCAAAAAAAGGAAAAAGAAAAGTTATGTTGTGGGTTAGTCTTAGATTCGTTCTTTCTTTATTTATTTATTTTTGAAAAAAAAAAACTGGTTACAATTAGTCGTTAGTGTCATGATCATTTTGTTCGTTTGCTAAGAATTGATTTTGATTCTGATGTATTATTTGGTAATTTTTTTGAGTCTGAATTTGATTTATTTGCACATGCTTACGCACTTGACACATATGGCAAATAATGGTGATAATGATAATGAGAAAAATCAAATTCAAGTGGCTCAACTTATTCGAATCTTGCGTGATTATTTGCAACCCACAAAAAATAGTGTTCTCTCTTATATTATTTTTTCTTCAAATGCAAATATTTTTAATTTTAAATTAGGTATGATTGCATTACTTTACTTGCACATTACAGAATTTGAAAAAGTTTGTGCCACCTTTTTAATTGCAAATGCTAAATGTAATCGTGTTTTCCTGTAAAAATGGTCTAGAATAATTTTATTGTACCTTGGTTTTGTGTTTTTGTGAAAAATAGTTTTTTTGCAGCCGAACTAGTAATAAACTGGTTGGGGTGTGATGAATGGTTAAAAATGTATAATATATTCTATTCTTTTTAATCATTAATACACTTTCATTAAATTAATTCCCTCATTTTATTTTTAGTTGTGAGTTTAATGATTTAGTTTTAATTTTTACAGAATAATTTGCAATTAGAATGATGATTTGGGTTGATTTTGCAATTAAGGAAAAGAAAATGAAGAAGAAGTCGAAGTGGAAACAAACTCTTAGATTTGGTGGCTCACACATATAAACAAAATAGTTGGTTGGGTCGCCCAAGAATTTATGTGTGGTCGTCTTCCACTGAATTGGGTTTCCCAACCTCCACCTGCTCTTGCTCTGTTGTTAGTATTGGCCTAGGTGTTTGCTTTCTTTAGGCTTTGCTTGCCTCTTGTTTTACTTTCTTTGTTCCAAAAAATAAAAAAATAAAAAATACTTTCATTAAATTAATTTCCACATTTTATTTTTAGTTGTGAGTGAAGATTTGGGTTAATTTTGCAATTAGGAAAAGATAATGAAGAAAAAGCCAAAGTGGAAACGAGCTCTTTACATCACCTGGCCAAGTAGATTTGGTGGCACACACAGATAATGAAAGTAATTAGTTGATCCTCAATTTTTTATTGTCTCATATTGATCCAATTACTCCGAATTGTTAGCATAGTTTTAAGCCAAATGTGCAGACAAGTAGCATATATCATAGTGTTAGGAGCAAATTATAAACTCGATCAATTTAGTGACCTCAATGAATTTAATAAAAATTTTCTACCAAAAACCCTAATGATGTTATCAATTCAATCAAATTGATGCAAAATTTAAAATTAAGAGTCAAATTTGAGCCAATTGAAATTGTAGAGATTAAAATGACATATGCAACAAAATTTAGGGACTACCAGTATAATTTGCCCTAAATTTTTATTCTATTATCATTAATTTTAATTTTATTTATTTGTTGATAATATAAATTGATTTTTAGTATTTGACATAATAAGGAGGTTAGGACTAAATTGAGGCAAGTAACAAACTATAGCAATGTCTAAATTGTTTTATGTAATTATATTTAGAGAAAATTAGTGATAAATTCAACTTAAGCCGGGTATAAAGCATTAGGTCTAGTGGATATTTTTTACTGGTAAGAGGTCCACCTTTTCAAATAGTTTGGTGAGAAATCATTTTGTTAGTTTTTAAGGACATTTTGTTTCCAATTTTGTCTTTTTAATTTATCTGTTGACTTTTTTTGATTATCTGTTCAAATTATTTTTTCTATTTGTTCAGGTTCATTGTCATTAAAGACTTTGGTAAAAGTTTCTTTGCATTTGTGTAGTTCAGCTAAAACTCATTAGAGGGACTGGTAAAAGAACAGGCAGGATAAAGTAAGTTTTGAATCAATAAGGTTGTTGGATTTGATCTGGAGGAACAAAAATATAAAGTTTATCAACTCGTTCTTCAATGCGGGTAGTTTGTTCAGTAATTGTTTGAAGATATATATTTGTGAATTTAACTGTTCATAAACTTGACCAATATCATAACTAATAGAGGTCGATTATATGGTTTGGCATAAAAGGTATAACTAGCTCCACGAAGGGTATAAGTTTTTCTTGGAAGATGAACTGATTAAATTGGTTTAGTATTGAGGACGTACCGGTTTTTTTGTATAACATTGAAATGAGCTATGGGGAGTTATATGGAACATTTATTTGGTAATGTGGGCAATACTTGGAAATACCGATGGAAAAAAAAAGGTATATGATTTTGTAATGTTTGTAATGTAAGGAAATACTTAGACCGAATAAATTGTTGTTATGAGATGGTATGGTTTTGCTTGAAATAAATGCGATTGGGTGTGTTATGTGGAGCATTATATTCTTTGGAGAGTAATTTGTGATTAATTGTGAAATCATTTTGAATAACATTGATGGATAAAGAGTATATCAAAGTCAATATCTAGAGAGAATCGACTAGAATCGACATAATTTGTGTAAGGAATTTGATTAAGTTGTCGTTGTATAGAATGTAAGGGTAAGTCTATTGAATGTCGAGGAGGATACTGAGGTGTTTGTACTGGGATATGATACCTTGTAAAAGTAAAAAGTTGTTGGGAAGAGGGTTGTGATTGGATTCGTACAGATTAGAATTGTTGGAATCTTAGTACAACTAAACCATTTGGATTTTGGAGAATTGTGTTAGGGTTTGTATAGGGTAGAGAGGTGAGAGCTGGGATAGCATTGAGAATTACCCATGTGTCTTCATAAGCATCAGCTTGTAAGACTTCTTGCTAGGTGATTACTTGAGGAATCATAACCCAGTAAGCTCTTGGTGTGAGTGGAAGATTATTGTGGATTGTTTTGGGTTTGGTGAGATATATTTAAAACTAGGACAAGAGGTTGTCATGGCTTTAAGATAGATGCGATAACAGATCTCCTTAATTTATCTATTGACTTTTTTTGATTATTTGTTCAAAATTTTTTCTCTCTATTCAATTTTTTTTCCTACCTGTTCAAATTTATATCTATTTGTTCAAATTTTGACTATCTATTCAATTTTTTCCCTTTATTTGTTCAAATTCCTATCTAAATTTTATTATTTGTTCAATTTTTTTATCTGTTAAAATTATTCTACTGTATACGTTTTAATTTTTTTTTTTTTTTTTATCTATGCAAACCAGAGAGAGGAAAGAGTGAAAATTATCTATTCAACTAAAGTATTTGTTCCATTTTTTTTTCTATCCTCATTTTCTTAGGACATGAAATTTTCAGTTAGTATGACTAAAGAGAAAATGAACAGATCTGTCAAGCATATCTCAAACCAAAAAGAAAGATTTATGATGTTAAAGAAATCAAAGTCAACAACAAACAAAGATTTTTTTTTTTTTTTTTAAAAAAAAAAAAAAAAAAAAAAAAAACACTAATACATCAGATATCAGTTGAAGCCTGTATCTTGATTTATAGAATTGCATTCGCTAATTCCTCAAATTTCGAGATGAGAATAACATCACCAAATCTCCATCATTCCAAATCAATTCACACAAACAAAACACAGATTTTTGTATCGCTAGGGTTTAAAATGCCAATAATACAAAATCAAATTCAAGGCACATATATGTATAGGTGTAAAATCCCTAGGTATACATAGATGTGCATATGTAGGATACTTTAAATTTGACTTTGTGTATGCATATAATATATATATATATATATATAGAGAGAGAGAGAGAGAGAGAGAGAGAGATTAGAGTAGATCGGAGCATATCGGAGCAGATTTGAAGCGAAAGGGGTAGTGGAAACAAGCCAAACATGGCAAGTGTCTTTTATTTTCAAATCTATCAAATACTGCATTTTCAATATATATGATGATTAAACAATTACTCATCCCCGTTCTTTCCACCATTTTAATCTCTACTAAGGCTGGCATAGGTCGGGCTAAGTTTGGTTCTGGTTGGGTTTATACTATATAATAACATTTGAAGTGATTTCCTTAGCCCGACCTAGCCTAGGATTATGCCTATACTTTATTTCCAGATCCATTTAAAAATAAAATAAAAAATTCGAAGGTCACACATGACCCAAATGTTATTTAATATACATATTTTTTTTCTCCATATTTTAAAATAAAAGCTATATTTAATTTAAGCATTTGAATTCTATGTTATAATTTTTAAACAAAAAAAAGCAATTTTCATAAATTTTCACACAATAAAAAAAAAAAGAGAATAAATTATACCAGTAATCCATATAATTGCTTGTTAAATTTCACTTTGGTCCATCAGGTATGTCAAAGAGGATCTTGGTTGATTGTAATGACCAAGGTGTTAAACTATCAATAGCACAAGTACTTAGGGTTCACTCACTGAAATTGTCCATGGAAGACATGAGGTGAAGATACTAGATTAGTAGGTTCGAGTGCAGTGGACTCGTGGTGGGGGTTCAGATTTTGCACAAAATCGCCGATGGGTTTACAGAAGCAACATTCGAGGTTGGTGTTCGATTCTGCAACGATATCAACCTTGTTAGAGTTTCCTAAGGTAAGCAAGCTTTAAAAAGTGTTTTTTCATTTTTTTTAAAGTTCTGTCTTGATTTTTTAAAAAATTTATGCTATTATTATTATTTTTTAAAATTTTATTTGTTTATAATATGACCCATTGATTTATAGTATTATGAGCTCAATATTCATTGATTGATACAATATAAAAAATTCAAGGTAGATTAATGGTGACATAATTAAGAAGTTAGGATTAAATTGAGATAAGTAACAAACTACAACTACATTTAAATTGTTTTATGTAATTATGTTGATTGATTTTACGATTAATAAATAGAAAATTTTGTATCTAAAATTTCAACCAAAAATAAAATAAAATTGTGAATCAGGAACACCATCAAGACTCTTGGTTGTGACATTAGTTATATGGAGGACTCTCATTCACATGGCTCACGCAAAACACGGATACTTAAGACCTTTCCTACTGTCCCTTTCAGTGGATTTGAGCAAGAGGATCAACTTAAAATCGAAAAACTCTTTTGGGAACCTCTTCACTAAATCGACTACTCGATTTATGGCAGATGAGAGCAAAATGGAGCTACATGAAATGGTGTCACTACTTAAGAATTCAATAAACAAGACTATTACAAAGAGATTGTTGAAAACTGTTGGGTTGGTGGACCCTGATAGGTACTGTTCACTCAACTCTATTGTTCACTCAAACACTAGGTCCAATGGGGGGTTTGGGAGGGCCTCTCCCCGAGGAGGAGGGGGGTCCAGGGGGGCCTCCCTTTTGTAATTCTCATGTGCTTCCGTGTAACCCTAATTATATACTTATAAATAGATGAGAGGGCGCATCTTTTAGGTTAAGAGAGAGTTGTATTTTTTTTTATTATAGTGAAAAATTGCAGCAATCGTGGACGTAGCCCTATTCTGAGGTGAACTACGTAAATCCTTGTGTTCTTGTGTGTGTGATTTGTTTGATTTGTTTTTCTTCTTTGTTTGTTATTTCGTGTTTCACCGATCTTGGTTAGGAAGGGTCAATTTCCTAATAATTGGTATCAGAGCATTGGTTCGAGTTAGAGCGATGACTATAGACGAGAATGTTAGAATCGATAAATTCAATAGCACAGATTTTGGATTTTGAAAGATGCAGATTGAAAACTATCTGTATCAGAAAAATCCTGTATGAGCTCTTTTTAGGGACGAAACCAGAAAAGATGAAGGATGATGAGTGGACTCTTTTTTATTGCCAAGCGCTAGGTGTTATTCGGCTAACGTTGTCTCGTAACGTTGTGTTTAACATAACAAAGGAGAATACTACAACAGGTCTCATGGCGGCACTCTCAAACATATATGAAATACCCTTTGCCTTAAATAAAATTTGATTGATAAGTAGATTGTTTAATCTGAGGATGACAGAAGGTGTTTCGGTGGCTGAGCATATGAACGAATTCAATATTGTGGTAACACAATTGAGTTCTGTATCTATCGAATTTGATGATGAGGTCAGGGTTTTGATTCTTTTATCTAGTTTGCTAAAAAGTTGGAATGGTACTTGTAGACACCCCATTTTTGACCGTCCTCAAGACTTGGACGTCACCGTTGGAACACTCGGTGATCATCCTTGTTTGTGTTCGTTTGGAGTTCCTGGAGTTCTCGGCTACGCGCCTTGCCTCAGGACCTCCAAACTCGACCGTTTGGCGTTTGGTTTTGCACCAAACACTTGTGTTTTGCCTTGGAATGGCAGGGAATGCTTTGTGAGGCATCCCCATACGCCACCGGCACTAGCCAGAGGCCACCGGCTGGCTGGTGTTGCCATCGGCACTTTATTGTGCCGACCGGCACCATTTTGTGCCGACCGGCACTAAGTTTTGCCAAAATGGC
Organism: Camellia lanceoleosa; assembly: GCA_025200525.1. NCBI lineage: Eukaryota > Viridiplantae > Streptophyta > Magnoliopsida > Ericales > Theaceae > Camellia > Camellia lanceoleosa. The sequence continues at coordinate 15,166,429 of CM045770.1, forward strand.
ACTCTTTGCCGGCCGGGCACTGTACAGCTGCTTTATGAGATATTTTTAGACAGCTGTATCACCTTTTGCTCCCCTCCATACACGTGTATGGAGAGATGAGCCTTTAGTTTGCTTAGCTTGTAAGCTTTGCTTGCCTATATAAGCAAGCCTTCTCTCCCTTTGATTGGGGTTAGACATTTAAGGGCAAAAACCGAAGCTTATACATATATTTCTCTGATATACATCCATATATATCTATATCTCCCTCTCTCTCCTCTTGTGTGTGTGTTTTTGGACCAAAAAGTGTGATTTCACCTTACTTTTGCACCATTACACACACTACTACACCTTAATCCGAGATTGGAAGGCTTGGAGGTTTGTTTTGTGTGATCTTGGACTGGTTTTGATCACTAGAGGAGGGCTGCTCCACCTGTTCTTCATTGGATCTTCAAGGGTAAACTTTTTGCTTTAGTTTCCCCATTCTTGCAACTAGTTTCTACCCCTCTTGTCTTGTGTTTTGAGCTTTCTTTTTAACATAAAAAAAACCTTGTTTTTACTTGCTCAAGAACATTCATTAAGGTCACTTTTGTATTTGAGTGAAGCCTCACTCTTTTAGGCCTTGTGTTGGTCCTTTTGTGCCTTTTTTTGGAGCATTGTCTAACTTTAGTGTTTTTGGTCTTCTCACCACTGAAAACCAGTGGGTTTTCAGTGGTGAGGGAGGTGTTTTGAAGTCTCATGTAGGGGAGGGACACCCCTCTCCCCTTTGTCCATCTTTGGCTTTCATTCTTGGCTCATGAGGTAGCATGTGTGCATGCTTGCATTTGGCTTCATTTCAGAACTTTTTGGGGTGTTTTAAGTCATGTTATACCTCTGTCTAAGGTTGGTTTTGTGGCCCTTAACATGCTTCCTATACTTGCTTTGTAATGTTCCATTTTGCTTAGAGACATGCCATGTGTTTAGCCTCATGTATCCCCATGTTTTTAGCTTAGCATCTTGAAGATGTTGGTCTTGATTTGCCATGTTTTAGGGCTGTGAGCCACTGATTTTGCCATGTATAGTGTGCTTGACATGGTTGTTTTGTATTCTAGGCTTGTAAGCCTCATGCATTTTGGTTCCTAGCATGTTCAACATTGATCATCCTCATGATTTGGCATCATTTGTGACCCTATTTTAGTCCATAAATCATGTGTGTATGTTTACATATGTGACCATTTTCATGCTTCAAGGGTGTCCCCTTTTATGTCTAGGGATTGGCATTGTGTATGCTTGCATGATTAATACAATTTGGGGCTGCCATATGTGGGTTTTGGGTGTCATTTTGCATGATAGAAGTCTGTTTTTGGTTGTTAGATGCATGCCATGAGTGGCCTTGATAATGGTAGTAAGGTACTCTCTTTGGTGCCCTTGGTTTTGGGCCTATTGCCTTGCATGCTTGCATGAGTTTTGGTCATCATTTTAGGCATGTTTTGCCACTGTTTTAGGGAGGTTTGAGGGCTGTCCCATTGTAGCTTAGTCTACCATTGCATGTTTAGTATATGTGTGTTGCATGCTTAGTCAACATGGTCTTGACATAAGACAATCCTATTGCCTTAGGTGTTCATGTTTGTACCACACTTTGCATTGTGCATGCTTAGTATTGTATACTTCCCATGATGTGTTACATAGCATTTGGCATGCCTTACGCTTTTGTGTCATGTTGCATTGTTGATGCATGTTTGCATGGATGGCATTTCATTACTTGGTTTGGGGTGTCAAACCAAGTGTGGGAAATGAGGGGTGTTTGTACTCCAAGTGACAAAACACACCTCAATTCCCATGTCACTAAGGCCCTTGACTTTGGCATGATAGGGACTTAGTTATCATTGTTGTGTTGCATGCATTTTTACATTGAAATGCAACCTTGGTATCTTAGGCTATCATGCACCAAGGTGCACAATTGATAGCCCTAGAACCAAGAGCCATGTTTCTTTGAGTCCCATTCATGATAGGAAGCATTGGCCATGCATAAATATGCTCAAAAATCCAATACCATGCACTGCTGCCTGCTGCTGCTGTCAAACTGTCTTCTGCAGGAATTTTGTGCCGACCGGCAGGAAAGAGTGCCGGCTGGCACTGTATTGCTAGCCGATAGATTATTTTGCAGCCGGTAGCCACTATAAGCAGCCGGTGGGAATTTCTTCCAGCCGGTGGCACTCAGCAGCATGCAAGGAAGGTTTTCTGGGGCTTTGACAAATTTTGGAGAAGCAGGGCAGTAAAAACAGAGGCAGCAGTGGCACGGTGTAGGCTTTCCGGGCAAGTCGGACCGAACATGCATCATTCGCGCATCCCGAGGCAGGGCTGAGGCCCCTTTTCTTTTATTTATTTGATTTAATTTTAATAATTAGAATTTTGTAATAATTTATTCATTTATTCTTCGGACTGTATTATTATTTGGTCCCTCCGAGTGAGGGCAAAATTGTAATAAGGGTGTGTGAGTGGGTGTATGTCTTCCAATCCCCATTTCTTTCTATCCCTTTTATTTACCTGCTTATGTTGGTAGATTAGGGCATTTCTATCTTAGCATACCTTATGCAATGCATGCGTGCATTCATGCATTTGTTTACATGCACCGGGCTCGGTACATCATACAAACTGCATTGTACTTTCAATTCCAAATTGAATACATACTATTTGTCGCATTTCACATGCCAAGCTTAGGATAGCCGAGCCTGTCTAATTGCATTCTGTATGTAGTGCACTAGTCACTTAAAATGAACTAGGTCATGCATGTTTGCTAACTAGTTTTTTGTTTTGGCGCGGAGTACGATGTAAGTATTTTACGCTTTAGCATACCACATGCGTGTGAATGTTTGCCATGACAGTATGATTGCCATGCGGCTAAATGCTTATGTGATATTACTGTTTGAATGCCTGTGGGTGAAGGTTGGATTTCCTGAGTTGGAACAACTCATTGAAATCCGTATTTTAGCCTACTTGCGAGTAGCAAAATCTAACACGTTTTTCGAGACAAAACGGATATGCAATGTTTATTTCTAAGTTAGGCAATCTAGTCTATACTTTTGTGTTGTGCGCATCACATAGTAATTCTAGGTTAATAACCGGAATAAGAACGCATAAAGTTTTCAAAAATGGATATCATGGTTAGTAGAGGCCGGTCTTCGGACCGGGCGAAAGGGGGTGCTCATAGCTGACCTTCCCCGATCATACCTAAGCTCCCGAGCCAAGACCACTTTGGTGATGACGGACATGTGGCCTTCGGCACCGAGTCAGGGTTTCGTAAATTTCCCATTTTAAAATATTTAGGTGGCGACTCTGTAATCTGGCAAAGCGGTCCATGTTTGGCACTACTTTTCAAAATCTGTTTTTTTTCAAAACGATTTGCCAGAGTTGGACTCTTTGGTTCAGATTTAGAACCGACACAAAATCGAGTCCTTGAACTGTAGAGTGAAGCCCACGGGCGCGTCTACAGTTTCTGGCGACTCTGCTGGGGACTTTAGAGAGCTTGACTCGAACTCGTGATATCCTGTTTTGACTACACTTATGTGTTTCTTTGCATTGCATGTGCATTGGTGCGCCTAGGACACAGTGTTTGCCATCTGCCATTCCTGAACGGTTTGCCGGAGGCTTGTCTTGTCAAGGCATGACCATAAAGCTGACCGGTTATAGGCTCTGACAGCATGGGAACACAAATCCCTGTTTTACTGGGGCACCCTTTTCGACCATTCGACCTAGTGCATATTCGGATCCATAGTGACCATTCTAAACTAGGACAGGTTGCTTACCCGATGTTAGGTTGTTTGAAACTGCCGCGTGCATAGTGAAACCCTAGCTCCTGACAAAATAGGACAGGGAAACCCTACCCCAACATAGGGGTGTATTGGCTCCCATTTATCTGCTATGTGCTTTCAGAATGTATTTCTACAGGAACACACATGTCAGTTTGCAAGATTGGGTATTAGGCCTGAGGGCACCGGTAACAGTATTTTGGGGAATCAGTTATCTGTGGGTACAAGATTCAGACTTAGGGGCAATGATTCAGAAACAAAGTTGATCGAGATTTGAGGAACAAAGGTATCGAGTTGACGTGTTACCCAACCATGTATTGTTTATTTTATCTTTGTTATCTTTGTCGATTTTACGTTTATTTATACGCTTTATTTATCTTTTTATTAGGTAGTTGAGCACGATTGCTACCAACCCGATAGATATCCCCAAGCACTCGGGTCGAGGTCGTCGACTCTTCGATCCGAGGATCGATAGACGGACAACGATGTACTACTCACTACCCCGTTACTAACGGAGGTCAAGAAGGCAGAGGACATCAAGGTGATAGCCAGAGGGCTTTATCTACCCCAATGTGTTCAAGAGGGATCGGATTCTGGTCACCAACAGAGAGGGAATATATACCAAGAATCCAACCAGAAAGGGATAGTATGGCTAGTTTGGAGGAGATGGTGCGCCACCTTCAAGAGAGCATGAAAGCGTCTGCGAGATGCCGTCCGTCAGCAGATTTCGCCGAACAGCGACGCAGTTGTGAACAGGCAGAGACAATTGCCAGGCTAGAGCAGCAAACCGGAGCATCCGCTTCGCATCAAGTTCCTCCCCCACCAGGAGCTCCTAATGTCGGGGAGACAACCAATGCTCAGACTGATACAGAGCTGCCCACGGGACCACCCCCACCTCCGACCCTACCTCAAATTCAACCTCAGCTATCAAAAACACCCACCAATCTACCGGACTCTCCCTTTGAGTTCGAGACTGATCCCACCGCGTTAAAATTGAGCAAGCTTGAAAAGTTGTTCAAGAGGTCCCAAGGGGTCAAGACTATCCCCGACATTGAGGATGGTTACACTGACGCAGCTGTGACGTTGCCTGACAGATTCAAAATGCCTCATATTGATCGATTTGATGGGTCTGGGGACCCCATGGTACACTTAAGACTGTTTTCGGACGTTCTAAGGCCAATGGGCCTCAGCAGGCTTCAGAAGTTGTCTCTATTCGGCCGGACCTTGTCAGGTGTGGCATCCGCGTGGTATGCTAAGCTAGAAGATGACGTCAAGAGAAATTGGGATGAAATGGCTGAGGCCTTCATCGTGCAGTACTCATACAACACGCAGATTGAGATTACGACCCGTGATCTCGAGACAACTGGGCAAGAGCCTAAGGAGAGTTTTTCAGAGTTCGTAACCAGATGGAGGGCCAAGGCTTCAATGATGACCTTGAGGCCTACGGACAAAGACCAGATTCAGATGATTGTGCGCAATCTACAGCCGAAATTGATGCAAAAGATGATAGTAGTCCCATTTCCCACTTTTTCTGACTTACATGAAATGGGGGTGCAGATTGAAGATGCCTTGAAGCAAGGCTGGATTGATAATGATCGGGAGCAACCCCGAAGGACCTTCAACCGCAACACTAATGCAGGCCCGAGTGGCGCATTTACTACGAGAACCTCCGAAGTGAGCATGGTCACCACTAACCCCCCACAAAGAAATACGGCAGCTTCGCCATTCTCCAGTGCGTCCGGAATTAACCCGCAAACAACCAAATACCCACCCAGAAACTCCAGAACTGTCGCTCCACTCTATATGCCCCTATCCAAAGCTCTGGGGGTTTTGATCAAAAAAGGGCACCTGAAGCCCCTGGAGCCGCGGCCCCTACCAGAAAAACTCCCTCCTACCCATAACCCGGCCAAGTATTGTGCATTTCACCAACAGCACGGTCACGACACCGACCAGTGCTATCGGTTACGCCATGAAATTCAAGACCTTATCGATAACGGGGTGATTTTGCCTCCCGAGAAGCCCAATGTTACTACAAATCCCCTCCCTGCACATAACCAAGCTCCACCACCTAAAAGACTTAATTTCATCCATACTGGGGCCGTGTCCTACGACCCTAGTATCTATATCACACCTACCAACCTGCCTAAACCAGAGGTGTTCCTCCCCGATTGCACCGACTTGTGCATGATGGACATCTCCGTAACCCAACCTAAGCCAGTGGTGGTGACCGCCGAGAACAAGAGAGAGGAGACCCCGAAGAAAAAAAGAGTTGTTGAATCAGAGTCTGCGGAATCTGGGAGTTATATGGGTAAGACATACAGTCCGAGTGACTACATTTCGTCGATAGACCAAGATAGGCCCAGAGTAGAATTGCCAACAGGGGGAGAGTTGTGTATGATCCAAGGGGATAGTCTGGAACAGGGAACAGATGATGTAATAGCTGTAGAGGAGGACCTGGCCAACCTCCAATTTTACAGTGACCAATACCCAGAGGACGCAGTAGTTGCGTGGTTCGATTATGAGGATTCAGTAGAAGTCACTGGATGGTTGGACGATCAACCCGATGTGGTAGGAGAATTTCAGGCAGAGCACAGTTCAGCAGGAATGAGAATATCAACGACGGCTGGAAGGGTCGAAGAGCAGAATACATCGCCGGAGGGCGCCGGTGTCAAGAATTTCACCCGAGATTGGAGCGTTTTGAGTACGGAGATGATTGAACAATCAATTGTGTCAGAACAAGCAAGTTTTGAGGATTCCGAGAGAATCAGAAAGGCAAAGGCCCATGTGGGAGTGGAGACTGCTGTGTGCACAGGAACCGAGAATGCTGCGGGCATGTGGATGGAAGGTGTCATGAAAGAAGAATAAATATACCAGGCGGACAGTGTCTCTGTCATTGATGGAATGTGGTGGGAAGATGAGGACCTATGTCTTGCCCACACGGACGAAAATTGGGGGAATAACCAACCCGATAACACTTGGTACCTTGGAGAGGTCGACCACATGACGAGAAGTGGGCGATATTTCAAGCCCCCACACTTGGATCAACCAGAGGCCTCAGGGAAGGATAGGGAAGCCGAGAAGCAAAAAGAGAAGCAACTTGAGGAAGAAGCTGTACTGAAACAGTTGAAAAAGATACAAGCAGACATCTCCATTTGGGGACTGCTCATGGCCTCATGATACAGGTATTGCTTTTGACCATGGATAAGGCCAAACTCTCCATAGAAACTACCCCAGAGCAGCTGGTTGGACTGGTCTTCCCGGGGGGAGGTTCCCCGACGTTGACCTTTTCGGATAAAGAACTTCCGCCTGAGGGTGTAAATCACAACAAACCCCTCTACATTTCTGTGGAATGTAGAGACAAGTGGATACCGGTGGTACTTGTCGATCTGGTTCGCCATCAACGTCGCTTGACAAGAAGGCGGCAGATGCAATTGGCTTGAAAACCGCAGATTTCATACCAATGCCCAAGTCATCCGGCATTTACAATACAAGTAGAGAAGTGATGGGAACGGTTAAAGTACAGACAAAGGTTGGGCGGGGACGACATGAGATAGATTTCCACGTCCTAGAAGTTCCCGCGACTTTTAATTTGCTTTTAGGCGCCGTGGTCGCATCGTGAAGGCGATGTCATCCACTTTGCATCAAATGGTGAAATGCCCCTACGGGAAGGGAGTAGCCATCGTCTTCGGGAATTCATCAATCCACCCACCACCCGAGGTATCCACGCCTGTTCTGGAAATCGAGCATGGCGTGGAGGACGTATTCATATCAGGTTTTACCTTGGCCGAGGCTCAGGTCGTACAGAATATCATGGCCGCTAATGAAGGGATATGTGTTAGTGCCCAAGCAGTGTACCTCATGAACAAACTCCAATACATCCCCAGGATGGGATTAGGGAAGAGCGGCCGTAAGGGCATTGCAACGTTGGCCGAAGTGCCGTACAACCCTCACACCTTCGGCTTGGGTTATCTGCCCACCAAGGAAGATTGGGTAAAAAAAGGAAAAGAGGTGGCTGGAAGAGCCAAAGCAAAACAGATGGGGAAACCTTTTGAATTGATGCATCGGCCCATCTGGGGTACCCTGAACGGACGTTTCGTCCGGGAGGAAGAAGACTTCCCATTCTGTGGTTTTCCGGAGCCGTGGCTGAATAAAGAAAAGAAACGCATGCCGGGATTTGAAATTTTCTTCGACTTGCAGTTATCTGGGGATGATGTTGCTGAAGAGCAGACAGACCCGAGAGTTGAGGCTGAACATAGCAAGGAATTGGAGTCTGCGGACACAGAGTTCGAAATGGGGTAGTAATCGGCATGTCTACTTTCGGATCCTTTGATCGACCTTGTGCTTGGGGATGACTCCTCGGTCCATGATCGGAGATGAAAGCATGCCTACCATCAGCTATTTTGGATGCATCCATCGCACCCTCCCTCACCTGGCAGTATGAGGAGGGATTTTTGTCAAGCAGCACCGGGTCAGGTAGTGAGCCGGAATCTGATTCCACCGAGTCTTGTGAGTCGGAATCAGGTTCCAGCTCGTTTGAGTCTGAGTCCGGTATTCCTGGGAGTGACAACTCGGATGCCACAGTCCTGTCCAGGTCGTCTTTTTCTTTCTCTTTTGCGTCTGTTGTAACAGAAGAATTGGACGGTTCGGAAGTATCTAATGAGAATGAGGTGACTCTGGTTTCCGAGTACTTTTCTGTGCCTTTGGTTTATTGCTTAAATCAGGACTTTCAAAATTTTGATAAAAACGACGAGGACGAAATTCCTCCGGTTTTGCAACGACTAATTGAACAAGAGCAAGAGAGGTTTGTTAAACCCTTAATGGATGAAATCACTACCGTGAACATTGGTACTGAGAAGGACCCGCGGCTGGTCCAGATCGGGTCCACGTTGTCTTCGGAGGAACGCGAGCGCTTAGTCGCTTTATTAAAAGATTTCAAAGATGTTTTCGCGTGGTCCTACGAAGACATGCCTGGAATCGATCCTGAGATTGTGCAACACCGGATCCCTCTTGACCCCAAGGCCCGACCTGTCAAGCAGAAACTCAGGAGGATTCGCCCCGATTGGGCCATTAAGATCAAGGAAGAGGTCACCAAGCAGATAGATGCAGGCTTCCTGCTGGTATCCGAATACCCGACTTGGTTGGCCAACATTGTTCTAGTGCCGAAGAAGGATGGCAGAATCCGGGTATGTGTGGACTTCAGGGATTTGAACAGAGCCAGTCTGAAGGATGACTTCCCCCTGCCGCATATCGACGAGTTGGTAGATTTCACAGCGGGGCATGCTTTACTTTCGTTCATGGATGGCTTTTCAGGCTATAATCAGATAGTAATGGCACCCGAAGACCGGGAGAAGACTGCTTTTACCACCCCGTGGGGCACATATTGTTATAGAGTAATGCCGTTTGGGCTGAAGAATGCTGGGGCTACATATCAGCACGCTGCAACTATAATATTACATGACATGATCCATAAAGAGGTCGAGGTGTATGTGGACGACCTGATTGTCAAGTCCAAAGAAAGAGAGGGCCACTACACCGCCTTGCAAAAGTTTTTCCAAAGGATCAGGGAATTTAGGCTGTGGCTGAATCCTCAAAAATGCACGTTTGGTGTTACAATGGAAAAATCTTTGGGATTTACGATTACAAAGGGGCATCGAAGTCGACCCTTCCAAAATCAAGGCCATCTTAGAAATGCCACCACCAATGACTGAAAAGGAGGTGCGAGGCTTTCTGGGTAAAGTGCAATTCATAAGGCGGTTTATCTCAAAACTAACCTTAACTTGTGAACCACTTTTTGGTCTTCTGAAGAAAGGAAAGAAGTTCCATTGGGACGGTCGATGCCAAGCTGCGTTTGAACAGATTAAAGAGTATCTGCAGAATCCGCCCGTGTTGTCACCACCAAAGCCGGGGAAGCCGTTGATATTGTATCTGTCAGTGACTAAGACTACAATGGGCTGTATGCTCGCACAAGAGTTGGAAGATAAAGTGGAAAGGGCCATCTACTATCTGAGCAAGAAGATGCTCGATTATGAGACCCACTACACTCCGCTGGGGAAGGCATGTCTGGCCTTGGTATGGGCTACTAGGAAGATGCGGCACTACCTGTTAGCTCACTCTGTAATGTTGGTTTCACGACTTGATCCCATCAAATATCTTTTCGAGAAACCAGCGCTTACGGGTAGGCTAGCTCGTTGGCTGCTGTTGCTCTCCGAATTTGACCTCAAGTATGTGACGCGCAAGTCCGTGAAAGGGAGAGCAGTGGCAGAGTTCCTTGCCGACCACCCGGTTGAAGGGGATGAAGCGGTTGAGTACCTATTCCCAGATGAAGCTATTTTGCACATCGAAGATGAAACTTGGACGATGTACTTTGACGGAGCGTCAAATCAATACAGGTATGGGATAGGGGTGTTGCTGATAGCGCCTGACGATTCCCGTATCCCTTTAGCATTCAAGCTTCGATTCAAGGTCTCGAACAATGAGGCAGAATATAAGGCATGTATTGCCGGACTAGAAGCTGCCCTAGAACTAGGGGCAAGGCGATTGGACGTCATTGGGGATTCGAACCTAGTTGTGTCTCAAGCTAAAGGAGATTGGAAAGTAAAAGAGGAAAAGATGATAACTTACCACCAGACCTTGGATTTGTTAATTCCTCGGTTTGAAAAGCTAAATTTCACTCACCTAGTGAGAGAGAACAACAGGTTTGCAAATTCGCTAGCAACTCTATCTTCCATGATAGACATCTCATCTGGGGTCCGGATGCGTCCAGTCATTATTGACCAGAAATTTGCACCTGCCTACGAGTCAATCTCTGCAATAGATGAAGTGCAAGATAACAACCCTTGGTATCACGATATATGGAACTTCTTGGAAAAGGAGGCATATCCACCAGGGGCAAATGCCAAGGACAAGAGGGCAATTAGAAGAATGGCTGTTCAGTTTATCATCTGCGGGGGTAAGTTGTACAAAAGAGGTCATCTAGGAATGCACAAGCTGTGTGTGGAAGTCGAAGAGTCGGAGCGCCTGATGGAGGCCATCCATGGAGGAGAATGTGGAGCACATATGAATGGGGTGATGCTGGCACGAAAGATCCTCAGACAAGGCTACTACTGGTCTACCATGGAGGAAGATTGTATCAGCTTTGTTCGGCGATGCCACAAATGCCAGATTCACGCAAATCGCATGAACATCCCGCCGTCAAAGTATGCAAAGATGACATCGCCATGGCCGTTTCGGTTTGGGGATCGATGTGATTGAGTCAGAACTCAAGGGGTCGAATGGGCATGAGTTTATCTTAGTAGCAATAGATTACTTTATAAAGTGGGTCGAGGCCCAATCTTATGCCGTGTTGAAGGCTTCGCATGTCGCAAAGTTCATCAGAAACAACATTATCTGCCGTTATGGAGTCCTGAATGAGATCGTTTCAGACAATGGTTCCCACTTCAAGAAAGAGGTGATCGATTTGTTGAAGAAATACAATGTGGCTTTTCATAAGTCGTCTACTTACTGGCCGCAAACCAACGGGGCAGTTGAGGTCGCCAACAAGAACATCAAGCGCATACTACAGAAGATGGTGGAAACCTATCGGGACTGGCTAGATAAGCTGCCATTCGCCCTGTGGGGCTACAGGACTTCGATCAGAACTTCTACTGGGGCGACTCCGTACTCATTAGTTTACGGGATGGAGTTCTACCTATAGAGATTGAGGTCCCGTCTCTACGAGTATTGGCTGAGTGTCAGATAGCCGAGGCAGATTGGCAGCAGAGCAGATTCGAGGAACTCATGCTCTTTGATGAAAGGAGATTAAAAGCACTGTACCATGTCCAAGGATATCAACGCAGAATCGCCCGGGCTTTTAACAAGAAGGTTAAGTCCAGGAATTTGAAGGAAGGAGATTTGGTACTCAAAGACAATCGAGCTCCCATCCACGACCCAAGGGGCAAGTTCAGACCTAATTGGACGGGTCCCTATATCATCAAGTCTATCTGGTTAGGTGGAGCTGTGGTTCTGATGGACCTAGATGGCCTAGAGTTCTCCCAACCGATCAACATGGACAAGTTGAAGAAATATCACCCCTGAGAGGCTCGCTAGGCCGAAAACCCGGAAGGGCTACCTAGGCAAAATTCAGAGCACAAAAAAAATATAAAATATAAAAACTGAGCTCGCAAGGTTGAAAACCCACAAAGGGCGGCCTTGGCAAAAGTTAGAGCGCAAAAGGAGAGTGAAAATACTCGAGTGAACCCAAGCCTGAACTACGTAAGGCTTGATTCCCATCTTTGGGATACGTAGGCAGCTTCATCCTGAAGTTCAACCGTAAACTCTTCCCCGATCAATTTTGTCCATTTGATCATCTTGGTCATCTTTGCCCATTAGCATTTATCGCACTTTCTGGTACAGTGCTATTCAGACTAGGGGCAACTTTCCGTTGCCATACAGTGCCGCGGTACCATTTAGACAAGGGGCAACTTTTCAGTTGCTAGGATCCGGGTTTGTACATCTCAGCGACAGATCTCAGGCGTGTCTAGTTCTGGTCCATATCGAAAATAGTTTTGAAAATTTTTGATGAAGATGACTTTGTTCAAATAAATCTTTTTTACAACTAAGACCATTTCTGGACCAAAACGGAAAATTTTCAGTACCACAATCTTCAATTTCATTGATTTCAAATAGAGTTCTCTTGCTCTTGCATACAATCGAAGTTGTTTCTTTTATTACATTCCTAAAGAAAACTTGAAAGTACTGGTAAAGCAATAAACCCGGGGCATGGTCAAGTCAAATGTCCCTGCGCCCTCTCCCGAAGCTGGTCGAAGCCTCTGATGCCAAAGTGGGCCCTTCTTGTGCCTCTTCATTGAGCCAATCTAAGCACTCATCAGACAAAGTGCAATTGAAAGTGGGGGCGGGAGGCAGGAGTTCTCTAATCCTCCACGCGGCTGTCTGTCGGATAAGCTGCACACCTCGGACTGTAAATGTAGCCGGATACTCTATCCCTTTCGGTGGACAAGTCTGGTCATGACCAAACTGGCGCAGGATACGGAATGGAAAGTAGAAGACACAGTGAGTTAGGCCAATCAAGCGGATCCCAGTGTCCTGGAACATGCCGGGAGATTGAGCCAAGGGCAACGCCACGCAATGCGGTCTGCGGACAAGTTGCACATCCAAGCAAACCACCATTCCTCATCAAGAGCGTTGACTAGACGATGTCGGAAGAAATAGCCGCGAGCTGAATATGCTGGACAAGAGTCTACAACCTGCAATTTGTCCATCAACCATACCTGGGAAGGGATGAAAAATGAGAGAATAAAGAATAGAGAGATGTACGATGAGAGAAAAGTGAGAAAAGGGTTTTTGTGAGGAAAACCGAGCTTGAAAGCCGAGTGATGTGAGCAATACATATGTAAGATTGGGTGGGAAACATTACCTGCAGCAGCAGTGGACTCCCCGCTAATCTGGTTGTCTCTCGACGATGAAAGGCATCCAAGCCCATCAACGTCTCAGCCAGAGTCATGGCGATGCAGCTTTTGCCCTCCTTCAAGCCGTGGGCAACCTCAATCAGCCGGGCACTAGACCCTCCAGAGCCTGAGACAAACAGAAAATGAGATAGCATGCACAAACAAAGGGCGTGCCGCCGGAAGCCTTGCCAATGATGGTCGTTGCGGTCGCCAGCATCCGAGAAACGATATATCAAGCTCGGAATATCCAGCATTCCGTCGCTAATCAAAGACCGAGCATCACGAAGTGTGAGCCCACACATTCGCCCTAAGGATTGGGCGTGGCCAAAGTTAAGCTGTGGCAAGATTTCCTCGGTGCGCTCGGATTCCATCAAAACTTGGAAATCTTCAAAAGTAGGACATACCTCTTGCCCGGCAAAGCTAAAGACGTGTGTCACCGGATTCCAAAACCTCGCCGCGGCATGGAGAAACGGGAAATGCAACGGGGTGAGACCAAGAGTGAATAGTGCATTTATACCAAAGCCCCGGAAATTCAACTTTTTCGAACCGTCCAAGCTGTTAATCCAAGCCGCGAGATTTTGGGCAAGAAACACTTCCATTTGGAGCAAATCAGTGTTGAAATGAAGAAAACCACGAGGCTGAGATCTTTTGTAGAAGATAAGGTTGAGTGGAGGACACGTGTCAAGATTCTGGCCGATGTCTTGAAGATTGGTGGCAATCGGCGTGTAATAGTGCTGACCGGCCATATTTTTGTGCCGACCGGCCAAATATTGTGCCGATGGAAATTCCTCAAGGCCGGTGGACTTTCTGTCAAGCCGATGGTTCTCCCCTTTGGTCCTCTGAGCTGTCTATGCCAAATATTGGAGAATCCCACCATTTCCGGTGCTCTCCGGTGATTAATTTTCGCCGAGTCACGCGTATTTGCTTATTGAGTTGTTGTATCTTTGCTTATCGAGTTGTACTTCACTCTCTTTGAGTCGTCAATTTGTCTATCAAGTTATACTCGCACTTGAATCGCTTGCCAAGTCTTTGTTTTGCTTATCGAGTTGTAATTGGTTTACTACCTGATTATTACGATGCGACGCTTTGTTTTCAAAACACAGTTTCGATTTCATTCGCACTGCTGTGGGTGTGATACCTTGCGATGCGATGCATAATAGAACACAAATGCAACACCTTTTTGGGCGAATAGCTGTTTCATTTCCATCATGTGTTTTGCAAAAAACACACACTTCTAGAAATATAAAACCTGCTCGAGGCAGTGCAATGTGCTTAAACTCCTAGTAAAAAGGAAAGTAAAGCAGAAGAATAGCAGGGTAGCATAGTGCTGGGTTTGACACCGGTAACCTCCCCCTTTCGGCCATCGTACCTTTTGCGTCCTTGTTCGGGTTAGTCATGCGATTTGGCACCTTCATCACTTAAGGCAGTCCAAGAAATGGCGCCTTCAGAACATAAGCGGAGCTTCGAGTTGACCTCGTACCACAACTTTTGCGAGCGATGCCTGGAACATGCGAAGGATGTCCCTTCCCGTATCCTTTTATATTTTCTGAATTCCATAAATCAATTTCAATTATACTGTGTTGCAATACGTTGCATTTCAAAATCATGCTTTACCATGCTCAATTTCAAGTTTCTATTATACATATTGCATTGTATGCGTGCTTTGCTTTGCTTACATGTGTTCAAGTTTCTATTATACACATTGCATTGTATGCGTGCTTTGCTTTACTGATATGTGTTCAAGTTCCTTCTATTATACACATTGCATTGTATGCGTGCTTTGCTTTACTGATATGTGTTCAAGTTCCTTCCTTATTATACACATTGCATTGTATGCGTGCTTTGCTTTACTTACATGTGTTCAAGTTTCTATTATACACATTGCATTGTATGCGTGCTTTGCTTTACTGATATGTGTTCAAGTTCCTTCTATTATACACATTGCATTGTATGCGTGCTTTGCTTTACTGATATGTGTTCAAGTTTCTATTATACACAATGCATTGTATGCGTGCTTTGCTTTACTGATATGTGTTCAAGTTCCTTTATACACATTGCTTACATGCGTGTACTGCTTTACTCACATGTGTTCAATTACAACTGCCTATACACATTGCTTGCATAGACTGCATGCTTTACTTACATGTGTCTGTACCTTCACAGCATTGTTAGACACCCCTCTCGATTTGCGCCGTCGCGTACTTTCGATATTACATGATTTGCATGTCGCTAACAATATTGTACTTGTTAGGTTTGCTTTCTTTTCAGGCACGATATTGTATGTACGGTTCATTTGAAGCTGGCACGACCAGATGAGCCGCACAGGTATTATATCCTCCGTGTGAGACGTATCGAGAATTGCACAATTCTCATACACCCTTTCTGCATTATAGTGTAGTTTGGAGTATTCTAGCTTAAAACTGTTGCATGTGTGCTTTGTTACAGCGTTCTTTGCATGATCCTAAGTTATGCTCGGCTTCTTGCATTTTCAGTTGCATTTTGCCCCTGCCTTCGGGCACATATCTTACTTGTCTTGCATGTTTGTCTAAGTCTTCGGCCTTGTCAAAAATGGGTCGTCTCTGGGCTTTGACATTCACTCCCGTCATTGTTATGACTTCCGAGTTCTGTCAAAGAGGGGCAACTGTAGACACCCCATTTTTGACCGTCCTCAAGACTTGGACGTCACCGTTGGAACACTCGGTGATCATCCTTGTTTGTGTTCGTTTGGAGTTCCCGGAGTTCTCGGCTACGCGCCTTGCCTCAGGACCTCCAAACTCGACCGTTTGGCATTTGGTTTTGCACCAAACACTTGTGTTTTGCCTTGGAATGGCAGTGAATGCTTTGTGAGGCATCCCCATACGCCACCGGCACTAGCCAGAGGCCACCGACTGGCTGGTGTTGCCATCGGCACTAAGTTTTGTCAAAATGGCACTCTTTGCCGGCCGGGCACTGTACAGCTGCTTTATGAGATATTTTTAGACAGCTGTATCACCTTTTGCTCCCCTCCATACACGTTATGGAGGGATGAGCCTTTAGTTTGCTTAGCTTGTAAGCTTTGCTTGCCTATATAAGCAAGCCTTCTCTCCCTTTGATTGGGGTTAGACATTTAAGGGCAAAAACCGGAGCTTATACATATATTTCTCTGATATACATCCATATATATCTATATCTCCCTCTCTCTCCTCTTGTGTGTGTGTTTTTGGACCAAAAAGTGTGATTTCACCTTACTTTTGCACCATTACACACACTACTACACCTTAATCCGAGATTGGGAGGCTTGGAGGTTTGTTTTGTGTGATCTTGGACTGGTTTTGATCACTAGAGGAGGGCTGCTCCACCTGTTCTTCATTGGATCTTCAAGGGTAAACTTTTTGCTTTAGTTTCCCCATTCTTGCAACTAGTTTCTACCCCTCTTGTCTTGTGTTTTGAGCTTTGTGTTTAACATAAAAAAAAAACCTTGTTTTTACTTGCTCAAGAACATTCATTAAGGTCACTTTTGTATTTGAGTGAAGCCTCACTCTTTTAGGCCTTGTTTTGGTCCTTTTGTGCCTTTTTTTGGAGCATTGTCTAACTTTAGTGTTTTTGGTCTTCTCACCACTGAAAACCCACACCAGTGGGTTTTCAGTGGTGAGGGAGGTGTTTTGAAGTCTCATGTAGGGGAGGGACACCCCTCTCCCCTTTGTCCATCTTTGGCTTTCATTCTTGGCTCATGAGGTAGCATGTGTGCATGCTTGCATTTGGCTTCATTTCAGAACTTTTTGGGGTGTTTTAAGTCATGTTATATCTCTGTCTAAGGTTGGTTTTGTGGCCCTTAACATGCTTCCTATACTTGCTTTGTAATGTTCCATTTTGCTTAGAGACATGCCATGTGTTTAGCCTCATGTATCCCCATGTTTTTAGCTTAGCATCTTGAAGATGTTGGTCTTGATTTGCCATGTTTTAGGGCAGTGAGCCACTGATTTTGCCATGTATAGTGTGCTTGACATGGTTGTTTTGTATTCTAGGCTTGTAAGCCTCATGCATTTTGATTCCTAGCATGTTCAACATTGATCATCCTCATGATTTGGCATCATTTGTGACCCTATTTCAGTCCATAAATCATGTGTGTATGTTTACATATGTGACCATTTTCATGCTTCAAGGGTGTCCCCTTTTATGTCTAGGGATTGGCATTGTGTATGCTTGCATGATTAATACAATTTGGGGCTGCCATATGTGGGTTTTGGGTGTCATTTTGCATGATAGAAGTCTGTTTTTGGTTGTTAGATGCATGCCATGAGTGGCCTTGATAATGGTAGTAAGGTACTCTCTTTGGTGCCCTTGGTTTTGGGCCTATTACCTTGCATGCTTGCATGAGTTTTGGTCATCATTTTAGGCATGTTTTGCCACTGTTTTAGGGAGGTTTGAGGGCTGTCCCATTGTAGCTTAGTCTACCATTGCATGTTTAGTATATGTGTGTTGCATGCTTAGTCAACATGGTCTTGACATAAGACAATCCTATTGCCTTAGGTGTTCATGTTTGTACCACACTTTGCATTGTGCATGCTTAGTATTGTATACTTCCCATGATGTGTTACATAGCATTTGGCATGCCTTACGCTTTTGTGTCATGTTGCATTGTTGATGCATGTTTGCATGGATGGCATTTCATTACTTGGTTTGGGGTGTCAAACCAAGTGTGGGAAATGCGGGGTGTTTGTACTCCAAGTGACAAAACACACCTCAATTCCCATGTCACTAAGGCCCTTGACTTTGGCATGATAGGGACTTAGTTATCATTGTTGTGTTGCATGCATTTTTACATTGAAATGCAACCTTGGTATCTTAGGCTATCATGCACCAAGGTGCACAATTGATAGCCCTAGAACCAAGAGCCATGTTTCCTTGAGTCCCATTCATGATAGGAAGCATTGGCCATGCATAAATATGCTCAAAAATCCAATACCATACACTGCTTCTTTTCTTCTGCCGCCAGCTATCTTCTTCGGAGAATTTTGTGCCGACCGGCAGGAAAGAGTGCCGACCGGCACTGTATTGCTAGCCGATAGATTATTTTGCAGCCGGTAGCCACTATAAGCAGCCGGTGAGAATTTCTTCCAGCCGGTGGCACTCAGCAGCATGCAAGGAAGGTTTTCTGGGGCTTTGACAAATTTTGGAGAAGCAGGCAAAGAAGGCGGCACGGTGTAGGCTTTCCGGGCAAGTCGGACCGAACATGCATCATTCGCGCATCCCGAGGCAGGGCTGAGGCCCCTTTTCTTTTATTTATTTGATTTAATTTTAATAATTAGAATTTTGTAATAATTTATTCATTTATTCTTCGGACTGAGTGAGGGCAAAATTGTAATAAGGGTGTGTGAGTGGGTGTATGTCTTCCAATCCCCATTTCTTTCTATCCCTTTTATTTACCTGCTTATGTTGGTAGATTAGGGCATTTCTATCTTAGCATACCTTATGCAATGCATGCGTGCATTCATGCATTTGTTTACATGCACCGGGCTCGGTACATCATACAAACTGCATTGTACTTCCAATTCCAAATTGAATACATACTATTTGTCACATTTCACATGCCAAGCTTAGGATAGCCGAGCCTGTCTAATTGCATTCTGTATGTAGTGCACTAGTCACTTAACATGAACTAGGTCATGCATGTTTGCTAACTAGTTTTTTGTTTTGGCGCGGAGTACGATGTAAGTATTTTACGCTTTAGCATACCACATGCGTGTGAATGTTTGCCATGACAGTATGATTGCCATACGGCTAAATGCTTATGTGATATTACTGTTTGAATGCCTGTGGGTGAAGGTTGGATTGCCTGAGTTGGAACAACTCATTGAAATCCGTATTTTAGCCTGCTTGCGAGTAGCAAAATCTAACACGTTTTTCGAGACAAAACGGATATGCAATGTTTATTTCCAAATTAGGCAATCTAGTCTATACTTTTGTGTTGTGCGCATCACATAGTAATTCTAGGTTAATAACCGGAATAAGAACGCATAAAGTTTTCAAAAACGGATATCATGGTTAGTAGAGGCCGGTCTTCGGACCGGCGAAAGGGTGCTCATAGTGACCTTCCCGATCGTACCCAAGCTCCCGAGCCAAGACCACTTTGGTGATGACGGACATGTGGCCTTCGGCACCGAGTCAGGGTTTCCTAAATTTCCCATTTTAAAATATTTAGGTGGCGACTCTGTAATCTGGCAAAGCGGTCCATGTTTGGCACTACTTTTCAAAATCTGTTTTTCTTCAAAACGATTTGCCAGAGTTGGACTCTTTGGTTCAGATTTAGAACCGACACAAAATCGAGTCCTTGAACTGTAGAGTGAAGCCCACGGGCGCGTCTACAGTACTGTAATGGCAGTAAGTAATTCTTTAGGAAAAGAAAATTTGAATTACAGTGATATTCGAGATTTAATTCTGAGTGAAGAAATTCATAAACGGGAATTTGGGGAAACATCAAGTGCTGCCCTAAATACAAAAGCCAAAGGAAGATCAGTAAGAAAAAACCCTAACCGCAACAGATCAAAATCCAAACATAGAAGTAAGTCAAGAACTAGAGAGGGACGGAGTTGCTGGAACCATAGAAAAAAGAGACATCTAAAAGGAGATTGTCTGACATTGAATAAGAACAAAGGTGATCAAAATTAGAACGGAGGAGATTTATGATGCTTTGATCTTGAGTATTGATAGCCCTCTTGAATCTTGGATTTTAGATTATTTCACAGAGCGAAATCATGGACAATTACATTGGTGGTGATTTCGAGAAGGTTTATTTGGCTGATGATGAACCTTTGAAGATTGTGGATAAAAGGGATTTAACAATCAAGTTGCCAAACGGATCTGTTTGGAAGATACAGAATGTTAGACATGTGGTTGGTTTGAAAAAAAAAACTTGATTTCTGTTGGACAACTTAATGATGAAGGTCATGTTGTAACATTCATGGGTGGTTTGTGGAAAATTACCAAAGGAGCCATGGTTGTTACTTGTGGTAAAAAAGAAGGCACCCTTTACATGACTACGAACAATAGGGATGCAGTAGCAATTGCTGGTGAGATGGAAGACTCAAATCTGTGGCACCAAAGGCTTAGGCATATGAGTCAAAGAGAGATGAAGGTACTTGCATTTAAGGGGAAATTGTCAGCTTTGAAATCAGTGAACATTGACTTTTATGAGGATTACATTTTCGGCAAACAAAAGAGGGTCAGTTTTTCAAAGGATGACAGGAAACCGAAGTCAGAACAGTTAGAGTTGGTTCATACATATGTGTAGGGACCTGCACCAGTTTCATCTCTTGGAGGATCATCATACTATGTTACCTTTATCAACGACTCAACGAGAAAGGTATGGATTTATTTTTTGAAACATAAATTTGAGGTTTATACTACTTTTAAGAAATGGAAAGCCTTGGTGGAGACTGAAACAAGTTTGAAAATTAAGTGCTTGAGATCAGATAATGGAGGGAAATATGAGGACAATGAGTTCAAGAAATATTGTGCAAAAAGTGAAATTAGAATGGAGAAGACTGTTTGAAAGTCACCTCAACAAAATGGCATTGTAGAGTGCATGAATAGAACTCTAAATGAATGTGCTAGAAGTATAAAGATACATGCCGAATTGCTAAAGATGTTTTGGGTAGATGTAATTAACACTGCAGTATATCTAATTAACCGTGGTCTATCTATTTCATTGGATAAAGAGCTACCAGAAGAAGCTTGGAGCGGTGAAGAGATAAATCTTTCTTTTTTGAAGGTTGGCTGTGTTTCATATGTGCATATAGATTTTGCTGATAGAAGTAAACTTGATTTGAAATCTCTTAAATGTACTTTTATTGGGTATGGCATTGATCAATTTGGTTATTGGTTTTGGGATGATAAAAATCAGTAAATAATCAGAAGTAGAGATGTCATATTTAATGAGAAAGTCATGTATAAGGATAGGAATAAGTCTACATTTGAATCTGAATCTGTTACTTGTCATGAGCATGTTGAGTTAGAGGAGATTAGTGAGAATGATTTGAATAGTAGGATTCAGAATAATCTTGAAAATCTTATTCCACAAACTGAGCCACATACTCCTACTCCTAAGTTGATACGGTCAGAAAGAGAGTCTAAACTTACATAGCGTTGGTCTCTATCTTTATATTATTTGTTGTTGTCTGATGGAAGTGAACCCCGAAAGTTATGATGAGGCTTTGCAGGTTGATGATTCAATCAAGTGGAAGTTAGCTTTGCAGGATGAATGGATTCACTCATGACAAACCAGACATGGGAGTTGACTGAGTTACCAGTGGGTAAGAAAACTTTGCACAACAAGTGGGTTTACAGGGTCAAACAGGAACATGATAGGAGTAAATGCTACAAGGCCAGATTGGTTGCAAAGGGATTTCAGCAAAAGAAAAGGGGTTGACTACACTGAAATTTTCTCTCCAGTTATGAAGTTGACCACTATCAAATTGGTGCTGGGAATTGTGGCTGCTGAAGATTTGTATCTTGAGCAGATGGATGTAAAGACGACTTTTCTCCATGGTGATTTGGAGAAGGAAATTTACGTGAAGCAACCACAAGGTTTCTTGGCACATGATAAAGAGGAGTTTGTATACAAACTTCAAAAAAGCTTGTATGGTTTGAAACAGGCCCCAATGCAGTGGTACAAGAAGTTTGATGGGTTTTTGTGTAGCAACGGTTTTACAAGATGTCAAGCAGATCATTGCTGTTATTTCAAGAGGTTTGACAAAAATGTTGATGATATGCTTATCGCAGGATCTAACATTAAAGAGATAAAAAAAATTGAAGAAACTTTTGTTTAACCAATTTGAGATAAAGGATCTTGGAGTTGCAAACAAAATCCTTGGTATAAGGATTCACAAGGACAAGACAAATGGTACTTTGAAGTTGTCACAGGTTGAGTATGTCAAGAAAGTTCTTAAGAGGTTTAGCATGGATGGTGCAAAACCAGTGAGCACTTCGTTGGCTAGCCACTTTAGACTTACCAAAGAGCAGTTTCCGTAGACCGAAGAAGAGCAGACTTACATGGAACGTGTTCCATATGCTTCAGTTATCGGTAGCATAATATATGCTATGGTTTGTACTAGACCAGACATTGCACATGCAGTGGGAGTGGTTAGTAGGTACATAAGTAATCTAGGCAAGCAGCATTGGGAGGTAGTGAAGTGGATCCTTAGATACTTGAGTGGTACTATATACATGGCACTTTGTTTCAGAGGAACCAACATCGAGTTACATGGTTATGTTGATGCAGACTTGGTTGGTGATATGGATAACAGAAAGAGTACTACTGGTTATGTTTACACATTGGGTGGTATAGCAGTGAGTTGGATTTCACAGTTACAGAAGATTGTGGCCCTTTCTACAACAGAGGCTGGGTATGTTGCTATTATTGAAGCTAGGAAGGAGTTGACTTGGTTACAGAGTTTCCTAGAAGAGTTGGGTAAGACGTAAGAGATGAGTATTTTGCATAGTGACAGTCAAAGTGCTATTCATCTTGTAAAGAATCCGACTTTTCATTCTAGGACGAAACACATTCAGCTGCAATACCATTTCATTCGTTCACTTGTAGATGATGGAGTCTTGTCTCTTGAGAAGATCCAAGACAGAAAGAATCCAGTAGACATGTTGACCAAGACAGTCACCATTGACAAACTAAAGTTGTGTGCAACTTTAGTTGGCCTTTAAGATTGATGAATGAAGATCGAGTTGTTGCGGCATTCCTCTATGTGATAAAGATGATGGAGAGCTTGTGTTATGAGGCTCCAAGTAGGAGATTGTTGGGTCGGTGGACACTGATAAGTATTGTTCACTTAACCTTACTGTTTACTCAAACACTAGGTCCAATAGGGGGTTTGGAGGGGCCTCTCCCCCCAACGGGGTGCCTTTTTTAGGTTAAGAGAGAGTTGTATTTTTCTAATCATAATAAAAAACCGCAGTAGCCGTGGGCGTAGCCTTATTCTGGGGTGAACCACGTAAATCCTTGTATTTTTGTGTGTGTGATTTGTTTGATTCGTTTTTCTTCTTTGTTTGTTATTTCGTGTCTCACCAATCTTCGTTAGGAAGGGTCAATTTCCTAACAACATTTGTATGAGAGAGTTGGGATTACTAATTCACTCTCATGAAATGATAGTAAAAAGACTGTTTTGCTCCTCATTTTACAAAACCAACCAAGTTATTTTTTATGTAATAAGGCTTTTACATAAATTTGTACATTTAATCCCAACTAACTAATAGTACCACACTAGTGCACAACCAAATACATTTTATCTTACATTTTTAACATAATGCCAGCACACTAATAATCTTCTCATTCAATTTTACTATAGTCATAATCTCATTTAATCTAATCCGCCAAACAATCTGAGGCCTCTCTTCTAGGCATTTGCGCAGTGTTGTTCGGTGTAGTTTGAGAGTAAAATTATAAATCAAACCGTGAATGGCAAATTGACAAATAATCAAACTGCAATTTGGGTAGTTTTAATTAGGTACTTCATTGAAGAATAATCTTAAATAATTATCAAACATTTGCATAATATATAATACTAACTTACATAATATTTTTTATAAACAAATCACTAACTAATTTTACATAATATTTTATATATACATACAACACTAATTTGCAATAAATTTCATATCTTAAATATCTCTTGCATTGATTTTTACTTTAATATTTCATTAGAGTTAAAAAAAAATATATGTATTAATTATAATGGATCGGGGTGGTTCCAAAGACTAGGGATGCAAAAGAGTCGAGTTTTGTTGAGTTCGAGCTCTGCTCGATAAGTAACTGTGCTTGGGCTCGAGTTCTGCTCGGCTTGGCTCGTTAATATTTATGAAACTCAAGCGGCTCGATAAGATTTTTTTTTAATATTATTTAAATAAAAAATATTATTTAATATATAAATAATATATTTATTATATAATTTAAATAAAGATAGATGAGCCTAACTTATTCGAGTTCAAACTCGAGCTTAGCTCGTCTACTAAATAAGTCTAATATTCAAACTCAAACTCGGCTCATTTACTAAACGAGCCTAGCCTATTCTTGAACAATTCGATTTATTTGCAGACCTACCAAAGACAAATTATAAATTTCAAATTGCGGATCAATTTAAATCGCAATTAACTGAGGGATCGGTGCGAAATGAGTGAAATTTTGCACAGTCTTACCATCCCTTGAAGTCTTGGATTTGCTTTGATAATCTATGATCATATTCCAATATGATTTTTTTTTTTTTTTGGACTTGTTTTTTAAATTTTGGAGTGATTATTTATCAATTGACATTTGTCAAATTATTTTCCAACAACTCAATAATTGAATCCTACTATTTAATCAATAAATATCAACTTGGAGCACAAGCAAAAAAATAATTTCTCCTAATTTTGAGGTATTTCTCCATGGTTTGATTTACGGATCTCTCTGGTACCTTTTGCATCAATTAACTCTTCTTATCAAGATATGTATATATATGACTTGTTAAGCATTTTTTTAAAATTTTAAAATTTCACAACTTTCATTCTACCGAGCAACTTTGAAATTTTGTAGTTTTTCAAACACAAAAATTGAATTTTCTTGACATTTCACTATCTCAGCATAAAAATTATGAAATTTCAAACTTTTGTCCACAAAAATTGCAACATTTTGTAGTTGCACAAAAGTTATGAAATATAAATTTCATAGTTTCTGGAACACAAAAACTGTGAAATTTCTCATCACTACTCAGCAGATTATTATTATTATTATTATTATTATTATTATTATTATTATTATTATTATTATTTTGGGTATATATTCTTTTCGATATTCCTTTCCCACGTCCTTTCCTTTTAATAGTTTCTCATATTATTATTATTATGGTTAATTATAATAAAAAAAATCAAAGATTTCACGTATTTTTCACCTTAAATCTTGATGTTTCAATTTTGACAAATTAAATCTTGGAGTTCCTCCGCCTATTTTTGTCTATGTAATTAAAGACGAGACTTGAGACACAAAATGTGAGAGAAATAAGATAAGGGATCTAGTTTGTTTGTCCAACTAGTTCAAACATTTATTGGTGTTCTTCTTTATTCAATTTCCTCCTTATAAATTCACTAGAGTTTGTTTGTTTTTGTTTTATTTTTAAAAAGATTTATTTATTTTATGAAATTATAAATATTACATTTATTAATGTAATAAATGTTATTTTTCCCTTTCATTTTGTTTTCTTTATGACAAACCATCTTTTCACATATTTTATTACAATGTCATATTTAGACCCACAAAAAAATTTCCCTTAATTTTGAATATATTTGTGTTTGTTATATGTCATCTGGCATCAGATGTTGAAATGTGTTGGTGTATGAGAATTTGAATGATGTGAATATATTCACCATTGTGCATTTGAATTTTAAGTGCAGTAGATGTGTTTGATTGAATTTTCAGAATTTATTTATTTATTTGATAAAAATTTAATATACTTCACTAAAAGTAAAAAATTTTAAAAAGGGGACTTTTTTTTTTTCTTCTTCTAATAATTGCCAAATAAAACCTAAACCAAACATTTGATAATTTTATTGTTTATAAAATAAAATTATTGATAACGTCTCATTCATTATGGGGATTAACAATTTAGTGGTTGTTTGTAATTTTTTTTAAAAAAATTAATGACAAAATTTATAAATTTTAATAATTAAAATTATTAATTTTTTCACGAATCAATAATTATTGTTGAGAAATCACACATTGATAGATAATTTTGTTAGAAATATGGTTCTGGAAAAATACGGAAAAACAGATTTTTTCCTCAACTTTGATCTAATTTTTAGGTGAGACCCATACGTCAAAGTTGGCGGGTCTAAGTGATAACGCGTTTTATGCCGCGTTGTGATTCACATGGTATATTTGGTTGCTCAAAACCATTATCGGGTGAATGGGAAATTGAAGCCAAAGTGAGCTCCATGGAAATAGAGTTTTTGGTGAAAATTCCTTAAGGTTTGATAAATGGCTTGTCCTACATTGATTTGGTGGAAAATTTTGAATGGGTTTATAAGGTTTGGAGTTAGAACTTGGGGTAGGCCCCAAGGGGCACCCACGTTTTGTAGAGAGAGAGGTTATGGGCTAGACTCATTGGACCCAAAAATTATTGCGGGTGGACTAGGCTGGGCTTGGGCATAGGTGCGTGGTGTAAGGTTGGGTTAGGCTTATCTGGCCTAATACTTATCTTTTTGGACAAAAAACATTTGAAATTTTTTTTTTTCTAAAATTAAATTCTAATTTTTTGAATTTGAATTTCAGAAATTAAATTCAAAATTGGGTTCGATTTTTTTCCACTCGAATAGAAATTAATCTGTTTAAATTTCAAAAAACCTAGTTGAAATTCTGTATAGGTTGTTATCTGTTCAAATTCAAATTTGAATCCAAACAGTACCAATTCAAACCCAACAGGTTCAGTACCTATTCAAACAGGTATGCTACCTGTTCAATTCAAAATAAAAGGGTGCCACTACATCTATAAATAGACTAGCCCTCATTTGATGATTTCATTCAATTTTTCCGTCCAAATAATTCTGCAACTATTCTCTATATATTGTTGCATTATTTTCTTGTGAGAAAGAGTGTGAACACTTAGTGTGTTCGTTGTGCGAATAAATTGTAGTGTTGCATTTATTCGTTGATTGATCATTTCATCTTGGGAGATAGACGTCCATATTCTGAAAGCACCGTTGAGAGGACGAATCTGTCTTAAAGACACAGTGTCAAACACTAGACTTGATCAAAATATTGTTCAAGAATTTAATCAAGTAAGTTATTTATTTATTTTCTGTTTTATTATTATTATTTATATCAGATTTTGTTTTTATTTTTGTAACAAAATAAAATCTGTTTTTATTTATTTAATTTTATTTCTAGTTTGATTTTTGTAATCAAACATTCTCTCTCTTTTCCTATTTTTCTTTTGTATTCTGTTTGTTGTTTAGTACACAAACAGAATTTATTTATTTAAATACAGTGAAGACTGTCCAATAATCTTAAGATAGATCATTTTTTTGTGCCTTCATCGTATTTAATTTTTTGTGTTTTCACAAAGTGATATTTTGGTTGGAAAACAAATAGTAGTAATATACTGTTTAACAGATAGTAGTAATATACTGTATATTTTCTTTGACAACTAGTAGTGATATACTGGTGTTATTAACAATTGCAGAATATTAAGTTGTATTACAGAAAATTATTGTGGTATTTTATTTTTCTAGTTTTAGTAACAAGGAAAATAAAATTATTTTGTGTTATAATTTATTTTCTGGTTATAGTAACTAGAAAATTAATTTGTGCTTTGGTTTTTACTGATTTTTGTAATCAGATATTATGGCTACTGCAATTGAAACTGCAACTGGAAGTGATACTCCAATTGTAACACCAACTCCGATCCTTATCCAGAACTATGTTCAAGTTTCAATAAATCATGGAGAAAAACGGAAAAAATTTAATGGTACTGAGTTTAAGAGATGGTAGTAAAAAATGTTGTTTTATCTTACAATTCTAAATTTTGTCTGGTTTCTCTGTGAAGAGGCTCCAGTACTGAGAGAGGATGAAAGTGATCGGCAAGTTGTTGTCGCTGTAGATGCTTGGAAGCATTCTAATTTACTGTGCAGAAATTACATCCTAAATGGCCTTGACAACATGCTGTATAATGTTTACAGCCCTCTGAAGTTAGCAAAAGAATTATGGGATTCTTTGGAGAAAAAATACAAGAAAGAGGATGCCGACACAAAGAAATTTGTTGTCGGTAAATTTCTGGACTTCGTTATGGTAGACTCCCAAACTGTAATTTCTCAAGTTCAAAATTTTCAAATAATTTTGCATGATATTCATTCTGAAGGTATGTCTCTTAGCGAGTCTTTCCAAGTCGCTGCTTTAGTGAAAAAGTTACCACCGGCTTGGAAAGATTTCAAAAATTATTTAAAACATAAACGTAAGGAGATGACCATGGATGAATTAATTGTAAGATTGAAAATTGAGGAAGATAACCGAAAGGCTGAAAAGAGAAATAGGAAAAATCCCATTGAGTCTAAGGCTAACGTGGTTGAATAAGTTCACAAACCACATAATAAAAAGAGGAATTTTATTGGAGATGGTCCTAAACAAGGCGACAACAATGGCAACAAGAAGTTTAAAGGAAAATACTATAACTGTGGCAAGACTGAACATCAAGCTTCTGAATGCCGCTGTCCTAAGAAGGATCGCGGAAGTACAAGCAAGAAGACCACCAATTAGGCCAATGTGACAGAATTAGATTACATATCTGACGGGGTAAATGACATCAACTTCTTTGTTGTGGTGTCTGAGGCTAATTTGGTTGGAAATCCTAAGGAATGATGGGTTGACACTGGAGCAACTCGTCATATTTGTGCGGACAAGAAGATGTTCACTGCCTACAATGAGGCTGCAAATAGTGAACAACTTTTTATGAGAAATTCTTCTTCTTCTACTTCTACTATGGCTGGACAAGGAAAGGTGATCTTAAAGATGACATCAGGGAAGGAACTGACCCTCAACAATGTACTGCATGTACCAGACATCCGGAAGAATTTAGTTTCTGGTTCTTTGTTAAATAAAAATGGTTTTAGGCTTATTTTTGAGTTTGATAAATTTGTATTAACAAAGAGTGGTATGTATGTTGGAAAAGGATATATGAGTGATGGTCTCTTCAAATTGACTGTAATGACGGTTATACCAAAAGTTGCTATTAATAAGAATAACACATCTTTTGCTTATATTCTTGAGTCGAATTTACGGCATGGTAGATTAGGACATGTGAATTTTGATGCTTTGCGTAGATTAATTGGTTTGAATTATATACCAAAGTTTGAAATTGATCCTAATCACAAATGTGAGATTTGTGTAGAAGCAAAACTAACTAAGGCTCCATTTAAATCGGTTGAAAGAAAAACCGAACCTCTAGAATTAATTCATACAGATGTATGTGATCTTAAATTTGTTCAAACTAGAGGAGGCAAAAAGTATTTCATAACATTTATTGATGATTGCACAAGATATTGTTATGTTTATTTACTTAGAAGTAAATATGAAGCCTTAGAAATGTTTAAACTCTACAAAACAGAAGTTGAAAATCAACTTAGAAAAACCATTAAAATGGTTAGAAGTGATAGGGGTGGTGAATACGATGCACCATTAAATGAATTTTGTGCACAACATGACATTGTTCATCAAACTACAGCACCTTATTCTCCATAGCAAAATGGAATTTAACCCATAAAGAAATAATGAATGCCATGTTACTAAGTTCAGGCTTACTGCAGAACTTGTGGGGGGAAGCAATATTGTCTGCTAATTATGTTCTTAACAGAATACCCCACAAGAAAACTAACAACACTCTTTATGATTTGTGGAAAGGTCGACCACTTTCCTACAAATACTTAAAAGTATGGGAGTGTTTGGCAAAAGTTGAAGTTCCTGTTCCGAAAAAGAGTAAGATAGGACCAAAAACAGTGGATTGTGTGTTTATTGGTTATACTCAGAATAGTAATGCATATCGGTTTTTGACTTATAAATTAGAAATACCTAATATAAATGTGAACACTATTATAGAGTCAAGGAATGTTGTGTTTTTTGAACATGTCTTTTTTTACAAGAAATGACAGGAATTAAGTTCACAGAAAAGAACTTATGATTGTACACAAAGTTAAGAGACTAATGACAATCAAACAGAAGAGACTAGTAATGGTCTCGACCAATAGGATTTAACTAATGATGAACCAAGACAAAGTAAGAGAGCAATAACATCAAAATCCTTTGGTCCAGATTTTCTGACATACCTGTTAGAAAATGAACCTCAAAGCTTTAAGGAAGCAATGACAGGTCCTGAACCACCTTTGTGGAAAGAGGCTGTTAATAATGAAATTGAATCCATTATGCAAAATCATATTTGGGAATTGGTGGATCTTCCACCTAGATCTAAACCTCTTGGATATAAATGGATATTCAAGAGGAAAATGAAAGCAGATGGTTCAATAGACAAGTATAAAGCAAGACTTGCAGTACAAGGTTACAGACAAAAGGAAGGTCTGGACTATTTTGACACATATTCCCCTGTGACAAGAATAACATCTATTCGCATGCTTATGGCTATAGCAGCGTTGATTAATTTAGAAATACATCAAATGGATGTTAAGATAGCTTTCTTAAACGATGATCTAAATGAAGAGATCTATATGGAGCAACCCGAAGGATTTGTAATTCCGGGGCAAGAAAAGAAAGTTTGTCGGCTTGTAAAATCCCTTTATCGATTAAAACAAGCACCTAAGCAATGGCATGAAAAATTTGATCATGCTATGCTTACTAATGGGTTTAAGATAAACGAATGTGACAAGTGCGTCTATGTTAAAAACACTGACCAAGGATATGTCATTGTTTGTCTTTATGTGGATGACATGCTTATCATTGGAAATAGTCAGAATATGATCAAATCAACTAAGCAAATGCTGAATAGAAGATTTGATATGAAAGATATGGGGGTCTCAAATGTTATATTAGGAATGAAAATTACTAAAATATCTGACGGATATGTATTATCTCAATCACATTATATTAAGAAAATTCTTGGTAAATTTATCAAGAATGATATGAATGTAGCTAGAACACCTGTAGACATCAGTCTTTATTTATCAAAAAATAAGGTGATGCGGTGTCTCAGTTAAAATACTCCCAGATCATTGGAAGTCTAATGTACCTAATGAATTGTACTCGTCTTGACATAGCTTATGCAGTCAGTACATTAAGTAGGCACACTAGTAATCCTAGAGAAGACCATTCGAAAGCGATCATTCGGGTTCTTAGATATCTAAGATTTACCCGTGATCGTGTTTTGAACTTTACTCGATATCTAGCAGTACTCAAAGGTTATTGTGATGCCAATTGGATATCGGATACTAAAGATTCAAAATCTACTAGTGGATATGTATTTACTCTCGGAAGCGCTGCTGTTTCTTGGAAATCCACGAAACAAACATGCATTGCACGATCTACAATGGAATCCGAGTTCATTACTTTAGACAAAGTAGGAGAAGAAGCAGAATGGCTTCTTCACTTCTTAGAAGACATTCCAATGTGGCCAAAACCTGTGCTAGCTATTTACATTCATTGTGATAGTCAATCTGCAATAGGCAAGGCACAGAATCATATGTATAATCGTAAGTCACGACATATTCGTCGTCGACATAATACCGTAAGGTAAGTGCTCTCAAATGGAATAATTTCAATAGATTATATAAAATTTAAAGAGAATATTACGGATCCGTTAACAAAAGGTTTGACAAAAAAACAAGTGTATAGTTCATCGAAGGGGATGGGATTAAAGCCTATTACTTAAGAGTCATCATAATGGTAACCCTACTTATATGACTGGAGATCCCAAGAACTAAGGCCTCGTTTGGGAACAGGCTAATTTAGTAAATTTTTGGCTATTTGGCTAAAATATGAGCTAAAAAAAACTAGTATGTTTGGGATGACTTTTTGGCTAATTTAGTAACTTTTTGGCTTTTTGGCTAAAAGAGAGGGTTCCCAAACGAGGCGTAAGTTCAAAGGGACAACTAAGTTATGTGTGGCTCGCTAGAAATCACCAAGGGATTAAAATTCCTTACCCATTCCTATGGTGAGAGTGATATCTACAACATGTATTGTATGCAGGGGTCGAAGGATAAGCTTAACTTTTAATGATTACTTAAATCTTGATTTAGAAATAAAATCAAGACGAGTATAAGGAGGTGCTCACAATAAGAATCACCTATATGAGTATCAAATTGGGGCTGGTTCTATGAGAATGAAGAGGCTAAATTCTCTAGTAGCACTCATGAACAACCAGGGGCGTTTAAGGCCAAAATTGTAAGGCCTCGGTGTCCCACATCGGGAATGGATGGAGACTTCCTGGGCTATAAAAGTAAAAACCTAGACCCTTATATAGCATCGAGGCCTTTTGCCAGGTGGTGAAATCTCTATTAGAACTCCCCAGTTAAGCGTGCTTAGGCGAAAGTAGTTCTAGGATGGGTGACCCACTGGGAAGAACAAATCCGTGCAGGTGTGGCCCAAAGCGGACAATATCAATGATATGTGAAGGGTTGGGGCATTACAAATGGTATCAGAGCCGACTCTTCGGAGTATCGAGTGTAGGCCCCTAGCGTCTCTTGGTGCATGTAGGCGGGCTTGCGAGCTAGCAGGCTACTGCACGGGGACGTGCAGCCTTATGGGGGTGGATTGTAAGGCCCCGGTGTCCCACATCGGGAATGAAGGGGGAGTTCCAGGGCTATAAAAGTAAAAACTTAGACCCTTATATAGCATCGAGGCCTTTTCCCAAGTCGTGAAATCCCTATTAGAACTCCCCAGTTAAGCGTGCTTAGGCTGGAGTAGTTCTAGGATGGATGACCCACTGGAAAGAACAAATCCGTGCTGGTGTGGCCCAAAGCGGACAATATCGATGATATGTGAAGGGTTGGGGCGTTACAAAAATGAACACAAATTATGAGAACCACGATGTGTTAGAAGATATTTTGTGTGAAATCTGTTGTCTTGGCTTACACAAATGGCTGAACAATTCAAGGCATCGCGTCCATTGGTTAGCTAGTAAGTCCAATAGGTTATCACTAGGAAGGTTCAAGGCCGAAAGCTACCTATCCTGATGCAAGATATTTTCGATTTATACTCTTTCGACAAATTCTGTATATTGTTGTATTTCCGTTGTTATCAAATTCCATTCATGTGGGAGATTGTTAGAAATATGATTTTGGAAAAATAGATTTTTTTCCTCAACTTTGGTCTAATTTTTAAGTGGGACCCATGCACTAAAGTTGGCGGGTCTAAGTGGTAACGCGTTCTATGCTTCATTGTGATTCATGTGGTATATTTGGTTGCTCAAAACTATTATTAGGTGAATAGGAAATTGAAGCAAAAGTGAGTTCCATGGAAATGGAGTTTTTGGTGAAAATTCTTTAAGGTTTGATAAATGGCTTGTCCCACATTGATTTGGTGGGAAACTTTGAATGGGTTTATAAGGCTTGGAGTTGGAACTTGGGGTAGGCCACGAGGGGCACCCAAGTTTTGTAGAGAGGGAGGTTATGGGCAAAATGGGCTAAACCCATTGGATCCAAAAATTACCACACGTGCGTGCCGTCCGTCCGTCCGGTCGGGCGGGCTGGGTTGGGCCTGGGCTTTGGCGCGGGTGCGTGGTGTGAGATTGGGTTGGGCTTGTTCGGCCCAATACCTATCTTTTTGGGCCAAAAACATTTGAATTTTTTTTTTCTAAAATTAAATTCTAATTTTTTGAATTTGAATTTCGAAAATTAAATTCAAAATTGGGTCCGATTTTTTTCCACATGAACAGAATTGAATCTGTTTAAATTTCAAAAAACTCGGTTGGAATTCTGTACAGGTTGTTTTCTGTTCTAATTCAAATTTGAACCCAAACAGTACCAATTCAAACCCAACAGGTTTAGTACCTGTTCAAACAGGTATGCTACATGTTCAATTCAAAATAAAAGGGTGCTACTGCATCTATAAATAGACTAGCCCTCATTTGATGTTTTCATTCAATTTTTCCGTCCAAATAATTTTGCAACTATTCTCTACATATTGTTGCATTATTTTCTTGTGAGAAAGAGTGTAAACACTTAGTGTGTTCGTTGTGCGAATAAATTGTAGTGCTTCATTTATTAGTTGATTGATCATTTTATCCTGAGAGATAGACGTCCATATTCTGAAAGCACCGTGGAGAGGATGAATCTGTCTTAAAGACACAGTGTCAAACACTAGACTTGAGCAGAATATTGTTCAAGAATTTAATCAAGTAACTTGTTTATTTATTTTCTGTTTTTTTATTATTATTTATATCAGATTTTGATTTTGTTTTTGTAACAAAATAAAATCTATTTTTATTTATTTAATTTTTTTTCTAGTTTGATTTTTGTAATTAAACATTCTTTCTCCTTTCCTATTTTTCTTTTGTATTCTGTTTGTTATTTAGTACACAAACATAATTTATTTATTTAAATACAGTTAAGATTGTCTAACAAATTTTTCCTATAATATGGATATCACGTGCACTCTATATCTATTTATCTATATTATTATATATGTTAACACTGGATTTGTGTTCAAACCTTCTCATGTCGCATGACAAATTTTGGTATATTTTTATAAAAAATTATTGGGTTAATTACATTTTACCCCATTGTGACTTAGGCCGATAACACATTATTTTCTTGTAATTTAAAAATGTACACTTAACCCTCTTGTAGTTTGGAGTGCAATGTAAAAGTAACAGACTCAGTTAAAACTAATAACGCGTGCCTAAAACCTACTGAACTGAGTTTGTGGAACAAGAATGAATTGAGCAAATGACGATTATGCCCTTTTCTCCTTTTATTTCTTCTTCTTTTTCTTTTTTCTCGTTCTCTTTATTCCATTCACTGCTGCTACACTGCACAGATCAACCTACCATCTCCTCCATGTCATCTCTATATCCTTCGCCCTCACTTTCTACAACATTTAAGACTACCACCATTGAAACTATGGCCTTCAATGGTAGTTCGACAACTACTAGGCCACCAAAACCACCATCCTTTTCCACTATCTATTTCTTTTACTACCATTCTCCATCGTCTACTTATCATTACATACACACACATTTGTATATATAGGCACACATAACCATGGGTAGTTGAGAAAAAATAAGAGAGAATAAAAGGAGAAAAAAAGACTAGGAAAATATTTTATTTTCACAAATTTCATAAATGGTAAACATCGTTTAGATAAAATCCATTTTGGTTGCACTAATGCCTGGGACCCCCACTGGGAGAGACCACCACACTACAACAAAGAACATATTCAGCGACTACTTTTGCCGACTAAAGTAAATTTAGTCGCCAAATGTCTAGCATCTGGCTACTAAAATAAAGTTGGTCGCCAATAATGGACAGATTAGCTACCAAACAACCTTTGGTCGCCAAAGGTACATGCATCAGCTACCAAACTATTTTGGTCGGTAAAAGACCACTTTTTTGCTACTAAATATACAGGTTGTCGGAATTGTCTTCAGTTTTGGCGACTAAAGATGATTTTGGTCGGTAATTGCACTGTAATTATAAATTATAATTTTTCTTATTTGTTTTCATTTAATTTTTCGCTACTAATTCTGTGCTAGTCGTAGAAAATCGGGTTTGGGCGACTATTTACAATTTGGTCGCTAAATATTTTTGCTTTGCCGACCATAATTTAGTAGCCAATTCCCTCCAAAATCGATTTTGGAGGGAATATTTAATTTTCATAAATCTATTACCGACTAAAAAAAAGTTTGATCGGGAAAGGCCATTTCGTGGTTTTATTTCCCTCCCTCTCTCACTCCCGCGGGATCCATCTCCATTTCGCCTCCCTCCAGGTATGTCCTCTATTTCTCTCTCTCTCTCTCTCCCTCCTCGATTTGTCCATCTTTCTCTCACTCGCTGTTGACATCAGTTTTTTATTAGGTCTCACTCACGCCTCTGCCCTCTTCTCTATAGCTTTGTACCAAAATCGCCATCACCGAAAGTTCATCAGGTTCATCGCATAGTCTCCCTCCCAGGTATGTCCTCCATTTCGCATCTCTCTCTCCCTCTCTCTGTATCTCCCTCTCTCTTTCGGTCTCTCTCTGTTTACACACACATACATACATACATACATATATATATATATATATATACACGCAAATCAGAATGTTTTTTCTGGAAATTAGGGCATTGTGATTGAAATTACAATTTAGGGCAATGCTTGGGTTGATGTGTTTTCGATATTAGGCCAATGTTATTCAATTTGGGTGTACTATTTACAGAAATGCTGAAATTAGGCCAACCATTTACCATATGCGATGATCTTATATACTAACTGTACAGAGTATGATATATAATAAGATGTTGTGCAGGTTTTATTATTTATGGGCAGGTTTTATTTCTAATTGAAGGTGGCCTATAGACGTGTTTAAATGCTTAGGATCATAAGAGAATTTGCTCAGCTGAAAATATTTTTATAACTAACCTGATAACAATTTTTTTTGGGTTATTTGCTTGTTGGGTTGTTAGCTATTTTTATTAAATGAATAAATCATTTTACCCCTTGCACATTAACAGTTCTTCCAATGATCTGTGCTGCAAACTTGGTTGTCTTTCTTGATCTTTGAATGAACAAATGTTGAGTAGGTCACTATTGTTATTTTTAGACAATTGAAAAACCTATGAATATGTCAAGATTTAAGTGTTTTTGTTGAATGCTCTAAAACTAATTTGCATTTGATCAATGAAGTGCCCTAGTATAGCTTGATTGTTTTCTTTCTGGTAAATTGAAAAAGGTATGAATACTTTACCCGTCAACATTTATTTGTTAAGCATATCCACAAAAGATGTCGTAATACTTCCAATATCTTTCATTCTTACATCAAAATTTATCTTCTATTTTATTGTTTTGTGAAAGATATTGTGTTAGTATGTAGCTTACCCAGCCTTCAAGTAGACCATTCGACGAGTATAATCCTATCTTCTTATTATATATCATACTAACTGTATAGAGTATGTAGCTTACCCAGCCTTGAAGTAGACCATTTCACTGATATATTCTAAAATGTTGTGCATCTCAAGTCCTAACTCACCACTAATTGTTATTACACCTAACAACTTGCTACTCTCGGCGTAAAGCTCATCTCTAGCTCCCTTTCCACTGCAACTCTCAATCATTCAATTTACCAGTTAAACAAATATATAATGAATGGTTGGGATCATGTGTGACTGAAGAAGTGTGTGTGTGACTGTTTGTGTTCATGTATGCCTGTATATATTAAAATCTGTGTGTATATATGAACTGATCTGTCTATGAGTCATGTTATGCTCTGTGTAAGAGATGGTTGGGTACTAGGACATTTGTTTGCTGATTTGTGTGTATGAACACTGCAAGGCTGGCAAGTTATACGTGATAAATCACTCTCACATGAGCTATGCATTTATTTTTTTAAATGCATTTGTAACTGAGCATTCACCAAACAAATACGTAATGAGAGGCAACGAGAGTGACTCAGCCAAGCAACTATATTTGCAGATTTATTGGTTATAATTGTGGTATTCCACATTTTCAAAGGGCCTCCAATCAAAAAATATTTGGTGTTTTTGAAGCGTTGCTTCATACTAAAAATTCATTTTACAATTTTTTTTTTGTTTGGCTAAAAGAAAATGATTTGTAAATGTATATAATTTATAAAATATATCGAGACTGATGTGTGAATAGTTTTCTTTTATTTTATTTTATAAATTATAGAATAATAGTAAATGAAGAAATCATAATAAACTATATCATTTTATGTAAAAGTAGTCTTCATAATAAAGTATGTTGTGAAATGTTTTAGAACAAATCGTGTCATAAAGTTCCACCCTAAAAGAGATTTATGTGACAAGCCAAACAGTGAATGAAAAACAACATAATCTATCTCAACTTGAAATGCGTGTTCTCATTTGTTCCTCGGTTAATCTTTGTGTGAGTTGTAGGTGACGAAATGGACAAGAGTTGGATGACGATAAATAATAGGCTGACAAGTAAAGAGTATCAACAAGGGGTGAAGTCATTCCTTGATTTTGCTACGAGAAATTTAGGCGTAGACGATGAAATTAGGTGTCCGTGTATCGATTGCATTAATGGCACAAAATATAGCAGACAAGTTGTGTGGATGCACTTGATCCGAAGAGGCATGGCATCTTCGTATCTAACTTGGGTGCATCACGGGGAACATGTTCCCGTGTCTCGTCCTAGTGTATCAAATGACCAATGTGGAGGTAGTGGCGAATGTATGACAGATATCGATGATCCGCCCATGGATGAATTGCCTATTATGTTGGAAGAAATTTACGTGAGTGGTGTTATGGATGATCATACCGACGACGAACCTAATGGTTTGGAGAGGGAGGATTTGCATAAGTTCACTAGGTTATTCGAAGATGCACAACGCAAAGTTCACCCGACATGTGAAAAGTTTTCTGTGTTATCATTCGTCATTAAGATGCTTCATGTGAAGGTGTACAACAAATGGAGCAACAAGTCATTCGATATGGTTATGCAGGTATTCAAGGACATTCTACCAGAATGTGATCCAACAGTTCCATGGACACTCTATGATGCTAAGAAGTTCTTACGTGACTTGGGTTTGGGATATGAAACAATTCATTCGTGCAAGAATGATTGTGCACTATTTTGGAAGGAGAGTGTTAATTTGGAGAAATGCCCTACATGTGACGTGTGTAGATACAAGTTGAACGATGATGGTGCTAAAAAGATTCCACACAAGGTATTGCGGTACTTTCCTTTGACACCGAGGTTGAAAAGATTGTATATGTCCAAAAAAACAGCCGCAGATATGAGAAGGCACAATGAGAAGCGTGTGGATGATGACATATTAAGGCACCCAGCCGATGGTGAAGCATGGAAGGACTTCGATAAGCAACATCCGACGTTTTCTTATGACTCTCGCAATGTAAGGCTAGGGCTGGCAACAG
The DNA here is from genome assembly GCA_025200525.1 of Camellia lanceoleosa. Classification (NCBI taxonomy): domain Eukaryota; kingdom Viridiplantae; phylum Streptophyta; class Magnoliopsida; order Ericales; family Theaceae; genus Camellia; species Camellia lanceoleosa. The sequence continues at coordinate 15,205,202 of CM045770.1, forward strand.
ATGGTTTCAATCCATTTGGGAATATGAGCACATCATATAGCATGTGGCCCGTAATCTTAATGCCTTACAATCTCCCACCGTGGAAGTGCATGAAAGAGCCATATTGCATGATGTCATTGCTTATTCCCGGACGTTCGGCACCTGGAAGAGACATTGATGTTTACTTGCAACCACTAATAGAAGAATTGAAGAATTTATGGGAGCATGGTGTGCAAACATATGATGCATCCAACGGGCAAATTTTTAGAATGCATGCGGCGGTAATGTGGACCATAAATGACTTCCCTGCGTACGGTAACATGTCAGGGTGGAGTACAAAGGGTTACTTGGCTTGCCCTAATTGTAACAAGAATGCATCGTCCCAGGGATTACGAAGTAAAATAGGGTATATGGGTGCTCGTCGCCACTTGCCTGAGAACCACTCTTTGCGAACAAGTAAGCTCTTCAATGGTCACACGGAGCATAGGTCCAAACCTTTGGACTTATCGGGGGACGAAATACTAGAGCAAATTGATTCTGGGACTTACAAGCCGTATGGAAAGCACCCACAAAATCGAAAACGACAAAGGAATGAACATCAAAATTTGAATTGGAGCAAGAGAAGCATTATGTTTGACTTGCCCTATTGGAAAACGTTGAAGCTTCGACACAACCTTGATGTCATGCATATTGAGAAGAACATATGTGACAATGTCGTTGGGACACTTTTGAGCGTAGATGGAAAGAACAAGGACACGGACAAAGCACGCTTAGATTTGGAGGACATGAATATACGTAAAGAGTTACACTTGAAGAGGCGTTCTAATGGGTCCATTGAGAAGCCTCCCGCATTGTACACATTGTCGGTGAAAGAGAGAGAAGGCTTTTGTGATTTCTTGAAATCAATGAAGTACCCTGATGGCTATGCAGCAAATATCTCCAATTGCGTGACCGCTCAAGCTGGAAAATTATCTGGTCTCAAAAGTCATGACAGTCATGTCCTTATACAACGACTTCTTCCAATTGGGATGCGTGGCTACCTTAATAAGGAAATTGGAACGACACTTTTTGAGTTGGGACATTTCTTCAAACAATTGTGTTCAAAGACATTGAGGCGTTCAGATTTGCATAAATTGGATGAACAAATCGTACTCATACTTTGTAAGCTTGAGATGATTTTCCCGCCGGCTTTTTTGATGTCATGGTCCACTTGGCAATTCACTTGCCTCGAGAGGCTATGCTTAGAGGCCCAGTGCAATATCGATGGATGTACCCAATTGAGAGGTATTAACTCCCTCAGATATCACAAATTTAAGTTAACGCCATCGATGATATAAATATTGCAGTATAACATTGACATTGGCTTGCTAAATTAGGTTGCTTGGCCGTCTAAAAGGGTTTGTGGCCAACAAAGCTCATCCTGAAGGTTCTATTGCCGAGGCTTACATTTCCAAAGAATGTACAACATTTTGTTCAATGTATTTGGATGGAGTTGAAACATTGTTTAACCGCCCAGAAAGGAATCATGACATGGGTGACCGTGGCCCAGGGTTGGCGGTATTCACTCAAACTGTACGTCCCTTTGGTCTAATGACAAGGGCGTCCGATGTGTCCGTGGTGAACGCGAAGTTGGCTCATTGGTTTGTCCTACACAATAGCACGTAGTGGATAAACACGAGAGTATGGTGTCCTTGTTTCAGATTTATAATGTTTTTTTTGTAAATTGATTAGTCTTTATCTTAGTAAACAGTTTTTGCATCGCATTTCTTGTAACTAGGGAGCACAAAAACTTGTTACACCAAAGAGCTGGTGCGTTCGACATCGAAAAAATACATCGGAAAGAATTTCCTAAATGGTTCAAAGATCATGTAAGCTAGTATTCTCATATCCTACCATAGATCGTACATTACGTAAATGTCACACATGCTAGTAACATGACACATGTTTTTCATGTAGATGAATGAATTGCGGAGCCAAGTTTCCCCCGAAGCAACTGATGATATGTGGTCATTAGCCAATGGTCCTAGTGGCTTAGTGAACACATATTCAGGATGTATTTGTAATGGTGTCCGTTATCATACTACCGACCGTGACAACCGTCGGAAAAGTCAAAATAGTGGATTAGTCGTGGAAGGGGAGCATGAAGGGCGATTGATACACTTCTATGGACACTTGTGCAGAGTGTGGGAACTGAACTATTTGTTCAGACGTCGGATTGTATTGTTCCAATGTGAATGGTTTAACAGCGGTAGTAGTAGAACTATGCGTGTAGAACCACATTTCACAACAGTTGATGTAACAAGTCGATGGTACAAAGATGACTCATTTGTATTACCAAGTCAAGTTGAACAAGTATTCTATGTTAATGACACCAAATTAGGTACCAATTGGAGAGTCGTTGAAAAGTTCCAACATCGAGGAATTTGGGATGTGCCAGAGATGGATGTTGTACAACCTGATGATGTGTTCCAACAAGAAGAAACCACCGAGGTCGTACCTGCTATGGCTATTGATGATGATGTGGTTTTGCGTCGAGATGACATTGAATCTGAAATTATTCCCATGGAAGATTTGCAATCCGTCAGAGGGGTAGGAGCCAAGGGTGTTACAGATGATGCCTTCATCTGTGATGATGAAGATGGATTAATGAGGGAGGGTGACGACACAGACAAAGAATATGACCCATAGAGTGATTTTGATACAGATATTGATGTAGAATCTTGATGTATATCATGCTTTAGTTCATGCCATAATTTGTTCTTAATTGGAGGCAAATTATTTGTTGCTATTAATTTTTGTATCTCTGCTGCTTCGCTTCTGGCCAGACTAACCGCTATTCTGCTCGCTCTCGGTATATGGGTTGATTTCTCTCTTGCAGATTATCTGGTATGTTTAGTTGGTTTGCTGTTCTGTGTGCTGCCCTGCTCTGGTTCATCTGTTGAGGTTTTTTGCAGTGATGTTCTGGGTGCTGATCTGTGTGATGATCTGATTCTGTTGGGGTCAGTGGGATGTAGTGTTGATCTGTTAGGTCTCTTTGTGGTTTGCAGTGTTGTTCTGTGTGATGTTCTGGGTGCTGATCTGTAGCTTGATCTGTTGTGGTCTGCTGTACTTGTAGTGTTGATCATACCTCCAAGCTCTCCATCTGTGTGGTGTCTTCATCCAGCTTTGCTTCTATGCAAAGTTGTAGCTTATCATACCGTAGCTTGCTTGTTATTTTGTTTGGTGCTTTTCTCTGTTTCGTCTTTTTGTTTCGCTTTTGTTCGTTGATTTCACCAACCGGGCGCTTGAGCTTCGTTAGCTCCAAGCTCCTCTTTATTGATGTCTTGTATCTTTTGGTTACTTTCATCAATAAAGATTTTCTTGCCGATCAAAAAATAATAATTTCAAAGAATGTGAATGTTCAATTAGGGCACATCAGAATGTGTTTTGGAGGTCTTGAATGCATCAAAAAAACTAACAGCTTTGTGGGTGTACCCACTCGGTCGTATGCAGACCAGGAGTTTTGGTTGTTCTTCTCTGCCATTCTATGTATTTTTTCTCTGGTTTATCTCGCTCGCTTTTGCTGACCGCCTGGAAGGGTTGTTGTCCAGAATGATCTGCCATTCTATGCATTTTTGGTCACCATGGCATTTTGGTCATCATTCATTTGATATAAAATTTAAAACCTATAGTATTTTTCATTAAGAAGTACACAAAAAATAGGACAATAAATATATTAAATTCAGATCCATATAACTTGTGTGCTTTCTGGATGTGAAGCCTAAAGTCCCAAAAATACCTGATAACATTAGTATAATGTTTTTGATATAATGTTTGATATAATGTTTTTGGTATAATGTCATGGACTTGGGGAAGTTTTTGGTATAATACCTAAAGTCCCAAAAATACCTAAAGTCCCAAAAATACCTAAATTTGATATAATGTTTTTGGTATCTTCTTGTTCATTATAGCATTAGTATGTTCCAGTCCTTTACTCATATGGCTTGGTAACAAAACTAGATGTGTGAATCTACTAGAATGTCATGGACTTGGGGAAGTTGGACCTTCGATAATTGCTTTGTATTGGTGACATGAAGCTTATGCTAGGATGATGTTTACCCTGGTTATATTTCCCCTTGAATAAATTCCCTTTATATTGGAAGTCATGTTATTCTCTTGGTTCTATAGAGACAAGCTCAACCCTTAATCAATAATGGACTCATTCTTGTATGTCTTAAATTTTTACACATTTTTACAGGATTGAAGGTCATATGGATAGCAAATTTTTACAAATTTTTACAAATTTTAGATCAGTTTACAAATTTTTACAGGATTGAAGCTCAACCCTTAATCAATAATTGGACTGATCTTCTTTACAGGATTGAAGGTGATATGGATAGCAACTGTAGTTTATGTTTTGGAATTATGACAGTAGTTGTGTTTGTGCCTCTCCAATTTTTAACCTAGAACTTGTATAACATAGTAGTCAAAAGTACAAAACTTATATATGAATTCTCTGGTCACTTGTATAGCAATACATGGTAGCTTCAATACCTGACTGACCAGCTGTGCGATCGAGGTAGAAGCCTTAATTAACCTGCTGGTAGAAGCCTTTTAATCTTTCATCTGCATGGTAGAAGCCTTAATTAACCTGTTGTGCGATCGAGGCTACTGACCAGCAATCTCTGAAAAAGAGGTATAGGTGTTACTTTAAGGTTAAAACAGAGAGATGTCACAATTGAATCATGAAGTATATTCAGTGAATGGCTTGTTTTCACAATTCCTCTTGTGAAAACCGAAATGGATTAGTCAATTCCTCTTGTGAATCATGAAGTATATATTGTGGACAATGCATTTTGTATCTTCTGCCTATCAGAAGTCTTTAGAATTTAGAACTGCTTAGTATTATTTTAGTCAATTTGTACTCTGTATAGTTAATGTATTATTTTTGTCTACAATAACCAAGCATTATTTTTGTCTAGTTCATGTATATAGTATTACTTGTGTTATTGCAGATTGCAAAATGGTTCCTGGCTTAAAGACTGGTCGGCTTCGGAAGAAGACACTCACGCAGCCAGAGACAGACTCGCCAGCTGCTATTCCTTTAGGATCACCCGTTGCTCCGTCTCCTGTTCTCCCCGTCCGATCAAATGTGGTTGATTCTGATGAGACACAAGCCCCATCCGAAACGCAGCCGAGTGGCGTAGGTAAGATTAACGTGTATAAAATTTGTCAATTATCACTTGCCATTGCCATTGTTTTTTTGTAGCCAAACTCATAAGCAACACTTGTGTTGTTATTTTGTTAACAAGGACTTGAAGCCCCTCGTGTACGTGGACGAACACTTGGCAAAGGCATACAAAAAATAATTAGATCCAAGAAAGGGGAAAAATGTTATGTTCACATCGATCGGGGGTTGAATGCAATGACTGGCAAGTATGCCACTCCAGCAACTAACGAGATTGGAATTCAAATTCGAACATTGTGCCCTTTGAAAGATGTGACGTCATGGCTGGATGTTGATGAGACTACAAAAGCTGCCGTCATCCAAGCTGTTCTTGTAAATAATATTACTTGTCCACAAGATGTAATTGTATTATGTATGCTAATAAGAAAGACTATTATTTAAGGATTACAATTTCAATTTGTTATGCTTGTAGGACAAGTTTCAAATTGGAGACGATTTCCACAATGACTTACAAGCACAAGAGATTGTGAATAAGAAGGCTTATGGGTTGTACAAAGATTGGAGATACAACTTGAAGCAAGAATTCGACTTGTTAGAGGGACTTCCACGTGATGCGATCTATGCTCATCCGCCCGTAGGGGTGAGTTCAGATGATTGGAAGCATTTGATCGATGTGGCATGGCAAGATGCATCTCACAAGGTAAAATAATAGACTACATAGAGTACATACATCTATGTGAAAATGTGATATGCCTTACATTTTACCAAAAAATTGTTTATCTGCTTGTCTTATTTGTAGAAACGGTCAAAAGCTGGGAAGAGTAATAGGACTCAATTGCCGTACAATCATACCAATGGGTCTCGCTCATTTCCTATCGCAATGGCTGATATGGTGAGTTTGATTTTTTTTAAAGTTGAATCCATTATATTTGTTTGGATATGAAAATGTTATGCTGTGATACATATATATATGTTGAAAATGTTTTTAGTGGTTGTTAGTTTTGGGTTGAGCAACACTAGTCTTTGATTTGTGATAGTAAAGGTAGAAGGTAATCGCAGAGAAAACTTAAGTTCTAATGGTTTTGGGTTAACCTATGGGAAATTCATTGTGTAAGTTAATGAATTATGTTGACAAATTAGGTTGGCAGGACGTTCAGGTACAAGATATCATATGAAGTTAATCAACTAGATAATCTGAATAATGCACAAGCATGATTGATCAATGGTCAGGTTGGTCAAGCATACAAAATGCTGGTGACCATAAACACAGTAGGAGAAGGTGATCATCTTGCACTTGAGTCAAAACCAAGCATTAATTCAAGTACTCTAATGCATAATTGAAAGTTTGAAGGTTTAGGGGTTCAGGTTGTTAGTATGTGTTCCCTCCTGTATGGGTTCACTTCTGCTTCTGCTATGGGTAATCAGGATAATCAGTTCCTCACTCTGCTTCTGATTCTGCTGCTGTCTGCTTCTGATTCTGCTGCTGTGGAAATGCTTCTGTTCTGCAATTGTAGAATGCCTCTGTCCTGCTATGTGTTTCTGCTGATTTCTGGTTCTTGTTTTCTTCAGAAGCAAGGTATAGTTAGAGCATTTCTGGTTTATCACCAAGTATATGCCATCATTTGAGGAGTCCTTGACCATTTCCATGGTAAGTGTTTTGCTTTGGTGCTTGGTGGGTGATCTGACCACCAAAGGAACCTCATCCCAGTGGGTGATCCGATCTGATCTGATGTGCTTGTGTTGAATAGCCTCAACCCAGTGGGTGATCACAGTGCTGTTTTGTTGGGTTTGTGTTGTCTGCTGTGTTTGTTTTGTGGAGATTTGCTGGGTTTGTTTTGTGGGATTTGTTGCTGATCTGATCTGTTCAAACTAAGGAACCTGTCAAAAATCATTCGAAAATATGGCCGCAAATCGTTCTTAAAATCATCTAATTTTTTTAAAAATCTGTTATTGAAAATTTGTCTATACAAATCTGTCTGCAACTAATCTGTCTGCAAAAATATAGCTTAAAGTGTCATTGATTTATACGTTGATGTGTTAACAGGTAGCAAAAAATGGAGAGTTGGATTTCCCAAAGTTCTATGAGGACAGCCACACATCGAAGAAAACGAAGGACTGGATCCATCCGAAATGCCGTGAGCTGCATGTAAGTATGTGACAAGGAAATATATGTATTCAATATTTTAGTGTACTTAGTACCCAATAATACATATATGTTGCCAAAGTTAATGTTTTCTTATTTATTTGCAATGATAGCAAGAGATGGTCAATGTACAAGCGGCTGCCATCGAGTCGGGGACGCCATTGACTCAGGAGGAGATTTCAATGCAAGTGCTTGGACAGAAGAAAAGGTACTTGCTTGGATTTGGGAGTGGCCCACAACCCTCTACCATATTTGCATCACGAGCACATGATAAGGACATGGAGGCAATGCGAGCTGAGGTGGAGGCACTTCGTGAGGAGCGGCAAAAAGATCATGACGAGTTAATGAAAGAGCGAGAGGAGCGCGAGAGATGTTACAATGAGCTGTTGAAAGAGCGAGAGGAGCGCATTAAATTATGTAATGAGATGTTGAAAGAGCGGGAGGAGGGACAAAAGGCAAGGGAGGAGACAAATACAAAGGTCGAGCATCTTAATAATGTAGTCGCCAAACTGTCACAACTCTTGGGAATCTAAGTTGGGCATCCGACGTTTGCTTTTTGGTAAGAACAATTTCATTAATGACTATACAGTTCATGTCCATGTGTATTATTACATGAAAGCAATTCTATTCATGTTTAGTGAATTATAATTCTATGACTTCATTTCATGATAAATTATTAAAAAACAAAAAAAAAACCTATTTACATTGTTTCCGAGGCGTGATAGGACTTCCAGCATATATAAATAGATAATAACATTGTTCTTAAGGCCACTGTTATTCATGTTTAGAATAATAATCAAATAAGAATTGACAAAACAGTTGGTTGGTAATGCATGCATGATTAAGAAATTTGTGTATATATATAATACTTCAATCTGTAATTATAATAAAATATATAAATATAGGCTACGGTTACATATATTGTTGCTTGGGTCAATCTGTAATTATAATAAAATATATAACTATAGATAGATGTATGCTAATGTTTCAGGATTTAATTCATAGGATTGGTCAGTTTGTATTTTTTTTTTCCTTGACCCAACTGGAATTAAGTGTATCAGTTTCCTCTCTTCCTTTTTTTTCTTATTTTTTTCAATGAAATATAACATGTAGGTGTAGCAGAGTTAGAAATCAACCATTAAAGCAAAATGAATGACAGTAATGAGATTCACTAGTCTTTATTAATACAAATTGAAACAACTTTCCATCATGTGAAAACAAAGGTATGGCCTTAGTTGTGGTCTGTGTACACATTGTAATAATTTCTTTCTTTTTATGTGATGTTATTCATTGGTAGTAAAAATATTCTATAATTTTAGTTTATATAGACTTTGTATGTCTATGTTTATTCTGTATGTATTTCCCTGAAGTTCAACTATAAGTATTTTCCAACATCAATAATGGTCACATAATAACTAAGTAGAAAGTAATATCTTGCACATGAAACTATGTTCTTAAACTAGATGATTTTGTCTTCAAGCATACATAATGTCGAAATATGATAATATTATATAGTTATTTGAAACATATAGATTTTGTGCCTTCAATCATACAGAATGTCAAAATGAAATTAATATTACATACTGATTTGACATATGTAGCTTTGTGCCTTCAATCATACATACGTTACGTAAATAGGACACCAATGTTGGGAGTTAGAGTTAAAAATGTTATAAACTTAGTCGGAAAAAGGGGTTTGGGGGGCGAAAACGCAAAACAGCCCCCGAGCCAATATTTTTTCGTAACGGGAAGCTTCCCGGTGACAAATGTGTCATGTAGGGACAGACGGTACGTATATAGGACACTTATGTTGGGTGTTAGGGTTGAAAATGTCATGAACTTAGTCGAAAAAAGGGGTTCGGGGGGCAAAAATGCAAAACAGCTCCCGAGCCAATATTTTTTCGTAACGGGAAGCTTCCCGGTGACAAATGTGTCATGTAGGGACAGACGGTACATAAATAGGACACGTACGTTGGGTGTTAGGGTTGAAAATGTCATAAACTTAGTCGAAAAAAAGGGGTTCGGGGGTTGAAAATGCAAAACAGCCCCCTAACCACAGTTTTTTCGTAATGGGAAGCTTGCCGGTGATAAATGTGACATGTAGGGACGGACGATACGTAAGTAGGACAAGTACGTTGGGAGTTTAGTCGAAAATGTTATAAAATTAGTTGAAAAAGGTATAAACTTAGTCGAAAATGCTTCATGTAGGTCTCATTTTCATAAGCATAGTGAGTTTTATGGATACCAGAGAAACTGTAATGATGGGTTCTCTTACATTTTTATAACAATTTATTTTTTGATGAAATGGTAAGTACACCCAAAATTTCTGTATTTTCTATATACCTACGCAATTTAATGGCACAAAATAGGTACTAAAATTTATTTAGAGATTAAAAAGCTAAAACAAGAACTCATGATGGATCCATGTTTGGATTTGCATTAGTTAATAGATATTACTATCCTTGTCTTTTAATGTTTGAAATTATTATGATATATATATGTCGTCCAGAAGTGCTTCTACACGCACCGAACTAATGGAATTTTTTCCCTTTTTTGCAGATGTTCTTGGACATACAAATGTGGATATGTTTTTGTTGACAAGTATGGGAGGACATTGTTTTTATATTTCTATCCATATATATAGTGGTTTGTACAGAATATTTTTCGATGTAGAGCAAATGTCAGCTAATTTGGTAGAAATTAACATAGCACGTGGTACAAAATAGTTTTGTGGCAGTACAAAATATAATTTTTGTTGTGGTACAGAAGTTCTAGGTGTACAGGTAAATTTGGTTATTCCAGTATTATGTATGGAATTAAATTATTGACGTGGGAGTAGACATGGTTCGTATGAAATTTGTAATATATATATAAGTGGACGTTTAGTATTGATTTTTTGGATGGTTGGAATTCCAATGTGTGCATGTTGTTGAATGCTTGATAACATATTTATTGTTGATGGATTATATTGTTTATACAGGATATAGGTTGTATTAATAATGGATATAGGTGTTTTAGAAATTTTTTTTAAAAAAAAAAAAAAAAAAAGATGTTAAAATATTTGGCCACCAAATATTTTGGTAGCCAAATGTCTATTAATTAGTAGCTAAAAGTGCTGCCTTCCCCGACCAGAACAGGTTGGTAGCCAAATATCTACTTTCAGCGACGAATTACTCAGTAGCTAAAAGTTCTGCCTTCGGCGACCATAACAGGTTGGTAGCCAAACATCCAGATTCAGCGACTAAAATATTTGTCGCGGAAAGATGCCTTTGCCGACTACAGACAACTAGTAGCCAAATATCTACTTTCAGCGACGAATTACTCAGTAGCTAAAAGTTCTGCCTTCGGCGACCATAACAGGTTGGTAGCCAAACATCCAGATTCAGCGACTAAAATATTTGTCGCGGAAAGATGCCTTTTGCCGACTAAACACATATTAGTAGCCAAATGTAGTGTTTTCGGCGACCAAAAAATTTTTAGTCGCCAATACTATCGCCGACAGGCTAAGGGCGACAAGCTTGGCGACGAAATGTTATGGTCGCTAATTGTTTCGGCGACAAAAAAAGTGACTTTTGGCGACCAATATTTTGGTAGCCAAAAGTGACATTTCTTGTAGTGCCAGCACCCCTAGTGGGCTGTCATTGCCCAATTTTTTTTTTTCTCCAATCATTAATCCCCACGTGTGGGGATGGGGATAGTGGGGTCTGTATCATGGTTGTTTGGGTTGCATATGGTGATAGAAAGGAGGTAGTGATTATTTGGGATAACCATGAAGTGGCTTGTTGGGTTTCCTTGTAGAAAAAGAAAGTTGTAGTGTTAGTGCTTGTTTGTTTGGGGCAATTATGGAGTGGCTTGTTGGGTTTATTTACTTTTAGAGAGAGAAAGTTGTAGTGTTAGTGCTTGTTTGGGGTTTGTTTGGGACAACAAAGGAGTGACTTGTTGGGTTTACTTTTAAAGAGAGAGTTATAGTGTTGGTGGTATGGAAAAGAAAATTAGAGAAGAAAATAAAGGTAACACTAACTTTTTATCAAAAGTAGTAATGGAGTTAGACTTTATAATGGGAAATTCTATTTTCATACACCACATTGTCTCTGTTCACACACTTAACGAACTTTATTTTTATTACAAATTTATCTTTAAATAAAAATGACCAAAATAAACATCCATCCACACACTTAAACATCCAAACTAGAGACTACCACCACATCTTTTTCTTATAAAAGCTCTCTGTGCAAATCCACTATCCATTGCATACGTTATTGACACTCATTCTCATACACTTCACTCTTTTTCACACTCTCCATTGCTACCTTCTTCATCCATTCTTTCTCATATTTTATTTCCTACCTTCTTCTTTCATTATTTCTCATACACTCCATTGCTTACCTTTTTCCTCCATTATTTCTTACACACTAGACTCCATTGCTAATGTTCTTCCATTGTTCACTCATTAGGTTACCATTGTTTGTCAAACAAAACTTGATGGAAGATTTGCCAAACAATTCAAAAAACCAGGAGGATATGCAAAACAACCAATGCAGCGATGAAAATGTAACTTTTTTTTGCTAAGAAATTGTAACGCCCTCAAAATAAACCCATAAATCATACATTCTTGACATGCTTAGACATAAGAGAATACAACATAATTACATTTCATCAGAGTATTCATTACAAAATGTATTACATGTTGACAACAAAAGTAAATGCCCTGCGGGCTTACAACTTTCCAAGCCAACACTTGGTTACAAAAAGGGAGTACTAACTCAAAGTACAAAATAAACCCTTGGCTTGATATACATGTAATACAACAAAACAACAAAAAAAGTCCAACAGCCTCAAGCCTTCCAAGCTACGTCCTTGGAGGTGGCATACTACCTGTACCTGAAAATAATGTCCCATATAGGGTGAGCCAACGCCCAGTAGAGATATGCTAAACATAACATGAGCAATAACTAAAACATGGGCATTTGATAAATGTTTAATTCACATAACTCAATCCGTAACGCATTTCAATTACATGACCAATGTGTCTATGTTTCATTTCACTTTCCATTTCTTATTCCATCTTCAATTCATAACTATGGCTCAGAACCTGGCCAAACAATTTAAATGAGATTACGTCTCATATTAACGATACTTCCATAATTCACAACAGATACACATATTAATGCTGTATCAATATCAAATTCAAACATTTCCATACTTCATAAGTGATACACATTTTAGTGCTATATCAATGGAGTACATCCCCTATCTCCTCCCAAACTATATCCGGTCTAGAGGTCCATCTCCTATCTTCCTCTAAACCTTGGAGTACATCCCCTATCTCCTCCCACACAACACAATGCATATAAATGTCTATTATATACATGTTCAATCAATACATAGATTCAATGTATTATCCCAACAACCATATTCGATGGCATATCCAATATATTAGTTTTAGTTTGCCTAATCATCATGCATTGTCTACAACAATCAAGACTATTCTCCACCGATAGCCCAAAGCAATTTATTTCTAACAGATAATAAATGCATAAACAAATAATTTTTATTAACAATTATCCAAAATGTGAGTGATTAATCAATCCAACTCCACCATTCTATTTCGTAATGAGTCAATTCCATTATTTCCAACTCAATTTCGTATTTCCATAACAAATGTCATTAATTGCACTAATGACCCAAATATACCCAAGTATGGTATTTTCCCTCTTTTTCTCAATATTGACCCAAAGGTCCAAATATTATCAACAACATCAAATACCTCATTTTGAAACCCAAAATACACGTTTGTGGTTCAAAGATTTAAAACCCCTCTTTATACATTTTGAAACCCTAACTTCCAAAATCAACCATTTATACAAAATACTCAAAATTTATGTTAAAGCCCATAAAGATGAGTAGGAATCCCTACCTCAAGAGATGAAACCCAAAAGAGATGATGAAGAACTCGAAAATGCTCCAAATCCCAAGATTCTCGGATCAAAATGTAGCCCTCAACGATCAACACACTTTTTACAAAGGCCCAAGGGTAGAAAATCACTCATACTAGATCAATCCTAAGAGAGAAGGAAGAAAGTAGTGAGAGAAGCTCTCAAAAATGGCTTTTCGGAAAAGTAACAGAGAGAGTGAAAGTTGAAAAGTGATCTAAAAATGCCCAGTTGGTATTTGATATACGTATGACCCGCTTGAGCGGAGAATAGAACGCTCGAGCGTCAAGCACAAAAACTGGTCCCGCTCAAGCGCATAAAGACCCGCTCAAGCGTCAGATACAGAAATAAAATACACCCGCTCGAGCGCAAAGGAAAAGCCGCTTGAGCGTAGATTACCATCAACCAGTACTTTTGCAGACAAAGAACACCCGCTCGAGCGCCAAAAGGCCCGCTCGAGCGCGACACGCTCGGGCGTAAGGAAACCCACTCGATCGTGAAAAACACAACTGCAGAAGTTTTGTAGAGGCACGAAATGCTGGAAGTGTGTAAACTCCGCTCGAGCGCAAGAAGACCTGCTCGAGCGGATCACCTGAAAACTGGGCAACAAGATTGGAGAGTTAAACTCAACCAACCTGCTCTAAACACTCCCAACACATCCTAAAACTCAAACATATGGAATTAAAGGATGACTACAAGACATAAACAACAACCAACTCAACGGAACCGAGTCCGGAATACAGTAAACAAGGAGAGGAAAACCGGGATCGCTATAGAAATTGTTTTACGTAATTTCTAGTTGTGATCACCATTCAGCAAATTAGTGCCGAATGCATAGATAGTATACAAAAAACAACAATCGAACAAAATTAATTTCTTCAGAACTCAACTTCCAAAATATAATTCAAAACTCAACTCCCGAAATATATTAAACCATTCGGAACTTAACTTTCGAAATATATTAAATAATTCGAATTTCAACTTCCGAAATATGTTAAATATTCGGCTTTGATTTTTTTATTTTTTATTTTTTGCACAGAGAGTATCCACTCAAGCAAGTGAGGTTCAATCTGATTGTGTATTGGACTACACTAGTCAATTTACAACAAATCAGGTACAGGGTAATCAATCATGGCAGGCCCTGCCAGCGTAGCACGACGACAACGAATATTTGTGTAGGCTAATATGAGGGTGTGGACAGATTTTTTTATTAAATGGGTATATTTGGAATGTGGGGTGTGTGGATTAAGATAAATGCCTAAGAATCAAATTACTAAGTGAGTGAAATGAGAAAGGATGTGCACAGAGACAATGTAGTGTCTGGAAATAGAATTTTCCCTTTATAATTCACTCCAAATCGTAGGATGATTATGTGTATATTTGTAAAGGAAAAATGATCTGAACCCCCACGACTCCCTCTGGCCTGTGATTGGCCAGTTTTTATTTTTATTTTTATTTTTATTTTTTTATTTTTTCCTCCAATCACCAACCCTTATGTGTGCGTGGGGGTGGTGGGGGTGGGGGTCTCAATCACTTCCGATTTGTGAAGTATAATGAGGTGACATGTTTTTCGATTAAATCACAGGGAGATAAAATGTAATTAATCCAAAATTATTATATTATAATACAAAATAAAGAATAATTTATTTACTCTTTCTGTGTCAAAATAATAGTTCATGTTGGAGAATTCAATTTTTTTTTGGTAATACACTTATTGCACTTTAAAAATAATAATTTTTCAAAATTATCATTTGATAGTACAATTTTTTTTGGAAGATTAATTATCATAATTGTATCTTTTATATTGTTAATGAATTTTAAAAAAAATGATAAAATAGGAAATTTATATTATTTTAGTCCTTAATTTTTGAAAATGGACTAATATTTTGAGATAATAAAAAATAAGATAATGGACTAACATTTTGAGATAGATGTAGTATTATTTATTTTTGTTCTTACCCTACACCTGCTTGTTTTTAAACTCACCTAATAATGGGGTGTTTTGAGAAGTTGATAAAAAATTAGGTAGCGTTTGGTACAGTTTTGTAAATGTGATTTGAAAGTATGAGTTGTATTTTGAGTTTGTATTGTGAAATTATGATTTGAATGTAGAAAATTTGTTTGGTTATGGTTTTTAAATAGAGTGTTGAAATATGTTTTGAAAATTTGATATGACATGTGAAATAAGAAAATTTGTTTGGTGATGTGTTTTGGAAATAGTTTTCAAAACTTAATTTAATCAATAATTTATAATCAAACACACAACTCATATATCGATATCTGTATTTTTTATCAACAGTAATAACCAAACTATATTTAAAATACTGAAATTAAAAATTGATTTTTTTTTCAATTAATTTTTTTTCAGTAATTTTTTTTGAATAATTTTTTGTTCAATTTTTTTTTTCATTTTAAAATAAATCTATATCAATTATTTTGTGTCAATTAAATTTTCTACCAATTCATTTTTTACGCCTGTACAAACATCTTGTACAATACGTTTTATATATATTTTTAAAAATTTTGTTAAAGTCAACAACTTTTGAGAATACATATTAATAAAAATTAACATAAATACACTAAGTGTAATATTTTAAAATACAAATCATAACGTAAACCTTACAAAACATTATCAATTTTTTTCTCATTTATTACACGTTATTAATTTAGTAATTCAGTATACGGATGTAATATTATTAAAAAATTATTAATATTATAAAAAAATAATAGGTAAGAAATAAAAAGTAAAAATAAAAAATAAAAAATAAGAAACAACCTGAACCTTCTGAACCTCAGCCTTTCTATAAAAAAAATAAAAACAACCTGAACCTTAGCTTCAGATAGTCGAAGAGCAGGAAGTCGGACCGGGACAACCAGGAGGTCAACCGGCCGGTCATCCCATCTCACACCTCCCACTCAGTTTCCTATCAGATAGTCGAAGCTTCCATGTCTAATGTTTGATACAGAGAAGAAATATGAGGTTCACGCGAAATTTTCAGATACGATTGAGAAAGACATGAAAACTTTTCAGATCAAAAGAGAAAGAAAGACGAAGGTCACGAGAAATTTTCAGAGACGATGGAGAAGGAAGGGGAAGCTTTTCAGAGCAAAAGAGGAAGAAGACAGATACGTTGAAAGCGGAGAAATGAACTACGAGATGTCAAACGGATTTTCAAGCTGTAATTTGAATTAACATGCGGAATCATATTTTGAGTGTCCTATCCAAACGTCAAGCGGGAATTCATCTATTGAAAGTTAATTTGAAAATACAACCAAACACAGCCTTAATTTTTGATTTTTTGACTTTTTTGATAAATTTTTTGAAAAAAAAAACATACAAAATCAAAAAATTAATTTTTTTAACTTGTTGCCGAAAGACTCCAATATTTAAAAAAGATGATTAATTAATAGTTAAAAATATTTAATTGTTAACAAAAGATCTAGATAATGGATTTATCTTTTAACTTGAATAGTAATATATATATATAGGGGATGCACCAATAAATTTCAAATTAATAACTTATATACTGTTTAGTCCTAAAAGTTTTTTTTATAGACTGAAAGTTTCCATTACAATGTTTCAAATATCAGATTAATATTTCGAACATTAAATTTCGAATATCAGATTAATGTTTCGAACATTAGTTTGATGTGTAAATGGGACTAAAATGGTTCAAGTTTTCAGAAAGTAGGACTTGTGGGTAAATTTTCCATATATATATATATATATCCGCCATTGGCGAATTCATCGGTATTGGGGGTGTTTGTTTTAGCTTTTCAGAGCCAACTTATGGCTTTTAGCTTTGAAAAAGTTATTTTGGACTGTTTGGTTAAACTTATTTCAAACAGCTTCTGATTCTAACAGCTTATTTTAACTCAAAAAAACTGATTTTGAGAAGTTGCTCACCCCTTACTTCTGATTATCAGGTTCTGCTGTGGACATGTTAATTTATGGTTATACTCTTAAATTTTTTTATTTTTTATTTTTTTAAAAATAGAAAAAGACTCAAATGGACTATAGATTATTATTATTATTATTTTATGAGAAATGTAGACAAATAAAAAATAAAAATTAATTGAAAAAGCTATTTCACAGCTTATTTAACAAATACTACTTAGCAACTTAAATCTATAATCCAACAGCTACACCAAACAGATTAACAACTTCTGATTAAAGTCATAATCTATAATCTGTTAAGCTATAATCTATAAGTTGTTTTAACAGCTACACCAAACGGGGCCATTGAACTCAACCCTAAGCTAAGCAAGCAAAAGCAAAAGGGATCAGACAGATTCAGAGATGCGAGTCGAAAAGGAAGTCATCACTGCCGGAACCGGACCCAAGCCTGTCCCCGGTCAGAGCGTCACCGTCCACTGCACCGGCTACGGTTACTCTCTCTCTCTCTCTCTCTCTCTCTCTCTCTCTCTCTTTCAAGCCAATATGTATGTATATATATGCATTTGTGTATTATATATATATATATATATATGATTATGGATGTACATGGATGGATCCATGGTTTTTGTTCAATTAGGGCAAAAAAACTTACGTAGAATCATACACGAAATTATTTCCTAATAGATAATGAAGAATGAACAGTCAGAAACAAAAGAAAAGTGTTTCTCTTAGTTCATATCATCTGTTTGGGTTACTGAATATGGGAGACATTGGTTTCTTTTAAAACCCTCATTTTGAATTTTGGAGAAAAAATAAAACAGTAGATTATTATTTTACATAATACCAAAACTGCTCCTTTAGATATAGGAAAAAAATAAAAACACTGACTAATATAAAATTTTATTTTGATGATATTGTTTCTTTTCTCTCATCCAAGGGTTTGTTTAGAATTTTTTTTTTTAATTATTTACAAAAAGACTTATATAAAATAAATAGAGAGGATGGGTTGATTTTTTGTGTTAGTTTTTGGCTTTTTAGCTAATTTTCTATTCGCAAACAAATTTAACCAAAATAGATAGGAATTAAATTAATCTCTTTTTTTTTATTTTTTATTTTTTTGGTGTGCCCTTTTCTCCTTGAATTAGTAGGCTGATAGAGTAATGTTATACAAACTAACAACCTTACAATTTTTTTTACTTATTGATGTGACACTTGGGGCATGTTTGATTAGTAGTATTATAGCATAGGATTGAGATTGTTAGTTCATGGACTCACAATCCTATGTTTGATTGCAAATTTTATTAACCGTATTACATGTACAGCGGGCATTCAATTTAACGAAATTAGCTAATATTGAGAGGGGTTGGGATTATAATTTCAAGTATAAAGAAAAGAAAAGAAAAGAAAAGAAAAAAAAAATGAATACATAATAAATGGTTATGTCACGAATTTGATTGGATAACAAATCCTTCTCTAATTCATGGGGATTATTAATCATTTTATTATTAATCCTGTTAATCAAACAACGCCTTATTACGTTATTAAAGTGGTGATATTTCAGATTTTGAGTTTTATTTATTGCATAAAACACCCGTTCATAAAAAAATTGGTAAGATTTATTAGTTTGTATAGCATTTTGATAACACTCGAATTTGATTTACAAATAACCTCTACGATTTTTTGTATTTTGAAAATAATGCATGATAATTTCATTTGGAATGCTATTAAATGTCATTCTCAATATACACAACCAATCAATCATTAATTACTGTTTTATTTCAGCTCATACTAGTTTCCACAGTATATATGTGGTACGGATTACATTAATAAATAATGAGATTCACCATGCCACATGTGAAGTAACATAGGGGGTAAAGAGCGCTGAAAGAATCGTTGCAAGTGCAGTTTGATTGGCCAAATATTGGTTGTGCAGTACACGCCTAAGTCACCTAATTCATTAGCAGAGGGTCCTGCTTGCTCGCCAAATTTGTGAATTGGAAATTTTTTCGCTAATCCAGTTATAATTCGTGAATTAAATTATTCTAACCTTCGTAGTCCCTTTTGAGTGGCATATTTGGCGTGATTCTAGCAATTATAATGCTGCACATTCAATGGAACACGCTTGAAACTTGAAGTGTATTAAAAAATTGTAAATAAGAAGGGTTGCACCTGCAATCAAGTTCAAGCCCATCACAAGACAGCACTCCACCGGTGCCAGCTTATACTTTTGATTAATATGGAAAACTAAATATTATATATCTAATTATATAGTAAGGTAATCATATAATAACATGTATAATATGAACACTCTTGTGGTGCTCTCAATCTTACAAAGTTTAAAAATTCACGGTCTTGCTGCCACTCCCGCATGCCGAACTGGGGACTTAGGTACACACTCAGTTGAGGCATTTAATGGATATACAATGTGTCACATACAAAACAAATTAAAAGAAACAAACATTGCAAAAAATGAAAAAAAAAATTCTGTTGGGGCAAGTGCCATGCCTCATTTGTCCCTTCTAACATCTGCCGGTGTATGTATATACAATTTTTGTGCATGATCTAGGATTTTTGGAAGAAAAGGAAAAAAGGATATGAACTTTTGTTGGTAGATTGAGCTGAGAAAATAATAAGAAAGTGAGAATTTATTTCTTTAAAAAAATTGGTTTTTTTTCCCTTCTGTTGTTTGTTCCACATAATGAGCAAACACAAGTAATTTCATTATCTTTTCCGTGACAAATCCTCGATCCAAAACATGGCATCGATGAATGTTGGTCTATTGATTTTTTCATGTTAGTTTATTTATTAGACAATTGATGTATATATGTGGTGTGACACATTTGTAAGCAGATTTTATAATTTTGTCGTTATTATTTATTATTTTAGTATTTTAATTTCGTTTAATTAGAGTTCAATTAGGAACTTTATTTTGGTTAGGAGCTTTATTAATTTGTTTTCTTTTTCTTTTTCTATCAGGATCTAGTTTCCTATTTTGAATTAGGATTAATGACCTGTAATATTAGGCTTTGCATTGTATTATTCAGTTTTGGAATAGTATTGAGTATTGAAGACTGTGATTGTTTATGTTAAGGCTGTGGCCCTCCCTCTTCTCCTCCTTTTCTTCTTTTTTATTCTCTTCCCCTATTGCACACTACATCAATATGTGTACATTTTTTTTGGACAAGTATATGTATGGGTATATTGTAGTGTTCATTTTTTTTCCTTTTTTTTTTTTTTTTTTGCAGGAAAAAATGGTAATCTTTCTCAGAAGTTCTGGAAGTTCTGGAGGTATTTTTTTTTGGGTTTTATTTTTTAGTTTATGTAGCCTCCTTGTCTTATCTTAATACTCTCTCTCTGTCAATTGTTTCTACATTAGCACGAAGGACGCAGGGTAGCAGCCATTCACCTTTAAAATTGGCCAAGGTTCTGTTATTAAAGGTAAAGTTTATTACTGTAATCAATAATTTTCTATTTAAATGATATTCAGCTAGAAACCCTTTCCTCCATTATCTAGTTCTATTTTGTATATATTTACCATATGGTAGAGGATATGACTTGATATGTGTTAATGATTCTGATTGTTTCTCATTATTGATTTTATTTGTGCTCTTAAGAAAAATGCTAGTTTACCTGATACAAAAGTATTCCTTGACTTGCATATTACTTTTCTGTTTTTTTTTTTGTTTTGTTTTGTTTTTATTGGATGTATGGTTGTGGTTGTTGGATTATACCTTTTTTTTGGCTCCTCACCAGAGTTTATAGGTTTGTAACAATGCCAGACATTTTATCCTGAAACTCTCTCTCTCTCTCTCTCTCTGTTTTTCTAATATGACACTACATTGCTGGGATAAAAAAAATTGACATTTGATGCAATCTTATGCAGGGAAAGTATGTGAAGTATATTACAAACAAAGGGGAAACCATACTATAGTTGTTTGACAAGATTTTTACTCATATGAGTTCTATCTTGCTTAGGAGTTAATTATTTTAATTTTATAGTATTGCTTTTGTTTCTTCTTTAATTTTGTGTTTTGGCCTATAAAGGTGGCTGCTAGCATGTGTTGTTGGTTGTGGGCTGATTTACTTTGTTCAAGACAGGTTTAATGAGTTTTAGAAGCCAAATACACACGTCTTGGCTTTTTGCTTGGGCTCAATAATTACTTGTTCTCCAAGTTCTTTTGGTGGCCATGTGTGACTAAGAAGCATGTACACGAACACAATATATACACATTGGCATGTCAATTTTCCACAACATGCAAGGCATGACACGTGTAGGACATGTACAAAATATATAGTTTTATATATTTATTAGCTGTCATACGTATGAATGCTTCATTTAAAGACAATAAAAAAATAACATTAACATTAATTTCTAAAATTTGAAGGAGGAATTATTAGACATAAATCTTCATTATTTTTAGTTTATCACAAGATTCTAAGCTATTTTGAAAGTGTTTCATTTGACACACCATATTTTTAGAAGTGTTTGTGCTCCTTAGGAGCATGATATTAGTTTGTTGGGAAGATGAATGGAGAAATCTTTTGCAACCTATGACACTGTGAAATTGATTAGAGCTCAAAGGTCTTCGTTGTGACATTTGATTGCATTTTACCTTCTCAGCATTGAGCAGGCATTCCTTTTTAATTTCTTTAATTCATATTGGAAGAGATTTTTCAATGCGATATTCTCCAACTTTTTCTAACTTGGAGTATGAATTGCGATTTTGATTGGAAGACATCCTTACCTCAGTTGTATTAACAGAAAAGTGGCTCTGTTATTATCATCTTAGGCAGTAAAGTTTCTCAGTCTTCCATTTACTTTTACAATATATATGTAAAATATCACCCCTTTTTCGTTATATGAAGATAACAAATACATGCACCTTTGCTAATTTTTGTTCGACTCATTTTCAATATCCATCCTTCAAGTACTACTTTACTCAAAATTTTGGAAAAATTATCAAAAAATTTCTTTTCCCATAATCGAAACACTACACAGAGGTATGAAATACATGCGCACATTAGTAGTAATGTGGTCTGATTTACCTTTAAAATCTGCTTACATATTAAGTTTGATCCTTTTTCTTGTATGACGTTGCATGGTACTGGTGAATCAGTTATAGGGACAATTAAATCTGTAATACAGAATTATATTCAAATCTAATGTTTTTAAAATGCCCAAGAGTTGGGCATTGCTTCTCTGAGGTGGCAATTGTTGTATCATATTAAGATGTGGCATAAATGGTTTTGTGGTTGTTAATTCATTTGAAGTATTTATTCTGTCTCAGGATGGGATGAAGGCATTCTGGGAATGCAGGTTGGAGAAGTTGCTCGGTTACGGGTAATGTTCTGACCTTTTGGTTTAGTTGTTGTGCCTCTCCTACTATTTTAAATAAGATTTTGCTAATAACCCGCTAGTGTATCTCAGCAGCAGTTTTAATTGTGCCATCACTGCCATGACTTTCCCTGTGATACCTATGGCTTGCACTGAGATTTGGCCTTGTTTCTTTAAAATACAAACATTGTGTTTTTGTCCCTATAACTGAAATTCAGCCTTGTTATTATAAGTACTTTAGTACAGTATACAAAACTGCAAGTTCTAGTTGTTAAAGGCATTAGGTCGAACATTTTTTCGTGTTTACCCATTGGACGGCTTGTTTCATGAACTGACATATATGTGATGAATTTTGCAGTGCTCTCCTGACTATGCTTATGGTCCTAGTGGATTCCCAGCATGGGGTATTCAGCCCAACTCGGTTCTGGTTTTTGAGATTGAAGTTCTGAACGCGAAGTAATTGTTGCTCTGTTGGATATGGTAATAATGATCTGCATAATTTGTATCGGATTTGGGTGGCTGTATGCATAATTTGTATCCTATTTTGCTTTGGACAAGTATGGTTGTTGTTGAACTCATGTGTGACGTGTGGTTACTGAATCTATGGTTGATAAAATGAGTTATTACCTAGCAAATGTTGGGCTTGTTTTTCTCTTACATGGATTTGGCTTGGCTTATGGCTATTATTTTGGTTTCCTGAAATATAAACATGACCACTTCCCCTTTCCGACTGTCTCATGTTTTTAACTGTAGTTTTCTGATTTTTTTTGGAAAATAAAAATATGAACAGGACGTGAAAACAGAACTAAATGGGAGCTAAAAGGAGTTGAACTGGCAATGCTACAACAAAAGAACATGGACTGAAAAACGACATAAAAAATGTTAGAAATCTCAAAAATTCTATTAAAATTTTTATCAAATGTCTAACTCATATGGGATCTATATAATGTAGGTTTTATTCTCATATGAAATATTTGAATTTTTTTTAAAATTTTTTAATATTACTCAGAATACATCTTACTCAATATGAATATATTTTTTTTAATTCAAAAAATAATTATGCAAATAGGTTACTCTACTTGCAAGGGAGCAAATCTCAAAGGATACGCTTCTAAAAAAAAGTAGTTTTTAAAATAAGAATAATGCAACTCCTGATCTTTTGCACGTTGATATAGGTAAATAATGTGTATGAAATAACAACAACAATGATTCATCCCACTAAAAACACCACCACTAATAGCACTAATACATTAAAAAAGTAAAAAAAAAAAAATACAACTCCAAGACCAAAACATCACATCATTACTGGCGGGATCCACTGTCACCTAATTAGTGGGAGCACTAATTAGTGCTCCCAAGCATTTTTCAAATAACAATAATGCAACAGGAAATATCACTGACAAAAAAAAAAAAAAAAACTGTCTTCTAAGTTTTATTAATAATCAAAACACCACTCTAGTTATAAATTCTTGTTACAATAATGATTTAGACCACTAAAAAATACGTTACTAATAGCACTAATACATTGAAAATGGCAAAAAAATAAAATAAAATAAAAACAAGGCATAGAAAGTGGACGGGGCCCACTGCCACATCATTAGTGTTTCCTCTAGTGATCCCTTTTTAGTGCGAGAAAAGTTAGGAATCATGAAAATTTTTTTATGAAAATGATCATAAAAGATTTATGATCCTTGGATTATCTTGATTAGTGTCTGGTACTTTATTCTAAGTATAATCCAAGGATCACAAAGTTTTTATGATTATTTTCATGAAAGATTTTTCATGATACCTAACATTGCTATTTTAATGCTCCCAAGTATTTTTCTTCTTGTTAATCAAGAATAACTAAAAGGAAACATTAATTTTACTAATAAACTAAGTAATCATAAAAAACTAATAAAACAAGAAACAAATAAGAAACTAAATATGAAATAAATTATTTATGAACATCCCGCATGCATCACAAGTTTTACTCCAACTCCTTTGAGAAGAGATAGTGTTCGAATTTGTGGGGATATATTTTCTAAGTACCAACACGTGGCCAAGGTGACGCCGACGTGTCAGCCGAGGTGCCACGTGTCTTGGTCATGATGCCGAGGTGATCTCGGCAAGGCTGAGGTTATCTCCGAAGATATCGGAATCCGAGATAAGCGGATAAGGGACAAGAGTCCTAGAACAAGGAAGGACTTCAGCATGGATAAGGATAACACTCTTAGGGAGTTTATCTTTATCTCTTGGAGAGTCCAGGATAATCATTAAGCAGGAGTCCATTGAAGCCAGGCTTCTACCGGGACTAGGATTGAATCAACTATAAAAGAAGGGCACCCCCGATGGGTCTAAGGTACGCAATTTAGAGTCTGAACAGTGAGTTTAGCAATATTGATTATCTTTGAGAGATATATTGACTTGATTGTTGGAGTGCCCCCGGGTGGACGAACCACCACCGGAGTCTTCTCTTTCTGTTGTAGATCATCCAGGTGTCATCTATTCTGCCAGTGTTCTACAGTTGAAAGCTGAGTTGGCAGTGTGGTCAGAAATTCACTCACACAATTTGGCGCCGTCTGTGGGAAATAAAGAAGAATAGATGGCCAGTGACGGACAGAAAGAGATGGTTGGGGATAACACTTCTACCAGGAGTGAGAGACCTGTTAACGTTGACATCGAGGGGGACAATTGCAACGAAAACTCGAGTCACGGGTTCGAAGGAGGACCCTGGGTAATTAGTGTAATCCACTCGAAGGTCAACGAAAACGAAATACGGGGAGAGACCCATAAGGTAAAGCACCTACAGCATGTGTACTAGGTCCGGGAGAAAAGACCTCGGGCCGAGGAATGCCAGGGACCAGAAGTATCCTTTACTGAAGCCGACCTTGAAATGGTCCAACATCCGCACAACGATGCCTTGGTAGTATCCCTCCAGGTTGGGGAGTGCCAAGTAAAGCGCATCCTAATCGACCAAGGCAGCTCTTGCGACATCATGTATGCCAGATGTTACAAGGAGCTAGGCCTTCATCCAGACGATATGAAACAATCCAATGGACCAATGGTCAGGTTTAATGGAACACCAACATGGCTACTAGAAGCAACGAGCCTAGAGGTGCAAGCTGGCACCAAGGGGGTGAAGACAGAATTCACTGGAATCGACACACCCTCCCCTTACAATATCATCATGGGAAGGCCATGATTACATGCAATAGAGGTTGTTCCATTAACATTGCATCAACTATTATGGTTCCCAACAGAGCATGGGGTAGAGGAGGTCAGGGGAGATCAGCTACAGGCAAAGAATTGCTCCATGACAGCAATAAAACCCGCCCACAGCATACGAGAACCGGAGAAGGTAGAGATCGAAGACGAGGACATGGAAGTCCTAGAGGACGTCGGCAAGGAGCCAGCCGAGAAAAGTGAAGAAGCACTAAAGAAAATCCTCGTCAAGGAGGGGGATGAAGAACGTTTCTTTCTTCTCGGCTCAGGCTTAGCAGAAGAAGAGGAAAAAGAGTTGGAGGCTTTCTTGAGAGCAAATATTGAGGTGTTTGCTTGGACACCTTACGAAATGCCTGGCATTGACCCCGATGTCACTTGTTATGAATTGAACGTTGACAGGTCAGCCAAACCGGTAATTCAACGAGCCAGAAGACCGACGTTGATGCACGTCGAGGCAGTAGAGGAGGAAGTAGACAGACTTTTGGAAGCCAAAGCCATTCTAGAGGTAAGTTACCCGACATGGCTATCAAACACAGTTGTGGGGAAGAAAAAGAACGGTAAATGGAGGGTCTGCGTAGACTTTACCAGCCTGAACAAGGCCTGTCCCAAAGACAGTTTTCCTCTCCCTAAGATTGACCAACTAGTAGACGCCATTTCAGGACATAGAAGAATGAGCTTCCTGGATGTCTATAGGGGATACCATCAGATTGCCATGTACCCCCCGGATGAGGAGAAGACTGCATTCATCACCCTGAAAGGCCTGTATTGCTACAAAGTGATGCCTTTTGGGCTAAAATACGCAGGAGCAACTTACCAAAGATTGGTAACCAAGATGTTCAGACACCTGATCGGCCGAACGGTGGAAGTTTACATCGACGATATGGTTGTGAAGACCAAGGAACCAGAAGGCCACCTGGTCGACCTAAAGGCAATCTTTGATATCCTTAAAACATATCGGCTCTAACTCAATGCATCAAAGTGTGCATTTGGAGTTGGATCTGGTAAGTTCTTAGGGTACCTGGTGGCCAGAAGAGGCATTGAGGCCAGTCCAGATTAGATCAAGGCCATCCTGGAGTTGAAGAGCCCGACGTCGGGAAAACAAGTGCAAATGCTTACTGGAAGGGTCGCAGCCCTGAACAGGTTCATAACCAGAAGTTCAGACAAATGCAAACCTTTCTTCAACTTAGTAAAGAAAGTCACAGACTTCTGATGGACCGAGGAGTGTGAAGCCGCCTTGGCCGACTTGAAGAAGTACTTGACTACAACACCAGTTCTTTCAACACCCGAACCTGGGGAAGAGCTGTTTTTGTACTTAGCGGTTTCAGAACATGCGGTAAGTGCAGTAATAATCCGAGAAGAAAAAGGGGAACAAAGGGTTGTTTACTATGTAAGCAAAACCCTGACAGATGTAGAAACTAGGTATTTACCCCTAGAGAAATTAACGCTGGCCTTAGTAATGGTTTCAAAGAAGCTGAACCATTACTTTCAGGCCCACAAGATTGTGGTGCTAACAGAACACCCATTGAAGTCCCTGTTGCAACAGGGAGACCTGACAGGATGAATAGCCAGATGGGCAGTAGCCTTGGGCTAGTATGACCTGGAGTTCAGGCTTAGAACAACAATCAAAGGCCAAGTGTTGGCCGACTTCGTGGTAGAATTCACACCAGAATCCATCGAACATCGGGCTCCGCTGAGCCAAGATGAACGACGTCTAAGCAAGGAAGGAGGAACCCAGCCAAAGGCGAAAGAACAAAGGAAAGAGGAAAAACTTAGACCCTGCAGCATTTACATCGGCGATTCCTTTCGATAATTTGTTGATGGGAGTTCAAATTGACAAGGAGCGGGGGCAGGAGTAGTACTGGTATCTCCAGATGGACAGATACTAGAACAGTCCATTCGTTTGGGATTCAAGGCCTCAAACAGTGAAGCAGAGTATGAAGCACTCATTGCAGGGCTGAAACTGGCAGCAGTGGTACAAGCAGATGAGGTAATAGTCTTTTGTGACTCACAGCTTATAGTCAACCAGACAACATGCGAGTTTGCAGCCCGAGATGAAAGAATGTCGGCCTACGCAAAAGTGGTCATCAGGTTGGCGGCCTATATTCAGAACTGCCGACTACTTCAGGTAAGCCGAGATGATAACAGCCATGCCGATGCGTTAGCCAACCTAGCTAGTACAATACAACCTAGAAAAGCAAGGACAATAATGGTTGATTACTTGTCGGGCCCGAGTATCGAACCACTGACCGCAGAGCATGAAGCACTGTGCGTGGACATGGGACCAAGCTGGATGGATGCAATTATAGCATTCCTGAAAGAAGGAAAGCTGCCAGATGACCACAAAGAGGCACACAAGATCAGGTTGAAGTCGGCAAGATTCAACCTAACAGCAGAAGGACATCTCTACAGAAGATCCTTCACTAGACCCCTCTTAAGGTGTGTACACCCTTCACAAGTTGAAGATTTTTTATACGAAATACATGAAGGAATTTGTGGAAGCCACGTTGGAGGCAGATCACTTGCCCATAGGGCCATTACCCAGGGGTATTGGTGGCCCTACATGCAGAAGGATGTAGAAGCCTATGTAAAGAAGTGTGAAAATGCCAAAGGTTTGCACCTTTGATACACCAACCAGCAGCAGACCTGAACCCAGTATCCAGTCCTTGGCCGTTTGCCTAATGGGGCATAGATCTTGTTGGACAACTCCGCCAAGCAACTGGACAAAGGAAGTACCTGCTGGTAGCAACAAATTACTTCACCAAATGGATAGAAGCTGAACCTCTTGCCAAGATCCGAGATGTGGACATAAAGAACTTCATATGGAGAAACATCATAACCAGATTTGGGATTCTAAGAGCAATAGTTGCCGACAACGGAACACAATTTGACAGTAAGCTCATTAAGAACTTCTGTGCAAAATTCAAAATCAAGAATTATTTTTCAACCCCAAGCTTTCCTCAAAGCAATGGACAAGCAGAAGCATCCAACAAAGTTATCTTGGATGGGATTAAGAAGAGGCTGTAAGCAGCAAAGGGGAAGTGGGTAGATGAACTACTAAGTGTACTGTGAGCATATCGAACTACGCCAAGAAGATCAACTAGCGAATCTCCATTCGCCATGGCTTATGGCACAGAAGCAGTCATTCCGTTAGAGGTCGGCATCCTAGGGCTCAGAACCCAGGGAGTAGAAAACGGGACTAATGATATACTCTTAGCCCGAGATCTGGATCTTTTAGAAGGAAGAAGAGAGAGAGCTGCAATTCAGCTCGCAGCATACCAGCAGCAACTTGCCAGAGCTTATAACAAGAAGGTCAACCCAAGGGAGTTTGAAATCGGTGACCTGGTCTTAAGAAAAGTCGTCGGCAACAAGAAGTATCCTAGAGAGGGCAAGCTTGGCCCAAATTGGGGAGGACCTTACAAAATCATCTCGGTATTGGAAAATGGGGCATATCGGCTAGAGGACAATGAGGGCAAAGAATTGCCGAGGCCTTGGAATACTTACAATTTGAAATTTTTCTATCATTAGAGTTTTTCTTTGTTCTCTTGTTACTTGCCGAAGTAAATAAATAAAGATTTGAGCTTGATTTTTTACTTGACCTTGTTTCTAGAATACATGTATGATGAGAACCCAAGTGGAACTTAAGTTCACATCAGGGGGCAGAGAGTTGATAACGATTTACAAGTTGAAGATAAACCGAGATCATGTTTAACACTTGTTGAAACTTGAGAAAAGTTTACAAGTTGAAGTTAAATCGAGATCATTGTTTAACACTTGTTGAAACTTGAGAAAAGTTTACAAGTTGAAGTTAAACCGAGATCATTGTTTAACACTTGTTGAAACTTGAGAAAAGTTTACAAGTTGAAGTTAAACCGAGATCATACTTAACACTTGTTGAAACTTGAGAAAAGTTTACAAGTTGAAGTTAAACCGAGATCATGTTTAACACTTGTTGAAACTTGAGAAAAGTTTACAAGTTGAAGTTAAACCGAGATCATTGTTTAACACTTGTTGAAACTTGAGAAAAGTTTACAAGTTGAAGTTAAACCGAGATCATGTTTAACACTTGTTGAAACTTGAGAAAAGTTTACAAGTTGAAGTTAAACCGAGATCATTGTTTAACACTTGTTAAAACTTGAGAAAAGTTTACAAGTTGAAGTTAAACAAAGTATATGTCTTACACTTGTTGAAATTTGTGGAAAATTTGCAAGTTAAGGCTAGATTGTATCAGACTTAAGTATTCATGTACTTGCCAAGGTAAACAATTGGTTTGTGTAAACCAAGGTACTTTCACCCCGAGAAAATTACACTGTGAAAGTATGCATTGAAGGTATGCAGAAATATTCTAAGTATGAGAGCCATACAGGAGCAGTAAAGAGAAAACAAAGATACAAGCATACAAGGAAAAAAGTTGCATTCACAATCAAAAGATGCAATGTCGGCCAAAAGCTTACAATTGTTCCAAGAAAGGAAAAACAAAGTTCAAAATACAAAGGAAAAAGACACCGAAGTCAAGACTCTTTAGCAATACCAAATGGTTGAATTTGAAGCTCAGAAGACTGCTGGGAAGACATCTCGGCAGCCTTTTCAGCCGCGAGCTCTGCGTCAATTTCTTGAAGGGTTTGATCGAGGCTCTTCTCGGCGAGAGACACATCTGATGATGCCTTCTCAGGAACGACATCCTTGGGAACCTCCTTAACCTTTTCATCCCGAGTCAAGTCTAGGACTTGCTCATTTTGAGGAGGGGATTTGGCCCCAGCAACTTCTTTGGACTTTCTCACCAAAACTTCCTCCTCGGACTCAGAGTCGTCGTCGGATTGGCTTGGAGTTGGGGGGAATGGTAGAGGAATGTCATCGGTGTTCCTTAGGGGGGAGTCCTCGGGGACATCAAGTTTCTTTAGCAAGGTCATCCAACTAAGGGTGAAACCCTTGTTGCATGCCTGCTTGACTTGCTTTTGATAATCTGCCGTGACGTCGGCTACCCCTTCGTTGCAGCCTCTCTCATCGGCGACCTTAACTTCGGCCTTTTTGGTAGCCAGGGCGTCCTGAAGTTCCCTTTGGGCCTCGGCCGTTTTATCTTCGGCTTCTTTTAGCTGGGCTTGGAGGACTTTGTTTATAACCTCAGCAGCATCCACCTTCTCTTCGGCATCATCCTTGGCTTTGATGGCAGTCTCAGCCTGATCCTCCAAAGTCTTCATTTTTTATTGTAAGTTTTTGTTAGTCTTCTGCAGACTAGAGACCTCCCTCTTCTTTTTGGATAATGCCTACCTCGCATCAAATGATTGAACTAAAAAGGAGTGGGCGTGCTGGATTGCCTGAAGAAAAATGAACAGAGCAAAAGTCATTAGAATAATTTTTCTAAGTATGAAATAAAGAAAGAAAAATTAAAAGAAGCTTACTTTGGTAGAATGCTGCAGCATCAGAGCATAGTTCTCATACTCAGTCATCTCGGCGTTGCGGTCGAGATCACCTGGGAAAAGCATAGCAGTGGTAAGTGCAACACCAACGTTGATGTCGTCGACGCTGTCGTCGACAATGATTGGCCTGTCCTCCAAGGTAATGGCAGGAGTCCAAGGGGCACCAGACTTCCTGGACCCAGACGTCGTGGCGGACTCTGACCTCGGCTTCTTTGGCCGAGTTGATTGTGAAGTGTCGGCATTGGCGGACCTCTTCTGAGGGGTGGAGGGGTTCTTCTCACTTGGAGCCAATTTTGAAATGGGCAAGGTGTCCTCAGTATCAATCTGAGTCACCTTTCCCTTTGGTTGTGCCTTTTTAATTCTTTTTTGTTTTGGCTTTGAAATTTGTCTTTGCTGCTTTGGCGTCATCAGAGGATGGAATGTCGGCCAAGAGGTCTTTGGCAACAGCTTTTTGATGACCCATCTCGGCAGGAAGAACAGTTCGTCGCCGATGTTGTTGCTGGGATGGTGGGATCAGGAATGGGGTCGATGTTGATGGCTGCTCAGTTGGATCAGAAGTTGATCTTTAATCTGGCCGAGATGTGGAAGCGGCTGGAGGAGTTGTGGCAGAAGGCAGAGAAAGGCTTTTCTTCTTCTTCTTCTTCTTTGGACGTCGGGGAGTACTGACTTATAGGTTGGAATAAAGTTGAGTAGCAGTGGGGCTTTCCACTTGTGGACTGGCATATCCAAAAGCTTCTTCAAGTCCTTACTGGGGAAGAAAGACTGACGAAAGCCCTTGGGTGGCTGAGGAAGAATTGCAAAAAAAGAAAAGCACAAACATTAGAACAGAATATGGGAAACTTTAAAGAAAGCAAGAAAATTTATGAAGGGTGGCCCTTACCAACTCCTTCCCCTAAAACTGTTCGGCTTAGTGGATATAGATAAAGGTCATCGTTTGGTTGAAACTCCCAGTTGCCCGAGACGATGAAGTAATCATCTCCAGCACCCTTGTTCGAGTCTGGGAGGTCGGCAATGAGTTTGTATTTAGTGGACCTCGGCTTGAGGTAATAGATGTGGCGTTTTTCGGATTTCAGACGACACATGGTATAACAGTACTGGAAGTCAGCAAGAGTAATCCTGGCACTCTCCTATTTGGCTAAGGCTATGGTACCATTGATAACTCGGTAAGAATTTATGGCAAGTTGCATTGGGTTCAATTTATAGAAATGAAGGATTTCACTGAAAAAAGGGTCAAGTGGGAACCTAAGTCCATACTCAATAAATGCCACTACTGGGAAAGGCATGAGGTTCACATCGGGCATGATAGAGTCATCCTCCCCAGCCAACCTCAGATGAACGTCGGCCGGGATATCAAACTCTCTCCTAAAGTGCTCTAGTTTGGTCGGGGTGTCTACTCTATGCTTCGACATACCCATGATGTCGGCTTAATTGGAGGACTTTGATTTCAGAAAAAAAGTGTTTTGGAAAGGGTTTTTAGGGGACCTCGCCTAAAAACCTAAGAATGTACTATGGTAAGAGTTCGTATGGATCTAAACGGAGTTTGTGTCAGTTTTTCCTAGGGTTCGTAAGCTCTATAGACAAATTCCAAATCCTGAAGTCTAAGCAAGTGAAGATTGAAGACAAAAATCTGGAAAAGTCACAGCAAATAGAAAAGCAAGAATGTGTTTCAGAAATGAGAATGGTGATGAAGCCATTGAGAAATACAAGACAAAAAGTTGAAACAGTGTGTATTCAAGAAGACGAATTGGGCAAAAACAGAGACACGAAGCAACCATACTCAAACACATATACAGAATAAACTAATCAAAGACAAGCAAGTTTGCAAAAATGACAGAGTTCAAGGAAAAATCAAGAATTGAAACCAAGGAGAAACAGTGGCTTACCAGAAAAAGTGAAGCCGGTGAGAGGATCGTCGGAGTCAGACGACGGTTGTAGAAGCAACGGAACAGTGAAATCGCGCCGGAAGTGATGAAACGGAGCAAGTTGCAGAGCTAAGTGAGCTTGGGCAATGGCGGACTCAAAGCTAGAGAGAGAAAAGCTTCGGAAATAACAATGATAAGTGAAAAGATGAAAGAAGAGGGAAAAGTTTTGTTAAAACTTGAAATGACGGTGAAATAATTAATGAGCCTAGAACGACGGATTCGTCAGACGGCGCACGCAGGCACGAGACGATTTATAGACGCATGATAGGTATGATCTAGTAAGGAGAAGACATGTGGCTAAAACGGTTGAGTTGTTATGCATGACAGCTCATACGCGTAGAAAAGCTCTTGAAATTCTTGTTCTTTAAAAAGACATGTCGGCCTTCATGATGATATCGGCTAAAGAATTTTATAAGCAGACGTACCGATATAGGTACCATCACCTCAGAATGCCGAGATAATGGAACCTAAGGAGCAGTTGTGGGGATATATTTTCTGAGTACTAACATGTGGCCAAGGTGACGCCGACGTGTCAGCCGAGGTGCCACGTGTCCTGGTCATGATGCCGAGGTAATCTCGGCAATGTCGAGGTTATCTCCGAAGATATCGGAATCCGAGATAAGCGGATAAGGGACAAGAGTCCTAGAATAAGGAAGGACTTCAGCATGGATAAGGATAACACTCTTAGGGAGTTTATCTTTATCTCTTGGAGAGTCCAGGATAAGCATTAAGCAGGAGTCCATTGAAGCCAGGCTTCTACCGGGACTAGGATTGAATCAACTATAAAAGAAGGGCACCCCCGATGGGTCTAAGGTACGCAATTTAGACTCTGAATAGTGAGTTTAGCAATATTGATTATCTTTGAGAGATATACTGACTTGATCGTCGGAGTGCCCCCGGGTGGACGAACCACCACCGGAGTCTTCTCTTTCTGTTGCAGGTCATCCAAGTGTCATCTATTCTACCAGTGTTCTATAGTTGAAAGTTGAGTTGGCAGTGTGGTCAAAAATTCACTCACACAGAATCCAATCATGTCATCTTCATACAAACCCGAGCTTCAATTCCCTCTCGACATTTGGTATCCATGAGAAATTAACGAATTCCACAAGTTTGGATGTTTTTACACACCCATTTGGGTTGTCCCCAACCAAAATCAACTTCATAACAAGAAAACCTTCCCCAACTACTAAAGAAAAAAAAGAGTAATAGTAATCAACACCTTTAGGCTTGTTTTTTTTTAAAAATTGACCCTTCTTAATCAACATCGGTGAGACAAAAAATAACAAACAAAGAAGAAAAACGAATCAAACAAACCACACACATACACACACACAAGAACACAAGGATTTATGTGGTTTACCTCAGAATAAGGCTACGTCCATGGCTGCTGCGGTTTTTCACTATAATCAGAAAAATACAACTCTCTCTTCATCTGAAAGAGGCGACCTCTCATCTATTTATAAGTATAGAATAGAATTGGGATTACACAGTGTAGACACCCCATTTTTGACTATCCTCAAGACTTGGACGTCACCGCTTGAACACCCGGTGATTATCCATGTTTGTGTTTGTTTGGAGTTCCCGGAGTTCTCGGCTACGCGCCTCAGACCTCGGGACCTTGAACTGCCGTTTGGTGTCTGGTTTTGCACCAAACACTTGTGTTTTGCCTTGGAAAGGCAGGAAATGCCTCTTGAGCCATCCCCACATACCCCCGCCTGTGCCAAGAGGCCCCCGGCTGACTGGTTTTGCCACCGGCACTATATTGTGCCGGTCGGCACTATTTTTGGCAAAATGACCATTTTGCCCAAATTCACTTCTTTGCTTTACGAGATATTTTTAGACAAATTTGTTTAGCTCTTGTTTCCCCTCCATACACGTGTATGGAGGGATGAGCCCTTGGATGACTTAGTTTGTAAGTCTTTGTTGCCTATAAAGAGAAGGCTCTTCTCTTGGCTCAAGGGTTAGCAAAATTTTAGGGTTAGAAAGAAAAAAAGAGAGAAGAACCTCTGGTTTAGGGTTTGATCTTTGTATCTATTGTATCTCTCTTCTTACCTCTCATTTTGTACACTAGGTGCTTTAGTTCACACTATTGCACACAAGCACCTAGTGTTTCACCTTCTCTAAGCAACTGAGGTTCTAAGGGTTGGTTCTTGGTGTTTTTGGTTGGATTGGAGCTCAAGGAAGCAACAACAACAACTTTTGTGAAGATAGTCATCAAGGGTAAGAAACTAACTTTATTTACCCCATTTTTGCATTCTATTTTTGTCTAGTTTAAAACAGTTTTTGTGCTTAGTCTATAACACATAAAAGTTCTGTTTTTAGGCCCTCTTCATTGTTCATTAAGAGTGTTTTGTGGTTTGGGTAAGTTTGACTACCCTTAAGCCTTGAAAAGGGCACTTTTTGTGCTATTTTGTGAGAGATCCGAGACTTTGGTCCTAGGATCTCTTCACCACTGAAATCTTGAGGGATTTCAGTGGTGAAGAGCATGCCTTAGAGTCTCAAGAAGGAGAGGGCCACCCCCTCTCCTTGATGTCCTTGAAAAGGGCAAGTTTTGCTTCCTTATGGAGCTCCATGCTTGAGTGTGTGTTGAGCATGTTTGGCTTGTTTTCCATGCTTATATTGCCATGATATAACATGTTCCTAAGCTGGTTTTGGTCTCCTATGCATGCTTAGTATAGTTGCCTTGTATTGCCTCTTATTGCCTTAATGTGCCTAGTTTGTGTCCCTTCATTTCTAGCATGATTTAGGCCTAGATCCATGAAGCTTATATGCTCATTTTGCCATGATCTAGCTCTGTCCATGGTCGTTTGGGTCAATCTTGGTATGTTTTGTATAGCCCCTTTGCATTGTAGCTTGTATGCTTCAAGTAGGTGCATGTGTAGGATGCATTGCCTCCATGATTTCAAGGGTTTGGAACCCTCTTACATGCTATTTCAGACCTTATAATGTGCTTATATGATTGCCTTAGTGGCTTCTTTAATGCTTTAAAAGCATGTGTTGAATACTCCATGTTTTGGTCATGTTTCATGCCTTTGTACTTGAGCCTCTTAGATGCCATCTAGGTGCTCCTTAGGCTTTGTTTAGGTCTGCTTGTGACCTATTTTGAGTCCCCTTAGCCTTGTGAGGCTTGGTGGACTTGGCCTTGGTTTAAACCTTCATGGCTTGTTTCAAGACTTGGGCCATTTGTTGCATATTTGGTTTGTTTTGTCGCATGATTTGGCATCATGTTTTGTGTGATTTTCAGAGCTTCTTATGCATGCTAGTAATCCACGCTTAACTTATTTCAAGTGTGCTTGAATGTTGTTTGTTATGCCTAAGTGTTGGTGCCTTAACATGTGTATGTGTGCATGTGTGTTCGGCCCTCACATTGTAGGTATTTTGGCTACTGATTTTAGGCCTTTTTGAGTTGCCTAATTCATGTCTAAGTCCATCACTTCATTAGTTTGCATGCTTGCCTTATATGCTTGTTTGCATGTTTGCATAAGTGCATCACATTGTCCATGTTGTATGCCTAGTTGAGATGCTTAGAGCTTCATCTCATTGACATGCATGCCAAGCCTCTTGAAGTGAGTTTGATAGAGGTTTGAGCACCTTTGTTTGTTTGTTTGCATTGCATGCATTTGAAATCAAATTTGCACTCTTGGTTCTTTGGGCCATCATGCATTGAAATGCGTGATTGGTGGTCCGAGAACCGAGGCACATCTTCCTTTGAGTCCAAAACATGATAAGGAGTGTGTTTGGTGCATACATGCTTTGAATTACATTGCCATGCAAGTTGTGTCCTCTGCTGCTGTGAGTTGCAGGTTCTGCAGGCATTTTGTGCCGACCGGCACTGTTTAGTGCCGACCGGCAGTCTACTGACAGCCGATGGATGAATTCAGTGCCGGTGGCCACATACTTCAGCCGGTGGTGTTCTACCCCAGCCGGTGGTGATCTCCAGTGCCCGAGGAAGTATTCCTGAAGTTTTGGCAGTCTTCAGAGGAGGAAAGCAGGGAAAACAGAGGCAATCATGCATGGCAGTGCGATTCCGAGCGAGTCCCGAGCGTGTGATGCATCTTGCCCTCTTCCCGAGGCATTTACTGCTTTAATTAACTTAGTTAATTTGTTAATTAATTTAGTGAATTTGTAATATTTAATTAGCTTGCGTAGTTAATTAATTTGTACTATTATTTTGGTCTCTCCGAGCGAGGGCAAAATGTAATAAGTGTGCGTGAGTGGGTGTATGTCTTCCAACCCCCATTTCTTTCTTCTCTTTTATTTACCCGCTTTCGATGGTAGATTAGGGCATGTCTATTTTAGCATACCTTATGCAATGCATGCGTGCATTCATGCATTTGTTTACATACATCGGGCTCGGTACATCATACAAATTGCATTGTATTTTCAATTCCAAATTGAATACATGCTACTCGCACATTTCACATGTCATGTCTAGGGTTAGCCGAGCCTACTCTAGATTGCATTTCTGCCTGTGTCGCATTAGCCACTTAACATGAACTAGGTCATGCATGTTTGCTAACTAGTTTACTGTTTTGGCACGGAGTACGATGTAAGTTTTTATGGCTTTAGCATATCGCATGCGTGTGAATGTTTACCATGACAGTATGCTTGCCATGCGGCTAAATGCTTATGTGATATTACTGTGTGAATGCCTGTGGGTGGAGGTTGGGTTGCTTGAGTTGGAACAACTCATTGAAATCCGTATTTTTTTTAGCCTACTTGCGAGTAGCAAAAGAAAACAACACGTTTTTCGAGACAAAACGGATATGCAATGTTTATTCCCAAATCAGGCAATCTAGTCTATACTTGTTTGCTGTGCGCATAACATAGTAATTCTAGGCTAATAATTGGAATAAGAGCATGTAATGTTTTCAAAATTGGATATCACGGTTAGTAGAGGCCGGTCTTCGGACCGGGCGAAAGGGGGTGCTCATAGCTGACCTTCCCCGATCGTACCCAAGCTCCCGAGCCAAGACCACTTTGGTGATGACGGACATGTGGCACCTTGAGTCGAGTGGTTTCTAAATTTCCCAATTAAAAAATATTTAGGTGGCGACTCAGTCCGCAAAGCAGTCCATGTTTGGCACTACTTTTCAAAAATCTGTTTTCTCAAACGATTTGCCGGATTTGGACTCTTTGGTTCAGATTTAGAACCGCGACACAAATCGAGTCCGAACTGTAGCCGAGGTCCCTCGCGGACGTGCTACACACAGAAACACATGGAAGTTACGAAAGTACCCAAAAATTTCGGCCAAAGGGGGTAAACCGCCCTTGGACCCCCTTCCCTTTAGGGGGAGGCCCCCCCAAATCTCTCATTAGACCTAGTGTTTGAGTGAATAATAGGGTTGAGTGAACAATACTTATCAGGGTCTACCGACCTAACAATCTCCCACTTGGAACCTGATAACATGAGCTCTCCATCATCTTCATCACATACAGGAATACCACAACAACTCGATTTTTCTTTGTCAATCTTGAAGGTCAACTAAAGCTACACATAACTTTAGTTTGTCAATGGTGACTATCTTGGTCAACATGTCTGTTGGATGCTTACTGCCTTGGATCTTCTCAAGAGACAAGTTTTTTATAAGCAAAAAGAACTTTATTAATGAAGAAAAATATACATATAAG
The DNA here is from genome assembly GCA_025200525.1 of Camellia lanceoleosa. Taxonomy (NCBI): domain Eukaryota; kingdom Viridiplantae; phylum Streptophyta; class Magnoliopsida; order Ericales; family Theaceae; genus Camellia; species Camellia lanceoleosa. The sequence goes on from CM045770.1 coordinate 15,243,828, forward strand.
ATAAAGGAAGGTGCGTACGAAAAGTATCAAAGTAAAATAATACGATCCCAACTAAGTTGGTATCGAGAAGAAAACCCAATTCATTTAGTAGCACTACCATCAAAAATTGGTGAGAGACCAACAATAACAAAGAAAAGAGCAATCACAAAAATAAAATAAAATAAAATAAAACAAAACAAAAAGAGATAGAAAATCCAATCATGTCATCTTCAATAGAGGGCAGCGGAGATGGTGGAGGAGTGAGTGTAGCCAAATCTAAGGGGGGCCTTGCGGTTGTGGGGCCTCTCCGAGCAATGTAAAGATGGTGGTAAAGGAGGGGGATCATCACCATTTCTGCGAGGGGCCTTACGGCGTCTCTTCGCCAGGAGGACTGAGGGAGGCGGAGGTGGGGGTGGTGGTGGTAGTGGAGGAGGAGGTGGTGGTGTTGTCTGGTTAAGTGAAACAGAACGACGGGGAGGGGTCTTGCAGTGTCTCTTCGCTGGGAGGACTGAGGGAGGCAGAGATGGGGGTGGTGGTGGTGATGGAGTAGGAAGTGGTGGTGTTGTCTGGTTACCTAAAACAGAAGGAGGGGGAGGGGGCTGGAGCTGAACAAGAACATCACAGCCACCACCCCAGTTGTTTTTGCCATAAAAGAGAGAGAGAGAGAGAGAGAGAGAGAGAGACCACGGTGTGGATGGTCTTTGTAGACGTCCCCGAACGTCTAGGGGAAATCCCCCGTTCTGTTCATTTGGGCTCGTTACAGTTTGGACTCAAATATCATGGTTCTTAATTTGATCTCGCAAAGTGCAATGCGAGACTGATAAATCACCAAAGAGTCCAAATTCGGCAAATCGTTTTGGAAAACATATTTTTAGAAAGAAGTGCCAAACATGGACTACTTTGCCAAATATAGAGTCGCCACCTAAATATTTTATTGTGGGGGAATTTAGGAAACCTTGACTCGTTGCCTAAGGCCATGTGTCCGTCATCACCAGAGTTGCCTCGGCTCGGGAACTTGGGTACAATTGGGGAAGGTCATCTATGAGCACCCCCGCTCGCCCGATCAAAGATCGGCCACTACTAAACATGATATCGAGTTTTTGAAAACAAATGTGTTCTTATTTCGGTTATTTAGCTAATCTTACTATGTGATGTGCACAACACACAAGTATAGACTAGATCGCCTAATTTGGAATAAAGCATCGCATATCCGTTTGTTTGGAAAATGGTTTGAGATTTGCTACTCGCAAGTTGGCTAAAACACGGATTCCAATGAATTGTTCCAATTCAAGTAATCCAACCTTCACCCACAGGCATTCAAGCAGTTATATCACATAAGCAATTAGCCTCATGGCAAGCATGCTGACATGGTAGTCACTCACACGCATGCAAGGATGCTAAAGCATAAACACTTACCGAGTACTCCGAGCCAAAACAGAAACTAGTTAGTAATCAATGCATGATCCTAGTTCATGTTAAGATGGCTAATGCAACACATGCAAAATGCAACTAGAAATAGGCTCAGCTATTCTAAGATGTCATGTGAAATGAAACTTGATACAAGTATTCAAATTGAAATTGAAATACAATGCAGTTAGTATGATGCGCCGAGGTCGGTGCATGTAAGACAGATGAATGGATGCAAACATGCGAGTATAAGAATGCTAATTGAAACATGCCCTAATCTAACCATCATAAGCTAGTAAATAAAAGGGTGAAAGACGTGGGGTTGGAAGACATACACACACTCACACACACTCACACACACTCACACACACTTATTACACAATTTCCCTTTCTCAGAGAATCCGAATAAATATTACAGATTAACTAATTAACTAACTAACTAGCTAATTAATTATTACAAAACCCTTAACTAATTGGCAAATTAGTTAATCTACTAAAGCAGTAAAATAGCCTCGGGAAGAGGGATGCACGCATGCTCGGTCGGCTTTGCTCAGAAATCCATCGCCATGCCACAGTTGCCTCCGTTTACACTGCTCTGCTCTTTTGAAAACTGTGCCAACCTCTGTGACACCTTTGAAACATCTTGGGGACATGCTGAGAGGACATCGGCCATGAGATGGGACCACCGGCCAGGTGAAACAGGTCATCGACCATGAGTTGGGCTCTCGGCCAGAAATACGTAGCTGGCCGGCACTGAAGATGGCCGACCGACCATCCCTTCCTACAGAACCCTATTTTGCTGCAGCAGAGGGCAAACAGAGCATGGCATTGCATTTTCAAAGCAATGTTTGCACAACTACCCTCCTTATCATGTTTAAGACTCAAAGGAGTATGGTTTTCGACCCTCGGAGCATCAATCACGTATTTCAATGCATGGTGGCCAAAGAAGCCAAGTGTGTAACTCAATATAGAATGAAATGCACAAAACACATAAACGGCCCTAACCTCTATTATGATTGATCAAGAGGTAAGAGATGCACACACAATGCAATGCAACCTAGGCAAGCAAGCAAGCATGCAAATAACTCAAGTGTGCAACAAATCTAATGCAACATGAGCATGTTAACATGCAATATGTAATAGGCGTACAACCTAAACATGTGGACATGTATAGCATGCAACAACATGCAAAATGAAATAAGCATGGAACAACATGGTGAGATGGACTTACACTAACATGGGTAGCTCCCAAGCATGCCAAAATCAGTGGCCAAAATGGGATGAGAACAAGGCCCAAGATTCATGCAAACATGTACAATGCAAGGGCTCCAAGCCTAAGGCACAAAATACAACTCTCCAAGAGCAATGCTAGGATGAAACATGGCATACAATGGCATACATTCCAGCTCTGAAATAGCATACAAGATGGTCCCGAAACATGCAAATGCTTCAAGTTAGGCATGCAAGAGTGCCCAAAACTCAAAGCTAGGCATGGCTATTACACTACAAGCATACATGGCAAGCACCAATTGACCAAGAGGCCTAAAAACAGAGCTAAGGCAGCCCAAAAACACGGACAAAATCAGTTTAAGGCATGGCCAAAATATGCTAGAATGGAGGGCCAAAATAACATGCAATGTAAGCTAGTAAGCATGGTTTACACTACAAGCATATGGAACATATGAGGGACCACCAAACCCGCCAAAAAAAGATTCATGGCATGCCAAAATATGACCAAATACCCACTGAAATGTGCCCAATACATGCAAGAATGAAGTGCTACTTTGATAGACTATAAAGAGGGTTGTTCTACACATGCAAGAGGGACATCCACAATGACAAAACCAGCTCTTGAAAGAGCTCATGCAGGTTCTAAAACTCACTGAAAAAGGCCTGAACCAAGCTTAGGAAGCATGCAAGTAGGGGCTCATTTGTAAGGCCAAAAATGCCAACAAACAAGACAACAAGGAGAGGGGATGGCCCTTTCCTTCTTAGGACCTCAAAACACCGTCCCCACCATTGAAATCCCTCTAGATTTCAGTGGTGAGAGGGCCAATACAAGGTGGTCCCGAAGCTCACAAAAAACGCACCAAAAAGAGGCCAAACAAGGCCTATGAGGGGGTAAACAACCCCAAACACAAAAGTGATCTTAAACAAACTTCAAAAGGAGCTCAAAATAAGACTTTTTTCAGTTTATGCCAAAGCCCAAATATGCTTACAAGTATGGCTAAAAGATGGAGAAAAATAAAGCTTAAAAGAGGGAATAGTGTGTTACCCTTGTAGCTTCAACAAAACCAGTGGCTTTGAGACCAAAAAAACAGACCTTCAACCTCTGAAAATGGCCTCCAAGATCCTTAGGTTGATGATGGAGGTGTTAGGCTAAGAGATGGTGTGCAAAGAGGCCAAGAACTTCACTCTTTCTAAGCCTAAGTGTAGAGACAAAGAGAGATATATGTGTATGTCTTAGCAAAATTTTTGGAACCTCTCTAAAGGAGAGGGAGGCCCTCTCTTATAGATAAACAAGAGGGTTCAAGCTTCTTGGAGAAGCTAAAGAGGTTGAAGCTTCTTCAAGAAGCTAAAGAGGTTCAAGCTTCTTCAAGAAGCTGAAAAGGTTCAAGCTTCCTCAAGAAGCTAAAACAAAAGTTCAAGCTTCCTCAAGAAGCTTAAAATAAGGGTTCAAAAGGTTCAAGCTTCCTCAAGAAGCTAAAACAAAGGGTTCAAAAGGTTCAAGCTTCCTCAAGAAGCTAAAACAAGGGTGCAAATCCTCCATACACGTGTATGGAGGTTACAGTATATGCCACCTGGCACTAAATATCTGCATAAAGCAGATGAACAGGGTTCGGCTAGCATAAAAGGCCGATTGAGCAATACAAAGGGCCGGCCGACTAAATACATTGCCGACCGGCCAACACTTTTGGCCGATAGCAATAAAACAGGGCCGGTGGCAACATGCCAAGGCCGGTGGGATATAGGGATAGCCAACAAGCCATTTCTCGCCCTCAGGTGCAAAGACCACAAGTCCTTGGTCCAACCAAGCACAAAACAAATAAGTCGAGAGATCTTGAGGCAAGGCGCGCGACCGAGACCTCCGAGAACTCAAGACGAACACGAACATGGATGGTCATCGAGTGTTCAAACGATGATGTCCAAATCTTGAGGACGGTCAGAAATGGGGTGTCTACAGTTGCCCCTCTTTGACAGAACTCGAAAGTCATAACAATGACGGGAGTGAATGTCAAAGCCCAGAGACGACCCATTTTTGACAAGGCCGAAGACTTAGACAAAAGCATGTAAGATAACAAAGATATGTGCCCGAATGCGGGGGCAAAATTCAAGAACAATGCTGAAGGCCGAGCATAACTTATGATCATGCAAAGAAAGCTGTAACGAAGCATAACATGCAACAGTTTTAAGCAAGAACCAAGCTACATTACAATGCAGAAATGATGTAAGAGAATTATTCAATTCTCGCTACGTCTCACGCAGAGAACACTAAGAGCGACCGTTGGGGACACCCGAGGTCTCAAACAAGATTCCAACGCGTTGCCCACGAAAGGAAAAAGAGTGGCATAAGCATTGGAACATGTTCCAAATGCTCTTAACCAAAGATGGAGAAACATAGGGATGTATACGGTGTTTCGGAAAGGTATAAGCATTGGAACGTATTCCAAATACTCTTAACCAAAGAGGGAGAAACATAGGGACATATCTCGGTGTTTCGGAAAGGTATAAGCATTGGAACGTATTCCAAATGCTCGTAACCAAAGAAGGAGAAACATTGGAACATATCTCGCTGTTTTGGATTGAGTGAGAACCATAGGGACGTATCCCGGTGTTTCAGAAAGGTATAAGCATTGGAACGTATTCCAAATGCTCTTAACCAAAGAGGGAGAAACATAGGGACGTATCCCGGTGTTTCGGAAAGGTATAAGCATTGGAACGTATTCCAAATGCTCTTAATCAAAGAGGGAGAAACATAGGGACGTATCCTGGTGTTTCAAAAAGGTATAAGCATTGGAACGTATTCCAAATGCTCTTAACCAACAAGGGAGAAACATAGGGACATATCCCGGTGTTTCAGAAAGGAGGAGAAACATAGGGACGTATCCCAGTGTTTCAGAAAGGAAGGAGAAACATAGGGACGTATCCCGATGTTTCGGAAGGAAAAAGAAACATAGGGACGTATCCCGGTGTTTCGAAAAGCAAGAGAAACATAGGGATGTATTCCGGTGTTTCGGAAAGGTATAAGCATTGGAACGTATTCCAAATTCGTAACCAAAGAAGGAGAAACATTGGGACATATCCCGCTGTTTTGGATTGAGTGAGAAACATAGGGATGTATCCCGGTGTTTCAGAAAGGTATAAGTGTTGAAATGTATTCCAAATGCTCTTAACCAAAGAGGGAGAAACATAGGGACGTATCTCGGTGTTTCGAAAGGTATAAGCAATAGAACGTATTCCAAATGCTCTTAACCAAAGAGGGAGAAACATAGGGACTCATCCCGGTGTTTTGGAAAGGTATAAGCATTGGAACGTATTCTAAATGCTTTTAACCAACAAGGGAGAAACATAGGGACATATCCCGGTGTTTCGGAAATGTATGAGCATTGGAACGTATTCCAAATGCTCTTAACCAAAAAAAAAGAAACATTGGGACATATCCCGCTGTTTTGGATTGAGTGAGAAACATAGGGACGTATCCCGGCGTTTCAGAAATATATAAGCATTGGAACGTATTCCAAATGCTCTTAACCGAAGGGGGAGAAACATAGGGACGTATCCCGGTGTTTCAGAAAATGAGAAGAAACATAGGGACGTATCCCGGTGTTTCAGAAAGGTATAAGCGTTGGAACGTATTCCAAATGCTCTTAACCAAAGAGGGAGAAACATAGGGACATATCTCGGTGTTTCGAAAAGGTATAAGCATTGGAACGTATTCCAAATGCTCTTAACCAAAGAGGGAGCATCATAGGGATGTATCCCGGTGTTTCAGAAAAGGAGAAGAAACATAGGGACGTATCCCGGTGTTTCAGAAAAGAAGAAGAAACATAGGAACGTATCCCGTTGTTTCGGAAGGAAGGACAAACATAGGGACGTATCCCGGTGCTTTGGAATATGAGGGAGCGTGCATAACAATACAATTGAAAGGGTGCATAACAATGCGAGTGGAATACGCGTAACAACGCAAGTGAAGTGTGCATGACAACGCAAGTAAAGAGGTGCATGACAATGCAACTAGAGTGTGCTTGACAACGCAACTAAAGAGTGTGCATGACAATGCAAGTAAAGAGGTACACAAAAGAAGTGCGATAAAATGCATTTTCTATGCAAGTATGGGGGCATTTTCTATGCAACATGGAAAACATATTCTATGCAATATTGAAGACATATTCCGTGCATGAGACACGCATATTCTGTGCAACATTGAAAGCAAAACATATTCTATGCGGAATCGAAAGCAAGCACATTCTATGCATGAATCATAATGATGCGTGGCACGCATGTAACAAAAGTGTATATGAAAGTGCACATTCTATGCAATAGAGAGGCATTAAACATGTACTATGGTGCCTCCGATTTACCTCTCGGAGGACTTGGCAACACGCCCATCTCAAAAGGGGACACCCTGTCTATTATTGGCGAGAGACAACATCTGGAGTTGCTTTAATTGCCATTCTGACTTGAAGCAGGCATAAGCTTGGGGTTGAGATACACTCATACTCCAGAGAAAGGCGAGGCCTGACAAGATGCACCTGGAATGCCGTCTCGGAATTCGCTGGAGTTAAAACACACTAAGATGGTCCACATTTTCCCTCTTTTCTTTTGCTTTGCAGTCTGGAACCCACATAGCTTCAGATAGGTCCTGATTTCACTGTTCTCACATGACCTGGGTTGAACCCTGTGGTTTTTATGAAAGAACAAATCCTGTTTTGCACAAATGTGGAGAATGGCACAGCACCCTGAGCACAAAACAAATTATTTTGAAATTGAGGGATGATTTTTGACCGGGTATTGAGCCCACGACTGAACAAAGCACACCACGACTCAACAAAGAAAAACAAAAGGTAAACAACCTAAACACATCTATTGACATCCGAAACGACTCAAAACAAGAATCGAGACAAACAACAAAACACAAGACTCAAATCTGCACAGGGAGCCTGTTTCTCTGGGTATGGTTTCCCACCCTTTCTCACTTGTGATTCTCACATCACTTGGCACTCAATCTCTAGTTTTTTGAAAAAGCCCTTTTCCTCACTTTTTCTCTCAGCATACATCTCTCTATTCTTCAATCTCTTATTTTTAATCCCTCCCCTGGGTGGTTAAATAAGAAGTTGCAGGCTCTTGCCCCTAGCATTCTGCTAGATTCTCTTTCTTCTGCTCACAACAGTGAACTTCTCCCACAGGGGGGTTGTGATGCGGCTGGATGTGCAGCAGATCTGCAATTGACATTGGTTGATGATGCCCTTGGCCAGTTTGGATGTGACCAGATTTGTCCAGATAAGGAAGTGGAATATCTTGATCCATTCCAAATTGTGCTTCGCACATGGCTTGATACCTCATTGCTTGGAGGATGAGAGAGCTTTCAGTCCTTTGCTGTTAGCTTCAGTGGTGCCCTTTTCTGGCAAACAACATGCCCTTTCTGCCAAGTATGTTGACAATGGGGAAAAGACAGAACGTCTGACTCAACTGTGCCCCTAGTTCATCATTTTGACCATTTTTTTTTTTGCTTTCTACTAAAACAATTTTGACCAATATGAGAGTTAGATTAACACACTTCTTCGATTTTCTGATTTAAAATCATGCGAGTCAGGTTATGAACACTGAAAATTTTCCTTTTTTGGGTCCAAGAAAGGGTCCAGTTTTGGAAAAATGGAATAATTTTCGAGAAAATTAGTCAACCTCAGTAAAAATTCTCAAAAACCATTTTTGCAAACGGCCACTGCTCAACGAGCACGGAACTTACTCTTGAGATGCACAACCTCAAATCTGAAGTAAAATTGCCCCTTGTCTGAATGGCACTGTATGGCAATGGAAAGTTGCCCCTTGTTTGAATGGCACCGCAGCGCTTTGTATGGCAACAAAAAGTTGCGCCTTGTCTACATTGAGTGACGATCACAACCGAACTCTCGGATATAAAGAAGGCAAAGATGATCAAAAGCATTACATGGACACAATCGAATTGGAAGTGTTTGTGGCTGGACTTCAGAATGAAGTTGCCTACGTATCCCAAACATGCGAATCAAGCCTTACGTAGTTCAGGTTAAGGTACACTCGGGTATTAACCTCTCCTTTTGAGCTCTAACTTTTGCCAAGGCCGCCCTTCTGGGTTTTCAACCTTGCGAGCTATGTTTTTCTTTTCTTTTCATGTTTTTTTCATCTTTTCTTTTTCATTCTTTGTATTTTTTTCCTTTTCTCTTTTTTTTTTCTTGCTCTAACTTTTGCCTGGGTCGCCCTTTCGGGTTTTCTATCCAGCGAGCCTCTCAAGGGTAAAAGTGTAGTTTTGTCCATGTCAAATGGTTTTGAGATCTTGAAGCCATCTGAATCCAAGAGAGTGGCTGCTGTTCACTGACGATGTAGGAGTCTATCCAACGGGGGCTGAATTTGCCCCTAGTGTTGTGGATAGGAACTCGGTTGTCCTTCAGCAATGTCTTCTTCTTTCCTCCCTTCTAGGGTTTGGCATTCTTGCCGATCTTCATTGATTTGTGGAATGATCCATCTTCGGCTCTTCGAGCAGAATCTGGCATCTTTTGCCCCCAGTTCGAGTGGTGCTTCTGATCTAGCTTTGCAAGCTTCTTTTGACGACATCTGATCTTCTTGATCTGACTTCCCTGCCCCTAGTTCGAGGGCTGCTTCTGATCCGGCCACACATGCCTCACATTGTGGTTGACCATTGAACATTTTGAATCTAAGTTCAAGGTTCGAAAGCAAGGGGTCGAGTCTCGAGGCTGAGAGCGATCCTAGGCTGCACAATCTCAAGAGCGATTCCACACAGGTCTTCGTAAGACGGTGCCAAATATTTTTGAAACCTTTTAAGAAAGCGACTAATCGCTCGTGCTGAAGACAGTGTAGAACCAATCTGGATCAAGCCAGGATCCTTCTCAGTACTCACATTAACAAGCATGATTTCATTCATTAAGGGCTTAGCACGCCTTTCTTTCTCTCAGATTGATTAAATTTTCACAAATCCTGAGGAATTCCTTCCTCTTCGTTTTCACCGTAGTGTTCCAAAAAGTTTTGAAAAACTTAGGTCGATGCAATGACTTCAAGGCACAGAAAAGACAAAGCTTTTAGTCAAATATTGCCATCTCATTCAGAACTTCCGGCATAACTGGCACAAGGCAGAAGCAAAAACAAGAGTGTGAAAATCACTACTGTTTCATTCAAAATCTGTTGGCACAACTGGCTCCAAAGCAGAAACAGACTCAAAAGAATGTGAAAAGACAAACACAAAACAAAATAGTGATATCCGAGGTAACATCCCCGGAATCACCCGACTCTAACAAAACAGGACTGACTCGATACAACAAGACAGACCCAACTGACTCAGTATGAAAAGACTGACTCTACACAACGGGACAGACTCTAAACGACATAACAAAACTGACTCAATACCCGAGTCAGGAAGTACAAAAACCAGCATTCACAAATGCTTAAAACAGTGCGTGCCATACGCCACATCTGGAGTAAACTGAGTGCCGCCTGCAGGTGGTTCATCTCCTGATCACATGTTCGTACTATCCCCCAAGTTCACTGATCCAGTGGCGATAGACTTTGCTGAACTGGTGCGGCGATGACCTTGTTGTCAAACAGATCTTGTACATCATGGTGAAGACGAAAGCAACTGTCAGTGTCATGACCGGTTTGTTGATGGTAGGCACAGTATTTAGTCTGGTCATGCTTTGGAGGGAGAGGATCGGGTAGAGGATGTTGTTCCAACAGTTTCAGATATCCTTTCCGGAGTAAGGCCTCTAGAGCCTTTGACAAAGGCATATAAAGTGGGGTAAAAACCTTTTTGACTCGAGGTGGATGTTTGGTTTTTTGTGAGCTACTTCCGGACGCACGAATGGAGTAGCTGTTCTTGATGCAGCGGTGGTGACCATACCCACTTCAGAAGATCTTGCAGTTGCAGCACTGCTTGTGCCTGTATTGTTGTTGCGGTTGAAGGTTCTCCTGGGTTGCTCTTTGTCATTATCAATCAAGCCCTGCTTCAAGGCATCCTCAATCTGTACCCCCATCTCATGCAAATCTGAAAAGGTAGGGAAGGGGAGCACGATCATTTTCTGCATCAGTTTGGGTTGGAAGTTGCACACAACCATCCGTATTTGATCCTTGTCAGTGGGCCTAATGGTCATCATTGAGGCCTCGGCCCTCCAGCGGGCTATGAATTCAGAAAAGCTCTCCTTAGGCTCCTGCCTTGTCATCTCAAGATCACGGGTCGTAATCTCGATTTGTGTGTTATAGGAGTACTGTGCAGTGAACGCCTCGGCCATCTCATCCCAGTTCCATTTGACATCGTCTTCCAATTTTGCGTACCAGATGGCCGCCACCCCTGACAAGGTCCGGCCAAACAATGAAAGTTTCTGTAGTCTGGTGAGGCCCATCGGCCTTAGTATATCTGAGAACAACCGAAGATGCACCATGGGATCCCCGGATCCATCAAAGCGGTCAATTTGTGGCATCTTGAAACGGTCCGGCAGCGTCACAGCCGCGTCGAGATACCCGTCCTCAATATCTGGGATGGACTTTACCCCCTGGGATTTCTTGAACAACTTTTCAAGCTTGCTCAATTTCAATGCTGTAGGGTCCACCTCGAACTCAAAGGGAGAGTCCGGTTGATTGATAGGCGTAGGTGCCTTGGATAGTTAAGGTAGAATCGGGGGCGGGGGTGGCCCTGTGGGAATGTCCGTACCTTCTTGGACATTAGCTGTCTCCCCGAGTGTTAGAATTCCAGGTGGGGGAGGAGCTTGATGCGAAGCAGAGGCTCCATTTTGCTATTGCAGCCTGGTGATTAGCTTTGCCTGCTGGGCCATGATCCCAGCTTGCTGTTTGGCAAATTTCGCTTGGCGGACAGCGTCCTGTTGCATGATTTCCATACTTTCTTGGAGTTGACGCATCATTTCCTCCATTCCTGCCATAGAGTGCCAGTTTATCTGAACAACCAGTATATCTATCCCTGCAGTAGAAACTGAGACCTCAGCCTGACTGTTCACTGGTGGGGTGGATAAGGGCCACTAATCTGGTAATTGCTGAACTGGTGATTTGTACCTGACTAGCCCTTTTACCCTGCCTCTGGTAAAGGAACACTGATTGCCCTTGAACTAAATCTCTAACCTGACAATGTCTATTAGCACAAGTCCAATAAACCTCGGGGGATATTGGAGCCTTCTGAAGCTACGGTTCCCGGACTACCCTAGCAAAAGAGAAAACAGAGAGCATCTCAGCCCAATTTCGCCAAAACAGATTTGACACTTTACTGAATTATGCCCCAAATTCTGCCTGTAAACCAATACCCTCAGATATAACTGATTCCCAAAACGCTGATGCTCGTAGGCCTGATGCCCAGACTTGCAAACTAATATGTGTATTCCTGTAGAGGTCAACTCTAAAGCACATAGCAAACAAGTGAGAGCCAAAACACCCTTATGTTGGGGTAGGGTTTCCCTGTCCTACTTTGTCAGGAGCTAGGGTTTCACTACGCACACAGTGGTTTCAAAAAACCTATAATCGGGTAAACAACCTGTCCTAGGTTGGGATGGTCACTATGGATTCCGAATATGCACTAGGTCAAATGGTCGAAAAGGGTGCCCCAGTAAAAACCAGTGTTTGTGTTCCCATCGTGGCAGAGCCCGTAACCGGTCAGTCTTATGGCATGCTTCTCGAAGTGAGCCTCCAGCAAACCATTCAGGAATAGCAGACAGCAAACACGGTGTCCTAGGCGCACCAATGTAAATGCAATGCAAAGAAACACATAAGTGTAATCAAAACAAGATATCTTGAGTTCAAGTCAAGTTCTCTAATTTCCCAGCAAAGTCGCTAGAAACTGTAGACGTCCCAAACGTCCCGAGGGAAAATCCTCCGTTCTGTTCATTTGGGCTCACTATAGTTCGGACTCAAATGTCACAGTTCTTAATCTGATCTTGTAAAGTGCAATGCGAGACTGATAAATCACCAAAGAGTCCAAATCCGACAAATCATTTTAGAAAACAGATTTTTAGAAAGAAGTGCCAAACATGGACTGCTTTGCCAGATATAGAGTCGCCACCTAAATATTTTATTTTGGGGGAATTTAGAAAATCCTGACTCGTTGCCTAAGGCCACGTGTCCGTCATCACTAGAGTTGCCTCGGCTCGGGAACTTGGGTACGATTGGGGAAGGTCATCTATGAGCACCCCCGCTCGCCCGATCAAAGATCGGCCACTACTAAACATGATATCGAGTTTTTGAAAACACATGTGTTCTTATTCCGGTTATTTAGCTAATCTTACTATGTGATGTGCACAACACACAAGTATAGACTAGATCACCTAATTTGGAATAAAGCATCGCATATCCATTTGTTTGGAAAATGGTTTGAGATTTGCTATTCGCAAGTAGGCTAAAACATAGATTCCAATAAATTGTTCCAATTCAAGTAATCCAACCTTCACCCACAGACATTCAAGGAGTTATATCACATAAGCAATTAGCCTCATGGTAAGCATGCTGACATGACAGTCACTCACACGCATGCAAGGATGCTAAAGCATAAACACTTACCGAGTACTCCGAGCCAAAACAAAAACTAGTTAGTAATCAATGCATGATCCTAGTTCATGTTAAGATGGCTAATGCAACACATGCAAAATTCAACTAGAAATAGGCTCGGCTATTCTAAGATGTCATGTGAAATGCAACTCGATACATGTATTCAAATTGGAATTGAAATACAATGCAGTTAGTATGATGTGCCGAGCCCGGTGCATGCCAGACAGATGAATGGATGCAAACATGCAAGTATAAGAATGCTAATTGAAACATGCCCTAATCTAACCATCATAAGCTAGTAAATAAAAGGGAGAAAGACATGGGGTTGGAAGACGTACACACACTTACGCACGCTTATTACACAATTGCCCTTTCTCGGAGAGTCCGAATAAATATTACAGATTAACTAATTAACTAACTAACTAACTAACTAGCTAATTAATTATTGCAAAACCCTTAACTAATTGACAAATCAATTAATCTACTAAAGCAGTAAAATAGCCTCGGGAAGAGGGATGCACGCATGCTCGGTCGACTTTGCTCGGAAATCCATCGCCATGCCACAGTTGCCTCTATTTACACTGCTCTGCTCTTTTGAAAACTGTGCCAACCTCTGTGACACCTTTGAAACATCTTGGGGACATGCTGAGAGTCCATCGGCCATAAGATGGGACCACCGGCCAGGTGAAACAGGTCATCGACCATGAGTTGGGCTCTCGGCCAGAAATACGTAGCCGGCCGGCACGGAAGATGGCCGACCGGCCATCTCTTCCTACAGAATCCTGTTTTGCTGCAGCAGAGGGCAAACAGAGCATGACAATGCATTTTCAAAGCAATGTTTGCACAACCACCCTCCTTTTCATGTTTAAGATTAAAAGGAGTATGGTTTTCGACCCTCGGACCATCAATCACGCATTTCAATGCATAATGGCCAAAGAAGCCAAGTGTACAACTCAATATGGAATGAAATGCACAAAACACATAAAGGGTACAAACCTCTATCATGATTGATCAAGAGGCAAGAGATGCACACACAATGTAATGCAACCTAGGCAAGCAAGCAAGTATGGAAATAACTCAAGTGTGCAACAAACCTAATGCAACATGAGCATGTTAACATGCAATATGCAATATGCAATAGGCATACAACCTAAACATGTGGACATGTATAGCATGCAACAACATGCAAAATGAAATAAGCATGCAACAACATGGTGAGATGGACTTACACTAACATGGGTAGCTCTCAAGCATGCCAAAATCAGTGGCCAAAATGGGATGAGAACAAGGCCCAAGATTCATGCAAACATGTACAATGCAAGGGCTCCATGCCTAAGGCACAAAATATAACTCTCCAAGAGCAATGCTAGGATGAAACATGGCATACAATGGCATACATTCCAGCTCTGAAATAGCATACAAGATGGTCCCGAAACATGCAAATGCTTCAAGTTAGGCATGCAAGAGTGCTCAAAACTCAAAGCTAGGCATGGCTATTACACTACAAGCATACATGGCAAGAACCAATCGACCAAGAGGCCTAAAAAAAGAGCTAAGGCAGCCCAAAACAAGGACAAAATTAGTTTAAGGCATGGCCAAAACAACATGCAATGTAAGCTAGTAAGCATGGTTTACACTACAAGCATATGGAGCATATGAGGGACCACCAAACCAGCCAAAAAAAGATTCATGGCATGCCAAAATATGACCAAATACCCACTGAAATATGCCCAATACATGCAAGAATGAGGTGCTACTTTGATAGGCTATAAAGAGGGTTGTTCTACACATGCAAGAGGGAGATCCAATATGACAAAACCAGCTCTTGAAATAGCTCATGAAGGTCCTAAAACTCACTGAAAAAGGCCTGAACCAAGCTTAGGAAGCATGCAATTAAGGGCTCCTTTGTAAGGCCAAAAATGCCAACAAACAAGACAACAAGGAGAGGGGATGACCCTCTCCTTCTTAGGACCTCAAAACACCGTCCCCACCATTGAAATCCCTCTAGATTTCAGTGGTGAGAGGGCCAATACAAGGTGGTCCCAAAGCTCACAAAAAACGCACCAAAAAGAGGCCAAACAAGGCCTAAGAGGGGGTAAACAACCCCAAACACAAAAGTGATCTTAAACAAACTTCAAAAGGAGCTCAAAATAAGACTTTTTCAGTTCATGCCAAAGCCCAAATATGCTTGCAAGTATGGCTAAAAGATGGAGCAAAATAAAGCTTAAAAGAGGGAATAGTGTGTTACCCTTGTAGCTTCCGCAAAACCAGCGGCTTTGAGACCAAAAAAATAGACCTTCAACCTCTGAAAATGGCCACCAAGATCCTTAGGTTGATGATGGAGGTGTTAGGCTAAGAGTTGGTGTGCAAAGGGGCCAAGAACTTCACTCTTTCTAAGCCTAAGTGTAGAGACAAAGAGAGATATATGTGTATGCCTTAGCAAAATTTTTGGAACCTCTCTAAAGGAGAGGGAGGCCCTCTTTTATAGAGAAACAAGAGGGTTCAAGCTTCTTGGAGAAGCTAAAGAGGTTGAAGCTTCTTCAAGAAGCTAAAAAGGTTCAAGCTTCCTCAAGAAGCTAAAACAAAGGTTCAAGCTTCCTCAAGAAGCTAAAACAAAGGTTCAAGCTTCCTCAAGAAGCTTAAAACAGGGGTTCAAAAGGTTCAAGCTTCCTCAAGAAGCTAAAACAAAGGGTTCAAAAGGTTCAAGCTTTCTCAAGAAGCTAAAACAAAGGGTTCAAAAGGTTCAAGCTTCTCAAGAAGCTAAAACAAAGGGTTTAAAAGGTTCAAGCTTCCTCAAGAAGCTAAAACAAGGGTGCAAATCCTGCATACACGTGTATAGAGGATACAGTATGTGCCACCTGGCACTAAATATCTGCATAAAGCAGATGAACAGGGTTCGGCCAGCATAAATGGCCGATCGACCAACACAAAGGGCGGGCCAACTAAATACATTGCCGACCGGCCAACGCTTTTGGCCGGTAGCAATAGAACAGGGCCGGTGGCAACATGCCAAGGCTGGTGGGGTATGAGCATAGCCAACAAGCCATTTCCCGCCCTCAGGTGCAAAGACCACAAGTCCTTGGTCCAACCATGCACAAAACAAATAAGTCGAGAGATCTTGAGGTAATGCGCGCGACCGAGACCTCCGAGAACTCAAGACGAACACGAACATGGATGATCATCGAGTGTTCAAACGATGACGTCCAAGTCTTGAGGACGGTCAAAAATGGGGTGTCTATAATCTTGCATTAGCAAGAGCATTTGCTTATAAAGGTGCACAGACATGCTCAAAAGAAGATCGAATCCCCTCCGACATGCTCAAAATCAAGATCGACTCCTCAAGATCGAATCCCCTCAAATCCTCAAGATCGAATCCCTTCCGACGAAACTTTCAGCCTTGCCAATTGGGCGTTTTCACAAGTAGATATTTACATGGATATATTTACAAAGAAAAAAAAGGTTAGAACAAGTACTTTCTAAATGTTTTAAATATACATTCAATGAATTATGAGGCAACACATAGATGGGGAATTTATTGGAATTTTTTTTATTTGTATTTCAACTAATTCATAAGATATTATTATATTCTAATAAATTTTATTCTTTTGAATATTTAATTTATAAAATTTTAATTATCATTTTTAAAATATTTTAAGAATAATTTTATCTTTATAAAAAAAATTTCAACGCTTAGTAATTTAGTAATGTGAACATTCACATTAAATAAATTTGACAGTGTAAATGTTTACATTGACATTATAAATGTTAACATCATGGAATATTCATACTATTAATGTGAATATTAATACGCACTTCACTCTATTATTATTAAGGATATTTTAATAATTATATTACTCATAAAACTTATTAAAATATAAAAAAAAAATTTAAACTAAGTGGAATATAAGTATGTGAACAAAAATTTATGAACAAATTTTTATTTTTATTTTTAATAACGTTCAAATAAATCAAGAATAATAACTTAGTAGTTTTAAATTGATTGTATGGTTCGATAATATCATAGAAATTTTTAATTT
The DNA here is from genome assembly GCA_025200525.1 of Camellia lanceoleosa. Lineage (NCBI taxonomy): Eukaryota > Viridiplantae > Streptophyta > Magnoliopsida > Ericales > Theaceae > Camellia > Camellia lanceoleosa. Next base: position 15,260,999 of record CM045770.1, read on the forward strand.
GTATTTTTTTTTATTTGTAAAAGTCAATTGTTAATAGTTAAATTAGCAATTATGAAAGTTAGCATTATCACCCTTGTAGAATACGAAGTGATAGCCTCCTCATTCAACTTCTCCTAGGAAGAGTTGAATTTGTAATCTATTCGTAGGACTAAATCCTTAAGAGACTCATGGTGGTCAAAAAAATAAAAATAAATAATAATTTGAATTGTGGCATATAAATAAAAGAGAAAAGAGCTATACAATAGATTTATAAAAAAAGAAAAATATAGTTAAATTTGAGAACATTTTATTTTATTTTATTTATTTATTTTTTGAATTGTGTAAATTTTGAATGTTTAAAAGACAATAAAGATAGGTTTTTTTTTTTAAAAAAAAATAAAAAAAACTCATCATTTGGTTAATTCATCAATTTCAAATCTTTGAAATAAATTTACCAACTTTTTCACTAGTGCTGATTAGTGCTTGACCATTAGTATTTGAATGTGTAAAAGTATTTTGAAAATTGAAAATGGTTAAAAATAAAAAATTGAAAATGGTTAAAAAGAAAAAATTGAAAAAAATTATAATGTATTTTAAAATTAGTAAAAAAATGTATTATATGTTCACTTTTTATTTTATTTTATGTTTTTGCTCCCAGGATTACTAGTGAGACTCTATATGCAGAACTTTTGAATAAAATAATATGGTTCGATATCGGTATTTCACTTCAAAATAAATAACAGTTATGATGGATTTTATTATAAAAAATAAAAATGTTTTCTACTCAAAACAAAAATTCAAAAATACTTTAAAATATTGAAATTTTGAAAAGAAGATCTTAATTTGAATTAGTGTAATATGAGATTACACTCATTATAAATTTAATATAAATATTCACTTCCGACTAAATAACAGTTAAGATGGATTTTATTACAAAAAATAAAAATGTTTCCTACTCAAAATAGAAATTCAAAAATACTTTGAAATATTCAAATTTTGAAAATAAGATGTTAATTTGAATTAGTGTAATATGGGATTACACTCATTATAAATTTAATACAAATACTCACTTCCAAATAAATAACAGTTAAGATGGATTTTGTTACAAAAAATAAAATATTTCATACTCAAAACAAAAATTCAAAAATACTTTAAAATATACAAATTTTGAAAATAAGATGTTAATTTGAATTAGTGTAATATGAGATTATACTCATTATAAATTTAATACAAATATTTCAAATTTTTTTTTGATCAAAAAAAAAAAAAAACTTTATTGATGAAAAAGCATAATACATACAAAATTACATCAACAAAGAACGGAAGTGCAGAAAGCATCAAATCAAACCTTAACAATCCCTACTAGGTTGGCACCGTAAAGAAAGCACAATCATCTACTAGCACTTACCCAAGATTGGTGAGGAACCAATCAAACAAAATCCAAAGAAGAACAGACCAACTATACAAAGCACAACAAAACCAGCAGTGCTAGCAGTGCATCAAGACCAGTAGTGCATCGACCCGGTACTAGTAGCAAGCCAATCATCAAACCAATCAACACAAATATTTAAAATTTAGTAAACTCTTCCCAGTTACATTGCTGTTAACAAAAGACTACGTCACACTATTCTTGTGATCTCTTTCGCATAAATTAAATTATGTAAGAGTATTGTTTCTATAAAAATGTAAAATTCTATTTTATTTTTATTTAATATATAATGCAATGTCTAAGAAGCACAAACACTTATAAGAATGTGGCGTATTGTATTGTGTTCGTGTTTTGTCCGTGTCGAACACTAGCATTCATTAGACACTTCATAATACGTGTCTAACACGCGTTAAAACGTGTCTTATATTTTTTTTCAAAAAAAAGTTTAGATTTGACAATTTTAAGACACTTGTATCCTTTGATTAAACACATGTCACTATAACAATTTAGACTTTTGGCGACCAATTATTTAGGGTTTAGGGTTTAGTGTTAAGGGCATTTGGGTTTAGGTTTTGGAGTTTTCAGTTTAGGGTTTAGGATTTTGTGGTTTAGGATTTTAGAATTTTAAGGTTTAGGGGTTTAGGGTTTAGAGTACGTAGGATTTCAGATTTAGAGTTTAGGGTTAAGGGGTTTAGGGTTCTGGGTTTATGGTTTAAGTTTTATGTAGTTTAGGATTTGGGGTTTAGGGTTTTGGGATTTAGGATTTAAGGTTTAGGGTTTAGGATTTAAGGTTTATGGTTTAGCGCTTAGGGTTTAGGGTTTTTGGGTTTAGGTTTTAGGGTTTTAGGTTTAGGATTTAGGGTTTTGGGGTTTAGTATTTAGAGTTTTGGGTTTGGGGTTTAGGGTTTTTTGGTATAGGGTTTAGGGCTCAAGGCTTAGGATTTAGGGTTTTGGGTTTAGGGCTTAGGGTTTAGGATTTAGGTTTTTTAGGATTTTCTAGGGTTTAGGGTTTGGGATTTAAGGTTTAGGGTTTTTAGGGTTTGGGGTTTTTTAGGATTTGGGGTTTTTTAAGGTTTTGGAATGAGTGTTTTTTAGGGTTTAGAGAGTTTAGGGTTTAGGGTTTTGTGTTTTTGATTTCGAGTTTTAGGTTTGGGATTTAGGGTTACGGTTTTGGGTTAAGGGTTTGGAGTTGAGGGTTTAAGTTTTAGATTTTAGGGTTTAGGATTTTAGGTTTTTTAGGGTTTTAAAGTTTTAGGGTTTAGGGTTTAGGATTTTGGGATTTAGGGTCTATGATTTAGGGTTGCAGGTTTTAGCGTTGGGTTTAGGGTTTAGGGTTTTTACGATTTTTTAGGATTTAGGGTTTGAGGTTTAGGTTTTAGTATTTTTAGGGCTTTTTAGGCTTTGAGTTTTTTTAGGGTTTAGGATTTAGGCTTTTTAGTGTTTTTCAGGGTTTCGGGTTTGGGATTTAAGGTTCAGGGTGTAGGGTTTAGAGTTTATGGTTTAGGGCTTTTAGGGTTTTTTGGAGTTTAGGGTTTAAGATTTTTTAGGTTTAGGAGTTTGGGGTTTAGGGTTTTATGGTTTTTCGGTTTAGGTTTTTCGGTTTAGGATTTAGGATTTAGGGTTTATGGTTTAGGGTTTAGGGCTTTGGGATTCAGCATTTTGGGGTTTGGGGTTTTGGATTTAGGATTTAGGGTGTTGGGTTTAAGGTTTAGAGTTTAAGGACTTGGGGTTTTATGGCTTAGGGTTTAAGGGGTAGGGTTTAGGGTTTAAGGTTTAGGGAGTTTAGAGATTAAGGTTTTTAGAGTTTTTAGGATTTTGGGTTTAGGGTTTAGGATTTTGGGGTTTAGCATTTGGAGTTTAGGGTTTTGTTGTTTTGGGTTTAAGATTTAGAAGTTAGGATTTAGGGTTAAGGTTTATGGTTTAGGGTTTAGGGTTTTTGGGTTTTGGAGTTTAGGGTTTTGGGGTTTTGAGTTTAGGATTTAGGATTTAGGGTTAAGATTTATGGTTTATGGTTTAGGGTTTTAAGGTTTAGATTTTAGGGTTTTTGGTTTAGGGTTTAGGATTTAAGGTTTATGGTTTAGGATTTAGAGTTTAGGGTTTTTAGGATTGTTTGAGGTTTAGGCTTTGGGATTTGAGGTTATAGCGGTCCCGGGTTTACCCCTTGTTGTATAGTGATCTGGACATGTGTCCGTGGATGTTGGTAGTTGAGTATTGTCTTATTTATGTCCTTTCTTGCTTTGTTTTTGAGTTTCAGGTTGTGTTGGGCAGGTTTGTCACAGGTTGGTTAAGCTTAAGAACCAAGTCTAGTTGCCCAGGTTTTGACTGGTCCGCTCGAGCGGACATGTTTACGCTCGAGCGGATGGGTTGTTGTTGCTTGTACGCTCGAGCGGAGAATGCACCCTTTCAGTATTTCGTGCACCTGCAAAACTTCTGCAAGTGTGGTTTATGCGCTCGAGCGGGTCTTTGTGCGCTCGAGCGTACAGTATGTTTTTGGTGAGAGTTCTGGGAGGGGGAGACCTGCGCTCGAGCGGGCTGGGATCTACGCTCGAGCGGACGAACTTTGTGTCTGTGTCTTGGAGCTCGAGCGGACAATGTTGCGCCGAGCGGAACTCGTTTATGTGTCTTTACGCGCGAGGGGAGTGCCTTACGCTCGAGCGGACCTGTCGTATAACTGAGTGGGACTGGGCATTTTAAATCACTTTTTGACTTATCTTCTTTCTCCTACTTTACCAAAACGCCATTTTCAGCTTCTCACCAAAACCATAACTTCTCTCTAAGTATTGATCAAGCTAGAGTGGGTTGTTCACCTTTTGTCTTCACAAAAAGGGTGTTGATCGTCGAGGGCGTCATTTTGATCCGAATAGTTTGGTGTTTGGAGCATTTTGGTTTTGGGTCCTTCTCCTTTGGAGCTCATCTTTTGAGGTAGGGATATCCTACTCCTCTTTATGAGTCTTGTCTTTAAATTTTAGCATTTTGATATGTTGGTAGTTGTTGTGTAATTTTGGGAAACTTTGGGCCATTGTGTAATTTTATAAAAGTTTGGGGTTTTGTCTATAATAAACCTAGAAGCATGTTTGGTATAGAAACATGGAATTAATGTTGAAACATTAGTGAAATTGGAACCTAAGGGTTGTTATGTTATGAATTATAACGATGGATAGAATACATTGATTTCATGTATTGTTATGTGATGTGTATAATTGTTGTTTATATACATTGTGTTGTGTTGGAGGAGATAGGGGATGTACTCCGCGGTTTAGGGGAAGATAGGGGATGGACCTCTAAACCGGATGTTATTGGGAGGAGATAGGGGATGAACTCCGTAGATAGAGCATGTATGCTTATCTAGAAATGTATGGACAGAGCGTATATGCTTGTCTTGGAAAGTATGAATATGACTGTTATGTTTATATTTGTTGAAGTGAAATGTGTTGGCATGAGTGCTTGTCTCATGTGAGATGTTTGAGCCAAGGTTATGATATGGCAGGTGAAAAGGAAATATAGACTTAAACGTCTTGGAATTGTATTATGTTATGAAAGAATGTAAAGGAGTTGGCCATCTATCAACTGTTAATCTTTTAGTCATTATTCATAACTGGTTTAGTATATTTCTACTGGGCTGTGGCTCACCCTATATGGGAACATCATTTTCAGGTACAGGTAGCATGCCACCTCCAAGGACTTAGCTTGGAAGGCTAGTGGCGGACGGACTTTTTGGTTGTCTTTCCTTTTGTAATATTACATGTAAATTCAAGCCAAGGGCTTAATGTGTAAATGAGTTAGCACTCTACTTTCTTGTAACCAAGTGTTAACTTGGAAAGCTGTAAGCCCTTAGGGCATTTGCTTTTGTTGTTAACATGTAATACCTTTTGTAATAGAACCTTGTTGAATGAAAGGACGTGGATCTTTTATATATCATAGCATGTCAACACTGTTGGGTTTAATGTCATTATTTTGAGGGCGTTACAACTTGGTATCAGAGCGTACCGGGTTCGAATACTTTGGGTACGTGGGAAGTGATTAGGATCACAATGGGTTTGTCTCGCTTGATAGAGACTTAGGCGTACTGTTATATGTTTATGTGATAACATGCTTATGTGATTATTTGGGTATGGGATTTAGTTTTTAGGATGTTGATTGGGTCTTTGGGTTTCTGGGAGTCTTGTTGGAAAGGCACTTGATCAATGCTGTTTCTAACCGGTACTCTAGTAACGCCTTGGGACTATCATCATCCGGAAATGAAATTCGTAAGTGCTATGTGTGTTTATGTGCTTATGTGGAATGAATTACAGTTATCCATGCATTAGGACGTGAGTGTTTAGTTTTAGCATCGCGTTTATAAATGTGCTAACGCTCGTGGTTACCTTTATTAGGATGTCAGGACGAGCAAGAGGTGGTAGGCGTGGTAGGCCTAGGAGGCAGGAAGTGCCATTACCGGATGAGGTTCCGGTAGTTCAGGAGGGGGTTGGTCAGGCCAATGTGGCCGAGCCAGTGGGTCAGCAGGCTATGGGTGCCTTGGCCCGGGAGATAGCAGGGGCTTTGGGTATTCTCAGAGCAGGAAATCAGGCAGCTGAGGCAGGACCTTCTTTCTTGAAGAGGGAGTTCTTCCGGTCTAACCCGGAGGAGTTTGTTGGGGATCCTAAGGAGCCATTGAAGGCGCATTTAGTGGCTAGAACAAATGAGTAAAACGTTCGACATGCTAGGCATTGAGGACGGAGCATTGGAAGTGACCTTGGCATCCTTCCAGTTGAAGGGAGATGCGGGTCAATGGTGGGAGTATGAGAAAGTTCGTGTAGGTGGTACTTGGGAGGCGTTTGTGAATGCTTTCAGAGAGGTTTTTATCATGATGGCTAGAGAGAGACCGAGGATCAATTTACCAAGCTTAAGCAGGGAGGGTTTGTCGTGGCGAGAGTTTGAGGCTACATTTACTAGCTTGTCGAGGTTTGCACTGAACTTGTGGCGACAGAGGAGCGCTGTTGCTATGAGTTTGAGCGGAAGTTGAGGTGGGACCTCAAGTTGAAAGTTGGTGGACCTTACATTCGAGAGTCTGGGCATTTGGTGGATCTGCGGCTCATATGGGTGATGATGCAGAGGAGGAGAAGAGGAGAAACATGGGGGCTCCAAGAGGGCCAAGAGGGAGGTGATGGCGGAGGAGGCGGAGGGTTATAACCCTCCCGCCAGGAGCCTGGCCGGTCGACTTTCCCAATACCGAGCTCCGGGAGGCGGCGAGGGAGAGTTCACTTATAAGTGTGGCCACGGTCACAAGGCTTGGCTGCCTGCATGAAGGGCGGGGTCGAGAGCCGCTTTTCGTCGGCTAGGCCGCAGAGCTGAGTTCGGAGGGCAGCCCTTGTCGTGTTACCGGTGTGGACGGCGGCACATGAAGAGGTATTGCCCACGGTTGAGTGCCACTTGAGGCGTCACGGTTCTAGCAGAGCGCAGGATTTCAAACCAGTCTGTGGCGAGCCTCGAGGGCCAATCCGGGCTTCGTCGTCCCATCGGCAAAGATCCTATGCTCCGAGAGGCGGCAGTGGATCGAGGGGCCCTCAGGCGCGTGTATCTTATACCACGCAGACCTAGTACCGCTCCATCGAGTGAGAGGCACCTTTTGTTTTGCAATTCGGTTGCTAGTGTGTTGATTGATCACGGTGCCGTCTCATTCTTTTGTATCTCGCATTTGCATCTGTGTTGGAATTGGAGTTAGCAGTGTTGGCATCTCCTATTTGTGTAGTGTCACCTATTGGGGGTGAGTTGATTTTGAAACACGGGTGTAGAGGTTGTGACATAGAAGTTGACGATCATAGGCTTCCGTTTCCTTTTGTAGTTATGCCCATGAAGGGCTTTGATGTTATTTTGGGTATGGACTGGTTATCGTCATACCGAGCTGTTATTGATTGCTACCGCCAGAGGGTTACTTGTTGTACCGTGAGCGGGGAGTGTTTTCATTTCTTGGGAGACCGGGTTGGTAGTATTGTGCCACCGGGGTATGGTCCGCGAGGGCGAAATGAGCTTAGTGGTCTACTTGCTAGCTTTGAGAGTGGTGAGTGTGATGAGACTCAGATTGTGTTGCCAAGGGTAGTTTGTGAGTACTCGGATGTCTTTCCCGAGGACCTTGTCGATTTGCCACCTCACCGAGATTGAGTTCTCTATCGATTTAGTGCCCGGCACGGCGCCGATTTCTATGGCACCTTACCGTTTTGCTCCAGCAGAGTTGGTTGAGTTGAAAGTTCAACTCCAGGGATTGCTAGATAAGGGTTTTGTTCGCCCTAGTGTTTCACCGTGGGGAGCACCGGCACTCTTTGCTAAAAAGAAAGGTGGTGCCTTGAGATTGTGTATTGACTACCGAAAGTTGAATCGAGCTACAGTTAAGAATAAGTACCCTATGCCCCGTATAGATGATTTGTTTGATAAGTTGGAGGGTCCCCGTTGTTTCTCTAAGATAGATTTGAGATCGGGTTACCACGATTAAGGGTCGAGGAGGAGGATATTCAAGACGGCATTCCGTCTGACGGTATGGCCATTATGAATTCTGTAATGCCATTTGGGCTTACCTGCTTGCCGGCGATCTTTATGGACTTGATGAACCGGATCTTAGAATTTTGGATCGTTTTGTAGTCGTTTTCGTGAGCGACATTCTTATCTATTCACCTTCGGAGGAGGAGCACAAGGAGCACTTGAGAGTGGTGCTTGGGTTACTTAGAGCCCATAAGTGTATGCTAAGTTCGGAAGTGTGAGTTTTGGCTAGAAGAGGTGAAGTTCTTAGGCCATGTGGTTTCGGGGAAGGGTGTCTGTTGATACATCCAAGATTGAGGCGATACAAGATTGGGCCTGACCTAAGAGTGTGTTTGAGATTCGCATTTTAAGGATTAGCTGGGTATTACGTCGGTTTGTGAAAGATTTCTCGAGTTAGCTTCACGTTGACTAGATTGACTCGGAGGAGTCGACTTTGTATGGGGTGAGACTTGTGAAAAGTCGTTTCAGAGTTGAAGGTTAGATTGACCACCGCTCGATCTTGATTATTAGGAGAGAGGTTAGGTTATGCGGTCTATTGTGATGCCTCACGAGAGGGTTTGGGTTGTGTGTTGATGCAAGAGGGAAAGTAGTAGCCTATGGCTCACGTCAGTTGAAAATTCACGAGAAGAATTACCCTACGCATGATCTAGAATTAGCGGCTGTGATTTTTGCCTTAAAAATCTGGAGGCACTACCTTTACGGTGAGAGATTCGAGGTGTTCTCGGATCATAAGAGTCTGAAGTATCTGGTTTCTGAAAGACTTGAACTTGAGGCAGAGGAGGTGGATGGAGTTTATTGAGGATTACGACTTCGAGTTGCACTATCACCCGGGAAAGGCCAATGTTGTGGCCGATGCCCTTAGCAGAAAATCCGTTAGTAATGTAGCTTGTATAGCTATACGGGAGTGGGAGATGTTGGGGGCAATTGGAGAGTTTGATTTGCTTCTGGGCGAATCCGTTGAAGCTGCGGCCTTGTTTTCTGTTGTTGCGCAACCTACACTAGTGACTAGAGTGTTAGAGGCACAGAGAGGTGACCTTGAGGTAGAATCACTCCGAGAGAAGATCTCCAATGGGAAGGTTGAGAAGGGTTTGACGGTGTATCCCGACCTGAGTGTGAGATACCGAGACCGTTTGCTTGTACCGGAGGCTTGCCGAGAGGAGGTACTCCGAGAGTTTCATCATTCGCGCCTTGCGGTGCATCCGGGAGGTACTAAGATGTATCGGGATTTGGGTCGCCAGTTTTGGTGGCGGGGTATGAAGAGAGATGTGGCAGTTTTCGTGTCTAAGTGCCTTACTTGTCAGCAAGTGAAGGCCGAACATCAGAGGCCAGCGGGTTTGTTACAACCCTTGCCTATTGCCGAGTGGAAGTGGGAGCATGTCACTATGGACTTCGTTGTAGGTCTTCCGAGGACTCAGCGGGGTAGTGACGCTATTTGGGTGGTTGTAGACCGGTTGACCAAGTCGGCGCATTTCATTCCGATGCGCGTGAGAGATTGATGAATCATCTTGCCGACTTATATATTCGGGACATAGTAAGGTTGCACGGGGTCCCGGTGGCGATTGTCTCGAATAGAGATCCTCGTTTCTTGCTAGGTTGTGGCGAGTTTGCAGAGTGCTTTAGGTACTAAGTTGACCTTTAGTCTGACTTATCATCCTCGGTGATGGGCGTCTGGCGTACTATCAGATCCTTGAGGATATGCTTGAGGTTGTGTCCTTGATTTGATGGGGCGTGGGAGAGGCACTTACTGTTGGTAGAGTTTGCCTACAACAACGATTTCGATCTAGTATCGGTATGGCACCGTTTGAGGCCTTGTATGGCCGACCTTGTAGGTCTCCAGTTTGTTGGGCCGAGGTGGGTGACACGCCTTTGTTGGGTCCGGAGTTGGTTAGGGAGACGACGGAGAAAGTTGAGCTTATCCGTAGGAGGCTTGTTACAGCCCAGAGTCGTCAGAAGTCCTATGCTGACCGTAGGAGGAGACCGTTGGAGTTTGAGGTGGGTGATCACATCTTTCTGAAGATATCACCTAGGCGGGGTTTGTTGAGATTTGGGAAGAGTGGGAAGTTATCCCCTCGGTTTATTGGTCCTTTTGAGATCCTTGAACGGATTGGCGAGGTTGCTTATCGTTTAGCTTTGCCGCCACAGTTGGCCGGAGTTCATGACGTGTTTCATGTGAGTATGCTTCGGAAGTATGAGCCGGATCCATCACACGTGTTGGATTGGACCGACTTAGAGGTAGATGAGGATGCCTCGTATGAGGAGAGACCAGTTCAGGTCTTGGATAGGCGGGATCAAATCCTGCGTGGCAAGACCATCCCTTTGGTTAAGGTTTTGTGGAAACATCACGGAGTGGAGGAGGCCACTTGGGAACGTGAGTTGGGAGTCCGCGAGAAATATCCGGACTTATTTGTTGATGTGTAATCAAGTGTTGCAATTGTGTAATTGTAATGAACTTTAAGAACATTTGAAATGCCTTAAGTTGTAAAACATGGAGCATGTTTTGGTTAATGAAATGTTGTAGAACTTGCCTTGTTATGGGAGTTGATTATAATATTGCATATGTCGGCCATATTATAGAAATGGAATTGTATCATGATTATTGCTTATGATATGAATTGTGAACCATCTATGTGGGAAATGGTTGAAATGGAAAGAAAATACATGTTGAAATGTATATATTGTCAAATGTTTCTTGATAAGAGATGGAATGACCGGTAATGGGTCGAATTGTGTAATGTTGTGGTATAACATTGTTTAAAAGAAAGGAAAACTTGCTTTTCAAAACTTGTTTTAATTTCGGGGACGAAATTCTTTAAGGGGGGGAGGTTATAGCGGTCCCGGGTTTACCCCTTGTTGTATAGTGATCTGGACATGTGTCCGTGGATGTTGGTAGTTGAGTATTGTCTTATTTATGTCCTTTCTTGCTTTGTTTTTGAGTTTCAGGTTGTGTTGGGCAGGTTTGTCACAGGTTGGTTAAGCTTAAGAACCAAGTCTAGTTGCCCAGGTTTTGACTGGTCCGCTCGAGCGGACATGTTTACGCTCGAGCGGATGGGTTGTTGTTGCTTGTACGCTCGAGCGGAGGTTTTGGCGCCGGCGGAGAATGCACCCTTCAAGATTTCGTGCACTGCAAAACTTCGCAAGTGTGGTTTATCTTTCGGCGGGTCTTTGTCTTCGGCGTCTGATATTTTTTTGGTGAGAGTTACGGGAGGGAGACTGCGCTTCAGCGAGCTGGGATCTACGCCGAGGACGAACTTTGTGTTCGTGTCTTGGAGCTCGGCGGACAATGTTGCGCTTCAGCGGAACTGTTTATGTGTCTTTACGCTGAAGCGAGCGAGTGTCTTACGCTCAGCGGACTGTCGTATCTCTTGAGTGGGGCATTTTAAATCACTTTTGACTTATCTTCTTTCTCCTACTTTACCAAAACGCCATTTTGAGCTTCTCACTCAAAAACCATAACTTCTCTCTAAGTATTGATCTAGCTAGAGTGTGTTGTTCACCTTTTGTCTTCACAAAAAAGGGTGTTGATCGTCGAGGCGTCATTTTGATCCGAATAGTTTGGTGTTTGGAGCATTTTGGTTTTGGTCCTTCTCCTTTGGAGCTCATCTTTTGAGGTAGGGATATCCTACTCCTCTTTATGAGTCTTGTCTTTAAATTTTAGCATTTTGATATGTTGGTAGTTGTTGTGTAATTTTGGGAAACTTTGGGCCATTGTGTAATTTTATAAAAGTTTGGGGTTTTGTCTATAATAAACCTAGAAGCATGTTTGGTATAGAAACATGGAATTAATGTTGAAACATTAGTGAAATTGGAACCTAAGGGTTGTTATGTTATGAATTATAACGATGGATAGAATACATTGATTTCATGTATTGTTATGTGATGTGTATAATTGTTGTTTATATACATTGTGTTGTGTTGGAGGAGATAGGGGATGTACTCCGCGGTTTAGGGGAAGATAGGGGATGGACCTCTAAACCGGATGTTATTGGGAGGAGATAGGGGATGAACTCCGTAGATAGAGCATGTATGCTTATCTAGAAATGTATGGACAGAGCGTATATGCTTGTCTTGGAAAGTATGAATATGACTGTTATGTTTATATTTGTTGAAGTGAAATGTGTTGGCATGAGTGCTTGTCTCATGTGAGATGTTTGAGCCAAGGTTATGATATGGCAGGTGAAAAGGAAATATAGACTTAAACGTCTTGGAATTGTATTATGTTATGAAAGAATGTAAAGGAGTTGGCCATCTATCAACTGTTAATCTTTTAGTCATTATTCATAACTGGTTTAGTATATTTCTCTTGGTACGTGGCTCACCCTATATGGGAACATCATTTTCAGGTACAGGTAGCATGCCACCTCCAAGGACTTAGCTTGGAAGGCTAGTGGCGGACGGACTTTTTGGTTGTCTTTCCTTTTGTAATATTACATGTAAATTCAAGCCAAGGGCTTAATGTGTAAATGAGTTAGCACTCTACTTTCTTGTAACCAAGTGTTAACTTGGAAAGCTGTAAGCCCTTAGGGCATTTGCTTTTGTTGTTAACATGTAATACCTTTTGTAATAGAACCCTGTTGAATGAAAGGACGTGGATCTTTTATATATCATAGCATGTCAACACTGTTGGGTTTAATGTCATTATTTTGAGGGCGTTACAGAGGTTTAGGATTTAGGGTTTAGAGTTTAGGGTTTAGGGCTTAAAGTTGAGTGTTTAGGATTTTAGGTTTTTTAGGATTTTAGGGCTTAGGGTTTAGGATTTTGGGGTTTGGGTTATGGTTTTGGGGTTGGGTTTAGAGTTTAGGGTTTAGGGTTTTTAAGATTCTTTAGGGTTTAGGATTTGGGGTTTAGGTTTTCAGGCTTCTTGGGTTTTTTGGGGTTTGGATTTTTTTGGGATTTAGGGTACAGGCTTTTTAGGGGTTTCCAGGATTTTGGATTTGGGATTTAAGGTTTAGGGTTTTGGGGTTTAGGTTTTAGGATTTTTGGTTTAGGATTTAGGGATTTTAGGGTTTTTTAAGGTTTAGGGTTTGGGATTTAAGGTTTAGGATTTAGGGTTTTGGTTTAGAGTTTAGGATTTAGAATTTAGGGCTTAGAGTTGAGGGTTTAGCATTTTAGGTTTTTTAAGGTCTTAGGGTTTTAGGGTTTTAGGGTTTAAGGTTTTGAGGTTTATGGTTTAGGGTTGAGGGTTGGGTTTGGGGTTTACGGTTTTGAGTTTTTTGAATTTTTTTTTTGGATTTAAGGTTTTTTGGGGTTTAGGTTTTAGGTTTTTTTACGGTATTTAAGGGTTTTGGATTTGGGATTTAAGGTTTAGGGTTTAGGATTTACGGTTAATAATTTAGAGTTTAGGGTTTAGGGCTTAGGGTTTTAAGTGTTTTTTAGAATTTTTTGTTTATGGTTTTTTTAGGGTTTAGGGAGTTTGGGGTTGAGGGTTTTATGGTTTTTAGGGTTTAGGTTTTGAGGTTTAGGGTTTAGGTTTTAAGATTTAAGGTTTAGAATTTTTAGATTTAGCGTTTTGGGGTTTCAGGTTTTGGATTTATGATTTAGGGTTTCGAGTTTAAGGTTTAGGGTTTTGGGGTTTAGGATTTAGGATTTAAGATTTAAGATTTAAGATTTACAGTTTAGGGTTCAGGGTTTATCTTTTTGGATTTAGGGTTTAGGGTTTTATAGTTTTGGGTTTTGGGGTTTTGCAGTTTAGGGTTTAGGGTTTAGGATTTGGTGTTTTTTAGGACTTAGGGTTTAGGATGTTTAGGGTTTTTTAGGGTTTAGGATTTGGGATTTAATGTTTAGGATTTTGGGTTTAGGGTTTAGGATTTTTAGGGCTTTTTAGAGTTTAGGGTTTTGGTTTTTTTAGGGTTTACGGAGTTTGGGGTTTAAGGTTTTGTGGTTTTTAGGGTTTAGGTTTTGAGGCTTTGGATTTAGGGTTTAGGATATAGGTTTGAGGATTTAGGGTTTAGGGATTTGGCGTTTTGGGTTTTGGATTTTGAATTTAGGGTTTAAGATTTTAGGGTTTAGGGTTTAAGATTTTAAGGTTTAGGGTCTAAGGGTTAGGGTTTAGGGTTTAAGATTTAGGAAGTTTGAGTTTAGGATTTTTAGAGTTTTTAGGATCTAGGGTTTAGGGTTTTAGTTTTAGGGGTTTAGAGATTAGGATTCTGGAGTTTAGGGTTTTGGGGTTTTGGGTTTTGGGTTTGAGATTTATGATTTAGGGTTTAGGGCTAAGGTTTGGGTTTCAGGTTTAGTATTTTTGTGTTTAGGTTTTAGGGTTTTTGGTTTGGGGTTTAGGATTTTGGGTTTAGGGTATAGGGTATAGGGTTTTGGATTTTAGGTTTTGGGTTTAAGGTTTTTGGTTTAGGGTTTAGGGTTTAAGGTTTGTAGGATTTTTTAGGGTTCAGGGTTTGGGATTTAAAATTTGGGATTCAGGGTTAAGGATTAAGGGTTTTTAGGGTATAGGATTTTTTAGGATTTGGGGTTTTCTAGGGTTTAGGGTTGAGAGTTTTTTAAGGTTTGGAGAGTTTGGGGTTTAGGGTTTTTGGGTTTCGAGTTTTAGGTTTCGGATTTAGGGTTTGGGGTTAAGGATTTGGGGTTAAGGGTTTAGGGTTTAGGATTTTTGGTTATTTTGCGTTTTAGGGCTTTAGGATTTGGGGTTTAGAGTTTCGGGTTTTGGGTTTAGCGTTGTGGGTTTTAGGGTTTAGGGATTTTGGGTTTTTTTTTAGGATTTTGGGTTTGGTGTTTAGGGTTTAGGATTTTTAGGGTTTGGTGTTTTTTAGGGCTTAGGGTTTAGGTTTTGGGATTGAACGTTTAGGTTTAGGGTTTAGAGATTAGGATTTTTAGGGTTTTTTAGAGTTTAGGGTTTATGATTTTTTTAGGGTTTAGGGAGTTTTGTGTTTTGGGTTTTTATGGTTTTTAGGGTTTAGGTTTAAAGGTTTAGGGTTTATGGTTTAGATTTTATCATTTAGGGTTTAGCATTTTGGGGTTTAGGATTTAGGATTTAGGATTTAGGGTTTAGTGTTTAACATTTAAGATTTAGGATTTAGGGCTTTAGGGTTTAGGGTTTAAGGATTAGGGTTTGGGGTTTAGGATTTTGGGATTTTGGATTGATGATTTGCGGTTTAGGGTTTAGTGTTTAGGGTTTAACTTTTTGGGTATAGGGTTTTAGGGGTTTAGTGGTTAGGGTTTTGGGGTTTAGGGTTTTACAATTTTAGGGTTCAAGATTTTAGGATTTAGAGTTCTTAGGATTTGAAATTTAGGTTTTACAGTTTAGGGGTTTAGAGTTTTGGGTTTAGGGTTTAAGAATTAGGTAGTTTAGGGTTTAGGGTTTTTAGGATTTAAGATTTAGGAGTTTAGGGTTTTGGGGTTTTGGGTTTTAGGGTTTTGAGTTTTAGATTTAGGATTTAGGGTTTAGGATTTTGGATTAAAGGTTTAGGGTTTAGGATTTTTTGGTTTAGGTTTTCGGGTTTTGGATTTAGGGTTTAGGGTTTTGGGGTTTAGTATTTAGGGTGTAGGGTTTGGGATTTAGGATTTTTTGGTACAGGATTTATGGTTTAGGACTTAGGATTTTGGGTTTAGGATTTTGGGTTTATGGTTTTGGGTTAGGATTTTAGTTTTTTGGGGGGTTTTTAGGGTTTAGGCTTTGGGATTTAAGGTTTATGGTTTTGGGTTTATGATTTAGGGTTTTTTGGGTTTGCAGTTGTTTAGGGTTTTGGATTTTTTAGGGTTTAGGGTCTAGTGTTTTTTAGGGTTTGGAGAGTTTAGGATTTGGGTTTAGGGTTTTGGGTTTTTGGGTTTTGAGTTTTGGATTTAGGATTTAGGGTTTAGGGTTTAGGATTTAGGGTGAGGCGTTTAGAGTTGAGGGTTTACGATTTATATTTTAGGCTTTAGGGTTTTACGTTTTTTAAGGTTTTAAGATTTAGGGTTTATGGTTTAGGGTTTAGGATTTTGGGGTTTAGGGTCTAGGGTTTGGGGTTCTGGGTTTTAGGGTTGGGTTTGGAGTTTAGGGTTTAGGATTTTAAGGGTTTTTTGGCATTTAGGGTTTGGGGTTTAGGTTTTAGGATTTTTAGGGATTTTTAGGGTTTGTGTTTTTTTAGGATTTGGGGTTTTTGGTTTTATGGTTTTTTAAGGTTTTGGGTTTGGGATTTATGGTTTAGGGTTTAGGGTTTAGAGTTTAAGATTTAGGATTTTTAGTGTTTTTTAGAGTTTAGGGTTTAGGGAGTTTGGGGTATAGGGTTTATGGTTTTTAGGGTTTAGGTTTTGAGGTTTAGGATTTAAGATTTAGAATTTAGGGTTTAGATTTTTGGATTTAGGGTTTAGGATTTTGGGGTTTAGCATTTTGGGGTTTCGGGTTTTGGATTTAGATTTTAGGGTTTAGGGTTAACGATTTTAGGGTTTAGAGTTTTAAGGTTTAGGGTTTACGATTTTAGTGTTTAAGGTTATAAGGTTTAGGGTTTAAGGGGTGGGGTTTGGGGTTTAAGGTTTAGGGAGTTTAGGGATTAGGGTTTTTAGAGTTTTTGGGATTTAGGATTTGGGTTTTAGGGTTTAGGGTTTCAGAGTTTAGGATTTTGGAGTTGAGGATTTTGGTGTTTTGGGTTTTGGGTTTAAGATTTAGGATTTGGGATTTAGGGATAAGGTTTACGGTTAATGGTTTAGGGTTTAGGGCTTTTGGATTTAGGTTTTAGGGTTTTCGAATTTAGAATTTTGGAGTTTAGGATTTTGGGGTTTTGGATTTTGTGTTTAACATTTGGGATTTAGGATTTAGGGCTAAGGTTTAGGGTTTATGGTTTGGGATTTTTGGATATTGGTTTTAGGGTTTAGGGTTTTGGGTTTAGGGTTTAGGATTTTTTTATTTAGCATTTAGGGTTTAAAGTTTATGGTTTAGGGTTTAGGATTTAGGGTTTTTTTGGGTTTTTTAAGGTTTAGGGTTTGGGATTTAAGGTTTAGGATTTAGGATATAGGGTTTAGGATTTTTTGGGTTTAGGGATTTTTCGGGTTTGGGGTTTCCTAGGGTTTAGGTTTGAGAGTTTTTTAGGGTTTGGGGAGTTTTGGGTTTAGGATTTACGATTTTGGGGTTAAGGGTTTTATGGTTTTTAGGGTTTAGGTTTTGAGGTTTAGGATTTAGGGTTTAAGGTTTAGGTTTTGGGATTTAGGGTTTAGGGTTTTAGGGTTTAGCATTTTGGGGTTTCGGGTTTTGGATTTAGAATTTAGGATTTAGGGTTAACGATTTTAAGGTTTAGGGTTTACGATTTTAGGATTTAAGGTTTTAAGGTTTAGGGTTTAAGGGTTAGGGTTTGGGGTTTAAGGTTTAGGGAGTTTAGGGATTAAGGTTTTTAGAGTTTTTTTGGATTTAGCATTTAGGTTTTAGGGTTCAGGGTTTTGGAGTTTATGGTTTTGGTGTTTTGGGTTTAACATTTAGGATTTGAGATTTAGGGTTAAGGTTTACGGTTAATGGTTTAGGGTTTTTGGATTTAGGTTTTAGGGTTTTGGAATTTAGAATTTTGGAGTTTAGGAGTTTAGGATTTTGGGGTTTTGGATTTTGTGTTTACGATTTCGGATTTTAGATTTAGGGTTAAGGTTTAGGGTTTAGGGTTTTTGGGTATTGGTTTTAGGGTTTTGTGTTTAGGGTTTAAGATTTTTTTATTTAGGGTTTAGGGTTTAGGGTTTATGGTTTAGGGTTTAGGATTTTTTGAGTTTTTTAAGGTTCAGGCTTTGGGATTTAAGGTTTAGGATTTATGATTTAGGGTTTTTAGGGTTTAGGGGTTTTTCGGGTTTGGTGTTTTCCAGGGTTTAGGATTGAGAGTTTTTTAGGGTTTGGGGAGTTTTGGGCTTAAAGATTACGATTTTGGGGTTTAGGATTTTATGGTTTTAAGGGTGTAGGTTTTGAGGTTTAGGATTTAGGGTTTATGGTTTAGGTTTTGGGATTTAGGGTTTAGGATTTTGGGGTTTAGCATTTTGGGGTTTTGGGTTTTGGATTTAGAATTTAGGATTTAGAGTTTAAGGTTTTATGGTTTAGGGTTTTTGTTTCTGGCTTTATATTTATGATTTAGGGTTTGGGGTTTAAAGTTTAGGTTTTGGGGTTTTGGGTTTAGGGTTTAGGGTTTAGGATCTTTGGGTTTCGGGTTTTGGGTTTAGAATTTAGGATTTAAAGTTTAGGGTTTAGTGTTAAGTGTTTAGGTTTTAGGGTTTTTGTTTTAGGGCTTAGTGTTTTACGATTTTTTAGGGTTTGATATTTTTTTGAGGCTTAGGTTTTAGGGTTTTCTAGGGTTTAGGGTATGGGATTTAAGGTCTAGGGTTTTGGGGGGTTTTAGGATTTTTTAGAGTTTTGGGTTTTGCATTTTTTTAGGATTTAAGGAGTTTAGCGTTTAGGGCTTTATGGTTTTTAGGGTTTAGGTTTTGAGGTTTAGGGTTTAGGGTTTAGGGTTTAGGTTTTAGGTTTTAAGATTTTGGGTTAAGGGTTTTGAGATTTAGGGTTTTGGATTTAAGGTTTAGGGTTTGGGATTTAGGATTTAGGGTTTTTAGGATTTTTATGATTTTTTAGGGTTTAGGGCTTAGGGTTTTTTTGGGGGTTTAGGGAGTTTAGGGTTTTGGATTTTATGGTTTTTAGGGTTTAGTTCTTGAGGTTTAGGATTTGGGATTTTTTTTTTTTTGTTTAGGGTTTGGGATTTAAGATTTTCTGGGGTTTAGGATTGAGAGTTTTTTAGGGTTTGGGGAGTTTAAGGTTTAGGGTTTTTAGGATTTAGGGTATAGGGATTTGGGTTTTGTGGTTAAGGGTTTTTGGGTTTCGACTATTTGGTTCAGGATTTAGGGTTTAGGGTTAAGGGTTTGGAGTTGAGGGTTTAGGGTTTAGAGTTTAGGATTTGGGATTTTAGGTTTTTTAGGATTTTAAGGTTTTAGGATTTAGGGTTTAGGATTTTGGGATATAGGGTTTAGGGTTTAAGGTTTAGGATTTTTAAGGCTTTTTAGAGTTCAGGGTTTGAGGTTTAAGGTTTTGGGGTTTTATGATTTTTGAGGGTTTGATATTTTTTAAGGCTTAGAGTTTAGGGTTTTAAACATTTTTTAAGGTTTAGGGTTTGGGTTTTGGGGTTTAGGATTTTTAGGGTTTTTTAGAGTTTAGGTTTTAGGATTTTTTTGGGGTTTAAGGAGTTTAGGTGTGATAACCCTGTTCCGTATTATGCTAATTGGTCCTTATTATGAATGTGATTATGTGTTTGATATGATTTTGTGTGCTATTATGTGAAAATATGTGATTTTGAATTTCTATCTATTCACCGTAGGAATATCTGTTTGATTATCTGCTTCAGAATTTAAATTGAAGGCCCTATCGGCCACAGAAACCGAAATTGACTGCGCCATTATGATTGTCGTAATTTTTAGAGCCTACGGTGAAATTTAATTGAAAATTGATTCGGATTAGATTAATTAGATTAAATTAATGACATAGTGCTCAAATATGTAATGTTGACAATTATAATTTGGAGAAATTATATACGTGGGGCACTACACTCAATTCTCCTCTTTAGTATCTAATTTGGCTGATTTTAACTCAAGAAAAGAGAGAGAGAGTCGGCTCTAGAGAGGGAGAAAGATGGAGAATTGTGTGTTTGGCTCAAGATTGAGAAATTGGAAGGTTGGACTCAAGATTCAACTAGAATTTGTGAAGGTTAAGGCCTTTAGGTAAGTAAATTCATGGAATTTAAATTGTAATTTTGTGAATTCAAGGTTGAATAATGATCAAGAACATGAATTAAATTGGTTATGATGAAATTGAGTTGGTTTTGTTGATTTGGTAGCCTACATGCACATGCATGTGGGAAATTGCTTTGAAATTGCATGTTTGAGCACAAAATGTATAATCCATGTGAGATTTTAATTGAAGCTCATATTTTTGACCATCTCTTCATCATCTAAGTTGAGAATAAGAGTTGTGTTCCACATGCATGTATAATTCATGAGAAAATGAGTTTGAAATACATGGAATTGTTATGATAGAAACAAGTTTGGTGTAATTTGGAACATGCATGTAGGTAATTCATGGAATTGTGCTTCATAATGTTGTAATTTGGTATTTGTACCATGTTAGTACATGTATATGTGAAGTTTGAGCCAAAATCATATGTTTAGAGCTTTTGAATATCAAGTTGAAGCTCAAGAACAAGTTTTGGAAAATCTAGAAAATTTGACGTCCGCTCGAGTGGGAGAACCGCTGCTCAAGCATAAAATTCTGGCTCCCAGTATTTAATCTACAGACATGATGTCCGCTCGAGTGGGGAAGTTCATGGTCGAGCGGGGAGCCATGTAGTAAGGCATTCAGCTCGAGCACCCGACTTCACGCTCGAGCGTAAATATGACATAACCAGTACTTTTGCAGGCCTCATGGGTCCGCTCGAGCGGGGAAGTCCACGCTCAAGTGGAGACCCCAGTTTCTGAAATTTTGAAAATGCATTATGTGTTTTGTTTTCCGTTCTTTTTTACTTCTAAATACTCTTAGGCATGCATTGAGCATTATGAATGAATTAAAGAAGAATATATGAATTAAGGAACGGATTGAATCGGTTGTGACCCATATATGTTATGTGATGTATAGGGTCAAGCTCCAGGGCAAATCAACCAGCCGATCACTGTGAGTAGTATCTTAATAAAGATATTTGAAATATGCTATTTGTCCAATTTCTTATCTTTCTATAAGTTTGTTAATTTGAATTGTGGACAAACGTTTGCTATGCCGAATGAATGACTGGGCCAAAGGCCAGTTTGATACGAAAAATGTAAATGGGCCGAATGCCAGTTTGACATGAAAGAATGAATGGGCCAAAGTCCAGTTTGACATGAATGAAAGTATGAATGGGCCAAAGGCCAATTTGACATGAATGAAAGTATGAATGGGCCAAAGGTCAGTTTGACATGAATGAAAGTACGAATGGGCCAAAGGCCAGTTTGACATGAATGAAAGTACGAATGGGCCGAAGGCCAGTCTGACCTGAATGATACGAATGAATTGGGCCCGAGGCCGTATGATATGTTTGGAACCACAATCACTTGACCTATATTTATATATATGTTAGATAGAAATATGAAATGGGGCCCAAGGCTGTTTCAAGCACGTTGTTCTAAATACCGTTTGTGTAACTTCTTTATTTGATATTATTCACTGGGCTTTCGCTCACACTTATTCATGTGTTTGTAGGTGAGCCAAGAGAGGTTCAAACCCAGCCTCAGTGAAGTTTGGGAGGAACAATCAAGTTTTGAAGAGTCAGCCCATACGTCTCATGCACGAGACTCGTCTTCACCCTTTTGCTATCCTGTTTTATTTTGTCATGTTGGCGAGGACTTTGGATATGTTTGTATATAGTTTTGATTGGCTGACTTAGACTTGAATGATCCTGTCTGTACAGAAGCTTATGTTACTGTATTTTCTGATGTGAGTTCTTAATATGTACTTGTATGGTTTGTTATGAGGTGCCATGTAAGCACAACTCTATGGACAAAGTTCAAAATTTTGCTTCCGTTTGGCCCCCTTTACTCTGATGAGTTATGTCTGATTTCATTTGAGGCCGTAGGTAATCTCAGGATTACTGGCCGGTTATGTCCTTAACCC
Source organism: Camellia lanceoleosa (assembly GCA_025200525.1). Taxonomy (NCBI): domain Eukaryota; kingdom Viridiplantae; phylum Streptophyta; class Magnoliopsida; order Ericales; family Theaceae; genus Camellia; species Camellia lanceoleosa. Next base: position 15,282,493 of record CM045770.1, read on the forward strand.
ATGGGGGCGGGTTCGGGTCGTGGCATTAGGGTTTTGGGTTTTATGGTTTTTAGGGTTTAGTTTTTGAGGGTTTAGGATTTAGGGTTTAGTTTTTGAGGTTTAGGGTTTAAAGTTTTGAGATTTAGGGTTTTAGGGTTTAAGGTTTAGTGTTTTGGGGTTTAGGGTTTTAGGGTTTTTACGGTTTTTATTGCTTGATATGTTTTAGGGCTTAGGTTTTAGGGTTTTTAGGGTTTTCTAGGGTTTAGGGTATGGGATTTAAGGTTTAGGATTTTTAGAATTTTTAGAATTTTTTAGAGTTTTGGGTTTCGCATATTTTTAGTGTTTAGAGAGTTTAGGGTTTAGGGTTTAGGTTTTGAGATTTAGGATTTAGGGTTTAGGGTTTAGGTTTTAGGATTTTGGATTTAGGTTTTTGAGATTTAGGGTCTTGGATTTAGGGTTTAGGGTTTAGGATTTGGGATTTACGATTTAGGGTTTTTAGGATTTTTTAGAGTTTAGGATTTAGGATTTTTTGGGGTTTAGGGAGTTTTGGGTTTTGGGTTTTATGGTTTTTAGGGTTTAGTTTTTTGAGGTTTAGGATTTAGGGTTTAAGGTTGAGGGTTTAGGTTTTAGGACTTAGGGTTTTGGGGTTTAGGGTTTTTGGGTTTCTTGTTTTGGATTTATTATTTAGGGTTTAGGATTTAAGGTTTAGGGTTTAGGGTTTTTGTGTTTAGTTTTTGGGTTTCGGGTTTTGGATTTAGTGTTTAGGATTTAAAGTTTAGGGTTTAGGGTTAAGGGTTTAGAGTTGAGGGTTTAGGGTTTAGAATTTAGGGTTTAGGGTTATAGGTTTTTTAGGATTTTAAGGTTGTTTAGGATTTTTAAGGTTTTTTAGGGTTTAGGGTTTGGGGTTTAAGGTTTAGGGTTTTTATGATTTTTTAGGATTTGGTATTTTTTAGGACTTAGGGTTTAGGGTTTTTAGTGTTTTTTAGGATTTAAAGTTTGGTATCTAGGGTTTAGGGATTACAATTTTGGGGTTTAGGGTTTTATGGTTTTTAGGGTTTTGGTTTTGAGGTTTAAGATTTAGGATTTAGGTTTTGGGATTTAGGGTTTAGAGTTTTGGGGTTTAGCATTGTGGGGTTTCGGGTTTTGGATTTTGAATTTAGGATTTAGGGTTTAAGATTTTAGGGTTTTAGGGTTAGTGTTTTGGGTTTAAGGTTTAGGAAGTTTAGGGATTAGGATTTTTAGAGTTTTTAGGATTTAGGGTTTAGGGTTTTGGAGTTTAGGGTTTTGGATTTAAGATTTAGGAGTTATGATTTAGGGTTAAGGTTTAGGGTTTAGGGTTTGAGGTTTAGGGTTGTTGGGTATAGGTTTTAGGGTTTTGGAATTTGGGATTTTGGAGTTCAGGGTTTTGGGGTTTTGGGTTTAAGATTTTGGGTTTAGGATTTAGGGTTAAGGTTTAGGGTTTATGGTGTAGGGTATAGGTTTTAGGGTTTTGGATTTAAGATTTAGGATTTTTTGGTTTAGGGTTTAATTTTTATGGTTTCGGGTTTAGGGCTTAGGGTTTTTTGTGTTTTTTATCGTTTAGGCTTTGGGATTTAATGTTTAGGATTTTGGGTTTAGGGTTTAGGATTTTTAGGGTTTAGGGGTTTTTAGGGTTTGGGGTTTTCTAGGGTTTAGGATTGATAATTTTTTAGGGTTTGGCGAGTTGTGGGTTTAGGGTTTAGGATTTTGGGGTTTAGGGCTTTTGGGTTTCAAGTTTTAGGTTTAGGATTTGGGGTTTTGGGTTTAGAGTTAAGGTTTTAGAGTTGAGAATTTAGGGTTTAGAGTTTAGGGCTTAAAATTTTTGATTTTTTAGGGTTTTAGGATTTTAGGATTTGGGATTTAGGGTTTTCATGTTTAGGGTTTAGGGTTGTGGATTTTAGGGTTTGGTCTAGGAGTTAAGGTTTAGGGTTTTAGGGTTTAGGGTTTAAGATTTTTTTGGATTTTTTAGGGTTTGGTGTTTTTTAGGGCATAAGGTTTCGGGGTTTTAAGGGTTTTTCAGGGTTTAGGGTTTGGGATTCGAGGTTCAGGATTTAGGGTTTAGAGTTTAAGATTTTTAGTGTTTTTAGGGTTTTTTAGGGTTGAGGGTTTAGTGTTCTTTTAGGGTTTAGGAAGTTTGGGGTTTAGGGTGTTATGGTTTTCAGGGTTTAGGTTTTGAGGTTTAGATTTTAGGGTTTAGGGTTTTTGAATTTCACATTTTAGGTTTAGGATTTAGGATTTAGGGTTTAGGGTTAAGGATTAAGGATTGAGAGTTAAGGGTTTAGGGTTTGGAGTTTAGGGTGTAGGGTTTTATGTTTTTTTTTTGGGTTTTAGGGTTTTAGGGTTTCAGGGTTGAAGGTTTACGATTTAGGGTTTAGGATTTCGGGGTTTAAGGTTTAGGGTTGTGGGTTGTGGGTTTCAGTGTTGGGTTTAGGGTTGTGGGTTGGGGTTTAGGGTTTTTGGGGTTTTTAGGGTTTTTCAATGTTTAGGATTTGGGATTTAAGGTTTAGGGTTTAAGCTTCAGAGTTTAGGGTTTAACGTTTATGCTTTTTAGGGTTTTTTCGATTTTAGGATTTAGGGTTTTTTTAGGATTTAGGGAATTTGGAGTTTAGGGTTTTATGGTTTTTAGGGTTTTGATTTTGAGGTTTATGATGTAGGGTTTATTGTTTAGGTTTTAGGATTTAGGGTTTAGGGTTTTGGGGTTTAGGGTTTCTGGTTTTTGGGTTTTGGTTTTAGGATTTAGGGTTTAGGGTTTAAGGGTTTAGGGTCTAGGGTTTTAAGGTTTAGGATTTAAGGGTTAGGAGGGTTTAAGGTTTAGAGAGTTTAGGTTTTTGGGAGTTTTAGAGTTTTTATGATTTAGGATTTACGGTTTGGAGTTTAGGGTTTAGGGCTTTAAGGTTTAGGGTCTAGAGTTTAGGGTTGGATTTAGGGTTTAGGGTTTTGGGTTTAGGGCTTAGGGCTTAGGGTTTTTAGGATTTTTTTATGGTTTTGGGTTTGGGGTTTAAGTTTTAGGGTTTGTAGGGTTGTTTAGGGTTTGGGTTTTTTTCGGGTTTAGTGTTTGGGGTTTTTAGGATTTTTTAGGGTTTTGGGTTTGCGTTTAAGGTTTTGGGTGTATGATTTAGAGTTTAAGATTTAGGGTTTAGGATTTGAAGGGTTTTTGAGAGTTTAGGGTTTAGGCCTTTGGTGTTTTTTAGGGTTTAGGGAGTTTGGGGTTTTTTGGTTTTTAGGATTTATGTTTCGAGGTTTAGGGTTTAGGGTTTACGTTTTAGGATTTAGCGTTTTGGGTTTTGGATTTAGGATTTAGGATTTAGGGTTTAAGGTTTTAGGGCTTAGGATTTTAAGATTTCGGGTTTAGGGATTTGGGTTTAGGGTTTATGATTTAGGGAGTTTAGGGTTTAGGGTTTTTTGGTTTTTAGGATTTAGTATTTATGATTTAGGGTTTAGGGCTTTGGGGTTTAGGGTTTAAGGGTTAGGGTTTTGGGTTTTGGGGTTGGGATTTTGGATTGATGATTTGCGATTTAGGATTTAGTGTTTAACTGACGAACACGGCCAAGTACAAGTCACCTTGGTAGCCCGGCCCAATTACGGAGTCACGGCTCTCCTCAGTCATGTTGCCTACAACTGGTTGCAGGTTCTTGAAGAAGTGCTTCAACCAACAAAGATAGGTGGTTTTATCCCCTTTAGGCTTCTCCTGGAGCAGTTCCCCAGTTCTAAGGTTATACCAGGAACCAAACTTTCGTGTCTCCTAAAAGGCGGTTTGAAGAGCAGTGACGGCAACTTGCTCTGCAGGGGTCCGGAACGCTGGGTCAAAGGGGTGATCTCCACGGGTGGCGAGGTGTAGAAGGACAATAACATCTTCCAGGGTTGGGGTTATCTCCCCCCATGCCAAGGCAAAAGTGTGAGTGTCACGACTCTAGAGGGAGACAACCATATCAGTGTTGGTCTGCACCTTACGCACCGATAACTCCCTCGAGGTCAAAATGGCATTGAAAAGGCAGACATCACGCAAACGTTGCTCAAAACCGCCATTTGCAATGATGTCATCAGCCCAAAGGGACCAATCTGCTGGAGGGCCCGAATGAGTGCGATAGTAGATATAATATGTGAAAAGTCGTTGCGTTCCACGCGAAACCATAGCACAGAGACTGGGTTGACCACGTCCGCGTCATCCAAAGTGGCCTCCCCAAAAGGAAGCAGAGGCTCCTCCAGAGGAAGGGGATCAGGAATGAAGGAGTCAACTGCCTTCCATAAGGGGTCAGCCAGTCCTCCGAAGTATAGGGCCCTCCTCTACTCAGTAGGGGGTGGGGTTGCCCTGTAGGGAAGAAATCTCGTGCTGGCCATAAAGGAGAATAAAGAATGGTAAAAAGGCTTTAGAAAGTGGGGAAAGGGAAGAAAAGAAGACAAAGGAGACAAAAAGGTGTGTTGGGAAGAAGTGGGGGACCAGTGGACCTAAGGGCGTTATTTATAAAGAAAAATTAGCAAAGGGCGCCAATACACTTCCCTAGGCCATTATGACTTGGTAGTCAAAGAGGCACCCTTTCAGAGCCGACGCAACTTTTGACGCAACCTTTGGGTAGTTTACTGATGTCATGCACAAACAGGAAATAGGGAGTGTGTCCCCCACGCGCGCAGGGGGCAGAATGTAGAGGGTCAGAAATTAAACCCCAAACTAAGTATGGACCTAAGCACTGAGATAACCCCAAAGAGGCGACCAGGGATAAAAAAGGAGCATAGGCCAAAGCCCAAGGGAAGTGGGCTGAGGCAGGTCCGACCCACCAGGGCTCCAGATGGACTCCGCAAAGAAAAATGCCCAAGTCAAGTTGCAGAGGCAACACATGCAGCGGTGAAGTTGCCGAGGGAACATGTGTAGCGGTAAAGTTGTTGAGGGATTTTGCCTCTGCGCCGCCACTCCTAATATCTTCGGTTCCGCCGCTATTTGAAGTTGCCACGGAAAATGACTACCGTAGCAACTAAGTTACAGTGGGAATATCCTACCAAGGTGATAGCAGCCTTTACGAGAGGCTTTCCTCTGCAAGTAGAGGCTAATGCTTGGAGCCGATAGTAGGCCCCAAGACATTACTAGCCTATGGCTGATAGCAGGTCCCACAGTCTATTAACTTGGCGCTGATAGCAAGCCCAGAAATAATAGTTTACCACGGCAACCGCGCGAAGATAAGAGTAGGGTAGCTCGAACATAGGGGACCCCCTTTCCATTACCCAGGCCATGGACCTGTCTTAGTTGCACAGGCAGGACTAAGGAAGCCCCCTTGGGCTTGGTATTAAGGCACAGCATAACTGATAGCAGGCTTAGCTGTGACCTTTGCCCTGGGAAGTTGGGGAGTGTGTGGTTAGATGGCTAAGGGTAGAGGCTTCGCTGAGGTGGGCACGAACATAGTCGATAGCAGACTAATGGAGTCCTGAGAATGCATGTATTGGCCAAACAGAACTGAGAAGGCAAGTGCAGCGGCAAGGTTCACCGCTGCAAGTGCACTTGCTGAGGTTCAAGCTGAGAAGGCAAGTACAGAGACAAACACTCTCGCCGCAACTACACTTGCTGAGGCTCAAAAAGGTAGTTACAGAGGCAAACAGATAGTACACAATACATGCAGAGGGACATGTGGCACCTTAAGCCTGGTGGCTTAAGGCAGAATATTCCATGTGATCCTCTAGGACACATGTCTTTTCTCTATTTGGCCTCTTGGTGTCCTTTTGGTGCCAAGGAAAAGCCTATAAATAGGACCCATTTCCCAAGGTTCAAAAGAGGAATTTTGGGGATTTGGAGAAGATGCTGCCCATTTTGGTACTGCCATTGTCTTCTTCTTGAGTAATCTGCTTTACCCTCACCCAGCTACACACTCTCCAACTCACAGATAGTTGCTGCTACTCATTCTTCAGCCACTTCCACCACTATTGGACCATTAACATAGTTTTGCCTCTCTAATCACCTCTCTAACCTTGAACCCCCCTACAGGGGGCTTGCCGACCCATTTTGGAAAGTCGTTGACTCATTTGTCCTTGATGCCCATTCTCCGGAAGAGCCTCTACTTCCTTTTGGTAAGGCCTCTTTGGATGACGCTGACATGGTGAAATCAGTCTCTGTGTTGTGGTTTCGTGTGGAGCGCGGTGATTTTCCCCACTCATACATCTATTACCGTACCCACTCAGGTCCCTTAGCAGACTGGTCTTTTTGGGTTGATGATGTTATTGCAGACAACTGCTTCGAGCAGCTCTTGAGGGATGTTCGTCTCTTCAACACCATTTTGATTTCGAGGGAGCTGTCCATGCGCAAGGTACAGACCAATACTGATATGGTTGTTTCCCGCTAGAGCCGCAACACTCACACCTTTGTTCTGGCTTGAGGGGAGATAACCCTGACTCTCGACGATATTACTGCTCTTCTGCGCCTGAGTACCCACAGGGACCACCCCTTTGATCCCGCGTCCCTGATTGCTGCGAAACAAACTGCTATCACTGCTCTCCAAGGTGCCTTTCGAGAGGCACAAAAGTATGGTTCTTGGTAAGATCCCAAGACTGGGGAACTGCTTCTAGAGAGGCCAAAAAGGACAAGACCACCTACCTCTCCTGGCTAAAGCACTTTTTCAAGGATGTGCAACCGGTTATGAGTGACATTACCGAGGACAGTCGCGACTCCATAGTTGGCCCAGGTTACCGCGACAACTTATATCTGGCTGCCTTTGTTAGTTATTTCATTTCTTTTTTTGTTCTATCTAGCAACATATAGACACTCCATTTTTGACCGCCCTTAAGACTTGAGTGCCTCAGGTTGATCACTCGATGATGAAAGTTATGCTGTACAAACGTTCGATTTCTTCAACAAGAAGAGCTTCTAAATCCCAACCTTATAACCCATTTTGGACCAAAACTATTTTAGACCTTAAAAGCCTCTTTTTCAAAATATTTTTCCAAATGCTTCTACGATGTTTCAAGACTCACATTTCTTTTAAAATATTACACTTTTCAGTAAATCGAGTAAGGACAAAGTGGAAATAAATGAAAGGGAGGTGAACTCTTTGAAAAATCATTAAAAACATCATATTTTTAGGTTTGGAGTTGAAGAAAGTAGGAGGGGATGGAAGAAAACTAGTTGGGGAAGAAGTTGGGCATCGATCCGTTAGGACATAAATGAGTAGCCTTCACTAAAATAGGTATATCTCTCTGCACACGTAGAATTTATATGCGAGGCCACCTCCATTGGAAATTAGACTTCTGAGGCTTCAATTTAGACTCAATAATTACCTGAAACCAAGTCTGGATGAAGGAGATATGCCCATTTGAAGTCGGGCTTGGAAGCAGATTTTTGCTTGCTGTAGCTCGACTTTTCGTGCTCCTTTCGGATATGACTAGCCCTACAGTTCGAACTCCTGTGGTTCTGAATCTGATTCCATAAGTACAATGTGAAATAGATAAACACAAATGAGTCCTAATCCGGCAATTCTTTTGGAAAATCAATTTTGAATCAAAATGCCAAAAATGGACTACTTTGCCAGATACAGAGTCGCCACCTAAATATTTTTGAAAAATTTAAGAAACCCATGACTCGTGCCAAAGGCCACGTGTTCGTCATTACCAAAATTGTCTCAGCTTGGGAACTTAGGTATGAGAGGGGAAGGTTATGAATTGAACACCCCACTTACCCGATCAAAGATCGGCCTCTACTAATCATGATGTGATTCTTATTTACATTATATGTTCTTGTTTCAAATATTAAGCTAACTTTACTATGTGTTGCACAAAAGTATAGACTAATTTGAAAAAATTTGGAACATTTTGATTTCATGTTTGTTTTTAAAAATTGTTTTGAATATGTACCACTTGAAAAAGTGATCTCATATGTAGATTACTCAAATTATTCTAATTCAAGCAATTAGTCTTCATCCACATGCATTCAAGCAAGTATCAGTTAAGCAATTCGCCTCATGACAAGTATGCTAGACATGGCAACAATCACATGCATGTAATATGCTAAAGCACAAAAATGCTCACCTAGTACTCCAAGGCAAGCCAAAAAAAGATTAAATAGTTAGGAAAAATGCATGTCCCTAATGATGCAAAACATCTAATGCAACGCATGCAAGATGTAATTAATAGACTTGGCTAGTAATATAACATGTGAATTAATTTGATAGCATGCATTTAAACATGTTTTCAACGAAGTAATAAACGACAATGCTTTATTAGAATGATGAACCGAGCCTCGATTCATGCAATACAAGTAGATGCAAACATGGAATATGCTAAATGAAACATGATGTTCTATTCTATCCACCATAAGCAAGTAAATAAAAGGGAGAAAGACACAGAGTTGGAAGACATACACACTTATTACAAGTTTGCCCTCGCGGAGGAGGGTCCGAATGAATGGACTAGCTAATTAATTACCTAATTAACTAACTATAACAAACCAATTTAAATAAACTAACTACGCTCTAACACTATAATTAATTAACTATTCTAGCTAATTATTACAAATTGGAACTAACTAATTAATTAATTACAAATTAACAACATGAGTACAACCAAAAGAAATAGCTAAGTTAAATAATTAACTACTCTAACTAATCAACCCCGGGAAGTGAAGAATGCTTATACATGCACACGGATTTCGATCCAAAAAAGCCCACTGTTTTGTTGCTAGAATATCTCTGTTGCACAGTTAGAAATTTGCACTGTTTTTCACCTCAACTTTTGCTCTGCTCTGCTAGAAAAAGGACACTGCCTGCCTAGAAAAAGTGGCCGGCAACCCAGAAGTAGTGGCCAGCAGGCCACCAATAGTGGGTTGTCATGCAATAAAAGTGGCTTGCCGGCTACTGATTTTGGTTCTCTTTTGCAGCAATAGAGGACAAACAGAGCATAAACTAGAGTATTCTCATGGGATGTTTGTCTACCCTACCTCTGCTTATCAGCAAACAGGTCAAAGGAGGGGCTGGCTTGATTCGCAAATCATCAATCGATGCAATTTCATTGCATGATAACTTATGAATCAAGGGACATAATTTTAATAAATGCATAACAAAAGGCTCTCAAAAACCTCCTCCCTATCATGATTGATCAAGGGAAGTGGTTGACCTTGGAAACTTGAACCATTTCATCACTAACAAGTATGAAATGACCCAAGTTTCCATGTGTTCAATTAACGTCCGATTGAACACAAATCCTCTTATTATCTTGCATCACTTTTAGTCCCAATTTTATTACTTCATTTTAATTACCTTCCATTCCTTAATCAATTGAGTCCAATAATGTGCTTTAAGTCCTCTAATGGAAATAAGCATCAAACAAAGAGTTGTTTTAGGCATGAGAGAGACACCATGTTATTGGTAATGAACCCCCAAAAGGATTAAACCATTAAGCACAATATCTCTATCTCAAGCTTAAACAAGCTATTTGTTTGAAACAACTTTCAAAACAAAGAAAAGGCCAAGAAATGATGGAGGTTGCAGAGGCGATTTAGAGATGAAAACAAGTATGAAAAGCTTGAAATAAACACTATCAACTCAAATAGGTTGGTGTCTAATGCCTAAAACACTGAGCCTATGAGGACCATTACACTGCAAGCATACTATACAAAGCATGAATGAAGCTAACACATAAAAATAGTCCTAAAACAGTCCAAAAAAGTGTTGAAATTAAGATAAAAATAACTACAACAACTAGCAAAAATGTTGAGGAATTAAAACTAGCACACAAGCACAAGGTGGGGAGGCTAACCCCTCCACTTTTAGGATTTCAAAACATGATTTTTGCCTCTTGTGGGGATATGGTTTGGAAATACTCTTCAGATCCCAGGAGACGCTAGTGGTCCTCAGCTAGCCACCTGAAAAGGAAAACACTCCAGTCGGGGGTGTCAGTATTAGCACTCCGACGGGCAAGTTAGTTTCTGCACTCGAAATAGCTTGTATTCTAAGTTAAGCAAAATGAATCTCACATACCTTTCCAAGTCTGTAGTTCTTGTATTTATACTCATTTTTTCTGGGCCTCAGGGCCAGGGCCTACTTTTTACTCGTTGTCCTTTCTTTTGTTCGGCTCCATGGGTCTACGCTTACTCGGCCCATCTATTCTATTCGACTTCCTAATTGTGCAGGATACAGTCGAATAGTATCTGTCTTCTAAAGCGCGCACCTTCCTATTTTACCATTTATTCGGCTCCCACAATTTCCTTCCAAGCACTTCATCAGCGGCGGTTGGCTGGAGTGTTTGGTTTTGAACTCGAAAGGTCAGAGCTAAAATTCGGCGGTTAACCTTATCCTCGCGGGTATCTGTGCGCACTCCTTTCGGCTGTCATTTCGACTTCCCGCCCCTTCGTGCACTTCTATTTATTGCGATTTAAAATTGTTGACGTCCTTTCAAATACGTATTTTGTGACTCTCGTCGCTAGATTGACCTTCGAACCCTTTCAGCAGCTTTCTTTCCCTCATAAGTTCTCTCATTTGTTCTGAAACTCCTCCTACTTTATTTCTGTCTTGACTTATTTCTACAAACTATAAGGAATGGCGAAACATTTAAAAGATCTCCTCTCGTCGGATCGAATCTCTGGCTTTCGACGCCATTTCTCCATTCCTGATGATATTCGTTTGTCGTTTGTGGCAGATGGCACCCTTGATATGGAGAGGGAGGATGAAACCACGATTGTCTTCCCTCTCTTATCAATCGCAAAGGGTGGAGTCCGTTTCCCTCTTTACCCGCTCCTTAGGACTGTGCTTTGCCATTGGGGTTTAATCCCCTCCCAACCAAATGTCAATTTTTTTAGAATCATAATGGGGGTTATAGAGCTAAACCGTCGCCTCGGGATTAATCTTGGCATCTCTGCCATTCGGTACTGTTATGCCTTGGCTAAGTCTTCTGGTCAGCGTGGTCATTACTTCCTTAGGGCTAAGGACACCGACCATCAGTTAGTCACTATGTTTTCCAGTTTTGGGAAGCGGGTTGACGATGTCATGGTCGCCGTCCAAGGTAACTAGGAATTTGGCGAAGGGGAGGATCGCGTTGATCTTATTCCTAGACGGAGGGGCGAGCCAGGTGGCCGAATACCATTCTTGTTGCTATTATTTGCTCATTTTTGTTTTACCTGTAAAGTTTCTTCTTTGAAACCTTACGGTTTGGCTTGTGCAGGGAACGATTTGAAGAATGTCCTGACTTCAACCGACGACGCCCTTCTTTCGGATATCAAGGTTGCGCTTAAATATTTTGGCCGTCGAAGTCTTCAGAAACAAGGGAGGACGGCCCACGTTCTTCTTCGCTACGAGTCGACATATACGACCTTCTCGGCGACGAAAAATATCCCAGTTCTGAAGGGTGAAGACTCTCTCATCGCCCTTATTTTGTCTGATTTTAAAAACTTGAGGCAGGTTGGTTTTTAGGAGTCTGATTCGGAGCGGGTTGAAGTAGACGAGGTTGTCGAATCAGGGCAGTTTGAAGCGGATTTTGACAAGGTATTGAAGTCGGCCTCTGAGGAAGCCGAACCTAATTCAGTTGATCTTCCGTCCATTTCGGGTCGAGGGGACCTTTCATTCGAGGATGTTTTTAACAACTTAGAGGACCTTCCCGGCACAAGCCCCGCAGTCATGGCTGGGTTAAGCCTCACAAAACTTGCCAAGAAGGCGAATGCGGAAAGGATGGCCGCTCGGTGAAGAGCAGAGGCCCTTCAGTTTGAAGTACCACCCCCGACCAAATCTCAACCCTCCCTACCTGTTACCGAATCAGCGACCTCCGAGTCTGTCATTGAGCAGAAGACGGCAAAAAATCAGAATGCCGAGTTTTCCTTGGTTGTGGAGGCCGATCAAGAGGTTGAGGAAAGGGCAGAGAAATGCCCTGCTGAGTTTGAGATCGGTTCAGAAGAACAAGGCAGTAAACGACCTCGATTAGAGGGATCGAATGTGATCGTTCCTTTTGTTATTCAGCCAAGGATAAAAAAGATGCCGATTTCTTCGGAAGCTTCGGTACTTAAGGATCCAGCGGTCGCACTCAGCATAGCTGCATCCGTGTCATTGCCGACTGACAAGGCAGCTTTTTGGGCTGAACCGGATCTAGATGTCACAGCATTGGCCGCGCAATCGGCACTTTTGGTACGTATTCGGAGTTTTCTTTACGTTATGCAGATACTGTTTTGGTTTTAACTTCTTGTTTTGCAGACCGTCGGAAGGATAGCCGATATAGGCCGTCGCCACCGCGAGGCCATCGAACAGATTGGCCGTTTACAAACGGAAGTTGAGGGCCAAAGGAAAAGGGCCGAAGTCAAATTTTTTAGGGCGAACAAGCAAGCCGCACGGGCCGAGGCCAAGGTTGAGAGAGCTCGTAATGCGGATCAACTGAGATCGGATGTCGAAAAGCGGGCAAACGCGAGCGAAGACTCGCTCAAATTGGCCCAGCAGGCGGTCTCCAACCTAGAGGTTGAATTGGCAGAAATGAAGGTGGCAAAGGAAACAGGCGAATCGGAAGTTTCCAAGGTGTTCGAAGCTGGGAAAAGTGCTGGACTTGCTGAATACTTGGACGAAGTCCCCAAATTTGAAAATTGGGGATTCAAAGACGGCTGGCTTAAAGCCCTTGCTGTTGCTGGTGTGTTGTTGACTATACCAATACCATACGAGCAAGTGGATGTTGAGCCACTGGAGTCTGATTCCGAGGAATAATCTGGGTGACTGTCTTAGTTTTTTACTAGGCATTTTCATGTATTGCTACACTCAGTTTATTTGCTAGGCATTTTCATGCGGACTTGTAGCTTGTTTACTAATTTTGTATGTAAATTTTTGTTGTGCCCAACTTGCTAATGAAAACTTTGTTGATGAATGGTGTTGCTTTCAATAGTTCGATCGGTTTAATTTAAATCTTCCCTTGCCCCAGCTAGGGCGCGAGCTTCAGAAGCCGACTGGGCCTATGTCGCGGCCTGGTTAAGGCACTGATCAATTGGCGCCTGGGCTTGAACACTTGGCCGATCAGATTAATAAATCTGCCCTTGCCCTAGCCAGGGCGCGAGCTTCAAAATCCGAATGGGTCTATGTTGGGGTTGGTGGTGACCATGCTCACCTCTAAGGCTCTTGCAATTGCAGCGCCGCTCGGGCCTGCATTGGTGTTGCGGTTGAAGGTTCTCCTGGGTTGCTCCTTATCATTATTAATCAAGCCCTGCTTCAAGGCATCCTCAAAATGTACTCCCATCTCATGCAGATCTGAAAAGGTATGGAAGGGGAGTACGATCATTTTCTACATCAGCTTAGGCTAGAGATAGCGTACAATCATCTGAATTTGATCTTTATCGATGGGCCTTAGGGTCATCATTGAGGCCTTGGCCCTCCATCTGGTTACGAACTCAGAAAAGCTCTCCTTAGGCTCCTGCCTTGTCGTCTCGAGATCACGGGTTATAATCTCGATTTGTGTGTTATATGAATACTGTGCAATGAATGCCTTGGCCATCTCATCCCAGTTCCCCTTAACATTATTTTCCAATTTTGCGTACCAGATAGCCGCCACACCTGACAGGGTCCGGCCGAACAAAGACAGCTTTTGTAATCTGGTGAGGCCCATGGGCCTTAGGATATCCGAAAACAATCGTAGATGCACCATGGGATCCCCAGATTCGTTGAAGCGGTTGATATGTGGCATCTTGAATCGGTCCGGCAGTGTCACAGCTGCGTCAGTATACCCATCTTCAATATCAGGGATGGTCTTGACTCCTTGGGATTTCTTGAACATCTTTTCAAGCTTGCTCAACTTTAACACTGTAGGGTCTACCTCGCACTCAAAACGTGAATCCGGCAAGTTGATTGGTGTTTTAGATAACTGGGGTAGGATCGGGGACGGAGGTGGCCCTGTGGGAATGTTCGTATCTTCCTGGACATTAGCCGTCTCCTCGAGTGTTGGAACCCCGGGTGGGGGAGGAGCTTGATGTGAAGCTGATGTTCCAGCTTGCTGCTGTAGCCGGGTGATTAGCTCTGCCTGCTAGGCCATGATCACGGCCTGCTGTTTGGCAAATTCCGTCTGGCGGGCAGCATCTTGCTGCATGAGTTTCATACTTTCTTGAAGTTGACACATCATTGCCTCCATCCCTGACGTGTTCTGCTAATCCATTTGAACTACTGGTATATGTTCCCTTTCTGTGGTGAAAATTGAGGCCTCGGCCTAATTGTCCACTGGTAGGGTTGACCACTGCTCTGGTAATCTCTGCTCGAATGCACTGCTTCTCTCGACCTTCATCTGATAACCGGGGGTAGAGAATAAAACACTGGTTGTCCGTCGACCAGATCCTCAGATAGATTAAGTTGGCAACCTCTAGTCCATAGTGCTTAGGGAATATCTGCTGGGTCAGAAGCAATTGTGCTAAACTACCTAGCAAAAAGATAAATAAAGCAATAAGGAAATAAACAACCAGACAAACGGACAGCTTAACAGCTTAAATAAACACACAACACACAGTTGATAACCTGAATAGACCGTTCTCAAACACTGATCATTGCTCCTAAATTACTGCCCCCAAAGCTGAATCTGATACCCGCAGATAACTGATTTCCAAAATACTGAACTGGTGTACTCAAGCCTGATACCCCAAACTTGCGAACTGATACATGCGTTCCTGTAGAGGCCAACTCTAAAGTACATAACAAACAAGTGAGAGCCAAAACACCCCTATGTTGGGGTAGGGTTTCCCTGTCCTATTTTGTCAGGAGCTAGGGTTTCACTACGCACGCAGCAGTTTCATACAACCTATAATCGGGTAAGCAACCTGTCCTGGTTTGGCATGGTCACTATGGATTCCGAATATGCACTAGGTCGAATGGTCAAAAAGGGTGGCCCGGTAACAACTAGGGTTTGTGTTCCCATCATGGCAGAGCCCGTAACCGGTCAGCCTTATGGCACGCTTCTCAAAGCAGGCCTCCGGTAAACCGTTCAGGAATAGCAGACGGCAAACACTGTGTCCTAGGCGCACCAATGCAAATGAAATGCAAAGAAACACATAAGTGTAGTCAAAACAAGACATCACGAGTTCAAGTCAAGTTCTCTAAATCCCCAGTAGAGTCACCAGAAATCGAGACGCCCCCAACGCCCCGAGGAGAATCCTCGCTCGTTCATCTGGGCTCACTACAGTTCGGACTCAAATGTCACGGTTCTGAATCTAATCTTACAATGTGCGATGTGCGATTGATAAATCACCAAAGAGTCCAAATTTGGCAAATCGTTTTGAAAAATAGATTTTTTTAGAAAGAAGTGCCAAACATGGACTGTTTTTTCAGATACAGAGTCGCCACCTAAATATTTTATTTTGGGGGAATTTAGGAAACCCTGACTCATTGCCTAAGGTCACGTGTCCGTCATCACCAAAGTTGCCTCGGCTCAGGAACTGGGGTACGATTAGGGAAGGTCAGCTATGAGCACCCCCACTCGCCCGATCAAAGATCGGCCTCTATTAACCATGATATCGAGTTTTGAAAACATTATGCGCTCTTATTCTGGTTATTAACCTGGAATTACTATGTGATGCGCATAGCATACAAGTATAGACTAGATCGCCTGAATTGGAACAAAACATTTCATGTTTGTTTTTGAAAGCGGTTTGCTACTCGCAAGTAGGTTAAAAAAGCAGATTTTGCCACCCTCGGGTGAGCTTAGAAAACATGGTTTTGCCACTATCTAGTGGGCTTAAAACTCACCGTCAATGCATTATTCCAATTCAGATAATCCAACCTTCACCCACAGGCATTCAGGCAGTTATATCACATAAGCACATAGCCTCATGGCAAGCATGATATCATGGTAGTCACTCACACACGTGCAAGGATACTAAAACATAAACACTTACCGAGTACTTCGAGCCAAAGAAAGAAGCTAATTAGAAAACATGCATGAATCCTAACTATACAGATATGCTTAATGCAACACATGCAGGAATGCAACTATAATAGGCTCGGCTATTCTAAGATGGCATATGATGATGCTACAGCTAACACGTATTCAACTTGGAATTGAGATACAATGCAGTTAGTATGATGCGCCGAGCCCGGTGCATGCAAAACAGATGAATGAATGCAAACATGCGAAAATAAGTATGCTAATTAAAACATGCCCTAATCTAACCACTGAAAGCTGGTAAATAAAAGGGAGAAAGACGTGGGGTTGGAAGACATACACACACTCATGCACACTTATTACACAATTGCCCTCGCTCGGAGGGTCCAAATAAATAATACAAACCAAATCAATAATTAACTACTCTAGCTAATTAAATATTACAAAACTTCTAATTAATTAACACATTAATTACAGAAGGAAGGTGGCCGCAGCCCTGCCTCGGAATGATGGGATGATGCATGCTCGATTCGCCTTACCCGGAAACCCTTTGCCATGCCACTATTGCCTCTGTTTGCACTGTTCTGCACCTCTGAGGGATGTGAAAATTCTTGAGGCACCTCTGAACTACTCCCTGATCATTTTGGGATGCCATCGGCCAATACAAAGCACCACCGACCATGGAAATGGGATCATCGACCATAAATTGGGCCACCGGCTGGACTTATGTGGCCGATCGGCATTGAGTGTAGTCGGTCGGCCAAATCTTCCTGCAGAATCCTGTTTTGACAGCAGCAGAGGGCAGACAGTGCATGGCATAGAATTTTCAAAGCAATGTGTGCATAGACACTCTCCCTATCATGCTATGGACTCAAGGGAGCATGGCTCTCGGTCCTCGGCCCATCAATCACGCATTTCGATGCATGGTGGCCGAAGGTACCAAGTTTGCAAATCAACATAAATGAACGCGACAAAACAAATGAATGCTTCACGCCCAATCATGTTGAGATCAAGGGTGTCGGCGACCTAGGATTGAGACGTGTTTCGTCACTTTAAGTACGAACACATCTCAGTCCTCATGTTTGGTTTGACACCCCAAACCAAACATAATGCAATGCATGTATGCAATATGGCTGAAGTATACAAAATAGCTCAAGTATGCAATATGAGGCTAAGTTAGCAAAGCATGCCAAATGTAATGCAACCTAAATATGCAAATGTGCAATGTGCCAAACATGCAAGATGCAATGCAATGCAACCTATCATGCAAACTAAGTTAATGTCACATGAACATGCCAAATACGCAACAAGGATATGTAATGCAACTAGCTAAACAACATGCAATCATGATATAATGCAAGCATGCAACCAAAGTAAAGCAACATGTCAAACATGCAACTATATACAGAGATGGACTTGCACCGAAATGGTAAGACCTCAGCCCATCCCAAAACAGTGGCCAAAACAAACAAACCAAGGCGCCAAAAGTGAAGGCATATATGCACACACGTAGGTCCATAAGCTAGGCCACAATGTACAATTCTCAAACGTGAGCAAGATGTGATAATCATAAGGAAATGACAATGCATTAAGCTCTGAAAACATGTCAAGAGGAGTGCCAAACCAAAGGCACAAGTGAAGTGAAGCATGCAAAGGAGCCTAACACTTGGGACTAACAAAAGGGTTCAAACCATGACCACATCAAACGAACCCCAAAGGGTCAAAAGGACTTGGGACAGTCCTAGGGGGGGACCAAAATAGAGCTGGAACATGCATGAGATAGGGCCAAAAATATGCTAGAAAATGAGCACAAAACAAAGGACATTTGAGGCCACAAAGAGAGCATTGCTCTACACCTACCACAACAAAACATGGCATGGATTATTCAATGCAAAACAGAGTTTTAACATGCAAAGAGGAGTCCCAAAACCCACTGATGTGGTAGCTAAAGGACTCAAACCAAGAGGCATACACAATGACTCATTTTAAGACACAAAAAGGACACCTCTTCAAAGCATGGAAAGGATGATGAATGCAAGCATGATTATGGACTGAAATAGCATGGGAAATAATTCCAAATCACTGAAACAACTCAACTAAAGCATGCTTATGACTCACACACTCAAGGCTAACAAGTCGAAATGCAAAGAGGCTATACAAAGCATGGCAAACATGGCTATGACAACCAAAGTCAGACCTTAAGCATGGAAAAACATGACTAAAAACTTCACAAAGCTAAGCCAAAACATGCAAGCATGGTGGTCCAAATGCAAGATGCATGTTATGACAATAAAAAAGATTACAAAGGAAGTGTATGATGCATGCAATGGAATATTAATCCGACCAAAAACAGAGGTATAATATGACTAAATAACACTAAAAAAACTCTGAAATGGAGCCAAGTAAAGTCAAGCAAACATGCTACCTTTATGAGCCAAAAACACAAGCAAATGAAACACAAAGGGAGAGGGTGTCCCTCCCCTATGCAAGACCTCAAAACCCCTTCACCACCACTAAAAATTCCCTAGATTTCAGTGGTGGGAAGGCCAATACACAAAAGTTCCCAAAGCTTAACAAAGAAGGCACAAAAGAGGCCAAACAAGGCCTAAGAGGGGGAGGTCGACCCCAAATACAAAAATAACCTTAATGAAACATCTTAAACATGAAAAATCAGAAGTTTTATCAGTTATACACAAAGCTCAAAACAGCATGCAAAGTAGGTTAAAAGCTAGTGAAAGAATGGGGAATATAAAGCAATAGTGCTCACCCTTGAAGAACATTTCAAGAACCAAAACTCTAGCCCCCTTTTCTGATCAAAACCAACTCAAAAGCTCCAAGAACAACCTCTCAACACCTCAATAACCAAGGTAGGGTGTAACACTAGGTGTCTTAGTGCAAAACTAAGAACAAAACTCACTTTAAGGCTCTCTAACACATACAAATGTAGAGAGAGAGGGAGATAAAGAGAGAGAGTGATATATCAGCTGTATCTCTGAGTTTTTTTCAACCTTTGAAATAGAAGGAGAGGCTCTCTTTTTATAGACAAGGCAAGGGCTCAAGTCTTCTAAGAGAAGCTAAAGCAAAAAGGGTCAAGCTTCCTCAAGAAGCTAGGCCAAAGGTTCAAGCTTCTTGAGGAAGCTAAGGCAAAGGGTCAAGCTTCTTGAGGAAGCTAAGAGCGTCCAAGCTTCCTCAAGAAGCTAGAGCAAAAGGGTGCAAAGGGTGCAAATCCTCTATACACGTGTATGGAGGACAGGTCTGTGCACTCCAGCTAGCACAGCTGGCATGCATAATGCCCAAAAAGGACAAAAAATAAGTCCTAGCCAGAAAATATGGCCGATTGACCAACACAAAGGCCGGTTGACCATCAAAGGGGCCGATCGGCAAAAACACATGGCCGGTGGTCTCATGCCACAGCCGGTGGGTTTCAGGGATGGCTAAAAAGCCTCTTCCCGCCCTCAGAAGCACAAAACACAAGTCATTGGTTCAAAACCAAGCACAAAACAGTCAAGTTAAGAGATCTTGAGGCAAGGCGCGCAGTCGAGTCCTCCGAGAACTCAAAACAAACACAAACATGGATGATCATTGAGTGTTCAAACGATGATGTCCAAGTCTTGGAGACGGTCAAAAATGGGGTGTCTACACAAATATATTGTTAAATTGGTGGCTCCTAGTGAGTACAAGATCACTGATTACAAAGATAGAAAACTGGTGGTTCCTAGGAGGTGTTAGACCACTGGCTACACAGTTATGAGATTGTGGTTCCTAGTAGTGAACAGATTACTGATCACATGTCAAGACATCATGGTTCCTAGTAGTGGAGAGGCTACTGGTCATATGTCAAGACATGATGATTCCTAGTAATGAAAGAGTCTATTGATCCTATGTCAGGACATTGTGATTCCTAGTAGTAGAAAGTCTACTAACCACATGCTGAGAAATTAATGATTCCTAGTGATAAGACTACTGGCCATGTTATGAAGTTCCATATAGTAGACTATTGAACACTGGATTTGTGTTTCCCAATAGTAAGACTATTGGCTTCAGAGTGATAGGTTGGACCAAATATATTTGGGTGCCTAATTCGGTTGATGACATTCTGGGAATGTATTTACTGTGATATGATTTTGAGAGTTTCATAATCATTGTGACACAATGAATTGTTTAAAGACCCTATATGAATTTTCGGAAAAGGCCAAAAGCCTTTGTATAAATTCTACAAATGTGGGGGTGTCATGCAAAAGGCTGGAATACCTAAACCCAAGAGGGTTAGGATAAGCCTAAAAATCCGTTGACTTTGTATTCAACGGTTATGCACAATATAGCAGTGTATATCGATTTCTTGTGGTTCAGTTTGCTACGTGGTCTGGAGATACATCAGATGGATATAAAGTCAGCTTTCTTAAATGGAGATTTGAATAAAGAAATCTACATGGAGCAACCTGAGGGGTTTTCAGCTCCAGGAGAAAGTAAGAAAGTCTGTAAGCTTGTCAAATCATTGTATGGTTTGAAGTAAGTTCGTAAGCAATGGCATGAGAAGTTTGACAACGCTATGTTGTCAAATGGATTTAGAATCAAATGCGTATATGTTAAAGACACTGACAGGGGTTATGTCATTTTGTGTCTATACGTTGATGACTTACTCATTGTTGGTAGTAATGATGAGATGATTAAAACTACCAAGAAATTGTTAAACTCTAAGTTTGACATGAAAGATATGGGCCTTGCAGATGTTATTCTAAGTATTAAGATGACCAGAACATCTAGTGGAATTGTACTTTCTCAGTCTCACTATGTTGAGAAGATACTTGAGAAATTTGGTAAATCAGATACAAGTGTGTCTAGGACACCGGTAGACGTCAGTCTGCACTTGACCCAGAATAATGATGAGAGTGTCTCTTAGCTAGACTATTTTAGGGTCATTGGCAGTTTGATGTATCTGATGAGTTGTACTAGGCCGAATATAGCTTACTCGGTTAGCACGCTTAGTAGATACACAAGTAATCCCGATGCTTCTCATTGGAAGGGCATTGTGCGGGTGTTAAGGTATTTACGCTACACTCGGGATTATGGGTTGCATTATACTCGATATCCAGCGGTGCTAGAAGTCTATAGTGACGCGAATTGGATATCAGATATAAAGGACTCAAAGTCCACTAGTGGATTTGTGTTCTCTTGGTGGGGCAGCCGTATCTTGAAAATCTTCCAAGCAAATGTGTATATCTAGATCTACGATTGAATCAGAGTTTATTGCTTTTGATAAAGCAGCGGGAAAAGCTGAATGCCTTTGCCATTTCATTGAAGATTTGCCACGTTGGTCTAAACCTGTGCCAGCTATTTGTATACATTGTGATAGTCAATCTGCAATTAGTAGGGCACAAAGTTATATGTATAATGGAAAGTCTAGACATATCCATCGTAGACATAATTCCATTCAACAACTACTCTAAAATGGAGTTGTTTTTACAGACTATGTAAAGTCTAAGGACAACTTTGTGGATCCGCTAACCAAAGGGTTAAACAAGTGTTGGTTGAGACGTCGTCAAAAGGAATGGGGTTGAGGCCTTTGGAAGTTACCCGAATGGAAACCCAACCTAGTTGACTGGAGATCCCAAGATTTAGGTTCAATGGGACAACCTAATTGCGTGCAACGGTGGTATGTCACTGAGGAAGTTAAACCTCCAGCCATTCCTTCTATCAGTGATACCTGCAAGTGTAGAGGTTAAGCTGAGCTTTTAATGACTCTAGTGTGTTAAGTTGTTGAGCTGAGTATAGCAAGATAATCAAGTAGAGTGTGAAGTGAGGCCGCTTCTAGAAGAATTGGGCAAGCCAAGATTCTTTGAAACCACTCACGAACCAAAGTGCTAGTGCCTAAGGCCATACAGGCACACCAAAGGAGAACATAATGGTGGTAGGAGTAATTCCCGTGTGAGATATATTGTCTTAGTTTACATAAACGGCAGAGCAGTTCAAGATGCCATATTCACTGATCAGCCAGTAAACTCGATAGGTTTTCACTGGGAGAGGTTCAAAGCCAAAAGCTACCTTCTCTGATGTCGGGGTTAGTCCGTTGAACTCTCTCCAAGTCTTTATTGTTGAACAATGTTCGTTTGTTGAGTTATTCAGTCAATTTTTATTCATGTGGGGGATTGTTGGAAAAAATGATTTTTTGGTGACTTTAATTAAATATTAAAGTGAGTCCTAACCATTTATTGTGTTGGATCCAAGTGGGCCTAGATACTTTGCAATGAAATCTTTACACCACAAATAGAATGGCCAAAAACCATTGAGAATTGAATGAGAAATTGCCCTATGAAGTTAGCTTCATGAAAGAGTTAATGGGATTTGTAACTTCTGCCTTTAGTGCAGAGTTTAATAGTGCATTAATGGGGTTTGTAACTCTTTCCTTTATTGCAGAGGTTAATTGTGCATTAGTGACCAGCCATAAAGGCTGGAGGCTTCTCCTCTCTCCCCTATACATGTATAAATTGAGACCCTCCTATCAAGTCTCAAACACAGAAATTTTTGCTTCCTTTTTACAAGTCAATTTGCTAGAAAGTTCCTACAGTGAGAGAGTGCTGCCATGGTTTTGTTCGCTAAGCTAGACAAAAAGTGCTTCTGTCGTAGCTGGTTTTTGACCGTCGTATCCTGGGAGACAGACACTGGAATTCCTCAAGCACTTGACCCGTGAGGCTGCAAAATCTGTTTTTAGGAACCTACTACCGTGCAGGCTTCGGTTTGCTTTCTTTACCATTTTATTGTATTGTGTATTTTTATTGTAATTTAGTTGTAATTCTCAGTATGTGTTCTTGATATTTTTTTTTAATTTATTCGTGAATCTATTTATTTAAATTTCATAATTTGAACAACACCAGGACCCAGCAGCAGCCCCAGCACACCTCACTTGATACATCTCATGATCTGTTGCTCGTTGATATAGGTAAATAATGTGTATGAAATAAGAATAATGCAAAAGGAAATATCACTAACACACACACACACAAAAACTCTCTTTTACACAATTTTTATTAATAGCCTATTTTATTTTTTGTGGCTAAAATAGCCAAAAAAAGCCCAACCATCTTCTTCCCAAACGGTGCCTCACTGAATTTGTCATACTTTGTAAGATAGATGTTTTATATTTTCAAAATCTTTTCAATTTTATAGGCAAATATAACTAAAAAATCTATATTTGATATTTTAATAATACAAAAAATTAAAAATTTTATTTGAGATTTTAGAATTCTCAAAACAAATTTTATTAAAAATTGTCTTTTGTTCAAGGTTAAGCTTAATTTAGATTTATTGAAAGTTGACAACAATTTTTTATTTTTAATAACGTTCAAATAAATCATGAATAATAACTTAGTAGTTTTAAATTGATAGTATGGTTCGATAATATCATAGAAATTTTTAATTTGTATTTTTTTTTATCTGTAAAAGTCAATTGTTAATAGTTAAATTAGCACTTATGAAAGTTAGCATTATCACCCTTGTAGAATACGATGTGATTGCCTTCTAATTCAACTTCCCTTTAGGAAGAGTTGAACCTGTAATCTCTTCTTAGGAACAAATCCTTGGGAGAGTCATGGTGGTCAACAAAAAAAAAATTAATTTGTATTGTGGCATATAAATAAAAGAGAAAAGAGCTATGCAATAGATTTATAAAAAAAGAAAAATATAGTTAAACTCGAGAACAATGCTTAAGTATTTTATTTTATTTTATTTATTTATTTTTTGAATTTTGTAAATTTTGAATGTTTAAAAGACTATAAAGATAGGGGGTTTTTTTTTTTTTAAAAAAAAAAGTACACCATGTTTGATTAATTCATCAATTTCAAATCTTAGAGGATGCACCAATAAATCCTAAATTAATAACTTATACACTGTTTAGTCCTAAAAGTTTTCTTATAGACTGAAAGGTCTTATTATAATATTTCAAATATCAGATTAATGTTTCGAACATTAAATTTCGAACATCAAATTAATGTTTCGAACATTAAATTTCGAACATCAGATTAATGTTTTGAACATTAGATTGATGTGCAAATGGGACTAAATAGAGCATAAGAAAATTTATAGGACTAAATGGTTCAACTTTTCAAAAACTAGGACTTATGGATAAATTTTTCAAAGGGGCATGCACCAATAAATCCCAAATTAATAACTTATACATTGTTTAGTCCTAAAAGTTTTCTTATAGACTGAAATGTCCCATTACAATGTTAATAACATCATATACAATGTTAATAACATCAGAGTAATGTTAAAAAAATTAGATTTCAAACATCTAATGTTCATCAAATTTCAATAATGTTTGAAATTATAGGATGAAAAACATCTAATGTTCATCAGAGTTCAATAAATTTTGAAATTAGAGAATGAAACATCAGATCATTTACATCATTTACATCATACTGATGTAAAAATGGAACTAAATGGAACACAAGAAAACTTTTAGGACTAAATGGTTCAACTTTTCAAAAAGTAGGACTTATGGGTAAATTTTCAAAAAATGTATTATATTGTTCACTTTTAATTTAATTTTATTTTTTGGTCCCACGATCACTAGTGAGACTCTATATGCAGAACTTTTGTGTAGAATAATGTGGTTCGATATCGGTATTTCACTTCAAAATAAATAACAGTTAAGATGGATTTTATTACAAAAAATAAAAATGTTTTCTACTCAAAACAAAAATTCAAAAATACTTTAAAATATTCAAATTTTGAAAAGAAGATCTTAATTTGAATTAGTGGATTACACTCATTATAAATTTAATACAAATATTCACTTCCAAATAAATAATAGTTAAGATGGATTTTATTACAAAAAATAAGAATGTTTCCTACCCAAAACAGAAATTCAAACTAACAACCTTATAATTTTTTTTACTTATTGATGTCACACTTAGGGCATGTTTAATTAGTAGTATTATAGCATAAGATTGAGATTGTTAGTTCATGTACTCACAATCCTATCTTTGATTGCAAATTTTATTAACCGAATTACATGTACAGCGGATATTCAACCTAATGAAATTAGCAAATATGAGGGGTTGGGGATCATAATTTCAAGTATAAAAGAAAAAAAAATAAAATGAATACATAATAAATGGTTATGTCACGAATTTGATTGGATAACTAATCATTCACTAATTCATGGAATTATTTTATTATTAATCTTGTTAATCAAACAAGGCTTTATTACATTATTAAAGTGATACTATTTCAGATATTGAGTTTTATTTATTGCATAAAACACTTGTTCATAAAAAAAAAATTGGTAAGATTTATTAGTTTGTATAGCATTTTGATAACATTCGAATTTGATTTACAAATAACCTCTAAGATTTTTTGTATTTTGAAAATAATGCATGATAATTTCATTTGAAATGCTATTAAATGTCATTCTCAATATACACAACCAACCAATCATTAATTACCGTTTTATTTCAGCTCATACTAGTTTCCACACAACAAAGGCCGCATGTATATGTGGTACGTATTACATCAATAAATAATGAGATTCACCATGCCACATGTGAAGTAACATAGGGGTAAAGAGCTGAAAGAATCGTTGCAAGTGCTGTTTGATTGGCCAAATAATGGTTACGCAAAGACACGCCTAAGTCACCTAATTCATTACCAGAAGGTCCTGCCGCCGCCAAATTCGTGAATTGAAAATTTTCTTCGCTATTCCGGTTATAATTCGTGAATTAAATTATTCTAACCCTCGTAGTCCCTTTTGAGTGGCAGATTTGGCGTGATTCTAGCAATTATACCGCTGCACATTCAATGGAACACGCTTGAAACTTGAAGTATATTAAAAAACGGTGGTGCTATATGTACCAATTAATGTACACACTAGTATACCAATTAGTGTTATACTATTATTACTGACCCACCTATTATACAAATTACAAATGTCCATAACTTTTAAAATTATGCAATCAAGTTCAAACCTGTCACAAGACAAAGACTCCACCGTGCCAGCTTATACTTTTGATTAATATGGAAAACTAAATATTATATATCTAATTATCTAGTAAGGTAATCATATAATAACATATATAATATTAGCTCTCTTGTGGTACTCTCAACCTTACAAAGTTTAAAAATTCAGTGGTCTTGTCCACTCCCGCATGCTAAACTGGTGACTTAGGTACACACTCAGTTGAGGCATTTAATGGATATACAATGTGTCACATACAAAACAAATTAAAAGAAACAAAATATTGCAAAAAATGAAAAAAAAAAATTTGTTGGGGCAAGTACCATGCCCTCACTTGTCCCTTCTAACATCTGCCCGTGTATGTATGTACAATTTTTGTGCATGTTCTAGGATTTGTGGAAGAAAAGGAAAAAAGAATATGAACTTTTCTTGGTAGATTGAGCTGAGAAAATAATAAGAAAGTGAGAATTTATTTCTTTAAAAAAATCTGTTTTTTCCCCCCTTCTGTTTGTTCCACATAATGAACAAACACAAGTAATTTCATTATCTTTTCCTTGACAAATCCTAGATCCAAAACATGGCATCGATGAATGTTGGTCTATTGATTTTTTCATGTTAGTTTTTTTATTAGACAATTGATTTATCATTAAACCTGACTTGAACAAAGTAAATCAGCCCACAACTTTTATAGGCCAAAACACAAAATTAAAGAAGAAACAAAAGCAATACTATAAAATTAAAATAATTAACCCTAGGCAAGATAGAACTTATGTAAGTAAAAATCTTGTCAAATAACTATAGTATGGTTTCCTTTGTTTGTAATATACTTCATACTTTCCTGCATAAGATTGCATCAAATGTCAATTTTTTTATCGAGAATATACTTTCCTACTCATATTAGAAAACAGAGAGAGAGAGAGGATAAAATGTTCGGCATTGTTACAAACTAAACTTCTTGTGAGGAGGAACCAAATCAAGAACATCATCCAACAACCACAAACATACGCTTCATTTTCCCACAAGAGACAGAGAGAGAAACAGAGACAGAGAGAGGCCATGGTGTTGGAGATGGTCTTGCATTGCAAGAGCATGTGCTTATAAAGGTGCACATGCTCAAAGTAACCGAAAGAATCACAAGTAGATATATGGGTATATTATCAATAATTTGTAATCAATAAATTTATTACTGTAAATTTGTAATCAATAGTTTTCTATTTAAATGATACAGCTGGAAACCCTTTCCCCATTATCTAGTTCTATTTTGCATATATTTACCATATGGTAGAGGATATGACTTGATATGTGTTAATGATTCTGATTGTTTCTCATTATTGATTTTACTTGTGCTCTTAAGAAAAATCTTCTTGCATTTGCTTCTTAATTAGACTGGTTTACCTTATTCAAAAGTATTCCTCCACTTGCACATTACTTATCTGTTTTTGTTTTTTTTTTTTTTTTTTGGATGTATGGTTTGTGGTTGTTGGATTATACCTTTTTTTTTGGTTCCTCCTCACAAGAGTTTATGGGTTTGTAACAATGCCAGACATTTTATCCTCTGTTTTTCTACTATGAGCAGGGAAAGTATATTGCTGGGATAAAAAAAAATTGACATTTGATGCAATCTTATGCAGGGAAAGTATGTGTAGTATATTACAAACAAAGGGGAAACCATACTATAGTTATTTGACAAGATTTTTACTTATATAAGTTCTATCTTGCCTAGGAGTTAATTATTTTAATTTTATAGTATTGCTTTTGTTTCTTCTTTAATTTTGTGTTTTGGCCTATAAGGGCCGCCAAAGATTCGGCGTTGGTTGTGGGCTGATTTACTTTGTTCAAGTCAGGTTTAATGAGCTTTAGAAGCCAAATACATAAGCTTGGGCTCAATAATTATTTGTTCTCCAAGTTCTTTTGGCGGCCTTGTTGGCCTTATATGTGACTAAGAAGCATGGATACAAACACGATAACAATATATAAACATTGGCATGGCAATTTTCCAAAACATGCAAGACATGACACATGTAGGACATAAACAAAATATATAGCTTTATATATTTATTAGTCATCACGTATGAATACTTCATTTAAAGACAATAAAAAAAATGTAACATTAACATTAATTTCTAAAATTTGAAGGAGGAATTATTAGACATAAATCTTCATTATTTTTAGTTTATCACAAGATTCTAAGCTATTTTGAAAGTGTTTCATCTGACACGTCATATTCTTAGAAGTGTTTGTGCTTCTTAGGACCATAATATTAGTTTGTTGGGAAGATGAATGGAGAAATCTTTTGCAACCTATGACACTGTGAAATTGATCAGAGCTCGAAGGTCTTTGTTGTGACATTTGACTGCATTTTACCTTCTCAGCATTGTTGTGATGAGCAGGCATACCTTTTTAATTTCTTTAATTCATATTGCAAGAGATTTTTCAATGTGAATATTCTTCAACTTTTTCTATCTTGGAGTATGAATTGCAATTTTGATTGGAAGACATCCTTACCTCAGTTGTGTTAACAGAAAAGTGGCTCTGTTATCATCATCTTAGGCAGTAAAGTTTCTCAGTCTTCCATTTAGTTTTACAATATATATATGTAAAATTTCATCCCTTTTTTGTTTTATGAAGATAACAAATACAAGCACCTTTGCTAATTTTTGTTCGACTCATTTTCAATATCCATCCTTCAAGTACTACTTTCCTCAAAATTTTGGAAAAATTATCAAAAAATTTCTTCTCCCATAATCGAAACAGTACAGAAGTATGAAATACATGCACACATTAGTAGAAATGTGGTCTGATTTACCTTTAAAATCTGCTTACATATTAAGTTTGATCTTTTTTCTTCTATGACATTGCATAGTAGTGGTGAATCAGTTATAGGGACAATTAAATCTGTAATACAGAATTATATTCAAATCTAATGTCTTTAAAATGCCCTAGAGTTGGGCATTGCTTCTCTGAGGTGGCAATTGTTGTATCATATTAAGATGTGGCATAAATGGTTCTGTGGTTGTTAATTCATTTGGAGAATTTATTCTGTCTCAGGATGGGATGAAGGCGTTCTGGGAATGCAGGTTGGAGAAGTTGCTCGTTACGGGTAATGTTCTGACCTTTTGGTTTAGTTGTTGTGCCTCTCCTACTATTTTAAATAAGATTTTGCTAATAACCCGCTAGTGTATCTCAGCAGCAGTTTTCATTGTGCCATCACTGCCATGACTTTCCCTGTGATACCTATGGCTTGCACTGAGATTTGGCCTTGTTTCTTTAAAATACAAACATTGTGTTTTTGTCCCTATAACTGAAATTCAGCCTTGTTATTATAAATGCTTTAGTACACTATACAAAACTGCAAGCTCTAGTTGTTGAAGGCATTAGGTCGAACATTTTTTTGTGTTTACCCTTGTTTCATGAACTGACATATATGTGATGTGATGAATTTTACAGTGCTCTCCTGACTATGCTTATGGTCCTAGTGGATTCCCAGCATGGGGCATTCAGCCCAACTCGGTTCTGGTTTTTGAGATTGAAGTTGTGAACGTGAAGTAATTGTTGGATATGGTAATAATGATCTGCATAATTTGTATAGGATTTGGGTGACTATATGCATAATTTGTATCGTATTTTGCTTTGGACAAATATGGTTGTTGTTGAACTTATGTGTGACATATGGTTACTAAATCTATGGTTGATAAAATGAATTATTACCTAACAAATGTTGGGCTTGTTTTTCTCTTACATGGATTTGGTTTGGCTTATGGCTATTATTTTGGTTTCCTGAAATACAAACATGACCACTTCCCCTTTCCCATTGTCTCATGTTCTTAACTATTAGAGTTTTTTGATTTTTTTATTTTTTTTGAAAAATAAAAATATAAACAGGACATGGAAACAGAAGTGAATGGGAGCTAAAAGGAGTTGAACTGGCAATGCTGCAACAAAAAAACATGGACCGAAAAAAGAAGATATATATATCTTACTCAACATGAATATTTTTTTTTTAAAATTCAAAAAATAGTTATGTCAATAGGTTATTCTACATATTTGTAAGAGAGCAAATTTGTAGAAAATCCCATCCTACCTACGTTGGAGTCGAACCTAAAGTCTCGCCACGTGTTCATTTCGCTTAGGGTGTCCTAGTGTCACAAGTTAATTGGATTTTGGCTACAATAGTAATTCTCGTGGTGTAGTGCATCAGTGCTAAAATAGCAAACTACACCATTAAATATTTTAATAGTGCTATTTTACACTTCATCTTTGACCAGTTATTTATTTATTTTTTTTAATAAAAATAAAATTACTGTTAGGCCATTATAATTGTAGTTTAATTTATTACTAATTTATTGTGTTATTGTTAATCCACCTTTGAGCTTTTGTTTTTGTGATTTGATGGAGATTTTAAACAAGAGAAAATGTGATTTTCAAGAGAAAAACTATATACGAGAAGGAAAAAAAGTAAAAATAATGAAGGACACGAATGAAAGGGAGCAAAAATATCAACAATAAAGTAAAAAGGAGATTTATGCTAAAATACTAGCACACTCAACAAATTTCAATTTTGATAAGTATCTTTTATGATTTTTCATGATTATGTACTGAGTTTGTTTATTTAAAACAACTTTAATTTCTTTTGTAATTTTTTATTAAGTTAATTAATTTAATACAACTTTTATTTATTTTGTTATTTTAATAGTTAGTGAATGGTAGTTGAAAAAAATAGTAAGTAACGGAGGTTTAAAGTGACAAAATGTGAAACCTTGAGATTTTTTGTGTAATTAACCATTTTTTTAAAATTAAAATCACTAAACATAAAAAAGGATTAATTACAAAATAAATCCTAAGATTTCACATGTTTTTCTCTTTAAACCCCATCAATTACCTTACACAGACGGAGATGGAAGAAGGGGCACATTGAAACACGGATAGAATTTCATGATTTAATTCGTCAAAATTAAAACATTAGAATTTAAAGCGAAAACGCATGAAATTTTGGGGGTTTTTTTAATTTTATTTTAATTAACCCTTATTATTACTATTATTATTATTTCCCTTCCCGGCCAAAATCTTCTCAGCCAAACACAATCTTACACTTCCACAAATTGGCAGTGAGGATCAAAGAATTTAAAAAAAAAAAAGAAAAAAGAAAGAAAGAATTTTTTTTATACTTAGTATATGAAATATATAGTAACCATGCCATGTCAAGATCAAGTTAACATGTTGACTGGTTGGCGGCTAATCCAACCATCATCGTCGATGAATTTGATGTTAGTTAACCACAACAGTATCGACAGATTAGCTTCCCATTTAACAGGGTTCGATGTGTTCGATCCTACTCCATAGCAATCATGCTCAGCAAAGGTTAACTGATACCTACAAATAATTGAATATATAATTAAGTAAGTGCAATCTGAAAGAAAAAGTGATATAGTACACTGAATTAATATTCTTTACTATTACTAATTTTGAATGAATTTAAATTACTAGAATTTCTCTTTGTTTGCTGAAAAGATTTCTAAGTTTAATTATTCTATTATTTTGAAAGGGAAATTGCAAATTAGTGGTCTTTCATAAGATATTTACAAATTTATGAAAAAATTTATAACTTTAATTATTAAATATGATGCTAAAATTTACCACTAATTTACAATTTTAAGTATTTTGAACGATGATATTATTTTCTCTTTAGTATGTAATCATGGTTGGCCACCTCCAATAAATAAATCTACCTTTCCAAAAATCAATGAGACTATAAAAAAATTATTAGGGCTAAATGGATCATCATTCCTCAAAATGAGATTTATAGATAAATTTTTCATATATACTTATATTTTTTAAACTTTAGAAGTATTTTGTAACCAAAAAAAAAAACTTGAGAAGTATTTTAGATTTGTGTAATATATATATATTTGCCTTTTAAATTTAGGGGTAGATATTCATAAATTCCTCTTCACTTACTTATATTTCATATAGTTTAAATTATTTTCTTATGTTCCAATAAGTTCTATGAGTGACATAGTTATCAAAATATCCCTAATAATAATATTCACATTGACAGTGTGAATGTTCTGTGATATGAACATTCACATTGTTAATGTGAGCATTCACATTGTCAAATATGAATGTTCACATCACTAAGTTGCTAAACGTTTAACAAATATTTGTAAGGATAAATTTATTCTTAAAATATTTTGAATATGAGAATTTGAATTTAGTAGATTAAATGTCCAAATAATATAACTTATTGAAATACAAGAATAAGTTATGAATTAATTGGGATACAAGTACTTGAAAAAAAAATTCTTAGTAGTTTATAAAAATCTAAAAAGTAAAAAAATAATAATAATAAACAAAAATAAATTCACTGAAGACAAATATATATATATATATATATCTTTTTAACTTTTTTTTTGGCCCTTCGCGGGCTTTTTAATTTAATTTTATTTATTTTATTTTAATTTCAGGTGGATAGAACCTAAGAATGTAACAATATCTAAAACTTTAACTAAAAAATCACTAAAAGTGAAAAAAGAAAAAAAAAATAGCGAAGAATTGCTAAGAAAATAATTGTCAAACCCAAAATTACTGAAACCTAGTATCCAAATTATTTTAAATGACTAAGCATGAGAGGTCTGAAATAATGATTAGGGTAAATTACAGTACTAGCCTTATATTTTGGTCTTTGTGTTATTTTGATTCTTCTCATTTCAATTAGCACGTCAATATGGTGCAATTGAATATCAAAATGGGGCTAATTGAAATAATAGGAACCAAAATGACATAAAGGGAAAAATGTGAGGATTACCGATATAATTTGTCCTACATATTAATGTGGGGATTCCAAATTACTGAATAATTTTTAAGAATTAGATGTGTCAATTAATTATCGTTAAAAGCTTAGCTAATCATATTTTATTTATCACGTGATGTATTGCTAACAGACATAAGTTTTAGAGATTTATTAAACTAAAAGAGAGAGGTGGTGAGAGAGAGTACTCGCGGCCGGCGAAATTGCCCCAAGCATTCCAACCAAGAGGAAGAACAACATCTGATAAATAAGAGTTATAAAAGATGACTCTGGCATACTCTCTCCAAGGCCTGCCCAAGTAGGTGAGTCCAGTTCCAATGACACTGCAGTCTTTGAAGACAAAACCATTGGTCTCCTCTGGTGTAGACCTTCCCTGTGCTGTTATGAACCCTGCCAATCCATCTAATGCTCTTGCTATTACTGATATTGTACATCTCTACAATACCAACAATAAATATCTCATTATTCAGTAACTTGTATAAAAGGTATATTTTATGGAAAGTTATGAAATAAAGATATAATGGAATAGTTTTCACAATCATTGATTATGAAATGGATATTTCCATTCCATCAATGTAAAAAAACGATCCTAATCTCAAAATAACTCATTATATATATATATATATATATGAGAATTCGAGTAGTATCAAACCAAATCAAAATAAAATCAATATCGAAATTGGGTCAAATCAAGTGACCAATTTGGCATTGTCTGCGTAATACTTCTAGAGTATCAAATGACATTGTCTATATGATACTTCTAGCCCATGAAAAATCGCAACAGATACTAAGTGTGTTATCATTTGTAATAAAGGTGAGTTAGCATCTCTTGTAAAATTTTCTATTATCTGATTGATTTGAACCGCCACATAGACAATGTCGGAGAAAAATTCTCATTCATAGTTTGCACTAGGTCTTTAGATGACAAATAAAGGCCATGTTAAAAAAGACAGGAATTAGGGAAGACAACCTATATGATGTAAAAATGTGATGAACTTTGCCAAAAAAAAAAAATTTTCAAATAAATAGAAGGATATATATGCTTTGAATGGGATCTTGTAGACAGAAAAATATTGCAATCAATTTGATAATGATTGAGTGATATTACTTTGTCGGTAAAAGCCATATACCTCATAAATAGATTGACCAGAACCAAAGATGAAATCAACAGCTCCTTCTATGGTGCAGAGTTTGAAGTAATGCTTGCCTTGAACATCCCACAAAGTGTCTTGAAATCCATAAAAACCACATCTATAAAAAGCAGATTTGTCACCGGAGATCATCTGCCGCCACGTTCTTATAGGGTTATAGTTGGTCGGAGGATTGTTAAAAGAGTTCTGCTCAAGTTTCATCATAAAGATGAGTTACATAAGCCATAAGCCACAATTACAGGAGTTGAAAATTGTACAAAAGAGGGGTCCAAGCAAGATTATTAAATTTTTTGAGGGACCAAAGTAATATTTATATAGATTTAGGGGTTAAATACTTGAAACACATAGGCTAATGAGATTTTTTGTGAAGTTTGAGAGGGTCAAAGTAAAAATTTCATATAAATTGGAGGTCTAATATCATACAAACAAAAAAATTATACAAAAAAATTTAAATCAAAAGATCCACCAAATTGTCTATTATCTATCTTTACCTGTATGCAATCAAGTAAATAAAGAGTTTTTGGTATAAATCCCTTTGTCACAATTTTCTATTTTCTAAACTATCTTTCTTTTTTTGTTACGGACAAATTAAAAATATTTCGTAATCTATAACTACACACCCATGCGGTGGGTGTGCACACTTTCATATAAATTAAACAAAATATTTAGTATGAACGTCACGTTTTTTCATTCCCAAATTAATTTTTTTCTATAATTGTCAAATTCAAACTCATGAATTCTTTGTACGGTTGATTTGTTAGTGTGCACCATTCTAGTTCAAAAAATATCATAAAATGTTAAAAGAAATGTCACATTTTTTCTAATTAAATATTTTGTACAAAAATTTAGACAAATATCATTCTGATTTTAAATGAAAGATACATACGTACCCTGAAGGATATGCTTTTGACAATGGTATTATCAGCTTGAGAGATGAAAGTGGGGCTGGTAGCAATAGAACCGTGAGAACCCCAAATTACACTTGTCTTTCTTTTTCCATCTCCTTTTATGTATATGTATGGCTTATCCATTGGGATTCTTACCTGTTCTCTGCATTCAGCACCCTTGTAAGTCATTAAAATACTCAAATAACTCTTTTAACATGTGGCGATAGTAATATTAGGAGACATATTGACATCAGTCACGATTAGAATTATATTAGTTATATATTGATGATATAATCATATATTTGCTAATATAATATAATATTAATCGATTTATTAGTGATTTATCAACAAGTAATGTTGCACCACCAATACCCAACTGAAAAGCTCGACGAAATAAATTTTGGAATTTATAACATTCTCTAAAAAATATATTGTTTATAGTGGATGTCAGTATTGGAAGTCTCAAAATCCAATATTGACATTCACGGAATATTAACCAAGATTATATCATATCAATATATATGTTGATATTGTTATTTAAGATGATATTGATAGCCAACAAGGACGAAATCAGGATTTTGGAAGGAACCAAAAAAAAAAAATCACCAAATACACAAACACACATATATGTACAATATGATATATAAATTATATATATACATAGAAAAAAAAAATTAAATACCATAGAAGCAATTTCTAATAGGATAAAGAAATTTTTTTTAGTGCAAAATAGAAAAAGAAGGCAATATAGGAGAATAATAAGATATGCATGTTCTTATACTATGGGGCCATTTTATGTATAAAATGATATATATATTTTTAAAGTGTTATGACAAATAATATTTTTCACAGAAACAAGGGGCCATAGCCTCTCATAGTCTTCTCTTAGTTCTATCCCTGATAGCCAATAAGTATCATGAACCAGTTGATACGCACATGATTTGATTCCAATCGATATATAGAGGTGTATCAATATTGAAAGGACAAAACCGGATATATTTCGACAGATACTACGAATCGGGAAGGAATACCTGTACTCGCCGGCCCTAACGGAAACACAAATCCAATTCCCATTGTTTGAAGGAATGGAATCAATAGCAGATTGAATGGTTGAGAAATTTCCATGTCCAGATTTATCAACATAGATTGTTGGGTAAGTAGCCATGGACTGTGCCGTGGAAAATCTTCGAAACACCCGACTATTCGCGGATCCAAAACTGATGAAGAAGAGAGCAAAAAATGCACATAAAAACCGACCACAAACCAACATTTTTAGTACTGTAAATAAAAACATTGTCAAGGCTAGCTAGATGTTAGCCTAGAACAGTTTATTTATTCTTGCAAGAATTTTTGGAGGGTGACAGAAATTAACTCTGTTGAAAACGAATAGATAGTTCACGAAAGAATCAAAATATATAATGTGAAATTTCAGTTTTTGGAGGAAATAAAATCAGGAAAGCCAAAAGTCTATGAATGGTATAATTATAGAATTTATTGTTTGATTGTGAAGATCATTACAGATTGTCCGTTAAATTTCAGTTTGTTCTTTTTTTCTTTTATAATTACAGATTTAATAAATACTCAGAAAAGTGCTCAAAATTTAATTTTGTAGGGAATATTTTTCTTTTTTTTTTTTGGGTGGATATGTAGGATACATTTTCAACCAAGAATGAACATGAAGTAATTTAAAATTTAAAATTTTGGGCGAATCTCTAATTTTTTTTTGTAAATCCATCTAGACTAAAAGGAGTTAAAAATTAAAATAATTACAATTTTTTAAAAAAAAAAAAAAAAAGTCAACTAAAAATAAATACTATAAGCCTTTGTGAAAAAAAAAAAAAAAAAGAAAAAAAAAAGCCTAACCAAGTTAGCTTACTTTTGCATTTATCAGTATTTTTTTCAAAAATTTTATATATTTAATTTTTTATTTTTTTATTTTTAGAATTATCTAATATAAACAGTCTCAAAAAGTAAATATTCTAACTCAATGTTGAAAAAAATTCACTAAACACAAAAATAAGCCCAAAAAATATACCAACTTATAAGCTGTGTTTATAAACATTTTTATGAACTACAAATAATTAGAAATGCACAAATTGATTGTTTAAAAAAAATAAAAAATAAAAAATAAAAAAAGCAAGTTAAGATTCTGTCTTTTAATACAGTATCTTATTTGATGAGGGAAAATTACAAGTATTATAAGGAATGAATGTATAGAGAAATTAATTTGTGTACTATTTGGCACTATGTTTCTTTGCTTTGTATGATCTTATCAATAACAGGCTCAACCATTGTTTCCAAGTCTGTCAAGTCATCCTTCAATTCCTCAACCTGTGAATCCAAATTACAAAAAAACTTCAAGTCAAAAAATAACTCAATATACGCATCTCTATAAACTATTATTTTTAAAATTTTACAAAAATCAAAGTAAAATTTAAAAATTAGGGACCAAAATGCAACAAATAGTATACTTTGGGTACATAGAGTAATTACCAAAGACTAAAAGGTAACAAATCATATGCTTTGAAACTAAAATAAAGAATTTTAAAAAATTAAAAAGTAAAGTATAACTGATCACATAATTTATGGACACTTAATGTAATTGAGTAATTACCAAAGACTAAAAGGTAACAAATCATATGCCTTGAAACTAAAATAAAGAATAAAAAAAATTAAAAATTAAAGTATAACCGACCACATAATTTATGGACACTTAATGTAATTAAATCTTAACTCTTTTTTTTTTTTTGTCTTTTTTTTTTAATATATTTTTAAATGGGGCAAAATAACATTGTAGTTTGACTTAAATTTACTGTGATCCCTATTATTTCAACAGCTGTGATATGCAGCTTGAATTTCTGGGCACTAATGCCCCGAAATTCCTATTTCAGGTAAAAAAAAAAAAACAAAGTTACCAGAATAGGAAATTAGTGCCATTAGTGCCAGGCAGTTTAGTGCCACAAAACATTTTCCTTATTTCAATTTGAATAATTTAGTTATTACAAGTTTCAATTTTGTCATTCTATTGAAATTTGAAGTTAAAATTAAAGATTTTCATACATGTGTTAGTCATATGAGGTGTCCAGATAAAAAATTGACTATTATTTGAATGGAAGAATTAAATTGAAATTGAACTTAAATTGTATAGATTAAATTATTTAAATTGAAACTATAGAGACTAACGTGATTAAATTTAGGTCAAAATATATAAGTGAAAAGTATAATTTATCTAATATAAAAATAAAAATAAAAAGTTTTAATAGTGCAAACCTTGTGAATAAAATTTTTGGTCAGTCAAAATATATAAGTGAAAAGTATAATTTATCTAATATAAAAATAAAAATAAAAAGTTTTAATAGTGCAAACCTTGTGAATAAAATTTTTGGTCAGTTCAGCATCCTTAGCAGTGGCAGTAGATACATTTTCTACA
The DNA here is from genome assembly GCA_025200525.1 of Camellia lanceoleosa. Lineage (NCBI taxonomy): Eukaryota > Viridiplantae > Streptophyta > Magnoliopsida > Ericales > Theaceae > Camellia > Camellia lanceoleosa. The sequence continues at coordinate 15,320,504 of CM045770.1, forward strand.
AAGAGAACTGCTTCCTTCAATATTCCATTATCTGGAAGCTTCTCCGCCATATCCGTCGACACCTTCTCCGCCGTGGTGGCGACCTTTTCCACCACCTCTGCCACAATTTCAACTTCTTCAACAACTGCTTCCACCTCTCCTACAACACCCATATTTACCATTGACTAATAAGATTAAGGTTTTTATAAGGCTAATTCTCATAATTTTAATTTTAACTTTATATTTTTTATTTTATTTCAATGTGGTCCTTCTGTAACCTATCGTTAGAATTTTAAACTGATAAAAATCACGTGCAAAAAGAGAGGGACCAATGTGAAATTCAAAAAAAAACTAGGGATCACTAGTGTAATGGATAAATTACACCAGTGATCCCAGCAGTTTTTTTTTAATTTTTTAATTTCACTTTAGTTCCTTTAGTTTTTTATGTAATTTATTTTTTTTATTCAAAATGTTAACAACGCATGATAAAGAAATCACATTGTAATAAAATTAAAAATATAAGATTCAAATTATTCGAACTGAAAACTAAGAGTATCAAAGTGAAGCTTCCACTCAAACTATAAAGTGACCAATAATCTAATTTACCCAAATTCAAATCTGGAAAACACATCCCCTTCCAAAAAAAATTTTAGACAATTTTTAAAGTTCCTATATTTTCTGGTCAAATCATTTCCAATCTTTGCCAAGAAAAGAATATGCCAACTGAGAAAAGAATATTCCAACCATCTTATGCTGAAGAAACCCAAGCCTCAATTTTCTAAGAAACCAAGGGGAGATTGCTCAGTTGCATATTAAAGAGTAATGTTTTTTAAACATAAAATATATACAAGAATTTAAAACATAGAATATGTACACAAATGAAGATGACTTTTAATTTAATTAATTATGAAAATGCCAAGACAACATCATTCAATTTTAAAAAGGGAAAAGTTAATAATCATGAAAATTTTGTCATGAAAATGATCATGAAAAATTTATGGTCCTTGGATTATCTTGATTAGTGTGTGGTACTTTATTTTAAATGTAATCCAAGGGTCACAAAACTTTCATAATTATTTTCATAAAAAAATTTTCATAATATCTAATATTGCTGTTTTAAAAATGAATGTTGTATCAAAACAAACTGACTCAAATGTGAATTGCAAAAACAATTTTACAATTATAACAATGACTTTATTTTGTTCGTAAGTCTGATTCTATCTATCTATATATATATATTTTCCAAGGCAATAATATAAACCTTGCTTCCAAGAAAAGCATAACAAATGCAGATTAACTGTAATGTGCATTGTGAATATATATACCTTCTAACAATAGCAACTTTTCCCATTTTTGCTTCCAGAAAGGCAATACTAAAGTCAATATAGAACCCAAAAGCCATTTTACCCTGCATACCAAAAAAAAAAAAAAATTAAAAATTAAAAATTAAAAAAATTAAATCTTCTCAGATTATTATTATATTACTTTGCTTAGTTATCATATAATTCAAAGTTTGACCGTTTGAATAGTTCAAGTTGAAGTATGGAAAGAAGGGGAACAACTTTGTGAAAATTATTTACTTTTGTGTACGGCAACATTACAAATGGATTTAACATTATTCATTTGGTCCGTGTTAGATTCATTTATATCATTGTTGCACACGATAGTAAAAAATTACTAGATTTTCTTTTTTGGTTAGCAAAGCAAAAATTTCATTAATAACATGAAATTACAGATATACAAATACAACCAATCCTTCGGCCTCACGATTTTTTTTTTTTTAAACAAAAGAAAACCAAAACAAGACCAAAACAATTAACTGCTCTATTTTCGCATTACTTTGATTAAAAGTAAATAGAAAATGAATTAATGTGAACATAACAAAGTAGTGATCATTTCATTTTTGAACAAAAAATTATTTTTTGATTTATTTCATTCTTGCTGTCATTTTAAACAGTTGAGCACATACCAGGTTGGGAAGCTGGGTTTACTAGGAGGAGGTGGCACTGATGGTTGAACATTGTTGTTTTCATGCTTTGTTACCCTGAAATGCAAAAACAAAAATAACTAACTACTTTACCATTTGGCATATATATAACTAAGGAACTGGCTGATCTCCATTTACATGAGTTCTTTTTTTTTTTTTTTTTTTGGTCCTTCTAATCCAGGACATGATCCAATTCAAGATAGATTAGACACTCAAATCTGAAGATAATGAGATGCAATGCACCACTTTTAATCACTAGACGAAAAGCAAGAGCATTCGCTTCGCCAAGAGTTGAATTAGTGAACTAGAGGTTATAACCTCCACGTCTTGCCAATTCAACTACACCCCCGAGTGCAGGTCTAGTTGGATTTATAGGCTCCTTCACGGATTCAACTCAATAATTTAATTAGTTTATTTCGTAAATTCCTACATAGATTATCTATGAAAAAATTATATTGATCCGATAATATTAGCTATATGATTTCATCATATTTGAATAGCTATTTTCAGACCGGGTGATATTATTGAGAGAAGAAGGGTAGAAAAAATAATCACATATCAGTGGTAGCCGGTGTGCTGCTGATTTGACTATCGGTGGCAGTGATCATTGGCCTCGAACCATGATGCATAGAACGATACCCATAACTGAATTTCGACAACCAGGCATCACGGTGGCGGATTTGGTGTTGCTGCTGAGGCTGAGACAGATTGGGAGTGAAAAGCCGATAACGATAAAGCACTGTAACCAAACTCTGTAGTTTGTAAGACCCTGACGAATTTGACGTAATAGGCATCATGAAAAAATTTGTCTTCCAAAACAAGAGCTTGAATGATCCAAATCCAAAGCCTCTATACATTTATTAGTCATATATAAATATATGAGTTTGAAGCTTTTTTTCTAAGTTTGTAATGGATTTTACGCATTGCGTTGGGGAGTGTTTTGCACGCAAATTGTATGAGAAAATGCAGCAAAGAAAGGTCTGGTTTGAAAGACTCCCAACACGCCAAGCAATGATGTGTGCTATGATATGCTATGTTAGACATGGTCTTTTAAGGGCTATCTTTTATTTACCTAACAAAATGATCAAAAGTACAAGTCACCTTTTAATTGCAAGTTATTATAATACTTCAAACAGTTTCAAAGCTTTTTCCAGATAAAATTGTACTTTGTATAGATAATAAGAGAGAAAGAAGGAGATTGGTGTAACTTTAACGGTCCCATGCCTTTTGAGTTGGTTCTTTATTTCGAGTAATCAACAATGTTACAAAGTTTGAAAATAAAAAATAAAAAAAAAATAAAAAAAAATAAAAACAACGCGTCTATGGATTATAGACACCCAAACGTGCCTCACGCTAGAGGAGGAAAGTGAACTTCAGATGCAAACGCATCTCATGGGAGAGGAGGAATAGTGAACTTGAGGTCCTAACGCATCTCACGTGAGAGGAGAAAGGTGAACTTGAGATCCAAACACGTCTCACGCGAGAGAAGGAAAGTGAACTTGAGATCCAAACGCATCTCATACGAGAGAAGGAATGGTGAACTTGACATTAAAACGCGTCTCACACGAGAGGAGAAATTGTGAACTTGAGATCCAAATGCATCTCATGCAAGAGGAGGAAAGTGAACTTGAGATCCAAACGTGTTTCATGCGAGAGGAGTAATAATGAACTTGAGATCCAAACACGTCTCATGTGAGAGGTGGAAATCAAACTTGAGATCCAAACGCGTCTCACTTGAGATGAGGAATTGTGAACTTGAGATCCTAACGCTTCACGCGAGAGAAGGAATAGTGAACTTCAGATCCAAACGTGTCTCACGCGAGAGGAGGAATAGTGAACTTGTGATCCAATCGCGTCTCACGTGAGGGGAGGAAAGTGAACTTGAGATCCAAACGCGTGTCATGCTAGAGGAGGAAAGTGAACTTGAGATCCAAACACATCTCACGTGAGAGAAGGAAAGTGAACTTGAGATCCAAACACGTCTCAAGTGTGAGGAGCAAAGTGAACTTGAGATCAAAACGTGTCTCATGCAAGAGGAGGAATAGTGAACTTGAGAGCCAAACACGTCTCACGCAAGAGGACAAAAGTGAACTTTAGATACAAACGCATCTTATGCGAGAGGAGGAATAGTAAACTTGAGATCCCAACGCGTCTCACGTGAGAGGAGGAATAACGAACTCGAGATCCAAACGCGTCTCATGAGAGAGGAGAAAATCAAACTTGAGATCCAAACGTGTCTCACGCGGGACGAGGAATATTGAACGTGAGATCTAAATGCGTCTCATGCGAGAGGAGGTAAGTGAACTTGAGATCCAAACGCCTCTCAGGCGACAGGAGGAAAGTAAAATTGAGATCCAAACGCGTCTCACGCGAGAGGAGGAGAGTGAACTTGAGATCCAAACGCCTCTCAGGCGACAGGAGGAAAGTGAAATTGAGATCCAAACGCGTCTCACACGAGAGGAGGAGAGTGAACTTGAGATCCAAACGCATCTCACGTAAGAGAAGGAAAGTGAACTTGAGATCCAAACACGTCTCATGCGAGAAGACAAAAGTGAACTTGAGATCCCAACGCCTCTCACACGAGAGGAGGAAAAGTGAACTTGAGATCCAAACGTGTCTCACGGGAGAGGAGAAAAGTGAACTTGAGATCCAAACGCGTCTCACGCGGGAGCAGTAATAATGAACTTGAGATCCAAACACGTCTCACGTGAGAGGAGGAAATTGAACTTGAGATCCAAACGCGTCTCACTCGAGAGGAGGAATTGTGAACTTGAGATCCCAACGCGTCTCACGCGAGAGGAGGAATAGTGAACTTGAGATTCAAACGCTTTTCATACGAGAAGAGAAAGGTGAACTTGAGATCCCAACGCGTCTTATGCGAGAAGAGAAATAGTGAACTTGAGATCCAAACGTGTCTTACGCGAAAGGAGAAAAGTGAACTTGAGATCCAAACGCGTTTCACGCGAGGGGAGGAAAGTGAACTTGAGATCCAAATGCGTCTCACGCAAGAGGAAGAATAGTGAACGTGAGATCCAAATGCATCTCACGTGAGAGGAGGAATAGTGAATTAATCCAAATTGGTCTCACGTGAGAGGAGAAAAGTGAAATTGAGATCCAAACACGTCTCACGTGAGAGGAGAGTGAACTTGAGATCAAAACGCTTCTCCTACGAAAGGAGCAAAGTGAACAAATCCAAAAGCGCTTCACGTGAGAGGAGAAAAGTGATCTTGAGATCCAAACGCGCCACACATGAGAGAAGGAAAGTGAACTTGAGATCCAAACGCATCTCTCGCGAGAGGAGAAAAGTGAACATGAGATAAAAACGCGTCTCATGCGAGAGGAGGAATAATGATTTTGAGATCCAAACGCGTCTCACGCGAGAGGAAAAATGTTGAACAAATCCAAACGCGTCTCACGCGAGAGAATAAAGGTGAATTTGAGATCCAAACGCGTCTCATACGAGAGAAGAAAAGTGAAGTTGAGATCCAAACGTGTCTCACAAGAGAGAAGGAATAGTGAACTTGAGATCCAAATGCGTCTCACACTAGAGAAAAGTGAACTTGAGATCCAAGCGTGTCTCACGCGTGAGGAGGAAAAGTGAACTTGAGATACAAACACGTGTCACGCGAGATGAGGAATAGTGAACTTGAGATCCAAACACGTTTCATAGGAGAGGAGGAAAGTTAACTTGATATCCAAACGCGTTTCACTCCAAAGGAGGAATAGTGAACTTGAGATCCTAATGCGTGTTACGCGAGAGGAGGAAAGTGAACTAGACATCCAAACGCGTCTCATGCTAGAGGAGGAAAGTGAACTTGAGATCCAAACGCATCTCATGCGAGAGGAGGAATAGTGAACTTAAGATCCTAACGCGTTTCACGCGAGAGGAGTAAAGTTAACATGAGATCCAAATGCGTCTCACGCGAGAGGGGAAATAGGGAAGAAATCGAAACGCATCTCATGCGAGAAGAGAAAGGTGAACTTAAGATCCAAACGCGTCTCACGCGAGAGGAGGAAAGTGAACTTGAGATCCAAATGCGTCTCACGCAAGAGGAGGAATAGTGAACTTGAGAGCCAAATGCGTCTCATGCAAGAGGACAAAAGTTAACATTAGATCCAAATGCATCTCACGCGAGAGAAGGAATAGTGAACTTGAGATCCCAACGCGTCTCACGCGAGAGGAGGAATAGTGAACTTGAGATCCAAACGCGACTCACGTGAGAAGAGGAAATCAAACTTGTGATCCAAACGCGTCTCACGCGGGACGAGGAACGTTCAACGTGAGATCTAAATGTGTCTCATGCATGAGGAGGAAAGTGAACTTGAGATCCAAACGCATCTCAGGCGACAGGAGGAAAGTGAAATTAAGATCCAAACGCGTCTCACGTGAGAGGAGGAGAGTAAACTTGAGATCCAAACGCGTCTCACTTAAGAGAATGACAGTGAACTTCAGATCCAAACGCGTCTAATGCGAGAAAGAAAAGTGAACTTGATATTCCAACGTGTCTCACGCGAGAGAAGGAAAAGTGAACTTGAGATCTAAACGTGTCTCACGGGAGAGAAGAAAAGTGAACTTGAGATCCAAACACGTCTCACGCGGGAGGAGTAATAATGAACTTGAGATCCAAACGCGTCTCACTCGAGAGGAGGAATTGTGAACTTGAGATCCCATCATGTCTCACGCGAGAGGAGGAATAGTGAACTTGAGATCCAAACGCATTTCATGTGAGAAGAGAAATGTGAACTTGAGATCCAAACGCGTCTTACGCGAGAGGAGAAAAGTGAACTTGAGATCTAAACGCGTCTCACGCGAGAGGAGGAACAGTGAACTTGTGATACAAACGCGTCTCACGTGAGGGGAGGAAAGTGAACTTGAGAACCAAACGCACCTCACACGAGAGGAGGAATAGTGAATTAATCCAAACTGGTCTCACACGAGAGAAGAAAAGTGAAATTGAGATCCAAACGCGTCTCACGCGAGAGGAGGTGAGAGAACTTGAGATCCAAACGCTTCTCCCGCGAGAGGAGCAAAGTGAACAAATCCAAAAGCATCCCACGCGAGAGGAGAAGAGTGATCTTGAGATCCAAATGCGCCTCACACGAGAGGAGCAAAGTGAACATGATATCCAAATGCATCTCACGCAAGAGGAGAAAAGTTAACTTGAGATCCAAACGTGTCTCATGCGAGACGTGGAATAGTGATCTTGAGATTCAAACGCGTCTGACGTGAGAGGAAAAATAGTGAACAAATCCAAACGCGTATTACGCGAGAGGAGAAAGGTGAACTTGAGATCCAAACGCGTCTCACGCGAGAAGAGGTAAGTGAAGTTGAGATCCAAACGTGTCTCACGCGAGAGGAGGAATGGTGAACTTGAGATACAAATGCGTCTTACGCTAGGGGAGGAAAGTGAACTTGAGATCCAAATGCGTCTGTAGACACCCCATTTTTGACCGTCCTCAAGACTCGGACGTCACCGTTTGAACACTCGGTGATCATCCATGTGTGTGTTCGTTTGGAGTTCCCGGAGTTCTCGGCTCGCGCGCCTTGCCTCAGGACCTCCGAACTTGGCGTTTGTGTCGGTTTGCACTGCACACTGTGTTTTGCCTTGGAGGGCAGGAATGCTTTGTGAGGCATTCCCACACACCATTTGTGGCTAGAGGCCACCGGGTCAGAAGTTGCCACCGGCACTATATTGTGCCGGTCGGCACTCAATTTTGTCAAAATGACATTTTTGCGGCCGACATCGTGCACTTGCTTTACGAGATATTTTCAGACAATTTGTGTGCCATTATTTCCTCCATACATGTGTATGGAGGGATGAGCCCTTGGTTGCTTAGCTTGTAAGTCTTACAAGTTCTATAAGAGGAAGGCTCTTCCTCTTGGCTCAAGGTTGGATTTTCTTGAGAGGTTTTCAGCCATTTTAGACAGAGAGGAAGCTTTGGTTTAGGTTAGAGAATATATATCTATCCTATATCTATCCTTCTCTTGTTAAACTAGGTGTTTTGCGCCTTACTTTTGCACACTAGCACCTAGTGCTTCACCTTCTCTTGGGACAGAGGTTCTAGAGGTTGGTTTTGATGATTCTTGGCTGACTTTGAGCTCAAAGAAGACACAACACCAAGCTTTGTGAAGAGGCTTCAAGGGTAAGACACTATACCCTCTTTTTACCCCATTCTTGCAATCTATTTTTGCTTGCTTTAAAACAGTTTTTGAGCTTAGTGTTTGGCACAAAAAAGTTCTGATTTTTAACCCTCTTTATTGTATATTAAGAGTGTTTAGTGGTTTGGGTAGGTTTGACCACCCTTAGGCCTTGAAAAGGGCACTTTTTGTGCTATTTTGTGAGAGATCCGAGATTTTGGTGATAGGATCTCTTCACCACTGAAATCTTGAGAGATTTCAATGGTGAAGAGCATGCCTTGAAGTCTCAAGAAGGAGAGGGCCACCCCCTCTCCTTGGTGTCCTTGAAAAGGGCAAGTTTTGGCTTCCAAATGAGCACTATGTTTGAGTGTGTGTTGAGCATGCCTTGGTTGTCTTTCATGCTTATATTGCCATGATATAACATGTTTTCAAGCTGGTTTTGGTCTCTTATGCATGCTTAGTATAGTTGCCTTGTAATGCCTCTTTATGTCTTAACATGCTTAGGTGGTATGCCTTCATTTCTAGCATGTTTTAGACTTGTGTTTGTGAAGATTTTGTGCTCATATTACCATGTTTTAGGTCTGTCCATAAGTATTTTGGTCAATCTTAGCATGTTTAATATAGCCCCTTTGCATTTGGCTTATTGGCCTAAAGGGCATGAGTGTGTAACATGCCATGCTTGCATTGTTTTTGATGATTTGGAACCATTTCATATGCTATTTCAGTCCCCTAGAGGTGCTTGTATGTTTACATTGCATGCTTCTTTGTGACTTCTTAAGCTTGTGTTAAATGCTCCATGTTTTGGTCATGTTGCATGCCTTTGATTCCATGTCCCTTGGATTCCATCTAAGTGGTCCTTTGGGCCTATTTTGACATGCTAAAACTTTGTTTTAGGTTGTTCAATGCATGCCGTGTGTGTTTGTGTTAGGTGTGGTTTAATGCCCTATTGGCTTGCCTTAGCCTAAGACCATTTGCATGCTTTGTTGGGCATGCTTTATTGCATGATTTGGCATCATGTTTAACATGAATTTCAGAGCTTTCATTGAATGCTATTAGTCCATGTTGGTGCCTCTTAAATGTGTTTAAGAAGTTGTGTAATTATGCTCAAGTGTTAGTGCCTTAGCTTGTGCATGTGTGCATGTGTGTTTGGCCCTCTTAACTTGGCATTTGGCTACTGATTTTAGGCCTTTTTGAGTTGCCTAATTCATGTCTAAGTCTATCATTTCATTGGTTTTCATGCTTGTTTGTATGCTTGCATAAATGCATTGCATAGTCCATGTTGCATGCCTAGATAACATGCTTAGGATTGCACCACATTGACATGCATGCCAAGCCTCTTGAAGTGAGTTTGATAGAGGTTTGGCGCCCTTTTGTGCCTATGTGTTTTGCATGCATTTGAAAGTGAAGTTGCATTCTTGGTTCTTAGGGCCATCATGCATGAAAATGCACGATTGGTGGTCCGGGAACCGAGGCACATGCCCCATTGAGTCAATAACATGATAGGGAGTGTGTTTGGTGCATAAATGGCTTGAATTGCATTGCCTTGCATGTTGTTTCCCTCTCCTGCTGTGAGTTGCAGGATCTGCAGAACATTTTGTGCCGACCGGCAGTGTTTTCCCAGCCGATGGAACAATTCTGTGCCGGTAGCCTCCTCCTTCAGCCGGTGGTGTTCTACCCCAGCCGGTGGTGATCTCCAGTGCTCTGAGAGGCACTCCTGGGATTTTGGTAATCTTCTGAAGAGGAGAGCAGAGGAAACAGAGGCACACTTACTGCAGTCTTGATTCAAAACGATCCGGCCTATGTGGCTTTAGCCCTCATCCCGAGGCGATTCTTCGTTAATTAGATTAGTTAATTTATTTAATTAATTTAGTTGATTTGTAATATTTAATCACTTCGTAGTTAATTAATTTGTATTATTCTTTTGGTCCCTCGGCGAGGGCAAAATTGTAATAAGTGCGTGAGTGGATGTATGTCTTCCAACCCCATTTCTTTCTAACCCTTTTATTTACCTGCTTATGGTAATGGACTAGGGCATGTTTATTTTAGCATACCTTATGCAATGCATGCGTGCATTCATGCATTTGTTTACATACATCGGGCTCGGCACATCATGCAAACCGCATCGTACTATCAATTCCAAATTGGATGCCTGATAGTTGGTGGATCTCATGTGCCATGTTCGAGGTTAGCCGAAACTGTTTAGATTACACTCTGTATGTGTGCATTAGCCACTTAACATGAACTAGGTCATGCATGTTTGCTAACTAGTTTCTTGTTTTGTACGAGTGCGATGTAAGTTTTATGGCTTTAGCATATCATGCGTGTGAATGTTTACCATGACAGTATGCTTGCCATGCGGCTAAGTGCTTACATGATAAACTGTTTGAATGCCTGTGGGTGGAGGTTGGATTGCTTGAGTTGGAATAACTCGTTGAAATCCTTATTTTAGCCTACTTGCGAGTAGCAAAAAACTAACACGTTTTTCGAGACAAAACGGATATGCAATGTTTATTTCCAAATTAGACAATCTAGTCTATACTTTTGTGTTGTGCGCATCACATAGTAAATTCTAGGCTAATAATTGGAACAAGAGCATGTAATGTTTTCAAAACGGATATCACGGTTAGTAGAGGCCGGTCTTCGGACCGGGCGAAAGGGGGTGCTCATAGCTGACCTTCCCCGATCGTACCCAAGCTCCCGAGCCAAGACAACTTTGGTGATGACGGACCGCGTGGCCTTCGACCGAGTCGGGGTTTCCTAAATTTCCCATTTTAAAATATTTAGGTGGCGACTCATGTCCGCAAAGCGATCCATGTTTGGCACTACTTTTCAAAAATCTGTTTTCTCAAACGATTTGCCGGATTTGGACTCTTTGGTTCAGATTTAGAACCGTGACACAAATTGAGTCCGAACTGTAGAGTGAAGCCCACGAGCACGTCTACAGTTTCTGGCGACTCTGCTGGGGATTTTAGAGAGCTTGACTCGAACTCGTGATATCCCGTTTTGACTACGCTTATGTGTTTCTTTGCATTGCATGTGCATTGGTGCGCCTAGGAACACGGTGTTGGCCATCTACTATTCCTGAGCGGTTTGCCGGAGGCTTGTCTTGTCAAGGCATGTCCATAAGGTCGACGGTTATGCTCTGCCAAGATAGAACACAAACCCCAGTTTTACCGGGGCACCCTTTTTGACCATTCGACCTAGTACATATCGAAATCCATAGCGACCATTCCCAAACTAGGACAGGTTGCTTACCCGATATTAGGTTGTTTGAAACCGCTGTGTGCGTAGTGTAACCCTAGCTCGACAAAATAGGACAGAAACCCTACCCCAACATAGGGTGCTTTGGCTCTCTTTTTACCTGCTATGTGGTTTTGGAGTGTATCTCTACAGGGAACAAACATATCAGTTTGCAAGATTTGGGTATCCGGCCCGAGGGCACCGGTATCAGTGTTGTTGAGAATTAGCTATATCTATCTGCAGGTATCAGTTCAGTTTTGGGACCCGATGATTACGAAACGATTATCGATAGTAGGGATCGGTTGATTGACTACACCTATGTTTGATCTGTTTTGAAATTTGGTCAAACGTCGTTTTCCTTTCAAGGGGGAGGTTCAGAGGATTGAAAAATTGAAACAGAATAGTCAAGATTCCCTTCTTTGAGGCGGGTGAACATGTGTGAGAACTCAGAAGAGGTTGTGGTCATGACGGCCGCATTGAGTCAGGAAGACACCCCACAGGATGAAACTGTTGTCAGCACACCGCATCCGCCTAGGTCGCCTGCCGCACATCCAATTTGGGCTCCTCAAGCATGCCGTGCTCGTGAGCCTACTACTTTCGAACTAATGGGGATGATAGGTGATCTCCAAAGGTCTGTGATGGATCTCGCCTATGGAATGTCGGTTTCACCACCGCACCCTATCTTGGGAAGCCGTACCCAAGAGCCTCATTGTTGGGTCGGATTGTCATCGAACTCAGCCAACCGGAGATGGCCTCCAACTATGGCAACGATGCATTAAACCAAGCTCTAGATCAGTGAGGCCGTGACGAGAGCAAGATGAAGGCCGAGGCCGACCTTATTGAACAACTGCTGTGGGCAGTAGAGGCTTTGAAAGCCGGAGGAATGAACAAACAACAGATATCCGCAGTTATGTCAAAAGCTGTGGAGGACGTTTTCCCCACTCCGCCTGAAGGCAATTCCAGTCAATCAGAGAATCGGGATAGGCCCCGTCACGCCAAAACAGTTCTTCCCCCTTCCAGCCTTACATCCGGAAGGGATCAAAAATCCAAGACCGCACCCGCCGATCCGTTTGCTAGTGCATCTAGCAAGAGTGCTCCAAAGTACCAGCCCCGAGGGCGCAGGGTCTTTCATGCTCTCTATATGCCATTGTCCAAGGCATTGCAGATCCTTGCCGAAAGGGGACACCTTAAGCCCCTGGAGCCGCGGCCGCTCCCGAAGAATCTCCCTGATACCCATGATGCTTCCTTGTTCTGTGCGTACCATCAACAGACTGGCCATGCCACTGATAATTGTTTCCGTCTTCGGCACGAGGTGCAAGATTTGATTGATAACGAAGTTATCCTCCCTCCCACTTCGGCAAAGTCCGTCACCACTCAGTTGTTGGATTTTGAAGATACAGATACCGCGAGTATGTAAGCGGAAGGTGAACCGCCTGCGGGCAGTGTTTGGTACATTTTTGGATGTGGCGTATGGCACGCATTTTTGGGCATCTGTGAATCTTGATTTTGCACATTCTGACTTGGGTGTCGAGTCATTTTTATTTTGTTTTGAGCTGTCTCATTGTTTTGAGTCGATCCTTTTGCTTAAGTGCATCTAATTGTAATGAGTCGATCCCTCTTTATATAGGATACTAGGTGCTTACGGGGTTGTTGCCTCGAACACCGCTTTGTTTTGTAACTATCTTTTACTTTCTTTTGGGTGCCTCTCATTGTGGAGCTGGTTGCATCCGGAACTCGAATAAAACAGACCATGGCTATCGTGTTCCGTACTATTTGTGTTGGGCTAGTTGTGCGAGAGAATTGAATGGGGTGACAGCGCACTCCGCTTGCTCTTGTGTGCCTTAAGGATCATTGTTTTGACCTAAGTTTTTCAAAACCCTTTTCGAACACTGTCGTGATAAAAAACGAAGGGGAAGGGATTCCTCGGGATTTGCAAAACCTTGATCAAATTGAAAGAAAGAGAGACATGCTAAGCCCTTAATGATTCAAATCATGCTTGTCGGTAGTCTTGAGAGGGACCTGGCTTAATCGGTGGTTCCACTTGTCTTGATGCAGCGATTCGTAGCCTCCTTAAAAACTTTCAAAAACAAAATGTTTTCTTGCTTAAGATCTGTGGAATCGCTCTTGAGATTGGCTTGACTTAGGATCGCTCTCAGCCTCAAGACTCGACCCCTCCTTTCCAAACCATGGACCAGCATCCAGAGTATTCGATGGTTGGCTATCAATGTGAAGTCCGTGAGGCCAGACTCGAAGCAGCCCTCGATCGAGAGGCACTTAATGTCGAGCAACGGGATGGATTCTCTGCAAAGTACATAACCGTCATTCTCCTAAAGGAAAGGCTTCAATCTCAAAACCATTTGGCATGGATTTGTTACACTTTTACCCTTTGAGAGGCTCGCTGGGCCGAAAACCCGGAAGGGCGGTCCAGGCAAAAGTTAGAGCAAAGAAAAAAGAAAAAGAAAAAAAAAAGAAAAAAAAAAGAGAAAAAAATATATAGCAAAAGAAATAAAAAATATATACAAAAGAAAAAAGAAGAAGGAAAAGGAGAATATAGCTCGCAAGGTCGAAAACCCACATCGGGCGCCTTGGCAAAAGTAAGAGCCTAAAAATAGTGAAGGTTAAAATACCGAGTAACCTTAACCGAACTACGTGAGGCTTGATTCCCATGTTTGGGATCGTGAGGCAACTTCATCACGAAGTCCAACCCAACGCTTCCATAGCGTCTCGATCCATGTAATGGTTTTGATTACCCATGCTTCCTCCGAATTCGATGTCTCGGTTGCAACAATTGAGCTCGTAATCAACTTCATACGGAACCAGTCCAACGCTTTCAAAGGCATGTGTCCATATATTGTTTGTGGTCGTCTTCATCCTCTCCGTGCACAGAGCCCGGTCGAGCTCAATCATCAATAGGCATGCCGCGGCATCATCCAAACACGGGGCAACTTTCCGTTGCCATCTATTGCCAAAGTTGCCCTCAGTCGTCATCCAAACTAGGGGCAACTTTCCGTTGCCCTTCCTCTCCCCCTTTTAAGCCAAGGGCAATTTTCCAAATTGCCTCCGATCCGAGGTTGCGCATCTCGATGGTGAGCTCCGTGCTCGTTGAGCATTGACCGTTTGCAAAAATAGTTTTTGAAAATTTTTACTGAGGTTGACTATTTTCTCGAAAACAATTCCATTTTCCAAAATTGGACCATGTTTGGACTCAAAAGGAAAACTTTCAGTGCTTGCAACCTGACTTACATGATTTTCAAATCAGAAATTGCCCAAGTACGCTAATCTGGCGTTCATTTTGATCAAAACTGTTTTAGAAAGAAAACAAAGAATGGTCAGAGTAATGACCTAGGGACACAGTTGAGCCAGGTATCCTGTCTTCCCCCCACCGTCAGCACGCATTTGCCAAAAAGGCGCTCTATCTACCAGAAGAAATAGCCGCAAGCTAGTCGTATCGGGGTGAACCCGCCGCTTCCTATTCATCTATCAATCACCCAGGGGAGGGATAAAAAATGAGAGATTAAAGAATAGAGAGGTGTAAGCCGAGAGAAAAGTGAGAAGAAGGTCTTGTGAGAAAAACCGAGCTCGAGGGCGAGTGATCACGAGAATCACAAATCGAGAGAGAGTGGGAAACCCACTGGGAAGAATTGGCTCCTCAAGATCTTTTTGTTTTCAAACACGTTCGTGTCGTGTCTTTTGGTTTGTTAGTCTTAACTTAGTTTTGAGTCTTTTCGAGTGTGTCTCGTTGTGTTTTAGGTCGTGTGCCTTTTACTTTTTACTTGAGTTCTCTGGCGGTGTCGGTTGTAGGCTCGATATCCGTTAAAACCTCTCTTTACCTCAAAATAAATGCGTGCTTTCGAATGCCGTGCCATTCTCTACATCCATGCGAGGTGAGAAGAAATGGAAAATTTGGGACATCCGAGCGTGTTTCAATTTCAGTCAGTTCTGCCTGCCGTGATCCGGCTTGTCAGATTGGGCTGTTTGTTCAAAGTTTGCCGTGTGCGGAATGAACCAAATGTTGGGTTTTGGGCTGTATGCAGATTAATCCCCATCGGGATGTGGGCTGTGTTCAGTTTGAGCAGTGGTTTGTATGAGTTGTTTGCTGTTAGTTGGTTGGTTATCCGATTATTACAGTGCAAGTGCCCAATTTCCAAGCAGTAAAACAATTTCAGTTGCATCGAGATGTAATATGATGCAATGCGATTACAAAATCTGAGATATGTAAACATAACACTTTTAGGATAAAAAGTTTGTTTTATATAATCTCTTTCAAAGTACAAACTTTTGAAGAAAGCAAAAAAATCTGCCTGCGGCAGTACATAGTACTCTATCTACCAAAAAGAGAAAAGTACAAGAAAAGAAATAAAGAAAAGAAGCAGCAAAATCATCATCATCAGCAGCAGGCCTCATGCCTGAGGATCAGTCCTCGCCCTCTTCCTAGGCAAAAGCAGAGGCGTCGTCAGGCACATCCTTTGTCGGGCCCGAGCTGTCCCGGCCTCCTCATAAATGACTCCGTCCGCCTCCGACTCACCATCTCCAGGCTGGGCTCGTGAGCTTCCCCACGTGACCACGTCCCCCTCTAGTGCGAGGGAATATCCTGCCATCCCGAGTAGAGAGGGGAGGCCCAAGCTGGAGCAGCGCCACTCACTGGAGGGATCGGGAAAGGAGGCTGAAAATACAAAGAACAAACACATCGAGCGTGGCGGTTTATCGGTCTGAAATCACGATGTATGAGTCTGACGGTGTGTGAATCTTGTGGCGGTTTATCGTCTGAGAATCACGATGTATGAGTACGGTGTGTGAATCTTTGTGAGCGGTTTATCGGTCTGAGAATCACGATGTATAGTGCAGTGTGTGAATGCCGTGAGCGGTTTATCGATCTGAAATCACGATGTATGAGTACGATGTGTGAATCTTAGTGGCGGTTTATCGATTTTTGTGAAGTATAGCAGTTTAGCGAAAGCAGTATGGTTTGAGGCGTGGTCGAGAAGAACATCCGGCGGTAAACTGACCAAAGCGTCGAAGTCTGCCGCGACATCCCCATCGAGGAGGCATTGACTCCTGGTAGCGGGTATACTCGGAGGAAGCCTACAAAAGTATTAAGTGCATCAGTATTCTGTGGGATACTTGAATGAACTGAAATGAAATAACAATGCAAGATGCAGAAATAAAGTAATACATACCGGAGGCAAATTAGAATCTGGCCAACTCGTGACCCGGAGGAGGAGCAAAGGGATCTGGTAGGTCTCCCACTCTACCCCTATAAGTCAACATGGTAGGCGAAGCAGCCGGCCCGTCCTCGTCCCTCTCACTCCCCTCTGCTTGTGAGCTCGAGCCCTCTGTGTGACCTCCTCTGCTCACCGCCTCACTTGAGCCGTGGCGCCGCTCTCATTGGATCGGCTCGGGAGCCCTGCTCAAAGGCCGCATCAAGAAGGTCCGGACGTCTGAGTAGTCGCCCTCGCCTGTCGGCATCTCGTCCTGACCAAGGGTGTAGTCCTCCATCTGTGGAAGCTGTACCCTCGATCTCCCTCATGCGCTCGGGAGGAAGGATCGAACTATCTGCTCAAGCAACCCTAGGTGCAGCGTGTAAACGCTCACCAGTACCGGGCAAGCAGGCCGGGCCCTCCAGAGAATCCGTAGCGAGGTCTCGATGGCGCCGACATACCGATCTCGTATCACCTGGTAGTGGAGCCCACTACGGTGACTGAAATGAAATCTGATTGATTATCTCGATATAGAAATATCGCTGAAAGCGAAGCTTAAGCTGTAAGTAAAACATACCTCGGTGGGGGTGATGGTGTCGAAGAAGCGGAAGAAGCTAAAAGTGTCCGGGGCCTCGGACGATCGCCCGTCAGAACGGCGAGAAGAAGGCGACGAGAGGGTCTCGCCTCGCCTTGGCTCTAGTCTGGGAAGTAGGCGTACACCCACAGTACAAAAGCGTCGGTATGACTATCGAGATCAAGCGGGATCTTGAAAGCGAAATAATGGAGCCGTGTGTTGTGTATTGTGTTGTGCGAGTGTGCAGTGTGAGCGATGTGCGGATCGGTGTAAAGTGAAGTATGTGTGTGCCGTGTGTATGCGATTATCTGACTACGAGTGTTCGGTGTACAAAATCTGAAAGTGTAGAACGCAAATGTAAAGTAGAGAAGAAGACATACCTCCAGGGCTCGCTTGATAGCCTCCTAGCGGTATCCTTGCCACAAGAGACTCATATCTTAAAGGGTAAGGGTGGCCCAGCGCCCCGATCTTGCACAATCCTCTCGGCGTCCACCATGGCGGCGGAGAAGCCTTGTGTTCGCCCGGTCGGCAAGCAGGTGGTCCCGGCAAGAACATGAGGAAGCGCGTGCGTATCTCTCGTGACCTCTGGGTCATCGGGCTGCGTCCACTGACGCAATTGCACTCAGGCGCACCTCGAACCAGGAGTAGCGGACGAACCTGGGCGAGCAAGTGGCGGCGCCTCGCCGAGCAAGTGAACCTGGGCGGCAATCCACTCATCCATGTATGCATGTCGAAGGGATCGGGTCACCCCACCCGATCCGGTGAGCATCAAGAAGTCGTAAGGGGTCATCGTCATGTCCCCGATCGCAGATAAGTGAAATGAGGGGGTGGTGTCCCCCCCCCCCTCGGCCAGGGCGGCAAGAAGAGGCGTGCAAGCAGAGAGCCTGGAAAGTCCCCTGCAAAAGGTGCCGAAGCCGGCCCGATCTACAATGCGGCTAACGGCGACAGGCAGCTCGGTGTACCAGTCGCGAGCGACAACGTTCCCATACCCGCAGAGAGTATGGGAGTCTCCCTGTAGTCAAGGAATTGTGAAGCCATATGAAGACATGCAGTCGGTACAAATCGATATCGTCTGATTTCTAAAATTCAAGCGAAAGATGCCGGTGTGCTTCTGATAAACTACAAGCGGCGTGATCGTCGGTGTGTTTTGGATGCTCGGTGTAAACTTGGTGCATGTGTGCACATTTTGATTCAAGCGGATCGGGTTTCGGTGCAGTGGGTGGGCTACGACTGTGATATGTCGGTGCTCTATGAGGATCGGTGTAAATAGCATGTGTGCGTGTTTTAAAGTTCAAATAGAAGCGGTCTCGGTATGTTTGATGAACTAATGTGATGTGTCGCATGTTGGTATAGTTTTGTGCAAATCTAGCATGCGTCGAGTTTTGATTCAAATAAGCACAGTGTGTCGGCGAATTGGCGGTGCAATGTGTGCGTGTGTTTGAGTGCTTGAGGCAGTCACGATGTGTGTGCATGTGCGTCGGTCCTAAACAGATGTCGATTATGAGTTTGTCTACGACCAACTACTGATCTGATACATCGAGCTAAGCAATTAATGGGTTCGATTAGCTACTGGCGGTTGGCGAAATCCTACATTGCAGAAAATAAAAGACGAGAGTGTTACCTCGGCGCCAAAAAGACAAGTGGGAGGCCGGCTCGCGCAGCAGAAGCTCGGGTCCAAAGCCCTGTCGAAGTCGCGGAAGTGGCGGAGTCCATCGGGTGGTAGCACGTGAATCGCCGCGTGATGGTCGCCGGGTCAAAGGGCCTTCGCTCGATGGCGGGAGCTCGACCGGGATCCATCTCGTGGTCCGGGAGTCGACATGTGGAACATCATCGGCCATAGCAATGGAGATGGGAAAAATAGCGGAAGAAGAAAAATGGGCGGAACGAAAAGTCAATCTGGGAAGTCAACCAGAGAGGGTCGAAAATGGCAGGAAGGCGGAAGAGAAAATACACGGAAATGTAGAGAATATTGAGGAACAAGTCCGAAAAGGCAGCGGCACAAAGTGTCTGAAAGCGAAGTTTTGTTCGGTCGAAAATGTCCAAACGCTGAAGAATATCGCGAATCCGACGAGAAAATGGGCGCGAAAGCGGACAAATCGTGGCAAAATCGAAAAGAAAAACACTCTAGAGAAAGGAGGAGTTTTCGGCGGTTTAGAAGTGAGGGAAATAGGGTTTAAAACCCTATTTTATAAAGCCCGGAGTGAAATGGCAGTTCTGCCCCCGATCAGGCATTTTCTGCCGGTCAGCACTATTTTGTGCCGGTCGGCACTTTTTTATGCCGATGGATGAGTTTAGGCAGCCAGTGGCAGCCGGTGACCACCCCACCCAGCCGGTGGTTCTCCCAAGGATGTTTTTAGGCAAGATGAGGGGTCTTGGGTCTCCATAGATCAATAAAGTACAAGAAAATGCATCCCCGATGCTCAGCAAACCTCCGTTTGACTTGGACCGTCTCTCTTGTGCGTGGCAGCTCAAATTCAGCGAAGATTGTATCCTTTTGTATCCTTTTGTCTTTTATAAGATTCAAAAGTTACCCGTGTCGCGTTACATGCATCCATCACATTGTCCGGCGCATAGTATCGCGGCATCTTGCACGCCCCTTCGCCGGACTTGCGGTTTCATTACATTCGATCGTGTGCCTCGTTTTGCCTTTCATTTTCCATCAAATGAGGTATGTGTGCCTCATTTTGCATTTCATTGCATCTCGAGGTACGTGTGCCTCGTTTTGCATTCCATTTTCCATCAAATGAGGTATGTGTGCCTCATTTTGCATTTCATTGCATCTCGAGGTACGTGTGCCTCGTTTTGCATTTCATTTTCCATCAAATGAGGTATGTGTGCCTCGTTTTGCATTTCATTGCATTTCGAGGTACGTGTGCCTCGTTTTGCATTCCATTTCGCATTTCATTGCATTCATGAGGTACGTGTGCCTCATTTCGCATTTCATTGCATTCATGAGGTATGTGTGCCTCATTTTGCATTTCATTACATTTCGAGGTACGTGTGCCTCGTTTTGCATTTCATTGCACTTTGAGGTACGTGTGCCTCGTTTTGCATTTCATTGCATTCATGAGGTATGTGTGCCTCATTTTGCATTTCATTGCACTTCGAGGTACGTGTGCCTCGTTTTGCATTTCATTTTGCATTTCATTGCACTTCGAGGTACGTGTGCCTCGTTTTGCATTTCATTGTTGCATTCATGAGGTATGTGTGCCTCATGTTCATGTTCATTTAGTCTTGCATTCATGAGGTATGTGTGCCTCATGTTCATATTTATTTCAGTCTTGCATTCATGAGGTATGTGTGCCTCATGTTCATATTTATTTCAGTCCTGCATTCATGCGGTACGTGTGCCTCATGATCATTCCATCCTGATCCACGTGATGTGCTACCTCGCGTGCATCATTTTACATTCCAGTGAGGTATGTATACCTCACTTGCATTGCATTTTACCTCCATGGGGGTATGTGTGCCTCACTTGTATTCCCATTTCATTTGTATCCTGTCTATACACATTGCATTGTATGCGTGCTTTGCTTTACTGACATATGTTCAATTACCTTTTATACACATTGCATTGTATGCGTGCTTTGCTTTACTGATATGTGTTCAAGTTCCTTTATACACATTGCATTGTATGCGTGCTTTGCTTTACTGATATGTGTTCAAGTTCCTTTATACACATTGCATTGTATGCGTGCTTTGCTTTACTGATATGTGTTCAAGTTCCTTTATACACATTGCATTGTACGCGTGCATTGCTTTACTTACATGTGTTCGAACCCACCATTCTGTTATGCACATTGGCATGCGTGCCTCGCTAGCATTGGCATGCGTGCCTCATTTGCATTGTCATGCATACTGCTAACAATATTGTACCTGTTAAGTTTGCTTTCTTTTCAGGCACGATATTGTATGTACGGTTCATTTGAGGCCGGCGCAACCGAACGAGCCGCACAGGTATTGTATCCTCTGCGTGAGACGTATTGAGAGTTGCATAATTCTCTTACATCCTTTCTGCATGGTAGTGTAGTTTGGTGTATGCTAGCTTATAACTGTTGCATGTGTGCTTCATTACAACTTTCTTTGCATGATCATAAGTTATGCTCGGCTTCTTGCATCGTGTTGCATTTTGCCCCTGCCTTCGGGCGCATACCTTGTTTGCCTTGCATGTTTGTCCAAGTCTTCGGCCTTGTCAAAAATGGGTCGTCTCTGGGCTTTGACATTCACTCCCGTCATTATTATGACTTTCGAGTTCTGTCAAAGAGGGGCAATTGTAGACACCCCATTTTTTACCGTCCTCAAGACTCGGACGTCACCGTTTGAACACTCGGTGATCATCCATGTGTGTGTTCGTTTGGAGTTCCCGGAGTTCTCGGCTCGCGTGCCTTGCCTCAGGACCTCCGAACTTGGCCGTTTGTGTCGGTTTCGCACTGCAGACACTGTGTTTTGTTTGAGGGCAGGAATGCTTTGTGAGGCATTCCCACACACCACCTTTGTGGCTAGAGGCCACCGGCTGTCAGAAGTTGCCGGCACTATATTGTGCCGGTCGGCACTCAATTTTGTAAAATGACATTTTTGCGGCGGACAACGTGCACTTGCTTTACGAGATATTTTCGAGACATTTGTGTGCCATTAGCTTCCCCTCCATACACGTGTATGGAGGGATGAGCCCTGTTTGCTTAGCTTGTAAGTCTTACAAGTTCTATAAGAGGAAGGCTCTTCTTCTTGGCTTAAGGTTGGATTTTCTTGAGAGGTTTTCACCATTTTAGGCAGAGAGGAAGCTACGGTTTAGGTTAGAAAATATATATCTATCCTATATCTATCCTTCTCTTGTTAAACTAGGTGTTTTGTGCCTTACTTTTGCACACTAGCACCTAGTGCTTCACCTTCTCTTGGGGAGAGGTTCTAGAGGTTGGTTTTGATGATTCTTGGCTGACTTTGAGCTCAAAGAAGACACAACACCAAGCTTTGTGAAGAGGCTTCAAGGGTAAGACACTATACCCTCTTTTTACCCCATTCTTGCAATCTATTTTTGCTTGCTTTAAAACAGTTTTTGAGCTTAGTGTTTGGCACAAAAAAGTTTTGATTTTTAACCCTCTTTATTGTATATTAAGAGTGTTTAGTGGTTTGGGTAGGTTTGACCACCCTTAGGCCTTGAAAAGGGCACTTTTTGTGCTTGTTTGTGAGAGATCCGAGATTGTGGTGATAGGATCTCCTCACCACTGAAATCTTGAGGGATTTCAGTGTTGAAGAGCATGCCTTGAAGTCTCAAGAAGGAGAGGGCCACCCCTCTCCTTGGTGTCCTGAAAAGGGCAAGTTTTGGCTTCAAAGGAGCACGATGTTTGAGTGTGTGTTGAGCATGCCTTGGTTGTCTTTCATGCTTATATTGCCATGATATAACATGTTTTCAAGTTGGTTTTGGTCTCCTATGCATGCTTAGTATAGTTGCCTTGTAATGCCTCTTTATGTCTTAACATGCTTAGGTGGTATGCCTTCATTTCTAGCATGTTTTAGACTTGTGTTTGTGAAGATTTTGTGCTCATATTACCATGTTTTAGGTCTGTCCATAAGTATTTTGGTCAATCTTAGCATGTTTAATATAGCCCCTTTGCATTTGGCTTATTGGCCTAAAGGGCATGAGTGTGTAACATGCCATGCTTGCATTGTTTTTGATGATTTGGAACCATTTCATATGCTATTTCAGTCCCCTAGAGGTGCTTGTATGTTTACATTGCATGCTTCTTTGTGACTTCTTAAGCTTGTGTTAAATGCTCCATGTTTTGGTCATGTTGCATGCCTTTGATTCCATGTCCCTTGGATGCCATCTAAGTGGTCCTTTGGGCCTATTTTGACATGCTAAAACTCTGTTTTAGGTTGTTCAATGCATGCCGTGTGTGTTTGTGTTAGGTGTGGTTTAACGTGTCTCACTCCAGAGGAGGAATAGTGAACTTGAGATCCTAACGCGTGTCATGCGAGAGGAGGAAAGTGAACTAGACACCCCAACGCATCTCACGCTAGAAGAGGAAAGTGAACTTGAGATCCAAACACAACTCACGCGAGAGCAAGAACAGTGAACTTGAGATCCTAATGCGTCTCACGCGAGGGGAGGAAAGTTAACATGAGATCCAAATGCGTCTCACACGAGAGGAGAAATAGTCTACAAATCGAAACGCGTTTCACGCGAGAGGAGAAAGGTGAACTTGAGATCCATACGCGTCGCACGCGAGGAGAGGAAAGTGAAGTTGAGATCCAAACGCGTCTCACGCGAGAGGTGGAATTGTGAACTTGAGATCTAAACGCGTCGCATGCGAGACAAGGAAAGTGAACTTGAGATCCAAACACGTCTCACATGAGAGGAGGAAATTGAACTTGAGATCCAAACACGTCTCACTCAAGGGGAGGAATAGTGAACTTGAGATCCAAATGCGTCTCACGCGAGAGAAGGAAAGTTAACATGAGATCGAAATGCGTCTCACGTAAGAGGAGAAATAGTGAACAAATCGAAATGCGTCTCACGTGAGAGGAGAAAAGTGAACTTGAGATCCAAACGCGTCTCACGCGAGAGGCGGAAAGTGAACTTGAGATCCAAACGCATCTCATGCAAGAGGAGTAATGGTGAACTTGTGATCAAAACACGTCTCACGCGAGAGGAGGAATTGTGAACTTGAGATCCAAATGCGTCTCATGCGAGAGGAGGAAAATAAACTTGAGATCCAAACGTGTCTCACGTGGGAGGAGTAATAATGAACTTGGGATCTAAACACGTCTCATGTGAGTGGTGGAAATTGAACTTGAGATCCAAACGCACCTCACTCGAGAAGAGTAATTGTGAACTTGAGATCTCAACGCTTCACGCGAGAGGAGGAATAGTGAACTTGAGATCCAAACACGTCTCACGGGAGAGGAGGAATAGTGAACTTGAGATCCCCACGCGTCTCACACAAGAGGAGGAAAGTGAACCTGAGATCCAAATGCGTGTCACAGCAGAGGAGGAAAGTGAACTTGAGATCTAAACACATCTCACGTGAGAGGAGGAAAGTGAACTTGAAATCCAAACGCGTCTCACGCAAGAGGAGGAAAGTGAACTTGAGATCCAAACGCGTCTCACGCAAGAGGAGGAATAGTGAACTTGAGAGCCAAACACGTCTCACGCAAGAGGAGAAAAGTGAACTTTAGATCCAAACACATCTCATATGAGTGGAGGAGTAGTGAACTTGAGATCCCAGCGCATCTCACGCGAGAGGAGGAATAGTGAACTTGAGATCCAAACGCGTTTCACGCGAGAGGAGGAAATCAAACTTCAGATCCAAACGCGTCTCACGCGGGACGAGAAATATTCAACGTGAGATCTAAATGCGTCTCATGCGAGAGGAGGCAAGTGAACTTGAGATCCAAACGCGTCTCAGGCGACAGGAGAAAAGTGATATTAAGATCCAAACACGTCTCATGCAAGAGGAGGAGAGTGTACTTGAGATCCAAACGCGTCTCACGTGAGAGAAGCAAAGTGAACTTGAGATCCAAACACATCTCATGCAAGAAGAGAAAAGTGAACTTGAGATCCCAACGCGTCTTACGCGAGAGGAGGAAAAGTGAACTTGAGATCCAAACGTGTCTGACGGGAGAGGAGAAAAGTGAAGTTGAGATCCAAACACGTCTCACGCGAGAGGAGTAATAATGAACTTGAGATCCAAACACGTCTCAAATGAGAGGAGGAAATTGAACTTGAGATCCAAATGCGTCTCACTCGAGAGGAGGAATTGTGAACTTGAGATCCCATCGTGTCTCACGCGAGAGAAGGAATAATGAACTTAAGATCCAAACGCTTTACATACGAGAAGAGAAAGGTGAACTTGAGATCCCAACGCGTCTCACGCGAGAAGAGGAATGGTGAACTTGAGATCCAAACGGGTCTTACGCAAGAGGAGAAAAGTGAACTTGAGATCCAAACACGTCTCACGCGAGAGAAGGAATATTGAACTTGTGATCCAAACGCATCTCACGTGAGGGGAGGAAAGTGAACTTGAGATCCAAATGCGTCTTACGCGAGGGGATGAATAGTGAACTTGAGATCCAAACGCGTCTCACGCGAGAGGAGGAATAGTGAATTAATCCAAACTGGTCTCATGAGAGAGGAGAAAAGTGAAATTAAGATCCAAACCCGTCTCACACGAGAGGAGGAGAGTGAACTTGAGATCCAAACGCTTCTCCCGCGAGACGAGCAAATTGAAAAAATCCAAAAGCGTCTCACGCGAGAGGAGAATAGTGATCTTGAGATCCAAACACGCCTCACACGAGAGGAGGAAAGTGAACTTGAGATCCAAAAGCATCTCACGCGAGAGGAGAAAAGTGAACATGCGATCCAAACATGTCCCATGCGAGAGGTGGAATAGTGATCTCAAGATCCAAACGGGTCTGACGCGAGAGGAAAAATAGTGAACAAATCGAAACGTGTCTCCCGCAAGAGGAGAAAGGTGAACTTGAGATCCAAACGTGTCTCACGCGAGAAGAGGAAAGTGAACTTGAGATCCAAAAGCGTCTCACGCGAGAGGAGGAATTGTGAACTTGAGATCTAAAAGCGTCTCATTCGAGACGAGGAAAGTGAACTTGAGATCTAAACACGTCTCACGAGAAAGGAGGAAATTGAACTTGAGATCCAAACGCGTCTCACGCGAGAGGAGGAATAGTGAACTTGAGATCCAAAAGCGTCTCACGCGAGAGGAGGAATAGTGAACTTGAGATCTAAACTTGTCTTACGCGAGAGGAGGAAAGTGAACTTGAGATCCAAACGCGTCTCGCACGATAGGAGGAATAGTGAACTTGAGATCCAAACGCGTGTCATGTGAGAGGAGGAATAGTGAACTTGAGATCCAAACATGTCTCACGGGAGAGGAGGGAAGTTAACTTGATAGCCAAACACGTCTCACTCCAGAGGAGGAATAGTGAACTTGAGATCCTAACGCGTGTCACGCGCGAGGAGGAAAGTGAATTAAACACCCAAACACGTCTCACACTAGAGGAGGAAAGTGAACTTGAGATCCAAACACATCTCACGCAAGAGGAATAGTGAACTTGAGATCCTAACGCGTCTCACGCGAGAGGAGTAAAGTTAACATGAGATCCAATTGCGTCTTATGAGAGAGGAGAAAGAGTGAACAAATAGAAGCGCTTCTCATGTGAGAGGAGAAAGGTGAACTTGAGATCCAAACGTGTCTCACGCGAGAGGAAAAAAGTGAACTTGAGATCCAAACGCATCTCACACGAGAGGAGGAATAGTGAACTTGAGATCTAAACGCGTCTCACGCAGGAGGAGGAATTGTGAACTTGACATCTAAACGCGTCTCACGCAGGAGGAGTAATAATGAACTTGAGCTCCAAACAAGTCACATGTGAGAGGAGGAAATTGAACTTGAGATCTTAATGCGTCTCACGCGAGAGGATGAATAGTGAACTTCAGATCCAAACACGTGTCACGCAAGAGGGGGAATAGTGAACTTGAGATCCAAACACGTCTCACGAGAGAGAAGGAAAGTTAACTTGATATCCAAATGCGTCTCACTCCAGAGGAGGAATAGTGAACTTGAGATCCTAATGCGTGTCACGCTAGAGAAGGAAAGGGAACTAGAGACCCAAACGCATCTCACGCGAGAGTAGGAATAGTGAACTTGAGATCCTAAGGCATCTCACGCGAGGGGAGGAAAGTTAACATGAGATCCAAATGCGTCTTACGCGAGAGGAGAAATAGTGAACAAATCGAAACGCATCTCATGCGAGAGGAGAAAGGTGAACTTGAGATCCAAACGCGTCTCATGCGAGAGGAGGAAAATGAACTTGAGATCCAAACGCGTCTCATACAAGAGGAGGAATAGTGAACTTGAGATCCAAAAGTGTCTCACGCGAGAGGTGAAATTGTGAACTTGAGATCTAAACGCATCTCATGCGAGACGAGAAAAGTGAACTTGAGATCCAAACACATCTCACGTGAAATGAGAAAATTGAACTTTAGATCCAAACACGTCTCACTCGAGAGGAGGAATTGTGAACTTGAGATCCCAACGCTTCACGTGAGAGGAGGAATAGTAAACTAGAGATCAAAACGCGTTTCACGCTAGAGGAGGAAAGTGAACTTGAGATCCAAACGCGTCTCACAGGAGAGGAGAAATAGTGAACTTAAGATCCAAACACGTGTCATGCGAGAGAAGGAATAGTGAACTTGAGATCAAAACACGTCTTACGGGAGAGGAGGAAAGTTAACTTGAGATCCTAACGCGTGTCACGCGAGAGGAGGAAAGTGAACTAGACACCCAAATGTGTCTCATGCTTGAGGAGGAAAGTGAACTTAAGATCTAAACGCATCTCATGCGGGAGGAGGAATAGTGAACTTGAGATCCTAACACGTCTCACGCGAGAGGAATAAAGTTAACATGAGATCCAATTGCGTCTCACGCGAGAGGAGAAATAGTGATCAAATCGAAACGCGTCTCATGCGAGGGGAGAAAGGTGAACTTGAGATCCAAACGCGTCTCACGCGAGAGGAGGAAAGTGAACTTGAGATCCAAACGCGTCTCATGCGAGAGGAGGAATTGTGAACTTGAGATCTAACGCGTCTCATGCGAGACGAGGAAAGTGAACTTGATATCCAAACGCGTCTCATGTAGGAGGAGTAATAATGAACTTGAGATCCAAAGACGTCTCACGTAAGAGGAGGAAATTGAACTTGAGATACAAACACGTCTCACTCCAGAGGAGGAATTGTGAACTTGAGATCCCAGCACTTCACGTGAGAGGAGAAATAGTAAACTTTAGATCCAAACGCATTTCACGCTAGAGGAGGTAGGAATGGCAACGGGCCGGGGCGGGGCCGGGGATACCACTCCCCGTCCCCGATCCCGAAGACAAAAAAATCCCCGTCTCCGACCCCAATCCCCGACAGGGAACCCATCTCCTCCACCGTCCCCGCCTCCTAACGACAACTGGGTTTCCCTGATCCTGAAAAATCCCCGACAGATCTGTTCTAACACACACAAGAACAACAATAAAAAAAAATGTAAGAGGGAGGGTAGGAGGGAGATGAGAGACGTGATTCTCAATTCTCAACAACAGATTCAAAAACCAGTTCAAAAAAAAAAAAAAAAAAACAGATTCAAAAACAGATCTACAACAGATTTGTTCATCAACAACACATTCATGTATATGGATAGATTTGTTCATCAACAACAATTATCAAAAAAATGTTATCTATATATGAACAACACTCATCAACAACTTAAAAAAAAAAAAAACATTTGTTCATCAACAACAGATTTGTTGATTATATACACATACACACACACACACACACACATATATATATATATAGAGAGTTGTTCAGATCGGTGGCTTGACGGTTCATGGACCACGATCTGTTAGATCGGTGGCTTGACGGTTCAGATCGGTGGGTTCAGCTTGGTGGCTTCACGTTGGTGGCTTCATGATTCAAATCGATGGCTTCATGGTGGTGGATCTAGATGATGATGACAATGATGAGAGTGAGTGAGGGAGAGGGAGAGAGAGAGAGTAAGAGTAAGACGGAGGGAGATGAGAGACACAGTGACTCTGAGAGTGAGTGAGGCAAAGGGAGAAAAAGAGTAAGAGGGAGGGAGATGAGAGACCCAGTGAGTGTGAGAGGAGGGTTTGGTGAAATCCGAGTGAGTGAGAGAGGAAAGGAAGAGAAAGTAAGAGGAAGGAAATGAGAGACGATCGTGAGTGTTAGAGGAGGGTTTGGTTTATATATATAGAGGAGTAAAATGGTAATTTTATTTGAGAACTAATAGGACGGGGACGGGGCGACTGCACGGGGTGGGACACTTATCCCCGTCCCCGTCCCAAAACTGATCGGGGATTGATTTTTAAATACCATTCCCGTCCCATTGGGGATATTTTTTGAGGAAAAACCGCCTAATTTGGGGTTGGGTCCCTGTCAAGCCGGGTTCAAATTGCAATTCCTAAGACGAGGAAAGTGAACTTGAGATCCAATCACGTCTGACACGAGTGGAGGAAAGTGAACTTGAGATCCAAACGCATCACACATAAGAAGAGGAATAGTGAACTTGAAAGCCAAACGCATCTCACGCGAGAAGAGAAAAGTGAACTTGAGATCCAAACACGTCTCACGTGAGGCGAATAGTGAACTTGAGATCCAAACACGCCTCACACGAGAGGAGAAATAGTGAACTTGAGATCCAAACGTGTCTCACGCGAGAGAAGGAAAGTGAACTTGAGATCCAAACACGTGTCACGCGAAAGATGGAATAGTGAACTTGAGATCCAAACCCATCTCATGCGATAGGAGGAAAGTGAACTTGAGATCCAAACGCGTCTCACGCGAGAGGAGAAACAGTGAACTTGAGATCCAAACGCGTCTCACATGAGAGGAGCAAAGTGAACTTGAGATCCAAAGACGTCTCACGCGAGGGGAGAAAAGTGAACTTGAGATCAAAATGCGTCTCACGCAAGAGAAGGAATAGTGAATTTGATATCTAAACGCGTCTTACGCGAGAGGAGGAATAGTGAATGTGACATCCAAATGCGTCTCTCGCGAGAGGAGGAAAGTGAACTTGAGATCAAAACACGTCTCACGCGAGAGGAGGAAGAGTGAACTTGAGATCCAAACGCGTCACACGCGAGATGAGGAATAGTGAACTTGACATCCAAATGCGTCTCACGTGAGAGGAGGAAAGTGAACTAGAGATCCAAACGGGTCTCACGCGAGAGGAGGAATAGTGAACTTGACATCCAAACTCGTCTCACGGGAGAGGAGGAAAGAGAACTTGATAAACAAACGCGTCTCACTCGAGAGGAGGAATAGTGAACTTGAGATCCTAACGCGTGTCACGCGTGAGGAGGAAAGTGAACTAGAGACCCAAACAGGTCTCACGCGAGAGGAGAAAAGTGAACTTGAGAGCTAAACCCGTCACACAGGAGAGAACGAAAATGAACCTGAGATCTAAACGTGTCCCACGCGAGAGGAGGAATAGTGAACTTGAGATCTGAACGCGTCTCGCGCGATAGAGGAAAGTGAACTTGACATCCAAACAGGTCTCACGCGAGAGGAGGACAGTGAACTTGAGATCTAAATGCGTCACACGTGAGATGTGGAAAGTGAACTTGAGATCCAAACGCGTCTCACATAAGAGGAGGGAAGTGAACTTGATATCCAAACGCTTGAGAGGATGAAAGTGAACTTGAGATCCAAACGCGTCCCACGCGAGAAAGGGAAGTGAACTTGAGATCCAAACGCGCCTCACGCGTGAGGAGGAAAGTAAACTTGAGATCCAAATGCGTCTCACACGAGAGGAAGAAAGTTAACTTGAGATCCAAACGCGTCTCACTCGAGAGGAGGAATAGTGAACTTGATATACAAACGCGTCTCACTCAAGAGAAGGAAAAGTGAACTTGAGATCCTAACGCGTCTCACGTGTGAGGAGGAAAGAGAACTAGAGACCCAAATGGGTCTCACGTGAGAAGAGTAATGTGAACTTGAGATCCAAACCCGTCTCTCATGAGAGAAGGAAAGTGAACTTGAGATCCAAAGGCGTCTCACACGAGAGGAGGAATAGTGAACATGAGATCCAAGCGCGTCTCACACGAGAGCAGGAAAGTGAACTTGAGATCCAAACGTGTCTCACGTGAAAGGAGGAAATTAAACTTGAGATCCAAACGCGTCTCACGCGAGAGGAGGAAATTAAACTTGAGATCCAAACGTGTCTCACGAGAGAGGAGGGAAATGAACTTGAGATCCACACGCGTCTCATGCGAGAGGTGGAATACTGAATTTGAGATCCTAATGTGTCTCACTCGAGAGGAGGAAAGTGAACTTGAGATCCAAACGCGTTTCACGCGAGAGAATGTAAGTGAACATGAGATTCAAACGCGTCTGACGCGAGAGGAGCAAAGTGAACTTGAGATACAAACGCGACTCACGTGAGAGGAGGAATAGTGAGAATGAGATCCAAACGCATCTTACACGAGAGGAGAATAGTGAACTTGAGATCCAAACGCGTCTCACGCTAGAGGAGGAAAGTGAACTTGAGATCCAAGCACATCTCACATGAGAGAAGGAATAGTAAACTTGAGATCCAATCACGTGTCATGCGAGAGGAGGAATAGGGAACTTGAGATCCAAACATGTCTCACGGGAGAGGAGGAAAGTTAACTTGATATCCAAACGCATCTCACTCCAGAGGAGGAATAGTGAACTTGAGATCCTAACGCGTGTCACACGAGAGAAGGAAAGTGAACTTGAGATCTGAACGCATTTCACGCGAGAGGAGGAATAGTGAACTTGAGATCCTAACGCGCCTCACGCGAGAGGAGTAAAGTTAACATGAGATCCAATTGCATCTCACGCGAGAAGAGAAATAGTGAACAAATTGAAACGCACCTCACGCAAGAGAAGAAAGGTGAACTTGAGATCCAAACACGTCTCACGCGAGAGGAGGAAAGTGAACTTGAGTTCCAAAAGCATCTCATGCGAGAGGAGGAATAGTAAACTTGAGATCCAAATGCGTCTTACGCGGGAATGGGAGTTATGAACTTGACATCTAAACGCATCTCACGGAGGAGGAGTAATAATGAACTTGAGATCTAAACACGTCACCCGTGAGAGGAGGAAATTGAACTTGAGATCCAAACGCGTCTCACGCGAGAGGAGGAATAGTGAACTTAAGATCCAAACACGTGTCACGCGAGAGAATGAATAGTGAACTTGAGATCCAAACACGTCTCACAGGAGAGGAGGAAAGTTAACTTGATATCCAGACACATCTCACTCCAGAAGAGGAATAGTGAACTTGAGATTCTAACGCATGTCACGCGAGAGGAGGAAAATGAACTAGACACCCAAACGCGTCTCACGCTAGAAGAGGAAAGTGAACTTGAGATCCGAACACATCTCACGCGAGAGCAGAAATAGTGAACTTGAGATCCTAATGCGTCTCACGCGAGAGGAGAAAAGTTAACATGAGATCCAAATGCGTCTCACGCTAGAGGAGAAATAGTAAACAAATCAAAACGCGTCTCTGTGACGACCCCATCATGTATAATGATTAGTACTCGATTAATTAAGAGGATTTGGGATTTAATTGCCGAGTATTATAATTTATTTGGGATTTATGAGAATTGTGGAATCTGACTTGTATATGATTTTATTGAAGGTTTATTTTGGAATTAAAAATTAAGGGTCCAAATGGCTTAAGGGAGTAAAATTAGGAAGTTGAATCAATTTAATCTTAATTACGGACCCAATTGGGAGTCTAATTAAATATTCGATTCAGTTTAGTGAAATTGAGATTCGATTAATTAGGTCCTAATTGGAGAAAATTAAGCTAATTAAATTATGAGGATTGAGAACTGTAATTATTTCGAATTAAATTTAGTTATGGGGTGCCTAATTTGAATATGTAATTTATTGACAAAGATTTGGTGTCTGATCAAATTGAAGGCCTAAATGATTTGGGGAATCAAAATTGAGGATGAAAATAAGTTTAATTTAATATTTGGAACCTTTTAGGAATTCGATTAAAAATCTGATTCAGATTGATAAATTTAATTATACTTAATTGGACCTTAATAGAAGTCAAGTTAGACTAATCAAATTATGTGGGAATTGTGATTATTTATGATTAAATAAGTTATGTAGTAATCAAGATTAATTAAGACTAGGTGATGATTAAATTATGTTAACATGTAATTGGTATGCCTAACCAATCCTAATCAATTAATAAAAAAAATAAATATAATAAATAAACATATATGAATAAACAATGGAATGAAAGCTACGGAGATTTCTAGAACTTCAACAGATTGATGTCAAATATATGTAATATATTGGAAGCTTTCTTTTGTTAGCTGGGCTTGGACGGCAAAGAGAGAGATAGTGCCGAGAGAGAGAGAGAGAGAGAGGGGGAGTTCAATCCTCTGGAACTTGTTGGAAATTTTGAAGGAAATTCAAGAAAGGGAAATTGGAAGATTATCAAGAAATGATCAAATTAAAGATTGAAGGTAAGAATTTTAACTTTGATTTTGCAGGATTCATGTATTACACTTGAAATTAATAGTGAGTTGAGCTCAATTTCATATAATTTGGAAGAAATTAGAAAATAAAGATGAAGAGATTAAGTTAGGTTCATGGTTATGGAAATTAATTATTTGGGTTTGATGTTGTGATTTTGCATGAAATTATGCCTAAATGTTACATGCATGGGAAAATCTACAAGATTAATACTTTAATTAAACATGCATTATAAAATTTTAAGGTTTTGGGATTTTAGTTCATGTTTAAAAGGTTTATGGATTTGAATTGGGTTCAATTTTGGGAATCATTCTTAATTTGAGTTCATGAAATTTGAGAGTTGATTTTGGAATTTATTAAATCCATGCATGTAATTGAATTGAAAAGTTTTATTCAATTTAAATACATTTTAGAACACCCAGGATTATGAATTAAATATTTGGTTAAAAATTGAGTTAAGTTGATTATGTTATTAATAGAAAAATTGGATCTATTTGAATTTTATTGTTACATGCATGTAATTTAGAGAAATTAAAGAATTAATTCATGAACATAGTTGGGGTTGATCCTTATGGAAATAATTACATGCACAATGAAGGTTTTAAGAATCAAGCCATGCAATTTCATATTTTGAAAAGAAGGAAGAATTTTATAAAAATCAAGTTTATGAGAATTTGGGGTTAATTCTAATGTTAGACAAGGGCTTTGAATTTTATTATGAAAGATAGAAATTAGTTTAATTTCAAATTTGAATCCATGCATGTAATGTAATTTAAGAGTTTTTATTTAATGTAAACATGTTATGGAATATATTTAATTTGTTAGTTTTATTTGAATTACATATGTGCAATGTTTGCTAAGAAAGTTGTCAAGGATATGAAGGATTGGAGCTAAGATCAAAATACGAAGTTTAATTAGAAATTAATTATTTTGGATTTGATCTTGGATGTTGTGATTAAATCAAGCTCCATAAATTATATGCAATTTTATTGGGCGTTTGATTTTGAAAGGGCTTGTAGAATCATGAGTTCATGGGTTTTGATTTAAACATTGTGTTTCAAGATTTTGAGCAAATAATTTATAAATAAATAAGTGTTTATGTTTTCTAAAGTATTTTCGAAGTTTTGATCAAGATTGGTATGGGTTTAAAAATTGAGAATGCATTGGGAAGCAATTTTTGAGAAGTTTAGAATTCCGGGATTTTACAGGCTCGCTCGAGCAAACAACTATTCTCAACATATTTTGAAAAATTATATTTGGTTCACATTTTTACTCTCATCTCTTTCCAAAGCATTCTAGACATGATTTATAACTCAATAAAGATTAATAAGCTACCAATCAACATAGATTAGTTAGTTAAAGAATGAATCATTGATCTAGTGGTAATTGTTTAAGAAGCCAAGTAAAAGATCAATCTATTTAGAAAAAGAATGGCTTAGTAATGAGGTAATGGATTAGAAACACGCTAAGAAATGAATGTACTAAATCAAGAGAATGCAAGTGTGTGTGTTTTAAGCAATGTGCTAAGAATGAACAAGAACCAACGTAATGAAAGCTAAGCCGTGTTGGCCACTTGAATGTGTAATAATAAGACATGCTTGTGCAATGTATTTTGTGATTGTAGGTCAACATCTGGAGATCGATTGTTTACCTACTGGAACCACTGTGAGTAACGTTATCGTAAAGATACGTTTATATGAAATTATGTTCCAAATGTGATATATCAAGTTATGATTTCTGAAATGATATATGTTTCTGTGAACGAACATTCCAAGTTTGAAATCTATTATGGCATCCATAGATAGTCCCAAGTCATGGGGGACGGCATGAAAATGCGGGTCCATGACAGTTACGAGATCTCGTTAGCCATTTCATTGTGGTGATATGTGTTTAATCGGTGTCCGGGACCGGTTACTCTAGTCGGAAGACGTTATGTGATATGTTCTATGGGATATGCCATTATTATGTTTTGATATGAGATGACTATGATTATGCTATGATCTGTTCTGTACGTATAAAATGTTCGAAATTCGTTCACTAACCCCTTTACCTTAATGTTATTCACTGGGCTTTAGCTCATTATTTGTATACATATGTATATAGGTGAGCATTCTGGAGCGCAAGCCCGAAGGTTTTCGTAAGGGGTTGTGTTTCTGTTGTCAGCCAACCATTGCGCCTCACGTGGAGGTTCCCGAAGTGTCTTGGATTCAAGTTTTGATTAGTCCTGTATATATAAGACTTGATTTGATTATGTTGGCTGTACTTAAAATTATGTAATGTGTGTGGGTATGATATATGGTTGACTATCGGATATGCATATAAAGTTTAAAATTTTTTGTCTCATATAAGTCTGCACAGCTCAATGGACGTTGTATATTCTTATTTACTTCCGCAGCCCTTTAATATTATGTCAATTTGTTCAGAGGCCGTAGGTAATCCTCGGATTACTGGCCGGTTACGGTGCTAAACCTATAGGGGCGGGTTTGGGTCGTGACAGTCTCACATGAGAGGAGAAAGGTGAACTTGAGATCTAAACGCGTCTCACGCGAGAGGGGGAAAGTGAACTTGAGATCCCAATGCGTCTCACGCTAGAAGAGGAATAGTGAACTTGAGATCCAAACGTGAGAGGAGGAATTGTGAACTTGAGATCTAAACGCGTCTCATGCGAGACGAGGAAAGTGAACTTGAGATCCAAACGCATCTTACGTAGGATGAGTAATAATGAACTTGAGATCCAAACACGTCTCACATGAGAGGAGGAAATTGAACTTGAGATCCAAACACATCTCACTCGAGAGGAGGAACTGTGAACTCGAGATCACAACGCTTCACGCGAGAGGAGGAATAGTAAACTTGAGATCCAAATACGTTTCACGCTAGAGGAGGAAAGTGAACTTAAGATCCAATCACGTCTCACGTGAGTGGAGGAAAGTGAATTTGAGACCCAAACGCGTCTCAACCACGAGTAGCAAAGTGAACTTGAGATCCAAACGCGTCTCACGTAAGAGAAGGAATAGTGAACTTGAGAGCCAAACGCGTCTCACACGAAAGGAGAAAAGTGAACTTGATATCCAAACGCGTCTCACGAGAGAGGAGGAATAGTGAACTTGAGATCCAAATGCGTCTCACACGAGAGGAGGAATAGTGAACTTGAGATCCAAACGCGTCTCACGCGAGAGGAAGAAAGTGAACTTGAGATCCAAACCCGTCTCACGCGAGAGGAGGAAAGTGACCTTGAGATCCAAACGCGTCTCACGCGAGAGGAGGAATAGTGATCTTGACATCCAAACACGTGTCACGCGAGAGGAGCAAAGTGAACTTGAGATCCAAACACGTCTTACGCAAGAGGAGAAAAGTGAACTTGAGATCCAAACACGTCTCACGTAAGATGAGAAAAGTGAACTTGAGATCCAAACGCGTCTCACGTGAGAGGAGGAATAGTGAATTTGAGATCCAAACGTGTCTCACGCAAGAGGAGGAATAGTGAACGTGACATCCAAACATGTCTCTCGCAAGAGGAGGAAAGTGAACTTGAGATCAAAACGCGTCTCACGCGAGAGGAGGAAGGGTGAACTTGAGATCCAAACGCTTGTCACGTGAGAGGAGGAAAGTGAACTTGAGATCCAAATGCATCTCACGTGAGATGAGGAATAGTGAACTTGAGATCTAAACGCGTCTCATGTGAGAGGAAGAAAGTGAACTAGAGATCTAAACGCGTCTCACACGAGAGGAGGAATAGTGAACTTGACATCCAAACCCGTCTCATGGGAGAGAAGGAAAGTGAAGTTGATATCTAAACACGTCTCACTCGAGAGGAGGAACTGTGAACTTGAGATCCTAATGTGTATCACGCGTGAGGAGGAAAGTGAACTACAGACCCAAACGGGTCTTACGCGAGAGGATAAAAGTGAACTTGAGATCCAAACCCGTCTCATGAAAGAGGAGGAAAATGACCCTGAGATCCAAACGCGTCTCACGTGAGAGGAGGAATAGTGAACTTGAGATCCGAACGCGTCTCACGGGAGTGGAGGAAAGTGAACTTGACATCCAAACGGGTCTCACGCGAGTGAAGGAAGTGAAGTGAACTTGAGATCGAGATCGTCACACGAGAGGCGAAAAATGAACTTGAGATCTAAATGCGTCTCACATGAGAGGAGGGAAGTGAACTTGATATCCAAACGCGTCTCACGCAAGAGGTGGAATATTGAATTTGAGGTCCTAATGGGCTTCACTCGAGAGAATGAAAGTGAAGTTGAGTTCCAAACGCATCCCACGCGAGAGGAGGGAATTGAACTTGAGATCCAAATGCATCTCACACTAGAAGAGGATAGTGAACTTGAGATCCAAACGCAACTCACGCGAGAGGAGGAAAGTGAACTTCAGATCCAAATGTGTCTCATGCGAAAGGAGGAAAGTTAACTTGAGATCCAAACGCGTCTCACTCGAGAGGAGGAATAAGGAACTAGATATCCAAACGCGTCTCACGCGAGAGAAGGAAAAGTGAACTTGAGATCCTAACGCGTCTCATGCGTGAGGAGGAAAGAGAACTAGAGACCCAAACGGGTCTCACACGAGAGGAGGAATGTGAACTTGAGATCCAAACCCGTCTCTCGTGAGAGGAGGAAAATGAACTTGAGATCTAAAGACGTCTCACACGAGAGGAGGAATAGTGAACATGAGATCCAAACGTGTCTTACATGAGAGGAGAAAAGTGAACTTGAGATCCAAACGTGTCTCACGCGAGAGGAGGAAATTAAACTTGACATCCAAACGCGTCTCACGCAGGAGGAGGAAATTGAAGTTGAGGTCCAAACGCGTCTCACGAGAGAGGAGGGAAGTGAACTTGAGATCCACACGCGTCTCACGCGAGTGGTGGAATAGTGAATTTGAGATCCTAACGCGTCTCACTCGAGAGGAGGAAAGTGAACTTGAGATCCAAACGCGTCTCACGCGAGAGGAGGAAAGTGAACTTGAGATGCAAACCCGTCTCACGCGAGAGGTGGAAAGTGAACTTGAGATCCAAACGCGTCTCACGTAAGAGGAGGAAACTAAACTTGAGATTCAAACACATCTAACACGAGAGGAGCAAAGTGAACTTGAGATCCAAACGCGACTCACGGGAGAGGAGGAATAGTGAACATGAGATCCAAACGTGTCTCACGCTAGAGGAGAAATAGTGAACTTGAGATCCAAACGCATCTCATGCTAGAGGAGGAAAGTGAACTTGAGATCCAAACGCGTCTTACGTGAGAGGAGGAATAGTGAACTTGAGTTCCAAGCCCGTCTCACAGGAGAGGAGGAAAGTAAAATTTTTATCCAAATGCGTCTCATACGAGAGAAGGAATAGTGAACTTGAGTTCCATGTGCGTCTCAGGCGAGAGGAGGAAAGTGAACTTAAGATCCAAACGCGTCTCACACGAGGGGAGGAATAGTGAACTTGAGATCCAAACCCGCCTCACGGGAGAAGGAAAGTGAAATTGATATCCAAACGCATCTCACACGAGAGGAGGAATAGTGAACTTAAGTTTCATGCGCGTCTCACGCAAGAGAAAGAAAGTGAACTTGAGATCCCAACGCGCCTCATGCGAGAAGAGAAAAGTGAACTTAAGATCCTATCACGTCCTACGTGAGAGCAGGAATAGTTAACTTGAGATCCAAACGCGTCTCACACAACACGAGAAAAGTGAACTTGAGATCTAAACACGTCTCACGCGAGACGAGGAATACTGAACGTGAGATCCAAACGCGTCTCAAGCGAGAAGGGGAAAGTGAACTTGAGATCCAAACACGTCTCAGGCGACAGGAGGAAAGTGAACTTGAGATCCAAACGCGTCTCATGCCAGAGAATGAAAGTGAACATGAGATCCAAACCCGTCTCACTCGAGAGGAGGAATTGTGAACTTGAGATCCCATCGTGTCTCACGCAAGAGGAGGAATAATGAACTTGAAATCCAAACACTTTTCAGGCAAGAAGAGAAAGGTGAACTTGAGATCCCAACGCGTCTCACGCAAGAAGAGAAATGGTGAACTTGAGATCTAAACGTGTGTCACACGAGAGGAGGAAAGTGAACTTGAGATCCAAACGCGTCTCACACGAGATGAGGAATAGTGAACTTGAGATCCAAACGCGTCTCACGCGAGAGGAGAAAGGTGAACTAGAGGTCAAAACGTCTCACGCGAGAGGGGAACTTGAGATCCAAACCCGTTTCACGGGAGGAGAGGAGAAAGTGAAGTTGATATCTAACGCGTCTCACTCGAGACGAGGAATTGTGAACTTGAGATCATAACGTGTGTCACGCGTGAGGAGAAAGTGAACTAGAGACCTGCAGGTCTCACGCGAGAAAAGAAAAGTGAACTTGAGTTCCAAACCCGTCTCACGGGAGAGGAGGAAAATGAACTTGAGATCCAAACGCGTCTTACGCGAGAGGAGGAATAGTGAACTAGAGATCCAAACACGTGTCACGCAAGAAGAGGAAAGTAAACTTGACATCCAAACGGGTCTCACGCGACAGGAGGAAAAAGAACTTCAGATCCAAACGTGTCACACGCGAGAGGAGGAAAGTGAACTTGAGATCCAAACCCATCTCATGTGAGAGGAGAAAAGTGAACTTGATATCCAAACGCGTCTCACGTGGGAGGTGTAATATTGAATTTGAGATCCTAACGGGTCTCACTCGAGAGGATAAAAGTGAACTTGAGATCCGAACGCGTCTCACGCGAGAGGAGGGAAGTGAACTTGAGATCCAAACGTGCCTCATGCTAGAGGAGGAAAGTGAACTTGAGATCCAAACGCGCCCCACGCGAGAGGAGGAAAGTTAACTTGAGATCCAAACGTGTCTCACTCGAGAGAAGGAATAGTGAACTTGATATCCGAACGTGTTTCACACGAGAGGAGTAAAAGTGAACTTGAGATCCTAACGTGTGTCACGCGTGAGGAGGAAGGAGAACTAGAGATCCAAACAGGTCTCACGCGAGAGGTGAAAAGTGAACTTGAGATCCAAACCCATCTCTCGTGGGGGAAGGAAAGTGACCTTGAGATCCAAATACGTCTCACAAAAGAGGAGGAATAGTGAACATGAGATCCAAACGTGTCTCACACGAGAGAAGGATATTAAACTGGAGATCCAAACGTGTCCCACGCGAGAGGAGGAGATTGAACTTGAGATCCAAATGCGTCTCACGAGAGAGGAGGGAAGTAAACTTGAGATCCACACGCGTCTCACGCGAGAGGTGGAATAGTGAATTTGAGATCCTAACGTGTCTCACTCGAGAGGAGGAAAAGTGAACTTAAGAACCAAACGCGTCTCATGCGAGACGAGGAAAGTGAACTTGAGATCCAAACGTGTCTCACGCGAGAGGAGGAAATTAAACTTGAGATACAAACGCGTCTCACGCGAGAGGAGGAAATGGAACTTGAGATCCAAACGCGTCTCACGAGAGAAGAGGGAAGTAAACTTGAGATCCACGCGCATCTCACATGAGAGGTGGAATAGTGAATTTGAGATCCTAATGCGTCTCACTCAAGAGGAAGAAAGTGAACCTGAGATCCAAACGTGTCTTATGCGAGACGAGGAATATTGAACGTGAGATCCAAACCTATCTCAAGCGAGAGGAGGAAAGTGAACTTTAGATCCAAACAAGTCTCAAGCGACAGGAGAAAAGTGAACTTGAGATCAAAACACGTCTCACGCGAGAGAAGGAAAGTGAATTGGAGATCCAAACGCGTCTTTTGCGAGAAGAGAAAAATGAACTTGAGATCCCATCACGTCTCACGTGAGAGGAGGAATAGTTAACTTGAGATCCAAATGCGTCACACGCGAGAGGAGAAAAGTGAACTTGAGACCCAAATGTGTCTCATGCGAGAGAGGGAAAATGAACTTGAGATCTAAACGCATCTCAACCGTGAGTAGAAAAGTGAACTTGAGATCCAAACATGTCTCACGCAAGAGGAGGAATAGTGATGTTGAGAGGCAAATGCATCTCACGTGACAAAAGAAAAGTGAACTTCAGATCCAAACGTGTGTTACGCGAGAGGAGGAAAGTGAACTTGAGATCCAAACGCGTCTCATGCGAGATGAGGAATAGTGAACTTGAGATCCAAACGCATCTCACGTGAGAGAAGGAAAGTGAACAAGTGATTAAAACGCGTCTCACGCGAGAGGAGGAATAGTGAACTTGAGATCCAAACCCGTCTCACGGGAGAGGAGGAAAGTGAACTTGATATCCAAACGCGTCTCACTTGAGAGGAGAAATAGTGAACTTGAGATCCAAACGCGTGTGACGTGTGAGGAGGAAACTGAAGTTGAGACCCAAACAGGTTTCACGCGAGAGGAGAAAAGTGAACTTGAGATCCAAACCCGTCTCACAGAAGAGGAGCAAAATGAACTTGAGATCCAAACGCGTCTCACGCAAGAGGAGGAAAGTGAACTTGACATCCAAACATGTCTCACACGAGAGGAGGAAAGTGAACTTGAGATCCAAATGCATCACATTCGAGAAAAGTAAAGTGAACTTAAGATCCAAACCCGTCTCACACGAGAAGAGGGAAGTGAACTTGATATCCAAACGCGTCTCACGTGAGAGGTGGAATATTGAATTTGATATCCTAACGGGTCTCACTCGAGAGGATGAAAGTGAACTTGAGATCCAAACGCGTCTCACACGAGAGGAGGGAAGTGAACTTGAGATCCATACGCGTCTCACGCTAGAGGAGGAAAGTGAAATTAAGATCCAAACGCGCCTCACGGGAGAGGAGGAAAGTGAACTTGAGATCCAAACGTGTCTCACGCGAGAGAATGAAAGTTAACTTGAGATTCAAACGCGCCTCACTCGAGAGGAGGAATAGTGAACTTGATATCCAAATGTGTCTCACTCGAGACGAGAAAAAGTGAACTTGAGATCCTAACACGTCTCACGCGTGAGGAGGAAAGAGAACTATAGATCTAAACGGGTCTTACGCGAGAGGAGGAAAGTGAACTTGAGATCCAAACCCGTCTCTCATGAGAGAAGGAAAGTGAACTTCAGATCCAAATGCGTCTCACACGAGAGGAGGAATAGTGAACATGACATCCAAACGCGTCTCACGCAAGAGGAGGAAAGTTAACTTGAGATCCAAATGTGTCTCACGCGAGAGGAGGAAATTAAACTTTAGATCCAAACGCGTCTCACACGAGAGGAGGAAATTGAACTTGACATCCAAACGCATCTCACGAGAGATGAGGGAAGTGAACGTCAGATCTACATGCGTCACACGCGAGAGGTGGTGTATTAAATTTGAGATCCTAACGCGTCTCACTCGAGAGGAGGAAAGTGAACTTGAGATCCAAAAACGTCACACGCGAGAGGTGAAAAGTGAACTTGAGATCCGAATGCGTCTCATGCGAGAGGAGGAAAGTGAACTTGAGATCCAAATGCGTCTGATGCAAGAGAAGCAAAGTGAACTTGAGATCCAAACGCAACTCACGCGAGAGGAGGAATAGTGAACATGAGATCCAAATGCGTCTCATGGGAGAAGAGGAATAATGAACATGAGATCCAAACGCGTCTCATGCTAGAGGAGGAAAGTGAACTTGAGATCCAAACGCGACTTACGCGAGAAGAAGAATAGTGAACATGAGATCCAAATGCGTTTCACGGGAGAGGAGGAATAGTGAACATGAGATCGAAACGCGTCTCATGCTAGAGGAGGAAAGTGAACTTGAGATCCAAACGCATCTCACACGAGAGGAGGAATAATGAACTTGAGATCTAATCCCGTCTCACGGGAGAGGAAGAAAGTGCAATTGATATCCAAACGCGTCTCACTCGAGAGGAGGAAAGTGAACCTGAGAGCCAAACGCGTCTCACGCGAGAGGTGGAAAGTGAACTTGAGATCCAAACGCATCTCACGCAAGAGGAGGAAAGTGAACTTGAGATCCAAGCGCGTCTGACGCGAAAGGAGCAAAGTGAACTTGAGATCCAAACGTGACTCACACAAGAGGAGGAATAGTGAACATGAGATCCAAACGCGTCTTACGCGAGAGGAGGAATAGTGAACTTGAGATCCAAACGCATCTCATGCTAGAGGAGAAAAGTGAACTTGAAATCCAAATGCGTCTCATGCGAGAAGAGGAATAGTGAACTTGAGATCCAAACCCATCTCACGGGAGAGAAGGAAAGTGAAATTGATATCCAAACCCATCTCACTCGAGAGGAGGAATAGTGAACTTGAGATCCTAACGCGTCTCATGCGTGAGGAGGAAAGTGAACTAGAGACCCAAACGGGTCTCACACGATAGGAGGAAAGTGAACTTGAGATCCAAACCCGTTTCACGGGAGAGGAAGAAAGTGAACTTGACATCCAAACGCGTCTCACGCGAGAGGATGAATAGTGAACTTGAGGTGTAAACGTATCTCACGTGGGAGGAGGTATTTGAACTTGAGATCCAAATACGTCTCACATGAGAGGAGGAAGTTGAACTTGAGATCCAAACGCGTCTCATGTGAGAGGAGAGAAGTGAACTTGAGATCCAAACGTGTCTCACGCGTGAGGTTGAATAGTGAATTTGTGATCCTATCGCATCTTACTCTAGAGTTCGAAAGTGAACTTGAGATCCAAACGCGTCTCATGCAAGTCGAGGGTAATGAACATGAGATCCAAATGCATTTCACGCGAGAGGAGGAAAGTGAACTTGAGATCCAAATACGTCTCACTCGAGAGAACGAAAGTGAACTTGAGATCCAAACGCAACTCACGTGAGAGAAAGAAAGTGAACTTGAGATCCAGACGCGTCTTACGCGAGAGGAGCAAAATGAACTTTAGATCCAAACATGACTCACACAAGAGGAGGAATAGTGAACATGAGATCCAAACGTGTCTCACGCAAGAGGAGAAAAGTGAACTTGAGATCCAAACGCGTCTCACCCGGGAAAAGGAATAGTGAACTAGAGATCCAAACACGTCTTCCGGGAGATGAGGAAAGTGAACTTGTGATCCAAATGTGTCTCACGCGAGAGGAGGAAAGAGAACTTGAGATCCAAATGCGTCTCACACGAGAGGAGGAATAGTGAACTTGAGTTCCATGCACGTCTCAGGCGAGAGGAGGAAAGTGAATTTGAGATCCAAACGCGTCTCTCGCGAGAGGAGGAAAGTGAACTTGAGATCCGAACGCGTCTCACGTGAGAGGCAGGAAGTGAACTTGAGATCCAAACGTGTCTCACGCGAGAGAAGGAAAGTGAACTTGAGATCCAAACGCGTCTCACGCGAGAGGAGGAAAGTGAACTTGAGATCCAAATGCGTCTCACGTGAGAGGAGGAAAGTGAACTTGAGATCCAAACGCATCTGATGCGAGAGGAGCAAAGTGAATTGTAGATCCAAACACGACTCGTACGAGAGAAGGAATAGTGAACATGAGATCCAAACGCGTCTCACGCGAGAGGAGATAAGTGAACTTGAGATCCAAACGCGTTACACGCGAGAGGAGGAATAGTGAACTTAAGATCCAAAAGCGTCTCACGCAAAAGAAGGAATAATGAACTTGAGATCGAAACGCGTCTCACGCGAGTGGATGAAAGTGAACTTGAGATACAAAGACGTCTCACACGCGAGGAGGAATAGTGAACTTAGGATGCAAGCGCGTCTTACGCAAGCGGAGGAATAGTGAACTTGAGATCCAACCGCGTCTCACGCGAGCGGAGGAAAATGAACTTGAGATCCAAACGCGTCTCATGCCACAAGAGAAAAGTGAACTTGAGATCCAAACGCGTCTCACTCGTGAGGAGGAATCGTGAACTTGAGATAAAAACGCGTATCACGCTAGAGCAGAAAAGTGAACTTGAGATCCAAACGCGC
Source organism: Camellia lanceoleosa (assembly GCA_025200525.1). NCBI lineage: Eukaryota > Viridiplantae > Streptophyta > Magnoliopsida > Ericales > Theaceae > Camellia > Camellia lanceoleosa. The sequence goes on from CM045770.1 coordinate 15,365,499, forward strand.
GAGTAAGGAATAGTGAACTTGAGATGAAAACATGTATCACGTGAGAGCAGAAAAGTGAACTTGAGATCCAAACGCGTCTCACGCGAGAGGAGGAAAGTGAACATGATATCCAAATGCATGTCACACGAGAGGAGAAAGGTGAACTTGAGATCCAAACGCGTCTCACGCGAGTGGAAGAATTGTGAACTTGATATCCAAACGCGTCTCACGGGAGAGAAGGAAAGTGAACTTGAGATCCAAACGCGTCTCACAGGGAAGGAGGAATAGTGAACTTGAGATCCAAACACGTCTCACGTGAGAGGAGGAAAGTGAACTTGAGATCCAAACACGTCTCACGCGAGAGGAGGAATAATGAACTTGAGATCCTAATGCGTCTCACGCGAGAGAATGAAAGTGAACTTGAGATCTGAACGAGTCTCACACGAGAGGAGGAAAGTGAACTTGAGATCCAAACGTGTATGATGTGTGAGGAGAAAAGTGAATTTGAGATCCAAACGCGTCTTACGCAAGAGGAGGAATGGTGAACTTGAGATCCAAACGCGTCTCATGCGTGAGGAGGAATAATGAACTTGAGATCCAAACCCCTCATATATCATTTCATTGACTTAATCGCCATCATTCGAATCACTAATATTCTCATTCAATGGCACAGACGCTGGTAAATCTTCCCCGTGAAAAATCCATCTGGTGTAGCTTGGAAGAAACCCATTGACCATTAAATGTTACCCCAAAAGGTCTTTCTTTACTAGTTTGACATTCCGACACCGTTTACATGGACATGTGACTTCATTTGATAGAGGATTATTTTGGCATGCAAGTTTAAGAAATTCCTTAACCCCTTATATATATTCTGGATGCAACGTATGCTAATTTATCCAACTTTTATCCATCTAACTTCATCTTACACTACAAATGTAACTGCCAAATCAACAAAGTTCAAAATTATCATTTCATTTTAATTTTTCTTAACCTCAGTTAAGTACCTTATAATGCTTGCAACATGACATTGCTCAACTCTAACTCTTCTCTAATAGGTTGGTTCATCATACTTTCCTTTTAGGAATGCACAGTCTATATTATAAAAAGTAGCTCATACTGCTCTATCCATCTCTAACAAAATATCGGCAGCATCTTCCTATGGTTCTCTAAGTACACGACATAGACTGGGTGTACTGCTATACCTTGTCTAGTATGCACCCGGAGAACATGAGGGGCTATTACACGAAATCTATACGAGATGGACTACATTTAAGCAATAGAACTACTAATTACAACATAGACTTGTGCTCCTAAACTGGATAATCCAAGAAAAGCTTCATCAAATATGACTAGGTATCTCTAATGAAGATTTTTGGATGGGTCTGTGGCTATCTATGCATGCATAGATAATTACTTACTAAATTAACAACTTTCATATTTTTTTATCTTCGTGGTGCAATCTGAATCAGAATTATCCAGCATACTAGAAGCATTTCTAGCATGAAGCATATTAATGAAGAAACTACAAGTTTCTACAATTCTATTGATAGATTATGATATAGAGCTTCATCAAAGATGACTAAGTGCGCACTAAAAAAATCAATCTATGTCCCTTAGTACAAGTAAAAAAATCAACTCCATCACATATATCAAGAAAGAATCAATATGAAAAATGACAAGGTTAGAGATGAAATATGCATAATTGATACAAAACTCCTATAGTATTTTTTTTTACAAGGCAAGTAGTGAACTATACAAGCATATCACTATCAATTCAAAAACCTAAATATAAATCATGTTCTCGCAATCACCAATTAAATGGGATCTATTGAAGTGTTCTCTAGGGGGTGTATGGTAGTTTAATTAATGGTTAACAAATATTTGAAACCTAAATGTCATAGTGAACGTGTTGGGTTCCACCATATGTTTGCATCACCTTAATGTCATAGTTACTGTTTACATTACCAAAACTTTATGTTTCTTGCATTATAAACCTAAAAATCCTTTTGCCTCGTCTTTAAAATACATAGAAAACCATTCCTAACAACCATATCCACCAAGCTTTAACACATAAATATCGCCTTAAATCAGCCTTATTACTGTTGTTCTACATTAAGTTTGGTATCGTAGCTACTAGGTGAATGTTGTTCTCTTTCTGTAACGGTAAAAACATCAACCTCCCACTGACACAACATTATAAATTTAAAATTGGAAATTTATTTAATGAAGAAGTCTCATGTAACTTGTGACAATTGCAATGATCTGTTAAACTAGTTATTAGCTTCTACAGATGGGGCATATTGCATTTAATATATTGCTAGAAACAACATATAATGCACTCTTAATATCATTGCAAAGAGAACATTACATTTCTTCCCTTGGATAAGCCATTTGGCTATTGCTATGCTAATTTGCATCTATTTATAAATTAGAACATAGTCATGTGCAGATATGAAAACATGCTCAGGAGGATCACCTGAAGAAGAAGAAGAACACACACACACACACACACACATATATATCCACCAAATCCAAAACAGTGAACTCAAAACAATGAGAACACACACACACACACACACACACACACACACACACACACATATCAAAAGGAAACGGCTGATTGAGCGAGATCTGCAACAAAAAGAAGTGGCCGATTGAGCGAGATCTGCAACAAAACAGAGCCACAACAAACTTACAGATCTTAAAAAAAAAAAAAAAAAAAAAAGGCCCTAAACGAGCTTCAAAATCTGGATTGACCAAAGGACCAAAATCGAAACTCACAAAATCGAAAGAGAGGAGAACCAAAATCGGAAGATAAGCGCAAATCTGGTGACCAAAATCTACAACAAGTTTTGAAATCCACAAATCTGAAATCGATTGAGAGTGTTTGAAATTGAGCGAGAAAGAGTGTTTGAAATCAAATGAGTTTGTTTGATAGAATGGGTTTTTGAGTTTCAAAGCTTCAAATCGAGGGTTTTTGAGTTTTGGAAGAGAAAGAGTGAGTTGTAGAAGAGTGAGAGTAAGAGTAAGAGTGCAAGACGGTTTGAAAGGGACGGAATTTTGAACGGTGTGAACTAATTGACCCAAAACAGTGTCGTGTAACTGAGATCCAAAGACAATGTTTTTTGAAAACGTTGTGTATAATTAATCCATCATGGCATTTTCCTAAACGCCACAAAAGTTAAGCGCTATACCTCCTTTTTCCTGTAGTGACTATCACCACCACCAACATCTCAACCATCACCCACCATTGCCTCAACTAGGTTGGTGCCACCATCACCATCCCACCACTACTACTGTCATCAACCACCACCACTAATACAGCATACATTAGTTTCAAGGAAACCCAAATGCAACAAAAAAATCCCCAACAAATTAAACAATATAAGAGAACATTTCATAATGTGTATGAGAGAGAGAGAGAGAAAGAAAGAGAGAGAGAGAGCACTTAATGTTCAACATGTAGATCAAACTTGAACAATATAAGAGAAACAGTCACACAAGTACATGGACAAGGAATCACGACTGACAAAACAACCACCCCATACTTAGGTTTGAAACAATAAAAAAAAAATTAACAGTGTAAATATATATATGATCGACAATGCTTCTTATTGAACATTCATGATGATTCTTCCACCAAGGGCATGCCGAAAATGGTATTTACAAAACATTTGAATCAACACTTGGTCGAAGTCGTCTTGTAAATATCAGATCAACTGTCAACATGGATAATCGAAGATTTTAGACCATTATGCAAATGCTTAAAATGGAAGAAGCTCAACATGCCTAGGAAGGGAGGGATACACAAGGTTTCAGATGCACTGATTAAGCCTAAAGCAGAGCACTCTTGTCGCTTAATTACTTTCTCATATAAAATCTACTGAATCATCTATGAAAATCCAGTATGTAAGATAATTAGGAAGTTGGCACAAGAAACGTGCACTTTTAGAAGAATGCAATCCCAGATTAAGAATCATATTCCAATCATGGTTGTTAGAATCTTACTATTCATGATTTGATTCGTATCCTTCACTACAAGTTTTGAGCAAAACAATTCAATTCGTGCAATTGAATCTTAAATTGAGTGAATCTTACAATTCAATTGTGATTCACTACGATAAAGCGACTATTCTATGTGCATAATGTATGAAATGACATCATTTTCGCAATATAAAAAGAGATCCAGTAATTATATTGATATGTTTAATCTTATATGTTATATATAATTTAATAATATTGATATTTATTACATTTTAAACATAATTGTGTCTTTTACATGTATATACATACATAAAATTATATATTATGCTAAATAAACTGAATTTTACAATTCACTATTTCATGAAAACGATTATCGATAAAATTCACAACTTGACAACAATGTCAATGATTCCAATTCATACCTCATCAAGGTCCTGGGCCGGTCATCCAACCTCTCAATACCTTCTTGCATATAGTACCATCAGTTATTAACCTATTGGCATTTCCCGACACTAAAGAATCCGCTATCTCCTTGAGACCTTGCAAAAAGAAAAGTAACGCCACATCAATTTTGACTGAAGTGTTTACATGTGTTTACATTCTCCAGAATTATAAAGCTAATGTAAAGCTAACGAAATATTGTGTTTACAAAGATATAATCAAAAAAAAGAATCAAAAGAAATGGCAAACTATTTATTGTCAAATAATTAGCTTGTCTAATGAAAATTGAGTAACAAACAATGTTTAAAGAGTAAGAAAGAAACCATTAGGCTTGGAGGTTCAGAAGAATTGAGATAACCACGGGGCTTTCCAGAAAGCTTGAGTTGTTCCTACAGGAAAAAAAAAAAAAAAAAAAACATGAAATATTATAAAGAGCATCTATTTAGAAACTGGCCAGATGGAGAACCAAATCTCAGTCATGAAGAAAATGTAAACACTGACACAAATTTTGAGGAAATTTATATGGAGATATGCCCAGTGGAAGACAGAGAACTTGGTCCACACCACAAAATAGACGTATGTTCTAGATTAATGATACAAAAATGATATTGCCATAGTTGTGGGTAAATTGATGTAAATTTGTTTAAAGATTACATAAAATTACATTAAAAGATAGCCACTATGCCCTCCTATGACTAAAAAGTATCCAAAATACAAATTTGTCTAGCTGCATGGAGTACTCACTTGGAAAAATTCTATGAAAAGTCAATTCAACTAAGAGGTTGGTGTAAATTTAACTCTTTTTTTCCTGAAAATGTAAATATATATTCATAAAAAGACCCAAATGGCCGCAACCTTTGTACAGCAGAAATAAACCAAAGGAACCAAAAACAATGTAAATTTAAAACTTGCATAAGCAATTGTGCAAACGTGAAGAACTTCCAGCATTTCTACTTTTCTTCCATCAACAAAGTTGCATAGGTACAACACACCAAGATTTGCAAGGTCCTGTTGCCAAATTATGTAAGAACATCCTCAGGCATACAAAAGATAAAAAAATAAAAACAATTAATAATCAATGCAATGGAAAATCATTGAAAAAAAAAAGGGAACCATAAGCATTGTTCGAGTTGTTATAAGGTACTTTATGATCTCTAGACCCAACTATCTGATAGTTGGCTAAGAAATCAAATAATCCACGGGAAGGTTTTGAAGCTCTAAACAGAAACAGTGCTCTATGTCTAGCACGGACTTTGTTGTTCCCCAACTCAATCAATACCAAGCACTCTTACTTTTTGAGGTCTAAATTGCACCAATTTAATTTGCTGCCACTCAGTTCCTTATTTATTTTTTTCCACCTCTTTGTTTGTTCTATTACCTTTACTAAAGACAATCAACTCATCTAAAAAGGAAACACACATCCGCAAATAAATGTCCGTACATGCGCAAGGAATAAAAATGATGGTCTCCTATTCAGAACAATGAATTAACATACAATAACAACATGAAATGATCGAAAGCATAATACTTGCCATATGTCAAACTCCATCTGCGAATTTTTTTCTTTATAGTTCTGTTTTAATGCAGATTACAGCATGTGCCAATCAACAATACCAATATATAATTTCCAATTCCTACATATTTAATTATATCAATGGCTACGAAATATGGGCACACACAAGGAATGCGGACACGATCACAGGGAGAGGGGATTTTAGATGCACTTATATTAAAAACAAAGTTGTTTCGATATCATCACACCTTTTATGAATTATGGTTTGGGCCTGTTTTGCATCATCTTTTAAACTATATTTTATTGTAAAAAGTAAAAAATGAAAATGACACAGAAAACATGATTGAAAAAATTGTTTCAATGAAAACATTGCAACAGTTGTGTTGAAGCTTCCCACTATTTTACCTGCTTGTCTTCCTGTGAATATATATTTCCATCCTACAAAAAAAATTGAATACATAAATGAGCAAATGAATGAATCAACAAGAAAGGAGTTCATATAATTTTTTTTAAATAACACACAAGAAAACTTCCATGCCAAAATGTTTTACTAAAGCAATAAGACAACTTTGATACCAACTTCCAAACCAATGAAGCCGTTCAAAATTAGTATTCCATGTACTTTGATTTAGTTGCTAAAAATTCATTCAGTATGTCAAGCTCAATCCTTCTAAACATGACAACAGTTGTTTCAATGAAAATTTTGAAAATTCAGAGTATTGCTTAGGTTTTCAATTCAAAGCAAACAGCTCTTCCAATGGAGTCATCAAAGGGTTATTTAGTGTTCCCCTAGACCCCAACATAAAACGGTGAACAGTTCTACAGCCCTGATGTCAAATGAAGCTACGAATCAAATTTCCTGTCAGAAAATCCAATCCACACCAGCTAGAAAGCAACTATTCAATAAACATGGTTCACATTGTCGTAGTTAATTTCAGCCAATCATTACACTTAGCAGAATCAACAAAAAATTTCAGCACTATTTCTAGGACGTAATTTTGTGCTGCAATTCAACTACAAAATGAGTTTATGTAGTTAATGTTATCTGAGAAGACAACCTTCTTCGAACATATCGAAAAAGAAACTTGTAACAATCAAAGAATACGATCATTCTAAAAGATGACATAATTCAGCTAACATAATTTTCTCTAAGTTTCAATTGTTTATTCAATGTAAAAACCTTAGCTTTTATGAATTCATTCCTTTCGTAAAATGTCTTATCCTCTTTTAGCCTTCTCTTAATCAAATATCTTTATATTTAATGCAATTGTTTGTGGATGTTAAATGAGATGGTATAAAACTCATCAAAAACCGTAAACCTTATCTGTAATAGCTATACTAAAATCACATAAGGTTTGAAATTTAAAAAAAATTAAGACAAAACTCACCAAGCTAGAAACAATTCTCTAGTGCGTCCAAGTCAAAGCCAATTTGAGAAAGATCACCACGAACATCAAGAACTGTTACACAAGTTAGAACTTCTTTTTATGCTATTACTGGATCATTTTTAAATCATAATCAGATTCATTGATTTGCCTCCTTATAATTCATCAAAGCTGACCCAAATTATTTCTCCCAGTCCCACTCAAAAAGTCAAAAGTCACATTTCAAATACTCTATTCTATGCTATGCAGTATATCCTAAGGGAAATAACCCGTTTCTGAATGTACCTCATTCTTAATTAACTTTGATATTTCCACTTGCTCGTCAAGTTTTCCATCCAAGTTCTCAATTCGCTGTGTCAAGTGCCTCTTTGTTGCCTGATCCAATATATATATATATATATTAAATAACAATAAGGAAAAAACTGGATATGAACTCCATAAATGTCTATGAAATATAAGGATGTAAAATAGAAAAAACATACTCAAACTCAAACTCAAAAAAAAAAAAAAAAAAAAAGAGATTGATGAGAAACTAAAACACACTCTCCAGATGTTTTGTCAAGTTTGAGACAGCATTTGCCATATTACGCTTTGTTGCATACATAAGATCTGAGAAGGTAAGACCCTAAAAACGTAATAATTGAAAAATTAGTTTCTTGCAAAAAAAAAAAAAAATGCAAATTAATCACAGTATTGAAAAATAAAATCTGTTGACAATGTGGTCCCCCTTTTGACAATGGCAATTGCATTATAAAAAAATTAAAAAGTTAAAAAATAAGGGGGAAAAGAAAAATGCAACTAAAGAAATATTTAGCATATGAGGGAACAGCCAAAGCTGCAAGTATAGATGGAATGATGGGAAACTTCGGTATCGTTAAACAATTACCATACCTTCCACTACATGCATCCATAACACAATGCACCCACGGCAACAGCTGGCACTATAAGAGAGGTCATGTTACCTGGATATAGACAGATAAAGGAGATGTAAAATCAACCAAAAATGCGCCTCATCAGAAAACCAAAATGCAGTGTGTCAATAGCCGCAGGGCATATATACAAAACTTTGGTGACTTTGTAGATAATGAAATGAAAGAAAATATCATTATCTATCATTTGAAAAAGACAAGCCAAAATAGAGTATTTTAACAAGATGTTCAAGTATTAGGAGGAGATATACCGATTTGGCCAGAATTTCCATTCAAAGACAATTATCTTCTTGAGGCCCGATTCTTGGGACCTCCATCGCTAACCGACACACCTTTATAATAATCATGCAAAAAAAGAATGCCAAGAAAAATATCTCAATTACCACAAAAATATGTCAAATTAGAGAAACATACCTCATATGCTTGAGATCTAATTCAGTCATGGCAACACTAGGAACATGATTTAAAATAGCAGTGACCTTTCAGTATTTTCCCCATTAAAATAACTTCCTGGTCCAAACAGTTAACATAGGATTTTCATGTTTCTATATGTTAACTAGTACAGGTCTGCCGCTTAATCCTACTCCAAAGCAGGTCTCTATTTGAATTCCAATGCAAGGCACATGAGCTGAAGTCATGCCTCAATAAAAGTTTAGGGTAAATTTTATTTTATCCAACTAATGTTTTCATCAAGTACTATATTGAACAGACCTTAAAAGTCTTCTTTTTTGCAGTTCTCAATTGTTGAAAGAGTTACAAATACAAAAATGTTCACAGAAAATAGGCAACTTCATAAAATAACTTATTTGTAAAGAGTAATCGAAATTACTCCATCAAAAGTGTCCCATCTCCTTACTTTTGCAACATATTCACCTTTGAACTTTTGTGAGAATGGAATAGGGAGAGGATGGGAGGTGGAAGAGAGAGGGGTGGGCTGTATAACTTTTAATATACAGCCCGTAGTACTTTTAAATTTTCTCCATTTTTTCTCTAGATATATAATAAAATATAGTAGTCCTCAAAAGTGTAGTGAAACCATTTAAATCTATTATTGATGTTGAGAAAGCTAAAGTAGTTGTTTGTTAGAAAGAAAGATTCGGCATTGGAAAAATATATTTCAAATGTTAACCAACCACCAGAAAACAAAATGATTTGATATATATATACACACACAATCTTTTTACATATATATAAATAAATAAATTGAAAAAACTGATGTAAATTTTACGGGAAAACAAACCAACCGAACCGGAACCTTAGTAAGACTTCTATTTTCCATGGATAAACTTACCTGAGAAGTGATGGCATGAGAAACATAAGAGTCGGACTCTGATGATTCCCCATTTTTTTCCATACCTTTCACCAGGGATTGCCAATAAAACACAATGAAATTGTGTCCACAGGATAACCCAATTCACCAAATTCGCTAAATCCTAGTAATAAATTCCATACAAAAATAAGATAACTAATAAATCAAATTCCCTCTAGCTTACAACCAAACAAATTTTTTGTTTTTCAGAAAACTGGTTTTGAAAACAAACCAAATTCAATCATTTAAAAAAAAAAACACACAAACCTAGAGAGATATTTGCAGTAACAGTGATTTTGTCTAAAACTTGGGATACATTCTACTTTCTATTTTATGCATTTTCTATCATGTAGTTCTGTGTTACATAGCAACAATGGTAATAATCAACTGCCTAAATAAGGTGATTTGAGCTAAATTTGAGCCATACAACAAAAGATCAAATTACCTGAATTTCGCCCAATATATCAGATAATTTACCGTTTTTAACCAAGATCGTACTAGTGTACCTTGCAAAGTATAAACAGATCGATATCAAAAGACAAGAGAGAGCTTAATACCGAAATCGATTAAGCGAGTTTTGTGTGTATGTGTGTGTAGATAGATTACCTGCTCCGACCAAGATCAAGATCTTGGAGAGGTCCATGCTAGTTTGCATCGCCACCGCTGGTGATTTCACTCCAACCCAACCCTAGCTAGGTCTTCTTCTCACTCCTCCGACGACACTATTGAATTCTCAAAGAGATTTTTATTCACTTTACACCCTACTTGGAACGGCGTCGTACTTTTGCAAAATGGCGGTGGTAGTAATTTGCTTGAATACTGGTTCCAGATGGACCCACATCATCGTATTATTATTATTATTTTGGGTACAACATAAATAACTTGGTTTAATTTTGATATTTCTAATTACACAATATGAGTCAAAGGAACTTTATAGGTAGTAAAAATAAGTAAATAATATTATAATGATTATATTTATATATGATATTAAATTTATTATATAATGTGTCATTGTATTGATAACAAACATAAATGGTGGATCTCATTCAACTAATACAATTATGGCAGATGAGATAATAAATATAATATAATATATAAATATAATTATTATAACATTAATTACTAAAAATAATAAAAAACAATAATAATAAAAATAATCATGCTCATTACTCTTATTTTTTGCTCTTTTCTCGTTTTAGTACTAGCTAGACTAATAACAATTTAATGCGTTGAAATCAATGCATTCATTACGCTAGATTGTGAATATATCCAAAATAAATGCAGAGTAGCCAACTCATTAAAATTTAAATATAACTTTAATTGAATTTACAAGATGAAACTCATTTAAATTTGTTTATAAATTTGGATTAATTTAAACAAGTTTTAAATAAGTGTAATTGACATTATCATTTAGGATTGAATTTATCACCTCTACCTGCACTTAGGAGTTGTTTGGAATGATATAAGTAAGTGTAGTTTTTTATTTTTACGAAAAAATGTGTAGAAAAGTAAAAAAGTGATATGATTAAAAAAAATAAAAAGATAAAATCAAAAGTGCTAATATAGATCATATCAAACAACCTCTTAGTATAAATTACATTTCAAATTCTGATTTCGTTTGGGAAGTAGATTGGTTTTTTAACTTTTTGGCTTCCTCGTTTTGGAATGGGCTTTTTAACTTTTTTAAAAGAAAAATAAAATGATTATAAATTGATATAATAATTTTTTTTATCTTTTTATAATTATTTTAGTCCCAACCCATCCAAACCTGCCATGCCAAACGGTTACTCTAGATGTTTTGAGACTAAGGCCAAGTTTGGGAAGACTAATAAGTGCACTTTTTGTTTTTTTGGACTAAAAATTTGAGGTTGAAAATATGGATGTTTGGGTTAACTTTTTGACTTTTTATGGAAAAATGTGTAATGAAAAATTGTAAAAATTGGTTTTTAGAGAAAAATTTGAATTGGGAGTTGTGCAGCCGTAATTGTTGACTTTTGGTGAATAGTGTTAACTTTTTAACTTTTTGAGTAACTTTTTGACTTTTTAGATTATTTTGCACATCCCAAACTTAGCCTAAAAATTGTGGGTTCATTCAGTTTGACCTGGATTGGAATTGTTGGGCCAGAGATAGGGCCGAATTCGTCCCCACTTGATTCTGAATTTTTAAATCGGTAAGGATGCTCATAATTCTCACTTGTATTCAGCCCAATAGTTCTTATTTTGGAGATGAACCGAAACTTCCTTTCACGTAAACAATTACTTCTTTTTCTTTTTTTTTTTTTGTTCATGTAAACCATTACTTGTTTGTTACTAACAATTTATACTCTTTTGGTGCTAACATGTGAAGGTTTTTTTTTTTTTTTTTTTAAAGATCGGCAGCTTGTAAAGTTGCAAGTTGTGAAAACTTAAAAAAAAAAAAAAAAAAAAAAACACTGATCTCTCAACTGTCAAAAAATCAATTGTTTTTTTTAATTTATTTAAATTATTTTATCTCATAAATTATATATAAAAATTATAACAAACAGTCTAACACAAATTCTTTTATTACAAACTTACAAACAATCCAATAAATTGATCAAACCAAATCATATACCTTTGTGAGAGGTGTTGTAAATGGAAGCCCGAGTAACACTTTTCACAACGTGTTATATAGTAGTATCCATTAACCGATCAGAAAACAAGTTGGACGGGCCGGGGAGGGTCGGGCAGAGTTGGCCCCAACCAATCCAACTCTGCTATAATCGAACTTGATTCCAGAACAAAAGCAAACAGAAAGAACGGAACAAAACCTCCCTCATCTCCATTATCGCCCCCACCAACCTAATCAGCACACACAGTCTCTCTCTCTCTCTCTTCACCAGCTTCTCATCTCTCTTCCCCCAATCCATCCAAGGCCTCTCTGTCAATCATGGCCTATAATCATAGAAAGTTATCCTTAGATTCACCCAGTACAGACATACCACCAATCTGTTCACAATTTTATTGCGACCCTTTACAAAACAAGAATGGTACCTGCCCAGACAAATGTATACCTATGTGTCGCTCCATCTGTCGCAACTCTCTATCACCACCACCGCCACCAGCAGACCCTCCCTGCCCCACACTTTCTTGCCCTCCAAACACCCCCAAAAAATTTCCTCTCAAATCCATCATTCCTCTTTCCATTCTTGCCGCCATTTTCCTCCTCCTCTGTTTCCATATAATCTACAAACACTACAAGAATAGGCAAAGAAACAGAACAATATCATCGTCACCACCACCACCACCACCACCACCACAACAACAACAACAAGAACAAGAGACCCATTATGATTTTCTTGATTATGGACCAGTGTTGGATCATCCGATTTGGTACATCCGAACCATTGGTTTGAACCCATCCATCATCCATTCAATTCCAGTTTGTAAGTATAACAGAGTCAATGGAATTGTTGAAGGAACAGAGTGCTCTGTTTGCTTGAATGAGTTTCAAGAAGATGAGACTCTTAGATTATTGCCCAAATGTAACCATGCTTTTCACATACACTGTATTGATATCTGGCTCAGATCACACACCAATTGTCCCCTTTGTCGAGCCGGTATTGTCACTAACCCGGCCAGATTGCCAACGCAATTGCCGGAGCAGAGTGTTCAGAATTCGATTGTTTGGGAGGAAACCCAGGTTGTGATTCCAGAGGGTAGTGGTGAATTGAGGAGAGAAACAGAGGAAGGAGGTGAATTAGGGGTTGAAAGTGGAGAAAAGAGACATGAAACTGTGAAGCAAGAGGTGGGTGATGAGATTCGACCAACGAGGAGATCTGTGTCTGTAGATTTTTCGTCGGCTTCAGTATTCAGTGCTGCTATGGGTAATGCACAATCTGGAGAATATGATGGGAATGCAAATTCCCAATTGGTGAAAGTGAAGGAATTTGATATGGGTAGTGTTGCAAAGAATGTTGAGGTCAATCAAAGGTTGATGAGATCAATGGGTGATTCCTCAATTGGGAGATCTTTGCAAAAAAGGGCCTGCTTTGATGAAGAGATCAGTGTCCTGTTGTGAGAAGGCTTCGTTGAACCCGCACGGCTAGCCCAGTGGTAAAAGGGGCATTGTCTTGGGATGAACCGTAAATCCGGACATCTTAGATTCGATTACTATTGCACATAGTTTGCCAATAATTTCAGGTATCCGGAGGTGACTCTACTTTTGGAGAGGTTTCTCATAAAAAAAGAGGCAAATTTTATGAGGCTCATACTTGCATTTTGTTGCTCATGTCATTTTGGTCCATATATTCTCTCTCAATTGGCTCAATTTTGATAATATTAGTTAAGATTTTGGATTTTGAAAAATGGTTACTTAGTTGAGATTTGCTGAGTAGAGTAAGTTTATAATTTTATCTTTGAAAAGCATGATACATTCTAGTTCAACGCACTTTTAGGGTCCAAATTGAGTCGATCGAAATTATAAAGATCAAAATAACACAAAGGCCAAAGTATAAGAATTAGGGGTACTTACCAATTAGTCCTATTCACTAGACTTATTTACCTACAGGTCCTAACTAATAAATTTAACACTATAAAAATAAGAGAGTGATAAATTTATCACTAAAAAATTATTCATAAAAAAAGAGACTGATAAATTTATCACTATAAAATTATTCATAAAAAAAAAACTGATAAAATTTGTTTTTATCACTTAATAAATTATATCAAATAGGACTTAATGGGTAATAAGTCTCAAAGTAGGACTTATTAGGTAATAAGTCTCCCAAGTAGGACCTATTGGTAGTTTACCCTAAGAATTATTATTATAATTTGCCCAAAAAGAAAAGGGTCACTTCTTCCTTCATGAAGCTTTTCACACTGTTTTGGAATTAATTTTTTAGGTGAGATATCTAAAAATATAGATGTCTCAAGAACTCTCAACAAGACTCAGAGTTTCAATCAGGGACGGGATCAGGATTTCATCACCGAAGGGGTCAAAAGACAAATAAATTTTTTGTACTATATACATATGCACACATGTATGTACAATATGATTTATAAATTATGTATATATACAAAAAAATTCAAATACCACAGAAGTAATTTCTAATAAGATAAAGTTTTTTGGGTACAAAATAAAAAGAGAGCGCAAGATAAGAGAAAAATAAGATATATATTTTTTATATTGGGGTCATTTTATGTACAAAATGAAATATATTTTTAAAATACTATGACAAACCATATTTTTCACAGAAACTGGGGGGCCATGGCCCCCATAGTCTTCTCCTAGTTCCGTCCCTGGTTTCAATAGGTTATTTTGTATACATTAATGTGCTGTAATAAAGTCTCAACACAAGAAAAATGAGGCTGATCCAAAAATGGTAAAGCCATGGATGGTTTTGTTTGTGTTTGTGCAGTTTCAGGTTCCGAAAGAGGACCAAGAAACTGTAATTAACATATTTGTTCTGATGCAATAATGATGATGATAATATTACCATGTTGAATTTAATAAGTTTTTTTGCGGTTTTGTACATAGTGTTGTATGAAACTTGCTTTGATACGTGAAATACAAGGTGGATTGGGAATATGCTTTAAGAATTTGAATATGAAGTTTGTACATACAGTTGGCAACTCAAAAATTAAATACAAAATTGAACACAAAATGTACAAAAATAGATAAAATTTGTTTGTTAGGCTCACTTCTTAAAAATCCTATCTACTTATTTGTTTTCTATGTCTGTGTTTGGTTTTATGTTTTGTTTACTGTAGTTGTTGGTTGTCCTATAAGATTGTCACATACTCTATTCAAGAGGAAATTTGCTTGGTATTGTCTTCACTAAAATTGCAGCCAAAAAAGTTATTTGGTTTGATTATTTTATCAAATACTTTGTGTGTTATAATAAGAGGTGTGTTTTTGAATCTATATCACGTTTGGGAATTTTATCGAGCACTTGGCATGTTTATGCAAAAAGTGTGTTTCTAAACCTAAAAGTTTGGCATTCGATGAAATATGTGAAAGAAAATACTAGCTAAAAGTTCAGATGACGCAAATGCAAGTGGAGAGAGATAGATAGGAGAAGGTGACCACAAATCATGTTGTATTTTTCTGTACTCTGGTCTAATGATTCTCTTGTTTTTTTTTTTTTTTGAGTCACATTTTTAAACATTTGAATCAAATATCTGTCATCCTCAATGCGATTTTTTTCCCCTTAACCCATCTATCTAACATCTAACACATAAAGTAATTGATAACAATATCACATAATCATAGATTGCAAATTCATAATTTAAATCAGAAAAGTAGAATAAAATGAAAGGGTACTTACGTGTAGATCCTAATAAGTGGACTTATTGTCTAACAGGTGATATGAGAAAAATTTGTCATAAAAAAAGTCACTAAGAGCATCTCCAACGCTTACTCAAATTTTTTATCAAATTTGAGTAAAAAATGACTCATTTCACCAAATTTAGGATGAGATGCTCCAACGGTTCACTTTCACCAAATTTGTCTCGGATTCACTGGTGGACGCCGTGGACCGGTTAGGCCAAAAAAATTTTTTTTTTTTTTTTTTTTTTGAATTGTCTGAACCTTTTTTTGGACTTTCTAAACTTTTTTGAGTGGTCGACGGTCTAATTTGCTAGAGAGATTTTTTTTTTTTACGAACCTTTTTTGGACTTTCTGAACTTTTTCAGGGACGACCGGTTGGTTAATCCAGCGGTCAACGGGTTTTCCGACAGTTGGTATAAATCAACCCGTCAAGAATGCTGATTTGGTAAAATGCTTCGCTTGTATTCAGTTTGATGAATTTTTTGATGAAATCTCAATCTGATATCGATTTGGTACAAGCGTTGGAGCAGTGCACAGTAACTTTTTCACCAAATTTTGAATTTGATGCTGGGTTTGATGAAGCGTTGGAGATGGTCTAAGTGGACTTATTTTCTAATAGGTTCTATGAAAAAAATTTGTCATTAAAAGTCATTAATTGTATATTTTAGCAACAATTTATAAAAATCATGACAAAAAAAAGTCACTAATTGTCAATTTTTAACAACATATATAAAAAATTGTCACAAAAAATTTATTTTTAGTGACAATTTTATCAAGACTTATTTTTTATGGGACTTGATAGGAATTAAGTCCAATTATTAGGGCCTATTGATAGTTTGGCCTAAAATGAATGATGAGGTTATAAGTACATCCTAATCATGGTTCTATCCATCAAGTTATATATAAATAAACAACACCGCTATGGAGGTCGAAAAATCAAATGCTCGAATGGTTCGAAATTTCAAAACGACGTCGTTTTAAGATATTTTTTTATTCTCTTACCGGTAAAATAATATTTTCTGTACCATTCGAGCCATTCAAGCCTCAATTTTTCGGGCTACGGAGCATTTTTGATAAATAAAATAGTGAAAATATTTGATGAAGAATATCTTTTTTAATTGTTTGTTTAAAATGTTAACCTATTGACTTAAATAAAAATAAAAATAAAAATAAAAAATAAAAAAAATAAAAAACAACTTTTGGTTGAATTCTTAAAAATGACATAGGAAAAAGACAAATAAAAGAGAAACTAATTTATGTTAAATAAAATCAAATTATAAACATTTTCAGGCATAACTATAAAGTATGAACAGGGCTACAGTTAATTACTTGGAAACTCGTTTGGGATTTTCGTTAAATAAATAAATTAATTAAATACTTTAAACCTTTATTAAATTTTAAGATTGATTCAAATTTATTTTTTAACAAAAATCAAATAAACTTTGAATGATAAAAGTTTAACTTGTCTTTATTTTAAATACACATTTAACATGAATTTTTATTTGAACATCATAAAATTTTTTGGTACATATTTTTTCCTTTTAGCATCAATTATCAAACAAAAATTATATTTGAATATATTAATCAAGGAACAAAATTTCATATTTAATATCTGAAAATTCATTTTTGTTTATTAGTTAATATATAAATAATTAATTTTTATTCGATAATTAATATAAGGGTAAATTACACTAACTTCCTTTGAGATTTGAAAAAAAAAATATAACAAGTTTTAAAATATTAATATAATTAGACTAAATTCAATTTTAATGAGGTTAAACAAATCAAAATTAATATAAGTGACATGAAAACACAACGATAAATAATTTGAATGTATATTTTAATATAAAAGAGATGATAATATTATTTTTTATTTATAAGATACACTTAATGAATTTCTGATGATAACATAACCAAATGTTATATGAATTAAAATCTTAGGTTGCGTTTGGCTGTATTTTGTAAATGTCATTTGAGAGTATGAGTTGTATTTTGAATTTGTGTGTTGTAGAATTATGATTTGAGTGTAGAAAATTTGTTTTGAAAATAGTTTTGAAAAAGAGATTTGATTTGAGTGGGGAATTGTTGATGTGATATTTGATATGTGATACAAAAATTTACAACTCATAACTAAACATACAACTCAAAATTATTTTAAAGCACATTAAAAATTAAAAAAATTTCAGAAAATATTTTTCCCAATTATATAAATCAATTGCCAAAAAAAAAAAAATTCTGTACAGCAGAGGACATCCGGGTGGATGTCCCCAAGAACGTCTGCGAATGACCCCAAGGACGTCTGGGCGGTCTTCCCCTAGCCAAAATTTTCACAAAAAACGCAGCTATGATACAGAGCTCTCTGTAAAGATTTTGAAAGTTGATTCCAAACATACAACCAAACAACATACTGAAATACACATGTGGAATTACATTTTGGATTCACGACCAAACAATAATTGTATCAAACGTCTGTGAAGTTTTTGTATTTTTCTGAGACCCGAGGGGAGGCGAGTGTAATTACTCTTAATATAACAAACGAAACGAAAGCGGGCTTGAACTTGATCGAACACCTGCTGCAATGGCGGCTCGCTCGATCTTCCTCGCTCTCACTCGGTATGCATACTCCAAAATCTCTCTCTCTCTCTCTCTCTCTCTCTCTCTCTCTAAGCTGAGTGAACATAGGTCCTTTTTTTGCAGAAATTGTAGAGGCCAAAGGACTCTCTCCAGATCTCTCTCGTCATCAAACGCATCGAGAAACGAAGTTGTTGTCGAAGAGTCTCATACTTCTCAGGATGAAGAACATCAAGATGGAAATGGCGAAGACGATGATCTCAAGAGCAGAATATTCAGGCTCAGACTCCCCAAACGCAGCGCCTCCAATGTCCTCCAAAAATGGGTCTCCGAAGGCCGCAAAATTACCACCTCTGACCTCCGACGCATCTCCGGTGTCCTCCGCAAGTCTCGGCGCTACAAGCACGCCCTTGAGGTCTCTTTCTTTCTCCCGCAATTTAAATTTCTGTTTGGTTGCTGAGAAAATGAAAAGAGAACATAAAAAAGAAATTCTTTTTCCCCCTCTTTGCTGTCTCCAATTGGAAGAATGGGTCTCTTTGTTTTGACCTGTATATTGCTTTGTGCATTTGAATTTTGGTTTCTTGATCAACTACGATTGAAGGTGTGATGAGAGAATTAACAATTTTGTAGACAAAATATTGTGCTAGGGTTTGAGTTTCATTGTGTTTTGGTTGAGGTAGAGACGACAGTTTCTGGGGTTATTAAGAATTGATGAGATGGGAGAGTGTAAAAAGAATGCTACTAATCTCTATCAATGAACTCAATGATGATTAGTTTTAGTAACTGAATGCTAAAGGGAAGGGATGCTCCAAAGGAAAAGTAGATGACTGGAATTTGGTCAGGGTGAAGAATTTGGTCAGGAAGGAATGCTCCAAAGGAAAAGTAGATGTCGAGGATGAACTTATAACACTCTGCAATACACCTTAGCTGGGGAGGCATATTTTGATTGGAGCGGACAAACCCATTAGACTGGCTTTTGGGGTGGGCTATAACAGACTACACCTCTAGATGAGGGTTGGGCTGCGTGTCTGATATTGTATCAGAGTCGAGGTTGTTGCCAGCTTTGAGGTGGGGATGTTGGCATCCCACATCGGTTGTGGATGATATCCAGAATAGACTTGTAAGATGGTGCAGAACACCTCAACTGGGGAGGCACCTTTTGGGTTGGAGCCCAATGGGACAAACCTGTGAGGCCGGCTGTTATGTTGGGCCCTGGGCTGTGCATCTAACAGGTTGGATTTGCCTAAACAGAAAACTCACCTAATTAGGCAAAATGGGGAACGTGCCTTGTAATCCATTAACTTGACGACAGGCATGTTGTTGGTATTTTTGAAGATTGTTATTTTATTTTGTTTTATGGAGAGGCTCATCTTTTTCTCTCTAAAGGTTCTATCAAACATGCTTAGGAGAAAGGTCTAATTTTTCTTATTTGACCTTTCATTTTTTTCCCTTTTTTCTCCATTGTAAATCACATCATAGAAAGCAATGAAAACCTTTCTCTGCTTTCTCTATTTGTGTATGCTGAATGCAGTGTAAAAGAAAGTTTTAAAGGTCAAAATGAGCATGTTGGGAGTTGAAATGAACATAGGTAGCATGATGAAGACCAAGTGCTCAACTATTTATCCTGATTGATATCTAAATTCACATTTAAAAGTGGCCTGTAAAAAGATACTGCAATCTGAAGAAACTTTTCGAACTATTTCTGTTTATTTCCCAGCAAATTTAGAACTCATGGATGACTTAGTACTGTTCGCATTTACTGTTTGAATTGCTTAACAGTGCTTCATTTAATTATTTGCAATCAATTGAAGCATTTGTTTGACAACAAAATTTCTTACCACTTCTTGTTACGTATTTGTTAAAGAAGTGTTACATACTGTTGTGTAACTAGTATGAGCTTTCAGATATCAGAGTGGATGGTTAGTCACGAAGAGTTTGAATTATCGGACTCCGACTATGCAGTCCGCATTGACTTGATGACCAAAGTGTTTGGTGTTGATGCTGCCGAGCGATACTTTGAAGGTCTACCTCCCACTGCAAAAACTAGTGAAACCTACACCGCTCTGCTTCACTCTTATGCTGGGGCAAAACTTATTGAAAATGCCGAGGATCTTTATGAGAGAGCAAAAGAAGCTAACCTGTCTTTGAGTGCTGTCACATACAACGAGATAATGACATTGTACATGTCAGTTGGGCAGGTCGAGAAGGTTCCTTCTGTTATTGAAGAACTAAAACGACAAAACGTCGCCCCAGATTTGTTCACTTACAATCTGTGGATAAGTTCATGTGCCGCCACCCTGGATATTGACAAAGTTAGAACGATTCTTGATGAAATGACTCGCAACTCTGGCTCTAATGAATGTTGGGTAAGATATGCAAACCTAGCAAACATATATATTACCTCGGGCAACCTCATGAATGTAGAGTCCAACTCTCTGGTTGAAAATGAAAAGGGTATTACACAGAGAGAATGGGTAACTTATGATTTTCTAATTATCCTCTATACCGGTTTGGGAGATAAAGATAAAGTTGATCAAATCTGGAAATCTTTGAGGATGACGAAACAAAAAATGACAAGCAGGAATTATGTGTGTATTCTTTCTTCGTATCTCATTCTTGGGCATTCAAGAGAGGCAGGAGAAGTTATTGACCAATGGAAACAATCTGCTTCCACAGAGTTTGACATCTCTACCTGCAACAGGCTGTTAAAAGTGTTTTCAGATGCTGGGTTGATGGAAACAGGCAAAACGTTTCACGTGCTTCTGACTGAGAAGGGCTGCGATATCATATAGATGAGTCAAAGCAAGGGCAGGCCTGTGTTTCAGTTGATCCAAGAACGATGAGAAAATAATTTGGGCTTGCAGCTTGGAATTGCTGTTCCCTGCTTCTTGTATCCATGATCCTGGATTCTATAATTCAGGACTTAGATTTTGATTCTTTTCCGTTTTTGTTTTGCTGTTCGACTTGTTGTCTGTGCTTCTTTTAACAGCTAATGAGCTGTTATGTCATATCAAAAAGGATCTAGCTTGTTAGTGAAATCTATACTGATGCAGGAAAAAATGAAATTAATAGAATGCCTCACTGATTAGAATGAGGTATGTTTTTGTGTTAGTGTTCATTGATTTGCAGTATATGGATCCCTTTTCCGTATCCTTTCATGTGCTTTTCTCTCTTTCCTTTGTTACTGTAAACTCTGCCTAAAGTCGCCCCAAAGATTGGATGGGCTTCTACTGCCCTAGGCCAATCTGGTTGTCCATGTGTTGGCCCGTTTGAAGTCACACCCAAGCCCACGAGCGACCCATTCCAAGTCACGCCCAAGTCCAACAAGTCTCGAATTGTTCGAGCCCAACTGAGCTTCCAAATTCTTTGGACTGGTGGTAACTGTGGCCAGCCTAATATCTACCCATCAACTATTATAGAGGTTTCAAATACAAATTTCCCAGAAATGGACTAACACTACACAATAAATTAAAAGAGTCATTGTTGAGACGTTCTATAATTACACCAATGAGTTATTGGAGTTTTGGCTATTAAAATTATATCCAATATACCTATTCTGCACAGAAAAAGAAAATTAAAAAATAACGAGAAAATTTCTCAAAATTCCTTTTCTATGCGAATCCACTAATATTGGAAAAGCTTGAGCTAAAAGACTTCGCCAAATATTTATTATTTTGAAGAAATATTATTGGAATATTTGGAAGAACACTAAAGTATATATTTCACCGTATAAAATTCAATTTGGTACACACCAAAAAGGAAGAAATTTTTTTTTTTAAAATGAAGGAGATGAACAACTAGATTGCAAATTCATTTTGAAGTTTCCTGTTATTCTCCTTCATTGAATTTGAAGTAATCTAGTTGTTAAGATTGCAACTAGATTGAAGGAGAATAACAACTAGATTGCAAATTCAACTTAGATTGAAGTAATCAACAACAATATCACATAATGATAATGATCATGGTCATGGTTCTATCCAATCAAGTGTGGTATATCTCAACCAGTACCAAGTACACATAAATGTGGTAAAATATAAAAGAAATTAAATAAAATAATAAAATATATTTGATAAAGAATATTTCTTTTAATGAAAAAAAAAAATAATCATAAACGAGTCTCAATTTTGTTTGTTTAAACAAAAATGTTTGGGATTCTTTTTGGGAATGACCCCTACACATCAAAAGTGATTATGATCTTGTATGTACGTGTGAGGCTCACTCATATATGTATAAGGTCTATATCATAAGTAGTCTAGATTTGTGTGTCTTGTGGAGGTGGGGGGTTTAATCGTTGTTCTTGTTTAAAATGTCAATCTATTGACTTGAAAAAAAAAAAAAAAAAAAGTTGTTGAATTATTAAAAATGACCTAAGAAGCTCCTTAATTTAACAGTGGTGTATTTTAAAAAAAACTAATAATTTCTTTGTTGGAGTCTATGCACTCATGAGAATCAATCGGATTTTGATCCGAACACTTTGATACCAATCCCAAAAAAAAAAAAAAAAAAAAAAAAAAAGGATAAGCGAGAGAGTGAGTTTGTTTGATAGAATGGGTTTTTGAGTTTCAAAGCTTCAAATCGAGGGTTTTTGAGTTTTGGAAGAGAGAGAGTGAGTTGTGGAAGAGTGAGAGTAAGAATGAGAGTGTGAGACGGTTTGAAAGGGACGGAGTTTTGAACGGCGTGAACTAATTGACCCAAAATGGTGTCGTGTACCTGAGATCCAGAGACAACGTTTTTTGAAAACATTGTGTATAATTAATCCGTCATGGCATTTTCCTAAACGCCACAAAAGAAGCGTTGCTATACCCCTATTTTTCTGTAGTGACTATCACCGCCACCAATATCTCAACCACCGCCCACCACTGCCTCAACTAGGTTGGTGCCACCATCACCATCCCACCACCACTACTACTGTCATCAACCACCACCACTAATACAGCATACATTAGTTTCAAGGAAACCCAAATGCAACAAAAAAATTCCCAACAAATTGAACAATATAAGAGAACATTTCATAATGTGTATGAGAGAGAGAGAGAGAGAGAGAGAGAGAGAGAGAGCACTTAGTGTTCAACATGTAGATCAAACTTGAACAATATAAGAGAACCAGTCACACAAGTACATGGACAAGGAATCACGACTGACAAAACAACCACCCCATACTTAGGTTTGAAACAATAAAAAAAAAATTAACAGTGTAAATATATATATATGATCGACAATGCTTCTTATTGAACATTCATGATGATTCTTCCACCAAGAGCATGCCGAAAATGGTATTTACAAAACATTTGATTCAACTCTTGGTCGAAGTCATCCTGCAAATATCAAATCAACTGTCAACATAGATAATCATTTTAGACCATTATGCAAATGCTTAAAATGGAAGAAGCTCAACATGCCCAGGAAGGGAGGGATACACAAGGTTTCAGATGCACTGATTAAGCCTAAAGTAAAGCACTCTTGTCGCTTAATTACTTTCTCATACAAAATCTACAGAATCATCTATGAAAATCCAATATGTAAGAAAATTAGGCAATTGGCACAAGAAACGTGCACTTTTAGAAGAATGCAATCCCTGATTAAGAATCATATTCCAATCATGGTTGTTAGAATCTACTATTCATGATTTGATTCATATGCTTCACTACAAGTTTCAAGCAAAATGATTCAATTCGTGCAAATGAATCTTAAATTGAGTGAATCTTACAATTCAATTGTGATTCACTACGATAAAGCAACTATTCTATGTGCATAATGTATGAAATGACATCGTTTTCGCAATATAAAAAGAGATCAAGTAATTATATTGATATATTTGATCTTATATGTTATATATAATTTAATTATATTGATATTTATTACATTTTAAACACAATTGTGTCTTTTACATGTATGTACATAAAATTATGTATTATGCTAAATAAATCGAATTTTACAATTCACTATTTCATGAAAACGATTATCGATACAATTCACAACTTGACAACAATGTCAATGATTCCAATTCATACCTCATCAAGGTCTTGGGCCGGTCATCCAACCTCTCAATACCTTCTTGCATAGTACCATCAGTTATTAACCAATTGGCATTTCCCGACACTAAAGAATCCGGTATCTCCTTGAGACCCTGCAGAAAGAAAAGTAACGCCACATCAATTTTGATTGAAGTGTTTACATGTGTTTACATTCTCCAGAATTGTAAAGCTAATGTAAAGCTAACGACATATTATGTTCATAAAGATATAATCAAAAAGAGAATCAAAAGAAATGGCGAACTATTTATTGTCAAATAATTAGCTTGCCTGATGAAAATTGAGTAACAAACAATATTTAAAGAGTAAGAAAGAAACCATTAGGCTTGGAGGTTCAGAAGAATTGAGATAACCACAGGGCTTCCCAGAAAGCTTGAGTTGTTCTTGTAGAAAAAAAAAAAGAAAAAAAACATGAAATATTATAAAGAGCATCTACTTAGAAACTGGCTAGATGGAGAACCAAATCTCAGTCATGAAGAAAATGTAAACACTGACACAAATTTTGAGGAAATTTATATGGAGATATGCCCAGTGGAAGACAAAGAACTTGGTCCACACCACAAAATAGACGTATGTTCTAGATTAATGATACAAAAATGATATTGCCATAGTTGTGGGTAAATTGATGTAAATTTGTTTAAAGACTACATAAAATTACATTAAAAGATAGCCACTATGCCCTCATATCACTAAAAAGTATCCAAAATACAAATTTGTCGAGCTGCATGGAGTACCCACTTGGAAAAATTCTATGAAAAGTCAATTCAACTAAGAGGTTGGTGTAAATTTAACTCTTTTTTTCCTGAAAATGTAAATATATATTCATAAAAAGACCCAAATAGCCGCAACCTTTGTACAGCAAAAATAAACCAAAGGAACCAAAAACTGTGTAAATTTAAAACTTGCATAAGCAATTGTGCAAACGTGAAGAACTTCCAGCATTTTTACTTTTCTTCCATCAACAAAGTTGCACAGGTACAACACACAAAAATTTGCAAGGTTCTGTTGCCAAATTATGTAAGAACATCCTCAGGCATACAAAAAAGAAAAGAACAAAAGATAAAAAAATAAAAACAATTAATAATCAATGCAATGGAAAATCATTGAAAAAAAAAAGGGAACCATAAGCATTGTTCGAGTTGTTTTATGGTACTTTATGATCTCTAAACCAAACTATCTAATAGTTGGCTAAGAAATCAAAGAATCCACGGGAAGGTTTTGAAGCCCTAAACAGAAACAGTGCTTTATGTCTAGCACAGACTTTGTTGTTCCCCAACTCAATCAATACCAAGCACTCTTACTTTTCCACCTCTTTATTTGTTCTATTATCTTTACTAAAGACAATCAACTTATCCAAAAAGGAAACATACATCCGCAAATAGATGTCCACGCATGCGCACGGAATAAAAGTGATGGTCTCCTATTCAGAACAATGAATTAACATACAATAACAACATGAAATAATCGAAAGCATAATACTTGCCATATGTCATACTCCATTTGCGAATTTTTTTCTTTATAGTTCTGTTTTAATGCCAAATTACAGCATGTGCCAACCAACAATACCAGTATATAATTTCCAATTCCTACATATTTAATTATATCAATGGCTACGAAATATGGACACACACAAGGAATGTGGACAGGATCACTGGGAGAGGCGATTTTAGATGCATTTATTTTAAAAACAAAGTTGTTTCGATATCATCACACCTTTTATGAATTATGGGTTGGGCCTGTTTTGCATCATCTTTTAAACTATATTTTATTCTAAAAAGTAAAAAATGAAAATGACATAGAAAACATGATTGACAAAATGAAAACATAGCAACAGTTGTGTTGAAGCTTCCCACTGTTTAACCAGTTTGTCTTCCAGTGAACATATCTTTCCATCCTACAAAAAAAATTAAATACATAAATAAGCAAATGAATGAATCAACAAGAAAGGAGTTCATATAATTTTTTTTAAATAACACACAAGAAAACTTTCATGCCAAAATGTTTTACTAAAGCAATAAGACAACTTTGATACCAACTTCCAAACCAACGAAGCCGTTCAAAATTAGTTCCATGTACTTTGATTTAGTTGCTAAAAATTCATTTAGTATGTCAAGCTCAGTCCTTCTAAACATGACAACGGTTGTTTCAATGAAAATTTTGAAAATTCAGAGTATTGCTTAGGTTTGCAATTCAAAGCAAACAGCTCCTCCAATGGAGTCATCAAAGGGTTATTTAGTGTTCCCCTAGACCCCAACATAAAGCGGTGAATAGTTCTACAGCCCTGATGTCAAATGAAGCTACGAATCAAATTTCCTGTCAGAAAATCCAATCCACACCAGCTAGAAAGCAACTATTCAATAAACATGGTTCACACTGTCGTAGTTAATTTCAACCAATCATTCCACTTAGCAGAATCAATAAAAATTTCAAGACGCTTCTAGGATCTAATTTTGTTCTGCAATTCAACTATAAGATGAGTTTATGTAGTTGATGTTATCTGAGAAGACAACCTTCTTCGAACATATCGAAAAAGAAACTTGTAACAATCAAATAATACGATCATTCTTAAAGATGACATAATTCGGGTAACATAATTTTCTCTAAGTTTCAATTGTTTATTCAATGTAAAAACCTTAGCTTTTATAAATTCATTCCTTTCAGTAAAATGTCTTGCCCCTCCTTTAGCATTCTCTTAATCAAATATATTTATATTTAATGCAATTGTTTGTCGATGTTAAATGAGATGGTATAAAACTCATCAAAAACTAGAAACCTTATCATGTAACAGCTATACTAAAATCACATAAGGTTTGAAATTTAAAAAGTTTTTTTTTTTTTTTTTTTGTTTTGAAGGAGAGGAGAGGAGAGGAGAGAGGAGGAGAGGAGAGGAGGAGGAGGAGGAGGAAGAAGGAGGAGGAGGGAGGAGGAGGAGGCGGAGGCGGAGGCGGAGGACGAGCTCTCTTTCTCCTCTCTCTTTCTAAAATCGAAGGAGAGAGGCGATCAAAATCGAAGAAAAAAAGAAAAAAAAAAAAAAAACCCTAATGCCCAAAACGACGTCGTTTTGGGCATTAGGGGGATTAGGGGGAGAGATTTTCGAGCTCTCAATCATTATTCTTTAAAAAAATTTGAGACAAAACTCACCAAGCTAGAAACAATTCTCTGTAGTGCGTCCAAGTCAAAGCCAATTTGAAAAAGATCACCACGAACATCAATAACATGTTACACAAGTTAGAACTTCTTTTTATGCTATTACTGGATCATTTTTAAATCATAATCAGATTCATTGATTTGCCTCCTTATAATTCATCAAAGCTGACCCAAATTATTTCGCTCAGTCCCACTCAAAAAGTCAAAAGTCACATTTCAAATACTCTATTCTATGCTCTGCAGTATATCCT
This sequence comes from Camellia lanceoleosa, assembly GCA_025200525.1. Classification (NCBI taxonomy): domain Eukaryota; kingdom Viridiplantae; phylum Streptophyta; class Magnoliopsida; order Ericales; family Theaceae; genus Camellia; species Camellia lanceoleosa. The sequence goes on from CM045770.1 coordinate 15,393,329, forward strand.
AAGGGAAATAACCCATTTCTGAATGTACCTCATTCTTAATTAACTTTGATATTTCCACTTGCTCGTCAAGTTTTCCATCCAAGTTCTCAATTCGCTATGTCAAGTGCCTCTTTGTTGCCTGATCCTATATATATATATATATATATATTAAATAACAATAAGGAAAAAACTGGATATGAACTCCATAAATGTCTATGAAATATAAGGATGTAAAATAGAAAAAACATACTCAAACTCAAACTCAAACTCAAACTCAAACTCAAAAAAAAAAAAAAAAAAAAAAAAAAAAAAAAAAAAAAAAAAAAAAAAAGAAGAAGAAGAAGAAGAAGAGAGATTGATAAGAAATTGAAACTTACAGCAAGAGCCTCGGATACACTCTCCAGATGTTTTGTCAAGTTTGAGACAGCATTTGCCATATTACGCTTTGTTACATACATAAGATCTGAGAAGGTAAGACCCTAAAAATGTAATAATTGAAAAATTAGTTTCTTGCAAAAAAAAAAAATCCAAATTAATCACAGTATTGAAAAATAAAATCTGTTGACAATGTGGTCCCCCTTTTGACAATGGTAATTGCATTATAAAAAAAATTTAAAAATAAGGGGGAAAAGAAAAATGCAACTAAAGAAATATTTAGCATATGAGGGAACAGGCAAAGCTACAAGTATAGATGCAATGATGGTAAACTCGGGTATCGTTAACCAATTACCATACCTTCCACTACATGTATCCATAAGACAATGCACCCACGGCAACAGCTGGCACTATAAGAGAGGTCATGTTACCTGGATAGAGACAGATAAAGGATATGTAAAATCAACCAAAAATGCACCTCATTAGAAAACCAAAATGCAGCGTGTGAATATCCACAGGGTAGATATACAAAACTTTGGTGACTTTGTAGATAATGAAATGAAAGAAAATATCATTATCTATCATATGAAAAAGACAAGCCAAAATAGAGTATTTTAACAAGATGTTCAAGTATTAGGAGGAGATATACCGATTTGGCCAGAATTTCCATTCAGCACAGTTATCTGTCTTGTTGAGGCCAGTTGCCGGACCTCCATCGCTAACCGACGCACCTTTATGATAATCATGCAAAAAAAGGAAGCCAAGAAAAATATATCTCAATTACCATGAAAATAGGTCAAATTAGAGAAACATACCTCATATGCTTGAGATCTAATTTTGTCATGGCAACACTAGGAACATGATTTAAAATAGCAGTGACCTTTCAGTATTTTCCCTATTAAAATAACTTCCTGGTCCAAACAGTTAACACAGGATTTTCATGTTTCTATATGTTAACTAGTATGAGTCTGCCGCTTAATCCTACTCCAAAGCAGGTCTCTATTTGAATTCCAATGCAAGGCACATGAGCTGAAGTCATGCCTCAATAAAAGTTCAGGGTAAATTTTATTTTATCCAACTAATGTTTTCATCAAGTACTATATTGAACAGACCTTAAAAGTATTCTTTTTATGCAGTTTTCAATTGTTGAAAGAGTTACAAATACAAAAATGTTCCCAGAAAATAAGCAATTTCAAATTTCATAAAATAACTTATTTGTAAAGAGTAATCGAAATTACTCCATCAAAAGTGTCCTGCCTCCTTACTTTTGCAACATATTCACCTTTGAACTTTTGTGAGAATGGAATAGAGAGGGGGGGGAGGTGGAAGAGAGATATAGCGATCCTGGTTCTTCCTCCTTTGATTGTTGTATCCGGACTTAGGTTTCGTGGAGTTGGTTGTTGTATATATCTTGTTGTCATCATTTAATTTCATATATTTGGGTTTTAGGATGTGTTGGGCGTGTTTCGAACAGGTTGGTTGAGTCTTGGTTCCATTTCTTGTTGCCCAGATTTTTGGTGGTTCGCTCGAGCGGATCCCTTCGCGCTCGAGCGGAGTTTACACACTTCTAGCATTTTGTGTCCCTACAAAAGTACTGCAGGTTTGTTTTTCACGCTCGAGTGGGTCGCGCTCGAGCGGGCCTTTTGCGCTGGAGCGGGTGTTCAATGTCTGTAAAAAATACTAGAGGAGGGTAATCTACGCTTGAGCGGGTTTCCCTTTGCGCTCGAACGGGTGTGTTTTGCAGTTGTGTCTTGGTGCTCGAGCAGGTATTCTTGTGCTCGAGCGGGTCCAGTTTTTGTGCTTGACGCTCAAGCGTCCTATTCTCCGCTCGAGCGGGCTAGTCGTATATCAAATGGCAGCTAGGTGATTTTATATCACTTTTCACACTTTCTTTCTCTCTCTTACTTTTCAAAGCCTCCATTGGAGAGCACCTCACTCTAAAACTCCAACTTCTCTCTAGGGTTTGATCTAGTAGGAGTAATCTTCTACCCTTGGTCCTTTGTAAAAAGTGTGGAGCTTGTTGAGGGCTACACTTTAATCCGAAAATATTGGGGTTTGGAGCACTTTCAAATTTCTTCATCTTCTCCTTTGAACTCCGAATTTGAGGTAGGGATAACTACTCATTTTTATGGTCTTTGACATAAACTATTGGTCATGTTGATGTAATGTTGAAGTTGGGTAATTTTGGGTGTTAAGGTTTCAAAATGAATAAAGAGGGATTTTGTTATTTTGACTCATATATGTGTATCTTGGGTCTTAAAATGATGGAATTGATATTGTTGATAATATATGGGACCTTTGGGTCATTGTAGAGAAAAATGGAAGAAACCCTAAATTGTTGTATGAATTAATCTATATAATTAATTCAGAAATGTTATGGAAATATGGAATTGAGTTGGAAATAATGAAATTGGCTCATTATAAGAGGGAATGGTGGAGTTGAATTTACAAATCGCTCACCTTTGAAATAGTTGTTAAATTATCTATTGATGCATTTATTATCTGTTTAGAAATAAATTGCTTTGGGCTATCGGTGGAAGATAGTCTTAATTGTTGTAGACAATGCATGATGATTAGGCGAATTAAAACTAATCAATTGATTATGTCATCGAATATGACGGTTGGAATAATACATCAAATTTATGTATTGATTGGTTATGTATATGATTTGTGCTTATATATATTGTGTTGTGTGGGAGGAGATAGGGGATGTACTCCACGATTTAGGAGAAGATAGGGGATGGACTCATAAACCAGATATTATTTAGGAGGAGATAGGAGATGGACTCCATTGATACAGCAAATATGTGTATCTATTGAAGTGTTGATACATCAAATATGTGTATCTATTATGAAGTATTGAAGTGTTTTATGTGATATTGATACAGCAAATATGTGTATCTATTGTGAAGTATGGTAGTATTGTTGATATGAGCTGTGGTCTCATGAGAATTGTTTGGCCAGGTTCTGAGCCATATTTATGAATCGAAAACCGGTTAAGTAAAGAAAAGAGGAATGAAACATAGACATATTTGTCATGTAATTGAATGGATTATGAAATGATTTATGTGGGTTAAACATTTATCAAATACTAATGTTTTAGTCTTTGCTCATATTATGTTTAGCATATCTCTACTGGGCGTTAGCTCACCCTATATGGGACATCCTTTTCAGGTTCAGGTATCATGCTACCTCCAAGGACGTAGCTTGGGAGGCTTGAGGCTGCTAAACTCTTTTGTTATTTTTGTTGTATTACATGTATATCAAGCCTAGGGCTTATTTTATGTAGAGGTAGTACTCTCCCTTTTGTAACCAAGTGTTGACTTGGAAAGTTGTAAACCTATAAGGCATTTATTTTTGTTGTCAACATGTAATACCTTTTGTAAGAATACTCTGATGATTGTAATATGAAATCTCTTTTCTTTATCGTGAATGTATGATATTATGGGTTTATTTTGAGGGCGTTACAGAGGGGTGGGCTGTATAACTTTTAATATACAACTCGTAGTACTTTTAAATTTTCTCCATTTTTTCTCTAGATATATAATAAAATATAGTAGTCCTCAAAAGTGCAGCAAAACCATTTAAATCTATTATTGATGTTGAGAAAGCTAAAGTAGTTGTTTGTTAGAAAGAAAGATTCGGCATTAGAAAAATATATTTCAAATGTTAACCAACCACCAGAAAACAAAATGATTTGATATATATATATACACACACAATCTTTTTACATACATATAAATAAATAAATTGAAAAAATCGATGTAAATTTTACTAGAAAACAAACTAACCGAACCAGAACCTTAGTAAGACTTCTATTTTCCATGGATAAACTTACCTGAGAAGCGATGGCATAAGAAACGTAAGAGTCAGACTCTGATGATTCCCCATTTTTTTCCATACCTTTCACCAGGGACTGCCAATAAAACACAATGAAACTGTGTCCACACGATAACCCAATTCATCAAATTCACTAAATCCTAGTAATAAATTCCATACAAAAATAAGATAACCAATAAATCAAATTCCCTCTAGCTTACAGCCAAACAAGTTTTTCAGAAAACTGGTTCTGAAAACAAACCGAATTCAATTATTAAAAAAAAAAAAAACACAAACCCAGATAGATATTTGCAGTAATAGTGATTTTGTCTAAAACCTGGGATACATTCTACTTTCTATTTTATGCATTTTCTATCATGTAATAATCAACTGCCTAAACAAGGTGATTTGAGCTAAATTTGAGCAATACAACAAAAGATCAAATTACACAATTTCGCCAATATATCGATAATTTATAGTTCTTAACCAGATCGTACTAGTGTACCTGCAAAGTATAAACAGATCGATATCAAAAGACAAGAGAGAGCTTAATACCAAAATCGATTAAGCGAGTTTTGTGTGTATCTGTGTGTATCTGTGTGTGTAGACAGATTACCTGCTCCGACCAAGATCAAGATTTTGGAGAGGCCCATGCCAATTTGCATCGCCACCTCTGGTGATCTCACCCCAACCCAACCCTAGCTAGGTCTTCTTCTCACTCCTCCGACGACACTACTGAATTCTCAAAGTGATTTTTATTCACTTTTATACCCTACTTGGAACGACGTCGTACTTTAGCAAAATGGCGGTGGTAGTGATTTGCTTGAATACTGGTTCCAGACGGGCCCACATCATTGTATTATTATTATTATTATTTTGGGTACAACAGGAATAACTAGGTTTAATTTTGATATTTCTAATTACACAATATGAGTCAAAGGAACATTATAGGTAGTAAAAATAAATAAATAATATTATAATGGTTATATTTATATATGATATTAAATTTGTTATATAATGTGTCGTTACTGTATTGATAACAAATATAAATGATGGATCTCATTCAACTAATACAATTATGGCAGATGAGATAATAAATATAATATAATATATAAATATAATTATTATAACATTAATTACTAAAAATAATAAAATAACAATAATAATAAAAATAATCATGCTCATTACTTTTTTTTTTTTTTTCCCCTTTTTCTCGTTTTAGTACTAGCTAGACTAATAACAATTTAATGCGTTAAAATCAATGCATTCATTACGCTAGATTGTGAATCTATCCGGAATAAATGCAGAGTAGCCAACTCATTAAAATTTAAATATAATTTTAATTGAATTTACAAGATGACTTGATGACCAAAGTGTTTGGTGTTGATGCTGCAGAGCGATACTTTGAAGGTCTACCTCCCACTGCAAAAACTAGCGAAACCTACACTGCGATACTTTGAAGGCTTCACCAAATATTTATTATTTTGAAGCAATAGTATTGCAATATTTGGAAGAACACTAAAGTATATATTTCACTGTATAAAATCCAATTTGGTACACACCAAAAAGGAAGAAAAAAAAATTAAAAATGAAGGAGACTAACAACTAGATTGCAAATTCATTTTGAAGTTTCCTGTTATTCTCTTTCATTGAATTTGAAGTAATCTAGTTGTTAAGATTGCAACTAGATTGAAGGAGAATAACAACTAGATTGCAAATTCAACTTAGATTGAAGTAATCAACAACAATATCACATAATGATAATGATCGTGGTCATGGTTCTATCCAATCAAGTGTGGTATATCTCAACTAGTACCAAGGACATATAGATGTGGTAAAATATAAAAGAAATAAAATAAAATAAAATAATAAAATATATTTGATAAAGAATACTACTTTTAATGAAAAAAAAAAAACTAATCATAAACGAGTCTCAACTTTGTTTGTTTAAACAAAAATGTTTGGGATTCTTTTTGGGAATGACCCCTACACATCAAAAGTGATTATGACCCTCTATGTACGTGTGGGACTCACTCATATATGTGTAAGGTCTATACCTTAAGTAGTCTACATTTGTGTGTCTTGACCTAAGAAGTTCCTTAATTTAATAGTGGTGTATTTAAAAAAATAATAATAATAATTTGTCGGAGTCTGTGCACTCATGAGAATCAATCGGATTTTGATCCAAACACTTTGATACCAATCCCAAGAAAAAAAAAAGATAAAATTAATTTATGTTAAATAAAGTTAAATTATAAGCATTTTCAGGCATGACTATAAAGTATGAATAGCGCAATAGTTAATTACTTAATTTACCATTAATATAACAAACGAAACGAAAACGGGCTTGAACTTGATCGAACACCTGCAATGGCGGCTCGCTCGATCTTCCTCGTTCTCACTAGGTGTGCATACTCTCAAACCGTAAAAGTCTCTCTCTCTCTCTCTCTCTCTCTCTCTCTCTCTCTCGTGAGTAAGTGAATGAAACTAGTTTTTTTTTTTTTTTGTACAGAAATTGCAGAGGCCAAAGGAGTCTCTACAGATTTCTCTCCTCACCAAGTGCATGGAGAAGCGAAGTTATTGTGAAAGAGTCTCTTTCTTCTCTGAATAAAAAAGCTCAACATTATAATGGCGAACACGATGATCTCAAAAGCGGAATATCCAGTCTTTATTTACCCAGATTCGGCACCTCCAATATCCTCCAAAAAAGGGTCTCCAAAGGCCGCAAACTTACCTCTTCCAATCTCTTCCGACGCTTCAGAGATCGCCTCCATAGGAGGGCGCTTTTCCACTACCACCACGCCTTCGAGGTCTCTTTCTATTGTTGATATCACCCCATGTGAAGAGGGTGATTTTCTTCTTGTGGGAACACACAAATTAGTCAGCTCTTCTTTGTCCTCCATTGCGGCTGCCAACCGACAAGCCACCGAAGTTGTTGATCCATCATCGTTGAACAATAGCTGGCCATGTGCAAGGCCAGCCAGCTCCCTCCTTTCTCATGTTAAATAAAGGTAGAGAGAGCAGAGAGATTGTGGTGAGTGGTGAGCTTAAGAGTGAGTTGTGAGGAAGAGAGAATACAGAGAGTGAATTGTAATTCCATTTCTCAATATAGTGAATCCGTTGCCCGTGGATGTAGACGACTTGCCGAACCACGTTAAATCTCTTGTGTTATTACTTGTGTGTGTTTCCTGGTGTACCCCCGATCCACAACAATTGGTATCAGAGCTCGGGTTGTGAAAAATCAAATTTTTTGGAAAGTGCCCAAATTTCGAAGTGCTCGAAATCAACCTTTAAGCACACCAGGAGCAAGAACACCAGGAGAGGAGTCCAGAACAACAAAAACCAAGCCCAAAAGACGTTCCACGCACTCTCACGCGCCGTCTGAAGAAGGAGAGTGAAACCCACTCTCTACACGCGCCGCCACGCGCCGTTCAGCCACCAGCACGTCATCACACTCGCAGACACGCGCCCTCATGCGCGGTGCAAGGAAGAAGGCGACTGAGTAATACGCGTGTAATCCACGCGCCAGCCACGTCAGCCGCCACGCTAGTGCCACGCAAACGCCACGCCATCGATCACGTGTCAGACTGTCAGCCACGTGTCAGATACGTGTCAGACCACGTCATCGCTGAGCTGTCGACTGCGCCGCCAAGTCACCGTTGACCGCGCCGTTCCGAAGTAATTATTTGGTGCATCTCAGACGCACCAGATTCTGCAGATTTGAGGCGTCCAAACTGTTTTGGCCAAATCTAAGTCATTCGGAGTCCGTTTTTGGCGATCCAATAGTGTTTTCAAACTATTTGGATGATTCTGAACACATTCGTACGGTCAATTTTTTGAATTGAAGTTTTGAAAAAAAAATAATAGTTTAATGGCAGAATCTACAGAGACCAGATCAACTGAGTCTGTAAGTAATCCAATGAGTACAAGCAATTCTAGGCATTGGACCCCGGTGTCCCATGCTAAGTTCGAGATAGAGAAGTTTGATGGAAGCAGCAACTTCGGCATGTGGAGATGCGAAGTTAAAGATATATTCGTCCAGATGAACTGCGCACTTCACTCGGGAGACAAACCAGATGACTGGGCCGGGATAGAATGGGAGAAGGTGAATCTTCGCTGCGCAGTTCCATCCGGCTTTGCCTTGCAAAAGAGGAGAAATATTCCTTCACGTAATATGATATTGCGAAAGGGCTTTGGAAGGCACTAGAAGATAAGTTCATGACAAAGAGCATTGAGAACCTGCTCTACTTGAAGAAGAGATTGTTTCGTTTCGACTACAAGAAAGGTATTTCGATGAACGAACACCTAAACAATTTCAACAAAATTCTCACCGATTTGAAGAACTTGGATGATCATATTGGTGATGAAGATAAAGCACTGTTATTGTTGAATTCCTTACCTGACTCATATGATCATCTCACTACCACTTTACTGTACGGTAAAGAAAAGATCAAGTATGCAGATGTTGCAAACGCCTTGGTAAATAATGAGTTCAGAAGGAAAATAAATCTGCAAACAGGGACTCAGCATCTGAGGCATTGACAGTCAGAGGCAGAACAAATAACAGAAGATATACAGGGCGAGGAAAGTCTCGCTCAAAATCCAGAGGGAAATCATCAGACAGAAGACGTCTTGTAAAAGACGAGTGTGCTGTTTGTCGCCAGAAGGGGCATTGGGCAAAAGATTGTCCCAATAAAGACAAGAAAGAAGAAAAGGTGAACATTGGACGAGATGGAGATAATAGTAAAGGATCAACCTTCACAGTTTCATCATATGGCCAGTCTGATGAATGGATTATAGATTCCGGATGTTCCTACCACATATGCCCGAATAAGCAGTGGTTATCGAGCTTACGAGAGTTCGATGGAGGAGTTATGCTGATGGGCAACGACCAAGCTTGCCAGACAAAGGGGATTGGAACAATTCGACTGAAGATACATGATGGAACAATCAGAATTCTTGAAGATGTTCGGTATGTACCAGATCTAACAAAGAATCTCATCTCAATGGGAGTTTTAGACTCCAAAGGTTATAGAGTAACTATGGAAGGTGGAGTCCTCAAAGTTGTTCGAGGAGCATTTGTTGCAATGAAGGGTACTCGACAAGGAAATTTATATTTCCTAGACGGCTCTACAGTCACAGGGAGAGTGGCTATCTCCACTAGCTCAGAAAATGATGCATCAGACACTTCTAGACTTTGGCACATACGCCTAGGGCATGTCGGTGAGAAGGCTTTACAAGGGTTGGTAAAGTAAGGCCAGTTAAAAGGCGCCAAAACAGGAAAGCTTGAGTTCTGCGAGCATTGTGTACTGGGCAAGCAAACAAGAATCAAGTTTGGTACTGCTATTCATCATACCGAAGGGATTCTAGACTACGTTCACACCGACGTATGGGGTCCTTCTAAGAATCCTTCATTGGGAGGTAAACACTACTTTGTGTCGTTCATTGATGATTTCTCAAGAAGAGTTTGGATTTACACAATGAAGCACAAAGATGAAGTCTTAGACATCTTTCTTATGTGGAAGAAGACGATTAAGACCCAGACAGGCAGAAAGATCAAGAAGTTCAGATCTGACAATGGTGGGGAATACACATCAGATCCCTTCTTTGAGGTTTGCCAGAATGCAGGGATAGTGAGACATTTCATAGTCCCTGAAACACCGCAGCAAAATGGAGTTGCAGAACTGTCACGACCCAAACCCGTCCCTATGGGTTTAGCACCATAACCGGCCAGTAATCCGAGATTACCGAAGGCCTACTTAATGATGAAACGAGAAAATAGAGTACAGGGGCATGGCGAAAGCCAAAACAGTAAATAAACAATGTCTAATGAGCTGTGACAGTCTGTATGCAAAAAGATTCTTCATACATTATGCAGTCGGTGCCGAAACAGTATGTACATATATACAATCATTCAGAACAGGGACTTAATCCCTATTAAACAGTGCAGTACAGTCTATACAGTATTACAAAACGGTACATAGACAAACGGGGAAATAAAAACACCCCTAAGCCATAGCTTGGCAGGCGCGGAACCTCGCAGTGAGGAACAGTGGTTGGCTTGACAAAACTAGAGTTTACCTCGACGCTTCTAACATTGGTCCGGTGCCTGAACACCTACATATATATATATGAGCAGTGAGCTAAAGCCCAGTGAATAACATAAAGCGTAAAGGGGTTTAGAATGGATGTCCTTACAGTAATGAAAACAGCTCATTAAATCAGTATATCAGTTGTTCAGTACAGTAAACAGTCATATGTGGTACATCTATTAGCATAACAGTAAACAGTAGGTCTTAAAAGACCGAACAGTAAATGATGGCCATCAATCAGTAAACAGTAGTGGTTCCAACGAGGGAACCGACAGAGATCTCTGTAACAGTAACAGTTTGCTAAGGATGCCACAATACAGTTCAGAATAGAGGACATACATTCATTCAGTTAACAATATCAGTTTAGAAAGCAGTACAGTTCAGTATTCAAAAGATAATCATTTTGAACATATCTTTACACGATTGTTACTCACAGAGTTTTGGGCTACAGTGAACTAGAGCGTCTCCTCGGAAGCCAACCCTACACAGTTTATAGATTGAACACACACTAAGCTACACAATGGAGAAAGATGATAACTTAATCCCTAATTTGCCTCGGTGTGTTCTACATCTATATTCTCATTAAAATGCCTTAACTATGCCCTAGGAATGCCTAGGATGGAAAGAGGATGTAAAGATGCACTCAGAAAACATTTTTAGAATTTTCAGTGAATTAGTCCCGCCGAGCAGATTTCCTCGGCGATTATCTGAATAACGGTTCCCGCTCGAGCGTCAACTTACCCGCTCGAGCGGACCAAAAAGTACTGGATAGGTGAAATTCACGCTCGATCGGGCGCTCGATAGCCGCTCGAGCGTAAGACACAAGGTCCCGCTCAAGCGGACTGTAATGCAGTGCAAAGTACTGGGAGCTCGATTTTCCCGCTCGAGCGGACGACCAAAATCTGGAAATTCCAGATTTGAGTCTTAAACTCAAAATCAAGTTTAGATGCATAAAATTCGATCCTCTTGGGCCAATTTTCTGGAAAACATAAGTAAACTCATAGAACAACATGTTACAAGGGTCAATTTGAGGAATCAAGGCCCAAGGGTGTTTAATTAAATCCATTTTCAAACCCAATTTTCATGAGCATGCTACAAACATGACATGCAAGAGTTTAATTCAATTCAAAGCTCCCATGTTTGCTCAAATGAGCTCAAATCCTGCAAAAACATGATGACAACATGAACTATAACAATATTATGAACATGCATGTGAGGAATTATGAACTACAACCTCAAAACTTCAACAATATAAACATGTATGCATGGAATGAGCTTCAATTCAACATTTTAGGACCAAAATTTAACTCAATTCTTCAATTTAGCATGAACCATGCAAGAACTAACTTAAACACAAGAATGAGAAGGTGAATTTCTATCTTAGGCCTAATGGTTCAAGTATAGGAGCTTAGATATGGAAATCAACCTCCAACTCCTTCAATTTGCAAGCAAAAACACTCTAGTCTTCTACTCTCTCTCTCTCTCTCTATGTCGGTTGAACACAAGAATGGCTGATGAAAGTGTTGTTTCTAAGGATATAATCAAGCCTCAAATATGGTATAAAGTGGGCCACTAAGTGGCACTAATATAAATAAGTTCAACAATGCAATTCAACTTATTTTAATATAATTTAATCATACCAAATTAGTTTTCAGATAATTACACCATAAATTCACATAAAATCTAATTAGCACAGAATGTTAATCAATTTCAAATTCGGCCGCCGATAAGGCCTTCAATTTGCAATTTAAACATAAAAATATAAACAGATAGTCAAACAGTCAAACAGATAGAAATGCATTTAAACAGATACAGTCAATCAATCAGTTTCAGATTTCAGTCAATTAGTTCAGTATTTCAATTACTTCAATTATCAGTCACGATCAGTCTCAGTTTAGCCATAATTAGTGATTAATCGGTAATCAGTGTGAGGGTCCTTACAAGAACGCATGAACCACACTTTGGTGGAGAAAGTTCGGTGTATGCTGTCACATTCAAGATTGAGCAAGACATTTTGGGGCGAGGCATTGAACTATGCTCGTCATTTTGTCAACAGACTACCTACTGCAGCATTAGATGGCAAGACTCCCATGGAGGTATGATCAGGAGTGCCAGCTACTGATTATGATCAGTTACGTATCTTCGGATGTCCAGCTTATTTTCATGTTACAGAATCTAAGTTGGATCCAAGAGCCAAGAAAGCCATCTTCTTGGGCTTTAGTGACGGTGTCAAGGGATACAGACTCTGGTGCCCTGAATCAAAGAAAGTTGTTACTAGAAGAGACGTTACCTTTGATAAGTCTACAATGGTGACACCGCTAAATCCTCAACAGAATGAGGAAGCATTGAAGAAGTCAGTGCATGTGGAGTTTGAGACTCTAGCAAAGATTGTTCAGACAGACAACCATCCTGAAGAAGTCTCAGTGGATAGCTCTGAAAAGAGTTCAGATGAAAATGAAGATCCAGAGGCCCCACAACAGTCAAAACCCATTGCAATCAAGAAAGGAAAAATGGTTACTAAGCAACCCGGTTGGATGACTGATATGGTAGCTTATGCACTTCCAATCATTGAAGACAATGTTCCTTGCACTTTCAAAGAAGCCATGCAGAATGTGGAAAGTGTCAAATGGAAGGAGGCTATGGATGAAGAGATCGGGTCACTTCATAAGAACCAGACTTGGGAGTTGGTGCAACTTCCAAAAGGCAAGAAAGCAATTGGGTGTAAGTGGGTTTATACCAATAAAGAAGGCATCCCAGGCAGAGACAACATCAGATTCAAAGCTAGAGTGGTAGCTAAAGGCTATGCTCAAAAGGAAGGAATAGACTACAATGAGGTATTCTCACCTGTTGTGAAGCACACGTCTATTCGTATCTTGTTAGCTTTGGTTGCACAATTTGATGATGTCAAAACTACCTTTTTACATGGAGATCTTGAAGAGGAGATATACATGTCTCAGCCAGATGGTTTCAAAGTTGCTGGAAAAGAAAATTGGGCTGAATTTGAACAAATCGTTGTACGGATTGAAGCAATCCCCGAGACAATGGTACAAAAGATTTGATCGGTTCATGATAGAGAAAGAATACACAAGAAGTCAATTTGATCATTGTGTATATTTCCGTAAGCTTCCACATGATTCCTTCATCTATTTGCTCTTATATGTGGATGATATGTTAATTGCATCTAAGAGCAAGGTGGAGATTGACAAACTCAAGGCACAGTTGGCAAGAGAGTTTGAAATGAAGGATTTGGGAGAAGCAAAGAAAATTCTTGGCATGGAGATCAAGAGAGATAGAAAGAAGGGCACGGTTTGTCTGATACAAACCCAGTATCTAAAAAAGGTGTTAGACAGATTTGGCATAAATGGGAAAACAAAAGCTGTGAGTACACCATTGGCCCCTCATTTCAAGCTCAGTGCTTCTATGTCTCCACGCACAGAAGAAGAACGAAAGCATATGGCATAGGTTCCATATGCAAATGCAGTTAGTGCATTAATGTATGCTATGGTTTGTACAAGGCTTGACATCTCACATGCTGTGAGTATGGTAAGCAGGTATATGCATGATCCAGGAAAAGATCACTAGCAGGCAGTGAAATGGATCATAAGGTACATACATGGCACGGTTAATCTGGGATTGAAGTTCGAGAGAGATAACTGACTCGGACAGAATCTGGTTGGATATGTGGACTCAGATTATGCTGGTGACTTGGACAAACGCCGATCAACAACAGGGTATTTATTTACACTTCCTAAAGGGCCGGTGAGTTGGAGGTCAATGCTTCAGTCAACAGTGGCTTTGTCTACTACAGAGGCAGAATACATAGCAATGACAGAAGCCTTTAAGGAAGCTATTTGGCTCCATGGGTTAATTAAGGACTTGGGTATTGTTCAGAAGCACGTTGAGGTGTTCTATGACAGTCAGAGTGCCATTTGTTTGGCAAAGAACCAGGTTCATCATTCCCGCACCAAGCATATTGATGTCCATTTCCATTTCATCCGAGAAATTGTGAATGAAGGGGATATTCTGCTTCAAAAGATTAGTACTGCAGATAATCCAGCCGATATGCTCACAAAAGTGGTTTCTGGGATCAAGTTCCAACATTGTTTGAACTTGGTCAACATCTCTCGGAACTAAGCACCTTCGAGGTGCAAGGCAGTGTTGATCAATCACTATGGACAGAGGACAAAGGTATGATAGTCAAGGGCATCCCAGCAGAGGGTGCAGGACATCCAATCAGGGGGTGTCAGATATCTTGGTCGCACAAGTTCAAGCATAGCAGATGAAGACATCCAAGACAGGAAGCGTGAAAGAGATCTGTGGGAGATAGGAGCAGAGGCTCTCTCCAAATCAGAAAGTGGTATGAGTTGAGTTAAGGATGTAGGATTCTTTCCTCCTCTTGTATCTTTGGTGTATTATCTCTAGCTTCAGGGGATGCAGTGTCTCAGTGAAGAGATGAAGACTATGTTGAATTTGGGCATAACAAGATTAGCAGCAATGTGTGTAATAGATCACCTCACATGGGTTAAGGGGGTGATTTGTTGATATCACGCCATGTGAAGGGGGTGATTTTCTTCTTGTGGGAACACACAAATTAGTCAGCTCTTCTTTGTCCTTCATTGCGGCTGCCAACCGACAAGCCGCTGAATTTGTTGATCCACCATCGTTGAACAACAGCTGGCCATGTGCAAGGCCAGCCAGCTTCCTCCCTTCTCATGTATAAATAGAGGTAGAGAGAGCAGAGAGATTGTGGTGAGTGGTGAGCTTAAGAGTGAGTTGTGAAGAAGAGAGACTACAGAGAGTGAATTGTAATTCCATTTCCCAATATAGTGAATCCGCTGCCCGTGGACGTAGGCGACTTGCCGAACCACGTTAAATCTCTTGTGTTATTGCTTGTGTATGTTTCCTGGTGTGCCCCCGATCCACAACATCTATCTCCCGCAAATTAAATTTTTGTTTGGTTTCTAAGAAAACGAAGAGAAAACATTTAAGGAAAAAAAAAAAAAAAAAAAAAAAGGAAGTTCTTTTTTCCCTCTTCTCCATGTTAAATACTAACAATTTTTTTTGGTATCACATCTGTTATGGAATTCAATTGTAATAAATCAATCTGAAATTGTTTCTACACATTGAACTGATAAAAATATTCATAAATCTCAAATAGCAAACTTCAAAAATAAAGTCCAAATAATGAGTTTTATATCCCAGCGTAGTATAAGCAAAGAATCTAAAAAGATTTGCTAAAACTTAAGTCCAAATAGAAAATTTTATAATTTGATCCACGCTAAAATGACACATCTATAGCAAACTTTCAATAAAAGAATATTACATTATTATTTAATTATTCAACATAATATTAAGTATACACATCATGTAATATTCTTTTTATTTCTCTTAAATATTGTATTACTCCAATTGGAAGAACGGGTCTCTTTATTTGGACCTATATATTGCTTATGCATGTGTATTTTAGTTTCGTGGTCAACCATGATTGAAGGTGTGATAAGAGAATTGGTTAAATTTCGAGTTTCATTGTGTTTTAGTTTGAGGTAGATAGAAGACTGACCATCTCTAGCCCTTGACCAATTTTGTTTGATTTAATAGAAACTACTTCAATACTTAAATCAAAATCTTTTTAAAATTTCCCTTTATATCCCAAATTTGATAGGAATTTTTTTTTATCTCCAATGCTTCACCTTTTCTAATATTCATCAAAATGAGATCTGATGAGTTATCAATTTGATGAAAAAAATAACTCTTTTGATTTGACGAACGTTTGATGAAATAATTAAAGATGATTTTTGAATACTTTTTTATCAAATTTAAACCTTTCTCTGTTTTCTCTATTAGTGTATGCTGAATGCAGCGTAAAAGAAATATGTTCGATTCCTGTTGCCAAACACGTTTTAAAGGTCAAAATGAGCATATGTTGGGGGTTGAAATGAACATAGGTGGCATCATAAAGACCAACTGCGTAACTATTTATTCTGATTGATGTCTAAATTCAGATTTAAAAGTGGCCTCCTGTTAGATTTATCAACACAAAAAAAAGTGGCCTCCTGTTAGAAGATACTGCTATCTGAAGAAACTTTTCCAACTATTTATGGTTATTTCTCAGCAAGTTTAGGTTAGAACTCATGGATGACTTATTAGTACTGTTAACATTGACTGTTTGAATTGCTTAACAGTGCTTCATTTCGTTATTTGCAATCAATTGAAGCATTTATTTGCCAACAAAATTTCTTACCACTTCTCGTTACGTATTTGTTAAAGAAGTGGTATATACTGTTGCGTAACTAGTATGAGCTTTCAGATATCAGAGTGGATGGTTAGTGACGAAGAGTTTGAATTATCGGACTCCGACTGTGCAGTCCACATTGCCTTGATGGCCGAAGTGGTTGGTTATGATGCTACTGGGCAGTACTTACTAGGTCTACCTGACACTGGAAAAACTACAGAAACCTTCAAGGCTCTGGTTCTCATTTATTATTGGGCAAGAAGACTTAAACATATGGACATGGTTTGGGAGAGATATAAAGGGATGGATGCCAATACGCTTCCTAAAGCTGTTGATAAAGCTATTCAAAAAATCAAACTACGAAACGGTGCCATGAATTTGTTCATATGTATCAACCAAGAACATTGACAGAGTTAGAACGATTCTTGATGAAATGACTCACGACTCTGGCTCTAATAAATGCAAGGTAAGATATGCAAACCTAGTGTTGGTGATAATTACAAATAACATACCAGAAAATATAAATAATAAAATTACAATAACTTAATATCAGGGCTGAGGCGCGGAAAACTCGCTCTCTTTAAGGAGATTCAAGCCCTCTGCGGTTAGGCAAAGCCTCACACCGGTGCAGCAGAAAAACCTTGACTTGTCCCCCCAAGATACAACAGCCCGATTAAGTTGTATGGTTCATCAATACTGCACAATTGGTTGAACCCAAAGCTTTATCACACACACCTTTTTTTATTTGCTTAATAATCTCACTCAAGACATAACCAAACAACCAAAACTCATTCACCTCTTATATGTCTCAAAATACGACCCAAGTTAATATATATATTAGAAATGAAACCTTGATAAGGGACGGATGGACTAAGGATAAGCATGGAGACTAAGAAGACTTTGACTGAAAGTCTTGGCAAAGACTTAACTTGTAAGATTTGGAAGGATAAGCTTTGGTGGATAAGTTAGAGACTTGACCAAGAAAGCTTACTAAGGAAGGAATGGATGGGAAACTTAGCTTGGAAGTCAGGGAGATTAGGAAGACTAGAGGAAGACCTGATGGAAACCAATATCACAATATAATATTAAAATATCCGCTAACATACCCCCACCTATTTTAATATTATAGGAAACAAAAACTGAGATTATTAAATAAGAATATTATGCATCATGGTAGGTGTGCTCTGCATTGAACCTCCATTAGTGTAACAATAATATATACTCCAGAGCCAATAGTATGCTCAGCATTGAACTATGACTACTTAAGGGAAATAAATAATTATTGTACACACATAATATTCCAGGTGTTCACAAAAGCTTTAAAAGCCGACGCATTCTACCTTGTGCGATCCTGTGATTCATGAGTGTATTTGAGAATTAGCCCAAATCTCATAGGTAGCGGCCCCACTACCACACTCACATAGGTGAATTCTGTCAAGGGTGCTCCTGTAACTATGACACCCCACTCAATAAGAGCTACAGAAATTCATTAAGAGTTTTTTAATAACTTAACCTCTACAACGTTACAGGATAAATGCACTTACATCATAGGGATGGGTAAAAAGTAATTTAGTGCATTTCTCACGGCCATCATATGATCGTTTTTCTCATTGGACCCGATTCATGGGATCTCTGGTCCCTGGGTTGAGTATCCTCATACATGGCTCCGGCTATATTCAATGGGCTTCAACCCCATTCCCCTCGATGTATTCCAGACTCTATCTCTTGCTAAGGCCTTAGTCAATCGATCTGCAAGATTATCACCAGATTTAATATAATCCACATTTATGATGCCATTATTCATATAAGATCTCACAGTACTGTGTTTTCTTCTGATAGGTCTGGATTTACCGTTATAATAACGGTTATTAACTCGACCAATTGCTGCGGTGCTATCACAATAAATCAATATTGGTGGAATTGGTTTTTCCCAACAAGAGATTTCATTTAACAAATCTCTTAACCAATTTGCTTCTTCACTGGCTGTAGCTAAAGCAATAAGCTCAGCCTCTATTGTTGAATTAACAATAATGGTTTATTTTTTCGATTTCCAACTTATAGCACCACCTCCCAATGTAAATAAGTAACCAGTGGTTGATAATGAATCACCTGACAAGGTATTCCAATCGGCATCACTGTAACCTTCAAGTACTGCAGAAAATTTATTATAAAACAAGCCATATTTTATGGTATCAGATAAATATTTCATAATGCGCTCAATGGCTAGCCAGTGATCACTGTCAGGCTTGCTAGTAAACCTGCTAAGTACTCCAACTGCATATGCAATGTCGGTCTAAATACGATCGATGATAACGCAAGCTACCAATCATACTAGCATATTCCTTCTAATTAATTACATCTTCATCATTTTCAACAGGAAATAAACGCACATGAGAATCAAAAGGAGTATGAACATGCTTGCAGTTATAAAAATTATATTTTCTCAAAATTTTCTCAACATAATGCGACTGATCAAGAAATATACCATCACAAGTTTTGGTAATTTTCATTCCCAAAATATAATTAGCCTTACCAAGATCTTTCATATCAAAGTGGCTACTAAGCATGTTTTTAGTTTCCATGATGATATGCAAATTAGAGCCAAATATAAGTAAATCATCAACATAGAGGCTAATAATGACATGTGAATTCTCTTCAGATTTATAATAAATGCATTTATCACATTCATTCGTTTTATAGCCATTCTCAATCATGCAGGAATCAAATTTCTCATGCCCTTTGTTTAGAACTGTTTTAAGCCATAGAGAGATTTAACTAGCTTACACACTTTGCTTTCTTGACCGGGTTCCACAAAACCCTCAGGTTGATTCATATAGATTTCTTCACCCAGGTCTCCATTTAAAAAGGCTGTTTTAACATCCATTTGATGAATTTTTAGATCATGAATTGCAGCCACTGCAATTAATAATCTAATGGATGTTACTCTAGTAACCGGAGAAAATGTATCAAAAAAGTCAAGATCTGCTTGTTGTTTAAAACCTTTTGCAACAAGCCTTGCTTTATATTTATCAATAGTTCCATCCGGTTTAAGTTTTTTTCTCAAAACCCATTTACAGCCGATAGTTTTACAACCTGGTGGTAAATCTACTAATACCCAAGTTTTATTGGATAATAATGATTCCATCTCATCATTTACAGCCTCGTTCCAAAAAACAGAGTCAGGAGATGCCAAAACTTCTTGTAAAGTTAATGGAGTTTCCTCCACATTAAAAACATGATAATCATGGCCAAAATCTTTTTCTACTCTGGTTCTTTTACTCCTTCTAGGTTTAAAAACTATAGTATCTTGGTTTTGTAAAGGAGGAGTAGAGGAACCAGTTTCAGATAAAATATTTTCTTGATAATTTTGACCCCCACCATTTTTAGATTTAAAAGGAAATTTTTCCTCATGAAAAATTGCATCACCTGATTCAAAAATTATTTTGTTTTCAATATCAAAAAATATATAGGCTGTACTATTTGTTGCATATCCAAGAAAAACACAAGTGGCAGCTTTCACACCTAATTTAGGTCTTTTAGGGTCCACAAGTCTAACAAAAGCTAGACAATCCCAAACTCTCAAATATTTCAAATTTGGCTTATGCCCTTTCCACAACTCAAAAGGTGTAACTTTTGTTTTTTTATGTGGCACTCTATTCATGACATAACATGTAGTTAAAATTGCTTCTCCCCACAAATTTGAAGGAGCACCTGCTTCAATTAGCATAGCATTTGTTAAATCAGTTAAAGTTCTATTTTTCCTTTCTGCTACACCATTAGATGCAGGTGAATATGGTGGAATAGTTTCATGGATTATTTCCAAAGACTGAGTAAACGAGTTGAATCCAAAAGATTCATACTCCCGGCCTCTATCACTTCTATATCTTTTAATCTTTTTACCGAATTGATTTTCAACTTCAAGAAAGAATTCTTTAAATTTTTCAAAAGCATCACTTTTATTTTTCAACAAGTATACATAAGTGTATTTTGAAAAATCATCAATAAAAGTGATAAAATATCTATTTTCACCACGTGTTAAAATTCCTTCAAATTCACATAAATCAGTGTGAATTAATTCTAACAATTCAGTATTTCTTTCCACACTTTTATGAGGCCTTTTAGTTATTTTTGCTTGGCTGCAAACTTCACATTTCTCAAATTTATTTGTCAATCTGGGAATTAATCCTAAACTACTCATGATTCCCACATATCGGCTATTAATATGACATAGACGAGCATGCCAAAAATTCATAGAAGACAGCATGTAAACAGAAATATGTGCTTTCTTATTCTCAACATTTAATTTAAACATGCCATCACAGGCATACCCTCTTCCCACAAATATGCCTTTTTTAGTGATTACATATTGGTCAGATTCAATAGTCTGTTTGAAACCAGCTTTGTTGAGCAAATAACTCGACATCAAATTTTTTCTCATGGATGGTGTGTACAACACATCTTTTAAAACAAGCACACGTCCAGAGGTAAAATTCAGCTCAACATCCCCACACCCGAGCACCTTGGTTAAACTGGAGTCACCAAGCATAACAGTCTTCTCCTCATTAAAAGGAGTGAAATCTTTGAACCAGACTTTATCATAGCAGACATGCCTATTGGCACCAGAGTCTGCCCACCACCCTTCCACAGATTGAACCATAAAAATATCTGTGATCATAGCCACAAATGGTTCCTCGGTAACATTAGCCTGTGGTCGAGACTGTTGTTTCCGAAATTTGCAAGTTCGAGCAATATGCCCACTTTTGCCACACACAAAACATGTCACGTTTGTCAAATCTTGTGAAGGGGGTTCTTGGTTCCATTTCTTTTGCCTCGGGTAATTTTTATTTTGTGGCCTTCTAGTATTTTTTCAAATTTTCTTAACTGGCTTCAAATGACTATTTTTATGAAATCGACCTTTATGTACAGTATTTCCAGAAGTTAAATTTACCTTTGCAGTGGAATGCTCTTGTGTCATAAGAGTACCTTGTCCTCGTGCTTCCTCCTCCACCCGAATCCGTGTGATTAGAGTCTCCAAGGATGTCTCTTTTTGCTTGTGACGCATTGACTTCTGGAACTCCCTCCAAGATGATGGAAGTTTGTCAACAATACCTGCTACAACAAGATTATCTCCAATTTTGATGCCTTCAGATCTCACTTCAGCCACTAGCATCTGAAAATCTTGAACTTGCTTCACCACTAATTTTCCATCTATCATCTGATAGCGGAAAAAACGGCTTGCAGCGTATTTTTTAGCGCCTGCCTCTTCGGTGTCATATTTGTTTTGTAAGGTTTTCCAAATTTTCTTGGCAGTGGTGTAAGTAGTATCATAATAATCATAAAATTGATCTGAAAGACAATTCAAAAGATAGTATCGACATTTATAGTCATCTGTGTTGTACTTTTCGATTTTGTCAAGATAAGCAGCATACTCCTCGTCGGTCATCTCTTCAGTGGGGACTTTGCTTGGATTTTTCTCGGTCAGGATATAGGCCACCTTGAGGAGACTGAGGTAGAAAAGCACCTTGCCTTTCCATCTCTTGAAATGGGCTCCCTTGAACCGGAAGGGCTTGTTGAGATCGCCGGTATTCTCGTTGGGCTTCTCCAGTCCTGGCTCCATGGATTTTTGCTTTTTGAATCTCCTTAAAATTGTTGGTGATAATTACAAATAGCACACCAGAAAATACAAATAATAAAATTACAATAACTTATTATCAGGGCTGAGGCACGGAAAACTTGCTCTCTTTAAGGAGATTCAAGCCCTCTGCGGTTAGGCAAAGCCTCACACCGGTGCAGCAGAAAAACCTTGACTTGTCCCCCCAGGATACAACAGCCCGACTAAGTCGTATGGTTCACCAATACTGCACAATTGGTTGAACCCAAAGCTTTATCACACACACCCTTTTTTATTTGCTTAATAATCTCATTCAAGACATAACCAAACAGCCAAAACTCCTTCACCTCTTATATGTCTCAAAATATGACACAAGTTAATATATATATTAGAAATGAAACCTTGATGAGGGACGGATGGACTAAGGATAAGCATGGAGACTAAGAAGACTTTGACTGAAAGTCTTGGCAAAGACTTAACTTGTAAGATTTGGAAGGATAAGCTTTGGTGGATAAGTTAGAGACTTGACCAAGAAAGCTTACTAAGGAAGGAATGGATAGGAAACTTAGCTTGGACGTCAGGGAGATTAGGAAGACTAGAGGAAGACTTGATGGAAACCAATATCACAATATAATATTAAAATACCTGCTAACACCTAGCAAACATATGTATTACCTCGGGTAACTTCATGAATGCGGAGTCCTCTGACTCTCATGAATGTGTACTTCGTGATGAACCAACTATCTCTCTTGACTGGGTAACTTATGATTTACCAATTATCTTGCATACCGGTTCGGGAGACAAACAGAAAGTTGATAAAATCTGGAATTTGAGCATGTCAGCACAGAAAATAACGAATAGGAATTATGGGTGTACTCTTTCTTCGTATCTCATGCTTGGGTATTTGAGAGAGGCAGGTGAAGTTATTGATCAATGGAAACAAGCTTCTGCCACAGAGTTAGTCATCTCTAACTGCAACAGGCTGTTAAAAGCATTTTCAGACGTTGGGTTGATGGAAACAGCTGAAACATTTCACACGCTTCTGACTGAGAAGGGCTGCGATGTCATACAGATGAGTCAAAGCAAGGGCAGGCCTGTGTTTCAGGTGATCCGAGAACGATGATCTGAGAGAAAATAAGTTGAGCTTGCTGCTCGGAGTTGCTGTTCTCTGCTTCCTGCATCCATGATCCTGGATTTTAGTTTTTATCAAACCCATGGCTCCATTTGATGTTTCCACAAACTTTTGTCTCACTTGGCATTGCATCTTTCATGTTAAAAATCAAAATTGACAGTAGATTAATATCATATTGCCAATAAATAATGACCTTGTTTGTTTTAATTTATTTATTTTTCATTTTGCACAGGTTGTGTATATATAATTTGTAGTCGAGTCATTTCTTAAATATAAAGTGTTATTCTCATAAACCCGGTGCATAAGTGTGGACGCAGAAAGAGTAGGAGGGGCATCCTTCTACAATTAAAAAAAAACAATAGTATACCAATATTAGTTATTTGATTATTTTCAAATTATATAATTTTGTCCTTGCAAATTTATTAAATAAATTTTAAATAGTCGATCCTCTATACAAGTTTGCCTTATATATAACACAAGAAATTAATTACTCATACTTATTGTCCATTACATCTTAATCAATCTGCAGTGATTAGAAGAAGAATCATAAATTCTTTAAAATTTTAATATTCTATTATAGATATTGAACACAACTATAGATCATCATTTAAAATATATATATATATATATATATTTTATGATTGTTACATTGTGAAAGTCAACATGGATATATATAAAATAAAATTTTAAAAATTATTCATCATGTTGTTTTTTACATTTTATTATATATTTATTTGTATTTATAAATACAGAAATGAGTGAGACCTCTAAAATTAGAGCTGCATTAATTTGTCCTTTTCTTCCTCTTATTTTGTCTTTTACCTCCCTCTATTTTTTATTTTTTTTTTAAGGGTAACAGCTCATTAGAGCTGCTTTTGAGCGGCTCTAATTAGAGCTCTTTAGCAGAGCCCTAATGATAAATACTATCTTTAAAAAAATGACATTATAACAATATTTGAAGTTTTTCTAATAAATTATTTTTCATCAAAAGTTCATCACCATTGACAATATCGGAAAATTCTATGTCCAAGACATAGGTAGCTGGTATATATTACGAAAATAGAAAAATAATTACAAATGCATAGAATATAATACAATTTTTTATGTGCGAAAAATTCACAGTAAAAATTAATAATTTCTCCAATCCCCAATGTGATAATGCATTGAGATTGAGACAAGATGGATAATGTATAGAATTGAGATATGATGGTTAAAGCTATGAGCCCAATATGGGCATTATGCGGCCTGTTTGGGTGGTGAGGTTTGTTTTTGCTTTGGGTTTATTTTACAAAATGCAGGGAGTTACCAAACAGACATCCCAGCTCGAACCACACGTGCAATTGTTGGGTCCTTTTTGTCTACTTTTGAAGAAGGAATAAAATCATGTAATAAATACACGACTTGAATTAGTTAGGTTAGGCCCCACTTCACTTGCCAATATTTATAACAAAGATGAGTGAGACCTCTAAAATTGGAGTTTTAAAGGGGCATTAATTTGTCCTTTTTCTCTTTCTGTTTTGTCTTTTACCTTCCTCTGTTTTGTTTTTTTTTTTTTTGTTTTTATTTTTTTTTAAATGGTGGCAGCTCATTAGAGTTGCTTTTGAGCCTCTCTAATTAGAGCTCTCTAGCAAAGCCCTTATCATTAATAGATGGTTTATACTGGGTTATAACAAATTTGCTTTAAATACAAAACTTGATCTAAGAATTTTCTGTATGCGTTTATGAATTTAAAATTTGATATTCTATTTATATATAACAATAGAATATCATAAGTTCAAAAAAAATCTTGAATGAAAAGTCAAAGCAAGAGAGAGGTAACTATAAAATTGATTGAGATGATTCGAATGGCAAAATTTTGATCTTGATATAGACCTCCAAGCATCTGATCTTGAAGTTGAGGCCTAACGCTTTGGATGCAAATGCAATGAATTTACAATTTTACATTTAAATATTTTGACAAAGATAGGCTGAATTTGAAATTAATTATATATTTCTTTATCCTAAATAGTTAATGTTGTGTGTCTTATATAATAGCAAATATATAATAGTATCAAAAAAAAAAAAACAAAAAAGGGAAGACAAGTTGGCAATGGCAAGGACACTTTTTTGAAAATTAGGGTTGAGATTAGGGCTTGCAAACAATAATAATAGGAAAAATGCCTAAGACCTCCAGTGGGAGTCACTGGGGTTGTACGGAGGAGAAGGTGATTGGTTAAAAAAAAAATTTTTTTTTTTTTTTTATTTTAAATTTAGGCAAATGAAACGGCGTCACGTCACTGGGATTGACCCCCATTGGGAGTCTGAAGCACGGCCCTAATAATAGACATGTCCAGCCAATTACCGGCAACAATTTGGGGGACGAGGAACCTCTGTGCAAAGTTCCAATAGGCGACGTGGCACCACTCCCACCATTGCTTTCAGATTTTCCCTTTCTCACACACACATAATAACTAATTAAAACAAATTCTACTCTTACATAGTTTCATTTATAAAAATTATAAATAAATAAATAAAAAAAAGAAAAAGAAAAAGAACATGGATGATGTTTAACAGTAACTTATGAAATAGTAATTATTTAACCCTCAAAAGGGTGTGGATGTCTGTTCGGATATGTGTATTTGCACTTTTTTAACAAAGAAAATTAGTATAAATGCAATTAAAATTTTATTTTTTAGGATTTAAGAAATTTAAATTATCTTTAACAATTTATTAAAAATAAATGATATATTGAAAGGAGTGAAGCCTTTTTTTTTTTTTTTAATATAATTGTAAAACTTAATTATGATTTTTTTTTCTAGAACCGTCATTGCTTATAGAGAAATTGCATTCAAAGAAAAAGATGATTATGACCATCTTGACAATTGAGGCAAAATACGTTTTTCAGATAGAATATTACTAGACACTCTTGGAAGTTGGAGGATTATGACATCGCTTCCATAATACTCTTAGTCAATAAGAAAATATAATAGATACTGTGTTAATTTGTCTCCCAATTACTTAACAAAAATATGTCAACATATTCAACTCGTATCTTGTTTACTCTATTTTTTTTAAAATATTATATAAATAATGTCACATGTTGATTTAAGACTATTGAATAATCAATGTATTTTCAAAATTATGACAGCTCTACGTAGATTAATGTGGAGTGAACAAGGCACTCCCATGTGGAGGTTGGCTGTCTATGTCTACAAGATGTATAATAGTGCATAGACATGGCACAGTTCCACTCACATAGTAAGAGTATCGCATTTTGATACAAACATCATTACAAATAGTAAGGTCTTGAGAGAGATAGGCTTAGTTGGATTTTCCTTATTATAGTGCAGTGAAATATGAGGTGTGTTTGGCTAGGCCGAAAGTGACATGGCTTGTCTCATTTAGTGCAAGGTCTTCATCAATGGAATGTGATTGGCCATATTAGAAACTCTAGTCACAACCCATTTTGAAAATATAATTTGCTACTGTGATTAATATGCGATGCTTTTGCAATGAAAAATATCAACTAAAAGGAACAAACAATACTCCTTTAATTTGGACAAAGAAATTACAATTTTTGTATATTAAACATTACAATTGTATTTGGTAATATTATTAGTTTTTCGTTACAGCAATGCTAGGTATCATGAAAAACATTTCATGAAAATAATCATGAAAGTTTTGTGACTCTTGAATTATACTTAGAACAAAACACCACACACTAATTAAGGTAATCCAATGATTATAAATTTTTCATGATCATTTTCATGACAAAATTTTCATGATCCCTAACTTTTCCCTTTTCGTTATATATATATATATATATATGTTCTATAAAATATTGAAAATAAAGTGATTCGAGATAAGTTATGGGATTGTAAAATTGTTCACACTTGTGTGAACAATACACAACATCTCATTGGTTGAACCGATAAAAGTTCAAAATGAGGAATTAAGGGCTAGTTTGGCATAACCTAAATAAATCAAAAAGTTAAAAAGTCACTATCTTATTTAAGTCACATCATCTTATTTAAATCACATCACCTCTCTAACACATCACATCAAACTCAATCTAAACCCAACCCAAACCTACCAATAAGTCAAAAAGTGTACTTTTTTAGGATATCCCAAACCAACCCTAAATTTGTTGGGAAGAGGGAAATTAAGCACAAAATACATATGGATAGACAAGGACATAATAAATATTTAGCCAAGTTTGGGAAGTGCATTTTTTGACTTTTTATGAAATATGGGTTAGGTTTGGGTTGGGTTTGAAGTGATGTGTTAGAGATGTGATGTAACTTAAATAAGATGATGTGACTTAAATAGGATAGTGGCTTTTTGACTTTTTGGCTTTTTCTAAATATCCCAAAGTTTAACAAGTTGAAAAAAAGTCAAAAAGTTAAAAAGTTACTCAAAAAGTTAAAAAGTTATCACTATTCACCAAAAGTCAAAAAGTACGGCTGTACAACTCTCAATCCTAATTTTTCCCTATACACTAATTTATACAGTTTTTTAATACACATTTTTCCATAAAAAGTAAAAAAGTTAACACAAACAACCATATATTTTTTTCTCAACTTTTTAGTCTAAAAAGTCAAAAAAGATACTTGTTTAAGACATCCCAAACAATCTCTAAATTTCAAGGGAGAAGGCCAATGTAATTTATTTATTTATTTATTCATTTTTAAGGCTATCTTAACTGGTCACTCATGTATACTTCTACTTGAGAGGTCAGATAGTTAATCTTTACAGATGCATTATGTGACTCTTTATTATATTGTTAAATTCGTTTCCATTATGAGACTCCTTGCTGAATGAAGCATTACATTTATATAATTATTGAACTATTATTGTTTTGATATAATTCTTTACATATTATAAATAATTTCTCATTCATTATTTGTTGGCTTATGATGAAGTAGAAACAAAAACACTGTACACGATTTTAAAATTATTTTTAATTCTAAAAACAGCATATGGGAATGGAATTGAATAGTTGATAGATAAGAGGAATTGTGGTCATACGCAGAGCCACTTAGAGCTATCATTTGGTCCCACTCTCCTTCATTATCTCTGTCACTGTCGGTGTTATGTTTGTTGTTCTGTGAGTTCATTCTAAAAGACACCCATGACAATAATTAGCAGCTTATGAGTTTTCAATTTATTTTTTTTATAATTATATTTGAATTTTAAATTTAGATTAAAAAAAAATCGTGGATGAAAAATAAAGGCCAAGAAAAATGTAAAAATAAATTAGCTTATGCAAAAAAACATAAAATAAATTCTTATTTGGTTCTTCTCAAAAAAGACTTTACATTTGTATTTGACATTGTGGAGTGAATATGATTCTTTCATAAATTATAATTAACTCTTTTAAGGTTTTGAAAAAAAAAAAGTACATTATACAATTTTGACATAATTACATTGGGTTCAGTAAGGTTTTAATTCACATTATTTCATTAATAATTTATTAGTCATATGAATAGAAAAATAATATTATTATTATTTTTTTACATTGAAAATGTATATTATTTATTTATAATATTTATTCTTGTCATATCATCTGTATTAATTTTGATCTCTTTATTTTTTTTAAAAGAGATATCGATGTAATTATATTAAAATTATGAAATTGTCTTTTTGTAAACCTCAAAGAAAGTTAATATAATTTATTATTATTACTTTTTTTTTAAATGAAGAAATAAAAGACAGAAAAAAAAAAAAAAAAAAAAAAAAAAAAAATGAAGTAGCTTTTGTGAGTGATCAAATCAAGCTTCAGACAAACAATCATTCAATGTATCTTGAAAGAGACCATAAAAGTCCTAAACAGAGCATTGGAGGTAAGTGGCCAAAGATATGAACAGCCTTTGATGTTAAAAAAGGAAGCAAAATATGATAACTGATAAAGCCAAGTCAGATCCAGGAGGGTCTGTGATTGAAATGGCTCATCAACTCTCATACTGCTGTAGTGAGGGTAGAAGCGACTCAACCATTTGATTATTTAGACGATTATGTAAGGCTCACAATAAAATTTCAATTTTTTTTTTTTTTATTGTTGAAAGCTTCAATTTTTTAAAGGCTTATAAGATTTTATTTTGATATTTAGGTTAAAGCATCCAAAAATCTTGAGCCGCCATGGTGCGAACACCATAATGGATTTCTGTGTAGTTTATAGATCTATTTCGAATTTTTTCAATACAAAAAATTGGTAGTGTTTGTGCAACTTATCTCAACTGTTTATAATTTTTGAGTTTTTGATTTTTTTTTTCGTATTTTGTTATATTTAGTGAACTTTTTTTTTTTTTTTTTTTTTGTATTTTAGTCTTTTTTTTTTTTTTAAAATACAACTAATCTAAATATACTTAAAACGTAAAATATATGTGAAAAAATATAAAAAGAATTCAATAAATACAATATATATATGAAAATGTATTAAACTTTTATTTTTTTTTCATATATATATATTTGTATTTAATGAATTTTTTTAATTATATTTAAATTAAGTAAATTTAAAAATAAAAAATTTTGACTAAAATATTTTTAAAAAATCACTAAAAACAAAAAGGTAATACACTAATAAATTCCAAATATGAATTTTATTAGTTCTCCTTTTTTTTCTTATAAACCTAAAGGTCCTATTCTAGTATGAATTACATAAATGGCTAAACATAAACGTGCATGTGTTATGTGTTAAAGGATAAATGTGAGTTTTCTTATAATGTTAAAATACATAACACTTCAAAAAAACTCTTTTGTATACTTTTCTCAAATGTAATCCTCCAACGTAATACTCAAAAAACGTAACATTCCAATGTAACATATTAAAAAAAAACTTCTTAGTGTAATTTTCAAACGTAATAACGTAATATTCTAAAAAAACTCTTTAGTGTATTTTTTTCATATGGAACACTCCAATCAATGTAACATACAAAAACTCTTTACTATAATATATTAAAAAATTTCTTAGTGTGCTTTTCTCAAACGTAATAATCTAACATTCCAAGAAAATTTCTTAATGTATTTTTTCTAAATATAACATCTTAATAAACTCCTTAGATACTTTTTTCAAATGTAACACTTAAAAAAAACTTCTTAGTGTATTTTTTTTCAAACATAACACTCTAATCAATGTAATACACAAAAACTTTTTAGTATATTTTTTTCAAATATCGCACTATAATGTAATACTCCAATCGAACTCTCCAATGTAACACCATAAAACCATATTAGCAAAAATATAGATTTCAACGTTTGACAATTAACACTTCAGCCACCAAGTCCTCTAAAAAGAATCTTTCACACCTCACCTATATATTCTCATCTAAAAAAATCAATCAGAAAATTAAAAAAATAAATCACAAAAGGACATTCACTAAAACTCAAATGGCACCAAGTCAAATAAATATAACTTTTCAAAATAAAGTGGACTAATTGATTTATAAGAAAACCATTAAAACTAAATGGATCAATATTCTCTCATAGAGGATTTATGGATAAATTTTCTAAAACAAAAATATACTCTTCTAAAATTCAAAAACAATTTTTAAATACTTCAAAACGAAACAGAGCATAGTCTTCCACCGTTAAAACAATGGCCCTACAAACCAGTATTGTCAATCTTGAAATTGCCTCAAAGGACTAGCCATAAAAGTTTTTGGGACCCTTATTTCCAGACTTTTCTCAGTATTGACAAGGTTGTGTTTGTGGCATATGCAATGTACCATTTGTTATGCATAAAGTACAACAATAATCCATCATCCCAACAAGTCAGGATTTGAATGCAGATTCCCACACAATTGAACTAAACAGCTAAGGTGATAAATTATGGGTTTGTTTGGTTTTAAATTAGTAGTGGGAGTAAAGAAAAACAAAAAATGAAAAATGAGAAGAACGCATGTTTTGTTGTGCTTCTGTTTTCTATTATTTAATTTTTTTAGCTATTTTTGAATTTTCAAAAAATGTCTATATACAAAAAAGAAAAAGTATTTTTAATGTTTCGTACAAAATGAAAAAAAGAAAAAGAAAAGAATAGATGTTTTCTAACTTTCCTTTGTTTTTGTTTATAAAAACACAAAACACAAACACAAACAAACAAACTAAAAACAATATATATATATGTTTTTTTTTCCTCACATTGTTGCAGACCTAAATAAAACATGAAATTCAAAATTTCTCAAAGGTACTAATATATGGAAAAAGAAAAAGAAAAAAATAAAGGAAAAATTACCAGTAAATCCTATATGGTAGCAAGTTAAACCATTTAGTACTACAAATTTTCTTATGCACCATTTAATCCCACTATCTATATCAGCAACATCAACAACATTATTAACATCATCAAAACATTAACTACATTAGCAACATTAACTACTCCAATCAACAATATCAAATATTCACAAAACATCATCAAAAAAATAAATAAATAAATTTATGAACATCATCAATTACATTAACAAAAGAGATACTGATATTCATGGTTCTCTCTCTTCAGATTGCTGTGACCTTGCATTCTGGAGGGAAGCCGTGGGGAAATCGTTTCATATCCATGCAATAGTTGTAGATCATGAAATTCTTTTGCACCCATTTAAGCCTTTCTAGGTTTATGGCATCAAATTCGCAGGACAGCCAACCGCAAGAAGTTGCTCTAGAAGGCCATACACATGCATCGGCTTTGAAATTTGCATACGAAGTGGTGAAATGAGCCCGCCTCTCGTCGCCCAGACATCAGATCTGGGTTTCGATCTGAGATATGTTCCGAATCAGATCTGAGATGTGTTCCAAATCAGATCTGGGTTTCGATCTGAGATGTTTTTAATGTTATGATAATATTTGTTCAAAAAAATTGTTAGGATGATGTTTGATCCAAAAAAATTGTTATGATGATAATGTTTGATCAGAAAAAATTGTTTAATCGTTATTTTTGATATTTGATGTTATTTTAATCATTATTTTGATGTTTAATAGTTATTTAAAAAAAATTTTAATCGTTATTTTGATATTTAATCGTTATTTAAAAAATTATTTAATCGTTATTTTTTATGTTGTTTTGATGATGTTGTATGATGTTTTGATGTTTGATGTTATTTTGATGATGATGTTCGATGTTGTTTCGATGATATTGCTCATAAATCTGATGTTTGATGTTTTGATGTTTGATGGATAATGTTTGATGTCGATGATGTTCAATGGTCATTAACATTGGGATAGGACCTAACGGTTCATAAGAAAATTCATAGGACCAAATAGGTTACAAGATACAAATTTAAAATTTATTGGTACATGCCCCAAAAATAAAATTAAAGATGAATGGTTTTTTTTTTTTTTCATGTCATTCTTCATGATCCTCTTATTTTTATTTGTGTTTAGATAATGGTTTTTAAATTTTATTTTCTTTCCCTTCACAAATCAATGAGAATCTAATTGTACTAAAAATGAAAAGGACTGGGTCAGATTGATTAATGATAATTCCAAACTTCAAAAAATTTGATGACTAAGTTGAATGGTGGGTCAATTTAGTGTGAAAATGATTAACAATTAGCCAAATAAGCCAATCAGATTTCATATTTGTCAATTATGGGTTACACATAATAGTTGAGACACTCATTCATGTACTTAACCAATCATTTTTCGTTGTATTAATTTATATTCTCACTTAGAAATGTAATTCAGCCAATGCCATTAAAAGCAAATGGTCCAACCTCCTCGAAACTGGGTGGCAACAAGTTAGTAAAATAGGAATTTCATTCAATTTGGTTTTTTAAAAAAAAAGTTTCATTATTTCTCTTAATGTTTTGGGATTGTAATACACACTTTGGCATTGTTTGGGAAGGGCTAAAGTGACTATTTTAGTCACAAAAGACAAAATAAGCTATTTTAGTTACAAAAAACAAAATACCACATTTAACCCATAATCATTACACTATTCTCTCATAAAAAAAAGTCAAAAAGTCTTTTCCAAACCAAGCTTTTTAGCTCAGGCCAAAATAGCCAAAAAGTCAACCCACTTCTTTATATACTATAAATATATAAAAAAGATAGAATAATACTGAAAAATACCAGATATATACAATCTTATTCTTATATACGTCGAATTTATATTTGTATTTCTACTCCATGATGCCGAAGATTTGAGAAAGATCAGGTTTATGCGGTCTTACTCTCATGTAAATAGAATGTTTATATATTTTTAATTCATGATGGCGACATTAACAAAACAGTGTTAAGATAGAAAAAAAAAAAATAATAATAATAATAGAAAGGAGCTCAAAGAATGGCAGATGAATGATAATAGAGAGATTATCTTAATATCCAAAGCTAAGAAAAAAAAAAAGCAGAAGAAAATGAAGGGCAAAATGACCCCCAAAAAAACAGTAAACAGTGATGCCCATGACTTCACAGCCTGTAAGAACCCTTGAAAATCTGAGAGAGAAAGCCGACAATTATAGATAATTCCAAGCAATCCCATGTGGGTTTCATCCTTTTTCACTCACTCATCTTGATCATCATCCCAAGCTTCTGTCTTCTTGTCCTGCTCTGCTCACTTATATTCTCTCTGTTCTTCCCCTGAACTCTGAACCAGAGAGTGTCACTTTCCTGAGAAATTTCCCTGTTCAGATTTTCTGGGCTTTTTAGTTTCTGTCATGTGGGATTCAGAGAGCGAGTCAGCTGGAGGAAGAGATTACAGCAATGGAGTCCTCACTTCCAGCAAACATGCTGTAAAGACTGATGGGTTTGAGCAAAGAGGCAAATCTTGGTATGAAATATTGAATATATTCTATTGTAGAGCTAGTAATGACTTTTGTTTTGTTTGTGTTTTTGTTTTTGGAATCACTAAGAGCAATTTAGAGCACATGAACTTCTCAATAATATTGTCTGTAGTTCTCAAATGTAAATAGGTGTGTTGAAACTGATGTTCCAAGTGATTTCTTGGTTCAAATTGGAGATTCTAGAGCTAGTAATCACTTTTGTTTTTTTGTTTTTGGAATCACTAAGAACTTCTTAGAGCACAAGAACTTCCAAATAATCTTTTGGCTCTCAAATTTTATAGGTATGTTGCAACTGATGTTCCAACTGATTTCTTGGTTCAAATTGGAGATTCTAGTTTCCACTTACACAAGGTAGTTATTTCTCTCCCAAAAAAATTGAAATTCACACTTCAAATTGAAAATTTTATCACCCAAAATGGTTTTAATTCAACTCTCTCTCTCTCTCTCTCTCTCTCTCAAGTATCCCTGCTTTCTCGGAGCGGGAAGATGAATAGAGTCATATATGAATCACGAGACGCAGACTTAAACAAAGTACTTTTAGATGATCTTCCCGGAGGACCCGAGGCTTTTGAGCTAGCAGCGAAATTCTGCTATGGAATTGCTGTCGATCTCACTGCAACAAACATTTCAGGCCTAAGATGTGCAGCAGAGTATCTAGAAATGACAGAGGACTTAGAAGAAGGCAATCTAATCTTCAAAACTGAGGCTTTTCTCAGCTATGTCGTCTTATCTTCGTGGAGAGACTCAATTCTCGTATTAAAAAGCTGTGAAAAGCTTTCTCCGTGGTCAGAAAACCTCCAAATCGTGAGAAGATGCAGCGAGTCAATCGCATGGAAGGCTTGTGCCAATCCAAAAGGAATTAGGTGGGCATATACCGGAAACCCCAAAAGTTTCAAGCCCAAAATGGAACGAAATGAAGGACTCGAGCCGAGTGGGACTCACCAACACCCAGTCCCTCCTGATTGGTGGTTTGAGGACGTTTCGATTCTTAGGATCGATCACTTTGTTCGCGTCATTACAGCGATTAAAGTAAAGGGTATGAGATTTGAACTGATTGGAGCTGCAATAATGCATTACGCGACGAAATGGCTTCCCGGTTTGATCAAAGATAGGGCGGGGATGGTAGACGAAGGAAGCAATAGCAGTAACAGCAATGGAAGTAGTAGTAGTAGCAGCTGGAAAGGCGGGCTCCATATGATCGTAGTGGCGACTAAAGACGATATCCCAACCGTTCAAGCGAAAGATCAGCGACTGATCATCGAGAGCCTGATAAGTATTATTCCACCACAGAAGGACAGCGTGTCATGCAGCTTCCTTCTGCGGTTACTGAGAATGGCGAACATGTTGAAAGTGGCTCCTGCTTTGGTAACCGAACTGGAGAAGCGGGTTGGAATGCAATTCGAGCAGGCAACATTGCCTGATCTTCTCATACCGTCTTATAATAAAACCGAGACTTTGTATGATGTCGATCTTGTTCAGAGGCTTTTGGAGCATTTTTTGGTTCAGGAACAAACAGAATGTTCAAGTCCTAGGAGGGAGTCATTTTCGGATAAACACATGTATGAAGGGACTCAAAGGGGTAACATCGGTATTCCAAATGCCAAGATGAGAGTGGCAAGGCTTGTGGATAGCTATCTTACAGAAGTTTCTAGAGATAGAAATCTCTCCCTGACCAAGTTCCAGGTCCTGGCTGAGGCCTTGCCGGAATCAGCAAGAACGTGCGACGATGGACTGTACCGAGCAATTGATTCCTATCTTAAGGTAAATTTGAATCGAATTCTGTGAGTATTTCTAGTAACTTTTATTTTTTATCTAATGATTAATATCAGAGTTTTGTGTTTTTCTACGAAATATTTGTACATAGAAGGTGTGCAAGACAGAGAAGGTGTGATAACAAACACAAACATATCTGTACATAGTTGATTATTAGAAATGCCGGAGATGTTAAAAATAACAGAACACCTAACTAGGATCGGTAAGACATGAAAAATAGAGAGGAAAACTAAACAGGAATTGTAAATCTCACGCAAACACAAGATTTATGTGGTTCATCCAAAACTAGGGTTACGTATCAGTTTGACTATGATCCAAAAAGAGTTACAAAATGAGATACCCAACAAGGAACTCTTTAAAACAATGTAAGGATGAAAAGAAGACAAAAACAGAACAGTTAAATGGCATGATTCCTCGGTAAGTTTTTAGAGTGTAAAACAGTCATACTTCAACAGTAGAAACTGTATCAAGTCTCTTTTTGTTTCAAAAGAATATTGAAATTAAACAAGAGAATAAAAAATGTAACTGTTTTTCATCATAACTAATGACAATGATGGTATGGTAATAATTGGGGAAAAAACGCTTGTTATGTCATAAATGATAGTATAATGGTTCAATATTTTTTAGTTTTCACTCAACAAAAAGTCTGCCTTTGTTTTGTGAAACAAAAACATTGTATTGGATTGAAAGTTTGATTTGTTTTATGAAACTCATAGGCACATCCAACACTATCAGAGCACGAAAGAAGGCGCCTCTGCCGTGTCATGGATTGCCAAAAGCTGTCAATCGATGCTTGTATGCATGCTGCCCAAAATGAGCGACTCCCATTAAGAGTTG
The DNA here is from genome assembly GCA_025200525.1 of Camellia lanceoleosa. Classification (NCBI taxonomy): domain Eukaryota; kingdom Viridiplantae; phylum Streptophyta; class Magnoliopsida; order Ericales; family Theaceae; genus Camellia; species Camellia lanceoleosa. The sequence continues at coordinate 15,429,927 of CM045770.1, forward strand.
TGGTGCAAGTTCTGTTCTCCGAACAGGTAAAAATAAGCAATGCAATGGCCAACAATTCTCTGAAAGAAGCGGGTGAGTCTCAGTACCAGCCCATGATATCAAACAGGAAAACATTACTCGAAGGAACTCCACAATCATTTCAAGAAGGATGGGCAGCAGCTAAAAAGGACATTAACACGCTTAAATTTGAGCTCGAGACTGTCAAGGCCAAGTACCTAGAGCTCCAAAATGACATGGACAACTTACAGAGACAGTTTGATAAGATGGCAAAGCCGAAACAGTCATCAGGGTGGACCAGTGGATGGAAAAAACTGAGCAAGCTCACCAAGATGACAACATTAGAGACAAATGAGACTAGCCCTCGGATGCCAAATGCAGAACAGACCAGAAAGGCACCTAGAAGGTGGAGAAATTCCATTTCCTGAGAACTAAGAGATTGCAAAGATGGATTACGTACAATTCAACTCTTCATCGCCAGCGTTACTTTTTTTTTTTTTTTTTTTTTTTTTTTTTTTTTTTTTTTATAATTCATTGATTTGAGTAAATTTGGGGGATTTATCCCTTATAGCAGTTGCTTCAAAAGTAGCTCCAGTCGTTTTCTGATCTGTTTTTTAGTCTTTTTCTTAGTGATTTCTGTAGTCTTGTTATTATTTGTTGTTCTAGAGTGCATAGTTTGTGTAAGGAGATGCCAGTGTTAACAAACACACTTCTTTTTTTTTCTATCCTGGTAGATAAATTTGTTTGGTCAAACAGAAAAGAAAAGAAAAGAAAAAAATAATGACAAGACAAACATTTGATTGCTAGTGACCTTTCGGCTATCAGTAATCTCACTGCACAAAGTGCACTAGTTGTTAAAATCATACTGTGATTCAAATCTTATGATTCAAGTCGATTCAAGCCCTATATTGTACAATTTGGTTGGATGAATTGACAGAAGGCCTGAATCAGTGGTGAATCAGTGAACATCATCGATTCTGCCGAATGGTTCTTTTTCGATTTTTAGCCCCTTTACGCTTTGTTATTGGAAAATGGTTTCTCAAAGCCTTTTAAGGTAGTTCTATATTATTCTTCTCCACTTTATTTCCTTTTTCTATTGTCTTTAGACCCTTTGTGCTTTCAATCCCCAACTTTTAACAGACAAAGAATTTCTTCCTTCCCTCTACAAGGCCTCGTATTCAAATTTAACTTTAGCTTCTTATATATGATGGGCCTTGAAAACTCTGCTATTCATAGTGTTCTATGATTTCTTTTTCTTTTTTTTTTTTTTTTGTTGGTTTTTTTTTAAAAAGTGAATCAATGCACACAAACACATGTAACACATAGAACATCCGCATCTTTGGACATGAAGGCAAACACTCGGCCTTCTTGATGACACAGTCACCATTCATAGTTTTACATGTCTATTTACGTTTCTCTACCTATTTCTAAAAAGTTAACCAATTCATGATTTCACAAAAAGAATTTCAATTCATGATTTGTATCTCGATTTAACAACTATGGAGTAGACTGACTAACAAGAGGAGCAGAACACATGGAAACATGACATGCTCATATGATAAGAAAGAAAGTATATAAAGTTGCAATGATATGGCTTGAATAATAACTCGCTAACAGAAACATGCATGTTGTCATGAGACTCCTGACATATCTCTTCACAACCCTACTATTTGACTGAAAGGACATGAGCTTTTGACAGCAATTAGTGAGTCCATGCCTAAAATGGGCCATAATTGGGAAATGCTAATACATGCACCCCAATGAATATGGAAAAAACATGCACCATAAGATTTTTCAAATTTGATCCTGTCTGGCATAAGAAGGCATTGTCCACATTACATGTCTTGTCAATAGGCTAACTGTAAAAGGAATTTTGAATGGCTAAGAGAGAGTTTGGAAGATAAATTTGGTAATAGTTTTGAAATGGTAACACTAGGACTCCAGCTTGTTTGTCACTATGTTCAAGGTGAATAGTGTTGGGCACCGTCCCTTGTTAATCACATGTTGTCTGTGGACTCGATATGGGTGTCAGGTATAGACATATGTTAGTGTCGGACTCAAATACTTCTTAAGTTAAGGACACTACGGCAAGTATTTATTTTAATTTTTAAGAGTAAAATTTATGTTACATAGACTCGGGTATGGGTGTCGAGACCCATCAAAACTCTAATTCAAGGTAAGCGGACATAGCAAAAAAAATATCATATTTCTATGCTTTTAATCTATTTTATTGGGTAACTCGTGTTTTATGTAACATAGTGTCAAAATGGCATTTCACTCATTTTATAGCAATTATACAGCAAAACATACATATAGAGATAGTGTTAAATATAATTATGCGTAGATAGCATTTTAGGTATGGAATGGGAGTTTAATACATAGTTATATGGTGAACTCAACTACTTATACATACTTGTTGGGTGTATTCACAATTAGGTATATTGGACACATCCCATGCCCTTACGAACTAAAATATAGCATTTTTATGTATAAAATGAAAGTTTTATGCATAGTTATGTAGTGAACTCGACTATTTATACATACTAGTTGGGTGTATGTCCAATTAGGCATTATTGGACACATATCCCATGCACTTTTCCAAGTGTCAAAGTGTCCAACGTGGGTACATCACAAATTAAAAAAATCCGTGTAACATAGCATATTATCCCAAGGAACATTCACATATATCAGAGTAAATGATAACAGGGGAAAAAAAAAATTGTTACTACTCATTGCATTGTTTCTCCATTTCTGATGTATAGCATAATGCATGGAATGTTCATACAAAGCAGATATCTAGCTTATGAATCTTGGAAAAACAAAGCATGCTTGTTTTGTTTCTTAAATTGCCAAGTCTATCTACTGGGGTCCTAGTTTCTGAACGAATGACACATTATTGAAATGTAAACTTCAGTGATGCTAATCCTTGAGTCAGCTCTAGGATTTTGTTTCAGAATAACACAAATGAGACATGGAAGATGTATTTTTACATCCCATAGCTTCGGAAGATCACTTAACCCCATTCATCTTCGGCACAAGAGCACTCAATCAGTGAGCTATTACGTACTCTTTCAAGGGTGGTTGCTACTAGGCAAACCTCCTCCTAGTTGTCTCTGCACCCCTACCTCCTTTATCACTGAGCAATTTGAGAAATAGCCTCCCTCTCTCTCTCTCTCTCTCTCAAACGTTATCTTTCTTCCTCTGCTTCAGTGGGACGGAGTAAAATTAACTACCTCAATCCCAATTCAACCATGCCAAGCAGCAAAAACCCAATATTTTGTTCGGATTTGCTCATTTATTTTTATTTATCTATTTATTATAAGTAAGCTAGAGTCGCCATACACACTAGTGTCCTAATTAGGTCCTGCTGGGATGACAGGAAATACCACAGAGGTTATCAGCTGGTGGTTTGGCTTCCCTCATTTATACTCTCCATTCTTATGCTGCTACTTGTTAGCACAGTTGGTGTAGAACACAACCAGTTTGAATCTAATGACAATCAAACACACAAAGTTAGGGCCTTTTGGACTCATCCCAACAGAGTAAACCCCCATATATCTGCAATCACTTGCAAATTACAAACATCCGTTAAGACTGAGAGACACTAGCGAGAGTCGAACCCAATACATCTAAGTTTATGGCTCGGACGTCTGACAGCCTATTTGGTTGGGTTGAAGGAAGAGAGGATGAGTGAACCATTCTAAATCTCTATCTTAGGACTTTTGTTAAACACTTAGACAACAGTTTTCAGAAACACAAGGACATGCAAAGACTAATTGCTCTGCTATCATAAGTAACAAGTCAAGTAAAATAAACACATCTATCATCATTGTCTAATATAAATTATGGGATATGTAGAAGATCATCAATGCCAGACAGCTAGTCACAGAGAAATCCAATATTATGTACCCCTAAAAAAAAAAAAAATTCAAGAATCAGATTAAGTAGAATATAAGCCATGTTTAAGGAACAAAGAAAGCATGTACCCCATGCACGAACCTCCCGCTTAAGCGGGGTCTGGAAATGGTTGATATACGCAACCTTATCCTGCAAGTGGAGAGACTATTTTCGCGACTCGAAACCATGACGTCCAGGTCACCAAGGGTAGCTTTACTGCTACGCCAGGCCGACCCTTCATTTACAAAACAAAGAAAGAAAAAGGAAAATAAATTATGAATTAGAAAAGGACCAAACCTTAGACAATAAATTCTGAATCCCCAATTTGATTTTTTGATGTTGGGTCTTGAAGAAAGAGAGATTGTGGGTTTGTAATGGAGGTGAACAGAAGAAGAATATGAGACATTAATTTGTATAAATTTTAGAAATGTATAACACAACCCATTTGATGAAGTACTTAAAATTATATATTGTATACTTTATTTTATTTGAGAATAAATGTCATTGATATGTGCATTTTTTGCTTACAATTGATTTTTGAAAAATATATGAAATGAAAATTTGATTACCGAAAAGTTACTGATGTTTTCAAGTTCTGCTTATCAATTTTTATTTTGAGCTCAAAAAAAAGTTACTCCAAATCAAGCACTTGGGTTCAAGTGTTTTCCAGTTTTTGTGTCTTTTTTATTCATTTATTTATAGAAGTTTACTAAAAATTAGTAATATTTATTCTATGTTATGTGAACTTAGATACGGTTGTCAGATTCAAATGTACATCTAAGAGTCAAACATATAAAATTTTAAATTTTAAAATAAGCGGACTCGATGAAAAAAACATCTAAAAAGTATATATGAATATGGAAATACGTCATCTAATTGGAAAAATAATAATTTTATACATATGATTGAGAATTAATAAAGGAACTATTGATGTTCACAGACTATAAAAGGAAAATATATATATATATGATTGGGAATTATTGAGAATGTAGTATCATGATCATACATGATATAAAAACAAATCAAACTAAGTCTTAAGTTCCATTAAATGAGATTGGCTGCATGAATCATTTTTTTTCACTCAACTCTATCTAAAACTATTTCGTTAGTCAAATTAATTAAGAAAATTCATATCTCTATTTACTACACTAGTCCATGTCAATCTAGGTTTACCCCTTCTCCTAATACTGCTATCTACTGTTATTGTATCGTATCTCTTTATTACTGCCTCTGTTAGTCTCCGTTATATATGATCAAGTCATTTTAATTTATTCTCTCTCAACTTATTTTCTATCGGTACTACTCTTACCCATTCTTGAATATATTCATTCTTAATTCTGTCTTTTCTAGCTTTGCTACACATCCACCTTATCATCTTTATCTTAGCAACACTCATCTTCTCTACATGTTATTTCTTAATTGCCCAACATTCCATCTCATACAATATTGCTGGTCTAGAAACAAAAAATACATATGATTGAGAATTATTGCAATAATTTGATTAAGATCATACATTTTTGTGATTTGGGAATGTAGTATGATGATCATACATGATCCAAAAAACAAAAACAAAGAAAAAATAATTGAGAATTATTGTAATAATTTGATTAAGATAATACATTTTTGTGATTTGTGAAATAGGATATGTGCAGCCTTAAATTTATGACTTTTGAAATAACAATGCTAGATAACTCAAAATTTTGTAGTTTAAATAGCTCAAATAACTCAAAACGACGTCGTTTTGAGTGTAAAATGACATAAAACGACGTCGTTTTGACAGATTTGAGCCATTTGAGTCACAAAATTTTGGGCTACAAAACATTTTCCCTTCTAAAAATATTCAGTTGACCCTTTTTGCTAACATGCACTTGGAAGGAGACTGCACCAAAATATTAGAACCTACAAAAAAATCTAAGTTGTCTGTAAAATGCCAGATCAAATAATATATTTCAAGATAAATTACAATTATAATCCTTAAAGTTTAACAATTTTTTCGTTTAAGTTCTTAAAATTTTAATTTTGTCAATTAAAATTTTAAAATATTAAATTCAAATCAATTTAATCCTAAAGACAACATAAAAATAAGGGTTTTTTACGGGCCAGTCCTGTTTGGAAGAATTATTACCCAACAGGTCTATGATGAAGACTATTTTACCTATAGGTCCTGAATATTTTTGTTTATTCCATTTTTGTCCTCATATATTCATATCCAGATCTGTGAGAGAAAGCTGAAAAACGAAAATAAAAAAGAAGCTTTCTCTCTCTCTTTCTATACATTCCTCCATCGACGACATTGCCATCTCTACCATTGCCAAGCACCGCCGCCTCCACTGTCATCATTGTCGACGACCTCAACCAGCATCTTCCTCCACTGTCGTTGCCGACCACTGCTGCCTCCACCTCCATAGTCGTCGTTGCCTCCACCTCTAGATCTAAGATCTATGCTCTTTGTTCTTGTCTCTCTCTCTCTCTCTCTCTCTCTCTCTCTCTCTCTCTGTATATTGGAATCTGTTTAAACTAGTGATAAATCAGTGACAAATTTGTTTAAATCAGTGATAAACCGGTGATAAGTTTGTTTTTATGAATTTATCACTGTTTTAACCAATAATAAGTTTGTTTTTGTGAATTTATCACTGAAATTTGTCATTGTTTAAACCGGTGATAAGTTTGTTTTTGTGAATTTATCACTGTTTAAACCAATAATAAGTTTGTTTTTGTGAATTTATCACTGAAATTTGTCATTGTTTAAACCAGTGATAAGTTTGGTTTTGTAAATTTATCACTGAAATTTGTCATTGTTTAAACCAGTGATAAGTTTGTTTTTATGAATTTATCACTGAAATTTTTGAGTTATAGTGTTGAGTGTAGGGGTAAAAGTAGAAAACGCTGTTTGAACCAGTGATAAATTTATCACTGTTGAATATTTTGTAAATTTGTTTTTGTGAATTAGTAAGTGTGAGGATGTGATTTTATGAATTAGTGAGTGAATGTGTATGTTTGTGAGTATGAGAGAATAAAAGGAACAATATATAAGGAATAAAAGGAAGACAACATATAGGGAAGGGCTTGATAAGAATATATCAACTTTAGCTCAAGGAAGTATACTCAAAGGCAAAACAGAGGATAACAGAGGATAATAACTTTCTTATCTCTAATGTAATTAGTTCTGAGATATATATATATATAGATTGTAGAGGCGGTTATATGACATTAGATATAGAGATATATGAATGTATAGATTGTAGAGGCGGTGGCTAATAGATAGTTCTTGTATTATAAATATAGCTGTACTCATTCAGATTGTAAATAACATTGAAATTTTCAGTTTCTTATCAGGGCTCACAGAGGAGAAGTCGTGAGCAGTTTATTTGTTTCACGCATGTGGTGTGATATTAAAGGGTAAAATTGGAAACTGAAATAAGGCAGGACTTGGTGGGAATTAATTTGTTTGGATGGGACCGGCTGGTAAGTCCCCCTAAAAATAAAATACAAGCCCAAAAAGTTGTATAAAGTTATAAAATTGTTGTAAGGCCCAAATTTTAATTTATTGTTAACTTAATTATCCTGCACATGTGATTTAGATTTGATATGAAAGTTTGGTTTATCAGTTTTTCTGATATTAATATATGAGCATTAGATATACTGAAAAAGTCGAATAAGATAATTTAAATAATAGTATTGCACTACAAATAATTATTGAACAAAATAATACTATAATCAGGTTACTAAGCCTCATTTGGGAACATGCTATTTTATTAACTTTTTAGTTTTTTAAGAAAAGATGTGTAGAAAAATAGAGAGTGATGTGACAACTGATAGTGACTTTTTAACTTTTTAACTTTTTAACTACTCCCTCCGTTCCAAAATATTAATCCCTTATTCTATTTTTCATTGTTCTAAAATATTAGTCTCTCCTCAAAAATCAAGTCCAAAAATAACATAAATTTCCTATTTTGTCATTCTTTTAAATTAATAAACAATATAAAAAGTACAATTATGATATTGATATTCCCAAAAAATGTACTATCAAAAGGATAATTTTAGAAAATCAACTTTTTTCAAATACAATAATTGTACTACCAAAAAAAGTTAGATTTCCCAAAAGGGACCATTATTTTGGAACGAAATGAGTAAAATATATAGTTGACAAACAAGGCCTAAAAGAACTTAACATAAATCTTAAGAAAAATCAATTAGAAATTATAAATGTAGTTCAACATTATTATTGGATGAAGGTAAGCAATTAGCTCTGGTAAAAAATAATACAATAATTATTCTTATTCTTAATGGTGAACTCTCCAAGGAATACCACTAGAAAAATAAAAAAATAGATCTAAGTAGTTATATTCTAAATGAATTATAAATAATGACGGAACGAAAAAACAAAAGAATAATGAAATAAAATATAAAATAATATTAAAATAAAAAAATAGATAAAATGAATAATTATGAATTAGAAGAACTAAATAATAGTAGAATATAAATAGAAGAAGAAGACCTATATAAGCCATTAGGATTAATCAGTTAGAGCAAAATATACCAATTATAAAAACAGACATGTAGAGTATAATTTAAAAGAAAAGTTAGGGATCATGAATTTTTTTTCATGAAAATGATCATGAAAGAGTTATGATCCTTAGATTACCTTGATTAGTGTGTGGTGTTTTATTCTAAGTGTAATTCAAGGATCACAAAGCTTTCATGATTATTTTCATGAAAAGTTTTTCATGATACTTAGTATTGCTGATAATTTAATTAACAATAAATTAAAATTTGAGTCTGATCACAATTTTATATAACCTTTAGGCTTATATACTATTTTTATACAATCTTTAAGCTTGAATTGATTCGAATTTAATACTTTAGAAACTTAATTGATAAAATTAAAACTTTAAAAACTTAAAAAAAAAATATATCAAACTTTAGGGACTACTACTGTAATTTATCCTTATCAATTACACTTCTCTCCAATGCATTATCTAATCTAATTAGTTCGCAAAATGTCAATGCATTATCTAATCTAATTAGTTTGCAAAATGTCACATTAGATGGACCTGTTACTAAATGCTTCTCCCCAGTGTACTAACTGTGAGAGGCCAAGGCCCACTGATTTCTCATATAGGGCATTGGCCTCTCATAATTCACTGGACAGTCACTAAAGAGAAGCCTATTTCGTTTTTTCATACCCAAATTTTTATACAAATTTTTACAAGCCATCAAAATGATCGTTGGACGGTCACTAAAGAGAAGCCTATTTCGTTTTTTCATACCCAAATTTTTATACAAATTTTTACAAGCCATCAAAATGATCAGAGGATGAATATTGACGACCCCAACATAAAAATACACAATAAGACAAACTCTCAGCAGAGAAAATAACTCTTAAAATCATCAATATTAGGTCCCCACACATCATCCACAAAAAAAAAAATACTGACAGCTTTCAATAACATGAGTCTCATGGTTTACATAGCTTTTTTTTTTTTTTTTTTTTTTTTTTTTTTTGGGCCAATAAGAACACAAACATGCAATGCATGGAAAGGCCAACAATCAAACAAACAGCGCCATTCAAAATAACATAAAGTAAATTACATTCAAATCCACTCTGGGAATATTTATTAGCACACAATACACAAAAACAACGGTAAAGTAGTTCCATAATGACCTGAGCATCATGAGCTCAAATCACTGAAACAGCCTCTCATATGAAAGGTAAGGCTACATTCATTTTATTCTTCTCAGATCTCATAGTAGTAGAGCCTCGAACACTGGAACTGCCCACTACCTCATAATAGCCATTAGAACACACAAAGGTCCATAATCATTCTACAAACACTCCCAACAAAATCACACAACCCCACTGTACAACCACCAAGTTCACATGGAAACAAACCAACCTTTATGACAAGATTTGATCATGGATGGGCCTTCACGCTTTAAAGATAGAGAGAGAAATGGAGAGAGTGAGGTATTAGATTCATTCTAGGTATAGCCCGCATCATCAAGTATGAATCTATGCCACAATTTTTTTTCTGATAATTTTTCAGACTACTTTTTCGGGTACCAAATAACAAGAGCAGAAAATCAAGAAGCAAAGAGCGGTGGAGGATGGAACCCAAATTACCGAAGGAGTCCAAAACAAATCACCCGAAAAATCACCAGAAAATAAAGCATGTGGACCAGATTCAATCTGGCATAACCCACATCACACTAAATTTGAATCAACACCACATACTTCATTTTCTGATAACTTTTCGAGTATGGGTACCAAATGACAAAAGCATAAAATCAAGAAGAAACAAAGAGGGGTGGAGGGTGGGACCCAAAATTACCTAACGCGCATGCACTCAATCCATGGGGGGCTCTCAACAATTCCAGGAAAAAGGGTCCTCATTTTACAGCACAGCTCACACCACCAACATAACCATGCCTTCAAATCTGACTTTTCTTTTAACACCCCACAAAAAAAACTTTAAAAATAATCATTCTGGTCAACAATTATAACTCCCCCACATCATCTTCACCTCTCCAAGTAAAGTTCAAATCCATCATCCCATTAAGACTTTCCTTTATTGGTTCATCATATTCACTCCTCTAAAGAAAGAAAAAGAGCTTCACAAAAGCCTCACCAAAGCCACCACCATATAGTTTTCAAATCCATGAATCATTTCACTTACTACTAGCTAACTCCTAAAGCTTTGGCTTCGACCTTCAAATACTTCAAGTAACTAATAGCTTCTTCGATGACTGACAATGGGTCTTTGCTCTTTACGCTCGGAATGAGGCATTCGAGAAATTTCACCATTTCACGGATCTTATCCTTACTTGACTGCTTGGTGCCTATAATGGAATCCAAATCCTCTCCTTGAGTCCTGCCTTCTGCATCATCTTCATACTCCGGTTTTGCTGAACTCACTGTGTCCATTAATGATGATTTCTTGTACCCACCATCAATCAATTTTTGCCTTTTCCTAACACCATCTGAACTAGCATCTTCCGCTGTTGTTTCCTCCATGTGTTTGCGTTTCTTATAACTCCCTCCTTTAATAGTGAATGGAGAACGATCCGTGCTTGTTACTTCATCTTCCTCACTATCACCACCATCATCATCTGAATAAAGCAAGGCATTGATTTCTTCTGTGTCTTCATGCATTTTGCTTCCCTCCCCAATTATTTGAATCTCATTGGATTTTTCTTGAATGGTGGGCTTGGTTGGAAAATTTTGCACCATTTTATCTGGCTGTCCTTTGCGGCCCATATCACAAGCATCAAGAAATTTTGTTGGCGCAACAATAATATTCTGGGCAGGGGGGCGAATTGGACTCAAAAACAATCTTGTCTGATTCCTTGACTGATCAAAGATGATGAACCTTCTCTGTGTAGGCCCAGATACAGCGTTTGGCTCCTCTTTGACATATGGGTTTGAAGTGTAAGGCAAGCAATCCAAGTGAGTAGGCAAACAGTGAAACAACCCATGAGCTGCATTCGTTTGGCCTTTCCCCGAACCAGGTAATCCAGGAACTCTGAACCCTGGAAAAGCCACATCCGTAGAAACTGTACAATGGTTCATAGAAGACGGAAAAACATTTTGTTGCCCTTGCTGTAACAGCGTGCTGGTGCAATTCAATCGGGGCAATTGACGAGCAGAATGCTGCGGAAATAGCCAAGAGTCTTTGGGCTTAACCATCCAGCCAAAGCAAGTCAACTGAACACAAAAATAGAAATTATTATCCCTTAGAGATTTCCAAAAACGAAACAAAACTGTTCTAGCTGTAATTACTAGCAAGATATCGACATACATACCAGAATATAGATGTACTTATATCTGTAATATGCAATCACTTTCTGGAATGAGAAACGAAAAAGGAAAAACAGAAAATAAAATTCCCAGCTCGATGTGAAGACGATGCAAACGGGGAATCGATCTACGTGACAGGTTTAAGCAAGTGACGGAAGTACTCGGCCTGGAAAAAGCAAGACAAACATGACATTATGAATACCTTCTCATTAATCATCATCTAGAGGAGTATGATCCACAAAAATATGAAAGAAGGTTCGTCCAACAAACAGTCATGCAAGGAATTAAAAACTACAAACTACGAAGAGCAATGAAATTACAAAAATTGACAGATCGTCTTCAACTTACCTGACAATCTTGCAAAGGTTGAAAGCATGCTATGACTCTAACTATAATAGTTGCTCTTCCTGCAATCCCACTCTCATGTTTTAATGCCCGAAATCTCGTTTGGCTCGCTGCTTGGCACACCATAACTTCTTTCTACCCTTGATTAAAGCTCGAAGTCTAAGGGAAAGATATAGCAGAAAATAGAGAAAAAATGGGACCACACTAGAGATATAAATCAATAGCAAGTTAGGAATGTGAAATGTTGTCAAATTGAAGAGAAACTAAAAAAGGGACTGCGAACTTGAAGTTGTTTAGCTGTTTTTGTTTTCCTTCCTTTTTCTCAATCAGCTAATCCTACGGATATGAGAAGGCTTGAAACAAAAGTGATTGGATCCCATGGACTTGCAGAAATCAGTGACTGGAAGAAAAAATTCGGGTTCGACGGAATGGATAGCGATTTATAAAATAACCCTACAATATAAGTTCAAGGAGATAGCTTTACGAAACACATCAATTGATTGACTCAACCACCGCATACTGTTCTACGAATGAAATCCCCACAAGTGCAAACCTCAGCACTATATATCCAAGTTATCTGCAAAAGCAGGAAACGAAAACATTGTGAGATCTATAATTAGTAATAACTTAGATCAATGATAAATAAAAACACTGAATTATTAAATTATTGACGGATCAAAACAACATTGGACTTCCAAAAGTTGTAAATGAATTTGGATTTTCACCCTCTTCTATAGACATCAAATTAAATGTACTTCAATCCTCATCTTGGTTAACCCTCTATAAAAACTCATCCAAGTCTCATACTACCTTGGTTTCTTGAGAACTAAAACAAAAGAGCAATTTAATAACCCCTTGATTATTAGCAATCAAACAGAAAAAGAAAAGGTGACCCATTAAATAATCAATTTTGACCTAGCAGAAGATGAAACTAGTAAGTATGATTGTGTAGCACATTAGATAATCAAAAACCATAGTAAAAGCATTTCACAATTAAAGGAGAAGACAAAAATAAACCAAGGGAAATGCTAAATTTTGCTCATTAAAGAGAGAATCCAACATCTAACCAAAAGAGAAGCATACGAATCACAATTTATGGACCTCAATAATGCTGAAAAGTTTCAAACACGGAAATTACAGCAATCACAAACAATGACGTAGCAGAATACAGTTAGAGATACCCAGAGCTTGGTTGGTTGGTGAGAAACCATAGGAAAAGGAAAGAAAAACAACAGAAAAATAAAAGGAAAATTAAAACCTCATGTATGTATAATTGTGTATATTGCATACTAGCATATGGCTGAGTTTTTTTATTTTTATTTTTATTTTTTATTTTTATTTCAATTACCCTGTACGAGAAACTAAGCGAAATTCCCATAAATTTTCTGGGTAGCCAAACAGAGACGCATCAAGATCAGAGAAGAAACGAACTAAACATAAGAAAAAACAAAGGAAAAGAGAAAATCTATGGAAACCCATAACTTTCTGAAGCAAAAGGTCCAAAATCAAGAAAGAAAAAGAGAAGGAAATTAAAGATTCCAAGAAACTTACAGTGAGAGCTCAAGAAGGGCAGAGTTTGAAAAGATCTGATTGTTTGCTGAGAGATCCAAATAGAGAAATCGTTGACTCAGCAAATTGAATCTTAAAATACTGCAAAAAGATATTGAGTAATTAATGAGAGGGTAGAGAGAGAGAGAGAGAGAGAGAGAGAGATGCTGAGGAGGAGGATGGGGGAGGAGATTAACAGTTACAGTCAAAAAACAAGAAGTGATAGCACCAGGGAGCAATGGGAGCCTCTATTTGCACACATCACTTTCCCTCTCCTCACACACTTAATGACATTTTTCTTATTACATTTTTATCCTAAAATAAAATTACCAAAATATCCCTTTCTTCTCCAACCAAAACCCCTTTCTTCTCCAACCAAAACCCTAACCCTAACCCTAATACCCAACACAGAGCCTCCCCTCCGATCATCTCCTTTCTCCCTCCGTCGCCTCCCTCTATCGCCTCCCTCCAGACGCCCTCTTCTCGAATCGACGCCCTCTGTCGCCTCCCTCTGTCGCCTCTTCTCCAGACGCCGTCCCCTCCGATCATCTCCTTCCTCCCTCCGCCGTCGCAGCTCCCACCCCTTCGCGACCCTCAATTCTGCACACCCACAGAGAGAGAGAGAGAGAGAGGAGAACCTAAATCTGAAAGAAGACGAATTTGGTTCGACTATCAACCTCCGAAACCCCATTTTCGCGACTGAGAGAGATCTCGAGGATGAGGTAGGGGTCATGATAGTGTCATGGGTGTGGTGGAGTAAGGGGTGGGAATGGCGACTGGAAGTGAAAGGCAGTGGTCTTCTTGTCGCCTTGCCGGCCGGTGTGAGGTGGTGTGTGTGTGTGGGAGGAGTTGGAAAGTTGTGTGAGGATATAATTGGAATAAAAATGTGTGTATTAAGTAAATTTTTTTTTTTTTTTTTTTTAAGGTGTGTGAACTGAGTAGGATGTGTAAAAAGTGGATTTGGTGTGTTCAAATAGAAGCTCCCGGGAGCAATGCTAGCTACCATTATTATAGACTTTCCAAATTACGAAATTACCCTTTTCTTTTTTCTTTTTTCTTTTTTAAACACCTTTTCTTTAGTTTTAAAACAAAAAATGTGCCTAATGTCATGCTTACCTTGTCTTAATATCACATATGTTTGTGCAGTGACTCTACATGAATCTTAATAATATTGAATATTTATAAATATGTCACATAAAATAATAATTTAAATGTAATACAAGAAGATAAGTGTAACATTTGGAACAAAAAAATTTAAAAAATGAAAAGTAAAAAATAAAAAATTTACAAAATATTAGATTATCAATTTCAACTACAATAGTAGATGGGAACTTGAAAATTAATTACAAAAATATTTTTTGTCTCTATTTTCTCTATTTTTCTTCCCAAGTCTCTTTCTTGCCTTTTCACTATTTTGGGAATATGCTTAAGTTTTTAACTATTTTAAGTCACATTATTTCTCACATTTTTACACGTTTTTCAAAAAAATTTAAAAAAATTAAAAAAATAAAAAAATTTAAATTTTCACCATCTTTCTAAAATAACCCTCAATTTCTCTGTCACCCTCACTTTAACAAACAGTGCTGGGGACCTCCAAGTGGGGGGGGGGGGGTGACGCTAGCACCTCCACCTCCATGTGGGGGGCTGTGAGAGAAAGACTAAAAAAAAAAATATTTTGAGCCAATAAAAAAACAGTGAGAGTGGTGAGGATCACCCCACTTAGGGTCTAAGGCATTTTTGCACTTTAACCACCCACCCCTAGCCCCTTCACCTAAAATCATTACCGTGGGAGACATTGTGAGTAAAGTGATTTGTAGAGAGAAATATACAGAAGGAGGAGATTGGAGATCTAGGATTTTGAGAAGGGATAAGGGTTGTTGCATGTTATGAGGAAAGAGTTGTAGTAGTGGCATGTAAGTTTTTTTGTGACACTTTGATCCTTAAAATTTTTTATTTGTCATTTTGGTTTTAAAACACCAATAAAGAATACAAAACATAAAATTACATTGTTAATAAAAAAAAAAAATATTTATTTTAGGGACCATAAGTTAAAGTTATAATTATTTTCGTTAATGATTTAGTTGATCATTTGTAATTAGACTAATTTCATTTAAATTGAAACTTTTACGAACAAAATGTACTAAATTGAACTTGAAAGACCAAGATGACACAAAATATATTCTTTAAGGACCATAAGTACATCTTATCCAATTTTGTTACAGGAAAGATATGTGCACAAAAATGATATACAAAAAAATTCAAAAAATATATTATATAGTCTAGATTTAACTCATGCACCATAGAATCTACATTTAAAATGAATCTAAAATACACTAATTTTTCTTGAGATATTTCTGGACATAATTTTTTTTTTGGTAATACTGGACACAAATTTTGTATACCTACATTGTTTATTTTGTTAACAGCATTGGGCTAAGATAGACATATGCCGTTATATCTAGTTCTGTGCCTTTAGAAGGCAGCCAAAGCAGATGGCCCCCCCAATAGGACCCATGAGGGAATAGATTAGTGCATATGGAGGCCATGAGTGAATAATTGGAGAGCAATTGAGTGAAGGTCCATTTCATAATTAAGGTGTTTTCATTCAATTAATTTTGCACTCAAAAACATTGTCAAAGATTGTTGTATCCTAGTCCAGGGCATGTACAAGTAATTTACCAAATAATTTATGCAATATGGTCTACATCATGTTACTCTTAACAACAAAATAAATGGTTTGATATAAAACTTTTGCTTGAATTTGGAGAGAACAATGAAATGTGGTTGATGAAGCTCATCCATACCATTATGAGGGTTTGCCCTTTGGGTGGCACTTCTCCAAATTTAGCTCACATAAAAAGCCGGGATTAACGGATAATAATAATAAAAATAATCATCTTTAAAATCATTTAGTAATTTGTATTTTTAAATGTATATTGTTAAAGTACAATTATTTTAATCCATAAATCCCTAGTACTATGGAATTGAATAAAAGTCTCTAGTACTATGGAATTGAATGATTGTTGCATTGTCCAATTTACATATGTCAATTTGTCATTCATTATTAACATGAACATTGTCTTAGAGCATCGCTCTTTATTTTTTTATTTTTATTTTTTTGGGTAATATTTTGGCGCAGTAAAAATGTACTTTATAAAGATTTGCTACAAGTCACTCTATTGGTGTATAGTATTTAATGGGTTAAAATAGCATAGTGTTGGGATCGGAAATCCCGCCTAAGACTTTATAGAAATTATAACAATCAGAAAAACACACACACACAACAGACGGAGACACAATATTTAACGTGGTTCGGCATTAAAGCCTACGTCCACGGGAGAGTAGTCGTTTATCATTTATGGAGAGATTACAGAAATATTACAGAGGAGAAACTCACACTATTCTCACTTACCCATTCACCCGTCTCCCTCGCTCACACCGAGGGAGACGGTTTCTCACATCTCTCACTCTCTTGTTTCACTCTTGGTTTTCTCTTACTCTCCTTTTCTTCCTCTCTATTCCACCTCTATTTATACAGCTTGTTGAGAAGACAGCAGCTGAGAGTGGGTTCAACCACCCCACCATTTGGTGGGTGCAACTTAATGCTTACACCACTCTCTCTAAGTGCTCCACTCCCTTTAGTGGGTTATTCCACTCACAAGGGGTGATCCAACAAATCACCCCCTCAACCCTTGTGAGGTGATCCACTGCACATACTGCTGCTAATCTTGTTACGCCCAAGAAAACAATAGAATTTTCATCTCCTCACTGAGACGTTGCATCCTTTGAAGCTAGAGATAATACACCAGAGATACAAGAGGAGGAGGGAATCCTACATCCTCAACTCAACTCACACCACTCTCTGATTTGGAGAGAGCCTCTGCTCCTATCTCTCACAGATCTCTTCCACGCTTCCTGTCTTGGATGTCTTCACCTGCTATGCTTGAACTGGCGTAACTAAGATATCCGACACCCCTTGATTGGATGTCCTGCACCCCCTGCTGAGATGCCCTTGACTGTCATGCATTATCTCTTTGCATGACTAAAACTGGAGCAACAGAAAACTCTTCATTTGTCTGGTCAAAGTTCCTGGTTTTCTTTGCTCGGAGATGGTGGAGTCGTCATTGTAGCCAAATCAGGGGGGCCTTGCGGGGCCTTGCCGACTCCGCAGCCCTGACATGATTTGGTTTTTAATTTATGGTATTGTTTTGCTTTATGTAAATATTTTTCTTCATTAATAAAACAAATTCTTATTTGGTTCTTCTCAAAAAAGTCTTTACATTTGTATTTGACATTGTGGAGTGAATATGATTCTGTCATAAATTATAATGAACTCTTCTAAGGTTTTGAAAAAAAAAAGTACATTATACAATTTTGACATAAAGACATTGGGTTCACTAAGATTTTAATTCACATTATTTCATTAATAATTCATTAGTCATATGAATAGAAAAATGATATCATTATTTTTTTTTACATTGAAAATGTATATTTTTTATTTATTTATTCTTGTCATATCATCTGTATTAATCTTGATCTCTTTATTTTTATTAAAAGAGATATCGATGTAATTATATTAAAATTATGAAATTTGTTTTTTTGTAAACCTCAAAGAAAGTTAATATAATTTATTATTATTACTTTTTTTTTTAAATGAAGAAATAAAAGACAAAAAAAAAATGCAGTAGCTTTTGTGAGTGATCAAATCAAGCTTCAGACAAACAATCATTCAATGTATCTTGAAAGAGACCATAAAAGTCCTAAACAGAGCAGGAGGGGGAGGGAGAGGGGGCTGGGGCTGATCAAGAACATCACAGCCACCAATACAGTTGATTTTGCCACAAGAGACAGAGAGAGAGAGACAGAGACAGAGAGAGGCCATGATGTGGAGATGGTCTTGCATTGCAAGAGCATGTGCTTATAAAGGTGCACATGCTCAAAGTAACGGAAAGAATCACAAGTAGATATATGGGTATATTATCAATAATTTGTAATCAATAAATTTATTACTGTAAATTTGTAATCAATAATTTTCTATTTAAATGATATTCAGTTGGAAACCTTTTCCCCATTATCTAGTTCTATTTTGTATATATTTACCATATGGTAGAGGATATGACTTGATATGTGTTAATGATTCTGATTGTTTCTCATTATTGATTTTACTTGTGCTCTTAAGAAAAATCTTCTTGCATTTGCTTCTTAATTAGACTGATTTACCTGATTCAAAAGTATTCCTCGACTTGCACATTATTTATCTGTTTTTTTTTTTTGTGGATGTATGGTTTGTGGTTGTTGGATTATACCTTTTTTTTTGGTTCCTCCTCACAAGAGTTTATGGGTTTGTAACAATGCCAGACATTTTATCCTCTCTCTCTCTCTCTCTCTCTCTCTCTCTCTCTGTTTTTCTAATATGAGCAGGGAAAGTATATTGCTGGGATAAAAAAAAATTGACATTTGATGCAATCTTATGCAGGGAAAGTATGTGTAGTATATTACAAACAAAGGGGAAACCATACTATAGTTATTTGACAAGATTTTTACTTATATAAGTTCTATCTTGCCTAGGAGTTAATTATTTTAATTTTATAGTATTGCTTTTGTTTCTTCTTTAATTTTGTGTTTTGGCCTATAAAGGGCCGCCAAAGATCTCTGTCTTTGTTGGTTGTGGGCTGATTTACTTTGTTCAAGTCAGGTTTAATGATAAATCAATTGTCTAATAAAAAAACTAACATGAAAAAATCAATAGACCAACATTCATCGATGCCATGTTTTGGATGTAGGATTTGTCAAGGAAAAGATAATGAAATTACTTGTGTTTGGTCATTATGTGGAACAAACAGAAGAAGGGAAAAAACAGATTTTTTTAAAGAAATAAATTCTCACTTTCTTATTATTTTCTCAGCTCAATCTACTAAGAAAAGTTCATATTCTTTTTTCCTTTTTGTCCATAAATCCTAGAACATGCACAAAAATTGTACATACATACACGGGCAGATGTTAGAAGGGACAAGTGAGGGCATGGTACTTGCCCCAACAATTTTTTTTTTCTTCATTTTTTGCAATATTTTGGTTCTTTTAATTTGTTTTGTATGTGACACATTGTATATCCATTAAATGCCTCAACTGAGTGTGTACCTAAGTCACCAGTTTAGCATGCGGGAGTGGCAGCAAGACCCTGAATTTTTAAACTTTGTAAGATTGAGAGTAGCACAAGAGTGCTCATATTATATATGTTATTATATGATTACCTTACTACATAATTAGATATATAATATTTAGTTTTCCATATTAATCAAAAGTATAAGTGGCAGTCTTTGTCTTGTGACAGGTTTGAACTTGATTGCATAATTTTAAAAGTTATGGACATTTGTAATTTGTATAATAGGTGGGTCAGTAATAATAGTACAACACTAATTGGTATACTAGTGTGTACATTAATTGGTACATGTAGCACCACCGTTTTTTAATATACTTCAAGTTTCAAGTGTGTTCCATTGAATGTGCAGCGGTATAATTACTAGAATCACGCCAAATCTGCCACTCAAAAGGGACTCCGAGGGTTAGAATAATTTAATTCACGAATTAGAACCGGATTAGCGAAGAAAATTTTCAATTCACGAATTTGGCGAGCGAGCAGGACCCTCTGCTAATGAATTAGGTGACTTAGGCGTGTACTGCGTAACCATTATTTGGCCAATCAAACAGCACTTGCAACAATTCTTTCAGCGCTCTTTACCCCCTATGTTACTTCACATGTGGCATGGTGAATCTCATTATTTATTGATGTAATACGTACCACATATACATGCGGCCTTTGTTGTGTGGAAACTAGTATGAGCTGAAACAAAACGGTAATTAATGATTGGTTGGTTGTGTATATTGAGAATGACATTTAATAGCATTTCAAATGAAATTATCATGCATTATTTTCAAAATACAAAAAATCTTAGAGGTTATTTGTAAATCAAATTCGAATGTTATCAAAATGCTATACAAACTAATAAATCTTACCAATTTTTTTTTTATGAACAAGTGTTTTATGCAATAAATAAAACTCAACATCTGAAATAGTACGACTTTAATAATGTAATAAAGCCTTGTTTTATTAACAAGATTAATAATAAAATAAGGGAGACTTATTTATAAGTCCTTTTTCAGAACCTTATGCTAGGTTAAGTTTTGTGTAATTTCTTATAGAGTCTCAAGTCCTATTTTCATAAGAATGTATTCCACAAGATCCTAACATGACATGACACTTACATAAACGTAACGTAACGTGACACCTATATATACGTAACGTAACGTGACACCAATATAAACGTAACGTAACGTGACACTAATATGAACGTAACGTGACACCTACATAAACGTAACGTAACGTGACACATATATAAACGTAATGTGACACCTATATAAACGTAACGTGACACTTACATAAACGTAACGTAACGTGTCACGTTACGTTTCGCAAACTTAATAAGTTTTTGTTTTTTAAAATTGAATGTGAAAATGTTAATGATTTATGTTTGTGTCATATTACGTTTTAGTGTCAAATTTTAGTGTATTATTTTCAGCGTCTCGCCGGCGATGGGGTTATTTTTTCATGTTTGCCAAACATGTGGCGCTGGTTTCACTGGTTGAGTGCATGGCTACTGTAGAAGAGTGAGATACACGGTGGAGGGTCCACCGGTGTTGTGTTCTTGGTGTGTTTTGTTACATTGGTGATCTGCGGTGGCGTGTATCTCACGGCTTGCGGGCGTGATCTCAATTGGACATAAAGTGGTTTGTCTTGTTGCTATATACACGTCTATTACATCTTTGTATACATTGAAAGGGGTCCATCATTTGGGCTCAATGTTACGATGGCGTAACATTATTATACTTTATGGTATCTTTGTTGGCCCATGATTATGGTGTAAAATTGAGGCACATGGGCTGGCCATTAATTTATTAGTCGGGCCGTAAATTGCTGTGTTAGTACCTACGGCTTTGGTGGGCCCGCATGTTTGGAACTTGGGCTAGTTGGTTTGTTTTGGTGGGCTCACCAACGGATCAGATTCTCATGGCCAGAAACCTCCTTGAAGCCTCTCTTATGGGTATTAAATCCCAATTTATTTTGTTTCAATCATTGAAATGTGATTTATGAATTATTTTTTTGGTTAATTAATTGTGTTTGAATTCAGTAATTTGGTTGTTTGGCTGTCCCAAAAAAATCTAAAAAATAAATAAAATCAATTTCTTATATAAAAAATTGAATATTACCATATATCATAGGTGTCACGTTACGTTTATGTAGGTGTCATGTTACGTTACGTTTATGTAAATATGTCACGTTACGTTTATATAGGTGTCACGTTACGTTTATGTAGGTGTCACGTTACGTTACGTTTATATCAATTTCCTATATATGGTTTTATTACTTATTTATGATATTAACAACTAATATTGAGGGTAAATGTGTCAACAAACTTCCCACAGGACTTATGGGAACATAAATTTTTTAGTAAGACCATATGTAGCATAAGTTTCCCTAATAGGACTTCTAAATAATTTTCCCATAAAATAATCCCATGAATTAGTGAAGGATTAGTTATCCAATTAAATTCGTGACATAACCATTTATTATGTATTCATTTTATTTTATTTTCTTTTATACTTGAAATTATGATCCCCAACCCCTCATATTCGCTAATTTCATTAGGTTGAATATCCGTTGTACATGTAATTCGGTTAATAAAATTTGCAATCAAAGATAAGATTGTGAGTCCATGAACTAACAATCTCAATCTTATGCTATAATACTACTAATTAAACATGCCCTAAGTGTGACATCAATAAGTAAAAAAAATTATAAGGTTGTTAGTTTGTAGAACATTACTCTACCAACCTATTAATTCAAGGAAAAAGAAAAAGAAAAAAAAAATTTGAAGAAGAAGAAGATTAATTTAACTCCTATCTATTTTGGTTAAATTTGTTTGCGAATAGGAAAATTAGCTAAAAAGCCAAAAATTAATACAAAAAATCAACCCATTCTCTCTATTTATTTTATATTAGTCTTTTCCTAAATAATTAAAAAGCCACCAAAAAAAAAAAATTCCAAACAAACCCTTGGATGAGAGAAAAGAAACAATATCATCAAAATAAAATTTTATAAGTGTCAGTGTTTTTATTTATTTTTTCCTATATCTAAAGGAGCAATTTTGGTATTATGTAAAATAGTCATATGTTGATTTATTTTTTCTCCAAATTTCAAAATGAAGATTTTTGAAGAAACCAATGTCTCCCCTATTTACTAATCCAAACAGATGATATGAACTAAGAGAAACACTTTTGTTTTGTTTCTGACTGTTCATTCTTCATTATCAATTAGGAAATAATTTCGTGTATGATTCTATGTAAGTTTTTTGGTCCTAATTGAACAAAAACCATGGATCCATCCTGTACATCCATAATCACACACACACACACACACACACACACACACACACATATATATATTATAGGGGGTTCAAGGTTAGAAAGGTGATTAGAGAGGCAAAACTATGTTAATGGTCCAATAATGGTGGAAGTGGCTGGAGAATGAGCAGCAACAACTGTTTGGGAGGTTGGAGAGTGAGTAGCTGGATAAGGGTGAAGCAAGTAGCTTAAGAAGAAGATAATTGCAGTGCCAAAATGGGTAGCATCTCCCCCAAATCCCCCAAAATTCATTCTCTCTTGGGCTGGGAAATGGGTCCTATTTATAGACTTTTCCTTGGTACCAAGAGGACACCAAGTGGCCAAATAGAGAGAAGACATGTGTTCTAGAGGATCACATGAAATATTCTACCTTGTGCTACCAGGATGGAAGTGACACGTATTTCTCTGCATGTACTGTGTACTATCTGTTTGGCACAACTGCCTCAACGAGTGCACTTGCGGCAGGAGTGTTTGCCATTGCAACTTGCTTTCTCAGCATGAACCTTATAAATGCCTCAACGAGTGCAGTTGTGGTGGGAGTGTTTGCCGTTACAACTCGCCTTCTTAGCGTAAACCGCAACAAGTGAACTTGCGGTGGTAAAACTTTGCCGCTACACTTACCTTCTCAGCTTAGCCTGGCCAACATATGCGTTCTTAGGACTCCATAGCCTGTTATCAGCCATGTTCGTGTTCACCTCAGCGAAACCTCCACCCTTAGCCACCTAACCATAAACTCCCCAGCTTCCTAAGGCGAAGGCCACAGCCAAGCCTGCTATCAGCTATGCTGTGCCTTAGTATCAAGCCCGAGAACGCTTCCTTAAGTCTTACATGTGCGACTAAGGCAGGTCCATGACCTAGGTAATGGGAAGGGAGTCCCTTACACTTGGGCTACCTTGCTCCCATCTTCACGGGGTTGTAGAGGATTCTAGATCCTTCCTCATACTACATCTTATAGACTATTCTAGAATCACTTTAGAATGTACATGTCTAGAAGGGTCTACAAATATCTACAAGTACGTACAATTCTCTATAAACTCTAAGGAGTTCTGGAAGCTTCCAACATCCTACATGGTCTTCATATTTTCTCAAGTCTTCCAAGAGCTTCCAGAATATTCCATTAACCTCCCTTCCTTGAGACTTTCTTTTGGTAGGTAATTTTGTCTTGGTAATTCGGCGGGATGTGACAATGTGCTTATAAAGGTGGACAGACATGCTCAAAATCAAGATTGAATCCCTTCCGACGAAACTTTTGGCCTTGCTAATTGGGGGTTTTCATAAGTAGATATTTATGTGGATATATTTACAAAGAAAAAAAGTTAGAATAAGAACATTTTCCATAATAAGTACTTTTTATATTATTTTTTAGCTCATTAGAGTTATTAGTGCTCCAAAATTAGTAGTACCAATCACTGCTCCTAATGCTAAACCATCCATGCCATGATCTCTCTCTCTCTCTCTCTCTCTCTCTCTCTCTCTCTCTCTCACACACACACACATAGCAAAAACAAATGTGGTGGTTCTGGTGGTGGCTGTGATAATGCCCACAAGATCAATGATGTTCTTGTTCAGCCCCCTCCCCTTTCCCTCTCATTCGTTTTGTTTCTAGTAACCAGACAACATCACCACATCCTGCTCTACCACCACCACCCCCATCTCTGCCTCGCTCTAGTAACCAAACAACACCACCATCTCCGCCTCCCTCAGTCCTCCAGGCGAAGAGGCCCCGCAAGACCCCTCGCAGATATGATCTCTCTTCTTTACCACCAGCTTTGCATCCCTCGGAGAGAGCCCGCAAGGCCCCCCGCAGATTTGGCTACACTCCTCCACCATCTCCGCCTCGCTCTATTGACCAAACTAAGCAAGTCCACAAGGCCCCTCACAAACTATGAAGCTGACATGATTGGATTCGAACACCATCTCTTCTCAAAGGAGTTGGAGTAAAACTCATGATGCACGCGAGATTTTCATAAATAATTTATTTCATATCTAGTGTCTTATTAGTTTGTATTTCTTGTTTTATTAGTTTCTTACGATTACTTAGTTTATAAGTATTAGTAAAATTAATGTTTCCTTTTTAGTTATTCTTGATTAACAAGAATTTATAACTAGAGTGGTGTTTTGATTATTAATAAAAATTGAGTAAAAGAGAGAGTTTTTGTGTGTGTGTGTTAGTGATATTTCCTTTTGCATTATTCTTATTTCATACACATTATTTACCTATATCAACGAGCAACAGATCATGAGATGTATCAAGTGAGGTGTGCTAGGGCTGCTGCTGGGTCCTGGTGTTGTTCAAATTGTGAAATTAAATAAATAGATTCACGAATAAATTAAAAAAAAATACCAAGAACACATACTGAGAATTACAACTAAATTACAACAAAAATACACAATACAATAAAATGGTAAAGAAAGCAAACCGAAGCCTGCACGGTAGCAGTTTCCTAAAAATAGATTTTGCCGCCTCACGGGTCAAGTGCTTGAGGAATTCCAGCATCTGTCTCCCAGGATACGACGGTCAAAAACCAGCTACGACAGAAGCACTTTTTATCTAGCTTAGTGAACAAAACCATGGAAGCACTCTCTCACTGTAGGAACTTTCTAGCAAATTGACTTGTAAAAAAGAAGCAGAAATTTCTGTGTTTGAGACTTGATAGGAGGGTCTCAATTTATACATGTATAGGGGAGAGAGGAGAAGCCTCTAGCCTTTATGGCTGGTCACTAATGCACAATTAACCTCTGCAATAAAGGAAAGAGTTACAAACCCCATTAATGCACTATTAAACTCTGCACTGCAGGCAGAAGTTACAAATCCCATTAACTCTTTCATGAAGCTAACTTCATGGGGCAATTTCTCATTCAATTCTCAATGATTTTTGGCCATTCTATTTGTGGTGTAAAGATTTCATTGCAAAGTATCTAGGCCCACTTGGACCCAACACAATAGATGGTTAGGACCCACTTTAATATTTAATTAAAGTCACAAAAAAATCATTTTTTCCAACAATCCCCCACATGAATAAAAATTGACCGAATAACTAAACAAACGGACATTGTTCAACAATAAAGACTTGGAGAGAGTTCAACGGACTAACCCCGACATCAGAGAAGGTAGCTTTTGGCTTTGAAGCTCTCGCAGTGAAAACCTATCGAGTTTACTGGCTGATCAGTGAATATGGCATCTTGAACTGCTTTGCCGTTTATGTAAACTAAGACAATAGATCTCACACGGGAATTACTCCTACCACCATTATGTTCTCACTGGTGTGCCCTGTATGGCCCTAGGCACTAGCCTGGTTCAGCGAGTGGTTTTAAAGAATCTTGGCTTACCCAATTCTTCTAGAAGCGGCCCCACTTCACACTCACATAGGTGACTCTACTTGATTATCTTGCTATACTCAGCTCAACAACTTAACACACTAGAGTCATTAAAAGCTCAGCTTAACCTCTACACTTGCAGGTATCACTGATAGAAGGAATGGCTGGAGGTTTAACCTCCTCAGTGACATACCACCGTTACACGCAATTAGGTTGTCCCATTAAACCTAGATCTTGGGATCTCCAGTCAACTAGGTTGGGTTTCTATTCCGGTAACTTCCAAAGGCCTCAACCCCATTCCTTTTGACGACGTCTCAACCAACACTCGTTTAACCCTTTGGTTAGCGGATCCACAAAGTTGTCCTTAGACTTTACATAGTCTATAAAAACAACTCCATTTGAGAGTAGTTGTCGAATGGAATTATGTCTACGACGGATATGTCTAGACTTTCCATTATACATATAACTTTGTGCCCTACTAATTGCAGATTGACTATCACAATGTATACAAATAGCTGGCACAGGTTTAGACCAACGTGGCAAATCTTCAATGAAATGGCGAAGCCATTCAGCTTTTCCCGCTACTTTATCAAAAGCAATAAACTCTGATTCAATCGTAGATCTAGATATACACATTTGCTTGGAAGATTTCCAAGATACGGCTGCCCCACCAAGAGTGAACACAAATCCACTAGTGGACTTTGAGTCCTTTATATCTGATATCCAATTCGC
The DNA here is from genome assembly GCA_025200525.1 of Camellia lanceoleosa. NCBI lineage: Eukaryota > Viridiplantae > Streptophyta > Magnoliopsida > Ericales > Theaceae > Camellia > Camellia lanceoleosa. The sequence goes on from CM045770.1 coordinate 15,457,021, forward strand.
GTCACTATAGCCTTCTAGCACCGCTGGATATCGAGTATAATGCAACCCATAATCCCAAGTGTAGCGTAAATACCTTAACACCCGCACAATGCCCTTCCAATGAGAAGCATCGGGATTACTTGTGTATCTACTAAGCCTGCTAACCGAGTAAGCTATATTCGGCCTAGTACAACTCATCAGATACATCAAACTGCCAATGACCCTAGAATATTCTAGCTAAGAGACACTTTCATCATTATTCTGGGTCAAGTGCAGACTGACGTCTACCGGTGTAACGCCCTCAAAATAATACATAAAACCCATCACATTAGACATGCGTTGATATAAAAGAAGCCAATCATTTCTATTTATCAGAGTAGTTCTTACAACAGTATTACATGTTAACAACAAAAGCAAATGCCCTATGGGCTTACAGCTTTCCAAGTCAACACTTGGTTACACAAAAGAAGAGTACTAACTCTATACAAAATAAGCCCTTGGCTTGGTATACATGTAATACAAACAAAATAAACCAAAAAGAGTCTTCAACTCTCATCATCATCCAAGCTATAACCTTGGAGGTGGCATACTACCTGTACCTGAAAATAATGTCCCATATAGGGTGAGCCAACGCCCAGTAGAGATATGCTAAACACAGTATGAGCAATAACTAAGTCATTGGCAATTCATAAATGCTTAATTTCCATAAATCAATTCATAACTCATTTCCATCCATTTCATTTCCTTTCCATTTCATTTCCATTTCCAATTCATAACCGTGGCTCAGAACCTGGCCACATACTCTAAACGAAATAATAACTCACATGAGACGTTTTCCATTTCACTTTAGATAAGCATAGAAACTACATTATCAATTCAACAGATAAGCATATGAGCTATATCAACACTTCCATAGATAAGCATATGAGCTATATCAACACTTTAACTGACAAGCATATGAGCTGTATTAGTGGAGTCCATCCCCTATCTCCTCCCAAACAACATCCGGTTTAGAGGTCAATCCCCTATCTTTCTCTAAACCGTGGAGTACATCCCCTATCTTCTCCCCCACACACAACGTATATACACATAGGTCATATACTCAATCAATCAATACATAACGTTAATGCATTCTATTAACCGTCATACTCTATGACACATCCAATTGATTAGTTTTAGTTTGCCTAATTATCATGCATTGTCTACAACAATCAAAACTACCCTCCACTGGTAGCCCAAGCAATTATTTCTAAATAGATAACAAAAACTCTAACAGATAAAATATCGATGTTTCCAAAAGTGAGTGATTAACAAATCCAACTCCACCATTTCACCATATAATGAGCCAATTTCATTATTTACAACTCAATTCCATAAATCCATAACTTTTCCAAATTAATTATACCAATTAATATACATATACAAATTAGGGCATTCCTCATCATTTTCCAATAACGACCCAATGGTCTATATTTCATCAACCAACAACAATACCACTATTTTGAAACCCAAAATACACATTTTAGAATCAAAATAACAAACCCTTTTTTATACACTTTAAAACCCTAGATCTCAAAATCAAGCCATTTAACGAAATGCCCAATAATCTATGTTAAAACCCAAAATAGTGAGTAGGAACCCCTACCTTAAAAGATGACACCCAATGGAGAAGATGATGAAAATGAAAATGCTCCAAATCACAAGTTTCCCGAATCAAAAGATAGCCCTCGACGATCAACAACCTTTTTACAAAGGCTCAAGGTGAGGAAATCACTCTAGCTAGATCAATCCTAAGAGAGAAGTTAGGTTTTAGAGTGAGGTGCTCAACAATGGAGTTTTTCAAAAAGTAAGAGAGAGAAGAGATGTGAAAAAGTGATTTTAAAAAGTCAAAACACGGAGTCTTAAACCAGTCGCCCCGCTCGAGCGTGGAAACCCCCGCTCGAGCGTCACTCACAGACTCCCGCTCGAGCGTCCAAACCGCCGCTCGAGCGGTGAATACGCACTTCCAGTACTTTTGCAGAACCAGGTCCCCGCTCGAGCGTCCAACTCCCCGCTCGAGCGACACACACAAACTCCCGCTCGAGCGCCCTAGCGGACAACCCTGCAGAGGAGATACTGGAAGGCTGATTATCCCGCTCGAGCGCCAAAACCCTCGCTCAACCGGACCAACAACAAAAGGGTCCCCACTCAAGCGTCAAAATCCCAGCTCGAGCGGGCAGGCCAAAATCTGGGCAACTACTCTTGGTTCCTAAGCTCAACCAACCTGTTTCAAACCTGCCCAACACAACCCAAGACTCCAATACAAAGAGTAGAGAATGCAAACAAGATATAAGCAACTACTAACATTCACGAAAACAAGTCCGGATCACTATACACAAGGGGAAAACCCGAGATCGCTATAACGTCCTAGACACACTTGTATCTGATTTACCAAATTTCTCAAGTATCTTCTCAACATAGTGAGACTGAGAAAGTACAATTCCACTCGATGTTCTGGTCATCTTAATACCTAGAATAACATCTGCAAGGCCCATATCTTTCATGTCAAACTTAGAGTTTAACAATCTCTTGGTAGTTTTAATCATCTCATCATTACTACCAACAATGAGTAAGTCATCAACGTATAGACACAAAATGACATAACCCCTGTCAGTGTCTTTAACATATACGCATTTGTCACACTCATTGATTCTAAATCCATTTGATAACATAGCGTTGTCAAACTTCTCATGCCATTGCTTAGGAGCTTGCTTCAAACCATACAATGATTTGACAAGCTTACAGACTTTCTTACTTTCTCCTGGAGCTGAAAACCCCTCAGGTTGCTCCATGTAGATTTCTTTATTCAAATCTCCATTTAAGAAAGCTGACTTTACATCCATCTGATGTATCTCCAGACCACGTAGCGTTGCTATCGCAATCATCATGCAAATGGATGTAATCCTTGTCACAGGTGAATATGTATCAAAGTAATCCAGGCCTTCTTTCTGCCTGTATCCTTTGATAACGAGTCTAGCTTTATACTTATCAATTGATCCATCAGCTTTCATCTTTCTTTTAAAGATCCACTTACTCCCCAAGGCCTTACTTCCTAGGGGTAGATTAACCAACTCCCAAGTATGATTTTGCAAGATGGAGTCAATCTCACTCTTAATTGCTTCTTTCTACGAAGGACTTTCAGGTGAAGTCACAGCGTCATGGAAAGTTTGAGGTTCTCCCTCTAACATATAAGTCAAAAAATCCGAACCAAAGGACTTTGCAGTCCTAGTCCTCTTACTCCTTCTTAGCTCATCTACATCTTCAGCTTGATCATCAACTTGATCACGCAAGTGATCATTTGTTTGATTAGCTATGTAATCATTGTCACCTTCAACCTCTTTCATGGAACTCGGAATACATTTTCAAAGAAAGATGCATTTCTTGATTCCATGATAGTATTCTTGTGTATATCTGGAATAGCAAACTGAACCACAAGAAATCGATATGCACTGCTATATTGTGCATAACCATTGAATACAAAGTCAACGGATTTTTAGGCTTATCCTAACCCTTTTGGGTTTAGGTATTCCAGCCTTTTGCATGACACCCCCACATTTGTAGAATTTATACAAAGGCTTTTGGCCTTTTCCAAAAATTCATACAGGGTCTTTAAACAATTCCTTGTGTCACAATGATTATGAAACTCTCAAAATCATATCACAGTAAATACATTCCCAGAATGTCATCAACCGAATTAGGCACCCAAATACATTTGGTCCAACCTATCACTCTGAAGCCAATAGTCTTACTATTGGGAAACACAAATCCAATGTTCAATAGTCTACTATATGGAATTTCATAACATGGCCAGTAGTCTTATCACTAGGATCATTAATTTCTCAGCATGTGGTTAGTACACTTTCTACTACTAGGAATCACAATGTCCTGACATAGGATCAATAGACTCTTTCATTACTAGGAATCATCATGTCTTGACATATGACCAGTAGCCTCTCCACTACTAGGAACCATGATGTCTTGACATGTGATCAGTAATCTGTTCACTACTAGGAACCACAATCTCATAACTGTGTAGCCAGTGGTCTAACACCTCCTAGGAACCACCAGTTTTCTATCTTTGTGATCAGTGATCTTGTACTCACTAGGAGCCACCAATTTAATAATATATTTGTGTAGACACCCCATTTTTGACCGTCCTCAAGACTTGGACATCATCATTTGAACACTCGATGATCATCCATGTTTGTGTTTGTTTTGAGTTCTCGGAGGACTCGTCTGCGCGCCTTGCCTCAAGATCTCTTAACTTGACTGCTTTGTGCTTGGTTTTGAACCAAGGACTTGTGTTTTGGGCTTCTGAGGGCGGGAAGAGGCTTTTTAGCCATCTCTGAAACCCACCGGTTGTGGCATGAGACCACCGGCCATGGGTTTTTGCCACCGGCCATGTTTTTTTGCCGATCGGCCCCTTTGATGGTCGACCGGCCTTTGTGTTGGTCAATCGGCCATATTTTCTGGCTGGGACTTCTTTTTTGTCCTTTTTGGGCATTATGCATGCCAGCTGTGCTAGCTGGAGTGCACAGTGTATGGAGGATTTGCACCCTTTGCACCCTTTTGCTCTAGCTTCTTGAGGAGGCTTGGACCCTCTTAGCTTCCTCAAGAAGCTTGACCCTTTGCCTTAGCTTCCTCAAGAAGCTTGAACCTTTGGCCTAGCTTCTTGAGGAAGCTTGACCCCTTTTGCTTTAGCTTTTCTTAGAAGACTTGAGCCCTTGCCTTGTCTATAAAAAGAGAGCCTCTCCTTCTATTTCAAAGGTTGAAAAAAACTCAGAGATACAGCTGATATATCACTCTCTCTCTATATCTCCCTCTCTCTCTACATTTGTGTGTGTTAGAGAGCCTTAAAGTGAGTTTTGTTCTTAGTTTTACACTAAGACACCTAGTGTTACACCATACCTTGGTTATTGAAGTGTTGAGAGGTTGTTCTTGGAGCTTTTGAGTTGGTTTTGATCAGAAAAGAGGGCTAGAGTTTTGGTTCTTGAAGTGTTCTTCAAGGGTGAGCACTATTACTTTATATTCCCCATTCTTTCACTAGCTTTTAACCTACTTTGCATGCTGTTTTGAGCTTTGTATATAATTGACAAAACTTCTAATTTTTCATGTTTAAGATGTTTCATTAAGGTCATTTTTGTGTTTGGGGTTGACCTCCCCCTCTTAGGCCTTGTTTGGCCTCTTTTGTGCCTTCTTTGTTGAGCTTTGGGAACTTTCGTGTATTGGCCTTCTCACCACTGAAATCCAGAGGATTCTCACTGGTGGTGAAGGGGTTTTGAGGTCTTGCATAGGGGAGGGACACCCTCTCCCTTTGTGTTTCATTTGCTTGAGTTTTTGGCTCATAAAGGTAGCATGTTTGCTTGACTTTACTTGGCTCCATTTCAGAGTTTTTTTAGTTTTATTTAGTCATATTATACCTCTGTTTTTGGTCGGATTGATAGTCCATTGCATGCATCATACACTTCCTTTGTAATCTCTTTTATTGTCATAACATGCATCTTGCATTTGGACCGCCATGCTTGCATGTTTTGGCTTAGCTTTATGAAGTTTTTAGTCATGTTTTTCCATGCTTAAGGTCTGACTTTGGTTGTCTTAGCCATGTTTGCCACGCTTTGTATAGCCTCTTTGTATTTCGGCTTGTTAGCCTTGAGTGCGTGAGTCATAAGCATGCTTTAGTTGAGTTGTTTCAGTGATTTGGAATTATTTCCCATGCTATTTCAGTCCATAATCCATGCTTGTATGCTTGCATTCGTCATCCTTTCCATGCTTTGAAGAGGTGTCCTTTTTGTGCCTTAAAATGAGTCATTGTGTATGCCTCTTGGTTTGAGTCCTTTAGCTGCCATATCAGCGGGTTTTGGGGCTCCTCTTTGCATGTTAAAACTCTGTTTTGCATTGAATAATCTATGCCATGTTTGGTTGTGGTAGGTGTAGAGCAATGCTCTCTTTGTGGCCTCAAATGTCCTTTGTTTTGTGCTCATTTTCTAGCATATTTTTGGCCATATCTCATGCATGTTCCAACCCTATTTTCGTCCCCCCCTAGGACTGTCCCAAGTCCTTTTGACCCTTTGGGGTTCGTTTGATGTGGTCATGGTTTGAACCCTTTTGTTAGTCCCAAGTGTTAGGCTCCTTTGCATGCTTCACTTCACTTGTGCCTTTGGTTTGGCACTCCTCTTGACATGTTTTCAGAGCTTAATGCATTGTCATTTCCTTATGATTATCACATCTTGCTCACGTTTGAGAATTGTACATTGTGGCCTAGCTTATGGACCTACGTGTGTGCATGTATGTGTAGACACCCTATTTTTGACCGACCTTAAGACTCAGACGTCGCCGATTGAGCGCTCGGTGATGTTGCATACTGTGCTCGTTCAGAAGTCTCAGAGTCGCGGCCGTGCGCCATGCCTCCGGACTACCGAACTCTCTTCTGTGCCTTGTCTCGGTTTGCGAACCAGGCTCGGTTTTTCTCTGTTTTCTTTCCTGAGGGGAGGGAGTGGTCCTGTAGGCTATCTCCCGGTGGCCGTGAGCTACATTTCGTGGTCGTAGGCCATTTTGCCCATTTCGGAGCCCGGTTCCCGGTTTTCGGGACCGTCAGGCCGTGTGCCTCGGCTCGGGACCGCCCAACCATCTCCGAGTTCTCTGGTTTTTGGCTTGCACCTCTGTTTTTATAGTTCCGAGGAACACTGGGCCTCGACGCCCTTCGTGTCAGATGCCACTTTGCTGTGTGGGTTTTCGGGACCCCGAATCGTGCGGTTTGGGCCCCGAGCATTCATTTTGCATCGGTTTTCTCTGATTTTTGGCAGGTACCTCTGTTTTATCATAACAAGGGACACTAGGGTCTCTGATACCCACTTCGTGGCCAAACACCACTTTCGGTGCTCACGGCCCATTTTCGGGACCCCGAACCTCGCGGTTTGGCCCCCGAGCTTTCATTTTGCATCGATTTTTGTTTAATTTTGGCAGGTACCTCAATTTTATCATTTAGGGACACTGGGGCCTCGATACCCACTTGGCCGAACGCCACTTTGCGGTGCATTTTTTGACCCGCAGCGGTTTGCCCCCGAGCATTCGTTTTGCATTAGTTTTTGTTCAATTTTGGTAGGTGCCTCTGTTTTAGCACCAGGAAGATCACTGGAGGGTGGGAGGCCAGCAATTGTCTCAGCAACCAGTTATCTGCTTGGTCAAAAGTGGTTCAGCATGAATCCGGGAAGGAGAAAAGTCTGCGCGGCTTCACCGAAACAAGCGTAACTCTTTGCACAAAAAGAATTAAAATATGAGGCCACCACCATTGGAAAGCTTACTTCCGGGGCTTCATTTTTCTCTCAAGAATCTCCTAAGTCCAAATCCGGGGGGAGGAGATATGGTTGGTTGAAGTCCGGTTGGACTGAATCTGCGCGGCTTTACGGAAACTGGCATAACTTTTTCTACAGGAGGAATTTTGATGCAAGGTTTGCGGCATTGGAAAGCTAACTTCCGGGGCTTCAATTTGGACACTTGAATGGATATTTTTGGACTTCCCTAGCACCCAACAGCCAGTGGTCTTCTCGGCAGTTTTGTTTATCTAGCTGGCCAACCACCCCTTTTGTGAAATGACCATTTTGCCCTTGTGAGTTGGCCGACCATTTCTTGCTCCCTCAGTGTATTCCAGCTGTGCTAGCTCATTTTCCAATTGGCCAATCCTCCATACACTTGTATGGAGGATTAGAGAGTTGTTTTTTAGATATTTTGATGCACTTTAGATATTTTGGATGGACTTTAGATATTTTGGATGCATTTTTCCTCTAAAAGGAGAGGTTTGGCTTCATGTTTAAGGGGGTTAGACATTTTTGAGGGGGATTGGAGAGAGATTCATAGCTTTCACCTTCCATTTCTCTCCACTTAAAAGCTCAAAGGTTATTTTTCTTGCATAATTTGTTCATCAACACCAAGCACCACCATCACCACCCTATTTCCAACACTTGGAGTTGATTTCCAGCAGCTAGGAGGTGACTTTTTTCAAGCCAAGAGGTAGTAAAAGACTTGTCTTCAAGGGTAAGTCTTCATTTCCCTTTTTCTAGCTTATTTTTGCTTCAATTTTCTACCCTATTTTCTCACTGTTTTGAGCTCCGGCCCTAACTGAAATGGGCCTTATTTTGAGCTATTCTACATGTTTGTTTAAGGGCTCAACCCTGTTTGAGCCCTCTATGATGCACTTGTTTCAATACCTCTTGGAATGCCATTATTTTGCATGCTTTCTTTAGCTTATGAGTGATCTGATTTCGAGCCTGATATAAACTGTGAGTGGGCCTATTTTGAGTCCCTCTTCAACATTGAAGAAGGGCTCAACCGTGTTTGGCCTCTCTATCATGCACTTGCTTTGCATTTCTTCCAATTTACCGTAAAATTGCATGATTTATTTGGCCTATTTGTGATCTGATTTGGAGCATCTCATGAACTGATATTATGCTTATTTTGAGCCCCTCTTCAACATTAAAGAAGGGCTCAACCTGGTTTTCTTGCTCTACATATCACTTGCTTTGAATTCTTGTTCCACTCCCATTTTGCATGCTTTTTTAAGCTCACCATGCTTCGGATTTCAGCCTTCATCAGGCCTAGAGAGTGCCTTATTTTGGTCCATTATTCATGCTTTGTTAAGGGTCTTAGGCCATTTGATGATTGGTTTTGGTACTTGTTTTGTAATCCTCCATATTTTCCGTAAAATTGCATGCTTTGTTAGGCTTGCTTAGCTTCGGATTTCAGCCTCCATCAGGCTTAGAAAGTGTCTTGTTTTGGTCTATTCTTAAATTTTTATTAAAGGTCTTAAGTTTTTTGGTCATTGCTTATGATACCTCTCTTTATAGCCCTCTTTTGGCCCAAATTTTGCATGCTATATTTAGTATATCTACACACTGAATTGGAGGCTGTCATATATTGTAAATATACATATTTTTGGTCCCTCTTTAGTTTTGTAGAACTGATTTTTTGGGTTTGAGCATTGTAAATACCACTTGCTTTGTAAATCCCCTCTTTTCCCCCATTTTTGCATGCCATTGTTGCCATATCTATGCTCACAATTTGGCCATGTTTTGTACTGAAAAGATGCTATTTTTGGGGCTGCCTTGCCACTGTTCTTGCTTTCATGTGCCAATTTTGCATGTTTAGCATAGCCGTAGGCCATTTCGGGTACTTAAAATCACATTTCGGGATGATTTCATGCATTGATTGTCATTTCATATCATTTCGGGGCTGTTTTCCCCTTCATTTAGCTGCTAAAATTTGGTTTTCATGCTTGCATATCATTCTCCATGTCATTTCATGCCTTAGTGCATTGCCTCGGTTTGCGTGCCCGTGTGCACGCACTTCGAGGCACTCTGTTTTCATCCGTTGGCTTCCTATGTGAGTAGGCTGAGGCTCTCACATGTTGGTATAAGCCCATCATTGCATTTCTGTACCATTTTCATGATTGTATATCATCGCCTCGGTTTGTGTGCCCGTATGCACGCATTTCGAGGCACTTCTTTTTTATCCGACGGCAGCTTATGTGAGTGCGGCTGAGGTCCTCTCATGTTGGCGTAAGCCCAATTTGCATTCCGTATGCCATTTCATTCCATTTTGTCATCGCCTCGGTTTGCGTGCACGCATTTCGAGGCATTTAACGCCGGTTTATCCGTTGCATTTCGCATCGCCGCCTCGGTTGGCGTGCCTGTGTGCACGCATTTCAAGGCACTTCGATTTTATCCGGTTTGCATTTCATCATCGCCTCGGTTTACGCGCCCGTGTGCACGCATTTCGAGGCACTTCGGTTTTATCCGATTTGCATCTCACATCATCGCCTCGGTTACGTCGTGCGTGTGCACGTATTCGAGGCACTTCCGATTTCCGACGGCGTCTCACATCATGGCCTCGGTTTGCGTGCCCGCGTGCACGCTTTTCGAGGCATCTCGTTTTCATCTCATTTTCCCAGTATTGTGCATACTAGGTTGTATCTTAGATTGCATTCATGCATTTCCTCGATTTGCGTGCCCGTGTGTACGTATTTCGAGGCATCTCATTTTCATAGCATTGTGCATGCTATATCACATGTTAGCTGCATTTCATGCATACCATGCATATTGCATCGTGTTCGGGATAGGCATTAGCGCACGAAGCAGGTACATTGTACTCGGTGACGGAGCGTCTCAATTCCCAAGTCACCGACACTCCGGATTACCCATGATGGAGTTAGGTTTTGTTGTAGCATTCATATGCATTCATCCTATATTGAGTTGTGCAATCCGACTCCTCAGCCATCATGCATCAATATGCGTGATTGGTGGCACGAGGATCGAGGCATGCATATATTTGTGAAAATACAATGCTATGCCCTTTTCCTGCTCTCTGTTGCAGCAAAATCAAGGATCAACAGCTCTTGGTCGACACGCATTTGAAAAATTGCAAGCAGAGGCTAATTGGGGCATCGAAAGGATTTCGCGAGGCGATCCGACATACACTATTCATCATAGCAAGCGGTCCTGGCTTGCATGCGATTCTAACTTTTTAGTTTAATTTGTTAATTAATTAGGAAATTGTATATTTATTCGGACTGTATATTTCGGACTGTAATATTCTTTTATTCGAGTCTGTATTATTTATTCGGACCCTCCGCGCGAGGGCAATGTTGTAATAAGGGTGTGTGAGTGTGATGTATGTCTTCCAACCCCCATTTCTTTCTCCCTTTTATTTACCTGTTTACGATGGTTAGATATAGGGCATATTTCAATTAGCATATGTAATGTGACATTTTTTGCATCATTCATACATCTTGCACGCAGACTCGTGCATCATACAAACTGCATTTGTATTTCAATTCCAAGTTGAATACATGTTAGTTGTAGCATTTCACATGTCACGTTTAGAATAGCCGAGCCTGCTATAGTTTGCATCTTTGCATGTGTTGCATTAGGCATTCTGTATACTTAGGATCATACATGATTTCTAATCAGTTTCCTGTTTTGGCTCGGAGTACTCTGTAAGTTTTTATGCTTTAGCATCCTTGCATGCGTGTGAGTGCTGCCATGATAGCATGCTTACCATGAGGCTAACTGCTTATGTGCTATAACTGCCTTGAATGCCTGTGGGTGGAGGTTGAGTTATTTGAATTGGGACAATTCGTTGACTGTTTGTTTTAAGCCCACTAGATAGTGGCAAAATCATGTTTTCTAAGCCCACCTAAGGGTGGCAAATCTACGTCTTAGCCTACTTGCGAGTAGCACCATCAAACCATTTTCAAACAAACAAACATGAAATGTTTTGTTCCAATTCAGACGACTCAGTCTATACTTGTATGCTGTGCGCATCACATAGTAACCTAGGCTAATAACCGGAATAAGAACTCACAAAGTTTTCAAAAACAGATATCATGGTTAGTAGAGGCCGGTCTTTGACCAAGGCGTGGGTGCTCACGATGTGACCTTCCCAATCGTACCCAAGTTCGAGCCAACTTTGGTGATGACGGACACGTGGCCTTTGGCACCGAGTTAGGGTTTCCTAAATTTCCCATTTTAAAAATATTTAGGTGGCGACTCTGTTATCTGGCAAAGCAGTCCATGTTTGGCACTTCTTTCAAAAAATCTGTTTTTTCTTCAAAACGATTTGCCGGATTTGGACTCTTTGGTTCAAGATTTGGAACCGCAACAAAACCGAGTCCGAACTGTAGCGAGGTCCCCCGCGGGCATGTTACAGTATGCCTTCACTTTTGGCACCTTGGTTTGTTTGTTTTGGCCACTGTTTTGGGATGGGCTGAGGTCTTCCCATTTCGGTGTAAGTCCATCTCTATATATAGTTGCATGTTTGACATGTTGCTTTACTTTGGTTGCATGCTTGCATTATATCATGATTGCATGTTGTTTAGCTAGTTGCATTACATATCCTTGTTGCATATTTGGCGTGTTCATGTGACATTAACTTAGTTTGCATGATAGGTTGCATTGCATTGCATCTTGCATGTTTGGCACATTGCACATTTGCATATTTAGGTTGCATTACATTTGGCATGCTTTGCTAACTTAGCCTCATATTGCATACTTGAGCTATTTTGTATACTTGAGCCATATTGCATACATGCATTGCATTATGTTTGGTTTGGGGTGTCAAACCAAACATGAGGACTGAGATGTGTTCGTACTTAAAGTGACGAAACACGTCTCAATCCTCGGTCGCCGACGCCCTTGATCTTAACATGATTGGGCGTGAAGCATTCATTTGTTTTTTCATTTACATTGATTTGCAAACTTGGTACCTTTGGCCATCATGCATCGAAATGCGTGATTGATGGCCTCAGGACCGAGAGGCATGCTCCCTTGAGTCCATAGCATGATAAGGAGAGTGTCTATGCACACATTGCTTTGAAAATTCTCTGCCATGCACTGTCTGCCCTCTGCTGTTGTCAAAACAAGATTCTGCAGGAAGATTTGGCCGACCGACTACACTCAATGCCGAGCGGCCACATAAGTCCAGCCGGTGGCCCAATTTATGGTCGATGATCCCATTTCCGTGGTCGGTGGTGCTTTGTATTGGCTGGTGACATCCCAAAATGATCAGGGAGTAGTTTAGAGGTGCCTCAAGAATTTTCACATCCTTCAGAGGTGCAGAACAGTGCAAACAGAGGCAACAGTGGCATGGCAAAGGGTTTCTGGGTGAGGCGAATCGAGCATGCATCATCCCATCTTTCTGAGGCAGGGCTGCAGCCACCTTCCTTTTGTAATTAATGTGTTAATTAATTAGAAGTTTTGTAATATTTAATTAGCTAAAGTAGTTAATTATTCATTTGGTTTGTATTATTTATTCGGACCCTCCGAGCGAGGGCAATTGTGTAATAAGTGTGCGTGAGTGTGTGTATGTCTTCTAACCCCACGTCTTTCTTCCTTTTATTTACTAACTTTCAGTGGTTAGATTAGGGCATGTTTTAATTAGCATACTTGTTTTCGCATGTTTGCATTCATTCATCTGTTTTGCATGCACCGGGCTCGGCGCATCATACTAACTGCATTGTATCTCAATTCCAAGTTGAATACATGTTAGCTGTAGCATTATCATATGCCATCCTAGAATAGCGGAGCCTATTATAGTTGCATCCTTGCATCCTCGGTAAGTGTTTATGTTTTAGCATCCTTGCACGTGTGTGAGTGACTGCCATGATATCATGCTTACCATGAGGCTATGTGCTTATGTGATATAACTGCCTAAATGCCTGTGGGTGAAGGTTGGATTATCTGAATTGAAATAATGCATTGACGGTGAGTTTTAAGCCCACTAGATAGTGGCAAAACCATGTTTTCTAAGCCCACCCGAGGGTGGCAAAATCTACTTTTTTAACCTACTTGCGAGTAGCAAACCGCTTTCAAAAACAAACATGAAATGTTTTGTTCCAATTCAGGCGATCTAGTCTATACTTGTATGCTGTGCGCATCACATAGTAATTCCAGGTTAATAACCGGAATAAGAGCGCATAATGTTTTCAAAACTCGATATCATGGTTAATAGAGGCCGATCTTTGATCGGGCGAGCGGGCGTGCTCATAGCTGACCTTCCCCAATCGTACCCAAGTTCCCGAGCCGAGGCAACTTTGGTGATGACGGACACGTGGCCTTAGGCAATGAGTCAGGGTTTCCTAAATTCCCCCAAAATAAAATATTTAGGTGGCGACTCTGTATCTGGCAAAGCAGTCCGTGTTTGGCACTTCTTTCTAAAAAAATCTATTTTTCAAAACGATTTGCCGGATTTGGACTCTTTGGTGATTTATCAATCTCACATCGCACATTGTGAGATTAGATTCAGAACCGTGACATTTGAGTCCGAACTGTAGTGAGCCCAGATGAACAGAACGGGGATTCTCCCCCGGGACGTTCGGGGACGTCTACAGTTTCTGGCGACTCTGCTGGGGATTTAGAGAACTTGACTTGAACTCGTAATATCTTGTTTTGACTACACTTATGTGTTTCTTTGCATTTCATTTGCATTGGTGCGCCTAGGACACAGTGTTTGCCGTCTGCTATTCCTGAATGGTTTGTCGGAGGCTCGCTTTGAGAAGCGTGCCATAAGGCTGACCGGTTACGGGCTCTGCCATGATGGGAACACAAACCCCGATGGTTACCGGGGCACCCTTTTTGACCATTCGACCTGGTGCATATTCGGAATCCATAGTGACCATGCCAAACTACGACAGGTTGCTTACCCGATTATAGGTTGTTTGAAACCGCTGCGTGCGTAGTGAAACCCTAGCTCCTGACAAAATAGGACAGGGAAATCCTACCCCAACATAGGGGTGTTTTGGCTCTCACTTGTTTGTTATGTGCTTTAGAGTTGGCCTCTACAGGAACGCATGTATCAGTTCGCAAGTTTGGGGTATCAGGCCTGAGTGCACCAGTTCAGTATTTTGGAAATTAGTTATCTGCGGGTATCAGATTCAGCTTTGGGGGCAGTAATTTGGGAGCAATGATTTGAGAACGGTCTATTCAGGTTATCAACTGTGTGTTGTGATGCCCAACTGTGTGTTGTGTGTTTATTTAAGCTGTTATGCTGTCCATTTGTCTGGTTGTTTATTTCCTTATTGCTTTATTTATCTTTTTGCTAGGTAGTTTAGCACAATTGCTTCCGATCCAGTAGATATTCCCTAAGCACTCTAGGCTAGAGGTCGCCGACTTAATCGATCTGAGGATCTGGTCCACGGACAACCAGTGTTTTATTCTCTACCCCCGGTTATTAGACGAAGGTCGAGAAGACGCAGTGCATCCGAGCAGAGATTGCTAGAGCAGTGGTCAACCCTACCAGTTGACAGTCAAGCCGAGGCCTCAATTTTCACCACAGAAAGGGAACATATACCAGTAGTTCAAATGGATCAGCAGAACACGTCAGGGATGGAGACAATGATGCGTCAACTTCAAGAAAGTATGAAACTCATGCAGCAAGATGCTGCCCGCCAGACGGAATTTTCCAAACAGCAGGCCGTGATCATGGCCCAACAGGCAGAGCTAATCACCCGGCTACAGCAGCAAGCCGGAACATCAGCTTCACATCAAGCTCCTACCCCACCCGAGGTTCCAACACTCGAGGAGACGGCTAATGTCCAGAAAGATACGGACATTCCCACAGGGCCACCTCCGTCCCCGATCCTACCCTAGATCCTACCCCAATTATCTAAAACACCAATCAACTTGCCGAATTCACCTTTTGAGTGCGAGGTAGACCCTACAGTGTTGAAGTTGAGCAAGCTTGAAAAGCTGTTCAATAAATCCCAAGGAGTCAAGACCATCCCTGATATTGAAGATGGGTATATCGACGAAGCTGTGACACTGCCGGACTAATTCAAGATGCCACATATCAACCGCTTCGACAAATCTAGGGATCCCATGGTGCATCTACAATTGTTTTCGGATATCTTAAGGCCGATGGGCCTCACCAGATTACAGAAGCTGTCTTTGTTCAACCGGACCCTGTCAAGTGTGGCGGCCATCTGGTACGCAAAATTGGAAGATGATGTTAAGAGGAACTGGGATGAGATGGCCGAGGCGTTCATTGCACAGTATTCATATAACACGCAAATCGAGATTACAACCTGTGATCTCGAGACGACAAGGCAGGAGCCTAAGGAGAGTTTTTCTGAGTTCGTAACCAGATAGAGGGCCAAGGCCTCAATGATGACCCTAAGGCCCACTGATAAAGATCAAATTCGGATGATTGTGTGCAATCTCCAGCCTAAGCTGATGCAGAAAATGATCATGCTCCCCTTCCCTACCTTTTCAGATCTGCATGAAATGGGAGTACAGATTGAGGATGCCTTGAAGCAGGGCTTGATTGATAATGATAGGGAGCAACCCAGGAGGACCTTCAACCGCAACACCAATGCAGGCCCGAGCGGCGCTGCAATTGTAAGAGCCTCAGAGGTGAGCATGGTCACCACCAACCCCTCTCCAAGAACCATGGCAGCTACGCCATTCTCCGGTGCGTCCGGAAGTAACACACAAACAACCAAATACCAACCCAAAAGCCAAAGAACCTTCGCTCCACTATATATGCCCCTGTCCAAAGCTCTGGGGGTTTTAATCAAAAAAGGGCACTTGAAGCCCCTAGAGCCGCGACCATTGCCAGAAAAACTTCCCCCTTCCCACAACCCAGCCAAATATTGCTCATTTCACCAACAGCACGGTCATGACACCGACCAATGCTTCCGATTACGTCATGAGATTCAAGATCTCATTGATAATGGGGTGATTGTGCCTCCAGAATAACCCAATGTCACAACCAACCCTCTCCCTCCACACAACCAAGCTCCACCTCCCAAATGAATCAACTCTATCCAGACCGGGGTCATGTCATACGATCCCAGCATCTATATCACCCCATCTCACCTACCTAAGCCGGAGATGTTCCTTCTCAATAGCACTGACTTGTGCATGTTGGACATCTCCAGAACCCAACCCAGACCAATGGTGGTGACTGTCGAAGACAGAACATGAGAGATTTCGGAGGAGAATGGCATTGTTGAGTCAGAATCCGAGGAATCTGGGAGTTTTGCTGAAGAGATATACAGTCCGAGTGACTACATTTTGTCAGTAGGCCAGGATAGGCCAAGTGTAGAATTGCCAGAGAGGGCAGAGCTTTGTGTGATACAGGGGGATGGATTTGATCAGAGATCAGATGACTTAGCGGCTGTGGAAGGAGACTTTGCTGACCTCCAGTTTTTCAACAAACAAGGCCCAGGGGACATGGCCGTCAACTGGTCAGATTTCGAGGAATCAGTAGAGGCTACCGGGTGGTGTGATGACCTACCAGACGTTGTCGAAGAATTTCAGTTGGAACGGGGCCCGTTAGGGGCGAGGACATCAGTTGTGGCCGGAAGAGTCGAGAATCGGAGTGTATCGCCGGAGAGCGCTGGTGCCAAGAATTTCGCTCGGGATCTGAGCAGTTTGAATATAGGAATCATTGAACAGCTAGTTGTACTGATGTAGTTAGAACAGGGAAGATTCGAGGATTCTGAGAGAATCAGAAAAGCTAAAGCCCATGAGGGGACCGAAAGTGCTGTGTGCACAAGGACAGAGGATGCTGTGAGCATATGGGCAGAAGGTGTTGTGGGCACACAAACAATTGTATCGGAGCCAGATAGGTGTCTGTCGGCTGCTGATGGAATGTGGTGGAAGGACGATGATCTATGTCTTGCCCACACGAATGAGGACTAGGGAAACAATCAATCGGATGATACCTGGTACATTGGTGAAGTTGACCATATGACTAAGAGTGGGCGGTATTTCAAGCCCCCACATCTAGATCAACCAGAGGCGTTCGGGAAGGACAAGGAGGCAGAGAAACAGAAAGAGAAGCAACTTGAAGACGAGGCCGTGTTGAAGTTGTTAAAAAAGATACAAGCAGACATCTCCATCTGGGGACTGCTTATGGCGTCGCGAGTGCATCGACAAGCTGTCTTATCGGCCATGGACAAGGCCAAGCTCTCAATAGAAACCATGTCGAAGCAGCTGGTGGGATTAGTTTTTCCGGGAGGAGCTACCCCGATGTTGACTTTTTCCGACAAGGAATTGCCACCTGAGGGTGCGAATCATAACAAGCCACTCTACATCTCTGTGGAGTGTAGAAACAAATGGATATCGGTGGTTCTTGTTGATACCAGATCCGCCATCAATGTGTGTCCGGTAAGGACTACGTATGCAATCGGTTTAAAGACCGCAGACTTTGTGCCGACAGCCCAGGTGATTCGGGCATATGACAACACAAGCAGAGAAGTAATGGGGACGGCGAAAATTCAGACCC
Organism: Camellia lanceoleosa; assembly: GCA_025200525.1. Taxonomy (NCBI): domain Eukaryota; kingdom Viridiplantae; phylum Streptophyta; class Magnoliopsida; order Ericales; family Theaceae; genus Camellia; species Camellia lanceoleosa. The sequence continues at coordinate 15,474,817 of CM045770.1, forward strand.
AGGCTGGTCCGGGACAGCAAGAGATAGACTTTCATATCCTAGAGGTTCCCGCCACTTTTAATCTACTCTTGGGACGGCCGTGGCTACACCAGGTAAAGGCAGTTTCGTCCACCTTGCACCAGATGCTAAAATACCCTCACGGGAAAGGGATGGCCATCGTTTTTGGAAATTTCTTAATTCATCCACCGCCCGAAGTATTTACGCCGGTTTTGGAAATCGAACACGGTATGGAGGATGTGTTCTTGTCGGGTTTTACCTTGGTTGAGGCCCGGGTCATTCAAAGCATCATGGCTGTTAATGAGGGGTTGTGCGTCAGTGCTCAATCAGTATACCTCATGAACAAGCTCCAACGCATCCCCGGGATGGGATTAGGGAAGAGTGGCCGGAAGGGCGTTGCAGCATTGGCCGAAGTGCCGCACAACCCGCATACCTTTGGTTTGGGTTATCTGCCCACCAAAGAGGATTGGGTAAGGAAAGGCAAGGAGATGGCTGGGAGAGCCAGAGCAAAGCAGGTAGGGAAGCCTTTTGAGTTAATGCACCAGCCCATCCAGGGTACCCTAAACAGACGCTTCGTCCGGGAGGGGGAGGACTTTCCATTCTGTGGCTTCCCAGAGCCGTGGCTGAATGCGGAAAGGAAGCGCGTGCCAGGTTTTGAGATCTTCTTTGACCTGCAATTATCTGGGGATGATGTTGCCGAAGAGCAGATAGACCCAACAGTTGAGGTTGAGCAGAGCAAGAAAGTGGAGTCTGAGGACGCCGAAAATGAAATGGGGGTAGCATTGGCTTGTCTACTTTTAGATCCTCCGATCATACAGAAGTGCTTGAGGGATAACTTCTCGGTATGCATGATCGGGAATGAAACGGCTTCGGGCCTACTGTCAACCATTTTGGATGCATCCATCACACCCTCCCTCATTTGGCAGTACGAGGAGGGATTTTTGTCAAGCAGCACCACGTCAGGTAGTGAGCCAGAATCTGATTCCACTGAGTCTTGTGAGTCGGAATCAGGTTCCAGCTCGACTAAGTCTGAGTCCGGTATTCCTTGGCGTGATAACGCGGATGCCACAGTCCTGTCTAGGTCGTCTTTTTCTTTCTCTTTTGAGTCTGTTGTAACAGAAGAATCGGACGATTTGGAAGCAATTAATGAGAATGATGTGGCTGTGGTTTCTGAGTACTTTTCTGTGCCTTTGATTTATTGCTTGAATCAGGACTTTCAAAATTTTGATAAAAACGACGAGGAAGAAATTCCTCCGGTTTTGCAACGATTAATTGATCAAGAGCAAGAAAGATTTGTTAAACCTTTAGTTGATGAAATCACTACTGTGAATATTGGTATTGAGAAGGACCCGCAGTTGGTCCAGATCGGGTCCACGTTGTCTTCAGAGGAACGCGAGCGCTTAGTCGCTTTATTAAAAGATTTCAAAGATGTTTTCGCGTGGTCCTACGAAGACATGCCTGGAATCGAACCTGAGATTGTACAGCATCGGATCCCTCTTAACCCCGAGGCCCGACCCATCAAGCAGAAACTTATGAGGATTCGCCCGGACTAGGCTCTCAAGATTAAGGAAGAGGTCACCAAACAAATCGACGCAGGGTTCCTGCTGGTATCTGAATACCCGACTTGGTTGGCCAACATTGTTCTGGTGCCGAAGAAGGATGGCAGGATCAGGGTATGCGTAGATTTCAGGGATTTGAACAGAGCCAGTCCGAAGAACGACTTTCCCTTACCGCATATCGATGAGTTGGTGGACTTCATAGCGGGGCATGCTTTGCTTTCATTCATGGATGGCTTCTCAGGCTATAATCAGATAGTGATGGCACCTGAAGACCGGGAGAAGACTGCTTTCACTACCCCGTGGGGGACATACTGCTACAGAGTGATGCCATTTAGGTTGAAGAACGCTGGAGCTACTTATCAACGGGCCGCGACCACGATATTGCATGACATGATCCACAAAGAGGTTGAGGTGTACGTGGACGACATGATTGTCAAGTCCAAAGAAAGAGAGGGCCACTACACCGCCTTGCAAAAGTTCTTTCAAAGGATCAAAGAATTCCGGTTGCGGCTGAATCCTTAGAAGTGTACGTTCGGTGTTACAGCAGGGAAAATGCTAGGGTTTCTGATTACACAGAGAGGTATCGAAGTCGACCCTTCCAAAATCAAGGCCATCTTAGAAATGCCACCACCAAGGACTGAAAAGGAGGTGCGAGGCTTCCTGGGTAAGGTGCAATTCATAAGACGGTTTATCTCAAAATTAACCTTGACTTGTGAACCACTTTTTGGTCTCCTCAAGAAAGGAAAGAAGTTCTAGTGGGACGGCCGATGCCAAGCTGCTTTTGAACAGATCAAGGAATACTTACAGAACCCACCCGTGTTGTCACCACCTAAGCTGGGGAAACTGTTAATTTTGTATCTGTCAGTAACTGAGACTACAATGGGTTGTATGCTCATGCAAGAATTGGAGGACAAGGGGGAGAGGGCTATCTACTATCTGAGCAAGAAGATGTTGGATTATGAGACTCGTTATACACCATTGGAAAAGGCTTGTCTGGCCTTAGTATGGGCTACCAGGAAGCTGCGGCACTACCTGTTAGCTCACACCGTAATGTTGGTTTCGAGACTAGATCCCATCAAATATCTCTTTGAGAAACCAGCACTTACGGGTAGGCTAGCTCGTTGGTTGCTGTTGCTTTCCGAATTCGATCTGAAATATGTGACTCGCAAGTCAGTCAAGAGAAGAGCAGTAGCAGAATTCCTAGCCGATCATCCAGTGGAAGGAGGTGAAGCAGTTAAGTACTTATTCCCAGATGAGGCCATTTTGCATATTGAAGACGAAGCTTGGACGATGTACTTTGACGGAGCGTCAAACCAATACGGGTATGGGATAGGAGTGTTGCTAATAACACCTGACAATTCCCGTATCCCTCTAGCCTTCAAACTCTGGTTCAAAGTCTCGAACAACGAAGCAGAATATGAGGCATGCATTGCCGGCTTAGAAGCAGCCCTGGAACTAGGGGCAAAACGGTTGGACGTCATTGGGGACTCGAACCTTGTTGTGTCTCAAGCAAAAGGAGATTAGAAAGTCAAAGAAGAAAAGATGATAATGTACCACCAGACCTTGGACTTGTTAATTCCTCGGTTTGAGAAGCTAAATTTTGCTCATCTGTTAAGAGAGAACAACAGGTTCGCAGATTCACTAGCAACTCTATCTTCCATGATAGACATCCCTTTTGGACTCCGGATGCGTCCAGTCATCATTGACCAGAAATTTATACCAGTATACAAGTCGATTGCTGCTATAGATGAGGTTCAAGATGAGAACCCCTGGTATTTCAACATTTGGAATTTCATGGAGAAAGAAGCATATCCACCAGGGGCAAATGCCAAAGATAAAAGGGCAATCAGAAGAATGGCCATTCAGTTCATCATCCATGGGGGAAAACTGTACAAGAGAGGTCATCTGGGAATGCATAAACTGTGTGTTGACGCCGAAGAATCAAAGCGCCTGATGGAGGCCATCCATGGAGGGGAATGTGGTACACACATGAACGGGGTGATGTTAGCTCGGAAGATCCTCAGACAGGGTTACTACTGGTTTACCATGGAGGAGGATTGTATCGGCTTTGTTTCGCGATGCCACAAATGTCAGATCCATGCAAACTGCATGAACATCCCACCGTTGAAGCTATACAACATGACTTCGCCATGGCCATTTTCAGTTTGGGGAGTTGATGTGATCGGGGCTGTCACTCCGAATGGGTCGAATAGGCATGAGTTCATCCTGGTCGTGATAGACTATTTCACGAGGTGGGTTGAGGCCCAATCTTATGCGGTGTTGAAGGCTTCACATGTTGCGAAGTTCATCGGAAACAACATCATCTGTAGCTACGGGGTCCCAAACGAGATCATTTCAGTTCCCACTTCAAGAAAGAAGTGATTGACTTGTTGGAAAAATACAACGTGGCTTTTCGTAAGTCGTCCACATACCGGCCACAAACCAATGGAGCAGTTGAGGCCGCCAACAAGAATATCAAACACATACTGCAAAAGATGGTGGAAACCTACCAGGACTGGCCAGATAAGCTGCCGTTTGCTCTGTGGGGCTACCGGACTTCAATTAGAACTTCTACTGGGGCGACTCCGTATTTATTGGTTTACGGGATGGAGGCCGTTCTACCTATCGAGATTGAGGTTCCATCGTTGCAAGTACTGGCTGAGTGTCAGATAGCCAAAGCAGATTGGCAGCAGAGTAGATTTGAAGAACTCATACTCTTTGATGAGAGAAGACTAAAAGCACTGTACCATATTCAAGGTTATCAACGCAGAATTGCCCGAGCTTTCAACAAGAAAGTTAAGTCTAGGAATTTGAAAGAAGGAGATCTGGTGCTCAAGAACAACCGAGCTCCCATCCACGACCATAGGGGCAAGTTCAGACCCAATTGGACTGGTCCCTACATCATCAAGTCTATCTGGTCAGGTGGAGCTGTGGTTCTGATGGATCTAGATGGCCTAGAGTTTTCACAGCCGATCAATATGGACAAGTTGAAGAAATACTACCCCTAAGAGGCTCGCTAGGCCGAAAACCCGAAAGGGCGACCTAGGCAAAAGTTAGAGCATGAAAAATTGGAATTATAAAAACGGAGCTCGCAAGGTTGAAAACCCGCAAAGGGTGGCCTTGGCAAAAGTTAGAGCATAAAAGGAGAGTGAAAATACTCAAGTGAACCTAAGCCTGAACTACGTAAGGCTTGATTTCCATCTTTGGGACACGTAGGCAACTTCATCCTGAAGTTCAGCCATAAACTTTTCCCCGATCAACTTTGTCCATTTGATCATCTTGGTCATCTTTGTCTATTCAGTATTCAAGAGCTCGGCAGGATCTCCAGACAAGCAGTTATTCAGACTAGGGGCAACTTTCCAGTTGCTGGGATCTGGGATTGTGCATCTCAGTGATAGATCTCAGGCGTGTCCAGTTCTGATCCATATCAAAAATGGTTCTGAAAAGTTTTGATAAAAGTGGACTTTGTTCAAATTAATCTTTTTACAACTTAGACCAGTTTTAGGCCAAAGCGAAAAATTTTCAGTACCCACAACCTTCAATTTCATTGATTTCAATACAGAGTTCTCCTTCTCTTGCATACAAGTTGAAGTTGCTTTTTATTACATTCATAAAGAAAACTTGAAAGTACTAATAAAGCAATAAATCCGAGGCATAGATAAGTCAGGTGTTCCTGCGCTCCCTTCCAGAGCTGGTCGAAGCCTCTGATGCCAAGCTAGGCCCAATCTGTACCTCTTCATTGAGCCAATCTATGCACTCATCAGACAAGGTGCAACTAAAAGTGGGAGCAGGGGCCAGGAGCTCTCAAGTTCCCCATGCCGTGGCATATCGAGCAAGCTGTATGCCTCGGACCAGAAATGCACCTGGGTACTCTATCCCCTCTGGTAGGCAAGTCTGATCATGGCCGAACTGACGCTGGAATCGGAATGGGAACTAGAACACACAGTGAGTTAAGCTAATCAATTGAATCCCAGTCTGCCGAGACATGCTGTAACTCATTGCCGGTAGGTTGAGCCAAGGGCACCGCCAAACAATGTGGTCTGCGGACAAGCTGCACATCCAATCGAACCACCATCCCTCATCAAGGGCATCGACTAGGTGTTGCCGGAATAAGTAGCCGCGAGCTGAGTATGCTGGACAAGAGTCCATAACCTGCAACTTGTCCATTAACCACACCTGGGATGGGATGAAAAATGAGAGAATAAAGAATAGAGAGATGTACGATGAGAGAAAAGTAAGAAAAGGGTTTTGTGAAAAAAATCGAGCCTGAGGGCCGAGTGATGTGAGTAATACATATGTGAGATTGGGTGGGAAACATTACCTGCAGTAATAGTGGACTCCCGGCAAATCTGGTTGTCTCCCGGCGATGGAAGCATCCAAGCCCATCAATGTCTCGGCCAATATCATGGCAATGCAGCTCTTGCCCTCCTTCAAGCCTTGGGTAACCTCGATCAACCGGACACTAGATCCTCCGGAGCCCGAGGCAAGCAAGAAATGAGATAGCATGCACAAACATAGGGCGTGTCGCCGAAAACCTTGCCAATGATGGTCGCCGCGGTCACCGGCATCAAAAAACCGGCAAATCAAACTCGGAACATCCAGCATTCTGTCACCAATCGAAGATCGAGCATCATGCATCGTGAGCCCACACATACCCTAAAGTTTGGGCGTGGCCGAAGCGAAGTTGGGGCAAGATTTCTTCGTTGTGCTCGGATTCCATCAAAACTTGGAAATCTTCGAAGGTAAGACATACCTCTTGCCCGCCAAAGCTAAAGACATGTGTTATCAGATTCCAAAACCTTGCCACGGCATGGAGGAACGGAAAGTGCAGCGGGGTACAACTCAGAGTGAATAGTGCGTTTATGCCGAAGCCCCAGAAATTCAGCCTTTCCGAGCCATCCAAGTTGGCAATCCAAGCTATGAGATTTTCGGCAAGAAACTCTTCCATTTGGAGCAAATTAGTGTTGAATTGAGAAAAACTACGAAGTTGAGGCTTTTTATAGGGGATAAGGTGTGAGTGGAAGACAGCTGTCAGCATTCTGGTGGTTCTTGCCATTTATGGCCAACCGGCCAAAAATAATGCCGACCGACCACCACTATTGGCTGATGGCAATTTATTATGGCCGGTGGCCTTTCCCTATGGCCGATGGCCTTCCCTCTTGTTCCATTAGCTATTTAGAAGTTGAACATGTTGAGGAATTGTGGTCGGAACCCTCCCTAATGTCTTCCGGTGGTGATTTTGTGAAGTCACGTTTATTTGTTTATCGAGTTGTTGTACATTTGCTTATCGAGTTGTATTTCACATTCTTTAAGTTATTGCTTTTCTTATTGAGTTGTATTTACACTTGGTTAGCTTATCGAGTTCTTTGTTTTGCTTATCGAGTTGTTTTGTCGTTAGTCAGCTCACTACCTGATTATTACAAGGCAAATGCTTACTTTTCAAATAAAGATTCAAACCTCATTTACATTGTTGTGTAATGCGATGCGATGCATGAAAAGTACAAGTGTAACACCTTTTTGGACCAAAATAGCTGTTTCATTTCCATCATGTCTTTTGCAAAAAATATACACTGTTTTGAAAAAGTAAGATCTACCTGCGGCAGTACAATGTGCTTAAACTACCAGTAAAAAGGAAAGTAAAGCAAAAGGGGAGAAGGGCAGCAGAGTGTCTCGATTAATACCGGTGGCCTCCCCTTGTGGTCAATGTATCTCCCGCGCCCTTGTTCGGGTCAATTATATGGTTTGGCACCTTTATCACTTGAGACAGTGCAAGAAAGTGCATTTTTGAACATTAACTGGCCTTCGTGTTGACCTCGAGCCATGTCTTTTGTGTGCGATGCTCGGTGCGAGCAATGAGTATCCTTCCTCGTATCCTTTTATATGCCTTGCGGATTCTACAAATCACTTTAAACATGTGGTATTGCATTGTTTTGTTTTGACTGTAATTGTCAGGCTCGTTACGCGTCTCGCATTACACAATGCCTCGTCTTGTTCTAAATTTGCATCTCAACATCATGAATAACGTGCCTTTACCATGCTTCAGTTGAATATGCCCCCTTTTTGCTTTTTATACACATGGCATGCGTTACTGCATGCTTTACTTACATGTGTATATGTATCTTTCAAGTGGTTACACATTGTATGCGTTTTCGCGTGTACTTTACTTACATGTGTTCATACCTTGCTTGCTTTACACATTGCATGCGTTTCTGCGTGTGCTTTACTTATATGTGTTTATGCATCTTACAGGAGGTTACACATTGCATGCGTTACTGCATGCTGTACTTACATGTGTTCATTTCTGCTATACACATTGCATGCGTTACTGTATGCTTTACTTACATGTGTATATGTATCTTTCAGGTGGTTACACATTGTATGCGTTTTCGCGTGTACTTTACTTACATGTGTTCATACCTTGCTTGCTTTACACATTGCATGCGTTTCTGCGTGTGATTTACTTATGTGTTTATGCATCTTACAGGAGGTTACACATTGCATGCGTTACTGCATGCTTTACTTACATGTGTTCATTCCTGCTTTACACATTGCATGCGTTACTGCATGCTTTGCTTACATGTGTATATTTCAATTCCTGCTTCACACATTGTATGCGTTGCCGCGCATGCTTTACTTACATGTGTTTATGCACCTTCTCGCATTGTTATGCTTATTTCAAACTGCATTGTTATGCATCCCACTCGGCATGCGTTGTTACACATGCCCTCTTTGCATTGTCATGCTTGTTTCGATTGCATTGTCTTGCACCCTTCACGTGCGTTGTCACACACTTTTCACTTGCATTGTTATGCATGTTGCTAACGGTGTCATACCTGTTAAGTTTTCTTTCTCTTTCAGGCACGATATTGTATGTACGGTTCATTTGAAGCTGGCGCGACCAGACGAATTGCACAGGTATGATATTCTCCGCGTCAAACGTAGCGAGAATTACATAATTCTATTACACCCACTCTGCATTGTAGTGTAGTTTGGTTTATGCTGGCTTAAGACTATTGCATGTTATGCCTCGTTACAGTTTTCTTTGCATGATCATGAGTTATGATCGGCTTTGTGCATTATTTTGTATTTTGCCCCCGCCTTCGGGCGCATACCTTTATTTGTAGCATGTATGCTTTGTCCAAGTCTTCGGCCTTGTCAAAAATGGGTCGCTTCTGAGCTTTGACATTCACTCCCGTCATCTTATGACTTTCGAGTTCTGCCAAAAAGGGGCAACTGTAGACACCCCATTTTTGACCGTCCTTAAGACTTGGACGTCATCATTTGAACACTCGATGATCATCCATGTTTGTGTTTGTTTTGAGTTCTCGGAGGACTCGGCTGCGCGCCTTGCCTCAAGATCTCTTAACTTGACTGCTTTGTGGTTGGTTTTGAACCAAGGACTTGTGTTTTGTGCTTCTGAGGGCGGGAAGAGGCTTTTTAGCCAACCCTGAAACCCACCGACTGTGGCATGAGACCACCGGCCATGTGTTTTTGCCATCGGCCAAATATTTGGCCGATTGGCCCCTTTGATGGTCGACCGGCCTTTGTGTTGGTCAATCGGCCATATTTTCTGGCCGGGACTTCTTTTTTGTCCTTTTGAGCATTATACATGCCAACTGTGCCAGCTGGAGTGCACAGACCTGTCCTCCATAGACGTGTATGGAGGATTTGCACCCTTTGCACCCTTTTGCTCTAGCTTCTTGAGGAAGCTTGGACCCTCTTAGCTTCCTCAAGAAGCTTGACCCTTTGCCTTAGCTTCCTCAAGAAGCTTGACCCCTTTTGCTTTAGCTTCTCTTAGAAGACTTGAGCCCTTGCCTTGTCTATAAAAAGAGAGCCTCTCCTTCTATTTCAAAGGTTGAAAAAAACTCAGAGATACAGCTGATATATCACTCTCTCTCTATATCTCCCTCTCTCTCTACATTTGTGTGTGTTAGAGAGCCTTAAAGTGAGTTTTGTTCTTAGTTTTGCACTACGACACCTAGTGTTACACCATACCTTGGTTATTGAGGTGTTGAGAGGTTGTTCTTGGAGCTTTTCAGTTGGTTTTGATCAGAAAAGGGGGCTGAAGTTTTGGTTCTTGAAGTGTTCTTCAAGGGTGAGCACTATTGCTTTATATTCCCCATTCTTTCACTAGCTTTTAACCTACTTTGCATGCTGTTTTGAGCTTTATGTATAACTGATAAAACTTCTAATTTTTCATGTTTAAGATGTTTCATTAAGGTCATTTTTGTGTTTGGGGTCGACCTCCCCCTCTTAGGCCTTGTTTGGCCTCTTTTGTGCCTTCTTTGTTGAGCTTTGGGAACTTTTGTGTATTGGCCTTCTCACCACTAAAATCTAGAGGATTTTCAGTGGTGGTGAAGGGGTTTTGAGGTCTTGCATAGGGGAGGGACACCCCTCTCCCTTTTTGTTTCATTTGCTTGTGTTTTTGGCTCATAAAGATAGCATGTTTGCTTGACTTTACTTGGCTCCATTTCAGAGTTTTTTTAGTTTTATTTAGTCATATTATACCTCTTTTTTTTGGTCAGATTGATAGTCCATTGCATGCACCATACACTTGCTTTGTAATCTCTTTTATTGTCATAGCATGCATCTTGCATTTGGACCACCATGCTTGCATGTTTTGGCTTAGCTTTGTGAAGTTTTTAGTCATGTTTTTCCATGCTTAAGGTCTGACTTTGGCTGTCTTAGCCATGTTTGCCACGCTTTGTATAGCCTCTTTGTATTTCGGCTTGTTAGCCTTGAGTGCGTGAGTCATAAGCATGCTTTAGTTGAGTTGTTTCAGTTATTTGGAATTATTTCCCATGCTATTTCAGTCCATAATCCATGCTTGTATGCTTGCATTCATCACCCTTTCTAGGCTTTGAAGAGGTGTCCTTTTTGTGCCTTAAAATGAGTCATTGTGTATGCCTCTTAGTTTGAGTCCCTTAGCTGCCATATCAGTGGGTTTTGGGGCTCCTCTTTGCATGTTAAAACTCTATTTTGCATTGAATAATCCATGCCATGTTTGGTTGTGGTAAGTGTAGAGCAATGCTCTCTTTGTGGCCTCAAATGTCCTTTGTTTTGTGCTCATTTTCTAGCATATTTTTGGCCCTATCTCATGCATGTTCTAGCCCTATTTTGGCCCCCCCCCCCTCTAGGACTGTCCCAAGTCCTTTTGACCCTTTGGGGTTCGTTTGATGTGGTCATGGATTGAACCCTTTTGTTAGTCCCAAGTGTTAGGCTCCTTTGCATGCTTCACTTCACTTGTGCCTTTGGTTTGGCACTCCTCTTGACATGTTTTCAGAGCTTAATGCATTATCATTTCCTTATGATTATCACATCTTGCTCACGTTTGAGAATTGTACATTGTGGCCTAGCTTATGGACCTACGTGTGTGCATGTATGCCTTCACTTTTGGCACCTTGGTTTGTTTGTTTTGGCCACTGTTTTGGGATGGGCTGAGGTCTTCCCATTTCGGTATAAGTCCATCTCTGTATATAGTTGCATGTTTGACATGTTGCTTTACTTTGGTTGCATGCTTGCATTATATCTTGGTTGCATGCTTGCATTATATCATGATTGCATGTTTGCATGTTGTTTAGCTAGTTGCATTACATATCCTTGTTGCATATTTGGCATGTTCATGTGACATTAACTTAGTTTGCATGATAGGTTGCATTGCATTGCATCTTGCATGTTTGGCACATTGCACATTTGCATATTTAGCTTGCATTGCATTTGGCATGCTTTGCTAACTTAGCCTCATATTGCATACTTGAGCTATTTTGTATACTTGAGCCATATTGCATACATGCATTGCATTATGTTTGGTTTGGGGTGTCAAACCAAACATGAGGACTGAGATGTGTTCGTACTTAAAGTGACGAAACACGTCTCAATCTTCGGTCGCCGACGCCCTTGATCTCAACATGATTGGGCGTGAAGCATTCATTTGTTTTGTCGCGTTCATTTACATTGATTTGCAAACTTGGTACCTTTGGCCATCATGCATCGAAATGCATGATTGATGGCCCGAGGACCGAGAGCCATGCTCCCTTGAGTCCATAGCATGATAGGGAGAGTGTTTATGCACACATTACTTTGAAAATTCTATGCCCTGCACTGTCTGCCCTCTGCTGTTGTCAAAACAGGATTCTGCTGGAAGATTTGGCCGACCGACTACACTCAATGCCGATCGGCCACATAAGTCCAGCCGGTGGCCCAATTTATGGTTGATGATCCCATTTCCATGGTCAGTGGTGCTTTGTATTGGCCGGTGGTATCCCAAAATGATCTGGGAGTAGTTCAGAGGTGCCTCAAGAATTTTCACATCCCTCAGAGGTGCAGAATAGTGCAAACAGAGGCAATAGTGACATGGCAAAGGGTTTCCGAGCTAGGCGAATCGAGCATGCATCATCCCATCATTCCGAGGCAGGGCTAGGGCCACCTTCCTTCTATAATTAATGTGTTAATTAATTAGAAGTTTTGTAATATTTAATTAGCTAGAGTAGTTAATTATTCATTCAGTTTGTATTATTTATTCGGACCCTCCAAGCGAGAGCAATTGTGTAATAAGTGTGCGTGAGTATGTGTATGTCTTCTAACCTCACGTCTTTCTCCCTTTTATTTACCAGCTTTCAGTGATTAGATTAGGGCATGTTTTAATTAGCATACTTATTTTCACATGTTTGCATTCATTCATCTGTTTTGCATGCACCGGGCTCGGCGCATCATACTAACTGCATTGTATCTCAATTCCAAGTTGAATACGTATTAGCTATAGCATCATCATATGCCATCTTAGAATAGCCGAGCCTATTATAGTTGCATTTCTGCATGTGTTGCATTAGGCATATCTGTATAGTTAGGATTCATGCATGTTTTCTAATTAGCTTCTTTCTTTGGCTCAGAGTACTCGGTAAGTGTTTATGTTTTAGCATCCTTGCACGTGTTTGAGTGACTACCATAATATCATACTTACCATGAGGCTATGTGCTTATGTGATATAACTGCCTGAATACCTGTGGGTGAAGGTTGGATTATCTGAATTGGAATAATGCATTGACGGTGAGTTTTAAGCCCACTAGATAGTGGCAAAACCATGTTTTCTAAGCCCACCCGATGGTGGAAAAATCTGTTTTTTTTAACCTACTTGCGAGTAGCAAACCGCTTTTAAAAACAAACATGAAATGTTTTGTTCCAATTCAGGCAATCTAGTCTATACTTGTATGCTGTGCGCATCACATAGTAATTCTAGGCTAATAACCGGAATAAGAGCACATAATGTTTTCAAAACTCGATATCATGGTTTGTAGAGGCTGATCTTTGATCGGGCGAGCGGGGGTGCTCATAGCTGACCTTCCCCAATCGTATCCAAGTTCCCGAGCCGGGGCAACTTTGGTAATGACGGACACGTGGCCTTAGGCAACGAGTCAGGGTTTCCTAAATTCCCCCAAAATAAAATATTTAGGTGGCGACTCTGTATCTGGCAAAGCAGTCCATGTTTGGCACTTCTTTCTAAAAAAATCTGTTTTTCAAAACCATTTGCCGGATTTGGACTATTTGGTGATTTATTAATATTACATCGCACATTGTGAGATTAGATTCAGAACCGTGACATTTGAGTCCGAACTGTAGTGAGCCTAGATGAACAGAACGAGGATTCTCCCCCGGGACGTTCGGGGACGTCTACAATTTGGAATTTAAAACTCCAAAAAATATTCACCAATTACAACAGGTTGTCATCTTTGCTTTCAAACAAAGTCACATAGCAATCATAAATGCTATAAATAACACAAGGATACCATACTAATTGCCTCTGATCAATTCAGAAATATTATCATGCAATCTTATAATTTCCTTTAATCACACTTGATCTCTCTAGATCATCTTTTAAGAATCTCACAAGGCTTAACGTTGTCAGGTGGAACAACATTTCTGTTGTCACCTCTTGAAGCCATTTCTGAAAAAACACAACAAAATTTCATTATTTTGTTTTTTCCATAAACTAAACTTAACACTAGAAAATCCACAGTTGAAAATTTAATTCAAAATTAGTCTCACCACTTAACCTAGAATCGAATATAGTCAAAAATGTTCCCAGGAAGATTGGAGGGGTCACAATGGTCCCACTTAAAACCCAGTTAACCTTTTGACAAAACTTTCAAGAGCATGTTGACTCCTAATCTATGGGTAACAAATTTAAAAATTAAGTTTTCCAGGGGATAAACCAAGTTTTAACAAACCAATTCCCAAGCAAATAAAATTTGCTACCAGAATTATACCACTCATAAAAGTTAATTGGTACTCTCGGAACTGAGCCCATGATTTCTGAATAAAAATCAGAGATATTTTAGCTAATGCTAAAATTTGATTTCTTTTCTCAAAACCACAACACTTGGAAATAATTAGATTATAAACCAAAACACTTTGGAAATAATTAGCTTATAATCAAAGATTTTCTCCAAACTTGGTTTTCCAACACTTTGGGAATAAAACGATTAAACCCAGATACTTCCTCAAACCCCAAAGGTTTGAAACCAAATCCGTCTTAGTTGTCATTTCTGAACAAATAAGAACTACTCTTTAGCCAAGGCTAAACACTTTGGTTTCTATTGCAGAAAACCAAACCAAATTCCAAACTTACAAGGAATTTAAAAATTGCTATCCTCAAATACATGCATATAAAATGCTTCTAATAATACAAGCAAATAAAACTTGTTACTACAAGTTGGTAAACAAACCAACTAAATCTCAAGCAAAAGATGCTTCAACCATTTAAATAAAATAGTCAATCCATAAGAATTCTTTTTAGTCCAAAAGCCTTTCCATGCTTAGGTATTCCTATTCAACACAAAAGTTAGTAGTCCAAACATTTTTGTTTTTACATCCCAAATATTATATATTTGGTTTTGTATTTGTTTTTCCATTCCCTTTTGCATAAGTATTCCTGTAAAGAAAGTTAGCAGAAAAAACCACAACAAAATACAAACAAATAATCTAAGAAAAAAATAAATATAATAAATAATTAAAACCATTTTAAACTAATAACTCCAAATAAGTTATATTCAAAGTTAATACACGCAACTAAATAATTCAGATTAGTACACCCAATTAAATTCAGAATATTCATGTACATAAATTCATACAAGTTACAACACTCTATAACTCCAAAATACATTAAACTAAAATTAATAGGCAAGAATTATAAATAATTGTTAGAAACCAATAACCATTTAGCAATTAACATGCAAAAAATTCTAAAGATTAAATCATGTAAGAAAACTAAAATCTAGAAACTAAATAATATGTCAAAACTTGCATAATTTACAAACATTGAATTTCCAGGAAAAAACCAGTGGACTAAAAACCATAAAATTGAAAGTCTATGAGCATGCGTAAATTTATAAAAAAATAAAATAAAATAAAAAAAAAATTGAACAGTGGGCACAATTGTAATAGACAACAAACACATTTGTTCTATTGTTTATTTATTATTATAATACCAAACATGCAACTAAAATCAGAACATGACAAACTCAAAAGTCATGCAAATCATATTAAAAAAAAAAAAACTGGAAGCAATCAACCATAAATTATCTAATAAACATAAACTAATTATCTAATAAATTGGATTGCAACAATAGGCAATGAGAAGTAAAACAGTAGCATGCAATCTTATGAATCTAATTTTATAATTTATGAAAACATCAAAAATCTGTTTTAAGCATGTTGTTCAAATTGTGAAATTAAATAAATAGATTCATGAATAAATTTTAAAAAAATGCCAAGAACACATGCTGAGAATTACAACTAAATTACAACAAAAATACACAATACAATAAAATGGTAAAGAAAGCAAACCGAAGCCTGTACGGTAGCAGTTTCTTTAAAACAGATTTTGCCGCCTCACGAGTCGAGTGCTTGAGAAATTCCGGCGTCTGTCTCCTAGGATACGACGGTGAAAAACCAGCTACGACAGAAGAACTTTCTGTCTAGCTTAGCAAACAAAACCATGGCAGCACTCTCTCACTGTAGGAACTTTCTAGCAAACTGACTTGTAAAAAGAAAAGAAAAATTTATGTGTTTGAGACTTGACAGGAGGATCTCAATTGATACATGTATAGGGGAGAGAGGAGAAGCCTCCAGCCTTTATGGTTGGTCACTAATGCACCATTAACCTCTGGAATAAAGGCAGAAGTTACAAACCCCATTAATGCATTATTAAACTCTGCAACAAAGGCAGAAGTTACAAACCCCATTAATTTTTCATGAAGCTAACTTCATGGGGCAATTTCTTATTCAATTCTCAATGGTTTTTGGCCATTTTATTTGTGGTGTAAAGATCTCATACGATTTGGAAAACCAATGTCGACATATCAGATATGGTTTATGTATGAGGAATGAGTGCAAAAGGTGTAAAGTGAGTACAAGGTATGAGTATAGTGTGCCAATGCAGCGTATCAGTGCAGTTTGGGAGAAGACTACAATGGGAATGCCAGTGTATCAATGAGAATATGGTAGTGCGGTGCACAACAGATTTAGTAGTGAAATGCATGCTGAAATGAGGGAAATTACCTGAATACCGTAGAGACCAAGCAGCATCTCTCTTCTCTGCACCATGCCCATTAGAGCAGCAACTAGTTCAATGAGGCTCTTGTATACTCTGTGGATGCCTGCAAGTGCATTTGAATGATCAATATCTCGAATGATCAATATTTGAAATGGAAAATATGGGGTGCAAATTGTAAAGTGTGGTCCATACTTGAGGTGTTCCTCGAGCTCTGACATACCCGTGCCCTGCCTCTGCCGGCTTGATCGGAATCTAGTAAGCTGTCTCGGCCGGTCGCCAACATGTGAGCACAGTGGGAATCTCTGGCCAACTGGTCATCTTCCAACTTGAAGGGTCCCTTTGATATCAACCTCGGCCTCCTAAGCAGCCTCACCCGCCATGGGAACACTGGCTGCCTCACCTGCGCGAACGCCCGTCAAAGAAGGCATGAGGTGAGTCTGGATGAACGTTGCATAGTCGTCCTCCGCTCTAAAGAAGTCAGCGTCTAGGCCCACCATGAGCTGGATAAACATCTCAATTGACAGGCTATCTACTATCCTCATGGACGTTGGGAGTGGCATGGGAATAACCAGATCAGGTGAGCCCACAGTCTAACGTATAAACTACTCACTCAGAGACCAGGCCCAGTAGACTGGGCCCTCTAGCAAAATTTAGAAACGGGACGTGGCCTAGGCCCCAGCGTACTAGTCTCTCACACTAGTTGGCATCGTCACCCAAGGCTGCCACGTGATCTGAAAAAGAGAGTGTACAGATTATGTACAGAAAGTGCAAAGTAGAAGGCACAATGCATGAACAAATACAGAAAGTGCAAAGCAGAAAGCATAATGCATGAATAGATATAGAAAGCGCAATGCATGAAAAATATTGAATAGAAAGTACAAAATCAGAAGGGTGTGGTGCATACCTCCCAAGCTCTCTAGTAGTCACCGACCCACTCTCCCCATATCCGGGAAGTGGAGCTCATGTAGCCATAGAGGGTGGCGAGGCCAGCTCTACCCCAGTCGTAAAATTGCACTCGGGGCAGTGTCACTACGGCGCTCAGCAAATATAAACCCATGGTGTTCCACCTGTTCGAAAACAAGGTGGTACCTAGGGGAAACATCAAGAAGCCCTTGGCATATTGCTCTATCTCCTTTGGTGTTTAGGGCTCGCTCCCGTGGAACTTCTCCGCAAACCAACTGTACCTCACCATCGCCGGTCTGCACAGAGGTGGACGTGCTCCCAACAAGTGGATCCAAGCAACCTCCTACTTGTCCATATCCGTGTCGAAGGGGATCGGATCACCTCTTACTCCTAAGCCTATGAACATGGCGAAGCCGTAGGGAGTCATCGTCATCTCCCCAGTACAAGAGAGGTAGAAAGAGTTTGTGGTGTCCTACTACCTTTCCACTAGCGCTCCGAGAAGAGCCCAACTCGCTATGTGCCGTGAAAGTCCGGAGTAGAATAGGCCAATGCCGGCCTCGTCAATAAGGTCGCGGACCTTAGGGGAGAGCTTATCATACCAATCTCTCACTGTAGTCGCTCCATATTCCCTATAAAAGTGGGAGTCCCCTTGTGGTAGGAAAAGAGTGAATCAGATGGTAATAAAAGAGCATTCAGATAAAAGGCAGTACAAGAAATACAATTAAATGAAAGGCAAAAATGCATGAAAATAGTGTTCGTACCTCAGTAGCACTGAAGGAAAGATGGGAGTCTGGCTCCCTCAGTAGAATATCCTGTGGCACACCACCAATGAAATCGCTAAAGTGTCTGATGCCTCCAGGTGGCAGTATGTGTGTGCGAGGATAATAGGTCATGGGATCAAAGGGTCGTACCCCCAATAGTAGTGGCTCAGGCTCAAGCTCTGGAACGAACTCCACCTCAAGATCAGCTACGATGTCTTCCGCCGCCCTACCAGCCTCGACAATCACTGGCTCTTCAAACTCGATATGGAGTGATAATGGAAGTAGAACCTTAGGAGGAGCGCCGTCATGAGAAATGTCATCTGCCATCTGGAAAGTGGGTGAAAAATGGGTGAAAATGAAGAAAAATGGAGAAAATATGGTAAACTTGGAAAAAGTCAACCCTAGAAAA
Source organism: Camellia lanceoleosa (assembly GCA_025200525.1). NCBI lineage: Eukaryota > Viridiplantae > Streptophyta > Magnoliopsida > Ericales > Theaceae > Camellia > Camellia lanceoleosa. The sequence goes on from CM045770.1 coordinate 15,492,997, forward strand.
GAGAAAATGGGAGAAAAAGTCAAAACTCAGGAAAGTTTGCAGAACTCGAGAGAAACTCAAGGAGAACAAGCCTAAAGTGGTGAAAATGTAGAAAAAGTGACAAAATCAAAATCTGATCGGTTCAAAGTGTAGAGAATCAAGAGGGTTTTACGAAAAAAAAGTTTGCGTGGGGCGTTGAAAAAAGCATATAAAGCGCAAATCGAGAGAGAAAACAACTAGAGAGAGAGGGAGAGGATTTTCGGACTTGGGTGTGTGTGCAAATGATGCTTGGGTGTGGTTTTAATGAAGACCAGAGGCAAAAAGACCTTTCTGTCCCGAAAAAAGCACAAGTGGCCGGCAAGCCGAACTGGTGGCTGGCGGTCTTCCCTTGTGGCCAGCAAGTGTCCGGTGGTCCTCATTTGTGTCTGTGTCGTTACCAGGCTTCGCTCCACAAGTAGTGTATGGAAGGTCCTTTTTTGGGTTCAGATTGATTCTTAGGGAGCTTGACACTGCGTTCCGGTGCGTGAATATGCCCTACTTGCCAATATGAACGAGGTATATCCTTTTTGAACATGTTGCAAAGTCTCCGAGATATAAATTGTAGGTTGTCACTGAATATGCATTTTCATATACACTTATGTTGCACGCATGTCCTGTATCATTCATGACTCATGCATGCAATATGTTTCAGTTTTGCATAGAACGTGCATCTTCTTTCTCGCATAGAACATGCTTTTAATTAACATCAGGCATCGGTTGTCTATCTTCCATGGAATATGCGTTGTCACTGTATTAATTTGTAGTTTTGTGCATCTATCGTACTTGTTCACTTTGTGCATCTATCGCACTTATCCACTTTGTGCATCTATAGCACTTGTTCACTTTGTGCATTTATCACACTTGTTCACTTTGTGCATCTATCGCACTTATTCACTTTGTGCATCCATCGTACTTGTTCGCTTTGTGCATCCATCGCACTTGTTCACTTTGTGCATCTATCGCACCTGTTTATGTCGTGCATCTATCGCACATTTTCATTTCATTGTGTATTTGTCGTACAACCTCACACATTTTTCTTTTATCTCAGGATGCGTGAAGCGCGACCCTGGGCACGTTTTATCTCGGGACGCATAAAGCGCGACCCTGAGCAGTTTTGGTTTTATCTCAGGACGCGTGAAGCGCGACCCTGGGCGGGTTTTATCTTGGGACACGTGAAGCGCGACCCCAAGCGATTTTGGTTTTATCTCAAGACGTGTGAAGCCCGACCCTGGGCAATTTTTATCTCAAGATGCGTGAATCATGACCCTGAGCGATTTTGGTTTTATCTCAAGACACATGAAGTGCGACCCTGGGCTGGTTTTATCTCGGGACGTGTGAAACATGATCCTGAGCAATTTTGCTTTTATCTCAGGATGCGTGAAGCGCAACCCCGAGCATTTTCCTTTTTCGAGTATTTCAGGACACATAAAACGCGACCTTAGGTGTGTTTTATCTTGGGACGCGTGAAGTGCGACCCTGAGCAGTTTTGCTTTTATCTTAGGATGCGTGAAACACGACCCCGAACGGCTTTTATCTCGAGACGTGTGAAATGCTACCCCAAGCGATTTTCGTTTCTTAGTTTCTCAAGACGCGTGAAACGCGATCCTGAGTGGTATTTTCTTTTCTCATCTCACGTTTTGGCATGGTTGGAGTGTGTTGTAGATCTTTTTTCATGGAACCTGTGTTTGTTTTAAGCTTGAAGCTGCTCATTCATATGTTGTTATTGCTTATTGCATCTGTTATTGCTTATTGCATCATCTTGCATAATCATGAATTTTCAAAATAGCTGGCTTTACGAAGCGTGTGAGTCCAGCTTCGAAGTATCTTTGTGCATATCATTTACATCTTGCCCCAGAACTACGGTGGTTTGATTCCTTACAAAGGGATACATAGACAGCTTACAAGCTCAACCATGTAATTTATGTCTTGTTTGTTTGGTCAAATCTTACGGCTTGTCAAAATGGGCCGTCTTCGGGCTTTGACATTAACTCACGTCATTTCATGACTTCGAGTTCTGTCAAAGAGGGGTAACTGTAGACACCTCATTTTTTACCGCCCTTATGACTTGGACACCACCACTTGCGCACCCAATGATGAATTTGTATATGCTTGTCAAGCGCTCGAAGTCCTCAGTAGAATGCCACAGCTTTGAACCTTCAAACTCTACACACCTTTTGCCTTGTTTTTGGACCAAAACAGCTATTTTTCAAGCCTCAAAAACCTTAGGACCTGCCGGCCACCAATGTGGGCTGCCAGCCACAAGTGTATTTTTGCAGATATTTTGGCCAGCTGTGCCAGCTGTTTGCATAGATGCATGCACTTGCCTACACGTGTATGTGTTGATATTTTTTAGGGAGTTTCATTGTTTTCTATATATAGAAGACCTCCCTTTCCATTTTTGATTGTTAAACATTTTGGAGCAAAATTATCTCTCTCTCTTTACAACTCTCTCTCTCTCTCTTGCAAATTCTTAAGCTTTTGCAAACTTTTGCCTGCTTTTGCCTATACACTCTAAACCAAACCTTGTGGTATTTGAGCTGAGGCACTTTTGAGCCTACTATAAGCTCTTGAGGGTGTGTAAGTGTTGGTTTAACACTTGGAAAGGGTTCCCCTCTTCAAGAGGTATAAGTCTTGGCTTGTTACTTTGCTTTATTTACTATTTTGCCTACTGTTTTTAGGCTGTTTTGGGGCTGTCTAAACTCTGAAAATTTGGGCTGAAACTTGTGGTTTAAGGCCAATAAGGGTGGAGGGGTGGCTCACCATTTCTTCCACCTAGCTTCCTGGACCTTTGCCCTTGTGTTTCCCACTTCTTTGTTAACTTTTTTTGAGCTTTTTTATACTGAATTTCAGAGCTTTCTTAGTGGCTAAAACAATGTTTTGAAGTCCCAAAAATGGAGGGGGTAGCCTCCCCTCCTTGTGCTTGCTCACTAGCTTAACATGCTTTATGTTTTAGCTTATTGTTCTAGCTTTTTTTGTCTTAATTCCAGCATGTTTTAGGACTATTTTTGGTTGTTCATTGCATTTGAGCCTAGTATTGCATGCTTGTAGTGTCCTCATAAGCTTGGTAGTTTAGCCTTTAGCCACCAACCTATTTGATTTGATAGTGTTTATTTCAAGCTTTCCATACTTGTGATCACCTTTAATCACCTCTGCAACCTCCCTTCTTTCTTAGTTTCTCATTTTCTTTGAAAGTTGTTTCAAGCTACTTGTTTGTTTAAGCTTGAGATTGAGGTCTTGTACTTAATAGTTTAATCCCTCTGGGGATTCATTACCAACGGTGTGACACTTCTCTCATGCCTAAAACAACTATTGGTTTGGTGCTCCTTTCCATTAGAGGACTTAAATCTCACTTTTGGCCTCAATTGGTTAAGGAATGGTTGGTAATTAAAATGAAGTAATAAAATGAGGATTAAAAGTGATACAAGATAATAAATCAATTTGGTGTTCAATCGGACATTAATTGAATACATGGAAACTTGAAGCATTTCATACTTGCTAGTGATGAAATGGTTCAAGTCTCCAAGGTCAACCACTTCCCTTGATCAATCCATGATAGGGAAAAGGTTTGAGAGCCTTTTATTGTGCATTTATTGAAATTGTACACCTTAATTCATAGGCCATCATGTAATGAAATTGCATCAATTGATGGTTTGTGAATTGAGCTTGCCACTCCTTTGAGCTGTTTAATGATAACGAAGGGTAAGAAGTACAAACATACCTTGAGAAATACCCTGTTTGTGCTCTATATGCTTTCTGTTAGCCACTTTTTGTGGCTGACAAGCCATTATTTCTGGACAACAGGCTACTATTTGTGGCCGGCTGGCCACCACTTCTGGCCTGCCAACCACTTTTGTAAAATTGAACAGTAGTATTTTTGGAATATAACAGAGCAGTAGCTGAGGTGAAAGATGTTCTACTGTGCAACAGAAGCATTCTGACAGCAGAACAGTATGCTTTTCGAGTGGCAATCCATGCATGCATGAGCATTCCTCACTTCCCGGGACTGATTAATTAGTTTAATTATTTATTTCATGTCGTATTCATGTTGTAATTCATTAGTTCATTCCAGTTTGTAATTAATTAATTAGTTAATTCAGTAAAATAGTTAGTTGATTTTGTAATAACTAGCTAGAATAGTTAGTTAATTTATTCGGTTTGTAATAGTTAGTTAATTAGCTTAGCTAGTTAGTTTATTCAGACCGTCCTGTGCGAAGGCAAACAATTGAAATAATATGTATGTCTTCCAACCCTATGTCTTTCTCTCTTCTATTTAACTTCTTATGATGGTTAGTTTAGGGCATCATGTCATGTTTAGCATCTCCCATGCCTTACATCCATTATCTTGCATGCATGAGGTTCGTCTCATCATTCTAACTTGCATTGTTAGTTAATACTTCTTTGAATACGTGCTTGGGTCGCATGCTATCAAATTTATTCATATCTCATATTAGTAGTCGAACCTAGTAATTGCATATCGCATGTGTTGTATTAGTCATATTGCATAATTAGGATCACGCATTTTTCCTAACTCTTTCATCTTTTTGGCTTTGAGTACTGGGTGAGCTCTTTTGTGCTTTAGTATATTGCACGAATGTGATTGTCGCCATGTTTAGCATGCTTGCCATGAGGCTAAGTGCTTAAATGATAAACTGTTTGAATGCTTGTGGATGAAGGTTAATTGCTTGAATTGGAATAATTTGAGTAATGTTCATATGCGATCACTTTTTCAAGTGGTAAATATTCGAAAGAATTTTCAAAACAAACATAAGTCAAATGGTCCAATTTTGGCAAATTAGTCTATACTTGTGTGCACATCACATAGTAATTTTAGCGTAATAAATTGGAACAAGAGCATATAATGTAAATAAGAATCACATCATGATTAGTAGAGGCCGATCTTTGATCGGGCGAGCGGGGGTGCTCAATTCATGACCTTCCCCTCTCGTACCTAAGTTCCCGAGCCGAGACAATCTTGGTGATGACGAACACGCGGCCTTTGTCACGAGTCATAAGTTTCCTAAATTTTTTCAAAAATATTTAGGTGGCGACTCTATATTTGGCAAAGCAGTCCATTTTTTGCAATTTGATTCAAAATCGATTTTCCAAAAGATTTGTCGGATTTGGACTCTTTGGCGCTTATCTATTTCACATTGCACTTATGAGATCAAATTCAGAACAGCGAGAGTTGATATTGTAGGGCTTATTCGTCTTCCGAAAGAAGCGCGAAAAGTCAAGCTACATGGACCATTAACATAGTTTTGCCTCTCTAATCACCTTCCTAACCTTGAACCCCCCTACATTTCTGAAGACTTTGTTGGGGAGCCTACTTTGTTGATAGTGCATACCCACAGTGGCTTGCACACTTCACTGAAAAAAATGGCAAAGGATGAAGTTCAGCAACCTCCACAGCAGCAAGGCTCTTCCAATGGCAGAGCAGCATATGCTGAGAACCATGACAACAGTGTTGTGGTTGAGGCAGTCTAGTCACTTCAGGATACACAAAGGGAGATCCTGGTAGCTTTGCAAACTCTCACTGAAGCTATTATGGCCATGGCATCCAAACCAGCTCCCGCGTAGACATCTTCCCCCGTAGCAGTCCCAAACCCAATGCCTAATCCGTTCCGTGTGGCTTGGGCTTTGATCTAGGTGCCTCGGGTGAATGGTACGACTGCTAGTTCAGCTACGCAGCAGTAAACTGGACCATTCCAACCCACTCATTTCGTTACCCTGGCCGACGTACGAGCTATACTTGAGTAAGAGCATAGCAAAAAGCAACTATATCTCTCCAACCCAGATACAAAACCCCTATACTCTCAAGAGATGTTGGCCATGCCGTACCCAACTGGGTATACAGTACCTTAGTTTGTGAAGTTTGATGGGAAGCAAGGTAATACAAGAGAGCATGTGGTGAGGTTCATTGAAACTCTTGGTATCCATGGTAGTGACCACTCTCTGCACCTTCGGGAGTTCTCCAAATCACTTACTAAAAGGACTTACTGCTGGTATGTGAACTTGGCCTCCAACTCGATCAAGAGTTGGGAGGAGATGGTGAACAAGTTTCACACGAAGTTTTTTCAAGTCCAAGAGAAAGTTACAACCCTCACACTTGGGCGAGATGTCCAAAAAGAAGGTGAAGACATACTGGACTATGTCAAGCGGTTCCAGGATAAGGCTATTGATTGTCATAAACCAGTGGATGAGGCCCACTTAGTCAGCATAAGTGTAGAGGGTGCCATATGCGACTATAAAATCTTCTTGGTGAACTATAATCTGCCTACCTTTCCAGCCTTGATTGAGGCAGCTAGGAACCTCAGTACCACTGGTCCTTTGCATAGATCTCGTGACAGTCACTGCTACTCCCACAGTAGCAGAGTTGCTACGGTAACCTCTACATGAGGGAGCCACTCGAAAGAGGAAGAGTTATGAGGATAGAAACCCATATCCTTGCAACCTTCAGAATGTTAAAGCCTTGGTTAAGAATGGGTAGCCGATGGTGAACTTACTTTACCTCCGGTTGATGTTTCCCTAACCAAGAAGAACAAAAAGAGCCCAAATTATTGTATCTATCATAGAGCCACTAAACACCCTATAAGGAACTGTTGGACTTTGAAAAGTATCTTTAAGAAGAAAGTTGCTACGAATGAGCTGAAGTTCAAGGATGTTGGTAACTGCGACGTGAGAAAGGACCCTTATCCTAACCATAAGGAGAAGGGGAAAAATGTACACATGATAGGGTATCTTGGGCCTGTGCACGATCAAGTAAACATTGCGTCCTACTATGATGAGTTGGAAGAAATCACCACGGGTCAACTCCTTGAGATAGTATCGGCAGAGGCAAAACTCACAGAGGACACTCATGCTCAAGCCTTGCAAAACTATGTTAAGTTTCGTACCTTCTTTGACTAGTTAGGGCTGAGATAAACCGCCAGGTTGGAAACAACAAAGGCCCTCATCAACATCTTTGAAGTGCACCACTCTTAAGTTGCTAAGGCTAAGGAGTATGTGCCTTAGCGTATTCCGGAAGACTATCTAGCTATTACCTTTTCAGAAGCAGACAGAGCATATCGATTTCCCTATAACCGTCCTCTTTTTTGTCACAGCTTACATCAATGATGTGGAGTTCAAGCATGCTTTCCTCGATGGTGGGGCGTCCATAAACATCATCACTACTGACACCTTTGCAAAGGCTAGTATTCCAGAGTCCAGGATGGTCCATCAACCCATTACTGTGATGGGTTTTAGTGGTGAGAAAAAAGTTACAAAAGGCCATATTGTAGTGGACTTAGCAGTTGGCGAGATCCGCTCTGTAACTAAGTTCTATGTGATTGAAGCGGACACAATTACCACACGATACTTGGTAGAGCTTGGATGCATCGATATGGCGCTATTCTGTCGAGTTATCACCAACGCGTCAAGGCAAAGTTGGGAAAGCGCACAGTGACCATAAATGCATCTGACAAGCCATTTGGGATAGAGGAGGCCCACTATTCTGATACAATTTTCTTTACTGAGCTATCAACGGATGAAACTCCAAGGACTAGTAAAGTTGCAGTGGTAAAGTTGCTGAAGTGGGAAGACATTCAAGTTGCATTGGCTGTTCCAGAAAGTAGTGGGTAGAAGAGGAGCAGCAAGTCCACAAGTCCTCCACCTAAGATTGTCAAGGTGCACGAGGGCGACAAGATAGTTTACTACCTATGACGGTCTTGGGGGCCAGAGACAAATAAATGTGATGGTGATGAGTCCCAAGAAGGGTTGGTAGAGACTCCTGAACCCGCCGCTGAATGCATGCAAGATAGACCCAAGCCGCAGTAGGAAGTACTTGCTGAGGTAAACCTCGGTGACTTGCTAGGGTAGAGCAAGCCCATGTTTATCAGCAATGCATTGGCTCCAACAGTTAAGCCAGAATTCATAACACTGCTGAAGCGGTATAGTGACGTCTTTGCTTAGACATACGAAGAGATGCTTGGTCTTGACCCATCCCTTATCACTCATCACCTTGACATTTTTCCCAACTCTAAGCCAATAAAGCAGCATGCCCGAAAGTATCGCCCTGATCTTGAGGAAAAGATTAAGGAGGAGGTAGAAAAGTTACAGAGGGCCAAGTTCATTGAGCCTATACAGTACCCAACTTGGTTAGCAAATATTGTGCCTGTGAATAAGAAGAACGGACAGATCAGGGTCTGTGTAGACTTTCGCGACCTGAACAAGGCCTGCCCGAAAGATGAGTTTCCATTACCCCATGTTGACACGCTTTTCGATTCTACTATGGGCCATTAGATGTTCTCCTTCATGGACGGGTTCAGTGGTTATAACCAGATCAAAATGGCACTAGAAGACACAGAAAAGACAGCTTTCAGAATGCCCTTGGGAATTTTTCTTTTTCTATACTGTGATACCCTTTGGCTTGAAAAATGCAGGGGCAACTTATCAACGGGCTATGACTATGGTGTTCCATGACATGTTACATCATGAAGTGGAAGTGCATGTAGATGATCTAGTGGTAAAGTCTACTGAGGCAAGCTGACACCTCTGTGATTTGGAAAAAGTTTTTCAACGTTGCCGAAAATTCTGCTTAAAGATGAACCCTCTCAAGTGTGTCTTCTGTATTACCGTAGGCAAGTTCCTTGGCTTTCTAGTACACCAACGGGGGATTGAAGTAAATGGGGATCAAGTCAATCATGGAGATGCCACCGCTACACTCTCAAAAAGCCTTGAAGAAATTCCTAGGCAAAGTGTCATACCTCAGGAGGTTTATTCCAGCCCTTGCTGAGATAACATTTTCCTTTAGACACTGCTAAAAGGGAATCACAAGTTCGAATGGTTACAAGAACACCAATAGGCATTCGATATGTTAAGAAATCACTTACCTCTCCACTTACGATGATTGCCTCACAACCTGAAAAGCCTCTACTATTGTACCTGACCTCTACACTCGGTCTATTGGCGCTTTACTTGTCCAAGACATAAATGGCGTTGAGAAGCCGGTCTATTACATCAGTCACAAAGTCAATGGCGCTGAATCACAGTATACCCTAATTGAGAGGCATTGTCTAGCCTTAATCTTTACAACACATAAGTTGCGCCACTATTTTTTGGCACATCCGATCCAGGATGTGACCAGGAGTGATCTAGTCCACTACTTACTGAGCAAGCCCGCTCTAACTAGAAAAATAGCATGATGGCTTTTGGCTCTCGCAAAATATGACATCACTTGCGTCACTCCCAAGGCTATTTAGAGCCAAGCACTTGCAGACTTACTAGCCCAATTCCCATATGGTGAATATGAACCTGCAGAGGTACCTCTACCAAATGAAGTCCATGTCTCAGCAGCTGCTGTTGAGACTTATTGGGACTTAAAATTTGGTGGAGCTGGGAAAGGTGGAGCTAGCGTAACCCTAACCAGTCAAGAAGGAGAGAAGTTTCACTTATCATACAAGCTTGACTTTGAATGTTCAAACAACGAGGCTGAGTATGAGGCATTGATACTAGGTCTAATTGCTGCAAAAAAAAAGGCCTCCGCAAGTTGAAAATTTTAGGCGACTCCAAGTTAGTTGTCAAGTAAACAATGGGCAATTTTGCCTTAAACGAGCCTCTGCTGGCCCCATACTGCACCATAGTTCAAAAGTTGCTTACTCAGTTTGATGATTTCCAAATCCTACACACCTCTTGAACCCACACCTATTTTTCCAATGCCTTGGCTACACTAGGGGCAAAGGTGGATATACCAAATGATAGTATAGCCATTGTCATCGAGAAAAGAACAATACTAGCAGTGTTAGCCGAAGAACATACAGAGCAAGATGCTAAGGGATAGAAAGCAGATATAATCCAAGAGCTGAAAATAGGCCAAGGAACAATCAGACTAGCAAAACTTGCATCATTCTTGCTCCTCAGAGGAGAGCTATATTTTGTGGCCCCAACAGCCTACTAACAAGGTGTGTCAATAGACAAGAAGTTACAGACTTAAGTAGATCCATGCTAAGTCCTACGGAGATGGACATATCAGTCTATATCGACGGATGTAGAGGCAAGGGTATTACTGGCCAAAGATGGAAAAGGAATGTACTGAGTAGCAGAGGCAATGTGCAACATGCCAGTCCCATCCTAAGGAAGAGGAAGCCTATTTCTTAAGTAATGAAAAATGGAGACAGCCATATATTGACTATCTGGGAAATGGCACACTGCCCGAGAACAAAGCCGATGCAATTGGAGTTAAGAGGAGGGCCCTCCGCTTCTTCCTTGACCAAGGTAAGCTATACCGAAGAAGCTTTGAAGGGGCACCTTTGGTGTGTTTATCAAAGGATGAGGCAAACAAAGTACTGAAGGAAGCTCACAAGGCAAAGCATCAAGGAAAACAGCGACTATATGGACACCTTATTCACCTCGGCTACTACTGGCCGACAATGAAAGAGGATGCAAAAAGCTTTGTAAGAAGGTGTCAGTCCTGCCAGAAGTTTAGGAACTTGATACATGCACCGGTGGTTGAGCTGCACAACATCAAGACTCCTTATCCATTTCATACTTGGGCATTTGACCTAGTAGGTCCTATAGCGCAGCAATCTAAAGGCCACAGATGGATACTTGCAGCGACTAAAGTTAGCACCAAGTAGGTAGAGACTATACCGATGAGGAAAGTAGATGGGGCAGGAATGGCCAACTTCATCAAGGAAAACATAATCTATAGGTTTGACATACCCAAAGTGATGTTGTCTGATAATGGGACCCCTTTTATGAACCACCATGAGGGAAGATTGTTGGACACCTACCAGATCAAGAACCACAAGTCTATTCCATACTATCCTCAAGGGAACAGACAAGTTGAGGCAACCAACAAAACCTTCATTCAAATACTGAGTAAAATGATGGAGAAGCAGGGGGCACATGGTCTGAACAACTCCTTGTAGCACTCTAGGCGTATAGAACTTCAAAGAGGAAGCTAACTCAGGCAACTCCATTTTCCTTAGTATACAGGTCCAAAGTCATGTTACCAGTTGAGTTGGCAATACCCTCAGCAAGAATGGCTATGTCGGCACACTTAGTTCCAGACAGCAGAAGAACGACATAGAGGGAGTCAAAGAAAGAAGAGATCGGGCCTCACGGGCAATGGAAAAGTATCGTCAGTCTATAGCCTGTGCCTACAATCAGTCTGTTCAACACAGGGAGTTCAATGAGGGGGACTTCGTATGGAAAATAGTGGACGCAATCATGCAAGGGCAACCAATCCCTAAGTTCTCGCCAAGATGGGAAGGCACCTACAAAGTTGCTGAGGCAAGCAGCAGTGGGTACTACAAGTTGACAAGAGTAGATTATGGGTTCAGAACTGGCCCTATTAATGCTAAGTATGTAAAGGAGTATTTTCCTTAATTTCTTTTGTTCAACAAAGAGTTGTAAGTGTCTCTGTTAATGCTTCCAAAGCAAAGTGTAAAGAAAGTGTCATACACTCAGTAAAACTGTTACTCTTGTAAACACTTAGTGTGAGGAAAGTTTTCCATACTTACTGAAATTTTATCCTTGTAAAAATTTAGTCATGGTGAATTTCTGTTCATAGCAAGGGTTTTCCTCGTCCTTAGAAGCTATGTAAAGACAATGAAATGAAGGTAATGAAGTAAGATCCAACCACTCAATATCATTGCTTCTCATAAACATCAAAGTTTTCCATAGCATGACTACAATGTTCAAAGGGGAAAAAAAAGAGAAAAAGCTAACAAAAGTACAAAGAAAAGAGTCATAACAAAGTCACAACAGCATCAAATCAAACCCTTCATAAGGGAGTCCATCAGAGTAACATCCTGAGGCACCTGAGCAACAAGTGTGGAGTCCTTCTCTTTGAGCCGAGCTAGGTTCTGTCGGTGCTGCTCCAAAGCACCCTCACACTCTCTGATAGTTCCCTCCAAAGATGCAATCATCGTTACATTATCTGCATGCTCAAGGAAGCCATCGACTTCCTGAAACCTAGCCCTCATCCACGATAGGTCCAAACCATTTCTCTCAAAGCCGCTCAAATTGACCTCAGCACTCTCCACAAACTTGCTGGGAGTTGTCAGAATCTTCTTTGTAGCAAGGTCGCGAATGAAACTGGCAAGTGACTCCAGCAATGTTGTCTGCACCATTGAGCCTGGAACATTAAAAGCAATGAAGGTGCCAGGGTGCAGCGCCTGGATACGGGCAAGGATAGGAGCAATTTCGGAGGAAAACCAATTACTTAAAAAAGAAACTCTCCCTAAAGGCTATGGGGACTCCCTCACACCACCGCTAGCTTGGATCATAGAAGGGAAACTTATAAAATAACCAAAGTTTTGGGGACGATGAACCTCTTCCGAAGATGACTGACCAGCGGCGTTGGAATGAGTGGATGCTGGGAGGTGACCAAGCAAGCTGATCTCGTGAGATAAACCAAAGTTGCCTCCATCGCCCCATTGCTCCGAGAAAAGGTCATCCATTAGATAATCCCCAACATTCAGATCTGGTACAATGTGTCCATCCCAGTATAAAAATCTTAGGATACCCTAAGGTTAGCTAGCACTTTGGGAAAATGAGTAGGTTATAGGTTAGCGAGCTGCTTAGAAGTTGCCGAGGCAACTGGGTCGGAAGCACCGGTGACAATAGTAGCGGCATAACTGGCTAAGGTGACAACTACCTCTGTAAGTTAGTCCAAGTTTAGGGGGACCACAGCAACAACAACAAGAACAACCGCCACATTTGCACCCCCCCTCAGCAACTTGGACATTGGGAAGTCAGGTCTTTTGAACTAGTGGAGACTCAGTGGACTGGGAAGAGCCCCCAGATACAGCTTCAAAGGAGTGGTGCAACTTCCAGTGGCTCTCTTATGCCACATTCTTGTCTTGGGGTCTCAAGAACAAAATCCTCCCCGCCAACGGAGGAACGGTCAGAATGGATAGAATCAGCAAGGTTTGGGGGCTCAGCACCCTCAGCAACTGCACCACCCTCTACAACTTCCACAGCGGGGGGAACTTGTTCATTTTCAATAAAGGGGGCATCATGATCTCCTCCCATAACTGCGACCTCAGCAACAGTGTTGGCCTCAGCACTTGGTTCTTCTTCAACATCTGGGAGTATCACTCTGCGAGTTCTAAGTTTGGCGACCCTGGAGGCAATAGGAACATTATCGCCATCATCTGAGTCTGAGGAAAACCCAATGGAAGTCGAAGGACCTCCAGGACCTAAAGGCGGTATAGCCGAAACGTCGCAACGTACTGAGACCAATAAACCCTGAAAAAAAAAATCATGTGACTACTAAATTAAAGATAAAAGGCCCAAGGAAGTATGAAAGAATGCAGAATATTTTCTAAGTATGGGTACCTTTTAGAGTCTCTTCCTACTTGGTGAGGCACGGGCCTCAGTAACTAATGTCGTTGCCTCTTGGACAACTCTCAGTTGGGAGCGGGTCATGCGTACTACGTACCAATAGGGGGGAGAGCAACTCGTAGACGCTGGGCTGACATTGCCCCAGACGGATGAGGCTCCTCTACTATGGGCAAAGACAAAAGCTTGAAATGGAAAAATACACTAGTCTGTTTTCCGCGACCAAAGGGGAGACAAAAAGATAAGTTGGGTTGCGAAATGGGTTCCATCGTTAGGACGACTGTATCACTGTTGCAAAAGTTAAAGAAAGAGTTGAGGTTGTGGTGCCGAAACAGCCTGTTACTGGGAGTGAAGGCACACTCTCTCCCAAGTGAGGGAAGCTCCACAAAGGCTAAGCTCTCCACAAGTAAGGCGGTGTAATCATGAGCAAACTGTTGGAAGCTTTGATGGAAATTAGTCTGAGGTGGAGGGGCATGCGGGATACCCTGGTCTATGTTGAACTACCTAAGGACCTTATCTGGTTGATAAACGACGCTGGACATGCCCTCATCGTTCCACATAGGCAAGAACCTAGGGCGTATCATAGTAGCCAAAAAGGAGGGAGTTGGCCTGGACACTATTAAGAGAGAAATCAGCCTCTAAAAAATGAAATGGAACAACAGAGATGCCTGGAAAAAGCTGGGCAAAGGGGCAGAACACATACTCCTCCATACGATCAACGTGATCCACGAAAGGTCTGTTGGTGTCAACACCAGACCATCTGGAGATGCGAAGAAGGGAATAGCGCACTTGTCTTGTGACAGGTCGTCTCTCTGCATCTAGGACAGGATGACCCTCTGCGTTAAGGACTTTGTCGATAAAGAAGGGCTCATGCTCCATACATCATAGCGGCCCATACATCATAGCGGCCCAGGGACCTCTTCAAGTTTGAGTAAATAAGGTTGAGGTGGAAGTACAAATTCCCCAAGAAGAGAGGAGCCAAAGGGACCTCACTGATGCTGCAGAATTTGACGGCAAGAGGAAACACCAGGGGAATGCTCTCGACAGGGTTATGTAGCTCGACTTTTCGTGTTCCTTTCGGATACAACTAGCCCTACAGTTCGAACTCCCTTGGTTCTGAATCTCATTCCACCAGTGCAATGTCAAATAGATAAACACAAATGAGTCCAAATCCGGCAAATCTTTTGAAAAATTGATTTTGAATCAAAAATGCAAAAAATGGACTGCTTTGCCAAATACAGAGTCACTACTTAAATATTTTGGAAAATTTAGGAAACCCATGACTCGTGCCAAAGGCCACGTGTTCGTCATCACCAAGATTGTCTCAGCTCGGGAACTTAGGTACGAGAGGGGAAGGTCATGAATTAAGCACCCCACTTGCCGATCAACGATTGGCCTCTACTAATCATGATATGATTCTTATTTACATTATATGCTCTTGTCTCGTTTATTAGGCTACTATTATTATGTGATGTGCACACAAGTATAAACTAATTTGAAAAAATTAGAACACTTTGATTCATGTTTGTTTTTGAAAAGTGTCTGAATATGTACCGCTTGAAAAAGTGATCTCACATATACATTACTCAAATTATTCCAATTCAAGCATTTAGCCTTCATCCACAGGCATTCAAGCAAGTATATCAATTAAGCATTTAGCCTCATGGCAAGCATGCTAGACATGGCAACAATCACACTCATGCAATATGCTAAAGCAAATAAAATGCTCACCTTATACTCCAAGACAAGCCAAAAGAAACAAAAAAGTTAGAAAACATGCATGCCCCTAACTAATGAAAGATGCCTAATGCAACACATGCAATGATATAACTAATAGGCTCGGCCACTAATTATGACATGTGAATCAACTTGATAGCATACGGTTTTAACACGTTTTCAATGAAGTATGTAAACTACAATGCTTTGTTAGAATGATGGACCGAGCCTCAATTCATGCAAGACAAATTGATGCAAATCATGGAGTATGCTAAAAGAAACATGATGTTCTAAACTACCCATCATAAGCAAGTAAATAAAAGGGAGAAAGACGTGGGGTTGGAAGACATACACACTTATTACAAATTTGGCCCTCGCACAAGAGGGTCGGAATGAATGCCCCAACAAATTACTATGAATTCACTAACTATTACAAACCAAATGAAATAAATTAACTACACTAGCTAATTAACTAATTATTACAACAACAAATTTAACTAACTATTCTAGCTAATTAAATAAGTACAACACAACAAACTAGCTAAGTACAACACAAATTTAAACAGACCTCGAAATGCTAGGGATGGCTCATTCATGAACGCAGATTTCCACCCGATAATGCTCTCAATTTTGTTACATGAATGCCTCTGTTGCACAGTTAGAAACTTACATTGCTTTGCCACCTTAGCCTCTGCTCTACTCTGCTGGAAAAAGAACACTGCCTGCTTGGAAAAAGTGGCCGACAACCTAGAAGTAGTGGCCGGCCGGCCACTAACAGTGGGTTGCCGTTCCCTGCAGCAACAAAGGAAAAACTTAGCACAAACCAGAGTATTCTCAAGGTATGT
The DNA here is from genome assembly GCA_025200525.1 of Camellia lanceoleosa. Lineage (NCBI taxonomy): Eukaryota > Viridiplantae > Streptophyta > Magnoliopsida > Ericales > Theaceae > Camellia > Camellia lanceoleosa. The sequence continues at coordinate 15,508,899 of CM045770.1, forward strand.
CTGTCCACCTTGCCTCTCCTTATCAGCAAACAGGTCAAAGGAGGGGTAGGCTTGATTCGCAAGCCATCAATCGACGCAATCTCATTGCATAATGACTTATGAATCAAGGGATACAATTTCAATAAATGGTAAGGAAAGACCAACAAAACCTCCTCTCTATCATGGATTAATCAAGGGAAGTGGTTGACCTCGGAAACTTGAACCATTTCATCACTAACAAGTATGAAATGAATCAGGTCTCCATGTGTTCAATTAACATCCGATTGAACACCAAATTAGCTTATTATCTTGTTTCGTTTTAGTCTAAGTTTTATTTCTTCATTTTAATTATCTTCCATTCCTTAATCAATCGAGTCCAAAAACAAAGATTAAGTCCTCTAATGGAAAGGAGTACCAAACCAAATGTTGTTTTAGGCATGAGAGAGATGTCATGCCGTTGGTAGTGAACCCCCAAATGGATTAAACCATTAAGCACAACAACCTCAATCTCAGGCTTAAACAAACAATCGATTTGAAACCACCCTCAAAGCAAATGAAATTCCAAGAAAATAGGGAGGTTGCAAAGATGACTAGAGGTGAAAACAAGTACAGAAAGCAAGAAATAAATGCTATCAACTCAAATAGGTTGATGGCTAAGGCCTAAACCACCAAACCTATGAGGACAATTACACTACAAGCATACTATACAAAGCACAAATGAAACTAACACATAAAAACAGTCCTAAATGAAGCTAAAATAGTGTTGGAATTGAGGTAAAAGAAGCTAAAAGAGTAAGCAACAATAATGAAGAATTTAAGATAGTAAACAAGCCCACCGCTCCTTTTTGGGACTTCAAAACCATTTTTTTAGCCTCTGAAAACCTCTGAAAATTAGTGGTAAAAAGCTCAAAAAAAGTTTGAGAATAGAATGGGAAACACAAGGGCAAAAGCAAAGAGAACAAGGTTCAAAGAAGGGTGATTAATCCCTCCACCTTTGGTAGCTTTAAACCACAAGTTTCAGCCCATAAAAATAGTCCAAAAATAGTTCAAAAACAGCAAGAAAAGATAAGAGAGAAGTAGTGTAGAGATGCTCAAAATTATACCTCTTGAAGCAAGGTAACTCTTTTGTTCACAAACCACAAAACTTACACTCTCAAGGGCTGAAATTTGGACTTAATCTCAACAAGGAGTGCTCCAATATTGGTTTAGGAAGTGTTTAGATAAGGTGTGCGTGTGTTGCAAGATAGAGATAGAGAGAAAATTTCAAGTTTTGGGACTTAAGGAGTTTTTTCTAACCTAAAAACAAGAGGGAAGGCCTTGTATATATAGAAAAACAGCCTCTCAGGTCAGAAATATTTGTATAGGAACAGCTAGAGCTTATGGGGGATAGCTGGCAAAAATATCTGGGTCTTGACACAAGTAGCCGTCAGGCCACAAAAAATGGGTTCCAGCCACTATTAGTGGGTGGCAAGGCACTAGTGGCTGGCAGGTGTAAACACCCCATTTTTAACCCCCCTTAAGACTTGGGCGCCTTAGATTGATCACTCGATGATGAAAAGTTATGCTGCACGAACGTTCGATTTCTTTAGTAAGAAGAGCTTCTAAATCCCAACCTTAACCCTTTTTTTACCAGAACTATTTCAAACCTTAAAACCCTCTTTTTCAAAATATTTTTTTTAAAATGTTTCCACGATGTTCCGAGACTCTCATTTCGTTTCAAATATTACACTTTTTGGTAAATCGAGTAAAGACAAAGTGGAAATAAATGAAAGGGATGTGAACTCTTTGAAAAATCTTTAAAACATCTTATTTATAGGTTTGGAGTTGAAGAAAATATAAGGGGATGGAAGAAAACTATTTAGGGAAATGGTTGAGAATGAAACTGTTAAGAGAGAACTGAGTAACCTTCACTAAATCATAGCTATCTCTTTGTACACCTAGAATTTAGTTGTAAGGCTACCACCATTGGAAAGTGGACTTTCGAGGCTTCAATTTAGACTCAAGAATATCCTAAAGCTGAGTCTGGATAAGGGAGATATGGCTGTTTGAAGTTTGGCATCAATCCGTTAGGATACAAATGTTGGAATTATGGTTTTTTATAGACTTAATTTGGGACAACTTTGAGCCCAAATTTGGATGGGGCCCACATGTTGTTTGGGGTGGGTCCAAAGAGGTGACATGTTCCTTTCCGCATGGTAAGTCACACGGTGAAAATGGTTCGTCAAAACCATTTATGAGTGAATGGGAAGTTGACATCATTTTCGGGTTCGTAGAATGGACAATTAAAGAATAAAATATAGGTTTCCTTGTAAGGCTTGTCCCACAGTAGAAACTTAAGAGAACTTATGTGTATATATAACTTCTAGGTGGCAACACTTGGGTTGGGCCCAAAGGGGTACCCCAAGTTTGTAAAAGAGAGGAGTTATGGACAAAGTGAACCTTGGATCAAACCACCATACACGCACGCGCGCCGCTATTGCCAGCCGGCCAAACCGAGCCATACTGGGCGCGGGTATGGGTTGTAGGTCAGGTCAGCTCTAACATTAATTTTTGGGATAAAATTTATTTGAATTTTTTCAATTTCTTGGGGAAAAATTAATTTAAATTTTGCGCCAATTTTTTCTGTCCAAACAGTGCTCTTTTCAGTCCATTTTCCAGCAGGATCAACAAGTTCAAATTGTTCAACAGATTGAAAAACTACCAGCAATTATAAACAAGTTGAAAATTGCCAGCAGTTTCTGGACAGATTCAAACTGCCCAGCAGTTATCTGTTCAATTCAAAGATCAGACCTGTTCAAGTTTGAATTCACACCAATTCGGCCCTATAAATTCTTGGGCCATTCCAACAAATTTCCACATCCAAAATTCATTTGTTTCCTTTCAATTTTTGCTCTCTTGCATAATTTATTCATCATTTTATTTTAGGAAAATTTTTGAGAGTATAGAACACAAGTTTGGTTCATCGTACAAATTATTTGCAGTGCTACTACAATTTATGAAGATCATTGTATCTTAAAAGATAGACGTTTCTTATTCGTAAGCACCGTAGCAGGGTGAATCTGTCTTAAGGACAGAGTATCACACACTCAACTTGATCTTTTAAATATTTATTCAGTTCGGTAAAATAAATTTTGTAAGTAATTTATTTTTATTCGTTTGATTTGTTTCAAGTTATTTATTTACACAAAAGATTGTTCTAACAAGAAACAAGCAGCCTTCACTAAAATAGGCATATCTCTTTCCACACTTAGAATCTAAATGTGAGGCTACCACCATTGGAAAATGGACTTTCGGGGCTTTCATTTAGACTCAAAAATCTCCTAAAACCGAGTCTGGATGAATGAGATATGCCCGTTTGAAGTCGAGCCTGGAAATAGATTTTTGTGGCTGGCCGCCCACTATTTGTGGCCTACCAACCACTTATGCAAAAACCAGATATTTTCTGCCGGCCGTCCCCCCATGTGCATGCAACATTCCAGCTAGATGTATACAAATATTTTCAAGATAGACACATGGTTTTCTAAATATAGATGACCTCCCCTCTTGGTTTCAAGGTTGGAAAAATTGAAGAGTGAGAAAATATTTTTGGAAGAGCAAAATTCTCTCTCTCTCTTGCAACTTACATAGCCTTTGCTCAAACACTTTAAACCAAACCTAGAGTGTTCCTTGCTAAGGTGATTTAGGCTTGAATTTTAGCTCTTGAAGCACTTGAGAGTGTGAAATTGGTGGTTTGTAACTCAAGGTTTCATTTATCTTCAAGAGGTATACCTTCTAGTGCTTTTTGTACCATCTTTACACTACTTGTTTTCTATCATTTCTTGTTGGTTTTGAGCTGTTTATTACCTGTGTTTTTGGGCTAAAACTTGTGATTTAAGGACATTAAAGGTAGAGGGATTGATAACCCTTCTTTGAACCTTGCTTCTAAGGCCTTTGCCCTTGTGTTTCCCACCTTCTCATCACCTTTTTTTGAGCTTTTTACCACTGATTTTCATCAGAGGTGTGGGAGCTGAATAAATGGTAAAATAGGAAGGTGCGCGCTTTAGAAAACAGATACTATTCGGCTGTATCCTGCACAATTAGGAAGCCGAATAGAATAGATGGACCGAGTAAGCGTAGACCCATGGAGCCGAACAAAAGAAAGGACAACGAGTAAAAAGTAGGCCCTGGCCCCGAGGCCCAGAAAAAACGAGTATAAATACAGGAACTACAGACTTGGAAAGGTATGTGAGATTCATTTTGCTTAACTTAGAATACAAGCTATTTCGAGTGCAAAAACTAACTTGCCCGCCGGAGTGCTAATACCGGCACCCTCGACCGAAGTGTTTTCCTTTTCAGGTGGCTAGCTGAGGACCACTAGCATCTCCCGAGATCTGAAGAGTATTTCCAAACCATATCCCCAAAATTGGCACCGTCTGTGGGAAATACTCAAATACATCCATGGCAGGCATAACTGAAGATCATCCGATAGTCGCTGACGAAATCGCACAAAGAGATGACCTTAGTCCAGCAAATATGCTCAAAAAAGAAACCATCGCCGCAAGACGCGCCTTGAACTTCGATTCCCCAACAACTTCAGCGGATGAGACGATACAAGCAACCATGGGACAGGCAAGGCAAAATAAACTGAGGTTGGACAACGTTACCGCTGAGAACGAACGTCTTCGTCGCGATCTGGCCTTGGAAATAACAAAGTCCAAACAAACAGTGGGCCAAGATCCGGAACAACCCCCAAGGGCGAATGGTCGATGGTCTCGAGCCCAACAACAAGACACTGACAGTTGCTCTACCTCGACAAACCTCCTTGAGAAGTCGGCATAGGACGGTCGTCTCCAGTAATATGTCTAGAGGAATGCGATCAAAACAACCGCTCCTCAGAAGGATTCGCCTCCGCTTAGCATCATCCACGTGATATACAGCCTGCCAACAGCCTCGGCCGTACATGCAATCCAATCACATCCACGCCTCCAACAGCAACTTACACCAAAAAAGTGCCTCTGAGACTCGCCGAGTATCGCCTTTGACGACTCTGATCTAATCGGCGTAACACTCCCCCACATTGACCCATTGGTCGTTAAACTACGCGTAAACCGATTTACCGTTGAACGCGTTCTCATAGACCAAGGCAGTACTTCAGAGGTAATGTATTATAAAACCTTCATGAAACTCGGATTCAACGAGTCAGACCTGACTCCGGCTCCTTATCCACTATTTGGCTTCAATGCCAATCCAGAGTACCCCCTGGGAAAAATCAGCCTACCCGTCAGAGCAGGTTCCAGAACAGTGGATGTGGAGTTCCTGGTCGTCAAGCTACCGTCACCGTACAATCTCATCATGGGTCACTCCTGGTTGCATACCATGCAGGCCATGCCAAGCACCTATCATCAACTGCTACGTTTTCCGACAGAACACGGTATTGAGCAAATCCGCGGCTCCTAGAAATCGGCACAAGCATGTTATCTCCTTGCCACCAAAATGCCCAAGGAGCTACAAGTGAACTCTATTGAGGTGCCGAATCGAGAGATCCTCGACGACGTTGGGCGGCTCCTGAATGAAAAGGCCACGAAGGATTTAGATCGAGTTGACATCGATGGAAGCCTAGAAAAGTTCTTCATGGTCGGCGCCTCTTTGAATCAGGCCGACAGACAACAGCTAGTCTCTTTCCTGCTCAGCAAGCTCGATGTCTTCGTGTGGACTCCGTACGAGATGCCGGGTATAGACCCATCAATTTCACAGCACCATCTGAATGTCGATCCCAAGTGCAAGCTGGTCATTTAGAAAGGCTGGCGGTCAGCCGCAGAGTACACTGCCGCCGTTGTTGAGGAGGTTGACAGACTGCTTGACGCCAGGGCAATTAGAGAAGTCACCTACCCTACGTGGCTCTCTAATACAGCTGTGGTGAAGAAGAAAAATGGTACCTAGCGCGTGTGCGTCGATTTCACGGATCTGAACAAAGCTTGCCCCAAAGACTGTTTTCCCCTACCCAGAATCGACCAACTTGCAGATGCAACGGCACGCCATCAACGCATGAGCTTCCTAGATGCTTACAGAGGCTACCATCAAATCGCCATGCATCTAGATGACCAGGATAAAACTGCATTCCTCACCCCAAGAGGAACCTATTGCTACAAAGTTATGCCTTTTGGGCTGAAGAATGCAGGGGCAACCTACCAAAGATTGGTCACCGCCATGTTCAAAGAGAAACTCGGCCACACTATGGAAGTATACATTGACGACATGGTGGTCAAGTCCAAAGAAGAACAGAACCATATAGCCGATCTAGAAAAGACATTCAGTATCCTACGCAAATACAGAATGAAACTGAATGCTTCCAAATGTGCGTTCGGAATCAGCTCTGGCAAATTCTTGGGTTACATCGTCAACCACCAAGGAATCGAAGCCAACCTGAGGCAAGTTACAGCAATCTTGGAACTTGGCTCCCCCTGTTCAATAAAAGAGGTCCAAAAGTTGATGGGGATGGCCGCTGCACTCAATAGGTTCATCAACCGGTCTACAGATCGCTGCTGACAGTTCTTTCAGACACTACGGCAGGGCAAGGCTTTTGAATGGACCGCCGAATGTGAAACCGCCTTCATCGGACTCAAGACCTACCTCCGCTCAATACCACTCTTGACAACACCCGCTACTGGTGAGCCGCTCATTCTGTATCTGGCAGTTTCTGATAGGGCCGTCAGCGTCGTACTGTTAAAAGAGGAGTTAGGGGAGCAACGACCAGTGTATTATGTGAGCAAGGCAATGGTTGACGCCGAAACACGCTACCTTCCGCTGGAAAAACTCATCCTAGCCCTACTCATGGCGGCAAGAAAACTCATGCATTACTTCCAAGGACATAGCATTGGGGTGCTAACAGATTATCCCCACCGATCAGTACTACGGAGTGCAGAACCATCAGGACGTGTTTCAAAATAGGCTCTTGAACTCGGCCAGTACGACATTCAGCTTTTACCTAAAATCACAATCAAGGGGCAGGTGTTGGCCAACTTTGTCGCCGAATTCACCGGTGAGCTTGCCGACCTCAAACCTAATAAAGTTCGACCAAAGCCTGACGAAGTTCGACCAAAGCCGAACTGAAGAATTTATGTCAGGGACATTTGGCAGTGGTATTGTGATGGATCGGCTAACCAGCAGGGCAGTGGTGCCGGAGTTGTAATCATGTCCCTAAACGGCGCACTAATAGAGCAAGTCGTCAAACTTGGCTTTGAAGCATCAAATAACAAAGCCGAATACGAAGCCCTTCTAGCCGGTCTGCAAAATGCACATCTTCTCAGCGCTTGGCGTTTGCTTGTGTTTTGTGATTCAAAGTTAGTAATCAATCAGCTAAAGGGGGAGTACACGGCACGAAATGACCGTATGGCGGCCTACATGAAAACGGGCAACTCCTTGCTGGCAAAATTTGACTATCACGAACTAAACCAAATAACACGCGACCAGAACACACACGCAGATGCCCTGGCTTGCCTAGCCTCCGCCATCAACTCAGAGATCAAACGGACCATCGAAGTAGGTTTCATCCCGGAGCCGAGTATTGGTCCCCCGGAGGAAATCCAGGTCAATGTTTTAGAATCCGCACCAAGCTGGATAGACCCCATTGCTGCATTCCTCTCTTCCGAACAACTCCTAGAGGACAAGAAAGAAGCGCACAAGCTGTGAAATAAAGCCCTGCGATACTATCTGGATCCGCAAGGAGGGCTTTATAAAAAGTCCCTTTCTGGTCCATATTTGGAATGCGTGCACCCTGACAAAGTCGAGGAGCTTCTGACTGAGATACATGAAAGCAGTTATGGTGCCCATTCTGGTGGACGCTCCTTGGCCCATCGAGCTGTAACACAAGGATATTATTGGCTGACAGTGAGAGCTGACGTGAAGTGTTATGTGAAAAAATGTGAACAATGCCAAAAGTTCATCACCTGCCTGCTGAGGAGTTAAACTCCATCACCAGTCCCTGGCCGTTTGCTCAGTGGGGACTTGATATCGTAGGACCATTGCCGAGGGCCCCAGGGAAGAAGCGATTCTTAATCATCACAACAAATTACTTCACAAAATGGGTCGAAGCGGAGGCATTAACACATATACGAGATGCCGATATTAATCGCTTTGTATGGAGAAACATCATAACACGATTCAGCATTCCAAGGGCTCTTATCTCAGACAATGGCACCCAGTTCGATTGTGGCGTATACTAAGAGCTATGCAGCAAATATGGTATTCGGCCTTACTTTTCTACGCCGGCTTATCCCCAGAGCAATGGTCAAGCCGAAGCCTCTAACAAATCCATTTTGGACGGCATCAAAAAGAGGCTGGAGAAAGCTAAAGGCAAATGGGTCGAAGAATTGCTGAGTGTATTATGGGCTCATCGTACTACGCTGAGGAGATCCACTGGAGAAACGCCATTCGCATTATGCTTCGGAACCCAGGCGATCTTACCCTTGGAAATCGGCCACCCAACCCTAAAATCGCAAGTTTTTGACATGGGCCGAAACGACATGATGCTGGCTCTAGACCTGATTCTAATGAAAGAACGAAGAGACCGCGCCCTCGCCTCCGTGGCATGGTATCAGCAGCAGCTCGCTAAATCGTATAATCAATGCGTTCAGCTATGCCACTACACACCAGGGGAGTTGGTCCTGAAGAAGGTACTTCCAGCTGACAAGAGACCGACCGATGGAAAATTGGGTCCAAACTGGGACGGCCCCTATCAAATAGATTCCATCGCAAGAACATGGGCATATCAGCTCTCAGACATGTCAAGAAGGAGTCTGCACGGCCTTGGTATTCAACGCATTTACTTAAATTCTATCATTGACCTGACTTGTGGGCTTGATACTTGTACATATTCCACTACTGCAAATGCAAAGTTTCTTATTTTTTCTTCCAATTCAGCTCCCAAGCCCTTTAGGGCCGATTAAGTCTTCGGATTCGGAGCGCCCTTTGTGGATGTCACGATCGGCCAAATAAAGCCTCCGGATTCGAAGCGCCCTTCGTGGATGTCACGATTGACCAAATTAAGACTCCGGATTCGGAGCCCCTTTGGTGCATGACACCTTAGGGCTGATTAAACTTCCGGATTCGGAGCCCCTCTGGTGCATGACACCTTAGGGCCGATTAAGCCTCCGGATTCAGAGCGCCCATCGTGGATGTCACGATCGGCCAAATAAAGCCTCCAGATTCGGAGTCCCCTTCGTGGATGTAATGATTGGCCAAATTAAGACTCCAGATTTGGAACCCCTCTAGTGCATGACACCTTAGGGCCGATTAAGCCTCCGGATTCGGAGCGCCCTTCATGGATGTCACGATCGACCAAATAAAGCCTCCGGATTCGGCGTGCCCTTCGTGGATGTCACGATTGGCCAAATTAAGACTCCGAATTCGGAGCGCCCTTCGTGGATGTCACGATCGGTCAAATAAAGCCTCCAGATTCGGAGCGCCTTTCGTGGATGTCACGATTGGCCAAATTAAGACTCCAGATTCGGAGCCCCTCTGGTGCATGGCACCTTAGGGCCGATTAAGCCTCCGAATTTCGTAGATGTCACGATCGGCCAAATAAAGCCTCCGGATTCGGAGCGCCCTTCGTGGATGTCATGATTAAGCCTTAAGGCCAATTAAGCCTCCAGATTCGGAGCCCCTCTGGTGCATGATACCTTAGGGTCGATTACTGTGTTTCGGGCCGAACAATGTGTGTTTTAACGTTTATAGCACGAAACACAAAGCTTCGCAATAGGTGAAACGAGACGCCTAATTAACCACATAACAATTCAAAACAAAATACCAATAACATAAGACATTTTATTCAAATTTAATAACATAATTTGGCACGCGGTCCGCGTTCGCACGTTGCGAAGTCTATTCTTGTTCGGCACCCTCATCGTCGCTCTTCTCAATTTCGAAGTCGGAATAGGGGAGATAATGACGATGGTACAGCGGCGAAGCCGAATCAATGCCCACAGCTCTGAGAGCTTCCTCCGTCTGTAGGGCCTTGATCCAACCATGCTTAAATGCACGGTTTTCACATCGACAGACCTCCTCGGTGAGGTCTTGTTTGGTCTTCTCTATCCCAACCTTCAGGCCATCTTGAAATCCCTTTCCATAACCCGAGGCCCGTTAGGTCGCACTCTCCCCCCTGACCAACTTAGACTGACTAGCCTCCAGCCGCTCGGTCGTTTGAGCATTCCTAAGCTCCCGAAGCTCACGTTCAGCCTTCTCCGTGTGAACTTCCAAGCTGCGATTCCGTTCGTCTTTTTTCTCAATCTCCCATCGCACCTCGCGTAGACGCATGCCGACTTCGTAGGTAGTATAAAGTCCTTTTATCGCATCATGTATGCCCTCCCGAAATACTTCGAAATCTCGACGACCGACCATTGATTGCTAGACTTCCGGTGGAAATATCTGTCGAGCGAACTCAACTGTCACACCTGGGTCTTTGATGATGGAGTCCGCCTCCGTCATCGATCTATTTCCCACGAAAACCGCAAAATTTAACGGTCGTGGCGCCACATCAGGCTTGATTCTCGGTCTCGGGCGCGGGGAACTTCCCCGTTGCTGTCTATCCTTTTGGGGCGATCTGCTCTGACGACTAGAGGACTGCTGTTTTTCCTGATCCTTGGACGTTTGTCCTCCCATGCACATAGGCTTGCTATTGAGATTCATTGTGGCGCCTAATTCACCCAATCTTTGCTGTCAAAGAACAGTTTGTTTGGCAACTACACTTATCCTAGTCCAGTTTAGATCAAGTCTGACGGGAAATAAGTGGAGTCTCTGGCGTGGACTCACCACATTTATCCTCGAATTTATGCAGCTCCCCCGAGGCGACGTCAGTAATTCCAAATGCCAAAAGTCGGATCGCGTACTAGCTCCATTCGGCTTCAAGTTCGCTACTGGCCGACAAGGGCAGATGATTAACTGACGGCCAAGTGTTCGCCTGTGCCGATCAATCGCCACAACCAAATTTCGACATAGCCCCATTTAGCTTCTGAAGCTCGTGCCCTGGCTGGGGCAAGGGCAGATTTATTAATCTGATCGGCCAAGTGTTCAAGCCCAAGTGCCGATCAATCAGTGCCTCAACCAACCCGCGACATAGCCCCATTTGACTTCTGAAGCTCGCGTCCTGGTTGGGGCAAGGGCAGATTTATTAATCTGATCAGCCAAGTGTTCAAGTCCAAGCGCCGATCGATCAGTGCCTCAGCCAGCCCGTGACATAGCCCCATTTGGCTTCTAAAGCTCGCACCCTGGCTGGGGCAAGGGCAAATTTATTAATATGATCGGCCAAGTGTTCAAGCCCAAGCGCCGATCGATTAGTGCCTCAACCAGCCCGCGACATAGCCCCATTCGGCTTCTGAAGCTCGCTTCCCTGGCTGGGGCAAGGGCAGATTTTTTAATCAGATCGGCCAAGTGTGCAAGCCCAAGCGCCGATCGATCAGTGCCTCAGCCAACTCACGACCTGAAGCTCGCGCCTTGGCTGGGGCAAGGGCAGATTTATAAATCTAATCGGCCAAGTGTTCAAGCCCAAACGCCGATCGATCAGTGCCACAACTAGCCCGTGACATAGCCCCATTCGTTTTCTGAAGCTCACGTCCTGGCTGGGGCAAGGACAGATTTATTAATCTGATCAGCTAAATGTTCAACCCAAGCACCGATCGATCAGTGCCTCAGCCAGCCCGCGACATAGCCCTATTCGGCTTCTGAAGCTCGCGCCTTGGTTGGGGCAAGGGTAGATTTATTAATCTAATTGGCCAAGTGTTCAAGCCCAAGCGCCGATCGATCAGTGCCTCAACCAGCCTACGACATAGGCCAATTCGGCTTCTGAAGCTCGCACCCTGGCTGGGGCAAGGGTAGATTTATTAATCTGATCTGCCAAGTGTTCAAGCCCAGGCGCCGATCGATCAGTGCCTCAACCAGCCCGCGACATAGACCCATTCAGCTTCTGAAGCTCGTGCCTTGGCTGGGGCAAGGGCAGATTTATTAATCTGATCGGTCAAGTGTTCAAGCCCAAGCACCGATTGATCAGTGCCTCAACCAGCCCGCAACATAGCCCCATTCGACTTCTGAAGCTCGCGCCCTGGTTGGGGCAAGGGCAGATTTAAATTAAACTGATTGAACTATTGAAAGCAACACCATTCATCAACAAAGTTTTCATTAGCAAGTTGGGCACAACAAAAATTTACATAAAAAATTACTAAACAAGCTACAAGTCCACATGAAAATGCCTAGAAAATAAACTGAGTGTAGCAATACATGAAAATGCCTAGTAAAAAACTAAGACAGTCGCCTAGATTATTCCTCGGAATCAGACTCCAGTGGCTCAACATCCACTTGCTCGTATGGTATTGGTATAGTCAACAACACACCAGCAACAGCAAGGGCTTTCAGCCAGCCATGTTTGAATCCCCAATTTTCAAATTTGGGGACTTCGTCCAAGTATTCGGCAAGTCCAACACTTTTCCCGGCTTCGAACACCTTGGAAGCTTCCGATTCGGCTGTTTCCTTTGCCGCCTTCATTTCTGCCAATTCAACCTCCAGGTAGGAGACCGCCTGCTGGGCCAATTTGAGCGAAGTTCGCCATACCGCCCTCTTCTCGACATCCAATCTCGCTTGATCCGCTATTTAGCTCTCCACCTCGCCTCGCCCGCGGCTTGCTTGCTTGTTCGCCCTCAAAACTTCGACTTTGGCCCTTTTCCTTTGGCCCTCAACTTCTGTTTGTAAACGGCCAATCTATTCGACGGCCTCGCGGTGGCGACGACCCATATCGGCTATCCTTCCGACGGTCTGCAAAACAAGAAGTTAAAACCAAAATAGTATCTGCATAACGTAAAGAAAACTCCGAATACGTACCAAAAGTGCCAATTGCGCGGCCAATGCTGTGACATCCAGATCCAGTTCAGCCCGAAAAGCTGCCTTGTCAGCCGGCAATGACACGGATGCAGCTATGCTGAGTGTGACCGCTGGATCCTTAAGTACCAAAACTTCCGAAGAAATCGGCATCTTTTTTATCCTTGGTTGAATAACAAAAGGAACGATCACATTCGATCCCTCTAATCGAGGTCATTTACTGCCTTGTTCTTCTGAACCGATCTCAAACTCAGTAGGGCGTTTCTCTGGCCTTTACTCAACCTCTTGATCGGCCTCCACAACCAAGGAAAACTCGGCATTCTGTTTTTTTTGCCGTCTCCTCCTCAACAATAGGCTCGGAGGTCTCTGATTTGGTAACAGGTAGGGAGGGTTGAGATTCGGTCGGGGGTGGTACTTCAAACTAAAGGGCCTCTGCTCTTCACCGAGCGGCCATCCTTTCCGCATTCGCCTTCTTGGCAAGTTTTGTGAGGCTTAACCCAGCCATGACTGCGGGGCTTGTGCCGGGAAGGTCCTCTAAGTTGTTAAAAACATCCTCGAATGAAAGGTCCCCTCGGCCCAAAATGGACGGAAGATCGACTGAATTAGGTTCGGCTTCCTCAGAGGCCGACTTCAATACCTCGTCAAAATCCGCTTCAGACTGCCCTGATTCGGCAACCTCGTCTACTTCAACCCGCTCCGAATTAGACTCCTGAAAACCAACCTGCCTCAAGTTTTTAAAATCGGACAAAATAAGGGCGATGAGAGAGTCTTCACCCTTCAGAACTGGGATATTTTTCGCCGCCGAGAAGGTCGTATATGTCGACTTGTAGCGAAGAAGAACGTGGGCCGTCCTCTCCTATTTCTGAAGACTTCGACGGCCAAAATATTTAAGCGCAACGTTGATATCCGAAAGAAGGGCGTCGTCGGTTGAAGTCAGGACTTTCTTCAAATCGTTCCCTGCACAAGCCAAACCGTAAGGTTTCAAAGAAGAAACTTTACAGGTAAAACAAAAATGAGCAAATAATAGCAACAAGAATGGTATTCGACCACCTGGCTCGCCCCTCCGTCTAGGAATAGGATCGACGCGATCCTCCCCTTCGCCGAATTCCCAGTTACCTTGGACGGCGACCATGACATCGTCAACCCGCTTCCCAGAACTGGAAAACATAGTGACTAACTGATGGTCGGTGTCCTTAGCCCTAAGGAAGTAACGACCATGCTGACCAGAAGACTTAGCCAAGGCATAACAATGTCGAATGGCAAGGATGCCAAGATTAATCCCGAGGCGACGGTTTAGCTCTATGACCCTCATTATGATTCTAAAAAATTGACATTTGGTTGGGAGGGGATTAAACCCCAATGGCAAAGCACAGTCCTAAGAAGCGGGTGAAGAGGGAAACGGACTCCACCCTTTGCGATTGATAAGAGAGAGAAGACAATCGTGGTTTCATCCTCCCTCTCCATATCAAGGGTGCCGTCTGCCACAAACGACAAACGAATATCATCAGGAATGGAGAAATGGCGTCGAAAGCCAGAGATTCGATCCGACGAGAGGAGATCTTTTAAATGTTTCGCCATTCCTTATAGTTTGTAGAAATAAGTCAAGACAGAAATAAAGTAGAAGGAGTTTCAGAACAAAGGAGAGAACTTACGAGGGAAAGAAAGCTGCTAAAAGGGTTCGAAGGTCAATCTAGCAACGAGAGTCACAAAATGTGTATTTGAAAGGACGTCAACAATTTTAAATCGCAATAAATAGAAGTGCATGAAGGGACGGGAAGTCGAAACGACAGCCGAAATGAGTGCGCACAGATACCCGCGAGGATAAGGTTAACCGCCAAATTTCAACTCTGACCTTTCGAGTTCAAAACCAAACACTCCAGCCAACCACCGCTGATGAAGTGCTTGGAAGGCAATTGTGGGAGCCGAATAAATGGTAAAATAGGAAGGTGTGCACTTTAGAAGACAGATACTATTCGGCTGTATCCTGCATGCATGTGATTGTTGCCATGTCTAGCATACTTGTCATGAGGCTAATTGCTTAACTGATACTTGCTTGAATGCCTGTGAATGAAGAATAATTGCTTGAATTAGAATAATTTGAGTAATCTACATATAAGATCACTTTTTCAAGTGGTACATATTCAAAACAATTTTTAAAAACACACATGAAATCAAAATGTTCCAAATTTTTTCAAATTAATCTATACTTTTGTGCAACACATAGTAAAGTTAGCTTAATAATTGAAACAAGAGCATATAATGTAAATAAGAATCACATCATGATTAGTAGAGGCCGATCTTTGATCGGGTGAGTGGGGTGCTCAATTCATAACCTTCCCCTCTCATACCTAAGTTCCCGAGCTGAGACAATTTTGGTAATGACGGACACGTGGCCTTTGGCACGAGTCATGGGTTTCCTAAATTTTCCAAAAATATTTAGGTGGCGACTCTGTATCTAGCAAAGTAGTCCATTTTTGGCATTTTGATTCAAAATTGATTTTCCAAAAGAATTGTCGGATTAGGACTCATTTGTGTTTATCTATTTCACATTGTACTTGTGGAATCAGATTCAGACCCACAGGAGTTCGAACTGTAGGGCTAGTCATATCCGAAAGGAGCACGAAAAGTCGAGCTACAACAAGCAAAAATCTGCTTCCAAGCCCGACTTCAAATGGGCATATCTCCTTCATCCAGACTTGGTTTTAGGTAATTATTGAGTCTAAATTGAAGCCTCATAAGTCTAATTTCCAATGGAGGTGGCCTTACATATAAATTCTTCGTGTGCAGAGAGATATACCTATTTTAGTGAAGGCTACTCATTTATGTCCTAACAGATCGATGCCCAACTTCTTCCCCAACTAGTTTTCTTCCATCCCCTCCTACTTTCTTCAACTCCAAACCTAAAAATACGATGTTTTTAAAGATTTTTCAAAGAGTTCACCTCCCTTTCATTTATTTCCACTTTGCACTTACTCGATTTACTGAAAAGTGTAATATTTTAAAAGAAATGTGAGTCTCAAAACATCGTAGAAGCATTTGGAAAAATATTTTGAAAAAGAGGGTTTTAAGGTCTAAAATAATTTTGGTCCAAAATGGGTTGTAAGGTTGGGATTTAGAAGCTCTTCTTGTTGAAGAAATCGAACGTTTGTACAGCATAACTTTCATCATCGAGTGATCAACCTGAGGCACTCAAGTCTTAAGGGCGGTCAAAAATGGAGTGTCTACATATTGCTAGATAGAACAAAAAAAGAAATGAAATAACTAACAAAGGCAGCCAGATATAAGTTGTCGTGGTAACCCGGGCCAACTATCGAGTCGCGACTGTCCTCGGTAATGTCACTCATAACCGGTTGTACATCCTTGAAAAAGTGCTTTAGCCAGGGGAGGTAGGTGGTCTTGTCCTTTTTGGCCTCTCTAGAAGCAGTTCCCCAATCTTGGGATCTTACCAAGAACCATACTTTTGTGCCTCTCGAAAGGCACCTTGGAGAGCAGTGATAGCAGTCTGTACCGCAGCAATCAGGGACGTAGGATCAAAGGGGTGGTTCCTGTGGGTACTCAGGCGCAGAAGAACAGTAATATCTTCGAGAGTCAGGGTTATCTCCCCTCAAGCCAGAACAAAGGTGTGAGTGTTGCGGCTCTAGCGAGAAACAACCATATCAGTATTGGTCTGTACCTTGCGCACGGACAGCTCCCTTGAAATCAAAATGGCGTTGAAGAGACGAACATCCCTCAAGAGCTGCTCGAAGCAGTTGTCTGCAATAACATCATCAACCCAAAAAGACCAGTCTGCTAAGGGGCCTGAGTGGGTACGGTAATAGATGTATGAGTGGGAAAAATCACCGCGCTCCACACGAAACCACAACACAGAGACTGATTTCACCATGTCAGCGTCATCCAAAGAGGCCTTACCAAAAGGAAGTAGAGGCTCTTCCGGAGAGTGGGCATCAGGGACAAATGAGTCAGCGACTTTCCAAAATGGGTCGGCAAGCCCCCTGTAGGGGGGTTCAAGGTTAGAGAGGTGATTAGAGAGGCAAAACTATGTTAATGGTCCAATAGTGGTGGAAGTGGCTGAAGAATGAGTAGGAGCAACTATCTGGGAGTTAGAGAGTGTGTAGCTGGGTGAGGGTAAAGCAGATGACTCAAGAAGAAGATAATGGCAGTACCAAATGGGTAGCATCTTCTCTAAATCCCCAAAATTCCTCTTTTGAACCTTGGGAAATGGGTCCTATTTATAGGCTTTTCCTTGGCACCAAAAGGACACCAAGTGGCCAAATAGAGAAAAGACATGTGTCCTAGAGGATCACATGGAATATTCTGCCTTAAGCCACCAGGCTTAAGGTGCCACATGTCCCTCTACATGTATTGTGTACTATCTGTTTGCCTCCGTAACTACCTTTTTGAGCCTCAGCAAGTGTAGTTGCGGCGAGAGTGTTTGCCTCTGTACTTGCCTTCTCAGCTTGAACCTCAGCAAGTGCACTTGCAGCGATGAACCTTGCCGCTGCACTTGCCTTCTCAGTTCTATTTGGCCAATACATGCATTCTCAGGACTCCATTAGTCTGCTATCGACTATGTTCGTGCCCACCTCAGCGAAGCCTCTACCCTTAGCCATCTAACCACACACTCCCCAACTTCCCAGGGCAAAGGTCACAGCTAAGCTTGCTATCAGCCATGTTGTGCCTTAATACCAAGCCCAAGGGGGCTTCCTTAGTCCTGCCTGTGCAACTAAGGCAGGTCCATGGCCTGGGTAATGGAAAGAGAGTCCCCTATGTTCGAGCTACCCTACTCTTATCTTCGCGCGATTGCCGTGGTAAACTAATATTTCTGGGCCTGCTATCAACTCCAACCAGTAAGTCTTGGGGCCTGCTATCAGCGCCAAGTTAATAGACTATGGGGCCTGCTATCAGCCATAGGCTAGTAATGTCTTGGGGCCTACTATCGGCGCCAAGCATTAGCCTCTACTTGCAAAGGAAAGCCTCTCGTAAAGGCTGCTATCACCTTGGTAGGATATTCCCACTGTAACTTAGTTGCTACGGTAGTCATTTTCCATGGCAACTTCAGATAGCGACGGAACCAAAGATATTACGAGTGGCGGCGCAGAGGCAAAATCCCTCAGCAACTTTACCGCTACACATGTTCCCTTGGCAACTTCACCGTTGCATGTGTTGCCTCTGCAACTTGACTTGGGCATTTTTTCTTTGAGTCCATCTCGAGCCCCGTGGGTCGGACCGCCCACCACTTGTTGGCCCACTTCCCTTGGGCTTTGGCCCATGCTCCTTTTTTATCCCTGGTCGCCTCTTTGGGGCGATCTCAGTGCTTAGGTCCATACTTAGTTTGGGGTTTAATTTCTAACCCTCTACATTCTGCCCCCTGCGCGCGTGGGGAACACACTCTCTATTTCCTGTTTGTGCATGACATCAGCAAACTACCCAAGGGTTGCATCAAAAGTTGCGTCGGCTCTGAAAAGGTGCCTCTTTGACTACCAAGTCATAATGGCCTAGGGAAGTATATTGGCGCCCTTTGCTAATTTTTCTTTATAAATAACGCCCTTAGGTCCACTGGTCCTCCACTTCTTCCCAACACACCTTTTTGTCTCATTTGTCTTCTTTTCTTCCCTTTCCCCACTTTCTAAAGCCTTTTTACCATTCTTTATTCTCGCCAGGCCAAGACGAGATTTCTTCCCACAGGCGCCCCAACCCCTCATCGAGGAGGAGGGCCCTATACTTCGGAGGACTGGCTGACCCCTTCTGCAAGGCAGTTGACTCCTTCATTCCTGATCCCCTTCCTCTGGAGGAGCCTCTGCTTCCTTTTAGGGAGGCCACTTTGGATGATGCGGACGCGGTGAACCCAGTCTCTGTGCTACGATTTCGCGTGGAATGCGAAGACTTTCCACATATTATATCTGCTATCACACTCATTCGGGCCCTCCAGCAGATTGGCCCCTTTGGGCTGATGACATCATTGCAAATGGCGGTTTTGAGCAATGTTTGCGTGATGTCCGCCTTTCAATGCCATTTTGATCTCGAGGGAGTTATCGGTGCGTAAGGTGCAGAGCAACACTAATATGGTTGTCTCCCTCTGGAGTCGTGACACTCACACTTTTGCCTTGGCATGGGGGGAGATAACCCCAACCCTGGAAGATGTTACTGTCCTTCTATACCTCGCCACCCGTGGAGATCACCCCTTTGACCCAGCGTCCCTGACCCCTGCAGAGCAAGTTGCCGTCACTGCTCTTCAAACCGCCTTTTAGGAGACACGGCAGTTTGGTTCCTGGTATAACCTTAGAACCAGGGAACTGCTCCAAGAGAGGCCTAAAGGGGATAAAACCACCTATCTTTGTTGGCTAAAGCACTTCTTCAAGAACCTGCAACCAGTTGTAGGCGACATCACTGAGGAGAGCCATGACTCCGTAGTTGGGCCGGGCTACCAAAGTGACTTGTACTTGGCCGTGTTCGTCAGTTAAACACTAAATCCTAAATCGCAAATCATCAATCCAAAATCCCAACCCCAAAACCCAAAACCCTAACCCTTAAACCCTAAACCCCAAAGCCCTAAACCCTAAACCTTAAATCCTAAACACTAAACCCCAAATCCTAAATACTAAATCCTAAAAACCCAAAAAATCCTAAACCCTAAACTCCCTAAATTATAAACCCTAAACCCAAATCCCTAAACCCTAAACCTTAAAATCCTAAGCGCTAAAACCTTAAACCCTAAACCCTAAATCCTAAATCCAAAACCCGAAACCCCAAAACCCAAAATGCTAAATCCTAAAACGTAAACCCTAAACCCTAAACCTCAAAACCTAAATCCTAAAAACCAAAAAACCCCCAAACTCCCTAAACCCTAAAAAACACCAAAGGCCTAAACCCTAAACTCTCAAAAACCCTTCAAATCCTAAACCCTAAATCCTAAACTCTAAATCATACACCCAAAACCTTAAACGCAAACCCAAAACCCTAAAAAATCCTAGAAACCCCAAACACTAAACCCCAAAAAAACCCAAACCCTAAACAACCCTAAAACCCCTAAAACTTAAACCCCAAACCCAAAACTATAAAAAAATCCTAAAAACCCTAAGCCCTAAGCCCTAAACCCTAAACCCTAAATCTAACCCTAAACTCTAGACCCTAAACCCTAAAGCCCTAAACCCTAAACCCCAAACCGTAAATCCTAAATCATAAAAACTCTAAAACTCCCAAAAACCTAAACTCTCTAAACCTTAAACCCTAAACCCTAACCCTTAAATCCTAAACCTTAAAACCCTAGACCCTAAACCCTTAAATCCTAAACTCTAAATCCTAAAACCAAAACCCAAAAACCAGAAACCCTAAACCCCAAAACCCTAAACCATGAATCCTAAAACCTAAATGATAAACCCTACATCATAAACCTCAAAACTGACACCCTAAAAACCATAAAACCCTAAACCCCAAATTCCCTAAATCCTAAAAAAATCCTAAATCCTAAAATCAAAAAAACCCTAAAAAGCATAAAAAGCATAAACGTTAAACCCTAAACTCTGAAGCTTAAACCCTAAACCTTAAATCCCAAATCCTAAACATTGAAAAACCATAAAAACCCCAAAAACGCTAAACCCCAACCCTAAACCCTAAACCCAACACTAAAACCCACAACCCACAACCCTAAACCTTAAATCCCGAAATCCTAAACCCTAAATCGTAAACCTTCAACCCCGAAACCCTAAAACCCTAAAACCCAAAAAAAACATAAAACCCTACACCCTAAACTCCAAACCCTAAACCCTTAACTCTCAATCCTTAATCCTTAACCCTAAACCCTAAATCCTAAATCCTAAACCTAAAATGCAAAATTCAAAAACCCTAAACCCTAAAATCTAAACCTCAAAACCTAAACCCTGAAAACCATAACACCCTAAACCCCAAACTTCCTAAACCCTAAAAGAACACTAAACCCTCAACCCTAAAAAATCCTAAAAACACTAAAAATCTTAAACCCTAAATCCTAAATCCTGAACCTTGAATCCCAAACCCTAAACCCTGAAAAACCCTTAAAACCCCGAAACCCTACGCCTTAAAAAACACCAAACCCTAAAAAATCCAAAAAAATCCTAAACCCTAAACCCTAAAACCCTAAACCTTAACTCCTAGACCAAATCCTAAAATCCACAACCTAAACCCTAAACATGAAAACCCTAAATCCCAAATCCTAAAACCCTAAAACCCTAAAAAATCAAAAATTTTAAGCCCTAAACTCTAAACCCTAAATTCTCAACTCTGAACCCTTAACTCTAAACCCAAAACCCCAAATCCTAAACCTAAAACTTGAAACCCAAAATCCAAAACCCCAAAATCCTAAACCCTAAACCCACAACTCCCCAAACCCTAAAAAACTATCAATCCTAAACCCTAAAAAACCTCGAACCCTAAAAACCCCTAAACCCTAAAAATCCTAAACCCTAAACCCAAAATCCTAAACATTAAATCCCAAAGCCTAAACGATAAAAAAACACAAAAAACCCTAAGCCCTAAACCCTAAACCATAAAAATTAAACCCTAAACCAAAAAATTCTAAATCCTAGATCCAAAACCCTAAAACCTATACCTTACACCATAAACCCTAAACCTTAACCCTAAATCCTAAACCCAAAATCTTAAACCCAAAACCCCAAAACCCTAAACTCCAAAATCCTAAATTCCAAAACCCTAAAACCTATACCCAACAACCCTAAACCTTAACCCAAAATCATAAATCCTAAATCTTAAATCCAAAACCCTAAACTCCAAAACCCTAAACCCTAAATCCTAAAAACTCTAAAAATCCTAATCCCTAAACTTCCTAAACCTTAAACCCAAAACCCTAACCCTAAACCCTAAAACCTTAAACCCTAAATCCTAAATTCAAAATCCAAAACCAGAAACCCCAAAATGCTAAACCCCAAAACTCTAAACCCTAAATCCCAAAACCTAAACCCTAAATCTTAAACCTCAAAACGAAAACCCTAAAAACCATAAAACCCTAAACCCCAAAATCGTAATCCCTAAACCTTAGATACCAAACCTTAAATCCTAAAAAACACTAAAAACCCTAAACCCTAAGCCCTAAAAAATACCAAATCCTAAAAAATCATAAAAACCCTAAACGTTAAACCCCAAACCCTAAACCCTAAAAAACCTTAAAAATCCTAAACCTTAAACCCTAAACCCAACCCTAAAACCCACAACCCTCAACCCCATATCCCAAAACCCTAAACCCTAAATCCTAAAACCTTAAAATCCTAAAA
Source organism: Camellia lanceoleosa (assembly GCA_025200525.1). Classification (NCBI taxonomy): domain Eukaryota; kingdom Viridiplantae; phylum Streptophyta; class Magnoliopsida; order Ericales; family Theaceae; genus Camellia; species Camellia lanceoleosa. The sequence continues at coordinate 15,530,981 of CM045770.1, forward strand.
AACCTATAACCCTAAACCCTAAATTCTAAACCCTAAACCCTCAACTCTAAACCCTTAACCCTAAACCCTAAACTTTAAATCCAAAACCCAAAACCCAAAAACTAAACACAAAAACCCTAAACCCTAAACCTTAAATCCTAAATCCTAAACCCTAAATAATAAATCCAAAACAAGAAACCCAAAAACCCTAAACCCCAAAACCCTAAACCCTAAGTCCTAAAACCTAAACCCTCAACCTTAAACCCTAAACCCTAAATCCTAAACCTCAAAAACTAAACCCTAAAAACCATAAAACCCAAAACCCAAAACTCCCTAAACCCCAAAAAAATCCTAAATCCTAAACTCTAAAAAACCCTAAAAACCCAAAACCATAAATCCCAAATCCTAAGCCCTAAACCCTAAATCCAAGACCCTAAATCTCAAAAACCTAAACCCAAAATCCTAAAACCTAAATCCTAAACCTCAAAACCTAAACCTTAAAAACCATAAAACCCTAAACCCTAAACTCTCTAAACACTAAAAAAATGCGAAACCCAAAACTCTAAAAAATTCTAAAAATTCTAAAAATCCTAAACCTTAAATCCCATACCCTAAACCCTAGAAAACCCTAAAAACCCTAAAACCTAAGCCCCAAAACATATCAAGCCCTAAAAATTGTAAAAACCCTAAACCCTAAAACCCTAAACCCCAAAACACTAAACCTTAAACCCTAAAACCCTAAATCCCAAAACTTTAAACCCTAAACCTCAAAAACTAAACCCTAAAAACCATAAAACCCAAAATGCTAATGTCACGACCCGAACCCGCCCCCATGGGTTAAGGACATAACCGGCCAGTAATCCTGAGATTACCTACGGCCTCAAATCAAATCAAACATAACTCATCAGAGTAAAGGGGGCCAAACGGAAGCAAAATTTTGAACTTTGTCCATAGAGTTGTGCTTACATGGCACATCATAACAAACCATACATGTACATATTAAGAACTCACATCAGAAAATACAGTAACATACGGTTTTGTACAGACAGGATCATTCAAGTCTAAGTCAGCCAATCAAAACTATATACAAACATATCCAAAGTCCTCGCCAACATGACAAAATAAAACAGGATAGCAAAAGGGTGAAGACGAGTCTCGTGCATGAGACGTAAAGGCTGACTCTTCAAAACTTGGTTGTTCCTCCCAAACTTCACTAAGGATGGGTTTGGACCTCTCTTGGCTCACCTACAAACACATGAATAAGCGTGAGCGAAAACCTAGTGAATAATATCAAATAAAAAAGTTACACAAACGGTATTTAGAACAACGTGCTTGAAACGGCCTTGGGCCCCATTTCATATTTCTATCTAACATATATATAAATATAGGTCAAGTGATTGCGGTTCCAAACACATCATACGGCCTCGGACCCAATTCATTCGTATCATTCAGGTCAGACTGGCCTTCGGCCCATTCGTACTTTCATTCATGTCAAACTGGCCTTTGGCCCATTCGTACTTTCATTCATGTCAAACTGACCTTTGGCCCATTCATACTTTCATTCATGTCAAACTGGCCTTTGGCCCATTCATTCATGTCAAACTGGCCTTTGGCCCATTCATACTTTCATTCATGTCAAACTGGCCTTTGGCCCATTCATTCTTTCATGTCAAACTGGCCTTCGGCCCATTCACATTTTCGTATCAAACTGGCCTTTGGCCCATTCACATTTTCGTATCAAACTGGCCTTTGGCCCATTCATTCATTCGGCATAGCAAACATTTGTCCACAATTCAAATTAACAAACTTATAGAAAGATAAGCAATTGGACAAATAGCATATTTCAAATATCTTTATTAAGATACTACTCACAGTGATCGGCTGGTTGATTTGCCCTGGAGCTTGACCCTACACATCACATAACACATATGGGTCACAACCGATTCAATCTGTTCCTTAATTCATATATTCTTCTTTAATTCATTCATAATGCTCAATGCATGCCTAAGAATATTTAGAAGTGAAAAAGAACGGAAAACGAAGCATAGAATGCATTTTCAAAATTTCAGAAACTGGGGTCCCCACTCGAGCATGGACTTCCCCGCTCGAGCGGACCCATGATGCCTGCAAAAGTACTGGTTATGTCATATTTACGCTCGAGCGTGAAGTCGGGCGCTCGAGCTGAAGGCCTCACTACATGGCTCCCCGCTCGAGCATGAACTTCCCCATTCGAGCGGACATCATGTCTGTAGATTAAATACTGGGAGCCAAAATTTTACGCTCGAGCGGCGATTCTCCCACTCGAGCGGACGTCAGATTTTCTGGATTTTCCAGAACTTGTTCTTGAGCTTCAACTTGATATTCAAAGGCTCTAAACACATGATTTTGGCTCAAACTTCACATATACATGTACTAACATGGTACAAACACCAAATTACAACATTATGAAGCCCAATTCCATGAATTACCTACATGCATGTTCCAAATTACACCAAACTTGTTTCTATCACAACAATTCCGTGTATTTCAAACTCATTTTCTCATGAATTGTACATGCATGTGGAACACAACTCTTATTCTCAACTTAGATGATGAAGAGATGGTCAAAAATATGAGCTTCAATTAAAATCTCACATGGATTATACATTTTGTGCTCAAACATGCAATTTCAAAGCAATTTCTCACATGCATGTGCATATAGGCTACCAAATCAACAAAACCAACTCAATTTCATCATAACCAATTTAATTCATGTTCTTGATCATTATTCAACCTTGAATTCACAAAATTACAATTTAAATTCCATGAATTTACTTACCTAAAGGCCTTAACCTTCACAAATTCTAGTTGAATCTTGAGTCCAACCTTCCAATTTCTCAATCTTGAGCCAAACACACAATTCTCCTTCTTTCTCCCTCTCTAGAGCCGACTCTCTCTCTCTTTTCTTGAGTTAAAATCAGCCAAATTAGATGCTAAAGAGGAGAATTGAGTGTAGTGCCCCACTTATATAATTTCTCCCAATTATAATTGTCAACATTACATATTTGAGCACTAAGTCAATAATTTAATCTAATTAATCTGATCCGAATCAATTTTCAAATAAATTTCACCGTAGGCTCTAAAAATTACGCCAATCATAATGGCGCAGTGAATTTCGGTTTCTGTGGCTGATAGGGCCTTCAATTTAAATTCCGAAGCAGATAATCAAACAGATATTCCTACGGTGAATAGATAGAAATTCAAAACCACATATTTTCACATAATAGCACACAAAATCATATCAAACACATAATCACATTCATAATAAGGACCAATTAGCATAATACGGAACATGATTATCACACCTAAACTCCCTAAACCCCAAAAAAATCCTAAAACCTAAACTCTAAAAAACCCTAAAAATCCTAAACCCCAAAAGCCAAACCCTAAACCTTAAAAAATGTTAAAAACCCTAAACCCTAAGCCTTAAAAAATATCAAACCCTAAAAAATCATAAAATCCCAAAACCTTAAACCCCAAACCCTGAACTCTAAAAAGCCTTAAAAATCCTAAACCTTAAACCCTAAACCCAACCCTAAAATCCATAACCCTCAACCCTATATCCCAAAACCTTAAACCCTAAATCCTAAAACCTTAAAATCCTAAAAAACCTAAAATTTCAAATCCTAAACTCTAAACCCTAAACCCTCAACTCCAAGTCCTTAACCCTAAACCCTAAATCTTGAACCAAATAGTCGAAACCCAAAAACCCTTAACCACAAAACCCAAATCCTTATACCCTAAATCCTAAAAACCCTAAACCTTAAACTCCCCAAACCCTAAAAAACTCTCAATCCTAAATCCCAGAAAATCTTAAATCCCAAACCCTAAACCCTAAAGAAAAAAAAAATCCCAAATTCGAAACCTCAAGAACTAAACCCTAAAAACCATAAAACCCAAAACCCTAAACTCCCTAAACCCCAAAAAAACCCTAAGCCCTAAACCCTAAAAAATCATAAAAATCCTAAAAACCCTAAATCCTAAATCCCAAACCCTAAACCTTAAATCCAAAACCCTAAATCTCAAAACCCTAAACCCAAAATCTTAAAACCTAAACCCTAAACCCTAAACCCTAAACCTCAAAACCTAAACCCTAAAAACCATAAAGCCCTAAATGCTAAACTCCCTAAACCCTAAAAAAATGCAAAACCCAAAACTCTAAAAAATCCTAAAAACCCCCAAAACCCTAGACCTTAAATCCCATACCCTAAACCCTAGAAAACCCTAAAAACCCTAAAACCTAAGCCCCAAAAAAATATCAAACCCTAAAAAATTGTAAAAACCCTAAACCCTAAAACAAAAACCCTAAAACCTAAACACTTAACACTAAACCCTAAACTTTAAATCCTAAATCCTAAACCCAAAACCCAAAACCCAAAGATTCTAAACCCTAAACCCAAAACCCCAAAACCTAAACTTTAAACCCCAAACCCTAAATCATAAATACAAAGCCAGAAACAAAAACCCTAAGCCATAAAACCTTAAACTCTAAATCCTAAATTCTAAATCCAAAACCCGAAACCCCAAAATGCTAAAGCCCAAAATCCTAAACCATAAATCCCAGAACCTAAATCATAAACCCTAAATCCTAAACCTCAAAACCTACACCCTTAAAACCATAAAATCCTAAACCCCAAAATCATAATCTTTAAGCCCAAAACTCCCCAAACCCTAAAAAACTCTCAATCCTAAACCCTGGAAAACAACAAACCCGAAAAACCCCTAAACCCTAAAAACCCTAAATCATAAATCCTAAACCTTAAATCCCAAAGCCTGAACCTTAAAAAACCCAAAAAACCCTAAACCCTAAATCATAAAACCTACACCCTAAACCCTAAATAAAAAAATCTTAAACCCTAAACACAAAACCCTAAAACCAATACCCAAAAACCCTAAACCCTAAACCTTAACCCTAAATCCAAAATCCCAAATCGTAAACACAAAATCCAAAACCCCAAAATCCTAAACTCCTAAACTCCAAAATTTTAAATTCCAAAACCCTAAAACCTAAATCCAAAAACCCTAAACCATTAACCGTAAACCTTAACCCTAAATCTCAAATCCTAAATGTTAAATCCAAAACACCAAAACCATAAACTCCAAAATCCTAAACTCCAAAACCCTAAACCCTAAAACCTAAATGCTAAATCCAAAAAACTCTAAAAACCATAATCCCTAAACTCCCTAAACCTTAAACCCCAAACCCTAACCCTTAAACCCTAAACCTTAAAACCTTAAATCCTAAAATCCTAAAATCGTAAACCCTAAACCTTAAAATCGTTAACCCTAAATCCTAAATTCTAAATCCAAAACCCGAAACCCCAAAATGCTAAACCCCAAAACCCTAAATCCTAAATCCCAAAACCTAAACCTTAAACCCTAAATCCTAAACCTCAAAACCTAAACCCTAAAAACCATAAAACCCTCAACCCCAAAACCGTAAATCCTAAACCCAAAACTCCCCAAACCCTAAAAAACTCTCGAACCTAAACCCTAGGAAACCCCAAACCCGAAAAATCCCTAAACCCAAAAAATCCTAAACCCTATACCCTAAATCCTAAACTTTAAATCCCAAACCTTGAACCTTAAAAAACCCAAAAAAATCCTAAATCCTAAACCCTAAACCATAAACTTTAAACCCTAAATGCTAAATAAAAAAATCCTAAACCCTAAATCCAAGACCCTAAACCCTAAAACCAATATCCAAAAACCCCAAATCCCAAACCATAAACCCTAAACCTTAGCCCTAAATCCTAAATCCCAAATGTTAAACACAAAATCCAAAACCCCAAAATCCTAAACTCCAAAATTCTAAATTCGAAAACCCTAAAACCTAAATCCAAAAACCCTAAACCCTAAACCATTAACCGTAAACCTTATCCCTAAATCCCAAATCCTAAATCTTAAACCCAAAACCCAAAACACCAAAATCCTCAACTCCAAAATCCTAAACTCTAAAACCCTAAACCCAAATCCTAAATCCCAAAAACTCTAAAAACCCTAATCCCTAAACTCCCCAAACCTTAAACCCCAAACCCCACCCCTTAAACCCTAAACCTTATAACCTTAAACACTAAAATCGTAAACCCTAAACCTTAAAACTCTAAACCCTAAAATCGTTAAGCCTAAACCCTAAAATCTAAATCCAAAACCCGAAACCCCAAAATGCTAAACCCCAAAACCCTAAACCCTAAATCCAAAAATCTAAACCCTAAATCCTAAATCTTAAAGCCTAAACCTCAAAACCTAAACCCTAAAAACCATAAACCCTATACCCCAAACTCCCTAAACCCTAAACTCTAAAAAACACTAAAAATTCTAAACCCTAAACTCTAAACCCTAAACCCTAAACTATAAATCCCAAACCCAAAACCTTAAAAAACCCTAAAAACCAAAAACCCTAAATCCTAAAAAAACACAAACCCTAAAAATCCCTAAAAATCCTAAAACATAAACCCCAAACCCTAAATACCAAAAAAACCCTTAAAACCCTAAACCCTAAACTACAAACCCAATCCTAAAACCCAGAACCCCAAACCCTAGACCCTAAACCCCAAAATCCTAAACCATAAACCATAAACCCTAAATCCTAAAACCTTAAAAAACGTAAAACCCTAAATCCTAAAATATAAATGGTAAACCCTCAACTCTAAACCCTTAACTCTGAACGCCTCACCCTAAATCCTAAACCCTAAACCCTAAATCCTAAATCCAAAACTCGAAACCCAAAAACCCAAAACCCTAAACCCTAAACCCAAATCCTAAACTCTCCAAACCCTAAAAAACACTAGACCCTAAACCCTAAAAAATCCCAAACCCTAAACAACCGCAAACCCAAAAAACCCTAAATCATAAACCCAAAACCATAAACCTTAAATCCCAAAACCTAAACCCTAAAAACCCCCAAAAAACTAAAATCCTAACCCAAAACCATAAACCCCAAATCCTAAACCCAAAATCCAAAACCCTAAACCATAAATCCTGTACCAAAAAATCCTAATCCCAAATCCTACACCCTAAATACTAAACCCTAAACCCTAAACCCTAAACCCTAAACCCTAAACCCTAAACCAAAAAACCCTAAACTCTAAACCTTTAATCCAAAATCCTAAACCCTAAATCCTAAATCTAAAACTCAAAACCCTAAAACCCAAAACCCCAAAACCCTAAACTCCTAAACCCTAAATCCTAAAAACCCTAAACCCTAAACTACCTAATTCTTAAACCCTAAACCCAAAACCCTAAACCCCTAAACCGTAAAACCTAAATTTCAAATCCTAAGAACTCTAAATCCTAAAATCTTGAACCCTAAAATTGTAAAACCCTAAACCCCAAAACCCTAACCAGTAAACCCCTAAAACCCTAAACCCAAAAAGTTAAACCCTAAACACTGAACCCTAAACCACAAATCATCAATCCAAAATCCCAAAACCCTAAACCCCAAACCCTAATCCTTAAACCCTAAACCCTAAAGCCCTAAATCTTAAATCTTAAATGTTAAACACTAAACCCTAAATCCTAAATCCAAAACCCTAAATCCCAAAACCCTAAACCCTAAATGATAAAATCTAAACCACAAACCCTAAACCTTTAAACCTAAACCCTAAAAACCATAAAACCCAAAACAAAAAACTTCCTAAACCTTAAAAAAATCATAAATCCTAAACTCTAAAAAACCCTAAAAACCCTAATCTCTAAACCCTAAACCTAAACGTTAAATCCCAAAACCTAAACCCTAAAAAACCCCAAACCCTAAGCCCTAAAAAACACCAAACCCTAAAAAACCCTAAAAATCCTAAACCCTAAACACCAAACCCAAAATCCTAAAAAAAACCCAAAATCCCTAATCCCTAAAACCCACAACGCTAAACCCAAAATCCTAAACCCAAAACCCGAAACTCTAAACCCCAAATCCTAAAGCCCTAAAACGCAAAATAACCAAAAATCCTAAACCCTAAACCCTTAATCCCAAACCCTAAATCCGAAACCTAAAACTCGAAACCCAAAAACCCTAAACCCCAAAATCCTAAACACTAAACACTAAACCCTAAACCCTAGAAACCTGTAGACGTCCCCGAACGCCCCGGGAGGATGACTCCCCCCATTCTGTTCATATGGGCTTACTACAGTTCGGACTCAAATTGTCACGGTTCTAAATCTGAACCAAAGAGTCCAAATCCGGCAAATCGTTTTGAGAAAAACAGATTTTTTTTGAAAGAAATGCCAAACATGGACTGCTTTGCCAGATACAGAGTCGCCACCTAAATATTTTATTTTGGAAAATTTAGGAAACCTCGACTCACAAGGTCAAAGGTCCGGCTATCACCAAAGTTGTCTCGACTCGGGAACTTGGGTACGATTGGGGAAGGTCAGCTATGAGCACCCTCTCTCACCCGGTCCGAAGACTGGCCTCTACTAACCATGATATCCATTTTTGAAAACGTTATGTGTTCTTATTCCGGTTATTAGCCTAGATTTACTATGTTATGCGCACAACAAACAAGTATAGACCGAATCGCCCAAATTGGAACAAAACATTTCATGTTTGTTTTGAAAATGGTTTGCTACTCGTAAGTAGGCTAAAATGCAGATTTTGCCACCCTTAAGTGGGCTTTAGAAAAGATGGTTTTGCCACTATCTGGTGGGCTTAAAACTCACAGTTTTAATGCATTATCCCAATTTAAGCAAGTCGACCTCCATTCACAGGCATTCAAGCAGTTATATCACATAAGCAGCTAGCCTCATGGTAATCATGCAATCATGGCAACACTAACACGCATGCGGTATGCTAAAGCATAAAAGCTTACCTAGTACTCCAAGCCAAAATAGAAACTAGTTAGTAATCACATGCATGATCCTAGTTCATGTTAAGATGGCTAATGCAACACAGGCAAGATGTAACTAGAATAGGCTCGACTAATCTAAGATGGCATATGAGATGCTACAAATAACATGTATTCAACTTGGAATTGAAATATAAGTGCAGTTAGCATGATGTGCCGAGCCCGGTGCATGTAAGACAAATGATGGATGCACGCATGCAAAGCATAAGGTATGCTAATTTAAATATGCCCTAATACTAACCATTGAAAGCAGGTAAATAAAAGGGAAGAAAGACGTGGGGTTGGAAGACATACACACACGCACCCACACTTATTACAAATACGCCCTCACTCGGAGGGACCGAATAATAATACAAACCGAATAAATAATTAACTGCCCTAGCTAATTAAATATTACAAAACCCTTAGCTAATTGACAAATTAATTAAACTATTAAAGCAGTAAAAGGCCTCGGGAAGAGGAATGAATGCATGCATGCTCGGCTTTGCTCGGAAATCCAACGCCATGCACAAGTTTGCCTCTGTTTTCCCTGCTCTGCTTCTCTGAAAATTGCACAACTCCCAAGGTATGCTTCATGGACACTGTGGAGCACCACCGACCAAAAGGAATGACCACCGGCCATGGGGAATGATCATCGGCCACTGGTTAAGCCATCGGCCACTGATGGATGGCCGGTCGGCACTGGAGATGGCTTGGCCACCAAATATTCTGCGAAAAACCTGCTTGACAAAGAGGGCAGACAAGGCATGGCAATGCATTTTCAAAGCAATGTTTGCACCACCACCCTCCTTATCATGTTCATGACTCAAAGGAGGATGGCGCTCGATCCTCGGACCACCAATCGCACATTTCAATGCGTGATAGCCCAAGAAGCTAAGTTGTGCATTTTAATGTCAAATGTAATGCACACAAGCACATAAGAGCCCAACCCCTATCATGCTCAATCAAGAGGAAAGGCATGCATGCCAAATGCAACCTAAGCATGTGAGCTAAGCATGCAACATGAGCATGGAGGCAAGTATGCAAACATGCAATATGTACTAGGCACACAACCTAAGCTAACAAACATGCAAGGCATGGAATAAGGCAACCACCTTTGAGCAACATGTTAAACATGGATTCAAACTAATTTGGGCAGCTCTATACTAGGCCCAAAACAGTGGCCATGATAATGCAAATGAGGCAACAAAATACATGGAATGCATGCACAATGCATTAACCAAGCTTAAGGCACAAAAACACAACTCTACCAAAACATGGCAATGAGGAAATATGGCATACAATGGTGCATGTTCCAGATCTGAAATGGCATGCCAACTGACTCCAAGATGACTCCGAAGCATGCAAACACTCATGTAATGCATTGCTAAGGACTTAAGCACTAAAGCTAGTGAAATGCAATACACTATAAACATGCAAAGCGATGCTCGAATGATGAAGACAGCCACAAACAGTCCCTATGCAGCCCAAAATAATGCTAAAACATGTATGAAATGTAGCCAAAATAAGCTAGCATGCTTGGTCAAAACAACATGCAACATAGGCTAGAAAGCATGAGTTGTATGGCATGTATGTGAAGCATATGAAATCTGACCAAACCATCAAAAATCAGTGAATAAAACATGCAAAAATATGCTTAAATAACCACTGAAATGAAGCCAACACATGCAAAAATGATGAGCTCCTTTAGAGGGCTATACAAGAGGTTATTAAGCACATACATGATGGACATTCAACAAGGCCAAACCAGCTCTGGAAATGGGCCATAGGGGTCCTAAAACCCACTGAAAAATGCCTGAACTAATCTCAAGAGGTGTGCAAATATAGGCCCCTTTGTAAGGCCAAAAATACAAGCAAACAAGACAACAAAGGGAGGGGATGGCCCTTCCCTTCTTAGGACCTCAAAACACCACTCCCACCACTGAAATCCCTCTAGATTTCAGTGGTGGGAGGGCCAATAAAAGGTGGTCCCGAAGCTCACAAAAAATGCACAAAAATGAGGCCAAACAAGGCCTAAGAGGGGTCAAACAACCCCAAACACCAAAGTGGTCTTAATGAAGTATCTTAAACACAAAAAAATGGAACTTTTTTATGTTATACACAAATCTCAAAACAACAAGAAAGACAAGCTAAAAGCTTGTGCAAAAACGGGGAATAAAAGAGGATTAGATGCTCACCCTTGTAGACCAACGTGGACAGCAGGCTTTGGTCCCAAAAACCAGTTCCTTAGCCTCTGAAAATGGCCTCCAAGAAGCTTAGATGGATGATGGAGAGGTGTGGTTGAGAGGTGGTGTGCAAAGGGGCCAAGAACTATGGACTTTGGAGCTTGGAATGTGGAGATATGAAGGGAAGTGTATGGTTTTTGCCTTAGACAAATTTCTTGGAACCTCTTAAATGGAAGGAGAGGCTTTCTATTTATAGAGAAGATGGAGGTTTGAAGCTTCTAAGAGAAGCCAAGCAAAAAAGGGTCAAGGGGGTCAAGCTTCTCTTAGAAGCTTGGAGCAAAAGGGCCAAGAAGGCCAAGCTTCTTGGAGAAGCTAGACAAAAGAGCCAAGCTTCTTGGAGAAGCTAGGCAAAAGGTTCAAGAGGTGCAAGCTTCTCTTGGAAGCTAAAAAGATGCAAGCTTCTCCAAGAAGCTAAAAAGGTGCAGGCTTCTTGGAGAAGCTAAAAAGGTGCAAGCTTCTCTAAGAAGCTAAAAAGGTTCAAGCTTCTTGGAGAAGCTAAAAAACCTAGGGTTCAAAAGGGTCAAGCTTCCTCAAGAAGCTAACAACCAAGGGTTCAAAAGGGTCAAACTTCCTCAAGAAGCTAAAATAGGGGGTTCAAAAGGTTCAAACCCCCTTCAAGAAGAGATCTCGGCCAGAAGAAGAGTCGATCGGCCAAGTAAAGATGGCCGACCGACCAAATAGAGTGCCGACCGGCCAAATATATGGCCGATGGCAACAAAACACTGGCCGGTGGCCTCTAGCCATGGCCGGTGATGTGTGGGGACGTCTCACAAGCCATTCCCTGCACTCCAAAAGCAAAACACAAGTGTTTGGTGCAAAACCAAACACAAAACAGTCGAGTTAAGAGATCCTGAGGCAAAGCACGTAGCCGAGACCTCCGAGAACTCAAAACGAACACGAACATGGATGATCACCCAGTGTTCAAACGGTGACGTCCAAGTCTTGAGGACGGTCGAAAATGGGGTGTCTACAAAACCCCAAACCCTAAAAAATCCTATACCCTAAAACCCTTAATCCTTAACCCTGAATCCCAAATTTTAAATCCCAAACCCTGAACCCTAAAAAATCCTAAAAACCTTAAACCCTAAACCAAAAACCAAAAACCTTAAACCCAAAACCTAAAATCAAAAACCCTATACCCTAAACCCTAAACCCAAAATCCTAAACCCCAAACCAAAAACCCTAAAACCTAAACACAAAAATACTAAACCTAAAACCCTAAATCATAAATCTCAAACCCAAAACCCAAAACCCCAAAACCCTAAACTCCAAAATCCTAATCTCCAAACCCCTAAAACTAAAACCCTAAACCCTAGATCCTAAAAACTCTAAAAATCCTAAACTCAAACTCCCTAAATCTTAAACCCTAAACCCTAACCCTTAGACCCTAAACCTTAAAATCATAAACCCTAAACCCTAAAATCTTAAACCCTAAATTCAAAATCCAAAACCCAAAACGCCAAATCTCTAAACCCTAAATCCTAAAACCTATATCCTAAACCCTAAATCCAAAGCCTCAAAACCTAAACCCTAAAAACCACAAAACCCTAAACCCCAAACTCCATAAATCCTAAAAAAACCAAAACCCTAAACTCTAAAAAACCCTAAACCCAAAATCCTAAACATTAAATCCCAAACCCTAAACCTTAAAAAACCCTAAACACCCTAAACCCTAAGTACTAAAAAACACCAAATCCTAAACCCTAAACCGCAAAACCCCAAAACCTCTAAAACCCAAAACTATAAAACCCTAATCCCTAAATCCAAAAAGATAAACCCTGAACCCTAAACTGTAAATCTTAAATCCTAAATCCTAAATCCTAAATCCCAAAACCCTAAACCTTAAACTCAAACTCTAAATCATAACCAAAACCGAAACCCCAAAACGCTAAATCTAAAAACTCTAAACCTAAATCTTAAAACCTAAACCCTAAACCTCAAAACCTAAACCTAAAAACATAAAACCCTCAACCCCAAACTCCTAAACCCTAAAAAACCATAAACAAAAATTCTAAAAACACTTAAAACCCTAAGCCCTAAACCCTAAACTCTAAATCATTAACCGTAAATCCTAAACCCTAAACCTTAAATCCCAAAACCAAAACCCTTAAATACCGTAAAAAACCTAAAACCTAAACACCAAAAAACCTTAAATCCAAAAAAAAATTCAAAAAACTCAAAACCCTAAACCCTAATCCCAACCCTCAACCCTAAACCATAAACCTCAAAACCTTAAACCCTAAAACCCTAAGACCTTAAAAAACCTAAAATGCTAAACCCTCAACTCGAAGCCCTAAACCCTAAATCCTAAACTCTAAACCAAAACCCTAAATCCTAAACCTTAAATCCCAAACCCTAAACCTTAAAAAACCCTAAAATCCCTAAATCCTAAACCAAAAATCCTAAAACCTAAACCCCAAAACCCTAAACCTTAAATCCCAAATCCAAAATCCTGGAAACCCCTAAAAAGCCTGTACCCTAAATCCCAAAAAAACCCAAACCCCAAAAAACTCAAGAAGCCTAAAAACCTAAACCCCAAATCCTAAACCCTAAAGAATCCTAAAAACCCTAAACCCTAAACTCTAAACCCAACCCTAAAACCACAACCCAAACGCCAAAATCCTAAACCCTAAGCCCTAAAATCTTAAAAACCCTAAAATCCTAAACATTCAACTCTAAGCCCTAAACCCTAAACTCTAAACCCTAAATCCTAAACCTCAAATCCCAATGCCTAAACCTCGAACAATTCTAAAAACCCTAAACCCTAAATCCTAAACCAGAACCTAAACCTAAACCCCTAAACCAAAAACCTAAAATCTAAACCTAAAACCTAAACCATAAACCCAAATCTAACCCTAAATCCTAAATCCTAAACTCAAAATCCCAAAACCCTAAACTGCAAAACCCTAAACCCTAAACCCTAAACCATAAACCTTAACCCTAAATCCTAACTTCTAAATCTTAAACCCAAAACAACAAAACCCTAAACTCCAAATGCTAAACCCCAAAATCCTAAACCCTAAACCCAAAATCCTAAAAACTCTAAAAACCTTAATCCCTAAACTCCCTAAACCCTAAACCCTAAACCCTAAACCCTACCCCTTAAACCCTAAGCCCTAAAACCGCCCTTAATTAAACTCTAAACCTTAAACCCAACACCCTAAATCCTAAATCCAAAACCCCAAACCCCAAAATGCTGAATCCCAAAGCCCTAAACCCTAAACCATAAACCCTAAATCCTAAATCCTAAACCGAAAAACCTAAACCCGAAAAACCATAAAACCCTAAACCCCAAACTCCCTAAACCCTAAAAAAATCTTAAACCCTAAACTCCAAAAAACCCTAAAAGCCCTAAACCATAAACTCTAAACCCTACACCCTGAACCTTAAATCCCAAACCCGAAACCCTGAAAAACACTAAAAAGCCTAAATCCTAAACCCCAAAAAAACTCAAAGCCTAAAAAGCCCTGAAAATACTAAAACTTAAACCTCAAACCCTAAATCCTAAAAAATCTTAAAAACCCTAAACCCAACGCTAAAACCTGTAACCCTAAATCATAGACCCTAAATCCCAAAATCGTAAACCCTAAACCCTAAAACTTTAAAATCCTAAAAAACCTAAAACCCTAAACCCTAAACTCTAAAACTTAAACCCGTAACCCTAAATCCCAAACCCAAAACTCGAAATCAAAAACACAAAACCCTAAACCCTAAACTCTCCAAACCCTAAAAAACACTCATTCCAAAACCTTAAAAAACCCCAAATCCTAAAAAACGCCAAACCCTAAAAATCCTAAACCTTAAATCCCAAACCCTAAACCCTAGAAAACCCTAAAAAACCTAAATCCTAAACCCTAAGCCCTAAACCCAAAACCCTAAATCCTAAGCCCTGAGCCCTAAACCCTATACCAAAAAACCCTAAACCCCAAATCCAAAACTCTAAATACTAAACCCCAAAACCCTAAATCCTAAACCTAAAACCCTAAAACCTAAACCCAAAAACCCTAAACCCTAAGTGCTAAACCATAAACCTTAAATCCTAAACCCTAAACCCCAAAACCCTAAACCCCAAATCCTAAACTACATAAAACTTAAACCATAAACCTAGAACCCTAAACCCCTTAACCCTAAACTCTAAATCTGAAATCCTAAGTACTCTAAACCCTAAACCCCTAAACCTTAAAATTCTAAAATCCTAAGCCACAAAATCCTAAACCCTAAACCAAAAACTCCAAAACCTAAACCCAAATGCCCTTAACACTAAACCCTAAACCCTAAATAATTGGTCGCCAAAAGTCTAAATTGTTGTAGTGACATGTGTTTAATCAAAGGATACAAGTGTCTTAAAATTGTCAGATCTAAACTTTTTTTTGAAAAAAAATATAGGACACGTTTTAACGCGTGTTAGACACGTATTATGAAGTGTCTAATGAATGCTAGTGTTCGACACGGACAAAACACGAACACAATACAATACGCCACATTCTTATAAGTGTTTGTGCTTCTTAGACATTGCATTATATATTAAATAAAAATAAATTAGAATTTTACATTTTTATAGAAACAATACTCTTACATAATTTAATTTATGCAAAAGAGATCACAAGAATAGTGTGACGTAGTCTTTTGTTAATAGCAATGTGACTGGGAAGAGTTTACTAAATTTTAAATATTTGTGTTGATTGGTTTGATGATTGGCTTGCTACTAGTACCGGGTCGATGCACTCTTGGTCTTGATGCACTGCTAGCACTGCTGGTTTTGTTGTGCTTTGTATAGTTGGTCTGTTCTTCTTTGGATTTTGTTTGATTGGTTCCTCACCAATCTTGGGTAAGTGCTAGTAGATGATTATGCTTTCTTTACGGTGCCAACCTAGTAGGGATTGTTAAGGTTTGATTTGATGCTTTTTGCACTTCCGTTCTTTGTTGACGTAATTTTGTATGTACTATGCATTTTCATCAATAAAGTTTTTGTTTTTTTTTTAACAAAAAAAAATTGAAATATTTGTATTAAATTTATAATGAGTATAATCTCATATTACACTAATTCAAATTAACATCTTATTTTCAAAATTTGTATATGTTAAAGTATTTTTGAATTTTTGTTTTGAGTAGGAAACATTATTATTTTTTGTAATAAAATCCATCTTAACTGTTATTTATTTGGAAGTGAGTATTTGTATTAAATTTATAATGAGTGTAATCCCCATATTACACTAATTCAAATTAACATCTTATTTTCAAAATTTGAATATTTCAAAGTATTTTTGAATTTCTATTTTGAGTAGGAAACATTTTTATTTTTTGTAATAAAATCCATCTTAACTGTTATTTAGTCGGAAGTGAATATTTATATTAAATTTATAATGAGTGTAATCTCATATTACACTAATTCAAATTAAGATCTTCTTTCCAAAATTTCAATATTTTAAAGTATTTTTGAATTTTTGTTTTGAGTAGAAAACATTTTTATTTTTTATACTAAAATCCATCTTAATTGTTATTTATTTTGAAGTGAAATACCGATATCGAACCATATTATTTTATTCAAAAGTTCTGCATATAGAGTCTCGCTAGTAATCCTGGGAGCAAAAACATAAAATAAAATAAAAAGTGAACAATATAATACATTTTTTTACTAATTTTAAAATACTTTATAATTTTTTTCAATTTTTTCTTTTTAACCATTTTCAATTTTCAAAATACTTTTACACATTCAAATACTAATGGTCAAGCACTAATCAGCACTAGTGAAAAAGTTGGTAAATTTATTTCTAAGATTTGAAATTGATGAATTAATCCAACGAGGAGTTTCTTTTTTTAAAAAAAAAAAAAAAAAAAAAAAACCTATCTTTATAGTCTTTTAAACATTCAAAATTTACACAATTCAAAAAATAAATAAATAAAATAAAATGTTAAGCATTGTTCTCAAATTTAACTATATTTTTCTTTTTTTATAAATCTATTGTATAGCTCTTTTCTCTTTTATTTATGTGCCACAATTCAAATTATTATTTATTTTTATTTTTTTGACCACCATGAGTCTCTTAAGGATTTAGTCCTAACAATAGATTACAGGTTCAACTCTTCCTGGGAGAAGTTGAATTAGGAGGCAATCACTTCGTATTCTACAAGGGTGATAATGCTAACTTTCATAATTGCTAATTTAACTATTAACAATTGACTTTTACAGGTAAAAAAAAATACAAATTAAAAATTTCTATGATATTATCGAACCATACAATCAATTTAAAACTACTAAGTTATTATTCTTGATTTATTTGAACGTTATTAAAAATTAAAATAAAAAATTTGTTCATAAATTCCTGTTCACATACTTATATTCCACTTAGTTTAATTTTTTTTTTATATTTTAATAAGTTTTATGAGTAATATAATTATTAAAATATCCTTAATAATAATAGAGTGAAGCGCGTATTAATATTCACATTAATAGTATGAATATTCCATGATGTTAACATTTATAATGTCAATGTAAACATTTACACTGTCAAATTTATTTAATGTGAATGTTCACATTACTAAATTACTAAGCGTTGAAATTTTTTTTATAAAGATAAAATTATTCAGAAAATATTTCAAATATGATAATTAAAATTTTATAAATTAAATATTCAAAAGAATAAAATTTATTAGAATATAATAATATCTTATGAATTAGTTGAAATACAAATAAAAAAAAATTCCAATAAATTCCCCATCAATGTGTTGCCTCAGAATTCATTGACTGTATATTTAAAACATTTAGAAAGTACTTGTTCTAACCTTTTTTTTCTCTGTAAATATATCCATGTAAATATCTACTTGTGAAAACACCAAATTGGCAGAGCCGAAAGTTTCGTCGGAAGGGATTCGATCTTGAGGAGTCGATCTTGATTTTGAGCATGTCGGAGGGGATTCGATCTTATTTTGAGCATGTCTGTGCACCTTTATAAGCACATGCTCTTGCTAATGCAAGACTATAGACACCCCATTTTTGACCGTCCTCAAGACTTGGACGTCATCGTTTGAACCCTCGATGATCATCCATGTTCGTGTTCGTCTTGAGTTCTCGGAGGTCTCGGTCGCGCGCCTTACCTCAAGATCTCTCGACTTATTTGTTTTGTGCATGGTTGGACCAAGGACTTGTGGTCTTTGCACCTAAGGACGGGAAATGGCTTGTTAGCTATCCCCATACCCCACCGGCCTTGGCATGTTGCCACTGGCCTTGTTTTATTGCTACCGACCAAAAGTGTTGGCCGGTCGGCAATGTATTTAGTCGGCCGGCCCTTTGTGTTGGTTGACCGGCCTTTTATGCTGGCCGAACCCTGTTCATCTGCTTTATGCAGATATTTAGTGCCAGGTGGCACATATTGTATCCCCCATACACGTGTATGAAGGATTTCCACCCTTGTTTTAGCTTCTTGAGGAAGCTTGAACCTTTTGAACCCTTTGTTTTAGCTTATTGAGAAAGCTTGAACCTTTTGAACCCTTTGTTTTAGCTTCTTGAGGAAGCTTGAATCTTTTGAACCCTTGTTTTAAGCTTCTTGAGGAAGCTTGAACCTTTGTTTTAGCTTCTTGAGGAAGCTTGAACCTTTTTAGCTTCTTAAAGAAACTTCAACCCCTTTAGCTTCTCCAAGAAGTTTGAACCCTCTTGTTTCTCTATAAGAGAGGGCCTCCCTCTCCTTTAGAGAGGTTCCAAAAATTTTGCTAAGGCATACACATATATCTCTCTTTGTCTCTACACTTAGGCTTAGAAAGAGTGATGTTCTTGGCCCCTTTGCACACCAACTCTTAGCCTAACACCTCCATCATCAACCTAAGGATCTTGGAGGCCATTTTCAGAGGTTGAAGGTCTGTTTTTTTGGTCTCAAAACCGCTGGTTTTGCTGAAGCTACAAGGGTAACACACTATTCCCTCTTTTAAGCTTTATTTTGCTCCATCTTTTAGCCATACTTGCAAGCATATTTGGGCTTTGGCATAAGCTGAAAAAGTCTTATTTTGAGCTCCTTTTGAAGTTTGTTTAAGATCACTTTTGTGTTTGGGGTTGTTTACCCCCTCTTAGGCCTTGTTTGGCCTCTTTTTTGTGCCTTTTTTGTGAGCTTCGAGACCACCTTGTATTGGCCCTCTCACTACTGAAATCTAGAGGGATTTCAGTGGTGGGGACGGTGTTTTGAGGTTCTAAGAAGGAGAGGGCCATCCCCTCTCCTTGTTGTCTTGTTTGTTGGCATTTTTGGCCTTACAAAGGAGCCCTTACTTGCATGCTTCCTAAGCTTGGTTCAGGCCTTTTTTAGTGAGTTTTAGGACCTGCATGAGCTTTGTCAAGAGCTGGTTTTGTCATATTGGATGTCCCTCTTGCATGTGTAGAACAACCCTCTTTATAGCCTATCAAAGTAGCACCTCATTCTTGCATGTATTGGGCACATTTCAGTGGGTATTTGGTCATATTTTGGCATGCCATGAATCTTTTTTTGGCTGGTTTGGTGGTCCCTCATATGTTCCATATGCTTGTAGTGTAAGCCATGCTTACTAGCTTACATTGCATGTTATTTTGGCCCTCCATTATAGCATATTTTGGCCATGCCTTAAACTGATTTTGTCCGTGTTTTGGGCTACCTTAGCTCTGTTTTTAGGCCTCTTGGTCGATTGGTGCTTGCCATGTATGCTTGTAGTGTAATAGCCATGCCTAGCTTTGAGTTTTGAGCAATCTTGCATGCCTAACTTGAAGTATTTGCATGTTTCGAGACCATCTTGTATGCTATTTCAGAGCTGGAATGTATGCCATTGTATGCCATGTTTCATCCTAGCATTGCTCTTGGAGAGTTGTATTTTGTGCCTAAGGCTTGGAGCCCTTGCATTGTGCATTGTGCATGTTTGCATGAATCTTGGGCCTTGTTCTCATCCCATTTTGGCCACTGATTTTGGCATGCTTGAGAGCTACCCATGTTAGTGTAAGTCCATCTCACCATGTTGTTGCATGCTTGTTTCATTTTGCATGTTGTTGCATACTATACATGTCCACATGTTTAGGTTGTATGCCTATTGCATATTGCATGTTAACATGCTCATGTTGCATTAGATTTGTTGCACACTTGAGTTATTTGCATACTTGCTTGCTTGCCTAGGTTGCATTGCATTGTGTGTGCATCGCATTGTGTGTGCATCTCTTGCCTCTTGATCAATCATGATAGAGGTTGGGACCCTTTATGTGTTTTGTGCATTTCATTCCATATTGAGTTGCACACTTGGCTTCTTTGGCCATCATGCATTGAAATGCGTGATTGATGGTCCGAGGGTCGAAAACCATACTCCTTTGAGTCTTAAACATGATAAGGAGGGTGGTTGTGTAAACATTGCTTTGAAAATGCATTGCCATGCTCTGTTTGCCATCTGCTGTAGCAAAACAGGATTCTGCAGGAAGAGATGGCCAATTGGCCATCTTTCGTGCCGGCCGGCTACGTATTTCTGGCTGAGAGCCCAACTCATGGTCGATGACCTGTTTCACCTGGCCAGTGGTCCCATCTCATGGCTGATGGCCTCTCAGCATGTCCCTAAGATGTTTCAAAGGTGTCACAGAGGTTGGCACAGTTTTCAAAAGAGCAGAGCAGTGTAAACAGAGGCAACTGTGGCATGGCGATGGATTTTCAAGCAAAGCCGACCGAGCATGCGTGCATCCCTCTTCCCGAGGCTGTTTTACTGCTTTAGTAGATTAATTGATTTGTCAATTAGTTAAGGGTTTTGCAATAATTAATTAGCTAGTTAGTTAGTTAATTAGTTAATCTGTAATATTTATTCAGACTCTCCGAGAAAGGGCAATTGTGTAATAAGTGTGCGTGAGTGTGTGTATGTCTTCCAACTCCACGTCTTTCTCCTTTTTATTTACTAGCTTATGATGGTTAGATTAGGGCATGTTTCAATTAGCATACTTATACTCGCATGTTTGCATCCATTCATCTGTCTTGCATGCACCGGGCTCGGCGCATCATACTAACTGCATTGTATTTCAATTCCAATTTGAATACATGTATCAAGTTGCATTTCACATGACATCTTAGAATAGCCGAGCCTATTTCTAGTTGCATTTTTCATGTGTTGCATTAGCCATCTTAACATGAACTAGGATCATGCATTGATTACTAACTAGTTTCTGTTTTGGCTCAGAGTACTCGGTAAGTGTTTATGCTTTAGCATCCTTGCATGCGTGTGAGTGACTGCCATGTCAGCATGCTTGCCATGAGGCTAATTGCTTATGTGATATAACTGCTTGAATGCCTGTTGGTGAAGGTTGGATTACTTGAACTGGAACAATTTATTGCAATCTATGTTTTAGCCTAGCTGCGAGTAGCAAATCTCAAACCATTTTCCAAACAAACAGATATGCAATGCTTTATTCCAAATTAGGCAATCTAGTCTATACTTGTGTGTTGTGCGCATCACATAGTAAGATTAGCTAAATAACCGGAATAAGAACACATGTGTTTTCAAAAACTCGATATCATGTTTAGTAGTGGCCGATCTTTGATCGGGCGAGCGGGGGTGCTCATAGATGACCTTCCCCAATCGTACCCAAGTTCCCGAGCCGAGGCAACTCTTGTGATGATGGATACGTGGCCTTAGGCAACGCGTCAAGGTTTCCAAAATTCCCCCAAAATAAAATATTTAGGTGGCGACTCTATATCTGGCAAAGCAGTCCATGTTTGGCACTTCTTTCTAAAAATCTGTTTTCCAAAACGATTTGCCGGATTTGGACTCTTTGGTGATTTATCAGTCTCGCATTGCACTTTACGAGATCAGATTAAGAACCGTGACATTTGAGTCCGAACTGTAGTGAGCCCAAATGAATAGAACGGGGGATTTTCCCCCGGGACGTTTGGGACGTCTACAGTTTCTAGCGACTTTGCTGGGGAATTAGAGAACTTGACTCGAACTCATGATATCTTGTTTTCATTACACTTATGTCTTTCTTTGCATTGCATTTACACTGGTGCGCCTAGGACATCGTGTTTGCCATCTGCTATTCCTGAATAGTTTGCCGGAGGCCCACTTCGAGAAGCATGCCATAAGGCTGACCAGTTACGGGCTCTGCCACGATGGGAACACAAACCCCGATTTTTACCGGGGCACCCTTTTCGACCATTCAACCTAGTGCATATTCGGAATCCATAGTGACCATCCCAAACTAGGAGTTGCTTACCCGATTATAGGTTGTTTGAAACGCTGCGTGCGTAGTGAAACCCTAGCTCGACAAAATAGGGACAGAAACCCCTACTAACATAAGGGTGTTTTGGCTCTCACTTGTTTGCTATGTGCTTTAGAGTTGACTCTCTGAGGAATGCACATATTAGTTTGCAAGTCGGGCATCGAACCTCGAAAGCATCGGCGTTTTGGGAATCGATTATATCGAGGTATTGGTTTCTGAGGAATTTGGGGGCATAATTAAAGAAAGTGTCAAATCTGTTTTTGGCATTGAAATTTGAGATGCTCTTGTTTTCTCTCTTTGCTAGGGTAGTCAGAACGTAGAAGGCTCCAATATCCCCGAGGTAGTTATTGACTTGTGCTAATAGACTTTGCTGTCTCAGATTTAGTTCAATCATGTTCCTTTACCGTGGCGGTAAAAGGGCTAGTCGTACAAATCACCGTTCAATTAGAATTAGTGGCATATCCTTATCCACCCGGTGATAGTCGGTGAGCTCTCGGTTTCTCTTTAGGATAGATATCTTGGTTCAGATAAGACCGCACTGGCGAAATGGAGGAAATGATCGTCAACTCGAAAAGAAATTATGAAAATTCATGTAACACTCGTTGCGAAATTGTAAACAAATGGGATCATGGCCCACAGGAGGTAATCTAATCACTCAATAGCGCCTCTCTGCGCATCAAGCTCCCACGAATTCCAACACTGACCTAATGTCGGAAGACGGACATTCCCAGCCATCTCACCGATTCTACCTTAACTATCCAAGGCCTCACTATCAATCAACCTCTCCTTTGAGTTCGAGGTGGACCCCCGGCATTGAAATTGAGCAAGCTTGAAAAGTTGTTCAAGAAATGGTAAAGTCCATCCCGGATATTGAGGACGCGTATATCGCTGGAGACACGTTCAAGATGCCACAAATTGGCTTTGGGATCTGATCCCATGGTGCATCTTCGATTGTTCTCGGATATACTAAGGCCACGGCCACTCAGAAACTTTTCATTGTTTCGGACCTTGTCGGTGGCGCCATCTGTATAAAATTGGAAGATGTCAAATGGGAGGATGAGATGCGACAAAGACTCTATAACACACAAATCAAGATTACGACCCGTGATCTTGAGATGACAAGGCAGAGCCTAAGGAGAGCTTTTCAATTCATAGCCATTGGAGGGCTAGGCCTCAATGATGACCATTAGGCTTGACAAGGATCAAATAATGGTTGTCATCCACCTCGAGTCAAGAGGGTTTTTACCCCACTTTATATGCCTTTGTCAAAGGCTCTAGAGGCCTTACTCCGGAAAGGATATCTAAAACTGTTGGAACAACGTCCTCTACCCGATCCTCTCCCTCCAAAGCATGACCAGACTAAATACTGTGCCTACCATCAATAAACCGGTCATGACACTGACAGTTGCTTTTGTCTTCGCCATGATGTACAAGATTTGTTTGACAACAAGGTCATCGCCGCACCAGCTCAGCAAAGTCTATCGCCCTTGGATCGATGAACTTGGGGATAATCTGAACATGTGATCGGGGATGAACCACTGCGGGTGGCTTTTCGATTTACTCGGATGTGGCGTATGTACGCCTTTGTTTAAGCATTTGTGAATGTTGGTTTTTGTACTTTCTGACTTGGGTATTGAGTCAGTTTTGTTATGTCATTTAGAGTCTGTCCCGTTGTGTAGAGTCAGTCTTTTCATACTGAGTCAGTTGGGTCTGTCTTGTTGTATCGAGTCAGTCCTATTTTGTTAGAGTCGGGTGATTCCGGGGATGTTACCTCGGATATCACTATTTTGTTTTGTGTTTGTCTTTTCATATTCTTTTGAGTCTGTTTCTGTCTTGGAGCCAGTTGTGCCAACAGATTTTGAATGAAACAGCAGTGATTTTCACACTCTTGTTTTTGCTTCTACCTTGTGCGATTATCTTGGGAAGTTACGAATGAGATAGCGATGTTGACTAAAAACTTTGTCTTTTCTGTGCCTTGAAGTCATTGCATCGACCTAAGTTTTTCAAAACTTTTTGGAACACTGCGGTGAAAACGAAGAGGAAGGAATTCCTCGGGATTTGTGGAATTTTGATCAATTTGAGAGAAAGAGAGGCGTGCTAAGCCCTTAATGAATGAAATCATACTTGTTAATGTGAGTACTGAGAAGGATCCTGGCTTGATCAGTTGGTTCTATCTTGTCTTATTATGACGATTAGTCACTTTCTTAAAAGGTTTCAAAAATATTTTGTGCTTGGTCTCGAAGACACATGTGGAATCGCTCTTGAGATTATGCGACCTAGGATGGCTCTTAGCCTCGAGACTCAACCTTGCTTTCGAACAGAACTTATATTGATGTTCAATGGTCAACCACAATGTGAGGCTGTGTGGCGGATCGAGCGACCCTCGAACAAGGCGGGAAGTCAAATCAAAAAGATCAGATGTCGTCAAAAGAAGCTTGCAAAGCTAGATCAGAAGCACCACTCGAACTAGGGGCAAAAGATGCCAGATTCTGCTCGAAGAGCCGAAGATGGATCATTCCACAAATCAATGAAGATCGGCAAGAATGCCAAACCCCAGAAGGGAGGAAAGAAGAAGACATTGCTGAAGGACAACCGAGTTCCTATCCAAAACACTAGGGACAAATTCAGCTCCCGTTGGATGGACTCCTACATTGTCAGCGAACAGCAGCCACTCTCCTGGATTCAGATGGCTTTAAGATCTCAAAACCATTTGACATGGACAAAGCTACACTTTTACCCTTGAGAGGCTCACTGGACCGAAAACCCGAAAGGGCGACCTAGGCAAAAGTTAGAGCAAGAAAAAAAAAGAGAAAAGGAAAAAAATACAAAGAATGAAAAAGAAAAGATGAAAAAAAACATGAACAGAATTGAAATGAAAAAAAAAACATAGCTCGCAAGGTTGAAAACCCAGAATGGCGGCCTTGGCAAAAGTTAGAGCTCAAAAGGAGAGGTTAATACCCGAGTGTACCTTAACCTGAACTACGTAAGGCTTGATTCCCATGTTTGGGATACGTAGACAACTTCATTCTGAAGTCCAGCCACAAACACTTCCAATTCGATTGTGTCCATGTAATGGTTTTGATCATCTTTGCCTTCTTTATATCCGAGAGTTCGGTTGTGATCGTCACGCAATGTAAACAAGGGGCAACTTTTTGTTGCCATACAAAGCGTTGTGGTGCCATTCAAACAAGGGGCAACTTTCCATTGCCATACAGTCTTGAATTCGGACAAGGGGCAATTTTCGCTTGATCGAGGTTGTGCATCTCAAGAGTAGGTTACATGCTTTCGTTGAGCGATGTGGCCGTTTGCAAAAATGGTTTTTGAGAATTTTTACTGAGGTTGACTAATTTTCTCGAAAATTATTCCATTTTTCCAAAACTGGACCCTTTCTTGGACCCAAAAAAGGAAAATTTTCAGTGTTCATAGCCTGACTCGCATGATTTTAAATCAGAAAATCGAACAAGTGTGTTAATCTAACTCGCATATTGGTCAAAATTGTTTTAGTAGAAAGCAAAAAAAAAATGGTCAAAATGATGAACTAGCAGCACAGTTGAGTCAGACGTTCTGTCTTTTCCCTATTGTCAACATACTTGGCAGAAAGGGCATCTTGTTTGCCAGAAAATGGCACCACTGAAGTTAACAGCAAAGGACTGAAAGCTCTCTCATCCTCCAAGCAATGAGGTATCAAGCCATGTGCGAAGCACAATTTGGAATGGATCAAGATATTCCACTTTCTTATCTGGACAAATCTGGTCACATCCAAACTGGCCAAGGGCATCATCAACCAATGTCAACTGCAGATCTGCTGCACATCCAGCCGCATCACAACCCCCCTGTGGGAGAAGTTCACTGTTGTGAGCAGAAGAAAGAGAATCTAGCAGAATGCTAGGGGCAAGCGCCCAACTTCTTGTTTATCCATCAACCACCCAGGGGAGGGATTAAAAATGAGAGATTGAAGAATAGAGAGATGTACGCTGAGAGAAAAAGTGAGGAAAAGGGCTTTTTCAGAAAACTAGAGATTGAGTGTCAAGTGATGTGAGAATCACAAGTGACAAAGGGTGGGAGACCATACCCAAAGAAACAGGCTCCCTGTGCACATTTGAGTCTTGTGTTTTGTTGTTTGTCTCGATTCTTGTTTTGAGTCGTTTCGGATGTCAATAGATGTCTTTAGGTTGTTTACCTTTTGTTTTTCTTTGTTGAGTCGTGGTGTGCTATGTTCAGTCGTGGGCTCAATACCCGGTCAAAAACTGATCTCTCAATTTCAAAATAATTTGTTTTGGGCTCAGAGTGCTGTGCCATTCTCCACATTTGTGCAAAACAGGATTTGTTCTTTCATGAAAACCACAGGGTTCAACCTAGGTCATGTGAGAACAGTAAAATCAGGACCTATCTGAAGCTATGTGGGTTCCAGACTACAAAGCAAAAGAAAAGAGGGAAAATGTGGAGCATCTTAGTGTGTTTTAACTCCAGCGAATTCCGAGACGGCATTCCAGGTGCATCTTGTCAGGCCTCGCCTTTCTCTGGAGTATGAGTGTATCTCAACCCCAAGCTTATGCCTGCTTCAAGTCAGAATGGCAAGTAAAGCAACTCCAGATGTTGTCTCTCACCAATAATAGACAGGGTGTCCCCTTTTGAGCTGGGCGTGTTACCAAGTCCTCCGAGAGGTAAATCGGAGGCACCAGAGTACATGTTTAATGCCCCTCTATTGCCTAGAATGTGCACTTTCATATACACTTTTGTTACATGCGTGCCACGCATCGTTATGATTCATGCATAGAATGTGCTTGCTTTCGATTCTGCATAGAATATGTTTTGCTTTCAATGTTGCACAGAATATGCTTGTCTCATGCACAGAATATGTCTTCAATATTGCATAGAATATGCTTTCCATGTTGCATAGAAAATGCCCCCATACTTGCATAGAAAATGCATTTTATCGCACTTCTTTTGTGCACCTCTTTACTTGCATTGTCATGCACACTCTTTAGTTGCGTTGTCACGCACACTCTAGTTGCATTGTCATGCACCTCTTTACTTGCGTTGTCATGCACACTTCACTTGCGTTGTTACGCGCATTCCACTCGCATTGTTATGCACCCTTTCAATTGCATTGTTATGCACGCTCCCTCTTATTCCGAAGCACCGGGATACGTCCCAATGTTTGTCCTTCCTTCCGAAACAATGGGATACGTCCCTATGTTTCTTCTTCTTTTCTGAAACACCGGGATACATCCCTATGTTTCTTCTCCTTTTCTAAAACACTGGGATACGTCCCTATGATTCTCCCTCTTTGGTTAAGAGCATTTGGAATACGTTCCAATGCTTATACCTTTCCGAAATGCCGGGATATGTCCCTATGTTTCTCCCTCTTTGGTTAAGACCATTTGGAATACGTTCCAATGCTTATATCTTTCTGAAACACCGGGATACGTCCCTATGTTTCTTCTCCTTTTCTGAAACATCGGGATACGTCCCTATGTTTCTCCCCCTTTGGTTAAGAGCATTTGGAATACGTTCCAATGCTTATACCTTTCCGAAACACCGAGATACGTCCCTATGTTTCTCACCCAATCCAAAACAGCAGGATATGTCCCAATGTTTCTCCTGTTTTGGTTAAGAGCATTTGGAATACGTTCCAATGCTCATACCTTTCCGAAACACCGAGATATGTCCCTATGTTTCTCCCTTGTTGGTTAAGAGCATTTGGAATACGTTCCAATGCTTATACCTTTCCAAAACACCGAGATGTGTCCCTATGTTTCTCCCTCTTTGGTTAAGAGCATTTGGAATACGTTCCAATGCTTATACCTTTCGAAACACCGGGATACGTCCCTATGTTTCTCCCTCTTTGGTTAAGAGCATTTGGAATACGTTCCAATGCTTATACCTTTCTGAAACAAGAGATCGTCCTATGTTTCTCCTCAATCCAAAAGCAATAGAGATATGTCCCAATGTTTCTCCTTCTTTGATTCTGAGCATTTGGAATAAGTTCCAATGCTTATACCTTTCAAAGCTCTGAGATACATCCTATGTTTCTCTTTCTTTTGGCTCAGGATACATCCTAAGTTTCTTCTTCCTTCGAAACAAGAGATCGTCCTATGTTTCTCCTTCCTTTCTGGCTCTTTGGGATCGTCCTATGTTTCTCCTCCTTCTGGAAACAGGATATGTCCTATGTTTCTCCCTTGTTAGTTAAGAGCATTTGGAATACGTTCCAATGCTTATACCTTCTGAAACAGGGATCGTCCTATGTTTCTCCCTCTTTAGTTAAGAGCATTTGGAATACGTTCCAATGCTTATACCTTTCGAAACAGGATCGTCCTATGTTTCTCCCTCTTTAGTTAAGAGCATTTGGAATACGTTCCAATGCTTATACCTTTCAAAACACGGGATCGTCCTATGTTTCTCCCTCTTTAGTTAAGAGCATTTGGAATCGTTCCAATGCTTATACATTCTGAAACTGGATCGTCCTATGTTTCTCACTCAATCCGAAATAGCGGGATATGTTCCAATGTTTCTCCTTCTTTGGTTACGAGCATTTGGAATACGTTCCAATGCTTATACTTTTCTGAAATACCGGGATATGTCCCTATGTTTCTCCCTCTTTGGTTAAGAGTATTTGGAATACGTTCCAATGCTTATACCTTTCCGGAACACCAGGATACGTCCCTATGTTTCTCCATCTTTGGTTAAGAGCATTTGGAACATGTTCCAATGCTTATGCCACTCTTTTTCCTTTTGTGTGCAACGCGTTGGAATCTTGTTTGAGACCTCGGGTGTCCCCAACTGTCGCTCTTAGTGTTCTCCGCGTGAGACGTGGCGAGAATTGAATAATTCTCTTACATCATTTCTGCATTGTAATGTAGCTTGGTTCTTACTTAAAACTGTTGCATGTTATGCTTCGTTACAGTTTTCTTTGCATGATCATAAGTTATGCTCGGCCTTGTGCATTGTTCTTGCATTTTGCCCCCGCCTTTGAGCACATATCTTTGTTATCTTGCATGCTTTTGTCTAAGTCTTCGGCTTTGTCAAAAATGGGTCGTCTCTGGGATTTGACATTCACTCCCGTCATTGTTATGACTTTCGAGTTCTGTCAAAGAGGGGAAACTGCAGACACCCCATTTTTGACCGTCCTCAAGACTTGGACGTCATCGTTTGAACACTCGATGATCATCCATGTTCATGTTCGTCTTGAGTTCTCGGAGGTCTCGGTCGCGCGCCTTGCCTCAAGATCTCTCGACTTATTTGTTTTGAGCTTAGTTGGACCAAGGACTTGTGGTCTTTGCACCTGAGGGTGAGAAATGGCTTGTTGGCTATCCCCATACCCCACCGGCCTTGGCATGTTGCCACCGGCCCTGTTTTATTGCTACCGGCCAAAAGTGTTGGCCGGTCGGCAATGTATTTAGTCGACCGGCCCTTTGTGTTGGTCGATCGGCCTTTTATGCTGGCCGAACCCTGTTCATCTGCTTTATGCAGATATTTAGTGTCAGGTGGCATATACTGTATCCTCCATACACGTGTATGGAGGATTTGCACCCTTGTTTTAGCTTCTTGAGGAAGCTTGAACCTTTTGAACCCTTGTTTTAAGCTTCTTGAGGAAGCTTGAACCTTGTTTTAGCTTCTTGAGGAAGCTTGAACCTCTTTAGCTTCTCCAAGAAGCTTGAACCTCTTTAGCTTGTCCAAGAAGCTTGAACCCTCTTGTTTCTCTATAAGAGAGGGCCTCCCTCTCCTTTAGAGAGGTTCCAAAAATTTTGCTAAGGCATACACATATATCTCTCTTTGTCTCTACACTTAGGCTTAGAAAGAGTGAAGTTCTTGGCCCCTTTACACACCAACTCTTAGCCTAACACCTCCATCATCAACCTAAGGATCTTGGAGGCCATTTTCAGAGGTTGAAGGTCTGTTTTTTTGGTCTCAAAACTGGTTTCTTTGAAGCTTCAAGGGTAACACACTATTCCTCTTTTAAGCTTTATTTTTGCTCCATCTTTTAGCCATACTTGCAAGCATATTTGGGCTTTGGCATAAGCTGAAAAAGTCTTATTTTGAGCTCCTTTTGAAGTTTGTTTAAGATCACTTTTGTGTTTGGGGTTGTTTACCCCCTCTTAGGCCTTGTTTGGCCTCTTTTTTGTGCCTTTTTTGTGAGCTTCGAGACCACCTTGTATTGGCCCTCTCCTCTTGAAATCTAGAGGATTTCGGTGGTGGGGATGTTTTGAGGTTCTAGAAGGAGGGCCATCCCCTCTCCTTGTTGTCTTGTTTGTTGGCATTTTTGGCCTTACAAAGGAGCCCTTACTTGCATGCTTCCTAAGCTTGGTTCAGGCCTTTTTCAGTGAGTTTTAGGACCTGCATGAGCTCTGTCAAGAGCTGTTTTTGTCATGTTAGATGTCCCTCTTGCATGTGTGGAACAACCCTCTTTATAGCCTATCAAAGTAGCACCTCATTCTTGCATGTATTGGACACATTTTAGTGGGTATTTGGTCATATTTTGGCATGCCATGAATCTTTTTTTGGCTGGTTTGGTGGTCCCTCATATGTTCCATATGCTTGTAGTGTAAGCCATGCTTACTAGCTTACATTGCATGTTATTTTGGCCCTCCATTATAGCATATTTTGGCCATGCCTTAAACTGATTTTGTCCGTGTTTTGGGCTACCTTAGCTCTGTTTTTAGGCCTCTTGGTCGATTGGTGCTTGCCATGTATGCTTGTAGTGTAATAGCCATGCCTAGCTTTGAGTTTTGAGCAATCTTGCATGCCTAACTTGAAGT
Source organism: Camellia lanceoleosa (assembly GCA_025200525.1). Taxonomy (NCBI): domain Eukaryota; kingdom Viridiplantae; phylum Streptophyta; class Magnoliopsida; order Ericales; family Theaceae; genus Camellia; species Camellia lanceoleosa. Next base: position 15,562,023 of record CM045770.1, read on the forward strand.
ATTTGCATGTTTCGAGACCATCTTGTATGCTATTTCAGAGCTGGAATGTATGCCATTGTATGCCATGTTTCATCCTAGCATTGCTCTTGGAGAGTTGTATTTTGTGCCTTAGGCTTGGAGCCCTTGCATTGTGCATTGTGCATGTTTGCATGAATCTTGGGCCTTGTTCTCATCCCATTTTGGCCACTGATTTTGGCATGCTTGAGATCTACCCATGTTAGTGTAAGTCCATCTCACCATGTTGTTGCATGCTTGTTTCATTTTGCATGTTGTTGCATGCTATACATGTCCACATGTTTAGGTTGTATGCCTATTGCATATTGCATGTTAACATGCTCATGTTGCATTAGATTTGTTGCACACTTGAGTTATGTGCATGCTTGCTTGCTTACCTAGGTTGCATTGCATTGTGTGTGCATCTCTTACCTCTTGATCAATCATGATAGAGATTAGGGCTGTTTATGTGTTTTGTGCATTTCATTCCATATTGAGTTGCACACTTGGCTTCTTTGGCCATCATGCATTGAAATATGTGATTGATGCTCCGAGGGTCGAAAACCATACTCCTTTGAGTCTTAAACATGATAAGGAGGGTGGTTGTGCAAACATTGCTTTGAAAATGCATTGTCATGCTCTGTTTGCCCTCTGCTGCAGCAAAATAGGGTTCTGCAGGAAGAGATGGTCGGTCGGCCATCTTGATCTGCCAAACTCGTATTTAGCCGAGAGCCCAACTCATGGTCGATGACCTGTTTCACCTGGCCGGTGGTCCCATCTCATGGCTGATGGCCTCTCAGCATGTCCCTAAGATGTTTCAAAGGTGTCACAGAGGTTGGCACAGTTTTCAAAAGAGCAGAGCAGTGTAAACAGAGGCAACTGTGGCATGGCGATGGATTTCCAAGCAAAGCCGACCGAGCATGCGTGCATCCCTCTTCCCAAGGCTGTTTTACTGCTTTAGTAGATAATTGATTTGTCGATTAGTTAAGGGTTTTGTAATAATTAATTAGCTAGTTAGTTAGTTAATTAGTTAATCTGTAATATTTATTCGGACTCTCTAAGAAAGGGCGATTGTGTAATAAGTGTGCGTGAGTGTGTGTATATCTTCCAACCCTACATATTTCTCCCTTTTATTTACTAGCTTATGATGGTTAGATTAGGGCATGTTTCAATTAGCATCCATTCATCTGTCTTGCATGCACCGGGCTCGGCGCATCATACTAACTGCATTGTATTTCAATTCTAATTTGAATACATGTATCAAGTTGCAGTTCACATGACATCTTAGAATAGCCGAGCCTATTTCTAGTTGCATTTTTCATGTGTTGCATTAGCCATCTTAACATGAACTAGGATCATGCATTGATTACTAACTAGTTTCTGTTTTGGCTCGGGGTACTCGGTAAGTGTTTATGCTTTAGCATCCTTACATGCGTGTGCGTGACTACCATGTCAGCATGCTTGCCATGAGGCTAATTGCTTATGTGATATAACTGCTTGAATGCCTGTGGGTGAAGGTTGGATTACTTGAATTGGAACAATTCTTTGGAATCCGTGTTTTAGCCTACTTGTGAGTAGCAAATCTCAAACCATTTTCCAAACAAACGGATATGCGATGCTTTATTCCAAATTAGGCGATCTAATCTATACTTGTGTGTTGTGCGCATCACATAGTAAGATTAGCTAAATAACCGGAATAAGAACACATGTGTTTTCAAAAACTCGATATCATGTTTAGCAGTGGCCGATCTTTGATCGGGCAAGCGGGGGTGCTCATAGATGACCTTCCCCAATCGTACCCAAGTTCCCGAGCCGAGGCAACTCTGGTGATGACGAACACATGGCCTTAGGCAACGGGTCAGGGTTTCCTAAATTCCCCCAAAATAAAATATTTAGGTGGCGACTCTGTATCTGGCAAAGCAGTCCATGTTTGGCACTTCTTTCTAAAAATATGTTTTCCAAAACGATTTGCCGGATTTGGACTCTTTGGTGATTTATCAGTCTCGCGTTGCACTTTGCGATATCAGATTAAGAACCGTGACATTTGAGTCCGAACTGTAGCGAGCCCAAATGAACAGAACGGGGGATTTCCCCTGGACGTTCGGGGACGTCTACAAAGACCATCCACACCATGGTCTCTCTCTCTCTTTCTCTCTCTCTCTCTTTTATGGCAAAAACAACTGGGGTGGTGGCTGTGATGTTCTTGTTGGCTCAACCCTCCCTCCTTCTGTTTTAGGTAACCAGACAACACCACCACTTCCTACTCCATCACCACCACCACCCCCATCTTTGCCTCCCTCAGTCCTCCCAGCGAAGAGACGCCGCAAGACCCCTCCCCGTCGTTCTGTTTCACTTAACCAGACAACACCACCACCTCCTCCTCCACTACCGCCACTACTCCCACCTCCGCCTCCCTCAGTCCTCCTGGCGAAGAGACGCCGTAAGGCCCCTCGCAGAAATGGTGATAATCCCCCTCCTTTACCACCATCTTTACATTGCTCGGAGAGGCCCCGCAACCGCAAGGCCCCCCTTAGATTTGGCTACACTCACTCCTCCACCATCTCCGCTGCCCTCTATTGAAGATGACATGATTGGATTTTCTATCTCTTTTTGTTTTATTATTATTTTTTTTTTGTGATTGCTCTTTTGTTTGTTATTGTTGGTCTCTCACCAATTTTTGATGGTAGTGCTACTAAATGAATTGGGTTTTCTTCTCGATACCAACTTAGTTGGGATCGTATTATTTTACTTTGATACTTTTCGTACTCACCTTCCTTTATCTTATATGTATATTTTTCTTCATTAATAAAGTTCTTTTTGCTTATAAAAAACTTGTCTCTTGAGAAGATCCAAGGCAGTAAGCATCCAGCAGACATGTTGACCAAGACAGTCACCATTGACAAACTAATGTTGTGTGCAACTTTAGTTGACCTTCAAGATTGATAAAGAAAAATTGAGTTGTTGCGGCATTCCTGTATGTGATGAAGATGATGGAGAGCTCATGTTATCAGGTTCCAAGTGGGAGATTGTTAGGTCGGTAGACCCTGATAAGTACTGTTCACTCAACCCTATTATTCACTCAAACACTAGGTCCAATGAGAGATTTCGGGGGGCCTCCCCCTAAGGGGAAGGGGGTCCAGGGGCTGTTTACCTCCCTTGGCCGAAATTTTTGCGTACTTTCGTAATTTCCATGTGTTTTTGTGTAATCCTAATTCTATTCTATACTTATAAATAGATGAGAGGTCGTCTTTTCAGATGAAGAGAGAATTGTATTTTTCTAATTATAGTGAAAAACCTCAGCAGCCATGGACGTAGCCTTATTCTGAGGTAAACCACGTAAATCCTTGTGTTCTTGTGTGTGTGTATGTGTGTGGTTTGTTTGATTTGTTTTTCTTCTTTGTTTGTTGTTTTTTGTCTCACCGATCTTGATTAAGAAGGGTCAATTTTTTTAATAAAGACAAGCCTAAAGGTGTTGATTACTATTACTCTTTTTTTTCTTTAGTAGTTGGGGAAGGTTTTTTTCTTATGAAGTTGATTTTGGTTAGGGACAACCCAAATGGGTGTGTACAACATCCAAACTTGTGGAATTCGTTACTTTCTCATGGATACCAAATGTCGAGAGGGAATTGAAGCTTGGGTTTGTATGAAGATAACATGATTGGATTCTGTGTGAGTGAATTTCTAACCACACTGCCAACTCAGCTGTCAACTGTAAAACACTGGCAGAATAGATGACACCTGGATGACCTGCAACAAAAAGAGAAGACTCCGGTGGTGGTTCGTCCACCCAAGGACACTCCGACGATCAAGTCAGTATATCTCTCAAAGACAATCAATATTGCTAAACTCACTATTCAGAGTCTAAATTACGTACATTAGACCCATCGGGGGTGCCCTTCTTTTATAGTTGATTCAATCCTAGTCCCGGTAGAAGCCTGGCTTCAATGGACTCCTGCTTAATGCTTATCCTGGACTCTCCAAGAGATAAAGATAAACTCCCTAAGAGTGTCATCCTTGTCCATGCTGAAGTCCTTCCTTATTCTAGGACTCTTGTCCCTTATCCGCTTATCTCGGATTCCGATATCTTCGGAGATAATCTCGGCCTTACCGAGATCACCTCGGCATCATGACCAGGACACGTGGCACCTCGGCTGACATGTCGGTGTCACCTTGGCCACATGTTAGTACTCAGAAAATATATCCCCACAACTACCCCCTAGGTTCCACTATCTTGGCATTCTGAGGTGATGGTACCTATATCGGTACGTCTGCTTATAAATTCTTTAGCCAATATCATCATGAAGGCCGACATGTCTTTTTAAAGAACAAGAATTTCAAGAGCTTCTCTACGCGTATGAGCTGTCATGCATAACAACTCAACCGTTTTAGCCACGTGTCTTCTCCTTACTAGATCATACCTGTCATGCGCCTATAAATCGTCTCGTGCCTGCGTGCGCCGTCTGACGAATCCGTCGTTCTAGGCTCATTAATTATTTTGCCGTCATTTCAAGTTTTAACAAAACTTTTCCCTCTTCTTTCATCTTTTCACTTATCATTGTTATTTCTGAAGCTTTTCTCTCTCTAGCTTTGAGTCCGCCATTGCCCAAGCTCACTTAGCTCTGCAACTTGCTCCATTTCATCACTTCCGGCGCGATTTTCACTGTTCCGTTGCTTCTACAACCGTCGTCTGACTCCGGCGATCCTCTCACCGGCTTCACTTTTTCTGGTAAGCTACTGTTTCTCCTTGGTTTCAGTTCTTGATTTTTCCTTGAACTCTGTCATTTTTGAAAACTTGCTTGTCTTTGATTAGTTTATTCTGTATGTGTTTGAGTATGGTTGCTTCGCGTCTCTGTTTTTGCCCAATTCGTCTTCTTGAATACACACTGTTTCAACTTTTTGTCTTGTATTTCTCAATGGCCTCATCACCATTCTCATTTCTGAAACACATTCTTGCTTTTCTATTTGCTGTGACTTTTCCAGATTTTTGTCTTCAATCTTCACTTGCTTAGACTTCAGGATTTGGAATTTGTCTATAGAGCTTACGAACCCTAGGAAAAACTGACACAAACTCTGTTTAGATCCATACGAACTCTTACCATAGTACATTCTTAGGTTTTTAGGCGAGGTCCCCTAAAAACCCTTTCCAAAACACTTCTTTCTGAAATCAAAGTCCTCCAATTTAGCCGACATCATGGGTATGTCGAAGCATAGAGTAGACACCCCGACCAAACTAAAGCACTTTAGGAGAGAGTTCGATAACCCGGCCGACGTTCATCTGAGGTTGGCTGGGGAGAATGACTCTATCATGCCTGATGTGAACCTCATGCCTTTCCCAGTAGTGGCGTTTATTGAGTGTGGACTTAGGTTCCCACTTGACCCTTTTTTAAGTGAAATCCTTCATTTCTATAAATTGAACCCAATGCAGCTTGCCATAAATTCTTACCGAGTTATCAATGGTACCATAGCCTTAGCCAAACAGGAGAGTGCCAGGATTACTCTTGCCGACTTCCAGTACTGTTATACCATGTGTCGTCTGAAATCCGAAAAAGGCCACATCTATTACCTCAAGCCGAGGTCCACTAAATACAAACTCATTGCCGACCTCCCAGACTCGAACAAGGGTGCTGGAGACGATTACTTCATCGTCTCGGGCAACTGGGAGTTTCAACCAAATGATGACCTTCATTTATATCCCCTAAGCCGAACAATTTTAGGGGAAGGAGCTGGTAAGGGCCACCCTTCATAAATTTTCTTACTTTCTTTAAAGTTTCCCATATTTTGTTCTAATGTTTGTGCTTTTCTTTTTTTGTAGTTCTTCCTCAGCCACCTAAGGGCTTTCGTCAGTCTTTCTTCCTCAGTAAGGACTTGAAGAAGCTTTTAGATCTGCCAATCCACAAGCGGAAAGCCCCACTGCTACTCAACTTTATTCCAACCTATAAGTCAGTACTCCCCGACGTCCAAAGAAGAAGAAGAAAAGCCTTTCTCTGCCTTCTGCCACAGCTCCTCCAACCGCTTCCACATCTCGGCCAGATTAAGGATCAACCTCTGATCCAACGGAGCAGCCATCAACATCGGCCCCATTCCTGATCCCACCATCCCAGCGACAACGTCAGCGACGAACTATTCTTCCTGCCAAGATGGGTCATCAAAAAGCTGTTGCCAAAGACCTCTTGGCCGACATTCCATCCTCTGTTGACGCTGAAACAATACCAGCACAGCCCCCAAAGCCAAAACAAAAAAGAATTAAAAAGGCACAACCAAAGGCAAAGGTGACTCAAATTGATACTGAGGACACCTTGTCTATTTCGAAATTGGCTCCAAGTGAGAAGACCTCCTCCACCCCTCAGAAGAGGTCCACCAATGCCGACACTTCACAGTCAACACGGGCAAAGAAGCCGAGGTCAGAGTCCGCCACGGCGTCTGGGTACAGGAAGTCTGGTGCCCCTTGGACTCCCGCCATTACCTTGGAGGACAGGCCAATCATTGTCGACGACAGCGCCAACGACATCAACGTCGGTGTTGCACTTACCACTACTCTGCTTTTCCCAGGTGATCTCGACCGCAACGCCGAGATGACTGAGTATGAGAACTATGCTCTGATGCTGCAGCATTCTACCAAAGTAAGCTTCTTTTAATTTTTCTTTCTTTATTTCATACTTAGAAAAATTATTCTAATGACTTCTGCTCTGTTCATTTTTCTTCAGGCAATCCAGCACGCCCACTCCTTTTTAGTTCAATCATTTGATGCGAGGTAGGCATTAGCCGAAAAGAAGAGGGAGGTCTCTAGTCTGTAGAAGACTAACAAAAACTTACAATCAAAAATGAAGACTTTGGAGGATCAGGCTGAGACTGCCATCAAAGCCAAGGATGATGCCGAAGAGAAGGCGGGTGCTGCTGAGGCTATAAACAAAGTCCTCCAGGCCCAGCTAAAAGAAGCCGAAGATAAAACGGTCGAGGCCCAAAGGGAACTTCAGGATGCCCTGGCTACCAAAGAGGCCGAAGTTAAGGTCGCCGATGAGAGAGGCTACAACGAAGGGGTAGCCGACGTCACAGCGGATTATCAAAAGCAAGTCAAGCAGGCATGCAACAAGGGTTTCACCCTTGGTTGGATGACCTTGCTAAAGAAACTTGATGTCCCCGAGGACTCCCCCCTAAGGAACACCGATGACATTCCTCTATCATTCCCCCCAACTCCAAGCCAATCCGACGACGACTCTGAGTCCGAGAAGGAAGTTCTGGTGAGAAAGTCCAAAGAAGTTACTGGGGCCAAATCCCCTCCTCAAAATGAGCAAGTCCTAGACTTGACTCAGGATGAAAAGGTTGAGGAGGTTCCCAAGGATGTCGTTCTTGAGAAGGCATCATCAAATGTGTCTCTCGCCGAGAAGAGCCTCGATCAAACCCTTCAAGAAATTGACACAGAGCTCACGGTTGAGAAGGCTGCCGAGATGTCTTCCCAGCAGTCTTCTGAGCTTCAAATTCAACCATCTAGTGTTGCTAAAGAGTCTTGACTTCGGTGTCTTTTTCCTTTGTATTTTGAACTTTGTTTTTCCTTTCTTGGAACAATTGTAAGCTTTCGGCCGACATTGCATCTTTTGATTGTGAATGCAACTTTTTTCCTTGTATGCTTATATCTTTGCTTTCTCTTTACTGCTCTTGTATGGCTCTCATACTTAGAATATTTCTGCATACCTTCAATGCATACTTTCACAGTGTAATTTTCTCGGGGTGAAAATACCTCGGTTTACACAAACCAATTGTTTACCTCGGCAAGTACATGAATACTTAAGTCTGATACGATCTAGCCTTAACTTGTAAATTTTCCACAAATTTCAACAAGTGTAAGACATATACTTTGTTTAACTTCAACTTGTAAACTTTTCTCAAGTTTTAACAAGTGTTAAACAATGATCTCGGTTTAACTTCAACTTGTAAACTTTCCTCAAGTTTCAACAAGTGTTAAACAATGATCTCGGTTTAACTTCAACTTGTAAACTTTTCTCAAGTTTTAACAAGTGTTAAACAATGATCTCGGTTTAACTTTAACTTGTAAACTTTTCTCAAGTTTCAACAAGTGTTAATTATGATCTCCGTTTAACTTCAACTTGTAAACTTTTCTCAAGTTTCAACAAGTGTTAAACAATGATCTCAATTTAACTTCAACTTGTAAACTTTTCTCAAGTTTCAACAAGTGTTAAACAATGATCTCGGTTTAACTTCAACTTGTAAATTTTTCTCAAGTTTCAACAAGTGTTAAACTCAAGTTTCAACAAGTGTTAAACAATGATCTCGGTTTAACTTCAACTTGTAAACTTTTCTCAAGTTTTAACAAGTGTTAAACATGATCTCGATTTATCTTCAACTTGTAAATCGTTATCAACTCTCTGCCCCCTGATGTGAACTTAAGTTCCACTTGGGTTCTCATCATACATGTATTCTAGAAACAAGGTCAAGTAAAAAATCAAGCTCAAATCTTTATTTATTTACTTCGACAAGTAACAAGAGAACAAAGAAAAACTCTAATGATAGAAAATTTTCAAATTGCAAGTATTCCAAGGCCTTGGCAATTCTTTGCCCTCATTGTCCTCTAGCCGATATGCCCCATTTCCCAATACCGAGATGACTCTGTAAGGTCCTCTCCAATTTTGGCCAAGCTTGCCCTCTCTAGGATCCTTCTTGTTGCCAACGACTTTTCTTAAGACCAGGTCACCAATTTCAAACTCCCTTGGGTTGACCTTCTTGTTATAAGCTCTGGCAAGTTGCTGGTGGTATGCTGATCTCTCCTGAATTGCAGGTCTCTCTCTTCTTTCTTCTAAAAGATCCAGATCTCGGGCTAAGAGTATATCATTAGTCCCGTTTTCTACTCCCTTGGTTCTGAGCCCTAGGATGCCGACCTCCAGCGGAATGACTGCTTCTGTGCCATTAGCCATGGCGAATGGGGATTCGCCAGTTGATCTTCTTGGCATAGTTCGATATGCTCACAGTACACTTATTAGTTCATCTACCCACTTCCCCTTTGCTGCTTACAGCCTCTTCTTAATCCCATCCAAGATAACTTTGTTGGATGCTTCTGCTTGTCCATTGCTTTGAGGAAAGCTTGGGGTTGAAAAATAATTCTTGATTTTGAATTTTGCACAGAAGTTCTTAATGAGCTTACTGTCAAATTGTGTTCCGTTGTCGGCAACTATTGCTCTTGGAATCCCAAATCTGGTCATGATGTCAACTTCTTTATGTCTACATCTCGGATCTTGGCAAGAGGTTCAGCTTCTATCCATTTGGTGAAGTAATCTGTTGCTACTAGCAACTACTTCCTTTGTCCAGTTACTTGGGGGAGTTGTCCAACAAGATCCATGCCCCATTGGGCAAATGGCCAAGGACTGGATACTGGGTTCAGGTCTGCTGCTGGTTGGTGTATCAAAGGTGCAAACCTTTGGCATTTTTCACACTTCTTTACATAGGCTTCTACATCCTTCTGCATGTAGGGCCACCAATACCCCTAGGTAATGGCCCTATGGGCAAGTGATCTGCCTCCAACGTGGCTTCCACAAATTCCTTCATGTATTTCGTATAAAAAATATTCAACTTGTGAAAGGTGTACACACCTTAAGAGGGGTCCAGTGAAGGATCTTCTATAGAGATGTCCTTCTGCTGTTAGGTTGAATCTTGCCGACTTCAACCTGATCTTGTGTGCCTCTTTGTGGTCATCTGGCAACTTTCCTTCTTTCAGGAATGCTATAATTGCATCCATCCAGCTTGGTCCCATGTCCACGCACAGTGCTTCATGCTCTGCGGTCAGTGGTTCGATACTCGGGCCCGACAAGTAATCAACAATTATTATCCTTGCTTTTCTAGGTTGTATTGTACTAGCTAGGTTGGCCAACGCATCGGCGTAGCTGTTATCATCTCGGCTTACCTGAAGTAGTCGGCAGTTCTGAAAAAAGGCCGCCAACCTGATGACCTCTTTTGCGTAGGCTGACATTCTTTCATCTCGGGCTACAAACTCGCCCATTGTCTGGTTGACTATAAGCTGTGAGTCACAAAAGACTATTACCTCATCTGCTTGTACCGCTGCTGCCAGTTTTAGTCCTGCAATGAGTGCTTCATACTCTGCTTCACTGTTTAAGGCCTTGAACCCCAAACGAATGGACTATTCTAGTATCTGTCCATCTAGAGATACCAGTACTACTCCTGCCCCCGCTCCTTGTCAATTTGAACTCCCATCAACAAATAATCGAAAGGAATCACCGATGTAAATGCTGCAGGGTCTAAGTTTTTCCTCTTTCCTTTGTTCTTTTGCCTTTGGCTGGGTTCCTCCTTGCTTGCTTGGACGTCGTTCATCTTGGCTCAGCGAAGCTCGATGTTCGATGGATTCTGGTGTGAATTCTACCACGAAGTCGGCCAACACTTGGCCTTTGATTATTGTTCTAGGCCTGAACTCCAGGTCATACTGGCCCAAGGCTACTGGCCATCTGGCTATTCTTCCTGTCAGGTCTCCCTGTTGCAACAGGGACTTCAATGGGTGTTCTGTCAGCACCATAATCTTGTGGGCCTGAAAGTAATGGTTCAGGTTCTTTGAAGCCATTACTAAGGCCAGCGTTAATTTCTCTAGGGGTAAATACCTAGTTTCTGCATCTGTCAGGGTTTTGCTTACATAGTAAACAGCCCTTTGTTCCCCTTTTTCTTCTCAAATTATTACTGCACTTACCGCATGTTCTGAAACCGCTAAGTACAAAAATAGCTCTTCCCCAGGTTTGGGTGTTGAAAGAACTGGTGTTGTAGTCAAGTACTTCTTCAAGTCGGCCAAGGCGGCTTTGCACTCCTCGGTCCATAAGAAGTCTGTGGCTTTCTTCACTAATTTGAAGAAAGGTTTGCATTTGTCTGAACTTCTGCTTATGAACCTGTTCAGGGCTGTGACCCTTCCAGTAAGCATTTGCACCTGTTTTGCCGACATCGGGCTCTTCAACTCCAGGATGGCCTTAATCTGATCTAGACTGGCCTCAATGCCTCTTCTGGTCACCAGGTACCCTAAGAACTTACCAGATCCAACTCCAAATGCACACTTTGATGCATTGAGTCAGAGCCGATATGTTTTAAGGATATCAAAGACTGCCTTTAGGTCGGTCAGGTGGCCTTCTGGTTCCTTGGTCTTCACAACCATATCGTCGATGTAAAATTCCACCATTCAGCCGATCAGGTGTCTGAACATCTTGGTTACCAATCTTTGGTAAGTTGCTCCTGCGTATTTCAGCCCAAAAGGCATCACTTTGTAGCAATACAGGCCTTTCGAGGTGATGAATACAGTCTTCTCCTCATCCGGGGGGTACATGGCAATCTGATGGCATCCCCTGTAGATATCCAGGAAGCTCATTCTTCCATGTCCTAAAGTGGCGTCTACTAGTTGGTCAATCTTAGGGAGAGGAAAACTATCTTTGGGACAGGCCTTGTTCAGGCTGGTAAAGTCCACGCATACCCTCCATTTACCATTCTTTTTCTTCCCCACAACTGTGTTTGATAGCCATATCGGGTAACTTACCTCTAGAATGGCACTGGTCTACTTCCTCCTTTACTGCCTCGACGTGCATCAACGTCAGTCTTCAGGCCCGTTGAATTACCGGTTTGGCTGACCTGTCAACGTTCAATTCATAGCAAGTGACATCGGGGTCAATGCCAGGCATTTCGTAAGGTGTCCAAGCAAACACCTCAATATTTGCTCTCAAGAAAGCCTCCAACTCTTTTTCCTCTTCTTCTGCTAAGCCCGAGCCGAGAAGAAAGAAACGTTCTTCATCCCTCTCCTTGACGAGGATTTTCTTTAGTGCTTCTTCACTTTTCTCGGCTAGCTCCTTGCCGACGTCCTCTAGGACTTCCATGTCCTCGTCTTCGATCTCTACCTTCTCCGGTTCTCGTATGCTACAGGCGGGTTTTATTGCTGTCATGGAGCAATTCTTTGCCTATATACGTTAATAACCCACATCAAAGTACAATACCATAAAATTCTTTACAGATAGGATCATCCAAACTGAGTCAACCCAAATCAAGACTATATACAGATATACATAAAGTCCTTGCCAACAAGACAAAATGTAAATACATAACAAAATGGCAAGGATGGGTCTCGTGCGTGAGACACAAGGCTGACTCTCCAAAAATCTTTGTTGTTCCACACTGACTTCACTGAGGCTGGGTTTGGACTTCTCTGGGCTCACCTACAAACACATGAATGAGCGTGAGCGAAAGCCCAGTGAATAATATCAAATAAAGAATATATATTTGAACAATATACATCAAACGGCCTCGGGCCCAATTTGCGTTTCTAACTAATACATGCATACATAGACATGTAAGTTGAGTAATTGCGGTTCAAAACACATCATACGGCCTCGGGCCCAATTCATTCGTTTCATTGTCAAATCAGTACTCGTGTCAAACTGGCCTTTGGCCCATTTACACTTTCGTGTCGAAATGGCCTCTGGCCCATTCATTCATGTCTTATCAAAACGACCTTCGGTCCATTCATTCATTTCGGTCCGTTCATTTATGCCAAAACGACCTTCGGTCCATTCATTGATGTCAAAACGGCCTTCGGCCCGATCATTCATGTCAAAACGGCCTTCGGCCCAATCGTTTAAGTCAAAACGGCCTTCGGCCCAATCATTCATGTCAAAACGGCCTTCGGCCCAATCATTTATGTCAAAATGGCCATCAGCCCAATCATTCATGTCAAAACAGCCTTCGGCCCAATCATTCATGTCAAAACGGCCTTCGGCCCAATCATTTATGTCAAAACGGCCTTCGGCCCAATCATTCATGTCAAAACAGCCTTCGGCCCAATCATTCATGTCAAAACGGCCTTCGGCCCAATCATTTATGTCAAAATGGCCTCTGGCCCATTTACTCTACTATTCAAATCCAATTGTCGTTCATATCAGATTATCATTCGTGTCAGACTATCATTCGTATTGGAACGGCCTTTGGCCCATTCATTCTTTAGGCATAGTAAGCGTTAGTCCAAAATCCAAATTATCAACTTATAGGGAGCTAAGCAATTGGACAATTAGCATATCTCAAATATCTTTATTAAGATACTACTCACAGTGATCGGTTGGTTGATTTGCGTTGGAGCTTGACCCTACACATTCCATGAACACAAAAGGGTCACTAACAGTTCAATCCATTCTTTAATTCACATGTTCCTCATTAGGCTTTATTCTTATCTCATTAACTCATTTACAATGCTTAACATATGCCTAAGAGTGCTTACAAGTGAAAGAGAACGGAAAACAGAACACATAATGCAAAAACAAAATTTCAGGAAACAAGGTCCCCGCTCGAGCATGGACTTCCCCGCTCAAGCGGACCCTTAAGCCTGCAAAATTGCTAGTTACCTCAAATCCTCGCTCGAGCGTGAACTCGGCTGCTCGAGCAGACTGCCTGTCTACATAGCTTCCCGCTCGAGCGAGCACCATGTCTGTCAAAATGCTGGGAGCTCGAATTCTCCTTCGGCGGCACTTTCCCTTTCGGCGGACGTCAAAATGGAAATTCGGGTTGTGTTCTTGAGCTCCAATTCGATTTTCCAGCTACACTACTTGCATGCAATGGCTCAAATCTCAAATATAATCATGCTAACAAGGTACAAACACCAAAACACATTATTATGGAGCTCAATTTCAAGGATTACACACTTGCATGTCTCAAATTGACACCAAATTCAATTCTATCATACATATTCATGCATTTCAAGCTCCCATCTTAATTATTCAAACATGCAAGCCCATCTTGAATTCATTTCTATTTCAAAAGATGCAAGTGGTGCCTATTCCCATAAAGCTCAACAAAACCAAGCTTGTATGCATGATCAAACTTCAAATCTTGCTTAATTGACATGATACATTGTAGATTATGCAACTTATGGCAATTCAAAAGTAATCTTATGTATGCGTGATCATATCTCATCAAAACCAATTTAAATCATGCACTTGATCACAAAAATACTTTGAGCTCACAAGATTACAAGTTCAATTCATGATTTCAAGAGTCAATGGCTTACCTAGAAGTCCAATTCTTCAATCTATGGTCCAATTAGAGTTGGACTTCAAAATTCCAAGCCCTCAAGATCAACCACAGATTTTTCTCTCTTCTCTCTCTCTAATGGCCGGCCCTCTCCTCTCCTTAAAGTGTATATCAGCCAAGTGAGAATTAAAGAGGGAGTTTGATTGAGTAGTGCTCATATACAACAAGCCCCACTTGCCACAATTAAAATATTAAACAATTTGAGCACAATGCCATTAAATAAATCAATTTAATCTGACCCGAATCAATTTTCAATTAAATTTCACCGTAGGCTCTAAAAATTATGCTAATCACAATGGTGTAATCAATTTCGGGTTCTGTGGCCGATAGGGCCCTCAATTTAATTTCCAAAGCAGATAATCGAACAGATATTCCTATGGTGAACAGATAGAAATTCAAAACCACATATTTCCACATACTGGCACACAAAATCATGCTAAACACATAATCATACTCATTTTAAGGACTAATTAACCCATTACGGAATAGGGGTATCACAGATTTGCTCCAAATGGAAGAGTTTCTTGCCCAAAATCTCATAGCTTGGATTGCCAACTTGGATGGCTCGGAAAGGCTGAATTTCCAGGGCTTCGGCATAAACACACTATTCACTCTGAGTCGTACTCCGCTACACTTTCCGTTCCTCCATGCCGCGACAAGGTTTTGGAATTCGATAACACATGTCTTTAGCTTTAGCGGGTAAGAGGTATGTCCTACCTTCGAAGATTTCCAAGTTTTGATGGAATCCAAGCACAACGAAGAAATCTTGCTCGAAATTCGCTTCGGCCATGCCCAAACTTTAGGGAAAATGCGTGGGCTCATGATGCATGACGCTCGATCTTCGATTGGTGACAGAATACTGGATGTTCCGAGTTTGATTTGCCGATTTTCTGATGCCGGTGACCGCGACGACCATCATTAGCAAGGTTTTCGATGACACGCCCTATGTTTGTGCATGCTATCTTATTTCTTGCTTGCCTCGGGCTCCAGAGGATCTAGTGTCCGGTTGATCGAGGTTGTCCAAGGCTTGAAGGAGGGCAAGAGCTGCATTGCCATGATATTGGCCGAGACATTAATGGGCTTGGACGCTTTCCATCGTCGGGAGACGACCAGATTTGCGGGGAGTCCATTATTGCTGCAGGTAATGTTTCCCACCCAATCTCACATATGTATTGCTCACATCACTCGGCCCTCGGGCTCGGTTTTTTGCACAAAACCCTTTTCTCACTTTTCTCTCATCGTACATCTCTCTATTCTTTATTCTCTCATTTTTCATCCCATCCCAGGTGTGGTTGATGGACAAGTTGCAGGTTGTGGACTCTTGCCCAGCATACTCAGCTCACGGCTACTTCTTCCGGCAACGCCTAGTCGATGCCCTTAATAAGGGATGGTGGTTCGATTGGATGTGCAGCTTGTCCGTAGACCGCATTGCTTGGCGGTGCCCTTGGCTCAACCTACCGGCAATGAGTTACAGCATGTCCCGGCAGACTGGGATTCAATTGATTGGCTTAACTCACTGTGTGTTCTAGTTCCCATTCCGGTTCCAACGCCAGTTCGGCCATGATTAGACTTGCCCGCCCGAGGGGATAGAGTACCCAGCTGCATTTTCGGTCCGAGGCGTACAGCTTGCTCGATATGCCACGGCATGGGGAACTAGAGAGCTCCTGGCCCCTGCTCCCACTTTCAGTTGCACCTTGTCTGATGAGTGCATAGATTGGCTCAATGAAGAGGTATAGATTGGGCCCAGCTTGGCATTAGAGGCTTCGACCAGCTCTAGGAGGGAGCGCAGGTGTAGACGCGCCCTTGGGCCTCGCTTTACAGTTTGGACTCTCCTTTTGTTTGTTGCGGTTCGTAATCTGAACCAAAGAGTCCAACTCTGGCAAATCGTTTTGAGAAAAACAGATTTTTGAAAGAAGTGCCAAACATGGACTGCTTTTCCAGATACAGAGTCGCCACCTAAATTTTTTAATGGGAGAATTTCGAAAACCCTGACTTGGTGCCAAAGGCCACGTGTCCGTCATCATCAAAGCTGTCTTGGCTCGAGAGCTTGGGTACGATCGAGGAAAGTCAGCTATGAGCACCCCTTTTCGCCCGGTCCGAAGACCGGCCTCTACTAACCATGATATCCAATTTTAAAAACGTTATGTGTTCTTATTCCAATTAATTAGCCTAGAATTACTATGTTATGCGCGCAGCAAACAAGTATAAACTAGATCGCCTAATTTGGAAATAAACATTGCATATCCGTTCGTCTTGAAAAACGTGTTGATTTTTGCTACTCGCAAGTAGGCTAAAATACGGATTTCAACGAGTCATTCCAACTCAGACAATCCAACCTCCACCCATAGGCATTCAATCAGTAATATCACGTAAGCATTTAGCCGCATGGCAAGTATACTGTCATGTTAACATTTACACTCATGCGAGATGCTAAAACATGAAAACACTTACATTGTACTCCGTGCCAAAACAGTAAACTAGTTAGCAAACATGCATGACCTAGTTCATGTTGAATGACTAATGCATCGCATACAGAATGCAATTAGACAGGCTCGGCTATCCTAGAAATGGCATGCGAAATGCATTCATTCGATGCACGTATTCAAGTTGGAATCAGAATACAATGCAGTTAGCGTGATGTACCGAGCCCGGTGCATGTTTAGACAAATGCATGGATGCACACATGCATAGCATAAGGTATGCTAAAATTAAACGTGCCCTAATCTACCATCATAAGCAGGTAAATAAAAGGGTAGAAAGAAATGGGGGTTGGAAGACATACATACCCACACTTATTACAAGTTCGCCCTCGCTCAGAGGGACCGAAAGATTATACAAATTAATTAACTACGCAAGCTAATTAAATATTACAGACCCATTAAATTAATCAAACAAATTAATTAATCTAATTAAAACAGTGAACCACCTTGGGAAGAGGGCCAGATGCAGCACATGCTCGGAACTGGCTCGGAATCGCACTGCCATGCATAGTCTGCCTCTGTTCCCCCTGCTCTGCTCCTCTGAAAACTGCCAAAGTCTCAGGAATGCCTCTCAGGACACTGGGGGATACCACCGGCTGAGTAGAATTACCACCGGCAGTTAATTATGGTCACCGGCACAAAATGAATCCATCGGCTGATGATTTACTGCCGGCCGACACCATATGTGGCCGGTCGGCAAACAATGCCTGCAGAACCTGCAACTCACAGCAGCAGAGGGCAAAACTTGCATGGCAATATAATTCAAACAATGTATGCACCAATCATGTCCCCTATCATGTTTGTGACTCAAAAGGGCATGTGCCTCGATTCTCGGGCCACCAATCACGCATTTCCATGCATGATGGCCTAAAGAATCAAGTGTGAACTTTCATGTCAAATGAAATGCAAATCAAACAAACAAGCCAAGGCCCAATTCCTATCACCAAATCAAGGAACAAGGCATGCATGCAAGATGCAATGCAACCTAGGCATGCAAGCTAAGGATACAACATGGCATGGCAAGACACTTATGCAAGCATACAAGCAAACATTAAGGCCATGCAAACTAATGAAGAGGTGGACTTAAACATGATTTAGGCAACTCTAAATAGGCCTAAAACAGTAGCCAAAATGCCCAAAAATGAAGGCTAAACACACATGCACACATGCAAGTAAGTTGGACCAACACTTAGGCATTAAACAAGCAACTCTAAAGCACACTTTAAAGAGGCTAAGTATGGACAATTAGCATGCACCATAAACTCTGAAAATCATGTAAAACATGGTGCCAAACCAAGCAACAAAGCAAGCTAAACATGCAACAATGGCCCCAAGCATTCAAGGCTCACCAAAGAGGCAATGGACTACACTTAGTACAACCACACATGGCGAGACTTAGGTGACCAAAAACAGAGTTTTAACACATAAAAATAAGCCCAAAAGGCCAACTAGATGGCATCTAAATGGTTTGAATTCAAAGGCATGCACAATGGTCAAAACATAGGGCATACAACACATGCTTTTAAGGCAACAAAGAGGCATCCAAGGTAAGCATATGAGCATGTCAAAGGGACTGAAATAACATATTGGGTGGTTCCGAACCACCAAAATGATGTAAGCAACACATGCTACGCATTCTCATACTTGAAGCATACAAGCTCAAATACAAAGGACCTATACTAAGCATGCCAAGATCAACCCAAACACCTATGGACAGACCTAAAACAAGGCAAAATAAGCACAAAACCTTCACAAGGCTAAGTCTAAAACATGCTAGAACAAAGGCTCACAACCTAAGGCATGTTCAGGCAATTACAAGGCATTACATGGTAGGTATGCTAAACATGTATGGTGTACCAAAACCAACACACAACAATGTTATATCATGGCATAATAAGCATGGAAAATAGCCTAGACATGATCAACACACACTCTAACAAAGGCTTCCTCTAGAGGCCAAAAAGTGTCCCTTTCAAGGACAACAAGGAGAGGGGGTGGCCCTCTCCTTCTTGGGACTTCAAGGCATCATCTTCACCACTGAAATCCCTCAAGATTTCAGTGGTGAAGAGACCCAAACACCAAAATCCCGGAGCTCAACAAAATAGCACAAAACAAGGACCTTACAAGGTCTAAGAGGGGTCAACCTTCCCCAAAGCACAAAACACTCTTAATAAACAATCAAGAGGACCTAAAAACAGAACTTTTTTATGTTAAACACTAAGCACAAAAATAGTTCTAAGATATGTAAAAATAGAGTGCAAGAAAGGGGTAAAAAGGGACTAGTTTTGTTACCCTTGTAGACCTCTTCAACAATGGTGGATCAGCAGCCACTTAAGCTCCAAACCAGCTCCAAAATAATAAAAACACCTTTCAAGGGGCTCAAGTTCAAGAGATGGTGTGTTGGTGTGTGTTTGTGAGCGAAAATGGGACAAAACACACACTTATAGAGATATAATGTGTATCAAACCCTAACCCTAGAACTCAAGCTTTACAAAAGTTGTCTAAAAATGTCTAACCTAATGCCAAGAGAAGACCCTCTCCTTTATAGGCAATTCCCCCTTGCAAAGCTTATTCAACAAGCTTCTTAAAAGAGAAATCCCTCCATATACGTGTATGGAGGGGAATGGAATGGGTGCCAGCTATCACAACTGGCACAAAATATCTACAAAAAGTAGATGAGCAGTAGTCGGCTGGCCAAAACTGTCATTTTGACAAAATTGATGGCCGGCCGGCAACAAAGAGTGCCGACTGGCAATATACATTGCCGATGGCCAGAAAATTCGGCCGGTGGCCTCTAGCCACGACCAGTGATATGTGGGGATGCCTCACAAGGCATTCCCTGCCCCTCTAAGGCAAAACACAAGTGTTTGGTGCAAAACCAGACACAAAACGGTCAAGTTCGGAGATCTTGAGGCAAGGCGCGTAGCCGAAACCTCCGGGAACTCCAAACGAACACAAACAAGGATGATCACCGAGTGTTCAATCAGTAACGTCCAAGTCTTGAGGACGGTCAAAAATGGGGTGTCTACAGCAGGAACACTTGACCTATCTATGCCTCAGATTTATTGCTTTATTAGTACTTTCAAGTTTTCTTTATGAATGTAATAAAAAGGAACTTCAATTTGTATGCAAGAGAATGAGAACTTTGTATTGAAATCAATGCAATTGAAGGTTGTGGGTACTGAAAATTTTCCTCATTGGCCCAAAACTGGTCTAGGTTGTAAAAAGATTAATTTGAACAAAGTTAACTTTTATCAAAACTTTTCAAAACCATTTTTGATATGGATCAGAACTGGACACACCTGAGATCTGTCACTGAGATGCACAACGCCAGATCCCAGCAACTAGAAAGTTGCCCCTAGTCTGAATAGCACTGTACCGGAGATCACCATCGGAGCTCTTGAATGCTGAACAGACAAAGATGACCAAGATGATCAAATGGACAAAGTTGATTGGGGAAAGGTTTAAGGCTGAACTTCAGGATGAAGTTGCCTACGTATCCCAAAGATAGGAATCAAGCCTTACGTAGTTCAGGCTTAGGTTCACTCGAGTATTTTCACTCTCCTTTTATGCTCTAACTTTTGTCAAGGCCACCATTTGCGGGTTTTCAACCTTGTGAGCTCCGTTTTTATAATTTCCAATTTTTCATGCTCTAACTTTTGCCTAGGTCGCCCTTTCGGGTTTTCGGCCTAGCGAGCCTCTCAGGGGTAATATTTCTTCAACTTGTCCATATTGATCGGCTGTGAAAACTCTAGGCCATCTAGATCCATCAGAACCACAGCTCCACCTGACCAGATAGACTTGATGATATAGGGACCAGTCCAATTGGGTCTGAACTTGCCCCTAGGGTCGTGGATGGGAGCTCGATTGTCCTTGATCACCAGATCTCCTTCTTTCAAATTCCTAGACTTAACTTTCTTGTTGAAAGCTCGGGCAATTCTGCGTTGATAACCTTGAATATGGTATAGTGCTTTCAGTCTTCTCTCATGAAAGAGCATGAGTTCTTCAAATCTGCTCTTGTAGACACCCCATTTTTGACAGTCCTCAAGACTTGGATGTCACCGTTGGAACACTCGGTGATCATCAATGTTTGTGTTCGTCTAGAGTTCCCGGAGGTCTCGGTTGCGCGCCTTGCCTCAAGATCTCTCGACTCGATTGTTTTGTGTCTGGTTTTACACCAAACACTCTTGTTTTGCCTTGGAGGGGCAGGGAATGCCTTGTGAGGCATCCCCACACATCATCAGCCATGGCTAGAGGCCACCGGCCAGTGTTTTGTTTCCATCGGCCATTTATTTAGATGACCGGCAATCAATTTTGTCAAAATGACATTTTTGGCTGGCCGACCACTGTTCATCTGCTTTTGCAGATATTTTTGTGATAGCTGGCACCCACCTTTGCTCCCCTCCATACACGTGTATGGAGGGATTTCCCTCTTAGCAAGCTTGTTTAGTAAGCTTTGAAAGAGGGGCCTTCTATAAGAGAGAGACCCTTCTCTCTCATTTAGGGTTACAAAAAATAGAGAGGAAGCTCTGGTTCTAGGGTTAGCTTAGTATACCTATTCTATCTCTATTCCTCCCTTTTTCTTGCTCTAAGTGTGTGTTTGTCCTTAGTTTTGCACTAGGACACCTACCATTACACCTTGCCTTGGTTGCTGAGGAGCTAAAGGGGTGTTCTTGAAGTTCTTGTGCTGATTTCAACCTAAGAAGGCTGCTGGAGCACCATTTGTGAAGAAAGTCTACAAGGGTAAAAATCTCACCCCTTTTTACCCCTTTCTTGCATTGTATTTTTTCCCACCTTACAACTGTTTTTGTGACATAAAAAAGTTCTGTTTTTGGGCCCTCTAAATAGTTGTTTGAGAGTGTTCTAAGCTTTGGGGTTGTTTGACCCCTCTTAAGCCTTGTAAGGCCCTATTTTTTAGCCATTTTGGTGAGCTCCGGGACCATTGTGTTTGGGCCTCCTCACCACTGAAATCTTGAGGATTTCAGTGTTGAGGATGGTGCCTTGAGGTCCCAAGTCTTCAGAGGGCCACCCCCTCTCCTTGTTGTCCTTGAAAAGGATCATTTTTGCCTCTTGAAGGAGCATCTAGTCTCAGTGTGTGTTGGCCATGCCTTAGCTGATTTTCATGCTTATATTGTCATAATATAACATTATTTTAAGTTGGCTTTGGTAGAACTTTTAAGCACGGAGAAATCCTCCTCTGGATCGCAAGATGGATCTCGAGGCCGAGCCCTTACCGCTTCACATTCGGCCGTTCGATCCGGAGGCCTATAGACCGGCGGTTCACATGTTGCTCCCCAATGGACTGCGCCAGTTCAGGAGCTTTGAGAGGGGCATGGCACCCGAGCTACTACTACGTGAGCCGGAGTCACACCTGTCATATGGCGCCTCGGAGGTACGTTTTTTCCCCGATTTTATTTTCCGCAATGTAGAACCCTTAACTGCCATAGTTGATTCTATTCTTTAACTGCTTAGTTTGAATGTACTGATGCACTGTACACTGTAGCTGACTGTGAACACACTTGCAACTGATACCTGCTTGAATCTGACACGCGCACACACTGCACTAGCCCTGAATTGCTCAAACACATTGATCACTTCACTTCGAGCCTGCAAGCGCCAGATATACGCCCAGATTGAATTTGAACACACCACGTTATATCACCATCTTGAGCAAAGACACAGATTTCACTGCGGAGCACACCGCACGCATCGACATCTGCTGCTGAAAAAACGCGGCACACATCGCTATATTCAGATCAACTGCTTCAACACATTGACATATCATATGCTGTAGTTCTCTGCTAGCACACTGAGACCCAATGTCGGCTTTGCATCTAAAAACGTGCACAAACGCACTATATATGTATGCTTCTTAAAACTGCATTTTGAATATTGCCTCGCAATTGTTGTTTTTGATTACAGGGGGATTCCCATACCATCCGCGGGTATGGGAACGTCGTTGCTTGGGACTGGTACATGGAGCTACCAGATGCAGTCCGCCATATTGTCGACGAGGCGGGCTTTGGCATCTTCTGCAGGGGGCTCTCCCGGCTTACCACCTGCAGGCCCTTGCTTGCCGCTTTGGTGGAGAGGTGGTGGGATACCACCAACTCCTTCCACTTCTCCGTCACAGGGGACATGACGATGACCCCTTATGATTTCTCCATGCTTACTGGCATCGGGGTAGGGGGTGATCCGATCCCCTTCAACACTAATATGGATGAGTGGGATGCCGTCCAGCTGTACTTGCTCGGCACTCAGCCTCCCCTCGCTCGAGCAGGGTTTGTCAGGTACTCGTGGTTCGAGAGCCACTTTCGGATTCAGCCGGCCTTGGCGGAGGAGGCGTAGTTGACCCCAGAGGAGGTGGAGCAGTATGCACGGGGCTTCATCACGTTCCTTTTCGGAACGACCCTTTTCGCCGATCCGGCGAACACCGTGCCTCTATGTCTATTGAGCACACTGGTGGATGTCAGGCGGATCTGCTTTCTGCTTTCATTTTATGTATTCTGTACATTGCACACACCATGGTCTGCCTCTCACTGACTATATACTGCACACGCGGTACACATATACTCTGCTTTTAATCGACTATACCGCACCGCATCGCACTCTGTACAATACACTGCACAACACACGGCTCTGCCATTTCTGCTTTATTCTATATTCTGCTTTATCCGATAGTCATACTGATATCTGTTCTACAGTTGTGGGTGTATGCCTACTTTCCCAGGCTTGCCCTAGTACCTGATGTGGAGACCCCACTCGGCGTCCCCTTTTCTCATCGCTTTGATGTGCGATGCGTGCGGAGACCACGGGAGTCTTTTATTTTCTTCCGCCGCTACTTCGACACCATCACCGCCGCGGAGGTATGTTCAACTTTAGAGTTTGCTTAGGCTTTGCTTAGCACTATATTTTCGATAACAGATAGATAACAAACTACATATCTACCCCCTGGCAGCCCTGGGCTCCGTTACCGGCTGAGGTGAGAGACCACTATGAGGGTGTTGAGGAGATTGCCCGCCTTAGAATTCTGTTGGAGGGCCCGGTCTGTCAGGCTTGGTACCTGGGTGAGCGTTTCTTGCGCCAGACCCTGGGTTTACCTATCATGACCCAAACCCGCCCCTATGGGTTAAGGACATAACCGGCCAGTAATCCTGAGATTACCTACGGCCTCAAACCAAAACAGACGTAACTCAACAGAGTAAAGGGGCCAGACGGAAGCAATAATTAAAAATTTTGTCCATAGAGCAGTGCTTATATGCACTTTAAAACAAACCATGCGCGTATACGTTAATAACCCACAACAAAATACAGTACTATAAAAATGCTTTTGGCAGTGATCATCTAAACTGAGTCAACCCATATCAAAACTACATACCGATATACACAAGGTCCTTGCCGACAGGACAAAATGTAAATACATAATAAAATGGCAAGGTTGGGTCTCGTGCGTGAGACACAAGGCTGACTCCTCAAAAACTCATGTTGTTCCTGGTAGACTTCACTGGGGCTGGGTTTGGACTTCTCTTGGCTCACCTACAAACACATGAATGAGCGTGAGCGATAGCCTAGTGAATAATATCAAATAAACAAGTACACAAGCAATTATTGGAATAGTTTAACAAACGGCCTTCGGCCCAATCATTCATGTCAATCGGCCTTTGGCCCAATTATTCAATTCCATCGGCCTCAGGCCCAATTATTCAATTCCATCGGCCTTAGGCCCAATTATTCATTTCCATCGGCCTCAGGCCCAATTATTCATTTCCATCGGCCTCAGGCCCAATTATTCAATTCCATCGGCCTCAGGCCCAATTATTCATTTCCATCGGCCTCAGGCCCAATTATTCAATTCCATCGGCCTCAGGCCCAATTATTCATTGAATTGCAAAACTTACACAGAAGTAACAATTAAACAATGACATACTATAAATATCTTGTCAAGATATTACTCACACGATCGATCGATTGGTTCGCTTCGAACTCGACCCTACACATGCCATGAACATAAAAGGGTCATTAACAATTCAATCCGTTCAAATTTCACATTTCCCTCTTTAGGCTTCATTCTTATCTCCTTAACTCATTTACAATGCTTAACATATGCCTAAGAGTGCTTACAACAGAAAGAGAACGGAAAACCGAACACAAGATGTAAGAAGCAATTTCGAAATAGGTCCCGGCGTGGGATTCTCTCGGACCCTTAAGTCTGCATCGTCTTGGTGCCTCAAATCCCCGCGAGCGCGAAATCGGCCGCTCGAGCGGACCTCCTGCCTACATAGCTCCCCACTCGAGCGTCAACTTCCCCGCTCGAGCGGGAGCCATGTCTGCAGAAAAATGCCGCCTGCTTCTCCGCCGCTGATCTCCCGCTTCGCGAGGGCGACTCAAATTTCTGGAAAATCCAGAATGTGTTCTTGAGCTTCAAACCAATTTCCCAGCCTCCATTCTTGCATGCAAGGCCCAAATCTCAAATATAATCATGCTAACATGGTTCCCTTACAAGATTACACCATTAGGAAGCTCAATTTCAAGGATCAAACACATGCATGTCTCAAATTGACACCAAACTCAATTCTATCATACACATTCATGCCCCAAAACCCATTCCAATATGGTAAAATCATGCATTCAAGCTCATCTCTTAATTATTCAAACATGCATGCTAATTTTTGACCTCATTTCCAACCCAAACAAAGCAAATGGTGTTCATTCTCATGGAATACAACAAAAACATGTTTGCATGTAAGATTTAGCACCTTCACTTCCATGTTCAACTCAATACATGCTAGATTATGCAATTCTACAACCATTACATACATGCATGCCTTCATTGACCATCAAATGGACACAAACAACTCAATTTCCCCAACATCAAGCTAACTCATGTTCTTGATCATCAAATACACTTGAATCTACACATTTATAACAAAAATCCATGAGTTCACTTACCTAGGAGCTTTAATCTTCCAACTTAAGCTTAATTCTTGAGTTGATCTTCAAATTATCAAGCTTTGAGGCCAAAATCCCAATTTCCCTCACTCTCCCTCTCTCTAGCCGACCCTCTCTTCTCCCTTTGAGTTTTTGATCAACCAAATGAAGTGAATAATAGAGAATAGGGAGTGTAGAGGCTTATACCAAAACCCCACTAAGGCCAATATTAAAATAATAAAGTAGTTGGGCTTTAATTCATCAATTAAATTGACTTAATCTGACCTGAATCAATTTTTCAATTAAATTTCACCGTAGGCTCTAAAAATTATACTAATCACAAAGGCGTAATCAATTTTGGGTTCTGTGGCCGATAAGGCCCTCAATTTAATTCCTGAAGCGGTGAAATCAAACAGATATTCCTACGGTGAACAGATGGAAATTCAAAGCCACACATATTCACATAATTGACACACCAAATCATATCAAACATATAACCAAATTCATATTAAGGACCAATTAGCTAATTACGGGACAGGGGTATCACATTACCGGAGCAGATAGTTTCGGGTCCGCCTCCTACACATATGAGGCATACAAAGGGATTCTCCATGGCGCACATGAGTGACTATACTGTTGGCTGGGGCGCGGAGCATCACAAAGGCGAGGGCGACTATGCCGAGTACGTCTGGACCCACATTATGCGACCCTTGGGCGGTGGCCGCCGAGCTGAGAGGGAGAGGCCAGCAGCGCTGGCAGCTAGGATAGGAGCAAGGGCTGGAGCAAGAGTGTCGAGGAGAGCTCGAGTCCGCGGCAGGAGTGGAGTTCAGAGAGGGAGGGGGACTGGCTGGCCTGCTCTGCCCATTTCACTGACATACAGAGGGCAGGGTGGGGCGACCTACCAGATCCCCTTCGCTCCTCCCCCAGCTGATCATGAGTTAGTCGGCTTCCACGACTTGCTCCAGTATGTATTACTTCATTTTGCATCTTGCATTGGCATTTCATTTTAGTTTATTTGATATTCCGCTGAATACTGATGCATCTGATACTTTTGCAGGCGTCCTCCGAGTACACCCGGCAGTCCCTGGAGTTGAATGCCTCCATGATGTGGATGCTACAGCGGACCTTCGACCTCCTGGCCCTCTATAGTATTCCGGTATGTTCTTCTGACGACAGTCTCAAACCATACATAAACTGATTCTCATAATCTAATGCACGACACAACACTTGACACACTGATCTCACAAAGATCTCGATACATCAGATTCATACACTACATTCTCAGATCGATAAACCGCATTCAGATTCACACATCAGATTTCAGACATTAATCGTGATTCTCGTGACCGATAAAACCGCGGCATCTCGATGTATTTGCCCTTTTATGCTTTTCAGCCTCCCTTCCAGATTCCTCCGGTGGGTGGTGCTCCGGCTGGGCCCTTTATTCCTCAGACGAGAAGGCGTGGAGACATCAGACATCCGTGCACTATGGCGGGCCGTGCTCATGTCAGGAGTAGCTCTCGCCGACTTTCGATGATGATGATGATGAGTCTGAGGCAGAGGCAGAGGCCAAGTCATCTGAGGAGGTTGGAGACGACTCAGACTCAGGCTCAGATGACGATGCTGATGATGATGCCCCTGGACCTTCGTCCAGGAAGAGGGCGAGGGCAGATCCCCGGACCCAAGACTATTGATGATGATGACCTAGACTTTTGCTGCTTTTCTTCTTCTTCTTTTTTTTGTACTTTTCCTTTTTCTGCTAGTAGTTAGATTACCTTGTACTGCCGCGGGCAGATTTTTGTTTCCAAAACTTTGTACTTGAAACAAATGATGAAATGAAACAAACTTCTTTTTTTTTTTTTTTGAAAAAAGAGAAAAAAAGAAAGCGTTATATCTGTATATTTCATGTATTGCATTGCATTGCATCATATTACACCTCAGTGTAAATGAGATTGATCTCTGCTGAAAGTTAAACACTTGTTCTGTAGTAGTCAGATGATAAACCAGTTAACAGCAAAACAACCCATACAACCCACTACTTAACCTGAACACACAACCCATACTCTGTTGAGGATTAATCTACATACAGCCCATAACCCGGCACTTGGTTTATTTTGCATGCGGCAAACTTTGAACAAACAGCCCAATCTGACAAGACAGCCCTCAAAGGTGAAACAGGCTAGAGTTGAAACATGCTCGGATGCTCCAAATTTTCCTTTTCTTCTTTTGGTTCGCAAAAATGTAGAGAATGGCACAGCACTCTGAGCATAAATGATTCTTGAAATTGAAAGAGGTTTTTCAACCGGGGTATCGAGCCTATAACTGGACACAGCGAAAAAAGACTCAACAAAAGGTACATGACCTAGTCACAACAAGACACGCTCGGAAAAAGACTCAAAACAAAAGGTGAGACCGACAAATCAAAAGACACGACACACGGACGTGTTTACAAAACAAGAGACCTCAACGCTCGAGGAGCCAGTTTCTCCAGGTAGTGTTTCCCACCCTCTCTAATTTTTTATTCTCACATCACTCAGCCCTCTGGCTCAGTTTTTCTCTCAAAAACCCTTTTCTTACTTTTCTCTCAACTTACACCTCTCTATTCTTTATTCTCTCATTTTTCATCCCTCCCTAGGGTAATTGATGGATGAATAGGAAGTTGCGAGTTCATGCTCAACACCGTTAGCTCACGGCTATTTCTTCTGGTGGATAGAGTGCCCTTCTGGCAAGTATGTTGATGACGAGAAAGAGACAAAACGCCCGACTCGACTGTGCCCCTAGTTCATCACTTTGACCATTTTTTTTTTATTTTTTCTAAAACAATTTTGACCAAAATGAGAGTCGGATTAACACACTTGTTCGATTTTTGATTTGAAGATCATGCAAGTCAGGCTATGAGCACTGAAAATTTTTCTTTTTTGGGTCCAAGAAATGGTCCAGTTTTGGAAAACGAAATAGTTTTCGATAAAATAGTCAACCTCAGTAAAAATTTTCAAAAACTATTTTTGCAAACGGCCAATGCTAAACGAGCACGGAACCAACCCTCGAGATGCGCAACCTCGAATCGGAGGCAATGGAAAATTGCCCCTTGCTTGAAAGGGCTGCATAGCAACGGAAAGTTGCCCCTAGTTTGAACAGTGACTCGTGGCAACTTACGGCAACGGAACGTTGCCCTTTGTTTGGATGACGCCGCAGCATTTTGTAGACAGTCCTCATCGGTGCTGATCATGACTGAACTCTCGGATACAGAGAAAGCAAGGATGATCAAAACCATTACATGGACTTAGTCGCTATGAAAGCGTTGAGGGCTGGACTTCAGGATGAAGTTGCCTACGTATCCCAAACATGGGAATCAAGCCTTACGCAGTTCCGGTTAAGGCACACTCGTGTATTTAACCTTCACTTTTTAGCCTCTAACTTTTGCCAAGGCGTTCTTTGCAGGTTTTCGACCTTGCGAGCTTTGTTCTTTCTTTTCTTTTTCAATTCTTTTTCTTTTCTTTTCTTCCTTGTTTTTTTCTTGTTTTTTTCTTTTTCTTTTGTATCTTTTTTCTTTTTTCTTTTTTTGCATTTTTTTGTATTTTCTTGTATTTTTTCTCTTGCTCTAACTTTTGCCTGGGTCACCCTTCCGGGTTTTTGGCCCAGCGAGCCTCTCAAAGGGTAAAAGTGTAACAAGTCCATGCCAAATGGTTTTTGAAGTTGAAGCCTCTCTGTATCTAGGAGAATGGTTGTTGCAATGATTTGCAGAAGAATCCATCACGGTTGCTCCACAAGCTTCTTCCGGTGAGATCTGATCTTCTTGATCTGATTTGGTGCCTCTTGCTCGAGGGTTGCTTCAAAACTGACCACACAGGCCTCCTCTGATAGTTGACCGTTGAATGTTCTGAATGAGTTCGAGGTTCAAAACAAACGGGTTGAATCTTGAGGCTGAGAGCGATCCTAGGCTGCACAATCTCAGGAGCGATTCCACACAGGTCTTTGCAGGACCGCGCAAAACATTTTATTTTTTTGAAAGTTTTTAAAGAAGCGACAAATCGCTCGCGCTGAAGATAGTGTGGAACCAGTCTGGATGAAGCCAGGGTCCTTCTCAGTACTCACGCTAACAAGCATGATTTCATTCATTAAAGGCTTAGCACGCCTATCTTTCTCTCAATTTGATCAAGGTTTTGCAAAACCCGAGGAATTCCTTCCTCTTCGTTTTTATCACCGCAGTGTTAAAGAGGTTTTGAAACACTTAGGTCAATGTAATAATTTTTCAGGGCACAGAAGAGCAGGTGGAATGCAGGGCCGTTCCAATCAAATCCTCTGGCACAACTAGCTCAACACAATCAATAAACATGGAAATATGATAGCCGCAGCTGTTTCATTCAGATTTCCCGGATGTAACTGGCTCCACAGCAGAGACAGACTCAAAAAGAAAGCAAGAAGGTTAATTACAAAACGATGTTCGAGGCAACAACCCCAGAATCACCCGCCATCACAACAAGACAGACCCTTAAGCAAAAAGAACTGACTCAAGACGATGAGGCAGACTCAAAACAAAACAAAAGACTGACTCGACATCCAAGCTAGAATTTACAAGACTAGCATTCGCAGATGCTCAAAAATGTGTGCCAGACGCCACATCAAAAAATACCAGGCGCCGCCTATAGGTGGCTCATCCCCGATCACATACTCGCAGTATCCTCAAAATCCAATAGCTGGGTAGTAACGGACTTTGCTGAGGTGGGTGGGAGGATAACCTCGTTGTCGATCAAGTCTTGCACCTCATGACGGAGGCAGAAACAATTATTGGTAGGGTGGCCGGTTTGCAGATGGTACGCACAGTACTGAGTAGCATCATGACCTGCTGGGAGAGGACTGGGGAGAGGCCTAGGCTCAAGGGGTTTAAGATGCCTCCTTTCGGCCAAGATCTGAAGTGCCTTAGACAACGGCATATAAAGAGCATGAAAGACCCTGCGCCCTTGGGGAAGGTACTTCGAAGTCTAAGTATGTTTGCTAGACGCACTAGTGAACGGGTCGGCAGGCACTGCCTTAGTTTTCTGATCCTTCCCCGGTGCAGGGTTGGGATTGACTGGGATTGTCCTGGCATGACGGGGCCTATCCCGGTTTTCTGATTGGCTTGTACTGCTTTCGATTGTAGTGGGGAAAACATCATCCATAGTTTTGGCCACAACTAGGGATATCTGTTGCTTGTTCATCCCCCCGGCTTTCAAAGCCTCGACTGCCCACGCAATTTCAATGGCTCAAGATCCGCCTTCATTTTCTCTTTACCTCTGGCCTTAGCCTGATCAAGGGTTTGGGTTGATATTGATAAGTCATTGTTATGGTTAGAGGCCATCTCCGGTTGGCTAAGCTCGATCACAATCCGCCTGATGGCGGGGCTCTGGGTACGAGATTCCCGCATATCTTTGCCGGTGATGAACCGACATTCTCAGAGGCGAGATTCGCCACACCTCGAGGTCACCTATCATTCCCATCAACTCGAATGTAGTGGACTCGCGAGCCTGATACAACTGGGGGGCCCAAATTGGGTGCGCGACAGGTGACCTGGGTGGATACAGTACATCGACATTGGCCTCACTTTGCAGAGTGATTCCTTGATCTAATGCAGTTGTCATAACCACGATTTCTTCTGAATTCTGCATCATGCTAAGTCCGCTGTACTGAACGGCGACTGACGGATCAGATATCTATCTTGCCTCAGCAAAAGGGGGATCACTGACTATTCTGAATCAAACTCTCTGAACTGAAAGGAAAAACAAGCAGCATTTCAGCCTTAACAGATCAAACACTAGTGTAGCCGAATCAACCGTATTCTACTGTTGACCACTGTTTCCTAAAAATCACTGTCCCAAAACACTGAATCAGATACCCGCAGATATAATTGGTTCTCACAAACTAATACTTGGTGCCCTCGGGCCTAATACTCAAGCTTGTAAACTGATATGTGCGTTCTTATAGAGATACACTCTAAAAGCACATAGCAAGTAAAGAGAGCCAAAACACCCCTATGTTGGGGTAGGGTTTCCCTGTCCTATTTTGTCAAGAGCTAGGTTTTCACTATGCACGCAGCGGTTTCAAACAACCTAACATCGGGTAAGCAACCTGTCCTAGCTTGGAATGGTCACTATGGATTCCGAATATGCACTAGGTCGAATGGTCAAAAAGGGTGCCCCGGTAAAACCGGGGTTTGTGTTCCCATACTGCCAGAGCCCACAACCGGTCAGCCTTATGGCATGCTTTGACAAAGTCAAGCCTTCGGCAAACCGTTCAGGAATGGCAGATGGCAAACACGGTGTCTTAGGCGCACCAATGCACAAGCAATGCAAAGAGACACATAAATGAAATCAAAACAGGATATCACGAGTTCGAGTCAAGCTCTCTAAAATCCCCAGCAAAGTCGCCAGAAACTGTAGACGCGCCCCGGGTGAGGGCCTCACTTCTACAGTTCGGACTCCCTTTTTGTTGTCACGGTTCTTAATCTGAACCAAAGAGTCCAAATCCGGCAAATCGTTTGAGAAAACAGATTTTTAGAAAAGAAGTGCCAAACATGGACTGCTTTGCCAGATACAGAGTCGCTACCTAAATATTTTATTGTGGGGGAATTTAGGAAACCCTGACTCGGTGCCGAAGGCCACGTGTTCGTCATCACCAAAGTTGCCTCGGCTCGGGAACTTGGGTACGATTGGGGAAGGTCAGCTATGAGCACCCCCTCTCGCCCGATCTGAAGATCGGCCTCTAGTAACCATGATATCCAATTTTGAAAACGTTATATGTTCTTATTTCGGTTATTAACCTAGAATTACTATGTTATGCGCACAGCAAACAGGTATAGACTAGATTGCCTAATTTGGAAATAAGCATTGCATATCCGTTTGTTTTGAAAAAACGTTTTGGAATTTGCTACTCGCAAGTAGGCTAAAATACGGATTTCAAAGAGTTTTTCTAACTCAAATAATCCAACCTTCACCCACAGGCAATCAAACAGTAATATCACATAAGCATTTAGCCGCATGGTAGGCATACTGTCATGTTAACATTTGCACTCATGCAAGATACTAAATCATAGATACTTACATCGTACTCCGTGCCAAAATAGTAAACTAGTTAGCAAACATGCGTGATCCTAGTTCATGTTAAAAAAAATGGCTAATGCGACATATGCAAAGATGCAATCTAGACAGGCTCGGCTATCCTAAACATGGCATGTGAAATGCTGCAACTAACAAGTACTCAACTTGGAAGTGAAATACAAATGCAGTTAGTATGATATACCGAGCCCGGTGCATATAATACAGATGAATGATGCACGCATGCATAGCATAAGGTATGCTAATTGAAATATGTCCTAATACTAACCATCAAAGCAGGTAAGTAAAAGGAAGAAAGAAGTGGGGGTTGGAAGACATGCACACACGCACCCACACTTATTACAAATTTGTCCTCGCTCAGAGGGACCAAAAGAACAATACAAATTAATTAACTATGAGCTAATTAATTATTACAAATCACCTAATTAATTAAAAAATTAACTAAGCTAAGAAAAGCAATAAAAGGGGCCTCGGGAAGAGGGTCCAATGCACGCATGCTTGGGTTTGCTCAGAAATCCACTGCCATGCATAAACTGCCTCTGTTTTCCCTGCTCTGCTCCTTTGAAGACTGCTAAAGTCTCAGAATATGTTCACTGAACACTGTGAAGTACCACTGGCTGGAGAGGATGGCCACTGGCCGTAGGAGATGCTCATCGGCTGTTGATTAAACTATCGGCCACAGATAGATGGCCGGTCGGCACTAAACACTGCCGGTCGGCCAAGAATTCCTGCAGAACCTACAATTGACAGCAGCAGAGGGCAAGGCATAGCATGGCAATGCATTTCAAGCAATTTATGCACCAATCACACCCCTTATCATGTTTATGACTCAAAGGGACATGAACCTTGGTTCTCGGACCACCAATCGCGCATTTCCATGCATGATGGCCCAAGAAACCAAGTGTGCACATTTTGATGTCAAATGCAATGCAAACCAACAAACAAAGGCCCAATTCCCATCACTAGATCAAGGAACAAGGCATGCATGTTAGATGGAGTGCAACCTAGGCATGTGAACTAGCATGCAACATGGGCATACAATGCATTCATGCAAGTATGCAAGCAAACATGCAAGGTAAGCATGCAAACAAGCAAAGGATGGACTTAAGCTCGTTTGGGCAGCCCTTAAGGAAGCCCAAAACAGTGGCCATCAACCAAGGAAATGAGGCCAAATGCAGATGCAAGCATACATGAAAACATGGACCAACATTTAAGCACATAAAGGCAACTTTTAAGCACACTTAAAAGAGGCATAGCATGGACAATTGGCATGCAAATGAAGCTCTGAAAATCATGCTATAAGAGGTGCTAAGCCAATTAAACAAGACAAACAAGGCATGCATAGAAAGCCAAAATTCAAGGCAAGCCCAAGGGGGCTTAAACCAAGGCCAAGTCAACCAAGCCTCACAAGGCTAAGAGGACTTAAAATAGGTCTAAGGCAGACCTAGACAATACCCAAGGAACACCTAGATGGCATCTAAGTGGCTCAAATTCAAAGGGCATTCACAATGGCCAAAACAAGAAGCATACAACACAAGCTTTCAAAGCATCAAAGAGGCATCCAAGGCAAGCATACAAGCATGTTAAATGGATTGAAATGATGCTATAAGTGGTGCCAAACCACTAAAATAAATCAAGCCAATGCATGCTCAACACTTCACATACTTGA
The DNA here is from genome assembly GCA_025200525.1 of Camellia lanceoleosa. Taxonomy (NCBI): domain Eukaryota; kingdom Viridiplantae; phylum Streptophyta; class Magnoliopsida; order Ericales; family Theaceae; genus Camellia; species Camellia lanceoleosa. The sequence continues at coordinate 15,596,249 of CM045770.1, forward strand.
AGCCTACAAGCTAAAATGCAAATGAGCTATGCAATGCATGCCTTGGTCGACCAAAATGGCTAAGGATAGACCGTAAACATGGCAAAATAAACACAAAAGCTTCACAAAGCTAGGCCTAAACATGCTTGAATCAAGGGTTAAAACCTAGATGCATGTTAAGGCAACAAAATGACATTACAAGGCATGTATGCTAAGCAAGCATGGTGTACCAAAACCAACTTAAAATAATGTTATTTCATGGCAAAATAAGCATAAATAACAGCCAAGGCATGGTCAACATGAGCCTAAGCTAGGTGCTCCCTCAAGAGGCAAAAATAGCCCTTTTCAAGGACAACAAGGAGAGGGGGTGGCCCTCTCCTTCTTGGGACCTCAAGGCACCATCCTCACCATTGAAATCCCTCAAGATTTCAGTGGTGAGGAGGCCCAAACACTATGGTCCCAGAGCTCACACAAAATAGCACAAAATGGAGCCTTACAAGGCTCAAGAGGGGACAAACAACCTCAAACCACAAAACACTCTTAACAAACTATTTAGAGGGCCCAAAAATAGAACTTTTTTATGTTATATACTAAACACAAAAACAGTTGTAATGTAGGAAAAAATACAATGCAAGAAAGGGGTAAAAAGGGAAAAGATTGTTACCCTTGTAGACCTTCTTCACAAATGGTGCTCCAGCAGCCTTCTTAGGTTGAAATCAGCACAAGAACTTCAAGAACACCCCTTTAGCTCCTCAGCAACCAAGGAAAGGTGTAATGGTAGGTGCCCTAGTGCAAAACTAAGGACAAACACACACTTAGAGCAAGAAAGAGGGAGGAATAGAGATAGAATAGATATACTAAGCTAACCCTAGAACCAGAGCTTCCTCTCTATTTTTTTCTAACCCTAATGCCAAGAGAATAAACCTCTTCTTATAGGCAACTCCCTCTTGTAAGGCTTCCAAAACAAGCCATCCAAGAGGGAAATCCCTCCATACACGTGTATGGAGGGAAACAGAGTGGGTACCAGCTATCACAGCTGGCACAAAATATCTACTAAAAGTAGATGAACAGTGATCGGCCATCGAAAATTGCCATTTTGACAAAATAAATGGCCGATCGGCAACAAAGAATGCCGACTAGCAATAAATATTGCCGGTGGCAGAAAATCACTGGCCGGTGGCCTCGAGCCATAGCCGGTGATGTGTGGGGATGCCTCACAAGGCATTTCTTGCCCTTTCAAGGAAAAACACAAGTGTTTGGTGCAAAACCAGACACGAAATAGTCGGGTCGGGAGATCTTGAGGCAAGGCGCGTAGCCAAGGCCTCCGGGAACTCGAGACGAACACAAACAAGGGTGATCACTTAGTGTTCAATCAATGACGTCCAAGTCTTGAGGACAGTCAAAAATGGGATGTCTACACATGCATTTCAAAAAAAAAAAAAAAACACACATGCATTTGTCATGCATCATTGTAATATAGTGCATATGTCATGCATTTTTCTGTAAACATCCATTCCCTTGCATATTGCATTATAGCTTACATGCATTCATTGCATCACCTCCGTCTAGGGCTCTTGCAAAAGTGGCATGGCAAAGGGTTTCCGGGTGAGGCGAATCAAGCATGCATCATCCCATCATTCCAAGGCAAGGCTGCGACCACCTTCCTTCTGTAATTAATGTGTTAATTAATTAGAAGTTTTGTAATATTTAATTAGCTAGAGTAGTTAATTATTCATTTGGTTTGTATTATTTATTCGGACCCTCCGAGTGAGGGCAATTGTGTAATAAGTGTGCATGAGTGTGTGTATGTCTTCCAACCCCACGTCTTTCTCCCTTTTGTTTACCAGCTTTCAGTGGTTAGATTAGGGCATGTTTTAATTAGCATACTTATTTTCGCATGTTTGCATTCATTCATCTATTTTGCATGCACCGGGCTCAGCACATCATACTAACTGCATTGTATCTCAATTCCAAGTTGAATACGTGTTAGCTGTAGCATCATCATATGCCATCTTAGAATAGCCGAGCCTATTATAGTTGCATTCCTGCATGTGTTGCATTAGGCATATCTGTATAGTTAGGATTCATGCATATTTTCTAATTAGCTTCTTTCTTTGGCTTGGCGTACTCAGTAAGTGTTTATGTTTTAGCATCCTTGCACGTGTGTGAGTGACTACCATGATATCATGCTTCCCATGAGGCTATGTGCTTATGTGATATAACTGCCTGAATGCCTGTGGGTGAAGGTTGGATTATCTAAATTGGAATAATGCATTGACGGTGAGTTTTAAGCCCACTAGATAGTGGCAAAACCATGTTTTCTAAGCCCACTCGAGGGTGGCAAAGTCTACTTTTTTAACCTACTTGCGAGTAGCAAACCGTTTTCAAAAACAAACATGAAATGTTTTGTTCCAATTCAGGTAATCTAGTCTATACTTGTATGCTATGCGCATCACATAGTAATTCCAGGTTAATAACCGGAATAAGAGCGCATAATGTTTTCAAAACTCGATATCATGGTTAATAGAGGCCGATCTTTGATCGGGCGAGCGGGGGTGCTCATAGCTAACCTTCCCCAATCATACCCAAGTTCCTGAGCCGAGGCAACTTTGGTGATGACGGACACGTGGCCTTAGGCAATGAGTCAGGGTTTCCTAAATTCCCCCAAAATAAAATATTTAGGTGGCGACTCTGTATCTGGCAAAACAGTCCATGTTTGGCACTTCTTTCTAAAAAAATCTGTTTTGCAAAACGATTTGCCGGATTTGGACTCTTTAGTGATTTATCAATCTCACATCGCACATTGTGAGATTAGATTCAGAACTGTGACTGTACGGGGACCAAATATTTAGGCAAGCCCGTATTCATTTCTTCCAAGCTCCTGTCTGTCCGATCAACCTGTGGGCACAACGGCGGTGAGCTACCCGGCAGTGTGTGGCCGGAAAACCCCTCCGACAATCAAGTTAGCACACACCTTAGGATAGAAAGAGAGAGAAGGGAGTCAAGTGTGAGTATTTCTCTTACCAAATGTTCATTTGTCCAGCATGGGGGACGCACACTCGCTTATATACCTTCTGCGCCCCAAATCTACTCCCATTAGTCTCTCGACACGTGGTGCTGCTATCCCATCTGTCAGCACAAATCCAGTAATCACCAACTAACCAAACTGTTAGAATATATCGGCGGAGCTTGGCAGCCCGGCGGAGTCACCTCGGCCTTCCACACCAGAGCTGACCTTCACGACCGTGCTCCTCTCGCTGAGCTCAATGACGACCGAGCTCAGTTGCATTCCGGCATAGCCGAGCTCAAGACTGGTCAAGCTGGTAAACCAAAGGCCTTTCCAGCTGGGCTAAATGCGCGAACCATGGAAACTGGAGCGTCTGGAAATCATCTCGGCCGAGCAACTCAGGCAGCTCAGTTCAACATGGTCCTGGGCCTCCACCGTGCAAAACCTTCTCTGGCCAAGCCCAAGTAATCGCGGCCCCAAACATGTTCGGCCAAACCCAGCTTGGCCCAAATATGCTTGGACCACATACAGCCCGACCAGAACCGCGGCCTAAGCCGAGATTGTGAAATCTCCCTCATAGTGACATTTGAGTCTGAATTGTAGTGAGCCCAGATGAACAGAACGGGGATTCTCCCCCAGGACGTTCGGGGACGTCTACAATTTGGAATTTAAAACTCCAAAAAATATTCACCTATTACAACAGGTTGTCATCTTTGCTTTCAAACAAAGTCACATAGCAATCATAAATGCTATAAATAACACAAGGATACCATACTAATTGCCTCTGATCAATTCAGAAATATTATCATGCAATCTTATAATTTCCTTTAATCACACTTGATCTCTCTAGATCATCTTTTAAGAATCTCGCAAGGCTTAACGTTGTCAGGTGGAACAACATTTCTGTTGTCACCTCTTGAAGCCATTTCTAAAAAAACACAACAAAATTTCATTATTTTGTTTTTTCCATAAACTAAACTTAACACTAGAAAATCCACAGTTGGAAATTTAATTCAAAATTAGTCTCACCACTTAACCTAGAATCGAACATGGTCAAAAATGTTCCCAGGAAGACTGGAGGGGTCACAATGGTCCCACTTAAAACCCAGTTAACCTTTTGACAAAACTTTCAAGAGCATGTTGACTCCTAGTCTATCGGAAACAAATTTAAAAATTAAGTTTTCTAGGGGATAAACCAAGTTATAACAAACCAATTCCCAAGAAAATAAAATTTGCTACCAGAATTATACCACTCATAAAAGTTAACTGGTACTCCCGGAACTGAGCCCATGAAAGTTTATCGGTACTTCCAGAACTGAGCCCATGATTTTTGAATAAAAATCAGAGATATTTTAGCTAATGCTAAAATTTGATTTCTTTTCTCAAAACCACAACACTTTGGAAATAATCAACTTATAATCAAAGATTTTCTCCAAACTTGGTTTTCCAACACTTTGGGAATAAACTGATTAAACCCAGATACTTCCTCAAACCCCAAAGGTTTGAAACCAAATCCGTCTTAGTTGTCATTTCTGAACAAATAAGAACTACTCTTTAGCCAAGGCTAAACACTTTGGTTTCTATTGCAGAAAACCAAACCAAATTCCAAACTTACAAAGAATTTAAAAATTGCTATCCTCAAATACATGCATATAAAATGCTTCTAATAATACAAGCAAATAAAACTTACTACTACAAGTTGGTAAACAAACCAACTAAATCTCAAGCGAAAAATGCTTCAACCATTTAAATAAAATAGTCAATCCATAAGAATTCTTTTTAATCCAAAAGCCTTTCCACGCTTAGGTATTCCTATTCAACACAAAAGTTAGTAGTCCAAACATTTTTGTTTTTACATCCCAAATATTATTTATTTGGTTTTGTATTTGTTTTTCCATTCCCTTTTGCATAAGTATTCATGTAAAGAAAGTTAGCAGAAAAAACCACAACAAAATACAAACAAATAATCTAAGCAAAAAATAAATATAATAAATAATTAAAACCATTTTAAACTAATAACTCCAAATAAGTTAAATTCAAAGTTAATACACCCAATTAAATAATTCAGATTAGTGCACCCAATTAAATTCAGAATATTCATGTACATAAATTCATACAAGTTACAAGACTCTATAACGCCAAAATACATTAAACTAAAATTAATAGGCAAGAATTATAAATAATTGTTAGAAACCAATAACCATTTAGCAATTAACATGCAAAAAATTCTAAAGATTAAATCATGCAAGAAAACTGAAATCTAGAAACTAAATAACATGTCAAAACTTACATAATTTACAAACATTGAATTTCCAGGAAAAAACCAGTGGACTAAAAACCATAAAATTGAAAGTCTATGAGCATGCGTAAATTTATAAAAAAATAACATAAAATAAAATAAAAATTTAACAGTGGGCACAATTGTAATAGACAGCAAACACATCTGTTCTATTGTTTATTTATTATTATAATAGCAAACATGCAACTAAAATCAAAACATGACAAACTCAAAATTCATGCAAATCATATTAAAAAAAACTAGAAGCAATCAACCATAAATTATCTAATAAACGTAAACTAATTATCTAATAAATTGGATTGCAACAATAGGCAATGAGAAGTAAAACAGTAGCATGCAATCTTATGAATCTAATTTTATAATTTATGAAAACATCAAAAATCTGTTTTAAGCATGTTGTTCAAATTGTGAAATTAAATAAATAGATTCATGAATAAATTAAAAAAAAATACCAAGAACACATGCTGAGAATTAAAACTAAATTACAACAAAAATACACAATACAATAAAATGGTAAAGAAAGCAAACCGAAGCCTGCAGGGTAGCAGTTTCTTTAAAACAGATTTTGCCGCCTCACGGGTCGAGCGCTTGAGAAATTCCGGCGTCTATCTCCTAAGATACGACGGTCAAAAACCAGCTACGGTAGAAAAACTTTCTGTCTAGCTTAGCAAACAAAACCATGGCAGCACTCTCTCACTGTAGGAACTTTCTAGCAAACTGACTTGTAAAAAGGAAAGAAAAATTTATGTGTTTGAGACTTGACAGGAGGATCTCAATTGATACATGTATAGGGGAGAGAGGAGAAGCCTCCAGCCTTTATGGTTGGTCACTAATGCACCATTAACCTTTGCAATAAAGGCAGGAGTTACAAACTCTATTAATGCACTATTAAACTCTGCAATAAAGGCAAAAGTTACAAACCCCATTAATTCTTTCATGAAGCTAACTTCATGGGGCAATTTCTCATTCAATTCTCAATAGTTTTTGGCCATTTTATTTGTGGTGTAAAGATCTCATGCGATTTGGAAAACCAATGTCGACATATCATATACGGTTTATGTATGAGGAATGAGTGCAAAAGGTGTAAAGTGAGTACAAGGTATGAGTATAGTGTGCCATTGCAGCGTATCAGAACAACTTGGGAGAAGACTACAATGGGAATGCCAGTGTATCAATGAGAATATGGTAGTGCGGTGCACAACAGATTTAGTAGTGAAATGCATGCTGAAATGAGGGAAATTACCTAAATACCGTGGAGACCAAGCAGCATCTCTCTCCTCTGCACCATGCCCATCAAAGCAGCAACTAGTTCGATGAGGCTCTTGTATACTCTGTGGATGCCTGCAAGTGCATTTGAATGATCAATATTTGAAATGGAAAATATGGGGTGCAAATTGTAAAGTGTGGTCCATACTTGAGGTACGCCTCGAGCTCTAACATACCCGTGCCCTGCCTCTGCCGGCTTGATCGGAATCTGGTAAGCTGTCTCGGTTGGTCGCCAACATGTGAGCACAGTGGGAATCTCTGGCCAACTGGTCATCTTCCAACTTGAAGGGTCCCTTTGATATCAACCTCGGCCTCCTAAGCAGCCTCACCCGCCATGGGAACACCGGCTGCCTCACCTGCGCGAATGCCCATCAAAGAAGGCATGAGGTGAGTTTGGATGAACGTCGCATAGTCGTCCTCCGCTCTAAAGAAGTCAGCATCTAGGCCCACCATGAGCTGGATAATCGTCTCAACTGGCAGGCTATCTACTATCCTGATGGACGTTGGGAGTGGCATGGGAATAACCAGAGCAGTTGAGCCCACGGTCTGACGTATAAACTACTCACTCAGAGACCAGGCCCAGCAGACTGGGCCCTCTAGCAAAATTCAGAAGCGGGACGTGGCCTAGGCCCCAGCGTACTAGTCCCTCACACTAGTCGACATCGTCACCCGAGGCTGCCATGTGATCTGAAAAAAGAGAGTGTACAGATTATGTACAGAAAGTGCAAAGTAGAAGGCACAATGCATGAACAAATACAAAAAGTGCAAAACAGAAAGCATAATGCATGAATAGATATAGAAAGCGCAATGCATGAAAAATATTGAACAGAAAGTACAAAATCAGAAGGGTGTGGTGCATACCTCCCCACTGACCCGCTCTCCCCATATCCAGGAAGTGGAGCTCATGTAGCCATAGAGGGTGGCGAGGCCAGCTCTACCCCAGTCGTAAAATTGCACTCGGGGCAGTGTCACTACGGCGCTCAGCAAATATAAACCCATGGTGTTCCACCTGTTCGAAAACAAGGTGGTACCTAGGAGAAACATCAAGAAGCCCTTGGCATATTGCTCTATCTCCTTTGGTGTTTAGGGCTCGCTCCCGTGGAACTTCTTCGCAAACCAACTGTACCTCACCATCGTCGGTGCATGCAGAGAGGTGGGCGTGCTCGACAAGTGGATCCAAGCAACCTCCCACTTGCCTATATCTGTGTCGAAGGGGATCGGATCACCTCTTACTCCTAAGCCTATGAACATGGCGAAGCCGTAGGGAGTCATTGTCATCTCCCCAGTACAAGAGAGGTAGAAAGAGTTGGTGGTGTCCCACTACCTTTCCACCAGCACTCCGAGAAGAGCCCGACTCGCTATGTACCGTGAAAGTCCAGAGCAGAATAGGCCGATGCCGGCCTCGTCAATAAGGTCGCGGACCTCAGGAGGGAGCTCATCATACCAATCTCTCACTATAGTCGCTCCATATTCCCTATAAAAGTGGGAGTCCCCTTGTGGTAGGAAAAGAGTGAATCAGATGGTGATAAAAGAGCATTCAGATAAAAGGCAGTGCAAGAAATACAATTAAAGGAAAGGCAGAAATGCATGAAAATAGTGTTCGTACCTCAGTAGCACTGAAGGAAAGATGGGAGTCTGGCTCCCTCAGTAGAATATCCCGTGGCACACCACCAATGAAATCGCTAAAGCGTCTGATGCCTCCAGGTGGTAGTATGTGTGTGCGAGGATAATAGGCCGTGGGATCAAAGGGTCGTACCCCAATAGTAGTGGCTCAAGCTCAAGCTCTGGAACGAACTCCACCTCAAGATCAGCTACGATGTCTTACGCCGCCCTACTGGCCTCGACAATCACTGGCTCCTCAAACTCGATACGGAGTGATAATGGAAGTAGAACCTTAGGAGGAGCGCCGTCATGAGAAATGGCATCTGCCATCTGGAAAGTGGGTGAAAAAATAGTTGAAAAATGAAGAAGAATGGAGAAAAGATGGTAAACTTGGAAAAAGTCAACCCTAGAAAAAAGAAAATGGGAGAAAAAGTCAAAACTCGGGAAAGTTTGCAGAACCCGAGAGAAACTCAAGGAGAACAAGCCTAAAGTGGTGAAAATGTAAAAAAATCGACAAAATCAAAATCTGATCGGTTCAAAGTGTAGAGAATCAAGAGGGTTTTACGAAAAGAAAAGAAGACCAAAGCTCGCAAGGTCGAAAACCTGCAATAGGCCCCTACATCTCAACCTCATCCATATATTGGCCGTCCCTTACGACCCCAGCATATACATCACCCCAGCCCATCTACCCAAGCCTGCGGTGTTCATTCCAGAGAGCCTGGACTTATGTATGATGGATGCATCTGAACCCCAATCATCTCAAACCCATGAACCCACTACTCCTGAGCTAATGAGGATGATCGAAGATTTTCAGAGAACTGTGGCAGATCTGGCCTTTGGAGTTTTGGCTCCGTCATCAACCGCATCACATACTAAGGAGTTCATGTCAAAAGGCTCCTTAACCTTGGGACGGGCTGCATTGGGAGAAGGCCAATCTCTTAGCAAAGTGGAGACCAGTGATAAGAGCAAGGCAGGGGCAAGCATTTGTCCCTGTGAACATCTTCAGTTGGCTGCTGAGGCTTTGAAAGCCGAGGGACTGAACGAAGAGCAAGTCCTCGCAGTTGTTGGAAAAATTGTGGATGACACTTTTGCCACTCAAATTAGGGGCAATTCGAATCAAGGCGGCGAGAAGGGCCTTTGTACCAGAATATTCCTTTCAACTCTAGCCCGTACTCGGAAGACAAGAAACCCAACAAGACTGTCAATCCCTTTCTTTGGTGCATCCAAAGAAAACCTCAAAATACCCACCTCGGGGCGGAGGGTGTTTACCCCATACATGTCACTATCGTGACCTTGAGGGTCCCGATAAAAAAAGGGTACTGAAGCCCTTGGAGCCGGCCCTACGGAAAAAAACTCCTCCTACCTATAATCCGCCAAGTATTGTGCCTTCCATCAACAAGTTGGCCACGTCATCGATAATTGTTTCCGTCTTCGCCATGAAATACAAGATCGATTGACAATAAGGTTATCGTCGCACTGCACCACTGCAAAGTTTATCGACCTTTGGATCGGTGAACTTGGGGATAATGTGATGTGATCGGAGATGAACCACTGCGGGTGGCATTGATTTACTTCGGAGAGGTGGGCGACATGCCTTGTTTTGAGCAATGTACAAATCTTTATTAATTTTGCTTCGACTTAGGTATTGGGTCATCTTTTTCATTTTGTATTGAGTCGATCTTTTCATCTTGAGTCGTGGTCAGTCTCTTGTTGTACCGAGTCGATCTGTTTTGTTAGAGTCGGGTGATTTCGGGTGTTACCTCGGACATCACTTGCTTGTTTTGTGTTTGTCTTTTGTTTCTTTTGAGTCTTTTTACGCCTTGGAGCCAGTTACACCGTAAGATCTGAATGAAACAATGTGATTTTTACGCTCTCGTGTTTATACTTGCAGTGCGAAATTCTAAATGAGATGGCAGTATTTGACTAGAAGCTATGTCTTTTCTGTGCCTTAAAGTCATTGCATTGGCCTAAGTTTTTCAAAACTTTTTCAAACACTGTGGTGAAAACGAAGAGGAAGGAATTCCTTGGGATTTGCAAAAATTTGATCAATTGAGAGAAAGAGGGGCGTGCTACCCCCTTAATGAAGGAAATCATGCTTGTTAGTGAGAGTACTGAGAAGGACCCTAGCTTCGATCCACCTTGGATCCACACCATCTTGGTATGACGATTCGCCGCCTTCTTAAAAACTTTCAAAAATGTTTTTGCGATCCTGCGAAGACTTGTGTGGAATCGCTCTTGAGATTGTGCAGTTTAGGATCGCTCTCAGCCTCAAGATTCAATCCCTTTGCCCGCGAAAAACTTTGACCTTGGGTTCAGAGTATTCAACGATCAACCATCAAGAAAGGCCTGTGTGGCCAGATTTGAAGTAGCCCTCGAACAAGAGGCACCAAAGTCAGATCAAGAAGGTTAGACCTCATCAGAAGAAGCTTGCAAAGTTAGAACAGAGACACCCCTCGAACTAGGGGCCAAAAATATCCGATGTGCTCGAAGAGCCAAAGGTGGATTTTTCTGCAAATCAATACAACAGCCACTCTCCTGGATACAGAGGGCTTCAATCTCAAAACCAATTGGCATGGACTTGTTACACTTTTACCCTTTGAGAGGCTCGCTGGGCCGAAAACCCAGAAGGGCGACCCAGGCAAAAGTTAGAGCAAAGAAAAGAATGAAGAAAAAGAAAAAAGAGCAAAAATGCAAAGATACAAAAAATGCAAAAAGAAAAGAAAGAAAAAGCAAGAAAAAGAAGAAAAAAAGGTTTGAAAAGAATAAAAAAAAAAAAAAAAAAAAAAAGAAAGAAAAGAAGAACAAAGCTCGCAAGGTCGAAAACACGCAATAGGCTTTGGCAAAAGTTAGAGCCTAAAAATGAGAGGTTAAATACCCGAGTGTACCTTAACCCCGAACTACGTAAGGCTTGATTCCCATGTTTGGGATACGTAGGCAACTTCACTCTAAAGTCCAGCCCTAAAACACTTCAAATTCAGTTGTGTCCATGAAATGGTTTTGATCATCTTTGCCTTCTCTGTATCCGAGAGTTCGGTTGTGATCGTCGCTCTGAAGGATTGATTTCAATATGCTGCGGTGCCATTTAGACAAGGGGCAACTTTCCGTTGCCATTCAATGCACTGCGGTGTCATTTCAAACAAGGGGCAACTTTCCGTTGCCATGCAGTGTCCTTCAGACAAGGGGCAATTTTCCATTGCTATGGGTCTGAGGTTGTGCATCTCAAGAGTAGGTTCCGTGCTCGTTGAGCAGTGACCGTTTGCAAAAATAGTTTTTGGGAATTTTTACTGAGGTTGACTGATTTTCTCTAGAAAATTATTCCATTTTTGCAAAACTGGACCGTTTTCTTGGACCCAAAAAAGGAAAATTTTCAGTACTCATAGCCTGACTTGCATGATTTCAAATCAAAGATCGAACAAGTGTGTTAATCTAACTCTCACATTGGTCAAAACTATTTTAGTAGAAAACCAAAACAAAAAAATGGTCGAAATGATGAACTAGGGGCACAGTTGAGTCAGGCTTCCTGTCTTTCCCCATTGTCAACACGCTCGCCAAGAAGGGCACTCTACCCATGAAAAAGGCACAACCGAGGTTAACGACAAAAAGGTGAAAAGCTCTCAACATCCTCCAAGCAGCGAGGTATCAAGTCAAGTGTGAAGCACAAACTGGAATGGATCAAGATATTCCACTCCATCATCTGGATAGATCAGATCATGTCCAAACTCCCCAGCAGAGCATCATTAACCGATGTCAATTGCAGATTTGCTGCACACCCAGTTGTGGCACAACCCCTCTGTGGGGGAAGTTCATTGTTGTGAGCAGAAGAAAAAGAATCTAGCAGAATGCTAGGGGCAAAAGCCCGCAACTTTTTGTTTATCCACCAACCACTCTGGGGAGGAATGAAAAATAAGAGATTAAAGAATAGAGATGTCTTGTTGAGAGAAAAGTGAGGAAAAGGGCTTTTTAAGAAAAGCGAGCTTGAGGGCGAGTGATGTGAGAATCACAAATGAGAAAGGGTGGGAAATAATACGGTGAAACAGGCTCCTGTGCACATTTGAGTCTTGTGTTTTGTTTTGTGCATCTGATTCTTGTTTTGAGTCGTTTCGAGTGTCAATAGATGTGTTTAGGTTGTTTACCTTTTTTGTTTTCCGTTGTTGAGTCGCGGTGTGCTGTGTTCAGTCGTAGGCTCAATACCCAGTCGAAAACTTATTTCCACTCTCAATTCAAAAATAAAATCATTTTGTGCTCAGAGTGCTGTGCCATTCCCCACATTTGTGCAAAACAAAATTTTGTTCTTTCAAAAACCGCAAGGTTCAACCCGGGTCAAATGCGAACTGTAAAACAAGGACCTATCTGAAGCTATGTAGGTTCCGGATTGCAAAGCAAAAGAAAATAGGGAAAATCGAAGCACCTGAGTGTGTTTCACCTTCAGCAAATTCCGTGATTGTACTCGGATGTACCTCTTGAGGCCTTGCCAATGCTCAAGTATGAGTGTGCCTCTACCTCAAGCGCAAGATCAAGCTGCTTCATTGTTATGCACCCTCCCACCGCATTGTTATGCACTCTTCCTTGGTATTGTCATGCACACCTTACTTGCATTTATTTGCATCTTGAGTTATCTTCTATTGTTTATCCTTTTCGTTAGCGGCGTTTGGGATTGTTGTCCTCGGGACTTTCTCGAGTTCTTGCCGCACACGCGATAGTTTGTTGGACCTCCTCTCACGATTTCGGCGTGGTTTGAGTGTCTGTTCCTTATGCGATTCGGCGTGTTTGGAATTCATCCCAAGTTGCGTTGTAGACGCGCCTTTGGGCTTTGTTGGACCTCCTCTCACGATTTGGCGTGGTTTGAGTGTCTGTTCGCCTACGATTTCGGCGTGTTTGGAATTTATCCCAAGTTGCGTTGTAGACGCCTTTGGTTTGTTGGACCTCCTCTCACGATTTTAGCGTGGTTTGAGTGTCTGTTCCTTCGCGATTTCAACGTGTTTGGAATTTATCCCAAGTTGCGTTGTAGACGCCTTTGGCGGTTTGTTGGACCTCCTCTCACGATTTGGCGTGGTTTGAGTGTCCTATTCGCCTGTGATTTCGGCGTGTTTGGAATTTATCCCAAGTTGCGTTGTAAGCGCCTGGCGGTTGTTGACCTCCTCTCACGATTTGGCGTGGTTTGAGTGTTCCGTTCCTACGCAATTTGGCGTGTTTGGAATTTATCCCAAGTTGCGTTGTAGACGCCTGGCGGTTTGTTGGACCTCCTCTCACGATTTGGCATGGTTTGAGTGTCCGTTCCTTACGCGATTCGCGTGTTTGGAATTTATCGAGTTGCGTTGTGAAGCTACTGGATGGGGTTGTTTTGGACCTCCTCTCACGATTTCAGCGTGGTTTGAGTGTCCCCTTCCTCACACGATTTCAGCGTGTTTGGAATTTACTTTAGGTTGCGTGGAACGCGCTCCTGATTGATTTTCTTTGTTCTTCCTCCACTCACGAGTCTAGCATGGTTGGAGTGTGTTCACCCTTTGCATCTTTACTAGCATAGCATTTCATTCGCGCTACCTTGCGCACCTTACTTGTACTTGTTAGTACATTGCATTGTTTTATATACAAACCGGCTTCGTGTAGCGTATAAGTCCAATTATCAAAATTTTCCTGCATATCATTTGCATCACGCCTTTTGAACTACTATTGGTTTGATTCCTTGCAAAGGGATACGTAGGCAGCCTGCGGGCACAACCATTTATTTATCAGTATTTTGCTTATTTGTCCAAGTCTGCGGCCTTGTCAAAAATGGGTCATCTCTGGGCTTTGACATTCACTCACGTCATTGTTATGACTTTCGAGTTCTGTCAAAGAGGGGCAACTGTAGACACCCCATTTTTGACCGCCCTTAAGACTTGGGCACTACTGATGGTTTACTTGTTGGAGAAAGGTGCGATGCAGGTTGATTTCATCGACAGGAGAGAGGCAAATCTCAACTTCATACCCCGTTGTGGATCAAAATTATTTTTGATGGTTTTTATACCTTAAAACCCTCTCTTTCAAAACATTTTTGAAATAAAATTCCCACGATGTTCCGACGCTCGCATTTCGGTAAATGTTGCGCTTTTCGGTAAACCGAGCAAGGACAAAAGGGGAGATGAATGAAAGAGAGATGAAATCTTTAAAAAATCTTTCAAAACACCTTACTCAGGGGTTTGAAGTTGAAGGAAAGAGGAGAGGAGGGGAGAAAATAGGTTGAAGAAGAAGTTCGCCATGAATCCGGGTAGAAGAAAGTCGAGCGGCCCTCGCCGAATCAGGCTTATTCAATTTCATACTTGGAGTTAAGCTATGAGACCACCATCGTTGGAAAGAAGACTTCCGGGGCTTCACTTTTTACTCAAGAATCTCCCAAAGCCAAGTCCGGGTGGAGGAGATATGATTGGTTGAAGCTGGGCATCATCCCGGTTGGATCGAGTCTGCGCGGCTTCACCAAAAAGGGCATAACTTTCTGCACAGGAGGAATTTTGATACAAGGTTTGCACCATTGGAAAGATAACTTCTGGGGCTTCAATTTTCATACCCACCGGCCTTTTTTGACCTAGGAATCACCTATCGGCACTCTATTTAGCCGACCGGCAGAAAATAGTGCCGACCGGCACTTTATTTTGGCCGATGATCAAATTTTCTGGCCGACCTGACCCCTTTGACCCTCCTAAGCCTGGTGCATGCCAGCTGTGCCAGCTGGGATGCACAAAACCAGATCCACGTGCATCCATATGCCTATTTTGCACCCTTTTGCACCTTTGAACCCCTTAAAGCTTCTAGAAGCTTGAACCCTTTGGCCAAGCTTCTTGGAGAAGCTTGGCCAGCTGTATTAGCTTCTCCTAGAAGCCTTGCACCGCCCCTTTGAACCCCCTTTGCCCCTTTGACCCTTTCCATTTGCTTAGCCATTAAGTTAAGAGCTTATACTTGGCCTATATAAGCTCTTCTCTTCTCCTTTGTCTAGGGTTGGAGATTCTTAAGCACAAAAATAGAGGATATACATATATTCTGATATAGATACATATATCCCACCTCCTTCTCTATATCTATCCTATCCAAGCTTCCAAACACCTTGGTTCTTGTATCATTTGCTCTACAACACCTAGCACAACACCTCCATCTTCCATTCCAGCATTTGGGAGGTCATTTGCAGAGGTTAGGAGCTCAGAAACTTGGACCAAGGGGTGCTGGTTTGTTGGTCTACAAGGGTAAGCACACTTTTTCCCAAAACTAGCATTTTCTTGGTTCATATCTAAGCCATAGTTACATGTATTTTTGAGCTTCGATGTAAACTACAAAGAGGCTTTTTTTGAGCCCTTCTTCAACATTGAAGAAGGGCTCAACCTTGTTTGGGACCCCCATGTATGACTTGCTTCAATACCCTCTTGGGTCCTTATTTTGTTGCATGTTTCTTTAGCCTACCATGCTTCCATTTTTGGGCCTTTGACAGGCCTGAAAAGTGGCTTTTTTTTCCCCCCTCTACATGTCTCATGAAGGGTATTTGGCTGTTTGATGATAGCATCTAGCACCTATCTCTTTACCCCCTTGTATGCCATGATTCTTGCATAGTATATTTGGCTGGCGTATAATCTGTTTTTGAGCATGTAATAAACTGTAAGTAGGCTTATTTTGAGCCCTTGTTCAACATTAAAGATGGGCTCAACCCTGTTTGGGACCCTTATCTTGCACTTGTTTCATAATCTCTTCTATTTACCGTAATTTTGCATGCTTTGTTAGCCTATCTTGCTTCTATTTTTGTGGCTGGTCATAAACTGGAAATGTGCTTGTTTTTCCATGTATAAGGTCTGTCCTAGGTTGTTTGGGTCAATCTTGGCATGCTTTGTATAGCCCCTTTGCATTGTAGCTTGTATGCTTCAAGTAGGTGCATGTGTAGGATGCATTGCCTCCATGATTTCAAGGGTTTGGAACCCTCTTACATGCTATTTCAGACCCTAATCCATGCTCACATGTTCATTTTTGTCATCTCTTTCATGCTTTAAGGGTGTGTCCTTTTATGCATTCAAGGGTGCCTTGTGCATGCTTGTGTGTTTAGAGCTTTTAGGATGCCATGAGTGTGAGTTTTGGGTGTATTTTCACATGCTGAAAACCTGGTTTTGGTTGCTCGAGTCTTGCCATGATTGGTCTTGTCAAGTGTGGTTCAAAGCCTCATTACCTTGCTTCAAGCACTCGGGCTATTTGCATGCTTTGTTTGGTCTTGTTTAGCTTGGTTTGGCACCATGTTTTGCATGATTTCAGAGCTTTTCATGTATGCTAATAGTCCATGTTTGTGCCTCTTAGATGTGTTTAAGAGTTGCTTAATTATGCTTAAGTGTTGGTGCCTTAACTTATACATGTATGCATGTGTGTATGGTCCTCTTGACTTAGCATTTTGGCTACTGTTTTGGGCCTTCTTGGAGCTGCCTAGATCATGTCTAAGTCCATCCTCCATGTGGTTTACATGCTTGCCTTGTGTGCTTACTTAGGTTTGCATTGTATTGCCATATTGCATGCTAGTTGCCATGTCTAGGAGTGCATCACATTGGCATGCATGTTAGGCCTCTTGACCAAGTTATGATAGAGGTTTAACACCCTTGTTTGTTTGTTTGCATTGCATGCATTTGAAATCAAAGTTGCATTCTTGATCCTTGGGCCATCATGCATGGAAATGTGTGATTGGTGGTCCGAGAACCAAGGCACACCTTCCTTCGAGTCATCAACATGATAAGGATTGTGTTTAGTGCATACATGCTTTGAATTACATTGCCATGCAAGTTGTTGCCCTCTGCTGCTGTGAGTTGCAGGTTCTGCAGGTATTAAGTGCCGGCCGGCACTATTTAGTGCCGACCGGCAGTAAATTGGCAGCCGATAGCTTCATTTAGTGCCGGTGGTCACATCCTTTAGCCGGTGGTGTTCTACTCCGGTGATGATCTCGATGCCAGGAAGTGTTTCGAGACTTTGGCGACCTTGAGGAGGGTAGCGAGAAGCAGAGGCACACTTGCATGACGGTCGATTCCGAGCGAAGTCCCGGCGCTTGTTTGAGCCCTTTTCCCGAAGCATTTATTGTTTAATTAGATTAATTATTTATTTAATTAATTTAGTTAATTTGTAATAATTAATTAGCTTGCGTAGTTAATTAGTTATTCGGTTTTGTATATTCTTTCGGTCCCTCCGAGCGAGGGCAAATTTGTAATAAGGGTGTGTGAGTGGGTGTATGTCTTCCAATCCCCATTTCTTTCTCCCTTTTATTTACCTGCTTACGATGGTAGATTAGGGCACATCTAAATTAGCATACCTTATGCTATGCATGCGTGCATCCATGCATTTGTTAACATGCATCGGGCTCGGCACATCACGCAAACTGCATCGTACTTTCAATTCCAATTTGAATACGTGCATCGAATAAAGTGCATTTCACATGCCATCTTTAGGGTTAGCCGAGCCTACTCTAGATTACATCTATGCCTGTGTTGCATTAGCCACTTAACACGAACTAGGTCATGCATGTTTGCTAACTGTTTTCTTGTTTTGGCACGGAGTACGATGTAAGTATTTTACGCTTTAGCATACCACATGCGTGTGAATGTTGCCATGACAGTATGCTTACCATGCGGCTAAATGCTTATGTGACATTACTGTTTGAATGCCTGTGGGTGGAGGTTGGATTGCTTGAGTTGGGAATACTCATTGAAATCCGTGTTTTAGCCTACTCGCGAGTAGCAAGTTCAAACTGTTTTCCAAACAAGACGGATATGCAATGCTTATTTCCAAATTAGGCGATCTAGTCTATACTTGTTTCTTTGTCTTTAACATAGTAATTCTAGGCTAATAACCAGAATAAGAACGCATAAAGTTTTCAAAATCGGATATCACGGTTAGTAGAGGCGGTCTTGAATGGCGAAAGTGCTCATAGCTGACCTTCCCCGATCGTACCCAAGCTCCCGAGCCAAGACCACTTTGGTGATGACGGACACGTGGCCTTCGGCACCGAGTCAGGGTTTCCTAAATTTCCCAAAAATAAAATATTTAGGTGGCGACTTTGTAATCTGGCAAAGCAGTCCATGTTTGGCACTACTTTTCAAAACTCTGTTTTTCTTCAAAACGACTTGCCGGATTTGGACTCTTTGGTTCAAGATTTAGAACCGCAACAAACAAAAGGGAGTCCGAACTATAGAGTGAAGCCCACGCGGGCGCGTCTACAGTGGGCTGCCAGCCACAAGTGTATTTTTGCAGATATTTTGGTCAGCTGTGCCAGCTGTTTGCATAGATGCATGCACTTGCCTACATGTGTATGTGTTGATATTTTTGAGGGGGTTTCATTGTTTTCTATATATAGAAGACCTCCCCTTCCATTTTTGATTGTTGAACATTTTGGAGCAAAATTATCTCTCTCTCTTTACAACTCTCTCTCTCTCTCTTGCAAATTCTTAAGCTTTTGCAAACTTTTTCCTGCTTTTGCCTATACACTCTAAACCAAACCTTGTGGCATTTGAGCTGAGGCACTTTTGAGCCTACTATAAGCTCTTGAGGGTGTGTAAGTGTTGGTTTAACACTTGGAAAGGGTTCCCCTCTTCAAGAGGTATAAGTCTTGGCTTGTTACTTTGCTTTATTTACTATTTTGCCTACTGTTTTTAGGCTGTTTTGGGGCTGTCTAAACTCTGAAATTTTGGGTTGAAACTTGTGGTTTAAGGCCAATAAGGGTGGAGGGGTGGCTCACCATTCCTTCCACCTAGCTTCCTAGACCTTTGCCTTTGTGTTTCCTACCTCTTTGTTAACTTTTTTTGAGCTTTTTTATACTGAATTTCAGAACTTTCTTAGTGACTAAAACCATGTTTTGAAATCCCAAAAATGGAGGGGGTAGCCTCCCCTCCTTGTGCTTGCTCACTAGCTTAACATGCTTTATGTTTTAGCTTATTGTTCTAGCTTTTTTTGTCTTAATTCCAGCATGTTTTAGGACTATTTTTGGTTGTTCATTACATTTGAGCCTAGTATTGCATGCTTGTAGTGTCCTCATAGGGTTGGTAGTTTAGCCCTTAGCCACCAACCTATCTGATTTGATAGTGTTTATTTCAAGCTTTCCATACTTGTGATCACCTTTAATCACCTCTGCAACCTCCCTTTTTTCTTAGTTTCTCATTTTCTTTGAAAGTTGTTTCAAGCTACTTGTTTGTTTAAGCTTGAGATTGAGGTCTTGTACTTAATAGTTTAATCCCTTTGGGGGTTCATTACCAACGGCATGACATTTCTCTCATGCCTAAAACAACTATTGGTTTGGTGCTCCTTTCCATTAGAGGACTTAAATCTCACTTTTGGCCTCAATTGGTTAAGGAATGGTTGGTAATTAAAATGAAGTAATAAAATGAGGATTAAAAGTGATGCAAGATAATAAATCAATTTGGTGTTCAATCGGACATTAATTGAATACATGGAAACTTGAAACATTTCATACTTGCTAGTGATGAAATGGTTTAAGTCTCCAAAGTCAACCACTTCCCTTGATCAATCCATGATAGGGAAGAGGTCTGAGAGTCTTTTATTGTGCATTTATTGAAATTGTACACCTTAATTCATAGGCCATCATGTAATGAAATTGCATCAATTAATGGTTTGTGAATTGAGCTTGCCACTCCTTTGAGCTGTTTAATGATAACGAGGGGTAAGAAGTAAAAACATACCTTGAGAAATACCCTGTTTGTGCTCTACATGCTTTCTGTTAGCCACTTTTTGTGGCGAATATACTATTTCGACAACAGGCTACTATTTGTGGTGGTTGGCCACCACTTCCGCCAACCACTTTTGTAAAATTGAGTAGTGTTTTTGGAATATATGAGCGATGGAGGTAAAAATGTTCTATTGTGCCTTGAAGCATTCTGACAACAGAATAGTATGCTTTTCGGGTGGCAATCCGTGCATGCATGAGCATTCCTCACTTCCCGGGGCTGATTAATTAGTTTAATTATTTATTTCATGTCGTATTCATGTTGTAATTCATTAGTTCATTCCAGTTTGTAATTAATTAATTAGTTAATTCAGTAAAATAGTTAGTTGATTTTGTAATAACTAGCTAGAGTAGTTAGTTAATTTATTCGGTTTGTAATAGTTAGTTAATTAGCTTAACTAGTTAGTTTATTCAGACCGTCCTGTGCGAGGGCAAACAATTGAAATAATGTGTATGTCTTCCAACCCTATGTCTTTCTCTCTTCTATTTAACTTCTTATGATGGTTAGTTTA
Source organism: Camellia lanceoleosa (assembly GCA_025200525.1). Classification (NCBI taxonomy): domain Eukaryota; kingdom Viridiplantae; phylum Streptophyta; class Magnoliopsida; order Ericales; family Theaceae; genus Camellia; species Camellia lanceoleosa. Next base: position 15,616,636 of record CM045770.1, read on the forward strand.
GGGCATCATGTCTTGTTTAGCATCTCCCATGCCTTACATCCATTATCTTGCATGCATGAGGTTCGACTCATCATTCTAACTTGCATTGTTAGTTGATACTTCTTTAAATATGTGCTTGGATCGCATGCTATCAAATTGATTCATATCTCATATTAGTAGTCGAACCTAGTAATTGCATATTGCATGTGTTGTATTAGTCATATTGCATAATTAGGATCACGCATTTTTCCTAACTCTTTCATCTTTTTGGCTTTGAGTACTAGGTGAGCTCTTTTGTGCTTTAGTATATTGCACGAATGTGATTATTGCCATGTTTAGTATGCTTGCCATGAGGCTAAGTGCTTAAATGATAAACTGTTTGAATGCCTGTGGATGAAGGTTAATTGCTTGAATTGGAATAATTTGAGTAATGTTCATATGCGATCACTTTTTCAAGTGGTAAATATTCGAAAGAATTTTCAAAACAAACATAAGTCAAATGGTCCAATTTTGGCAAATTAGTCTATACTTGTGTGCACATCACATAGTAATTTTAGCGTAATAAATCGGAACAAGAGCATATAATGTAAATAAGAATCATATCATGATTAGTAGAGGCCGATCTTTGATCAGGCGGCGAAATTGCTCAATTCATGACCTTCCCTCTCGTACCTAAGTTCATTTGAGACAATCTTGGTGATAGCCGGACACGTGGCCTTTGTCACGAGTCATAAGTTTCCTAAATTTTTCAAAAATATTTAGGTGGCGACTCTATATCTGGCAAAGCAGTCCATTTTTGGCAATTTGATCCAAAATCGATTTTCCAAAAGATTTGTCGGATTTGGACTCTTTGGCACTTATCTATTTCACATTGCACTTATGAGATCAAATTGAGCAAAGAGTTGATCTTGTAGGGCTTATTCGTCTTTTCGAAAGAGCGAAAAGTCAAGCTACATGGACCATTAACATAGTTTTGCCTCTCTAATCACCTTCCTAACCTTGAACCCCCCTACATTTCTGAAGACTTTGTTGGGGAGCCTGCTTTGTTGATAGTTCATACCCGCAGTGGCTTGCACACTTCACTGAAAAAAAATGGCAAAAAATGAAGTTCAGCAACCTCCACAGCAGCAAGGCTCTTCCAATGGTAGAGCAGCATATGCTGAGAACCATGACAACAGTGTTGTGGTTGAGGCAGTCTAGTCACTTCAGGATACACAAAGGGAGATCCTGGCAGCATTGCAAACTCTCACTGAAGCTATTATGGCCATGGCGTCCAAACCAGCTCCAGCGTAGACATCTTCGCCCGTAGCAGTCCCAAACCTAATGCCTAATCCGTTCCGTGTGGCTTGGGCTTTGATCTAGGTGCGTCAGGCGAATGGTACGACTGCTAGTTCAACTACCCAGCAGTAACTGGACCATTCCAACCCACTCATTTCGTTACCCTGGCCGACGTACGAGCTATACTTGAGCAAGAGCATAGCAAGAAGCAACTATATCTCTCTCCGACCCAGATGTGAAACCCCCACACTCTCAAGAGATGTTGGCCATGCCATACCCAACTGGGTATATAGTACCTTAGTTTGTGAAGTTTGATGGGAAGCAAGGTAATACCAGAGAGCATGTGGTGAGGTTCATTGAAACTCTTGGTATCCATGGTAGTGACCACTCTCTGCACCTTCGGGAGTTCTCCAAATCACTTACTAAAAGGACTTACAGCTGGTATGTGAACTTGGCCTCCAACTCAATCAAGAGTTGGGAGGAGATGGTGAACAAGTTTCACACGAAGTTTTTTCAAGTCCAAGAGAAAGTTACAACCCTCACACCTGGGCAAGATGTCCAAAAAGAAGGTGAAGACATACTGGACTATGTCAAGCGGTTCCAGGATAAGGCTATTGATTGTCATAAACCAGTGGATGAGGCCCACTTAGTCAGTATAAGTGTAGAGGATGCCATATGCGACTATAAAATCTTCTTGGTGAACTATAATCTGCCTACCTTTCCAGCCTTGATTGAGGCAACTAGGAACCTCGATTACTCTTGGTCCTTTGCATAGATCTCGTGGCGATCAGCTTCTCCCACAGTAGCAAAGTTGCTACGGTAACCTCTACATGAGGGAGCCACTCGAAAGAGGAAGAGTTATGAGGATAGAAACCCATATCCTTGCAACCTTCAGAATGTTAAAGCCTTCGTTAAAGAACGGGTAGCCGATGGTGAACTTACTTTACCTCCGGTTGATGTTTCCCTAACCAAGAAAAACAAAAAGAGCACAGATTATTGTATCTATCATAGAGCCACTAAACACCCTATAAGGGACTGTTGGACTTTGAAAAGTATCTTTAAGAAGAAAGTTGCTACGAATGAGCTGAAGTTCAAGGATGTCGGAAACTGCGATGTGAGAAAGGACCCGTATCCTAACCACAAGGAGAAGGGGAAAAATGTACACATGATAGGGTATCTTTGGCCTGTGCACAATCAAGTAAACATTGCGTCCTACTATGCTGAGTTGGAAGAAATCGCCACGGATCAGCTCCTTGAGATAGTATCGGCAGAGGCAAAACTCACAAAGGACACTCATGCTCAAGCCTTGCAAAACTCTGTTAAGTTTCGTACCTTCTTTGACTAGTTAGGGCTAAGATAAACCGCCAGGTTGGAAACAACAAAGGCCCTCATCAACATCTTTGAAGTGCACCACTCTGAAGTTGCTAAGGCTAAGGAGTATGTGCCTTAGCGTATTCTGGAAGACTATCTGGCTATTACCTTTTCAGAAGCAGACAGAGCATACCGATTTCCCTATAACCGTCCTCTTTTTTGTCACAGCTTACATCAATGATGTGGAGTTCAAGCGTGCTTTCCTCGATGGTGGGGCGTCCATAAACATCATCACTACTGACACCTTTGCGAAGGCTAGTATTCCAGAGTCCAGGATGGTCCATCAACCCATTACTGTGACGGGTTTCGGTGGTGAGAAAAAAGTTACTAAAGGCCACATTGTAGTGGACTTAGCAGTTGGCGAGATCCACTCCGTAACTAAGTTCCATGTGATTGAAGCGGACACAACTACCACATGATACTTGGCAGAGCTTGGATGCATCGATATGGCGTTATTCCGTCGAGTTATCACCAACGCGTCAAGGCAAAGTTGGGAAAGCGCACAGTGACCATAAATGCATCTGACAAGCCATTTGGGATAGAGGAGGCCCACTATTACGATGCGCTTTTCTTTCTTGGTACATCCGGATGAAACTCCAAGGACTAGTAAAGTTGCAGCAGTGGGAAGACATTCAAGCTGCATTGGCTGTTCTAGAAAGTAGTGGGTAGAAGAGGAGCAGCAAGTCCACAAGTCCTCCACCTAAGATTGTCAAGGTGCACAAAGGCGGCAAGATAGTTTACTACCTATGACGGTCTTGGGGGCCAGACTTCATACCTTGGGAGGATGGCCCAGAGACAAATAAATGTGATGGTGATGAGTCCCAAGAAGGGTTGGTAGAGACTCCTGAACCCGCCGCTAAATGCATACAAGATAAACCCAAGCCGCAGCAGGAAGTACTTGCTAAGGTAAACCTCGGCGACTTACCAAGGTAGAGCAAGCTCTTGTTTATCAGCAATGCATTGGCTCCAACAGTTAAGCCAGAATTCATAACACTGCTGAAGTGGTATAGTGACATCTTTGCTTAGACATACGAAGAGATGCTTGGTCTTGACCCATCCCTTATCACTCATTACCTTGACACTTTTCCCAACTCTAAGCCAATAAAGCAGCATGCGAAAAGTATATACGATCTTGAGGAAAAGATTAAGGAGGAGGTAAAAAAGTTACAGAGGGCCAAGTTCATTGAGCCTATACAGTACCCAACTTGGTTAGCAAATATTGTGCCTGTGAATAAGAAGAACGGACAGATCAGGGTCTGTGTAGACTTTCGTGACCTGAACAAGGCCTGCCCGAAAGATGAGTTTCCATTACCCCATGTTGACACGCTTTTCGATTCTACTGTGGGCCATTAGATGTTCTCCTTCATGGACGGGTTCAGTGGTTATAACCAGATCAAAATGGCACTAGAAGACGCAGAAAAGGCAGCTTTCAGAATGCCCTTGGGAATTTTTTTTTTTCTATACTGTGATACCCTTTGGCTTGAAAAATGCAGGGGCAACTTATCAACGGGCTATGACTACGGTGTTCCATGACATGTTACATCATGAAGTGGAAGTGTATGTAGATGATCTAGTGGTAAAGTCTACTAAGGCAAGCTGACACCTCTGTGATTTGGAAAAAGTTTTTCAACGTTGCCGAAAATTCTGCTTAAAGATGAACCCTCTCAAGTGTGTCTTCTGTATTACCGTATGCAAGTTCCTTGGCTTTCTGGTACACTAACGGGGGATTGAAGTAAATGGGGATCAAGTCAATCATGGAGATGCCATCGCCACACTCTCAAAAAGCCTTGAAGAAATTCCTAGGCAAAGTGTCATACCTCAAGAGGTTTATTCCAGCCCTTACTGAGATAACATTTTCCTTTGGGACACTGCTAAAAGGGAATCACAAGTTTGAATGGTTACAAGAACACCAATAGGCATTCAATATGTTAAGAAATCACTTACCTCTCCACTTACGATGATTGCCTCACAACCTGAAAAGCCTCTACTATTGTACCTGACCGCTACACTCGGTCTATTGGCGCTTTACTTGTCCAAGACATAAATGGCATTGAGAAGCTGGTCTATTACATCAGTCACAAAGTCGATGGCGCTGAATCACGGTATACCCTAATTGAGAGGCATTGTCTAGCCTTAATCTTTACAGCACATAAGTTGCGCCACTATTTTTTGGCACACCCAATCCAGGATGTGACCAGGAGTGATCTAGTCCACTACTTACTGAGCAAGCCCGCTCTAACTAGAATAATGGCATGATGGCTTTTGGTTCTCGCAAAATATGACATCACTTGCGTCACTCCCAAGGCTATTTAGAGCCAAGCACTTGCAGACTTACTAGCCCAATTCCCATCTGGTGAACATGAACCTGCAGAGGTACCTCTACCAAATGAAGTCCATGTCTCAGCAGCTGCTATTGAGACTTATTGGGACTTAAAATTTGATGGAGCTGGAAAAGGTGGAGCTAGTGTAACCCTAACCAGTCAAGAAGGAGAGAAGTTTCACTTATCATACAAGCTTGACTTTGAATGTTCAAACAACGAGGCTGAGTATGAGGCATTGATATTGGGTCTAATTGCTGCCAAAAGAAAGGCCTCCGCAAGTTAAAAATTTTAGGCGACTCCAAGTTAGTTGTCAAGTAAACAATGGGCAATTTTTCCTTGAACGAGCCTCTACTGGCCCCATACCGCACCATAGTTCAAAAGTTGCTTACTCAATTTGATGATTTCCAAATCCTGCACACCTCTTGAACCCACAACTATTTTCCTGATGCCTTGGCTACACTAGGGGCAAAGGTGGATATACCAGATGATAGTATAGCCATTGTCATCGAGAAAAGAACAATACCAGCAGTGTTAGCCGAAGAACATACAGAGCAAGATGCTAAAGGATAGAAAGCAGATATAATCCAAGAGCTGAAAATAGGCCAAGGAACAATCAGACTAGCAAAACTTGCATCATTCTTGCTCCTCAGAGGAGAGTTATATTTTTGTGGCCCCAACAGCCTACTAACAAGGTGCGTCAGTAGACAAGAAGTTACAGACTTAAGCAGATCCATGCTAAGTCCTACGGAGATGGAGATATCAGTCTATATCGACGGATGTAGAGGCAAGGGTATTACTGGCCAGAGATGGAAAAGGAATGTACTGAGTAGCAGAGGCAATGTGCAACATGCCAATCCCATCCTAAGGAAGAGGAAGCCTATTTCTTAAGCAATGAAAAATGGAGACAGCCATATATTGACTATCTGGGAAACGACACACTGCCCGAGAACAAAGCCGATGCAATTGGAGTTAAGAGGAGGGCCCTCCGCTTCTTCCTTGACCAAGGTAAGCTATACCAAAGAAGCTTTGAAGGGGCACCTTTGGTGTGTTTATCAAAGGATGAGGCAAACAAAGTACTGAGGGAAGCTCACAAGGCAAAGCATCAAGGAAAACAGCGACTCTATGACCACCTTATTCACCTCGGCTACTACTGGCCGACAATGGAGGAGGATGCAAAAAGATTTGTAAGAAGGTGTCAGTCCTGCCAGAAGTTTAGGAACTTGATACATTCACCGGTGGTTGAGCTGCACAACATCAAGACTCCTTATCCATTTCATACTTGGGCATTTGACCTAGTAGGTCCTATAGCGTAACAATCCAAAGGCCACAGATGGATACTTGCAGCGACTAAAGTTAGCACCAAGTAGGTAGAGACTATACCGATGAGGAAAGTAGATGGGGCAGGAATGGCCAACTTCATCAAGGAAAACATAATCTATAGGTTTGACATACCCAAAGTGATGTTGTCTGATAATGGAACTCTCTTCGTAAATCGCCATGTGGGAAGATTGTTGGACACCTACCAGATCAAGCACCGTAAGTCTACTCCATACTATCCTCACGGGAAGAAATAAGTTGAGGCAACCAACAAAACCTTCATTCGAATTCTGAGTAAAATGATGGATGAAGCAGGGGTCACATAGCCTGAATAACTCCCTGTAACACTCTGGGCGTACAGAACATCAAGGAGGAAGCCGACTCAGGAAACCCCATTTTCCCTAGTATACAGGTCTAAAGTTGTGTTACCAGTTGAGTTGGCAGTACCGTTAGCCAGAATGGCTATGTCGGCACACTTAGTTCTAGACAGCAGAAAGAACGATATATAGGCAGCCAAAGAAAGAAGAGATTGGGCCTCGTGAACAATGGAAATGTATAATCAGTCTATAGCCCGATCGTACAATCAGATTGTTCAACATAGGGGATTTAATGAGGGGGACTTGGTATGGAAGACAGTAGACGTAATCATGCGGGGGCAACCAATCCCTAAGTTCTCGCCAAGATGGGAAGGCACCTACAAAGTTGCTGAGGCAAGCAGCAGTGGGTACTACAAGTTGACAAGAGTAGATTATGGGTTTAGAACTGGCCCTATTAATGCTAAGTATGTAAAGGAGTATTTTCCTTAATTTCTTTTGTTCAACAAAGAGTTGTAAGTGTCTCTGTTAATGCTTCCAAAGCAAAGTGTAAAGAAAGTGTCATACACTCAGTAAAACTGTTACTCTTGTAAACACTTAGTGTGAGGAAAGTTTTCCATACTTACTGAAATTTTATCCTTGTAAAAATTTAGTCATGGTGAATTTCTGTTCATAGCAAGGGTTTTCCTCGTCCTTAGAAGCTATGTAAAGACAATGAAATGAAGGTAATGAAGTAAGATCCAACCACTCAATATCATTGCTTCTCATAAACATCAAAGTTTTCCATAGCATGACTACAATGTTCAAAGGGGAAAAAAAAGAGAAAAAGCTAACAAAAGTACAAAGAAAAGAGTCATAACAAAGTCACAACAGCATCAAATCAAACCCTTCATAAGGGAGTCCATCAAACCCTTCAGCACCATTGAGCCCAGAACATTAAAAGCAATGAAGGTGCCAGGGTGCAGCGCCTGGATGCGGGCAAAGATAGGAGCAATTTCGGAGGAAAACCAATTACTTAAAAAAGAAACTCTCCCTAAAGGCTGTGGGGACTCCCTCACACCACCGCTAAACTGGATCATAGAAGGGAAACTTATAAAATAACCAAAGTTTTGGGGACGATGAACCTCTTCCAAAGATGACTGACCAACGGCGTCGGAATGAGTGGATGCTGGGCGGTGACCAAGCAAGCTGATCTCGTGAGATAAACCAAAGTTGCCTCCATCGCCCCATCGCTCAGAGAAAAGGTCATCCATTAGATAATCCCCAACATTCAAATCTGGTACAATGTGTCCATCCCAGTATAAAAATCTTAGGATACCCTAAGGTTAGCTAGCACTTTGGGAAAATGAGTAGGTTATAGGTTAGCGAGCTACTTAGAAGTTGCCGAGGCAACTGGGTCGGAAGCACCGGTGACAACAGTAGCGGCATAAGTGGCTAAGGTGACAACTACCTTGCAAGTTAGTCCAAGTTTAGGGAGACCATAGCAACAACAACAAGAACAACCGCTACGTTTGCACCCCTCTCAGCAACTTGGACATTGGGAAGTCGGGTCTTTTGAACTAGTGGAGACTCAGTGGACTGGGAAGAGCCCCCAGATACAGCTTCAAAGGAGAGTGGTGCAACTTCCAGTGGCTCTCTTATGCCACGTTCTTCTCTTGGGGTTTCAAGAACAAAATCCTCCCCGCTAACAGAGGAACGGTCAGAATGGACAGAATCAGCAAGGTTTGGGGGCTCAGCGCCCTCAGCAGCTGCACCACCCTCTACAACTTCCACAGCGGGGGGAAATTGTTCATTTTCAATAAAGGGGGCATCATGATCTCCTCCCATATCTGCGACCTTAGCAATAGGGTTGGCCTCAGCACTTGGTTCTTCTTCAACGTCTGGGAGTATCACTCTGCAAGTTCTAAGTTTGGCGACCCTGGAAGCAATAGGAACATCATCGCTATCATCTGAGTCTGAGGAAAACCCAATGGAAGTCGAAGGACCTCCAGGACTTGAAGGCGGTATAGTCGAAACGTCGCAATGTACTAAGACCAATAAACCCTGGAAAAAAAATCATGTGACTACTAAAGTAAAGATAAAAGGCCCAAGGAAGTATGAAAGAATGCAGAATATTTTCTAAGTATGGGTACCTTTTGGAGTCTCTTCCTACTTGGTGAGGCACGGGCCTCAGCAACTAATGTCGCTGCCTCCTGGACAACTCTCAGTCGGGAGCGGGTCATGCGTACTATGTACCAATAGAGGGGAGAGCAACTCGTAGAGGCTGGGCTGACATTGCCCTAGACGAATGAGGCTCCTCTACTGTGGGCAAAGACAAAAGCTTGAAATGGAAAAATACACTAGTCTGTTTTCCGCGACCAAAGGGGAGACAAAAAGATAAGTTGGGTTGCGAAATGGGTTCCATCGTAGGGACGACTGTATCACTGTTGCAAAAGTTAAAGAAAGAGTTGAGGTTGCGGTGCCAAAACAGCCTGTTACTGGGAGTGAAGGCACCCTCTCTCCCATGTAAGGGAAGCTCCACGAGGGCTAAGCCCTCCACAAGTAAGGCGGTGTAATCATGAGCAAACTACTGGAAGCTTTGATGGAAATTAGTCTGAGGTGGAGGGGCATGCGGGATACCCTGGTCTATGTTGAACTACCTAAGGACCTTATCTGGTCGATAAAAGACGCTGGACATGCCCTCCTCGTTCCACACAGGCAAGAACCTAGGGTGTATCATAGTAGCCAAAAAGGAGGGAGTTGGCCTGGACACTATTAAGAGAGAAATCAGCCTCTGAAAAATGAAATGGAACAACAGAGATGCCTGGAAAAAGCTGGGCAAAGGGGCAGAACACACACTCCTCCATACGATCAACGTGATCCACGAAAGGTCTGTTGGTGTCGACACCATACCATCTGGAGATGCGAAGAAGGGAATAGCGCACTTGTCTTGTGACGTGTCATCTCTCTGCATCTAGGACAGGATGACCCTCTGCGTTAAGGACTTCGTCGATAAAGAAGGGCTCATGCTCCATACATCATAGCGGCCCAGGGACCTCTTCAAGTCTGAGTGAATAAGGTTGAGGTGGAAGTACAAATTCCCCAAGAAGAGAGGAGCCAAAGGGACCTCACTGATGCTGTAGAATTTGACGGCAAGAGGAAACACCAGGGGAATGCTCTCGGCAGGGTTGTGTAGCTCAACTTTTCGTGCTCCTTTCGGATACAACTAGCCCTACAGTTCGAACTCCCTTGGTTCTGAATCTCATTCCACAAGTGCAATGTCAAATAGATAAACACAAATGAGTCCAAATCCGGCAAATCTTTTGGAAATTTGATTTTGAATCAAACATGCCAAAAATGGACTGCTTTGCCAAATACAGAGTCACTACTTAAATATTTTGGAAAATTTAGGAAACCCATGACTCGTGCCAAAGGCCACATGTCCATTATCACCAAGATTGTCTCAGCTCGGAAACTTAGGTACGAGAGGGGAAGGTCATGAATTAAGCACCCCACTTGCTGATCAAAGATTGGCCTCTACTAATCATGATATGATTCTTATTTACATTATATGCTCTTGTCTCGTTTATTAGGCTACTATTATTATGTGATGTGCACACAAGTATAAACTAATTTGGAAAAATTGGAACACTTTGATTCATGTTTGTTTTTGAAAAGTGTCTGAATATGTACCACTTGAAAAAGTGATCTCACATATACATTACTCAGATTATTCCAATTCAAGCATTTAGCCTTCATCTACAGGCATTCAAGCAAGTATATCAATTAAGCATTTAGCCTCATGGCAAGCATGTTAGACATGGCAACAATCACACTCATGCAATATGCTAAAGCGAATAAAATGCTCACCTCATACTCCAAGACAAGCCAAAAGAAACAAAAAAGTTAGAAAACATGCATGCCCCTAACTAATGAAAGATGCCTAATGCAACACATGCAATGATATAAATAATAGGCTCGGCCACTAATTATGACATGTGAATCAACTTGATAGCATACGGTTTTAACACGTTTTCAATGAAGTATGTAAACTACAATGCTTTGTTAGAATGATGGACCGAGCCTCGATTCATGCAAGACAAATTGATGCAAATCATGGAGTATGCTAAAAGAAACATGATGTTCTAAACTACCCATCATAAGCAAGTAAATAAAAGGGAGAAAGACGTGGGGTTGAAAGACATACACACTTATTACAAATTTGGCCCTCGCATAAGAGGGTCCGAATGAATGCCCCAACAAATTAATACGAATTAACCAACCATTACAAACCAAATGAAATAAATTGACTACACTAGCTAATTAACTAACTATTACAACAACAAATTTAACTAACTATTCTAGCTAATTAAATAAGTACAACACAACTAACTAGCTAAGTACAACACAAATTTAAACGGGCCTCGAAATGCTAGGGATGGCTCATTCATGAACGCAGATTTCCACCCGATAATGCTCTCAATTTTGCTACATGAATGCCTCTGTTGCATAGTTAGAAACTTACATTGCTTTGCCACCTCAGCCTCTGCTCTGCTCTACTGGAAAAAGAACACTGCCTGCTTGGAAAAAGTGGCCGACAAACTAGAAGTAGTGGCCGGCCGGCCACTAATAGTGGGTTGGCGTTCCCTGCAGCAACAAAGGAAAAACTTAGCAAAAACCAGAGTATTCTCAAGGTATGTCTGTCCACCTTGCCTCTCCTTATCAGCAAACAGGTCAAATGAGGGGTAGGCTTGATTCGCAAGCCATCAAACGACGCAATCTCATTGCATGATGACTTATGAATCAAGGGATACAATTTTAATAAATGGTAAGGAAAGACCAACAAAACCTCCTCTCTATCATGGATTAATCAAGGGAAGTGGTTGACCTCGGAAACTTGAACCATTTCATCACTCACAAGTATAAAATGACTCAAGTCTCCTTGTGTTCAATTAACATCCAATTGAACACCAAATTAGCTTATTATCTTGTTCCGTTTTAGTCTAAGTTTTATTTCTTCATTTTAATTACCTTCCATTCCTTAATCAATCGAGTCCAAAAACAAAGATTAAGTCCTCTAATGGAAAGGAGTACCAAACCAAATGTTGTTTTAGGCATGAGAGAGATGTCATGCCGTTGGTAGTGAACCCCCAAAGGGATTAAACCATTAAGCACAACAACCTCAATCTCCAGCTTAAACAAACAATCCGTTTGAAACCACCCTCAAAACAAATAAAATTCCAAGAAAATAGGGAGGTTGCAAAGATTATTAGAGGTGAAAACAAGTATAGAAAGCAACAAAATAAATGCTATCAACTCAAATAGGTTGATGGCTAAGGCCTAAACCACCAAACCTATGAGGACAATTACACTACAAGCATACTATACAAAGTAAAAATGAAACTAACACATAAAAACAGTCCTAAATGAAGCTAAAATAGTGCTGGAATTGAGGTAAAAGAAGCTAAAAGAGTAAGCGACAATAATGAAGAATTTAAGCTAGTAAACAAGCCCACTACTCCTTTTTGGGACTTCAAAACCATTTTTTTAGCCTCTGAAAACCTCTGAAAATTAGTGGTAAAAAGCTCAAAAAAAGTTGCGAAAAGAATGGGAAACACAAGGGCAAAAGCAAAGAGAACAAGATTCAAAGAAGGGTGATTAATCCCTCCACCTTTGGTAGCTTTAAACCACAAGTTTCAGCCCATAAAAATAGTCCAAAAATAGTTCAAAATAGCAAGAAAAGATAAGAGAGAAGTAGTGTACAGATGCTCAAAATTATACCTCTTGAAGTAAGGTAACTCTTTTGTTCACAAACCACAAAACTTACACTCTCAAGGGCTAAAATTTGGACGTAATAATCTCAACAAGGAGTGCTCCAATATTGGTTTAGGAAGTGTTTAGATAAGGTGTGCGTGTGTTGCAAGATAGAGATAGAGAGAAAATTTCAAGTTTTGGGACTTAAGGAGTTTTTTCTAACCTGAAAACAAGAGGGAAGGCCTTGTATATATAGAAAAACAGCCTTTCAGGTCAGAAATATTTGTATAGGAATAGCTAGAGCTTGTGGGGGATAGTTGGCAAAAATATCTGGGTCTTGACACAAGTAGCCATCAGGCCACAAAAAATGGGTTCCAGCCACTATTAGTGGGTGGCAGGGCACTAGTGGCCAGCAGGTGTAGACACCCCATTTTTAACCCCCCTTAAGACTTGGGCGCCTTAGATTGGTCACTCGATGATGAAAAGTTATGCTGCACGAACGTTCGATTTCTTTAGTAAGAAGAGCTTCTAAATCCCAACCTTACACCCCTTTTTTACCAGAACTATTTCAGACCTTAAAACCCTCTTTTTCAAAATATTTTTTTTAAAATGTTTCCACGATGTTCCGAGACTCTCATTTCGTTTAAAATATTACACTTTTTGGTAAATCGAGTAAGGACAAAGTGGAAATAAATGAAAAAGGATGTGAACTCTTTGAAAAATCTTTAAAACATCTTATTTATAGGTTTGGAGTTGAAGAAAATAGACGGGGATGGAAGAAAACTATTTAGGGAAATGGTTGAGAATGAAAGCGTTAAGAGAGAATTGAGTAACCTTCACTAAATAAGATCTATCTCTCTGTACACCTAGAATTTAGTTGTAAGGCTACCACCATTGGAAAGTGGACTTTCGAGGCTTCAATTTAGACACAAGAATATCCTAAAGCTAAGTCTGGATGAGGGAGATATGGCCGTTTGAAGTTTGGCATCAATCCGTTAGGATATAAATGTTGGAATTATGGTTTTTTATAGACTTAATTTGGGACAACTTTGAGCCCAAATTTGGATGGGGCCCACATGTCATTTGGGGTGGTTCCAAAGAGGTGACACGTTCCTTTCCGCATGGTAAGTCACACGGTGAAAATGGTTCGTCAAAACCATTTATGAGTGAATGGGAAGTTCATATCATTTTCGGGTTCGTAGAATTGACAATTAAAGAATAAAATATGGGTTTCCTTGTAAAGCTTGTCCCAGAGTAGAAACTTAAGAGAACTTATGTATATATATAAGTTCTAGGTGGCAACACTTGGGTTGGGCCCAAAGGGGTACCCCAAGTTTGTAAAAGAGAGGAGTTATGGACAAAGTGAACCTTGGCTCAAACCACCACACACGCACGCACGCCGCTATTGCTGGCCGGCCAAACCGAGCCATGCTAGGCGCGGGTATGGGTTGTGGGTCAGGTCGGTTCTAACATTAATTTTTGGGATAAAATTTATTTGAATTTTTTCAATCTCTTGGGGGAAAATTAATTTAAATTTTGCGCCAATTTTTTCTGTCCAAACAGTGCTCTTTTCAGTCCATTTTCCAGCAAGTTCAACAAGTTCAAATTGTTCAACAGATTGAAAAACTACCAACAGTTATAAACAAGTTGAAAATCTCCAGCAGTTTCTGGACAGATTCAAACTGCCCACCAGTTATCTGTTCAATTCAAAGATCAAACCTGTTCAAGTTTGAATTCACACCAATTTGGCCCTATAAATTCCTGGGCCATTCCAACGAATTTCCACATCCGAAATTCATTTGTTTCCTTCCAATTTTTGCTCTCTTGCATAATTTATTCATCATTTTATTTTAGGAAAATTTTTGAGAGTATAGAACACAAGTTTGGTTCATCGTACAAATTGTTTGCAGTGCTACTACAATTTATGAAGATCATTGTATCCTAAAAGATAGACATTTCTTATTCGTAAGCACCGTAGCAGGGTGTAGACACCCCATTTTTGACTGTCCTCAAGACTTGGACGTCACCGCTTGAACACTCGGTGATCATCCATGTTTGTGTTCGTTTGGAGTTCCCGGAGTTCTCGGCTACGCGCCTTGCCTCAGGACCTCCGAACTCGATCGTTTTGTGTCTGGTTTTGCACCAAACACTTGTTCTTTGCCTTAGAGGGGCAGGGAATGCCTTATGAGGCATCCCCACACACCACCGGCTGTGGCTAGAGGCCATCGGCTGGCTGTAGTTGCCACCGGCACTATATTGTGCCGGTCGGCACCTTTTTGTGCCGGTCGGCACTATTTTTGGCAAAATGACCATTTTGCCCTGATCGCTTTTACAATTTGCTTTATGAGATATTTTTAGACAATTTGTTTAGCTCTTGTTTCCCCTCCATACACGTGTATGGAGGGATGAGCCCTTGGATGACTTAGTTTGTAAGTCTTTGTTGCCTATAAGGAGAAGCTCTCTTCTCTTGGCTCAAGGGTTAGAAAATTTAGAGAGTTAGAGAGAAAAAGAGAGAGAGAAGCTCTGGTTTTTCTAGGGTTTGAGTTGCATACACCTCCTATCTCTATCCTTCTCTTGTGTGTCTAGGTGTTTTGTGCCTTACTATTGCACACAAACACCTAGTGTTTCACCTTCTCCTTGCAACTGAGGTTCTAAGGGCTTTTTTTTAAAGTTCTTGACAGATTTTGAGCCTAAGGAAGCATCAACTACATCTTTGTCAAAGAGGCCAACAAGGGTGAGACACTAACTCTCTTTTTACCCCATTTTTGTACCTTATTTTTACCTAGTTTAGAACTATTTTTGTGCTTAGTATATAACATATAAAAGTTCTGTTTTTTAAGCCTCTTTATTGTTCATTAAGAGTGTTTTGTGGTTTGAGCAAGTTTGACCACCCTTAGGCTTTGAAAAGGCCACTTTTTGTGCTATTTTGTGGGAGATCCGAGACTTTGGTGTTAGGATCTCTTCACCACTGAAATCTTGAGGGATTTCAGTGGTGAAGAGCATGCCTTAGAGTCTCAAGAAGGAGAGGGCCACCCCCTCTCCTTGATGTCCTTGAAAAGGGCAAGTTTTGCTCCCTTATGGAGCTTCATGCTTGAGTGTGTGTTGAGCATGTTTGACTTGTTTTCCATGCTTATATTGCCGTGTTATAACATGATTTCAAGTTGGTTTAGGTCCCTTATGCATGCTTAGCATAGTTGCCTTGTAATGCCTCTTATTGCCTTAATATGCCTAGGTTGTGTGCCTTCATTTCTAGCATGTTTTAGGCCTAGATCCATGAAGCTTGTATGCTCATTTTGCCATGATCTAGCTCTGTCCATAATCATTTGGGTCGATCTCATCATGCATTACATAGCTCCTTTGCATTTGGCTTGTTGGCCTTGAGGGCATGTGAGTGTAGCATGACTTGCTTGCTTCATTTTCAATGATTTGAAACCATTTAACATGCCATCTCAGACCTTATGATGTGCTTGTTTGATTGCCTTGCATGCCTCTTTAATGCTTTAAGAGTATGTGCTAAATGCTCCATGTTTTGGCTTTAATGCATGCTTTTGGAACCATGTCATCTAGATGCCATCTAGGTGGTTATTTAGGCTCAATTTTATGTGTTAAAACTCTGTTCTTAAGTGTTTAAGTATTATCACATGTGGTTGTGTTAAGTGTGGTTCGATGCCTCATTGACTTGCTTTGAACCTTAGACCATTTGTGTGTCTTGTTTGGCTTGTTTTGTTAGTGGATTTGGCCTCATGTTTTGCATGGATTTCAGAGCTTTTCATGTATGCTAATAGTCCATGTTTGTGCCTCTTAGATGTGTTTAAGAGTTGCTTGATTATGCTTAAGTGTTGGTGCCTTAACTTGTGCATGTGTGCATGTGTGTTTGGCCCTCTTGACTTAGCATTTGGCCACTGATTTTAGGCCTATTTGAGTTGCCTAAGTCATGTGTAAGACCATTCTTTCATTGGTTTGCATGCTTGTCTTGTATGCTTGCATAGGTATATTACATAATCCATGTTGCATGTTAGATAACATGCTTAGAGTTGCATCACATGAGCATGCATGCTTGGCCTCTTGAAGTGAAATGGGATAGAGGTTGGGCACTTTTCTGTGTTTATTTGGTTGCATTGCATTTGAAACTAAAGTTGCATACTTGGTTCTCCGGGCCATCATGCATGGAAATGCGCGATTGGTGGTCCGGGAATTGAGGCACATGCCCTTTTGAGTCAATAGCATGATAAGGGGTGTGTATAGTGCATAAATACCTTGAATCACATTGCCATGCATGTTGTTGTCCTCTGCTGCTGTGAGTTGCAGGTTCTGCAGGTGTTAAGTGCCGGCCGGCACTATTTAGTGCCGACCGGCAGTAAATTTCCAGCCGATAACTTCATCTAGTGCCGGTGGCCTCCTTCTTCGGCCGGTGGTGCTCTACCCCAGCCGGTGGTACTCCCCAGTGCCCTGAGAGGCACTTCTGGGACTTTGGTAATTTTCTGAGGAGGAGAGCAGAGGAAACAGAGGCAAATCATGCATGGCAGTGCGATTCCGAGCCGCCCCGAGCGCGTGCTGCACTGGGCCCTCATCCCGAGGCGATTTACTGTTTAATTAGATTAATTATGTAATTTAATTAATTTAGTTGATTTGTAATATTTTAATTAGCTTGCGTAGTTAATTAATTTGTATTATTCTTTTGGTCCCTCCGAGCGAGGGCAAATTTGTAATAAGTGTGTGTGAGTGGGTGTATGTCTTCCAAACCCCCATTTCTTTCTCCCTTTTATTTACCCGCTTATGTTGGTAAATTAGGGCACATTCAAATTAGCATACCTTATGCTATGCATGCGTGCATTCATGCATTTGTTTACATACATCGGGCTCGGTACATCATACAAACTGCATCGTACTTTCAATTCCAAATTGAATACGTGATAGTTGTTGCATTTCATGTGCCATGCTTAGGATAGCCGAGCCTGTCTAGATTACATTCCGTATGCGATGCATTAGTCACTTAACATAAACTAGGTCATGCATGTTTTGCTAACTGGTTTCTTGTTTTGGCACGGAGTACGATGTAAGTTTTATGCTTTAGCATGTCGCATGCGTGTGAATGTTAACATGACAGTATGCCTGCCATGCGGCTAAGTGCTTATGTGATAAACTGCTTGAATGCCTGTGGGTGGAGGTTGGATTGCTTGAGTTGGGAAAACTCATTGAAATCCGTGTTGCCTACTTGCGAGTAGCAAATTCCAAAGCATTTTCAAAACGAACGGATATGCAATGTTTATTTCCAAGTTAGGCAATCTAGTCTATACTTTTGTGTTGTGCGCATAACATAGTAATTCTAGGTTAATAATTGGAATAAGAACGCATAAAGTTTTCAAAAACGGATATCACGGTTAGTAGAGGCCGGTCTTCGACCGGCGAAAAGGCTCATAGTGACCTTCCCGATCGTACCCAAGCTCCGAGCCAAGACAACTTTGGTGATGGCACGTATTCTAAGACCGAGTCAGGGTTTCCTAAATTTCCCAAAAAATAAAATATTTAGGTGGCGACTCTGTAATCTGGCAAAGCAG
The DNA here is from genome assembly GCA_025200525.1 of Camellia lanceoleosa. Classification (NCBI taxonomy): domain Eukaryota; kingdom Viridiplantae; phylum Streptophyta; class Magnoliopsida; order Ericales; family Theaceae; genus Camellia; species Camellia lanceoleosa. The sequence goes on from CM045770.1 coordinate 15,634,507, forward strand.
TCCATGTTTGGCACTACTTTTCAAAAATCTATTTTTTTTTCTCAAACGATTTGCCGGATTTGGACTCTTTGGTTCAGATTTAGAACCGCAACAAACGAAAAATGGAGTCCGAACTGTAGCGCGAGGTCCCCCGCGGACGTGTTACACAGGGCGAATCTGTCTTAAGGACAGAGTATCACACACTCGACTTGATCTTTTAAATATTTATTCGGTTTGGTAAAATAAATTTTGTAAGTAATTTATTTTTATTTGTTTGATTTGTTTCAAGTTATTTATTTTACACAAAAGATTGTTCTAACAAGAAACAAACAGCCTTCACTAAAATAGGCATATCTCTTTCCACACTTAGAATTTAAATGTGAGGCTACCACCATTGGAAAGTGGACTTTTGGGGCTTTCATTTCAACTCAAAAATCTCCTAAAACCGAGTCTGGATGAATGAGATATGCCCGTTTGAAGTCTAGCCTGGCCGCCCACTATTCGTGGCTGGCCGCCCACTATTTGTGGCCTACCAACCACTTATGCAAAAACCAGATATTTTCTGCCGGCTGTCCCCTATGTGCATGCACCATTCCAGCTAGATGTATACAAATATTTTCAAGATAGACACATGGTTTTGTATATATAGATGACCTCCCCTCTTGGTTTCAAGGTTGGAAAAATTGAAGAGTGAGAATATTTTTGGAAGAGCAAAATTCTCCCTCTCTCTCTTGCAACTTACATAGCCTTTGCTCAAACACTCTAAACCAAACCTAGAGTGTTTCTTGCTGAGGTGATTTAGGCTTGAATTTTAGCTCTTGAAGCACTTGAGAGTGTGAAATTAGTGGTTTGTAACTCAAGGTTTCATTCATCTTCAAGAGGTATACCTTCTAGTGCTTTTTGTACCATCTTTACACTACTTGTTTTCTATCATTTCTTGCTGTTTTTGAGCTGTTTATTACCTGTGTTTTTGGGCTAAAACTTGTGATTTAAGGCCATTAAAGGTAGAGGGATTGATAACCCTTCTTTGAACCTTGCTTCTAAGGCCTTTGCCCTTGTGTTTCCCACCTTCTCATCACCTTTTTTTGAGCTTTTTACCACGGATTTTCATCAGAGGTGTGGGAGCCAAATAAATGGTAAAATAGGAAGGTGCGCGCTTTAGAAGACAGATACTATTCGGCTGTATCCTGCACAATTAGGAAGCCGAATAGAATAGATGGGCCGAGTAAGCGTAGACCCATAGAGCCGAACAAAAGAAAGGACAACGAGTAAAAAGTAGGCCATGGCCTCGAGGCCCAGAAAAAACGAGTATAAATACAGGAACTACAGACTTGGAAAGGTATGTGAGATTCATTTTGCTTAACTTAGAATACAAGCTATTTCGAGTGCAGAAACTAACTTGCCCATCGGAGTGCTAATACCGGCACCCCCGACCGGAGTGTTTTCCTTTTCAGGTGGCTAGCTGAGGACCACTAGCGTCTCCCGGGATCTGAAGAGCATTTCCAAACCATATCCCCACAATTGGCGCCATCTGTGGGAAATACTCAAATACATCCATGGCAGGCGTAACTGAAGATCCTCCGATAGTCGCTGATGAAATCGCACAAAGAGATGACCTTACTCCAGTAAATATGCTCGAAAAAGAAACCATCGCCGCAAGACGCGCCTTGAACTTCGATTCCCCAACAACTTCAGCGGATGAGACGATGCAAGAAACCATGGGACAAGCAAGGAAAAATAAACTGAGGTAGGACAACGTTACCGCTGAGACCGAACATCTTCGTCGTGATCTGGCCTTGGAAATAACAAAGTCCAAACAAATAGTGGGCCAAGATCCGAAACGACCCCCAAGGGCGAATGGTCGACGGTCTCGAGCCCGACAACAAGACACTAACAGTTGCTCTACCTCGACAAACCACCTTGAGAAGTCGGAATAGGACGGTCGTCTCCAGTAATATGTCCAGAGGAATGCGATCAAAACAACCGCTCCTCGGAAGGATTCGCCTCCGCTTAGCATCATCCACGTGATATACAACCTGCCAACAGCCCCGGCCGTGCATGCAATCCAATCACATCCACGCCCCCAACAGCAACTCACACCAAAAAAGCACCTCTGAGACTCGCCGATTATCACCTTTGACGACTCTGATCTAATCAGTGTAACACTCCCCCACATTGACCCATTGGTCGTTGAACTACGCATAAACCGATTTACCGTTGAACGCGTTCTCATAGACCAAGGCAGTACTTCAGAGGTAATGTATTATAAAACCCTCATCAAACTCGGATTCAACGAGTCAGACCTGACTCCGGCTCCTTATCCACTATTCGGCTTCAATGCCAATCCAGTGTACCCCCTGGAGAAGATCAGCCTACCCGTCAGAGCAAGTTCCAAAACAGTGGATGTGGAGTTCTTGGTCGTCAAGCTGCCGTCACCGTACAATCTCATCATGGGTCACTCCTGGTTGCATACCATGCAGGCCGTGCCAAGCACCTATCATCAACTACTACGTTTTTCGACAAAACACGGTATTGAGCAAATTCGCGGCTCCCAGAAATCGGCACAAGCATGTTATCTCCTTGCCACCAAAATGCCGAAGGAGCTACAAGTGAACTCCATTGAGGTGCCGAATCGAGAGATCCTCGACGACGTTGGGCGGCTCCCGAATGAAAAGGCCACGGAGGATTTAGATCAAGTTGACATCGATGAAAGCCTAGAAAAGTTTTTCATGGTCGGCGCCTCTTTGAATCAGGCCAACAGACAACAGCTAGTCTCTTTCCTGCTCAGCAAGCTCGATGTCTTCGTGTGGACTCCGTACGAGATGCCGGGTATAGACCCATCAGTTTCACAACACCATCTGAATGTCGATCCCAAGTGCAAGCCGGTTATTTAGAAAGGTCAACGGTCAGCCGCAGAGCACACTGTCGCCGTTGTTGAGGAGGTTGACAGGCTGCTTGACGCTGAGGCAATTAGAGAAGTCACCTACCCTACGTGGCTCTCTAATACAGTAGTGGTGAAGAAGAAAAATGGTACCTGGCGCGTGTGCGTCGATTTCACGGATCTGAACAAAGCTTGCCCCAAAGATCGCTTCCTACCCAGAATCGACCAACTTGTAGATGCAACTGCACGCCATCAACGCATGAGCTTTCTAGATGCTTACAGAGGCTACCATCAAATCGCCATGCATCCAGATGACCAGGACAAAACTGCATTCCTCACCCCAAGAGGAACCTATTGCTACAAAGTTATGCCTTTTGGGCTGAAGAATGCAGGGGCAACCTACCAAAGACTGGTCACCACCATGTTCAAAGAGCAACTCGGCCACACTATGGAAGTATACATTGACGACATGGTGGTCAATTCCAAAGAAGAACAGAACCATATAGCCGATCTAGAAAAGACATTCAGCATCCTACGCAAATACAGAATGAAACTGAATGCTTCCAAATGTGCGTTCGGAATCGGCTCTGGCAAATTCTTGGGTTACATCGTCAACCACCGAGGAATCGAAGCCAACCTGAGGCAAGTTATAGCAATCTTGGAACTTGGCTCCCCCCGTTCAGTAAAAGAGGTCCAAAAGTTGATAGGGATGGCCACTGCACTCAACAAGTTCATCAACCGGTCTACAGATCGCTGCCGACAGTTCTTTCAGACACTACGGCAGGGCAAGGCTTTTGAATGGACCGCCGAATGTGAAACCGTCTTCATCGGACTCAAGACCTACCTCCGCTCAGTACCACTCTTGACAACACCCGCTGCTAGTGACCCGCTCATTCTATATCTGGCAGTTTTCGATAGTTCCGTCAGCGTCGTACTGTTAAAAGAGGAGTTAGGGGAGCAACAGACAGTGTATTATGTGAGCAAGGCAATGGTTAACGTCGAAACACGCTACCTTCCACTGGAAAAACTCATCCTAGCCCTAGTCATGGAGGCAAGAAAACTCATGCATTACTTCCAAGGACATAGCATTGGGGTGCTAACAGATTATCCCCTCCGATCAATACTATAGAGTGCAGAACCATCAGGACGTATTTCAAAATGGGCTCTTGAACTCGACCAGTACGACATTCAGCTTTTACCTAAAACCGCAATCAAGGGGCAGGTGCTAGCCGACTTTATCGCCGAATTCACCGGCGAGCTTACCGACCTCAAACCTAATGAAGTTCGACCAAAGCCTGACGAAGTTCGACCAAAGCCGAACTGGAGAATTTATGTCAGGGACATTTGGCAGTTGTATTGTGATGGATCAGCTAACCAAATAGGCAAGGTGCCGAGTTGTAATCATGTCCCCAGACGGCGCAATAATAGAGCAAGTCGTCAAACTTGGCTTTGAAGCATCAAATAACAAAGCCGAATACGAAGCCCTTCTAGCCGGTCTGCGAAATGCCCATCTTCTCAGCGCTTGGCGTTTGCTTGTGTTTTGTGATTCAAAGTTAGTAATCAATCAGCTAAAGGGGGAGTACACGGCACGAAACGACCGTATGGCGGCCTACATGAAAACGGCCAACTCCTTGCTGGAAAAATTTGACCATCACGAACTGAACCAAATAACACACGACCAGAACACACACGCAGATGCCCTGGCTTGCCTAGCCTCTGCCATCAACTCAGAGATCAAACGGACCATCGAAGTAGGTTTCATCCCAGAGCCGAGTATTGGCCCCCCGGAGGAAATCCATGTCAATGTTTTAGAATCCGCACCTAGCTGGATAGACCCCATTGCTGCATTCCTCTCTTCCAAACAACTCCTAGAGGACAAGAAAGAAGCACACAAGTTGCGAAATAAAGCCCTACGATACTATCTAGATCCGCAAGGAGGGCTTTATAAAAAGTCCCTTTCTGGTCCATATTTGAAATGTGTGCACCCTGACAAAGTCGAGGAGCTTCTGACTGAGATACATGAGGGCAGTTGTGGTGCCCATTCTGGTGGACGCTCCTTGGCCCATTGAGCTATAACACAAGGGTATTATTGGCTGACAATGAGAGCTGACGTGGAGTGTTATGTGAAAAAATGTGAACAATGCCAAAAGTTCATCACCTGCCTGCTGAGGAGTTAAACTCCATCACCAGTCCCTGGCCGTTTGCTCAGTGGGGACTTGATATCGTAGGACCATTGTCGAGGGCCCCAGGGAAGAAGCGATTCTTAATTGTCTCGACAAATTACTTCACAAAATGGGTCAAAGCAGAGGCATTAACACATATACGAGATGCCGATATTAAATGCTTTGTATGGAGAAACATCATAACGCAATTCAGCATTCCAAGGGCTCTTATCTCAGAAAATGGCACCCAGTTCGATTGTGGCGTATACTAAGAGCTATGCAGCAAATATGGTATTCAGCCTTACTTTTCTACGCTGGCTTATCCCCAGAGCAATGGTCAAGCCGAAGCCTCTAACAAATCCATTTTGGATGGCATCAAAAAGAGGCTGGAGAAAGCTAAAGGCAAATGGGTCGAAGAATTGCTGAGTGTATTGTGGGCTCATCATACTACGCCGAGGAGATCCACTGGAGAAACGCCGTTCGCATTATGCTTCGGAACCCAGGCGATCTTACCCTTGGAAATCGGCCACCCAACCCTGAAATCGCAAGTTTTTTACATGGGCCGAAACGACATGATGCTGGCTCTAGACCTGATTCTAATCAAAGAACGAAGAGACCGCGCCCTCGCCTCCATGGCACGGTATCAGCAGCAGCTCACTAAATCGTATAATCAATGCGTTCAGTTGCACCGCTACACACCAGGGGAGTTGGTCCTGAAGAAGGTACTTCCAGCCGACAAGAGACCGACTGATGAAAAATTAGGTCCAAACTGGGATGGCCCCTATCAAATAGATTCCATCGCAAGAACAGGGGCATATCAGCTCTCAGACATGTTAGGAAGAAGTCTGCACGGCCTTGGAATTCAACACATTTACGTAAATTCTATCATTGACCCAACTTGTGGGCTTGATACTTGTACATATTCCACTACTGCAAATACAAAATTTCTTATTTTTTCTTCCAATTCAGCTCCCAAGCCCTTTAGGGCCTATTAAGCCTTCGGATTCGGAGCGCCCTTCATGGATGTCACGATCGGCCAAATAAAGCCTCCAGATTTGGAGTGCCCTTCGTAGATGTCACGATTGGCCAAATTAAGACTCCAGATTCGGAGCCCCTTTGGTGCATGACACCTTAGGGCCGATTAAACTTCCGGATTTGGAGCCCCTTTGGTGCATGATACCTTAGGGCCGATTAAGCCTCCGAATTCAGAGCACCCATCGTGGATGTCACGATCGGCCAAATAAAGCCTCCGGATTCGGAGCCCCCTTCGTGGATATAATGATTGGCCAAATTAAGACTCCGGATTTAGAGCCCCTCTAGTGCATGACACCTTAGGGCCGATTAAGCCACCGAATTCGGAGCACCCTTCATGGATGTCACGATCGACCAAATAAAGCCTCCACATTCGGAGTGCCCTTCGTGGATGTCACGATTGGCCAAATTAAGACTCTGAATTCGGAGCCCCTCCAGTGCATGACACCTTAGGGCTGATTAAGACTCCAGATTTAGAGCCCCTCTGGTGCATGACACCTTAGGGCTGATTAAGCCTCTGGATTCGGAGCGCCCTTCGTGGATGTCACGATCGGTCAAATAAAGCCTCCGGATTCGTAGCGCCTTTCGTGGATGTCACGATTGGCCAAATTAAGACTCCGGATTCGGAGCCCCTCTGGTGCATGGCACCTTATGGCCAATTAAGCCTCCGGATTTCGTGGATGTCACAATCGGCCAAATGAAGCCTCCGGATTCAGAGCGCCCTTCGTGGATGTCATGATTAAGCCTTAGGGCCGATTAAGCCTCCAGATTCAGAGCCCCTCTGGTGCATGATACCTTAGGGTCGATTACTGTGTTTCAGGCCGAACAGTGTGTGTTTTAACGTTTATAGCACGAAACACAAAGCTTCGCAATAGGTGAAACGAGACGCCTAATTAAGCGCATAACAATTCAAAATGAAATACCAATAACATAAGACATTTTATTCAAATTTAATAACATAATTTGGCACGCGGTCCGCTTTCGCACGTTGCGAAGTCTATTCCTGTTCGGCACCCTCATCGTCGCTCTTCTCAATTTCGAAGTCAGAATAAGGGAGATAATGACGATAGTACAATGTGGCGGTTTAATCAATGCCCACTCACGAGCTTCCTCTCTATAGGGCCTGGATCCAACCATGCTTAAATGCACGGTTTTCACATCGACAGACCTCCTCGGCGAGATCTTGTTTGGTCTTCTCTATCCCAACCTTCAGGCCATCTTGAAATCCCTATCCATAACTCGAGGCCCATTGGGTCGCACTCTCCCCCATGACCAACTTAGACAAACCAGCCTCCAGCCGCTCAGTCGTTTGAGCATTCCTAAGCTCCCGAAGCTCACGTTCAGCCTTCTCCACGCGAACTTCCAAGCTACGATTTAGTTCATCTTTTTTTCTCAATCTCTCATCGCACCTCGCGCAGACGCATGCCGACTTCGTAGGCAGTATAAAGTCCTTTTATCACACCATGTATGCCCTCCCGAAATACTTCAAAATCTCGACGACCGACCATTGATTGCTGGACTTCCGGTGGAAATATCTATCGAGCAAACTCAACTGCCACACCTGGGTCTTTGATGATGGAGTCCACCTCTGTCATCGATCTATTTCCCACGAAAATCGCAAAATTTAATCTGGCCGTGGCGCCAAGATCGTGCTCGATTCTCGGTCTTGGGCGCGGACCTTCCTCACATCGCTTCATCCTTTTGGGGCGATCTGCTCTGACGACTAGAGGACTGTTGTTTTTCTTGATCCTTGGACATTTGTCCTCCCATGCGCATAGGCTTGCTATTGAGATTCATTGTGGCGCCTAATTCACCCAATCTTTGCTGTCAAAGAACAGTTTGTTTGGCAACTACACTTATCCTAGTCCAGTTTAGATCAAGTCTGACGGGAAATAAGTGGAGTCTCTGGCGTGGACTCACCATATTTATCCTCAAATTTATGCGGCTCCCCCGAGGCGACATCAGTAATTCCAAACGCCAAAAATCAGATCTCGTCCTAGCTCCATTTGGCTTCTGAAGTTCGCGCCCTGGCTAGGACAAGGCCAGATTTATTAATCTGATCGGCCAAGTGTTCAAGCCCAAGCGCCGATCGATCAGTGCCACAACCAGCCCGCGACATAGCCCCATTCGGCTTCTGAAGCTCGCGCCCTGGCTGGGGCAAGGGCAGATTTATTAATCTACTCGGCCAAGTGTTCAAGCCCAAGCGCCGATCAATCAATGCCTCAACCAACCCGGGACATAGCCCCATTCGGCTTCTGAAGCTCGCGTCCTAGCTGGGGCAAAGGCAGATTTATTAATTTGATCGGCCAAGTGTTCAAGCCCAAGCGCCGATCGATCAGTGCCTCAGCCAACCCGCGACATAGCCCTATTTGGCTTCTGAAGCTCACACCCTGGCTGGGGCAAGGGTAGATTTATTAATATGATCGGCCAAGTGTTCAAGCCCAAGCGCCGATCGATCAGTGCCTCAACCAGCCCACGACATAGCCCCATTCGGCTTCTGAAGCTCGCCCTAGTGGGGTAGGCGATTTTTAACTGATTGGCTGTGCAAGCCTGCGCCGATCGATCGGCCTCACCATTTCGCTACGAAACTCGCGCCTTGGGGCAAGGCAGATGATTAACTGACGCCAAGTGTTCAAGCCTGTTACCGATCGATCGGCCACAACCAAATCGCGACATAGCCCCATTCGGCTGGTCGCTCGGCCGGGCGCAAGTACAGATTTATTAATCTGATCAGCCAAGTGTTCAACCCAAGCGATCGATCAAGGTTCTCAATGACCGCGACATAGCCCTATTCACTTTTTAGCCGCATACTGGGGCAAGGGCAGATTTATTAATCTGATCGGCCAAGTGTTCAAGCCCAAGCGCCGATCGATCAGTGCCTCAACCAGCCTGCGACATAGGCCCATTCGGCTTCTGAAGCTCGCGCCCTGGCTGGGGCAAGGGCAGATTTATTAATCTGATCTGCCAAGTGTTCAAGCCCAGGCACCGATCGATCAGTGCCTCAACCAGCCCGCGACATAGACCCATTCGGCTTTTGAAGCTCGTGCCCTGGCTGGGACAAAGGCAGATTTATTAATCTAACCGGCCAAGTGTTCAAGCCCAAGCGCCGATCGATCAGTGCCTCAACCAGCCCGCGACATAGCCCCATTCGGCTTCTGAAGCTCGCGCCCTAGCTGGGGCAAGGGCAGATTTAAATTAAACCGATCGAACTATTGAAAGCAACACCATTCATCAACAAAGTTTTCATTAGCAAGTTGGGCATAACAAAAATTTACATACAAAATTACTAAACAAGCTACAAGTCCGCATGAAAATGCCTAGCAAATAAACTAAGTGTAGCAATACATGAAAATGCCTAGTAAAAAACTAAGACAGACGCCCAGATTATTCCTCGGAATCAGACTCCAGTGGCTCAACATCCACTTGCTCGTATGGTATAGGTATAGTCAACAACACACCAACAACAGCAAGGGCTTTAAGCCAGCCGTGTTTGAATCCCCAATTTTCAAATTTGGGGACTTCATCCAAGTATTCGGCAAGTCCAAAGACTTTTCCCGCTCAACACCTTGAAACTTCCGATTCTATTGCTTCTTTGCCGCCTTCATTTCTGCCAATTCAACCTCCAGGTTGGAGACCGCCTGCTGGGCCAATTTGAGTGAGTCTTCGCTCGGGCCTGCCCTCTTCTCGACATCCGATCACAGCTTGGTCTCAGATACGAGCTATCTCCACCTCGCCTTGGCCTTGCGGCTTGCCTGTTCACCCTCAAAACTTTGACTTCGGCCCTTTTCCTTTGGCCCTTAACTTCCATTTGTAAACGGCCAATCTGTTCGACGGCCTCGCGGTGGCGACGGCCCATATCGGCTATCCTTCCGACGATCTGCAAAACATGAAGTTAAAACCAAAACAAGATTCGTGATAACATAAAGAAAACTAATACGCACAAAAGTGCCGATTGCGCAGCCAATGCTGTGACATCCAGATCCGGTTCACCAAAAAGCCTTTGTCACCAAGAATGACACGGATGCAAATGGCTTGAAAAGCGAATCACCGGATCCTATACCGAAGCTTCCGAAGAAATCGGCATCTTTTTTATCCTTGGCTGAATAACAAAAGGAACGATCACATTCGATCCCTCTAATCGAGGTCGTTTACTGCCTTGTTCTTCTGAACCAATCTCAAACTCAGCAAGGCGTTTCTCTGCCCTTTCCTTAACCTCTTGATCGGCCTCCACAACCAAGGAAAACTCGGCATTCTGATTTTTTTCCGTCTCCTCCTCAACGACAAGCTCGGAGGTCTCTAATTCGGTAACAGGTAGGGAGGGTTGAGATTCGGTTGGGGGTGGTACTTCAAACTGAAGGGCCTCTGCTCTTCGCCGAGCGGCCATCCTTTCCGCATTCGCCTTCTTGGCAAGTTTTGTGAGGCTTAACCCAGCCATGACTGCGGGGCTTGTGCCAGGAAGGTCCTCTAAGTTGTTAAAAACATCCTCGAATGAAAGGTCCCCTCGGCCCGAAATGGAAGGAAGATCAACTGAATTAGGTTCGGCTTCCTCAGAGGTCGACTTCAATACCTCGTCAAAATCCGCTTCAAACTGCCCTAATTCGACAACCTCGTCTACTTCAACCCGCTCTGAATCAGACTCCTGAAAACCAACCTGCCTCAAGTTTTTAAAATCGAAAAAAATAAGGGCGATGAGAGAGTCTTCACCCTTCGGAACTGGGATATTTTTCGCCGTCGAGAAGGTCGTATATGTCGACTCGTAGCGAAGAAGAACGTGGGCCGTCCTCCCCTGTTTCTGAAGACTTCGACGGCCAAAATATTAAGCGCAACCTTGATATCCGAAAGAAGGGCGTCGTCGGTTGAAGTCAGGACTTTCTTCAAATCGTTCCCTACACAAGCCAAACCGTAAGGTTTCAAAGAAGAAACTTTACAGGTAAAACAAAAATGAGCAAATAATAGCAACAAGAATGGTATTCGGCCACCTGGCTCGCCCCTCCATCTAGGAATAGGATCAACGCGATCCTCCCCTTCGCCGAATTCCCAGTTACCTTGGACGGCGACCATGACATCGTCAACCCGCTTCCCAGAACTGGAAAACATAGTGACTAACTGATGGTCGGTGTCCTTAGCCCTAAGGAAGTAACGACCATGCCGACCAGAAGACTTAGCCAAGGCATAACAGTGCCGAATGGCAGGGATGCCAAGATTAATCCCGAGGCGACAGTTTAGCTCTATGACCCCCATTATGATTCTAAAAAAATTGACATTCGGTTGGAAAGGGATTAAACCCCAATGGCAAAGCACAGTCCTAAGGAGCGGGTGAAGAGGGAAACGGACTCCACCCTTTGCGATTGATAAGAGAGGGAAGACAATCGTGGTTTCATCCTCCCTCTCCATATCAAGGGTGCCGTCTGCCACAAACGACAAACAATTATCATCAGGAATGGAGAAATGGCGTCGAAAGCCAGAGATTCGATCCGACGAGAGGAGATCTTTTAAATGTTTCGCCATTCCTTATAGTTTGTAGAAATTAGTCAAGACAAAAATAAAGTAGAAGGAGTTTCAGAACAAAGGAGAGAACTTATGAGGGAAATAAAGCTGCTGAAAGGGTTCAAAGGTCAATCTAGCGACGAGAGTCACAAAATACATATTTGAAAGGACGTCAACAATTTTAAATCGCAATAAATAGAAGTGCACAAAGGGACGGGAAGTCGAAACGACAGTCGAAAGGAGTGCACATAGATACCCGCGAGGATAAGGTTAACCGCCGAATTTCAGCTCTGACCTTTCGAGTTCAAAACCAAACACTCCAGGCAACCGCCACTGATGAAGTGCTTGGAAGGCAATTGTGGGAGCCGAATAAATGGTAAAATAGGAAGGTGCGCGCTTTAGAAGACATATACTATTCGACTATATCCTGCACAATTAGGAAGCCGAATAGAATAGATGGGCCGAGTAAGCATAGACCCATGGAGCCAAACAAAAGAAAGACAACGAGTAAAAAGTAGGCCCTGGCCCCAAGTCCCAGAAAAAATGAGTATAAATACAGGAACTACAGACTTGGAAAGGTATGTGAGATTCATTTTTCTTAACTTAGAATACAAGCTATTTCGAATGCAAAAACTAACTTGCCCGTCGGAGTGCTAATACCGGCACCCCCGACCGGAGTGTTTTTCTTTTCAGGTGGCTAGCTGAGGACCACTAGCGTCTCCTGGGATCTGAAAAGTATTTCCAAACCATATCCCCACAAGAGGAAAAAATCATGTTTTGAAATCCTAAAAGTGGAGGGGTTAGCCTCCCCTCCTTGTGCTTGTGTGCTAGTTTTAATTCCTCAACATTTTCGCTAGTTGTTGTAGTTATTTTTATCTTAATTTCAACACTTTTTTGGACTATTTTAGGACTATTTTTATGTGTTAGCTTCATTCATGCTTTGTATAGTATGCTTGCAGTGTAATGGTCCTCATAGGCTCGGTGTTTTAGGCATTAGACACCAACCTATTTGAGTTGATAGTGTTTATTTCAAGCTTTTCATACTTGTTTTCATCTCTAAATCACCTCTGCAACCTCCATCCTTTCTTGGCCTTTTCTTTGTTTTCAAAGTTATTTCAAACAAATAGCTTGTTTAAGCTTGAGATAGAGATATTGTGCTTAATGGTTTAATCCTTTGGGGGTTCATTACCAATAACATGGTGTCTCTCTCATGCCTAAAACAACTCTTTGTTTGATGCTCATTTCCATTAGAGGACTTAAATCACATTATTGGACTCAATTGATTAAGGAATGAAGGTAATTAAAATGAAGTAATAAAATTGAGACTAAAAGTGATGCAAGATAATAAGAGGATTTGTGTTCAATCGGACGTTAATTGAACACATGGAAACTTGGGTCATTTCATACTTGTTAGTGATGAAATGGTTCAAGTTTCCAAGGTCAACCACTTCCCTTGATCAATCATGATAGGCAGGAGGTTTTTCAGAGCCTTTTGTTATGCATTTATTAAAATTATGTCCCATGATTCATAAGTCATCATGCAACGAAATTGCATTGATTGATGATTTGCGAATCAAGCCAGCCCCTCCTTTGACCTGTTTGCTGATAAGCAGAGGTAGGGTAGACAAACATCCCATGAGAATACTCTAGTTTATGCTCTGTTTGTCCTTTGTCGCAAAGAGAACCAAAATCGAGCTTCAAGTCTACTTTTACTGCACAACAACCCACTATTGGTGGCCTGCTGGCCACTACTTCTGGGTTGCCGGCCACTTTTTCTAGGCAGGCAGTGTCCTTTTTCTAGCAGAGCAGAGCAAAAGTTGAGGTGAAAAACAGTGCAAATTTCTAACTGTGCAACAGAGATATTCTAGCAACAAAACAGTGGGCTTTTTTGGATGGAAATCTGTGTGCATGTATAAGCATTCTTCACTTCCCGGGGTTGATTAGTTAGAGTAGTTAATTATTTAACTTAGCTATTTCTTTTGGTTGTACTCATGTTGTTAATTTGTAATTAATTAATTAGTGTAATTAATTAATTAGTTCCAATTTGTAATAATTAGCTAGAATAGTTAATTAATTATAGTGTTAGAGCGTAGTTAGTTTATTTAAATTGGTTTGTAATAGTTAGTTAATTAGGTAATTAATTAGCTAGTCCATTCATTCAGACCCTCCTCCGCGAGGGAAAACTTGTAATAAGTGTGTATGTCTTCCAACCATGTGTCTTTCTCCCTTTTATTTACTTGCTTATGGTGGATAGAATAGAACATCATGTTTCATTTAGCATATTCCATGTTTGCATCTACTTATATTGCATGAATCGAGGCTCGGTTCATCATTCTAATAAAGCATTGTCGTTTATTACTTCATTGAAAACATGTTTAAACGCATGCTATCAAATTAATTCACATGTTACATTACTAGCCAAGTCTATTAATTACATATTGCATGTGTTGCATTAGACGTTTTGCATCATTAGGGACATGCATTTTTCCTAACTATTTAATCTCTTTTTGCCTTGCCTTGGAGTACTAGGTGAGCATTTTTGTGCTTTAGCATATTGCATGCATGTGGTTGTTGCCATGTCTAGCATACTTGTCATGAGGCTAATTGCTTAACTGATACTTGCTTGAATGCTTGTGGATGAAGACTAATTGCTTGAATTAGAATAATTTGAGTAATCTACATATGAGATCACTTTTTCGAGTGGTACATATTCAAAATAATTTTTAAAAACAAACATGAAATCAAAATGTTCCAAATTTTTTCAAATTAGTCTATACTTTTGTGCAACACATAGTAAAGTTAGCTTACTAAAGGAAACAAGAGCATATAATGTAAATAAAAATCACATCATGATTAGTAGAGGCCGATCTTTGATCGGGTGAGTGGGGTGCTCAATTCATAACCTTCTCCTCTCATACCTAAGTTCCCGAGCTGAGACGATTTTGGTAATGACGGACACGTGGCCTTTGGCACGAGTCATGGGTTTCCTACATTTTCCAAAAATATTTAGGTGGTGACTCTGTATCTGGCAAAGTAGTCCATTTTTGACATTTTGATTCAGAATTGATTTTCCAAAAGAATTGTCGGATTAGGACTCATTTGTGTTTATCTATTTCACATTGCACTTATGGAATCAGATTCAGAACCACAGGAGTTCGAACTGTAGGGCTAGTCATATCCAAAAGGAGCACGAAAAGTCGAGCTACAGCAAGCAAAAATCTGCTTCCAAGCCCGACTTCAAATGGGCATATCTCCTTCATCTAGACTTGGTTTTAGGTAATTATTGAGTCTAAATTGAAGCCTCAGAAGTCTAATTTCCAATGGAGGTGGCCTCACATATAAATTCTACGTGTGCAGAGAGATATACCTATTTTAGTGAAGGCTACTCATTTATGTCCTAACGGATCGATGCCCAACTTCTTGCCCAACTAGTTTTCTTCCATCCCCTCCTACTTTCTTCAACTCCAAACCTAAAAATACGATGTTTTTAAAGATTTTTCAAAGAGTTCACCTCCCTTTCATTTATTTCCACTTTGTCCTTACTCGATTTACTGAAAAGTGTAATATTTTAAAAGAAATGTGAGTCTCGAAACATCGTAGAAGCATTTGGAAAAATATTTTGAAAAAGAGGCTTTTAAGGTCTAAAATAGTTTTGTTCCAAAATGGGTTGTAAGGTTGGGATTTAAAAGCTCTTCTTGTTGAAGAAATCGAACGTTTGTACAGCATAACTTTCATCATAGAGTGATCAACCTGAGGCACTCAAGTCTTAAGGGCGGTCAAAAATGGAGTGTCTATATGTTGCTAGATAGAACAAAAAAAGAAATGAAATAACTAACAAAGGCAGCCTGATATAAGTTGTCGCGGTAACCTGGGCCAACTATGGAGTCGCGACTGTCCCCGGTAATGTCACTCATAACCGGTTGCACATCCTTGAAAAAGTGCTTTGGCCAAGAGAGGTAGGTGGTCTTGTCCTTTTTGGCCTCTCTAGAAGCAGTTCCCCAGTCTTGGGATCTTACCAAGAACCATACTTTTGTGCCTCTCGAAAGGCACCTTGGAGAGCAGTGATAGCAGTCTGTTCCGCAGCAATCAGGGACGCGGGATCAAATGGGTGGTCCCTGTGGGTACTCAGGCGCAAAAGAACAGTAATATCGTCGAGAGTCAGGGTTATCTCCCCTCAAGCCAGAACAAAGGTGTGAGTGTTGCGGCTCTAGCAGGAAACAACCATATCAAGATATTGGTGCAGACCTCGCGCAAGGACAGCTCCCTCGAAATCAAAATGGCGTTGAAAAGACGAACATCCCTCAAGAGCTGCTTTAAGCAGTTGTCTGCAATAACATCATCAACCCAAAAAGACTAGTCTGCTAAAGGGCCTGAGTGGGTACGGTAATAGATGTATGAGTGGGGAAAATCACCGCGCTCCACACGAAACCACAACACAGAGACTGATTTCACCATGTCTGCGTCATCCAAAGAGGCCTTACCAAAAGGAAGTAGAGGCTCTTCCGAAGAATGGGCATCAGGGACAAATGAGTCAACGACTTTCCAAAATGGGTCGGCAAGCCCCCTATAGTGGGGTTCAAGGTTAGAGAGGTGATTAGAGAGGCAAAACTATGTTAATGGTCCAATAGTGGCAGAAGTGGCTGAAGAATGAGTAGCAGCAACTATCTAGGAGTTGGAGAGTGTGTAGCTGGGTGAGGGTAAAGCAAATGACTCAAGAAGAAGACAATGGCAGCACCAAAATGGGCAGCATCTTCTCCAAATCCCCAAAATTCCTCTTTTGAACCTTGGGAAATGGGTCCTATTTATAGGCTTTTCCTTGGCACCAAAAGGACACCAAGTAGCCAAATAGAGAAAAGACATGTGTCCTAGAGGATCACATGGAATATTTTGCCTTAAGCTACCAGGCTTAAGGTGCCACATGTCCCTCTGCATGTATTGTGTACTATCTGCTTGCCTCAGAACTACCTTTTTTGGCTTGAACCTCAGCAAGTGCACTTACAGCGGTGAACCTTGCCGCTGCACTTGCCTTCTCAGTTCTATTTGGCCAATACATGCATTCTCAGGACTCCATTAGTCTGCTATCGACTATGTTCGTGCCTACCTCAGCGAAGCCTTTACCCTTAGCCATCTAACCACACACTCCCCAACTTCCCAAGGAAAAGGTCACAACTAAGCCTGCTTTCAGCCATACTGTGCCTTAATACCAAGCCCAAGGGGGCTTCTTTAGTCCTGCCTGTGCAACTAAGACAGGTCCATGGCCTGGGTAATGGAAAGGGAGTCCCCTATGTTCGAGCTACCCTACTCTTATCTTCTCGCGGTTGCCGTGGTAAACTATTATTTCTGAGCCTGCTATCAACTCCAACCAGTAAGTCTTGGGGCCTGCTATCAGCGCCAAGTTAATAGACTGTGGGGCCTGCTATCAGCCATAGGCTAGTAATGTCTTGGGGCCTACTATCGGCGCCAAGCATTAGCCTCTACTTGCAGAGGAAAGCCTCTTGTAAAGGCTGCTATCACCTTGGTAGGATATTCCCACTGTAACTTAGTTGCTACGATAGTCATTTTCCGTGGCAACTTCAGATAGTGACGGAATCGAAGATATTAGGAATGGAGGCGCAGAGGAAAAATCCCTCAGTAACTTTACCGCTACACATGTTCCCTCGGCAACTTCACCGCTGCATGTGTTGCCTCTGCAACTTGACTTGGGCATTTTTCTTCGCGGAGTCCATCTAGAGCCCTGGTGGGTCGGACCTGCCTGAGCCCACTTATTGGCCCACTTCCCTTGGGCTTTGGCCCATGCTCCTTTTTTATCCCTAGTCGCCTCTTTGGGGCGATCTCAGTGCTTAGGTCCATACTTAGTTTGGGGTTTAATTTCTGACCCTCTACATTCTCCCGCAAGCAGAGGCACCATCATGGTAATTTCAATCTGCATAAGACCATCGCTGGCACCATCTGCTTAAGGATATAGATGACATGAACTTGGTTGTGGAATGTTGAAATGGGATTCAAGGATTTAGTTGGAATTATGTTGAATTACAAATTAATGTGTAATTAGTATAAAGAAAATTAAACAAGTTAAGAACATAATAATTATGTGTGACCCGATTTCTATATGTATTATGAATTGTGTAGGGTCACCAGGTATGACCAAGCATCTGAACACTGTGAGTAGTAGTACAAAAAAATGTACATTTTATCTATTATTGATAATTATTGTCACTAATGTTCTGTTCTTTGTAAGTGTTATATGAACATTTATGACAATTGGAAATCAATGTGAACTTACATGAACGTTGAAAGATTTGCGTACGTCGGCATGATTTTGGAATCCTTGTTCTGTTAATGATGAATATTAACCCTTTGTTATTTATAAGCATACTATGTTATTTCTTAAAGAATAAGTGGAACTTATGTTCATCTTCGAAGAATCAGAATAATTGGAAAGTTATGTGAATCCATATGAATCTGTAATTATTTTGTTATGTTACATATGAATTCGAAGTTATTCGGAATCTACGACATGAATGCAAAAGTTTAACATCATTATGTGACCCACATAAGAATATGAATTATTCTATTTTGTTAAGCGCACAATAATGACGTAATATAACAAGAAATGCTCTATTTTCTGATATGTTACGTTATAACTTAATGAATGATTATTCATATATGTAGAAGTATTTACATCATCTTTAGCACAAGGCCCTTGCCCGGGGGTAATAATACCGTGGTTCAAATAATTAAGTTACAAGTTTACGTATGTTCTAAGTTTAAGTCTGTTACAAGTTTACGTATGCTATAAGTCAAGAATGTTACGAGCTCAAGAATGTTACAAGTTTATATATGTAACAAGTTCAAGTATGTACAAGTTTAAGTAAGGTTACAAGTACAAGTATATACAAGTTTAAGTATGTTACAAGTTCAAGTATGTTATAAGTTCATGTATGTTACAAGTTCAAGTATGTTATAAGTTCATGTATGTTACAAGTCCAAGTATGTTACAAGTTCATGTATGTTACAAGTTCAAGTATGTTACAAGTTTACGCATGTTACAAGTCCATGTATGGTACAAGTCAAGTATGTTACGAATATGACTTCTAATTGCTGTTTATGATTCAAGCATAAAGAATATGTATGATTTGTTTCCGTTTATGATATGACATGATATGTCCGGTTTGGTCTGGAAAACCTATTAATTACTGTATGGAACAAAGTGCTACTTGGAACTAAGTGCTACATTGTGAGACACCTCTTGAGTCCATACATATATGAACTAGGCTTAAACCAATATGAGCCCTATGGCCATTCTGTATTTCTGGTATGGAGCAAAGTGTTGTACGAAACTAAGTGCTGCAATGCGAGTCACCTCTAGAATCCGTACGAGCCACCTCTTGAATCCATACATATGTGCAAATTATGAGGCTGAAAGCCATTCTGTGAAAGTTATGAGGCCTATGGCCATTCCGTTTAAGTTGTTATGATATGAAACAAAGTGCTACACGGAACTAAGTGCTACGACGTGAGTCACCTCTAGAGTCCATGTGAGACACCTCTTGAATTCATATAAATATGTTATGATATGAAACAAAGTGCTACACGGAACTAAGTGCTATGATGTGAGTCACCTCTAGAGTCCGTGTGAGACACCTCTTGAATTCATATAACATGTTTAAGGGCTTTATGCCATATGTTCAAGGGCTTCATGCCATATGTTCAAGGGCTATATGCCAACGTGTTTAAAAGTTTAATACTAATATGTTCAAGGGCTATCGCCACTTTGTTCATGGGCTTAAAGCCACTATGTTCCAAGATATTATGTTTCAAGTCAATATGTTTCAAGACTGGACCTTAGGCCGTTCAAGAATTATTACAAAATCAATTAACCTTATGCCTCATTATTTATGTATGCATTGATATGTATTATAATTCAAGTTGAGTATTGAATCGTTTATGTACTATTATTCACTGAGCTTCGCTCACTTTATATTATGTTTGTTCTGTAGGTAATTACTTTGGGAGTCCGTCTTAACCCTTGATGCTCACCCTTCAGTTATCAACCTCTGTATGCCCCGGCTCCCAGACCAAATCTTTGCATTTATGTCAAGTTTTGTTAAGATTTTGATTTGCACTTTAACTATTTACCTAAGGTTAATAAGTATGTATATAACCTCTTTCTATACCAATGTTCGATTATGCGATCATATATGTGTATGAGTATAAAAAAATAAATAAATGGCTCTCACGAATGTGATCCTGGCATGTTAGATTTAGCTCAATGGATGCTTTTCTGTGTTGCGTTATAATTTTATATGCTTCCCGTTCAGGCCCCATATGATATGTATATCAGGTTAAGTGTCCGTTTCTGTATGGGTCATGCCCGAACTTTTAGGGGCGAGTTTGGGGTGTGACAGGGGGAGATAACCCCGACCCTGGAAGATGTTACTGTCCTTCTACACCTCGCCACTCGTGGAGATCACCCCTTTGACCCAGCGTCCCTGACCCCTACAAAGCAAGTTGCCGTCACTGCTCATCAAACCGCCTTTTAGGAGACACGGAAGTTTGGTTCCTGGTATAACCTTAGAACCGGGGAACTGCTCCAGGAGAGGCCTAAAGGGGATAAAACCACCTATCTTTGTTGGTTGAAGCACTTCTTCAAGAACCTGCAACCAGTTGTAGGCGACATCACTAAGGAGAGCCGTGACTCCGTAGTTGGGCCGGGCTACCAAGGTGACTTGTACTTGGCTGTGTTCGTCAGTTAAACACTAAATCCTAAATCGCAAATCATCAATCCAAAATCCCAACCCCAAAACCCTAACCCTTAAACCCTAAACCCCAAAGCCCTAAACCCTAAACCCTAAACCTTAAATCCTAAACACTAAACCCTAAATCCTAAATACTAAATCCTAAAAACCCAAAAACCCTAAACTCCCTAAATCATAAACCCTAAACCCAAATCCCTAAACCCTAAATCTCAAAATCCTAAGCCCTAAAACCTTAAACCCTAAACCCTAAATCCAAAACCCGAAACCCCAAAACCCAAAACGCTAAATCCTAAAACGTAAACCCTAAACCCTAAACCTCAAAACCTAAATCCTAAAAACCAAAAAACCCCAAACTCCCTAAACCCTAAAAAACACCAAAGGCCTAAACCCTAAACTCTCAAAAACCCTTCAAATCCTAAACCCTAAATCCTAAACTCTAAATCATACACCCAAAACCTTAAATGCAAACCCAAAACCCTAAAAAATCCTAAAAACCCTAAACACTAAACCCCAAAAAAACCCAAACCCTAAACAACCCTAAAAACCCTAAAACTTAAACCCCAAACCCAAAACCAAAAAAAAATCCTAAAAACCCTAAGCCCTAAACCCTAAACCCTAAATCCAACCCTAAACTCTAGACCCTAAACCCTAAAGCCCTTAACCCTAAACCCGAACCCGTAAATCCTCAATTATATAAACTCTAAAACTCCCTAAAACCTAAACTCTCTAAACCTTAAACCCTCCTAACACTTAAATCCTAAACCTTAAAACCCTAGACCCTAAACCCTTAAACCCTAAACCCCAAATTCTAAAACCAAAACCCAAAAACCAGAAACCCTAAACCCCAAAAACCTAAACCCTAAATCCTAAAACCTAAACAATAAACCCTACATTATAAACCTCAAAATCGACACCCTAAAAACCATAAAACCCTAAACCCCAAATTCCCTAAATCCTAAAAAACCCTAAATCCTAAAATCGAAAAAAACCCTAAAAAGCATAAAAAGCATAAACGTTAAACCCTAAACTCTGAAACTTAAACCCTAAACCTTAAATTCCAAATCCTAAACATTGAAAAACCCTAAAAACCCCAAAAACCCTAAACCCCAACCCTAAACCCTAAATCCAACACTAAAGCCCACAACCCACAACCCTAAACCTTAAACCCCGAAATCCTAAACCCTAAATCGTAAACCTTCAACCCTGAAACCCTAAAACCCTAAAACCCAAAAAAAAAAAACATAAAACCTTACACCCTAAACTCCAAACCCTAAACCCTTAACTCTCAATCCTTAATCCTTAACCCTAAACCCTAAATCCTAAATCCTAAACCTAAAATGAAAAATTCAAAAACCCTAAACCCTAAAATCTAAACCTCAAAACCTAAACCCTGAAAACCATAACACCCTAAACCCCAAACTTCCTAAACCCTAAAAGAACACTAAACCCTCAACCCTAAAAAATCCTAAAAACACTAAAAATCTTAAACCCTAAACCCTAAATCCTGAACCTCGAATCCCAAACCCTAAACCCTAAAAAACCCTTAAAACCCCGAAACCCTACGCCCTAAAAAACACCAAACCCTAAAAAACCCAAAAAAATCTTAAACTCTAAACCCTAAAACCCTAAACCTTAACTCCTAGACCAAACCCTAAAATCCACAACCCTAAACCCTAAACATGAAAACCCTAAATCCCAAATCCTAAAACCCTAAAACCCTAAAAAATCAAAAATTTTAAGCCCTAAACTATAAACCCTAAATTCTCAACTCTGAAACCTTAACTCTAAACCCAAAACCCGAAATCCTAAACCTAAAACTTGAAACCCAAAAGCCGTAAACCCCAAAATCCTAAACCCTAAACCCACAACTCCCCAAACCCTAAAAAACTATCAATCCTAAACCCTAGAAAACCCCAAACCCTAAAAACCCCTAAACCCTAAAAATCCTAAACCCTAAACCCAAAATCCTAAACATTAAATCCCAAAGCCTAAACGATAAAAAACACAAAAAACCCTAAGCTCTAAACCCTAAACCATAAAAATTAAACCCTAAACCAAAAAATCCTAAATCCAAAACCCTAAACCCTAAAACCTATACCCTACACCATAAACCCTAAACCTTAACCCTAAATCCTAAACCCAAAATCTTAAACCCAAAACCCCAAACTCCAAAATCCTAAATTCCAAAACCCTAAAACCTATACCCAACAACCCTAAACCTTAAACCCTAAACCCTAAACCTTAACCCTAAATCATAAATCCTAAATCTTAAATCCAAAACCCTAAACTCCAAAACCCTAAACCCTAAATCCTAAAAACTCTAAAAATCCTAATCCCTAAACTTTCTAAACCTTAAACCCAAAACCCTAACCCTAAACCCTAAAACCTTAAACCCTAAATCCTAAATTCAAAATCCAAAACCCGAAACCCCAAAATGCTAAACCCCAAAACTCTAAACCCTAAATCCCAAAACCTAAACCCTAAATCTTAAACCTCAAAACCAAAACCCTAAAAACCATAAAACCCTAAACCCCAAAATCGTAATCCCTAAACCCTAGATACCAAACCTTAAATCCTAAAAAACACTAAAAACCCTAAGCCCTAAGCCCTAAAAAATACAAATCATAAAAAATCATAAAAACCCTAAACCTTAAACCCCAAACCCTAAACCCTAAAAAACCTCAAACCCTAAACCCAACCCTAAAACCCACAACCCTCAACCCCATATCCCAAAACCCTAAACCCTAAATCCTAAAACCTTAAAATCCTAAAAAACCTATAACCCTAAACCCTAAATTCTAAACCCTAAACCCTCAACTCTAAACCCTTAACCATAAACCCTAAACTTTAAATCTTAAACCCTAAATCCAAAACCCGAAACCCAAAAACTAAACACAAAAACCCTAAACCCTAAACCTTAAATCCTAAACCCTAAATAATAAATCCAAAACAAGAAACCCAAAAACCCTAAATCCCAAAACCCTAAACCCTAAGTCCTAAAACCTAAACCTTCAGCCTTAAACCCTAAACCCTAAATCTTAAACCTCAAAAACTAAACCCTAAAAACCATAAAACCCAAAACCCAAAACTCCGTAAACCCCAAAAAAAATCCTAAATCCTAAACTCTAAAAAACCCTAAAAATCCTAAACCGTAAATCCCAAATCCTAAACCCTAAACCCTAAATCCAAGACCCTAAATCTCAAAAACCTAAACCCAAAATCCTAAAACCTAAACCCTAAACCCTAAATCCTAAACCTCAAAACCTAAACCCTAAAAACCATAAAACCCTAAACCCTAAACTCTCTAAACACTAAAAAAATGCGAAACCCAAAACTCTAAAAAATTCTAAAAATTCTAAAAATCCTAAACCTTAAATCCCATACCCTAAACCCTAGAAAACCCTAAAAACCCTAAAACCTAAGCCCCAAAACATATCAAGCCCTAAAAACCGTAAAAACCCTAAACCCTAAAACCCTAAACTCCAAAACACTAAACCTTAAACCCTAAAACCCTAAATCCCAAAACTTTAAACCCTAAACCCCAAAAACTAAACCCTAAATCCTAAACCCTCAAAAACTAAACCCTAAAAACCATAAAACCCAAAACCCTAATGTCACAACCCGAACCCGCCCCCATGGGTTAAGGACATAACCGGCCCGTAATCCTGAGATTACCTACGACCTCAAATCAAATCAGACATAACTCATAAGAGTAAAGGGGGCCAAACGGAAGCAAAATTTCAAACTTTGTCCATAGAGCTGTGCTTCCATGGCACAACATAACAAACCATACATGTACATATTAAGAACTCACATCAAAAAATACAGTAACATAAGGTTCTGTACAGACAGGATCATTCAAGTCTAAGTCAGCCAATCAAAACTATATACAAACATATCCAAAGTCCTCACCAGCATGACAAAATAAAACAGGATAACAAAAGGGTGAAGACGAGTCTCGTGCATGAGACGTAAGGGCTGACTCTTCAAAACTTGATTGTTCCTCCCAAACTTCACTGAGGCTGGGTTTGGACCTCTCTTGGCTCACCTACAAACACATGAATAAGCGTGAGCGAAAGCCCAGTGAATAATATCAAATAAAGAAGTTACACAAACGGTATTTAGAACAACGTGCTTGAAACGGCCTTGGGCCCCATTTCATATTTCTATCTAACATATATATAAATATAGGTCAAGTGATTGTGGTTCCAAACACATCATACAGCCTCGGGCCCAATTCATTCGTGGTTAGACTGGCCTTCGGCCCATTTGTACTTTCATTCATGTCAAACTGGCCTTTGGCCCATTCGTACTTTTATTCATGTCAAACTGATCTTTGGCCCATTCATACTTTCATTCATGTCAAACTAGCCTTTGGCCCATTCATTCATGTCAAACTAGCCTTTGGCCCATTCATACTTTCATTCATGTCAAACTGGCCTTTGGCCCATTCATTCTTTCATGTCAAACTGGCCTTCGGCCCATTCACATTTTCGTATCAAACTGGCCTTTGGCCCATTCATTCATTCGGCATAGCAAACGTTTGTCCATAATTCAAATTAACAAACTTATAGAAAGATCAGCAATTGGACAAATAGCATATTTCAAATATCTTTATTAAGATACTACTCACAGTGATCGGCTGGTTGATTTGCCTTGGAGCTTGACCCTACACATCACATAACACATATGGGTCACAACCGATTCAATCCGTTCCGTAATTCATATATTCTTCTTTAATTCATTCATAATGCTCAATACATTCCTAAGAGTATTTAGAAGTGAAAAAGAACGGAAAACGAAACACATAATGCATTTTCAAAATTTCAAAAATGGGGTCCCCGCTCGAGCGGACCCGTGAGGCCTGCAAAAGTACTGGTTATGTCATATTTACGCTCGAGCGTGAAGTCAGGCGCTCGAGCTGAAGGCCTCACTACATGGCTCCCCGCTCGAGCATGAACTTCCCCAATCAAGCGGACATCATGTCTGTAGATTAAATACTGGGAGCCAGAATTTTATGCTCGAGCGGCGGTTCTCCCACTCGAGCGGACGTCGAATTTTCTAGATTTTCCAGAACTTGTTCTTGAGCTTCAACTTGATATTCAAAGGCTCTAAACACATGATTTTGGCTCAAACTTCACATATACATGTACTAACATGGTACAAACACCAAATTACAACATTATGAAGCCCAATTCCCTGAATTACCTACATGCATGTTCCAAATTACACCAAACTTGTTTCTATCACAACAATTCCATGTATTTCAAACTCATTTTCTCATGAATTGTACATGCGTGTGGAACACAACTCTTATTCTCAACTTAGATGATGAAGAGATGGTCAAAAATATGAGCTTCAATTAAAATCTCACATGGATTATACATTTTGTGCTCAAACATGCAATTTCAAAGCAATTTCTCACATGCATGTGCATATAGGCTACCAAATCAACAAAACCAACTCAATTTCATCATAACCAATTTAATTCATGTTCTTGATCATTATTCAACCTTGAATTCACAAAATTACAATTTAAATTCCATGAATTTACTTACCTAAAGGCCTTAACCTTCACAAATTCTAGTTGAATCTTGAGTCCAACCTTCCAATTTCTCAATCTTGAGCCAAACACACAATTCTCCTTCTTTCTCCCTCTCTAGAGCCGACTCTCTCTCTTTTCTTGAGTTAAAATCAGCCAAATTAGATGCTAAAGAGGAGAATTGAGTGTAGTGCCCCACTTATATAATTTCTCCCAATTATAATTGTCAACATTACATATTTGAGCACTAAGTCATTAATTTAATCTAATTAATCTGATCCGAATCAATTTTCAATTAAATTTCACCGTAGGCTCTAAAAATTACGTCAATCATAATGGCGCAGCCAATTTCGGTTTCTGTAGCCGATAGGGCCTTCAATTTAAATTCCGAAGCAGATAATCAAACAGATATTCCTACGGTGAATAGATAGAAATTCAAAACCACATATTTTCACATAATAGCACACAAAATCATATCAAACACATAATCACATTCATAATAAGGACCAATTAGCATAATACGGAACAGGATTATCACACCTAAACTCCCTAAACCCCAAAAAAATCCTAAAACCTAAACTGTAAAAAACCCTAAAAATCCTAAACCCAAAACCCAAACCCTAAACCTTAAAAAATGTTTAAAATCCTAAACCCTAAGCCTTAAAAAATACCAAACCCGCAAAAATCATAAAACCCCAAAACCTTAAACCCCAAACCCTGAACTCTAAAAAGCCTTAAAAATCCTAAACCTTAAACCTTAAACCCAACCCTAAAATCCATAACCCTCAACCCTATATCCCAAAATCCTAAACCCTAAATCCTAAAACCTTAAAATCCTAAAAAACCTAAAATCCCAAATCCTAAACTCTAAACCCTAAACCCTTAACCCTAAACCCTGAATCCTGAACCAAACAGTCGAAACCCAAATACCCTTAACCACAAAACCCAAATCCCTATACCCTAAATCCTAAAAACCCTAAACTTTAAACTCCCCAAACCCTAAAAAACTCTCAATCCTAAACCCCAGAAAATCTTAAATCCCAAACCCTAAACCCTAAATAAAAAAAAAATCCCAAAACCCTAAACTCCCTAAACCCCAAAAAAATCCCAAGCCCTAAACCCTAAGAAATCATAAAAATCCTAAAAACCCTAAACCCTAAATCCCAAACCCTAAACCTTAAATCCAAAACCCTAAATCTCAAAACCCTAAATCCAAAATCTTAAAACCTAAACCCTAAACCCTAAACCTCAAAACCTAAACCCTAAAAACCATAAAGCCCTAAACACTAAACTCCCTAAATCCTAAAAAAACGCAAAACCCAAAACTCTAAAAAATCCTAAAATCCCCAAAAACCCTAGACCTTAAATCCCATACCCTAAACCCTAGAAAACCCTAAAAACCCTAAAACCTAAGCCCCAAAAAAATATCAAACCCTAAAAAACTGTAAAAACCCTAAACCCTAAAACAAAAACCCTAAAACCTAAACACTTAACACTAAACCCTAAACTTTAAATCCTAAATCCTAAACCCAAAACCCGAAACCCAAAGATCCTAAACCCTAAACCCTAAACCCAAAACCCCAAAACCTAAACTTTAAACCCAAACCCTAAATCATAAATATAAAGCCAGAAACAAAAACCCTAAACCATAAAACCTTAAACTCTAAATCCTAAATTCTAAATCCAAAACCCGAAACCCCAAAATCCTAAACCCTAAATCCCAAAACCTAAACCATAAACCCTAAATCCTAAACCTCAAAACCTACACCCTTAAAACCATAAAATCCTAAACCCCAAAATCGTGATCTTTAAGCCCAAAACTCCCCAAACCCTAAAAAACTCTCAATCCTAAACCCTGGAAAACACCAAACCTGAAAAACCCCTAAACCCTAAAAACCCTAAATCATAAATCCTAAACCTTAAATCCCAAAGCCTGAACCTTAAAAAACCCAAAAAACCCTAAACCCTAAACCCTAAATAAAAAAATCTTAAACCCTAAACACAAAACCCTAAAACCAATACCCAAAAACCCTAAACCCTAAACCCTAAACCTTAACCCTAAATCCAAAATCCCAAATCGTAAACACAAAATCCAAAACCCCAAAATCCTAAACTCCTAAACTCCAAAATTCTAAATTCCAAAACCCTAAAACCTAAATCCAAAAAACCTAAACCATTAACCGTAAACCTTAACCCTAAATCTCAAATCCTAAATGTTAAACCCAAAACACCAAAACCCTAAACCCTAAAACCTAAATGCTAAATCCAAAAAACTCTAAAAACCCTAATCCCTAAACTCCCTAAACCTTAAACCCCAAACCCTAACCCTTAAACCCTAAACCTTAAAACCTTAAATCCTAAAATCGTAAACCCTAAACCTTAAAATCGTTAACCCTAAACCCTAAATTCTAAATCCAAAACCCGAAACCCCAAAATGCTAAACCCCAAAACCCTAAACCCTAAATCCCAAAACCTAAACCTTAAACCCTAAATCCTAAACCTCAAAACCTAAACCCTAAAAACCATAAAACCCTCAACCCCAAAATCGTAAATCCTAAACCCAAAACTCCCCAAACCCTAAAAAACTCTCGAACCTAAACCCTAGGAAACCCCAAACTCAAAAAATCCCTAAACCCAAAAAATCCTAAACCCTATACCCTAAATCCTAAACCTTAAATCCCAAACCCTGAACCTTAAAAAATCCAAAAAAACCATAAATCTTAAACCCTAAACCATAAACTTTAAGCCCTAAATGCTAAATAAAAAAATCTTAAACCCTAAACCCAAAACCCTAAACCCTAAAACCAATATCCAAAAACCCCAAATCCCAAACTATAAACCCTAAACCTTAGCCCTAAATCCTAAATCCCAAATGTTAAACACAAAATCCAAAACCCCAAAATCCTAAACTCCAAAATTCTAAATTCAAAAACCCTAAAACCTAAATCCAAAAACCCTAAACCCTAAACCATTAACCGTAAACCTTATCCCTAAATCCCAAATCCTAAATCTTAAACCCAAAACCCAAAACACCAAAATCCTCAACTCCAAAATCCTAAACTCTGAAACCCTAAACCCTAAAACACAGAACCCCAAACCCTAGACCCTAAACCCCAAAATCCTAAACCCTAAACCATAAACCCTAAATCTTAAAACCTTAAAAAACGTAAAACCCTAAATCCTAAAATATAAATCGTAAACCCTCAACTCTAAACGCCTCACCCTAAATCCTAAATCCAAAACTCAAAACCCAAAAATCCAAAACCCTAAACCCTAAACCCAAATCCTAAACTCTCCAAACCCTAAAAAACACTAGACCCTAAACCCTAAAAAATCCTAAACCCTAAACAACTGCAAACCCAAAAAACCCTAAATCATAAACCCAAAACCATAAACCTTAAATCCCAAAACCTAAACCCTAAAAACCCCCCCAAAAACTAAAATCTTAACCCAAAACCATAAACCCCAAATCCTAAACCCAAAATCCTAAACCCTAAACCATAAATCCTGTACCAAAAAATCCTAAATCCCAAACCATACACCCTAAATACTAAACCCCAAAACCCTAAACCCTAAATCCAAAACCCAAAAACCTAAACCAAAAAATCCTAAACCCTAAATCCTAAATCTAAAACTCAAAACCCTAAAACCCAAAACCCCAAAACCCTAAACTCTTAAACCCTAAATCCTAAAAACCCTAAACCCTAAACTACCTAATTCTTAAACCCTAAATCCCTAAATCGTAAAACCAAAATTTCAAATCCTAAGAACTCTAAATCCTAAAATCTTGAACCCTAAAATTGTAAAACCCTAAACCACAAAACCCTAACCACTAAACCCCTAAAACCCTAAACCCAAAAAGTTAAACCCTAAACACTGAACCCTAAATCGCAAATCATCAATCCAAAATCCCAAAACCCTAAACCCCAAACCCTAATCCTTAAACCCTAAACCCTAAAGCCCTAAATCCTAAATCTTAAATGTTAAACACTAAACCCTAAATCCTAAATCCAAAACCCCAAAACGCTAAACCCTAAATGATAAAATCTAAACCATAAACCCTAAACCTTTAAACCTAAACCCTAAAAACCATAAAACCCAAAACACAAAACTCCCTAAACCCTAAAAAAATCATAAACCCTAAACTCTAAAAAAACCCTAAAAACCCTAATCTCTAAACCCTAAACCTAAACGTTAAATCCCAAAACCTAAACCCTAAAAAATCCTAAACCCTAAGCCCTAAAAAACACCAAACCCTAAAAAATCCTAAACCCTAAACACCAAGCCCAAAATTCCTAAACCCTAAAACCCACAACGCTAAACCCAAAATCCTAAACCCAAAACCCGAAACTCTAAACCCCAAATCCTAAAGCCCTAAAACGCAAAACAACCAAAAATCCTAAACCCTAAACCCTTAACCCCAAACCCTAAATCCGAAACCTAAAACTCGAAACCCAAAAACCCTAAACCCCAAAACCCTAAACACTAAACCCTAAACTCTCCAAACCTTAAAAAACTCTCAACCCTAAACCCTAAAAAACCCCAAACCCTAAAAAATCCTATACCCTAAAAACCCTTAATCCTTAACCCTGAATCCCAAATTTTAAATCCCAAACCCTGAACCCTAAAAAATCCTAAAAACCTTAAACCCTAAACCCAAAACCTAAAATCCAAAACCCTATACCCTATACCCTAAACCCCAAACCAAAAACCCTAAAACCTAAACACAAAAATACTAAACCTGAAACCCTAAACCCCAAACCTTAGCCCTAAACCCTAAATCATAAATCTCAAACCCAAAACCCCAAAACCCTAAACTCCAGAATCCTAATCTCCAAACCCCTAAAACTAAAACCCTAAACCCTAGATCCTAAAAACTCTAAAAATCCTAAACTCAAACTCCCTAAATCTTAAACCCTAAACCCTAACCCTTAGACCCTAAACCTTAAAATCATAAACCCTAAACCCTAAAATCTTAAACCCTAAATTCAAAATCCAAAACCCAAAACGCCAAATCCCTAAACCCTAAATACTAAACCCTAAATCTAAAGCCTCAAAACCTAAACCCTAAAA